>OY776276.1:113636362-115001362 GCA_963675445.1 Linnaemya vulpina | reverse complement strand
TGAAAACTGGTGGCGTAATTAAAACTTGAAAAAAGATTTCTTTTCTTTTTAATAGAAAAAGGAAGTTTTGGGAAACAATAGAAATCCAAAAACAAAAACAAAAACAACAAAACTTGTGCTAAATACGTGCTTCGCTACAAAATTAAAATGATGTAAAAAGCCAGCAGTGCCAAGGTTTCGCTTATGGCAGCTTTTCCCATTTAATATTTAAGTACTTCATTTTTTTTTTTTCTTATTTAACAATTGTGTCAATATATTTAGCCAGCATGCACCAACGTACACACTCGTATAATTTAAAATGGTTTAATAAGTACTGGCGATAAGAAAAGTATATAATTTTCACTTTTTTCGGAAGATCCATCATCAAATAAAAATACGGTGGTTCGTACAGTTTGCAGGGGCCCAGTCAAGAGAGACAAGTGTCATCAGTTGTCTCGAAAATGTTTTTTTGTTTTTTGTTTTTGTTTTTAAGGGCAAATATCATTTCATTACACTGTCAATAAAAATAAAACACAAAAAGGCTTACAGACATAAACAAAAAAAGAAAACGAAAACACTTTCTTATTTGGCTTCTGCTCTTTTTGTAGGTTTTTTTCTTTCTGTTGCGGTTGCGGGTCTTCATGTGGCTGATTGCTTAAATACTTGAGTTGTGCTGCTGCTGCTGCTGCTTCCTTTTCGTAATCGTAAAACAACAATTTTCCTTTTTTCTGCTTTATTTTTCGCTACTTTTTAAGTAAACAATTGCAAAATTGTGTGCATCATTTTTTCTTGTTTCATCTCCCCATTAACAACAACAACAACAACAACAAAAATTTCAAAAATACAAAATAATAATAAAAAGTCGTAAAAAGTGAAAATCCAGCGAATAAAAAATAAACGTTGATGTTTGTGTTTTATGTTTTAGACGTGAGTACTCATTTCATCAATGCCATCAACATCAACAAACGCTGCAACAACATCATCACAATCGTCCTACCATCTTCACTGGAATGAATATCATCATCATCAGCCAGCAACAACGACAACTAACAGAATAACATGGGGCACGGGAGACGCCCTAAACATACTTATAGTTAACCGAGTAATTAATAGTGCGTACAGATTAAAGATATCGGAAACATTGGCCAACTAACCAAATCTCGCACGCCTGCCTTATGAAAACGCTTTAACTGCGACGGACCAATTATGATACATTTTGTGCACCTCTAAAAGAAGCCTCCAAGTCACTTCCCATAATTGTTGTTAGCAGGAGTTACGTTTTCTAATAACCAATTGATAATAAAATTTAGTACTACAAAAAGGTACTTTCTTAAAGTGACCAAAAAGTACTTTTGAAAAACTACTTGTTACGAACAGTTCATGTGATCTATTAACTTTTAGTTAGCGATCGTTTGAATGGTGTTTCCCTTCTGCAAAATTTGGAAGAGAGGAACAGAAATCATAAAAGTACGCCCTAAATGTGGCCCTTTTATAATCTGAGAAACCGTACCTTTCGCCAAAGAGTCTTTTACAGATATTTTGTTTATAGATGTGAATTCTTTAAAAAATATTTTCCAGATATATTCTGTCAATTTATGTTGTGCTTTTAAATATGAACTTTTCAAAACAATAACTTTGAGACACATTTCAAAAAGTACTTTTTGAGCAGATAATTATTTTAAAAAGCAAAGTAAAGGTACTTCATAAAAAAGGACTCTTTCGAAAAAGTACTTACTTAAAAAATTAATTTTTAAAAACGTCTCTTCTTTAAAAAAAATTTTAAAAAGGCTTCCTTGAAAAAAGTCCTTTCTGCAAAAAAGCATTTTAAAAAGTACTCTTTTTAAAGGTAGTTTTTCAATTAGGTACATTTTTAATAATGACCTCTTTTAAAAGGTACTTATTAAAAATATACCTACTAAATAGGTGCTTCAACGAAAAGGCCTCTTTCAAAAGAGTACTTACTTAAAAAAACTAATTTTTAAAAGGTTATCTTTTAAAAAGTACTTAAAAAGGTACTTTTCTGAAAGATATTTTAAAAAGACCGCTTTGAGAAAAGTGCTCTCCTAATAATATCATTTCTAAGAGCTGCTCTATTAAAAAGTACTTTTTTTTAAAGTAGAATTTTTTTAAAAAGCTACTGTTTTCAAAATACCTTCATAAAAAAAGGTTCTTTAAACAGGGACTTATTTTGAAGAAGGTACTTTGTAAACAGTTACTTTCTAAAAATGCACTTCTTTAAAAAGGTCTTTTAAAAGAGGCTTCTTTCTAAATAATAGTAGTTTTAAAAAGAAATTTTATAAAAGGTACTTATTAAAAAGGTACTTACTTAAAAGGGTACTTCAATAAAAAGGCCTCTTTCAGAAAAGTACTTACTTAATAAATTAATTTTTAAAAAAGTACCTATTTTTTATTATTTTCTAAAAATACTATTTTTTAGAAAAATAACTCTTTTAAACAAGCAATTTCTTAAAAGGTACGTACTTTTTCCAAACAGATACTTTTTTAAAAAGGTACTTTTTAAAACGGTGCTTTTTGCAAAAGTTCTTTCTTCTTGTAATTTGCAACATATTTCAAACTCTATTGTATTTATATGTAACAGAGTGGATTTGAAGAAAGCTTTGAAATAACGCAGCCTTATTATGGTTGTCGTAATCGTAACTAAATTGATAATGTAGCAAAACTATACCAGGACTATTAATTTTTACGAATAACGCGGTATATCTTTTAATAACATTTAATTTAGAACGACTGTTAGGGAATTACAAATTTGGGTTTGTTTGCAACTGCCAGTTGCAACTTAAAGTTCGACACTTTTGAGAAACCTACTTTGATGCGATTTATATGAACCTCTTTCCAAGTCCTTAATGACATGCCCTCGTACATTGGAGCTTTTCCTTTTATTCAATATATTTCAGAAAACTACCAGACGCTTGAAAAGCAAACACTACCAGCTTTTTTTTTTTTTTTTGTATGATGGTGGGTCAAACAAAGTAAATTTATTTCGAAATGAAAATGAATTTAAGATGGACTGCATGCGACAGACAAACAATAACAACGTTTGAATTGACAGAAGACAGCATCAAGGCTGCCTGTCTGCCTGCCCGCCTGCCAGTCGTACAAATAATATTGTTGCAGGTAACAGCAAGCATTTGTAATGTGAGCATGCGCTCACATAATTTGCGTTGAATAGATGCCTGGTTGTTGTTTGTTGGCTGGGCGAAGTTCCCCATAAGAAAGTGAAATTTATGGCGTATAAAACAAGAGTGTGCTGATGCATACTCGAAGATGTTGCACTGCATGTACTGGCGTTGTTCAATTCAGTTTAGTTGCGTTTAGTAGATGATGAATGCCGATGATGATGATGATGGGGATGATGGTGATTATGATGTTCAGTTTTTTTGTTGCTGGCATTTTTTTTATGAACTGAACGTGTTCGATACGAAAAACTTATTGTATTCGCTTTTTGGCAGACACACGAATGAACAATCTGTTTTATGGAATTACAATAAACATTTTTTGGTTGTCGACATTTTATCATTGACACACCATCTTGTTTCTCCCCAATAACAGTTATTTTTTAAACGCATATAAAGACACGGCCAGCAACAACAACAGCATTTACATGCAAAAAAAATGAATATATAAATAAACGTTTTTGAGGTTATTGGGTTATAAATATCTACTCAATTCAAAAGTATTTTTACGATTATGACTTGAAACATTAACTGTAGGCCGCACTTTTTAATAATAATAATAATAAGAAGAAGAAGAAGACGAAGTAATAACAATAAGTAATAATATTATTAATAAAAAATTAAATACTATTAAGAAATTTATCAATTTTATGGGCTTTTCAAAATCGTGCATGCACCTTCTTGTCTTAAACATGTTGGCTCTGCCTGTTGGGAGTCATTTTTCTTCTCCTTCTTCTTCTTCTTCTTCTTCTTTTTGTTTTGCGTTATAACAAAAACTGAAGAAAAATAATTTCTGCTATTTTTTCAATATAATTTTTTTTTCACGCATGTGTTCAACTGCTTCAAGTATTTCTTAACAGCGGTTTCTTTCAATATTTATTATCTTTTGAGTTAAACAAAAAGAAAAATTTATATTTGCGATGACACAGGTGAAACTAATTAGGACAGACGGCGCAACTGTATGAGTGGATACACACAAGTCTTTCTTGTACACATTTTTTTTTTTTCTTTCAGTTGTTACTCTTACAAATCAACAACAATAACTGAAACTGTTAAATATATATAATTTTTTTTTTTTATATTCTTTAGCAAATAATAAAAGGCAAATAATATTTATTTAAGAATTCAAAAAAATACCATTTTTTATTTAATCAAGAAAAAGAATGTCAATGATCTACACAAATTTGTTGGTTACGCGCAGTTGAGACACAAAAAAGCCCAAAACACATGCAGGCTGCTAAACAATTTAAATAATTTTATATAATTTAAAACAAATATTTATAAGCAAATTTTTATGATATTAAAAGAAAATGGTTGAAAACTGAAACTCATTCTTTGCCAAACTACAAATCCAATAACAACTTAAATATAACAAAGTTGTGGCCGTTATATGCCAAATTGTCATAAGTGCCATAATCAAAATGTTTTGTAGCACAGTGTTTTTAGTGTTTTTGCTTGGTTACTCTAATACGAATAATACAACAACAACTACAGACTTTTGGTCGGAGTTTAAAATATAAGGCAGATATATGAAAATATGTAATTCAGAACATGTCTGAGCTGCGAAGTAAAATTTCATGTTTTTTTGTCATTCTAAAGTGAGTTCGATTGAAATTGACACGTTTTTCTCAGTTCTTGAGTTGTGGCGCGAAATGTTCTATTTTTATTTTTATTTTATTAGATTTTTTTGTAAGTTGCAAACAAAAATCACTTGTAATCCACAATTCTTTTCTAAAAAACATGTAACATTTCTTACTTATTTTCTAAAAAGTGGCGGTTTGGAAAAGTTTTAAAACGGAAATTATTTTTCTTGAGGGATGTGGGATTAATTTGTAATAAATTCCTTATTTTGAAAAGGCAAAATGTTGCCATTTTCTCTTAAAAATTGTGAAAATGTTGCATTATTTTTTAGAAAAGAAATCGGATATAGAATCGCATATCGTTTTAACTGTCCACATACTTATTTGTTATATGAAAGTAACAACAAAAAAATCGCTACAACTAGAAGCGGGATTAGTGCAGAGCGATATTCAAGCTGAGAAGAGGTTTTTTTTTATTTTTCAGCTGCGCTCACTATTATGCCCCACACTGTTCAATAGCAATTAAATTAATACCTAATTTGAGCACAAGGGAAAATATTTAAAATAATATTTTGTGATGAAAATTAATCAAATTATTGAGACAAAATAACCGCCACTGAAGACACTTCCTGTCCCCGCCACTTTCTTTAATAACGAGTCCAAGTTGAACATTTTAAAATCCCCGCCATGTTGTTTTAAACCCGTAACCAGCACTTTTTTCTTAAGAATAACTCACTTTGATCTCTTTCCTTTATAATAAATTTTTACTCTTTGTGAGCTTTGTGACGAACGCTCGAACGAACGTACTCGTTTTCGGATTTATATATCAAAATCTTTTGGTATATGAAAGGAGATACCTTCACCTGGTATCTTTAAGGTTTTTAGTTAATTTTAAATAGTTGTAGCCAAATATTTGATTGAAAAGTTTTGTGACGCACGTTACAAATCAGCGAAGTTAACTTTGAAAATTGATTTAAGAACATATTTTAAAAATAATAAAACTGAAAATTATTTAATGAAAAAAGTGTCTTGCATGCGAAAGGATTTCGCAATAAATTTTCTATCAACAGGGAAATAATTTTTTTCAAGGAAATAATTTCTTTCTGTGTTAATAAAATTGTAGATGCATCTTCATTAATATTCAATTAAAATAAAAAATAAATTGGATTAATTTCAAACTTAATTAATTTCAAATTCGGTTGGTGGACTATTTTATTTTTTAACTTAAAAGAAGGTCCTTGTACACGTATATGGAGCTGCTGTGCAGGAAGTTCTATCGCTTGTATGCCAGTCGAGAGAATATGGCAGCCGAAAGCGGAGCGAATAGTGCAGGCATTAACTGCACTTGGCGCATATCTCTTCTACGATCGCTTCTACTACGTCTTCGGCTGACAAAACAAGATATTTTTCTAAATAAAGAAATAAACACGATTGAAAATCAACAGTTTGTATTTTCATATTAAACCCATAATTACAAATCACCATCAGCATGATGATCATCATGTTATTACATATTCCACATGCTTAATTAAGTATTCATTAATCTATCCTTGTTCTAATCTTGCAAATTAGAAATAAATAACAAGAAACTATCGTCTCAATGTGATCTTTAGGAAACTTTGACCCTTTTGCAAAACACTTGATAATAATTTTTCCATGATAAAGAAAGAAATACAGACAACGGCTGAATGTCTTTATTTACAAGCACGTACTTATACTCACATACAAATACTATATGCAATAATATATGCAGTAAATACATAGTCTGTATGTGTGTGTGTGTGTGTGTGTGCGTGTGTGTGTATGTACTAATTAACAATATTTCTTTGCATCTTTAATTAGAAATATAATAAATACATAGAAAAAGTCATTATTACTGCATGTCTATTATCTCTCTTCTAAGTCATGGAAATTTTCAAGGTTACAAATACTTGGAATTACATTCAGAAAATGTAAATTCGAATACATCTTCTTTCACACTACAAAATTTTATTTCAAATGCATGATGTCTGGAAGTGTGTGTGTGTGTGTGTGAGTGTGTGTCTTGTAAGAATTAAGCAGAAGAGGAAAAATACTGTTCTTTTAGAAGTCTTTGACGAAAGAGAAAAATCACAAAAACTAAAGAGAAAAGTTTAGATAAATATTTTTAAGAGCTCTACTACGTTGCGATAACGAGTTTTATGTTCTTGGGAATTGTAAAATGTGTTCCATATTAATTTGGCAAATAATTTTTTATTTTTAAATCAAGCGCCATTTATAATCCCATTGATCATTTTACAACAACAATAGAAAATTTGCGAGGGGTTTGCAAGAACATAAAAGTATTTAAAAAATTTAGGGCGTTTTCCTTTCCGGAAAAGATGTAACATTTTTATACTTCTTTTATGAAAATAGGCAGTTTGGAGGAGTTTTAATATAAAAATAACTTTTTATAAGAAAACTTGAAATAATTTCTAATAAATTTTTTATTTTCAAATTACAGAATGTAACCGTTTTCTATTAAAAAGTGTAAGAAATGTTGCATTCTTTTTCAGAAAAAAAATCCCAGTTAAAAGCGTGAAACTGATGTGTGAATATACGCAGCAGACGTATTTGAGAACCAAATATTTTACATCGGGTGCTTTGCAAATTTCCAGCACCAAAATGTTGTTGTATCTTTTTTAGAAATCATCCATCGTTTTTATAAAAAAAAAATTTTATTTCTAGAAATATTCTTAATGTATAGAATGAATATTGAATTAGGAAAAACTGGGAAGGTGCCCAAGTGCAACAGTATAAAATTTCTTTCCTACAATTTACACTTGAAACAAAAACAAATTTAGAATTATTATTTTAGTTTTTTATAAAAATTTGCGGTATCGAAATTTTATTACCACACAGTGGGCCACACAGGGAATATGTGGAACACGTATACCACACGCGCAATTAACTCAAAAATTAACCTGTTTTTTAGGGTTAAATTATAATTTATATATAATTAATTTCATTATAATTTAAATATATTTAGCATAATTATGTTAAACGAATTCCTACTGAAATACTTTTACATAAGATTTTGCTATTAAAATTATTGTGAAAGTACCAGGCGTTTTGCCGTTTAACCCCTTTCAGACTACAAGAAAATCTTTGCTTGTTAAGAAAAGCACTAACGATCTGATGGCATTTTCTTTTCTGAAAAACGTGTAACATATTTTTTACTTCTTCTCTAGAAAGCAACAGTTTAGAGGAGTTCTTAATTAGAAATAGTTTTTCGTAAAACATGTTGGATTAATTTCTAAAAAATTCGCTACTTTCAAATCACCTAATGCTGCCATTTTCTATTAAAAAGTGCAAGAAATGTTGCACTATTTTTTACAAAAGAAAACAGCATTAAATTACAGCAACGCCTTTCGCTTGTTATGGCCGCTACTGTATTCCATGATTTTTAAAACCTAAATGATTTAATATGATATCTCACGGATCGGGGGTTGTTGTTGTTGTAGCAGCGTGATTTAGTTGGTTGTGGTTCACATTGATTTTGATTTCTTATGGACATTCTAAACTTATTTTTCTTTGCCGTTTTAGTTTACAAGTCGTTGAGAAAACTAATAAAAATATATAAATTTCGAGAGAACGAAAACAAAAACGATCAAACGATTAAAGCACAAAAAAGTTGTTGTTAGAAAATAAATTTAAAAAAAGAAAAACATGAAAAGAGTGAAAGAGACATAAAAGTCAAACACGCGATTGTTATTGTAATTTAAAAAAAAAAGAAAAAAAAACATCTTAAATGAGGTAAGAAAATCCAGCAGATATCTTGAGAGCAAATAACAGACAACGAAAATAAATATTTTTATAAAAAAAGTGTTCTCTGAAATACGGCAACAATAATAATGAAATTATTAGCGTTAAATAAATATTTTTTAAATAACAAATAAATTTCGTAAATTCGTGAAACTCCTGGTAATCCATTTATGGTAACAGAAAATTCTTATTCGCATAAAAAATACAGAAAAGAAACGTCAAAAAAATCACAATAATTCCGAACATATTTTTCTCAAAACAGCCTAACGATTTCTAATATCTAATACTTTTCTATTTAAATGGTTATAATAAAACGACAAAAACTTCTTTTCTATTATATTAAAAAAAAAAGTAATTTTTTTATTACGAAAATCAGCGAGCGTACCACCAATAAAAATGTATTCTTCTAAGCATTTAAACAATTTCAAACAAATTAGCAATTCAGTCACATGCACATTAAATGTTGTAAGTTGGATGTGTGTTTTGTGTCGGTTGGCTGACTCTCTGTGGATGACAGACGCACACACACAACCAACAAGCAGATTGACAGTTTGTTAGTCTGTTTAAATGGTTTGAGTTGACCTTCACCTACAAGATATCATAAAGCATAAAATGCTCTACACACTCACACACACACACACACAAAATATGTAACAAAAATGGTCATCAGAGTTGTTCGTTGTAAAGCCAACTACGAAAACGTGTACGATAAACAAATAGATCCATCCATTTATGTCGACAATTTCAGATAAATGATATCGTGTACACCCATGCGTGTGTATGTGTGTATATGCATGCGTGTGTGTGTGTGTGTGTGTGTGTGCGCGTTTGTTCTCATGTGTACACAAATAAATGGTCAGATTATTGGCTTTCTGTGTTCTCCCGTGGCTAATATAACAACGTGTACGCTGTATGTTCTGACCAAATATTTGTGTGTTCGGTGGCATGACATGTTTGAGGTAAAATTTTATATGATTTACACAGTTTTTTGTTGGCCTTTTTGCTTTCATGTTGAACAAACATTTAATAACACATTTGGCCAAATTTGTCTGAAGCTGTGGTAGTGGTAAAGTCAGCAACCAAAACTATCTAATTATCACGTTGTTGTCTTAATAACATGGCTGTAACATCATCAACTGATGCACGATGATGAGAAGCAGATAAGGAGTCTTTCATTCGATTACAAACCAGGCGAAAAAGCGGCACTGCTGCCATCTAAATAGGGACCATATTTTTATATTATAATTAAAAAAAAAAAACAACAGCAAAGAGTAAAAGTTTTTTAAGAAAGTGATTTGTATCTCTTTTAAAATAGTAGTTTGTGTAAGAAAATGTCTTAAATAATATTAAAAAAATTTTTATAAAAGAGTGCTTTTTTGAAAAAAAAAGTACTTTTTATAAAAAAAGTACTTTTATTTAAATACTTATTAAAAAAAACTTTTTATTAAAATATACTTTCTATAAAAAATGACTGGTTATGGGAGAGTACTTTTTAAAAATAGTACTCTTTATAAAAAGTACTTTTTATAAAAAGGTACGTTTGTACAAAAGGCACTCTTCAATAAAAAATACTTGTTTGCAAAAACTGTCTTTTTTTTAAGAAAAGAAATTTTTCTTTTTAAAAAGTGTGTTTAAAGAAAACTACTTTTTATAAAAAGGTACTTTTTACACACAAATAATTTTTAAAACAGTGTTGTTTTCTTTAAGCACACTTTATAGAAAACAAAAGTAATTTTCTACAAAAAAAAAACAGTTTTTACAAAAGAGTACTTTTATTAAAGAGTTTCTTTTGTACACAAATTATTGACAGAAAAAAAAATACTTTTCAACATGAGTACTTTTTATAAAATATGTGATAAGCATTTATAAAAATCGCATTTTAATAAAGCACTTATTTTAATAAGAATGTCTTTTTCAAAAATAGTTCCATTTATGGAAAATATTTTTTCAAAAAATTATCTGTTAAAAATTATGCGTTTTGCAAAACGTAAATTTAAAAAAAGTAGCCTTAATAACATAGAGTCAAAAGTACCTCACTGTGAAAGAACTTTTTTAGAAACTAGCTCTTTGTTAAAAGTATATTTTGCAAAAAATACGTTTTTGTATCTTCTGCAAAAAGTACTTTTTCAAAAAGTATATTCTGCAAAAAGTGCCTACTGTAAAAAATATGCTTTCCAAAAAGTAAAAAGTGCATTTAATAAAAAAATTTACATCAATAAAACTTTGTCTTTTGTAAACAATACTTTTTCAAAAAGTACCTTTTATAAAAAGTACTTTTTTAAACAGTACCTTTTTGTTGAAAGTATATTTTGTAAAAAATTCCTTTTTGTGAAACGAATCTTTTGCAAAAAGTACTTTTTCAACGAGTATCTTCTGCAAAAAGTACCTAGTGTAAAAAGTATGTTTTGTAAAGAGCACCTTTTGTAAAAAGTGCATTTTATTAAAAAAAAATTACCTCAATAAAACTTTACCTTTTGTAAAAAGTACTTTTTCAAAAAGTACCTCTTTGTTAAAAGTTTCATTTACAAAAAGTACTTTTCTTAAAAATATCTTTTGCAAAAATTACTTTTTCAAAAAGTATATTCTGCAAAGAGTACCTACTGTGAAGAGTATGCTTTGCAAAAAGTACCTTTTGTACAAAAAGCATTTCATAGAAAATATCATTTATAAAAATATCTTACGAAATGTACTTATTTTTAAAAGGAACGCCTTTTATAAAAACAGTTTTTGTAGAGAGTACTTGTTATAAAACGTACTTTTGTGAAAAGTAGATTTAATAAAATGTAACTTTACATAAAACGAATTTTATAAAAAGTACTATAAAAAGTAATTCTTGTACAAGAGTACATTTTATAAAAATTGGTTATTTTTAACAGAAAAGAGAAAATTAATTTACCCGACATCGATTGTAGTTTATATTTGAATTGTTTCAAGTGCATGGAATTTTCGTTCAACATCGAATGGGGTAATTTGGTACCAGAATTTATAAAAAGAATATTTATGAAAATAAATAAAAATAACTCCTCAACTGAACACTTTGAATTTTTTTAGTAAGATTTTGGGGAAAAAGAATCATCACATAATTAAAACTAAAGAGTTTTAAAAGTAACTCCTAACTGAAAATAATATTTAAAATTAATACCTTTAGAAGGATGTTAGAAAGTACTTTGTGATTAAGTGTTTTCCAACAGAAGTATTTGCAAAATGAAAGTACCGGCCAAGGAAACCCAGCCTTCAGATGACGTACCATTTAAAAACTGCGTGCCGAAACAAATTTCTTTAAATTAAATCATGTCTTAGAAAGTGTGTTGTATGAAAAATAAAAGAAAAAGACAAAAATATATTTATTTTTAATAAAGATAACCCGTTACATGTTCGTTAGAAAATCGAGAAGAGATAAGGAAATCGACGATTACAAATCGAATCTCAAGAGTGTAAACAAAAAGAGATGTCGTGTCGCACATAATTTCATACACATACACACTTAGGAGTGATGAGTATGTGTGTGTTTGTTCTTTTAACCTTGAAATTTTTCAAAACAAATAAAAAGTAGAACTATTTGTTAGTTTAATTCGTTTTTTTTTTGTTTGTTCTGCTCTGTTCTGTTCTGTTCTGCTTTCCAAATTCCGAATCGTTCTTTTCCGTGCCATTTTCGTTAACCATCTCCTCCTACGCTCCAAAAATAACAAAAATGTTTCAAATTAATACATAATTTTTTTTTTATCCACCACAATTAATTCGTATTCAATGACAGCAGTTTCAAGTCTTAAGGTTTCATACAGAGGGACGGACAAACGGACGGACGGACGGACGCAAGAGGTACCTGACTGTTCTTTTTTAAATTATTTATCCAAACAGCGTGTTTGCACATGCCTTTGTCTGAATTATTAATCCGATGTGACCATAAATTTTACTACGTACTGCTTTGGAATTATGTATTGTTCGCTGTTGCGTTGTTGTTGTTCTTGTTGTTGTTGCGGTTTCGCTTAAAACATTTATTCTTTTGTTTGGCATTTGGCTGTTCGATTTGTCTGTTTTCTTAAGAATAATTTGCATATTTAATGATTTTATCCAACATTTTGTGCATTTCGATCTCTTCTTATGATTTCTGTTTTGAGTTTTTGTTTCGATTTTAATTTTGATTTTGATTTATACAACGAGTGGCATAATTATTCATTCAAATGGCGCCCACAACATTGTTCAACATGACACATCATCAATGATGACACTTTTAGTGGTGCTGTTCGTTCGTTCGTTCGTTTGTTGGTTTGTTTGTTGTGTCCTCCTTTAATCATTGAAACAAATTTATTTTGGATTAAAAACCGAAAAACGAATGATTAATTATGCCAAATAATTTTGGGCTAAAACCTAAGCAGATTCGTTTACGATAAAGACAATTTGTTAAGTGTTTCGCAAAATTTAGGCAAATCAATTTCACTCAACAATAACGCATTCCAGTCAAGTAAATTCCTAATGGGGCTTTTAGGCATATTTGAGCAGCATAAATCGATTAGAGATTATCAAAATAATTAATTGGAAAAAAAACACATTTTTTGGAAGTCTTTGATTCATGGGATTGAACCCAAACCAGGTAACATGTTTAATCGCCGTACAGTGGCATTTAGTTTTGACGAAGCTGCTTTATAAATTTGAAATTTTTATAAAAATTATTAACAATATTAATCATTTATAAATTCTGAGTGCAAGAAATTTTTGTAAAAATATTTAATTCAATATTTTTGTACATTCAGTCAAGTTGAAAGATCAAACCACAAGATAAAACTATTGAGCAACTCTGTTATAATTATATTTTTAAGACAATTTTTAAAAATCGATTTTTTGCAAATTCTGAAATTTGCAATCTCAACTTTTCTTTTATAAATTGAAAAATAAGCTTCTTTAGTTTTGAAAATTATTGTGAATATTTCGGACAAGGGGAGAGCGGCACCAAAAATTTTGGCATTTCCAAAAAGTTTTTAAAAAGTGGATTTTTTTGGAAATAAAAAAAAATTTTATATTATGAATGTTCCAGTCATAATAAATCCTGTTTTCAAAATTAAACTTTTTCGCCTCTATGTATTCCCAAGGACTTATAATATCTGATGAGATTTGAAATTATTTAATAAAAAAGATTTTGAAATATTTTTTCCCAGGGAACAAATTACCGCATTCAATATCGATCGAAATTTCATTTGGGGGATTCACACTGTAGTCATAAAGTCATAAAATAATAGCACGAAATATATGACTAGTGTGAACAACGCGTCATAACTTGGTCTGCTAAACAAATTTGTATATATAAACTCTAACAGCTGCTGCCCTTTTATGAGCTGAATAAATTTTTTTGCGGCGGTATGCAGAAAAACGTTCAGTGATCTCTTGTGTTGTCATAAAATGACAACACAAAAACATACCTAAAAGAATGCTATTATATTATGACTTTTTTATATGCTGCACAACAACAACTTTTTTAAGCTGGTCTAAAATTTTATGATTTTATGACAATATAAATAAATAGCATGAAGTGTGAATACCCCAAATGTAATTTAAATACAAATTTTGATTGATATCGAATGTCGTGATTTGTCCCTAGCTTTTTTACTATTTATTTGCTTTTTCGAAAAGTATTTTTTTACTTCAGAAAAACAAAAACAAAATATTCCATTATTTTTCAAAATTCTCAAAACATCAGGATGAATAATAATTAAAAAATTTTTTTGTAGTTACAATTTTTACAATTTTGGGAATTCTTCGCCATCACGCTGTTCCATCTCTTGGGAGATAATTCTTGCATCATAATTAAGATCCGATTGACTTTTTTCCCTGCTTTTCATTTGTTCAAAAACATCACAAGAGAAAAGTGCTTTAAAAAAGTAGTTAATCCATGAATATCTTTTTAAAATATCTTTTTAAACATTCGAACAATTGAAAGCGCATTTATTCAATTTCTAATGGCTTCGGGTTCCTGTGATTTCCCTAACTTCCCCATAGTGACAATTGCATTCAATCTTTGTTGGAATATGACAAATACAAAAGAAATATCCGATCCGATAATAGACAAACGATTTCTCGATTCCAAGCACGTTTTATCATACCGAAAGAAGAAGAAAAGAAGCACATATAGAGTGATTGTTGGAGTGGCTGACTAACCGGCTGCAAGATGAAATATTTCATAAGAACGAACAAACGAATGTGGTTGATGTGTCTAGTCGTTATTCAATATCGAATACCAGACAGCTACTGTGCAAATAGTTGGCCTCTGGTGTTTCAAAAGGAACACATCAAATCGACAACAAAAGCAGCAGCAAAAAAGAAAAAGAATGTCAGAGATAAAAACGTAAATAGTCGTATAAAAATAAAAATAAAAATGAAATACAAAATAAATTATAAGAAACAACAATAAGAGTCATCTTTGTTATGGTGATTTGATAATGGCTTTGATGGCGATGATGTTGATGATGAGGAGAGAATGATGAATAGCACCGATACCGCCGTCAATAATTAATATGCCACGCAAGAATTTTTTATTAATAATAAAGACGAGCGCAACGTCTTGGGTATTCAAAAGCTCAAAACGTTTATATCAACACACCCAATAAATAGTAAATAAAGCCACACAATACAAAAACAACACAAGAAGCAACAACAACACGCTAATTCGCTGCAGAATTTGCATGCGGATTACGGATTGCAGAATTGCAATTGTCAAATGCATAAATTATTTATTATTTATTTATGTATACGAGTATATTTTCGCATCTCCTTATAAAACATACACACACACACACACACACACGGCTGGCTCATCACTGGGCAAAGAAGGCTGCAACAGACTGTAAGAATGGCATTCCATATCCAATAAATATGCCATCGGTACACAGAGACAATCATGCGGACAGTCCGTCATAAGCACACCACGAATGACTGCCCGGCTGTGAGTCTGTCTGTCTGTTGGTCGGCCATTTATTTAATCTCAGTGTATGGACTTCATTATCACATGTTTTGATTTATAACTACTAACGTTTCAACAATTAATGCCAACCAGCAACCATCGTGGTGTACGTTGATAATGATATTAATTGTTGTTGGCAACAAATTTATTTATACATAAATAATTCAACATACATACACATTTACATGCACACACAAACAGACAGACAGACAGACAGACCTTTTCGTATATTCTGCCTGTGATTTATTTGAAAACACTCAAGACAATTAAAAATCAACCAAAAGTCCAGAAAAGTGATATGCAGTCATACAAAATGTTTCACAAGTTGTGTTATGCGCCACACCAACTCCAACACAAACACACAACCACTCCGTCTGGACAGCAGTCAGTCAATCCAGTTAATCATCAATAGCAAAATATGGGGAAATTCATCAAGAGAAAAAAAAAAGATTTATAAAAACCACAAATTTAAAAAATAATAATAATTATAATTCAGACAGTGGAGCAAAAGGAAGAGCTTTTTATTTTTGAAAATTATTATATGTATGCTTGTGTATATATATATATGTATTTGCATGTATGTGTGTGTGTGTATTATTAATCACGGTTTATGATTGTCCATAAATAAATTCTAATTGCGAAGTACAATCAGCGATCTGAACCGTGAGTTGCTAAACTTGAACTCTTAAATTTCAAAGCTCGTCCATTAATAAGAACGCAGAAGAGATTTGAAACTAAAAACTATTTTGCATAACGTGTAATCGATTAAAATATTGTAAGACAATTTTACATATTTATTAATTTCAAAACTGGTATCTTTGATTTAAAGACCAGCTTTTTTAAATTAGCAGTTAATCCAGTAGGGAATAAAACTCGATTTGAAAGCAATAAAATAAATTCATTGATTTTTTATTGTTTCCATTTCTTAAGCTTTAAAAATTGTGTGTGTGTGTGTGTCGTTGTTTAGCAATATTTTTACAACGCCAGGGAATAGAGGAAGAGAGAGGGAGAGCTTCGAGGAGACAGTAGCGAATCTGAGACTTGGATGTATAACAATTTTGTTCTTGGACCAGGCTAATGCTAAACGCTTGAGACCTCCTGAATGAAATCGGAAAAGATTTTCGGTTGAAATCCTTCTTGTATTGATTCACAAAATTTAAGCGAATAATATATTCTGGACCACAGCACAAGTTTTGAGTCTATATAAGCATATTTACATACACATATACGTTGCCATTATTCGAGGCTTAAACAGTGGACGGAGAATAATTAAGTCCCTCAACGTTTGACCGATTACTTGAGCGAAAAAAAATTTAATTTTTAAACTCATATTTATGTATAAGCAAATTTTTTATTTTTGAAAATTTTCATGTAAAAATTTTAATCGATAAATTTTTATTCGAATAATTTGTAATCGAATATATCTTAGCAACACAATTTTCATTAATTTTTTTTATGGGAATGTTTAATTTTTGCTAGTATAACTTGAGTCTATATAAGTGTATTTACATACACATGCACGTTGCCATTATTCGGCTTAAACAGTGGGGGCAGAATTATTAAGCCCCTTAACGTTTGACCGCTTATTTCAAGAAAAAATAAAACAACTTAATTTTTAAACTTAGATTTATGTATAAGCAAATTTATTTTGAGTATTTTCATGTAAAAAACTTTAATCGATAAATTTTTATTCGAATAATTTGTAATCGAATAAATTTTAGCAACATAATTTTCTTTTTTTTATGGGAATGTTTCGTTTTTACTAGCATAACTTTAAAAAAAAAGTTGCCCTTCATGTGACAATATTCGAATAATATTTATACGTTAAATTTTTATTCGATTAAAAATTTCTAAAACATTTTTTTTCCGAAAAATATTGATTCTAAAAATTTTTAACGCTTAGCACGTATTTGAAAGATATTAAAATATTAATCGATTAATAATAATACAAATAAATTTAATATAAAAAATTTTATTTGAGGAAAATATATGAAATTTTTCTAAAATAATTAATTTTTTATAGACACGATAATTTTTTCTTGGATTAATAAATTTTAAAATAATTTTTTTCCGAAAAGAATTGATTCTAAAAATTTTAATCGCTTAGCAAGTATTTGAATCATATTAAAATATTAATCGATTAATAATAATAGAAATAAATTTTATATAAAATATTTAAAATTTTTTTATATAATTTTCTTTCAGGCCACTTTTTTGCCTCTCAAATAATGGGTTTCATATATATAATCGCACGGTTTTGCGATTATCTTGAAATAATATGAACTCGAGAGATACGTATTAATCGATTAATTATTATTGTAAAATGCAGTTTTCTTTAAACAAAATGGACTCAAAAATTAGAGAATAAAATATGAAGAAAATATTAGAAGAGTATTTTAAAGAAAATATTCGGTAGCACAAAACGGGATTAACCTCTGTTTACTATTGTTACAATTCTCGTATGCCATTTCCTTATAAAATTATTATTTTTTTTTTTTTTTTTGTTATTTAATACAAAAGCAACATCCAACGAAGTCTTGAATTCGCTAGAACTTTTGAACATTAAATTGTGTTCGAATATTTATTGTGGCCACTGTAGAATTGATTTAAGAAAATTAATTTTTATTCATCATAATTATAATAACGATCAACGATACACAATTTGTGATTTCCATACGATGGTTTTAATGACGCGCCCTGTCAGTCAAAAGAATTATGACTCCGATTGCTTTGATATTCACAGAATGGCTTCTTATTTTATTGAATTTATGTTGAAGTGTTGATCTTTTTTCAGATTTCTTAAAATATATTATTTATGCGAAAATGTAAATTACCAACAGTGAAGTGTTAATTGCTGCATGCGCCATAAAATGGTAATAAAATTTCCAATAAATCCAACATCTTTAACCATTTCAATACAATAAGTTTTTAAAGACGTCTTTTAACTTGCCGCTACGAAAAGTCAAGACTCTCAAAAGCCGGGAAGTTATTGGTTTTGCCACGTTTTGAAAAATAAAACGAGTTCTCATCAGTTCTCGACGTTTTGAGGTCAGAGGAAGGAAGCTTCCCTGAATAAGTCTGAGAACCGATCGAATCCAGAAGATTAAAAAAGCACGTCGGCCACTGTGAATCGGGTCGAAATCGGTTAACTCTTCGTGAGATATCGCGAACGAAAAAAGTGTTTTTTTTTTCGAAAAAGAACGTGTTACAATTTCCTGAAACACTTCTAAACTGTCATTGAATTAATTGTAAACAAACTGGCATTAGCGCTACTGACCGTCACATTTTCACGACTTTAATCCCAAAATTGCATTGAATGATTAATTTAATCACTAAATTGATTCAATTTTATGATACATTTAATCGTTCGCTACAAACATTTTATGTATTTAAGAGTTAATGAGGTGCGATAAGTGTGTTAATTGAAGGCTAACTAACGAATTAATAAATTAATTGAATTTTACAGTGTTTAACACCATGAAATAATTAACTATAAAAAAGACTGGCTTTAGAAAACTTTAATGGACGACATTAAAAATAAAAGTTATAGATAATGATTTTAAGTGAAAGCATTTCCTTTTTATTTAAAGTCAATGAAAACGACCAGATTAACGAAACAAATTCAAAAGGAATTGGCAAAATCTGCAATAGCGCGGAATGTCATTGTCCATTTTCAGTTAAAAAGCACTGACTTTGAATTTTTTTTTATAAGTACGAGGAAAGATCGATTAAATTAATTTAAATTAGTTAAGCTACAGCGTGATATGAATATTCAGAGATCTTGTAATTAATTAAACTACAAAGAGAAGTTACCGATCATTTATTTTAAATAAAACCAAACCGAGGAAAAATCAAAATATTTTGCTGTCTCTTGAAGGATTTTAAGTTTTCACTTTTTATTGGAATTTCGTATAACAAAATATTTCATGATCTGCTTAAACTGTTCTTTAATTTCTCATTTCAGAAAGAAATTATGAACCGATTGATTGTGATTTTTATACGAACAAATTCATTCTATCGTATGTTAGTCGAATAAATATATTCGAGTATTTTCTAATCAAATCTTCTATATGAGCAATTTTATATTATCGTATTTTTAATCGAATACATGTATCGAGTATTTTCTATTAGAATATCCGTTATTAAAAATTTTATTTCGTCGTATTATTAATCGAATATATATGTATTCGATTATTTTATATTCGAATTTTCATTCATCGTACCTTCAATTGAATAAATATATTCGAGTTTTTTCTAATCGAATTTTCTTAATGAGTAATTTTATTTTATCGTATTTTTAATCGAATAAATATATTCGAGAATTTTCTTATCGAATCTTCTTTGTGAACGACTCGTATGTTAGTCGAATAAATATACTCGAGTATTTTCTATTCGAATTTTCTTTACGAACAATTTTATTTCGTCGTATTTGCAATCGAATAAATATTGACTAGATGTATTCGAGTATTTTCTATTCGAGTTTTCTTTATGAACAATTTTATTTCATCGTATTTTCAATCGAATATATATTCGAATAAATATTGAATAGATGTATTCGAGTATTTTCTAATCGAATCTTTTCTGTAAGCAATTTTATCCCCTCGTATGTTAGTCGAATAAATATATTCGAGTATTCTCTATTCGAATCTCTTTGATAAAAATAGTTTTCGAATAATAGTTTTCTAACTATAAGTTGTAGTAAGCAAAAGGTCAGAGAATTTATACAGGAAACACAACGAAAAATTTTTAGATTTTTTACTCGAATATATGATTCATTCATTTATATTCGGTTATATAAAATCGATTGTTTCATAAGCGATTAAATATACCAAAATAGTTTTTTGATAAAATTTTTCAAAATGATATTGATTCCATTTAATTTATCAAAAATTATTTTTTACATGAATACATTTGTCGAATAGTTTTTAGTCGGTTAAATTTAATGGAATAATTTTTATTAATATAATATTTGGAATAACCATAATAGCGTATTTTTTCTCACTTCATAAATTTATTTTCTCAGTTCAAAATTGTTGGACTGGATTTACTTTTTAACTTTGATTTTGATTTTAAAAATTTCTCCGATAATAAAATTTTTATTAAGAGTAAATTATTTATAGTAAATTTTTAATTATCACACTGATCACACAAAGGATCAGTACTGAGGTCTCTCTGCCACAGCAGCGTATATCCCCTATAGGAATCATATTTTTTAATATTTCAGTATCTCAAGTTTTCGAAATATTTATTTCAATTGTACCATTAGCTGCCCCTACTTTCCAGTAGGTTTCAGTCCTTAAGGAGGAGATATTAGGGAACTTACATCCCTCTGAAAACTCCAATTTAAGAATACAAAAATTTACAGATGCAAACCGGTTCAGTAAAACTAAATTTAATACATCTTTCGCCCTCAGATGTGCAGATAACTCGCGCTGATTGTGAACAACATGATTCAGCATGATCATGATGGTCCTGCCCATGACAGTGTAAACAGATCATATGAAAAGTTATATAAGAAAACAAATAAATTATTTTTAGAATTTCAAATTATCATTAACGCGCGTGTTTTTTGTTTCATATGTTTTGCTACTGGTTTCGATTTAGATTTATATTAAAAACGAATTGATTTCATTCCAATAGAATTCCTATAAAATAAGTGAACTTGATAATCATCCACAAGATGACAACTGCGTACCAGGAAACTAACAAAAAAAAAATTACAAAAAAGTTATAAATATATAAATAAATAAAGAGTTTTGAGCTGCAGCGTTAAAAAGTATAACAAATAAATATATAAAAAAAACAACAAGACCAAAAGCAAAATCAACAACAACAAAAATATTGCATATTGAATGCATTTCAATTGAATTGTGAGTTAAAACATCAACAGAATTTAATTGCATACAAACATGAAATTTACAAACACATAAACACACACACACACACACACACACCCATAAATACATGCAAAAGTATGTGTGTGAATTTAAACGAGAATGGAATTGAAACTGTAAAGGAAATACTTGTGCGCTGGTAAAACGAACTTGTAATCTAAAGCCAACTGCATTTGAATTTTTCTCTATTGTTTGTTGTTGTTACTGTTGTTTATTTTTTTTCTATATTCAATACATTTATTGAAATCAAAGTTAGAACATCAACAAGGTTTCTTTGTACGTTACAAATCTAAAATTCATTGTGAATTTTAAAAGAAATTTGTTTGTTTGTTGTTGTTTTCGTTCGCTGTGCTTTTCTTGTTGTCACTGTTGCCTTTATTGCAGTTGAAATTTGGCCTAAAGCCAGCCGCATTTTAATTTTAATTGCGTGTGCTCTGTAGTGTTAATTAAATTAGTTACACTCGTTCCAACACTTTCGGAAAGGTTCATCACAAATAATTTGCTGAAATTTAGCTTCCGTTTGGGTGGACGAATTTAAAAAAAAGTGCATTTTTAATGTAAAATATTCGCACACATACTCAAGCACCTACACACAGATACATTAACGAATTTGTATTGAAAATGTTACAGTGCATTCTGGCTTGAGCAAATAAAGATAATGTATTTGTAATTGTTAAGAATGTTTATTGACAAAAATGTATGATATTAAATTGAAAATCTCAAGCGAGTTGCTGACAAAATTGAACGAATTATGCCAAGTTATTCTTTTAAAAATATATTGTCTTCCTAATCCCGCCATTATTGTTCCTATACACACATAAAATGCTCAGAATTATTTCATTAAAACGAAATTAATTCAAAATCTTTTAAAATTTATTATTTTAATATGAAAAATAAATAGTTTTATATGCAGTTCTTTTTTTTTATTTCAATTTTGCAACATTGAAACTGCTATAAAGATTGATGCGATGAGATAAGAACAGCACAACATTGAAATTAACACACAAAATAAACTTTAAAAGTCAAGAAACCGCAAATTTATTTTATTAAGAATAATAAAATATTGCAACGATTTTGAGAAAAGTTCATTTAAAAAGGCAACAACAAAATATATTCACATCCAAAAAATATATATTAAAAACCAGCCAAAGAACTAAAACTTTTATTGCAAATAGACTGGTTTTGAATATTATATTTGTTAGTTGCTGGCTTTAATTTATCAGGAAGTTGAAATTTATGTTAAAAAAAAAAAGCTGCAGACGAAGAAAAAAAGCAGCTCTTAAACTGATGACAAAAAGAAGAACAACAACTTAAACAACTTGAGTGGGTATTTAACAAAAAAAAAAAAATAAAATAAAAATAATTAATAACACTTTATGGCAATAATATTGGTAACAGAAACAGAGCCAGCAATGGCTAAAACAACAAACAAACAGTTGACAGCAGTGGACAAAAATGCTATCAAGAAATAGTTAATAAACAGCATTAATTCTTCTCCTCCAGCGTGTTTATTGTTTAACGTTTGTAGATGAAACAAACCGTAAACGAAAAAGCAGCAGTTAAATGCACAAAATTATCACATCACACCAGTAACAAGCCATCCGGTCAAAACTGACCATCACAACCTCAACGACAATATATGGCCACAGGCATTAGAAAGAATGATTTGATTAGGCAATAAAATAAAGAAAAAATTATAGAATTTAATACAAAACTCTACAGTTTTTTTAATTAAAATAGTATCCGTATTCCAACACTTTTACACTGAAACAAATTTTTTTATATAAAATGTTTTCTTCAAGAAATTTACGTTAAGAAAAATTTATTTTGTCATATTTATTTTCATCATTTTGGATGATATGGGATTCATGACTGCCCTAATTAATGAAATATTAGACTTGTCGAATGTACTTCTTGCGAACTCCCCACAGTAACGATATGAAGGCTTCCATATATAAATAAAAACGTCAAAAGATACCATCGATTAAAGACAAATGAATGACAAAATCCAATAACTATTTTCGAATATTTTAATTTAAAAATAATCGGCCCAGTGTGCAAACAATTATGCCAGTTACATTTGATTTCCACATTAATGCTCTTCCCGACTAAATAGAGCCAAGAAGGCGATATATGTGACTGATAAGTAGCAACGCTGCCTGTCAGTTTAATGGTCGTAACCTCGATTCCAGGAGGAAACTCTAGCGCAAGCAAATCGCTTCACAGGCTGTATTCGTTACCTCTAAAATTATTAACTAAAAATATTTCTACTCTAAGATAATGAAGGAACTATCGGATCACATACGGCCAGATTTATACGAAAAATAGACGGAATCGGGACTGATCGAATGGATCAGCTAAGTTGTTCCCAAGACGGGGATACATTGAAAATTATATATAATAAATAAATGCCTTGAAATTATATATCAATAAACAGGATTTTAGTCCAACAATATTTCCGTTTTAAATTATTTAACGTCGATTTCTTATCTAAAAAATAATGCAAAATTGTTCGCACTTTTTAACAGAAAATGGCAACATTTTGCCATTTAAAATAAGGAATTTATTTGAAATGAATTCAACATCCCTCACGAAAAATTGTTTCTGTTTTAAAACTTTTCCAAACTTCCACTTTTTAGAAAATAAGTGTTAAAATGTTACATGTCTACTAGAAAAGAAAACGCCATTGGTTTCTAAAAAAAACACCCGATACATCTTCACTCCAATACTCGAATAATGATGATAATAACCCGGAATCAATTTTTCATACAACAATCAAGTCTTTTAAAACTCTGTAGGCAATAAGCCAGTGGCCAAACACTAGTAGAATTGCAACCGACCAAACTGCCGACCAGCATTGATGGCCGTGCGTGTGGTGACTTGGAAAAAATAAAAATAAAAAATCGAAAATTAAAATAAAAGGAAAAAAAAACAGAGAAATCAAATGGACAAGTATTTTGCACATGTTTAAAAGAAATAAAATATCGGAGAAATACAAACTCACACACACACACACACGAGTAAAATAGTTAATGATATTAAAATTTTATTTTGGAGGTCAACTACTTAAAGCTTCTCTAGAACCTACCGGCCGACCAGCTACCAATACAATACAACTTTTTCCCACTCTTTCAAAAGAAAAAAAGAAAAAAAGAAACAAGAAACTGAATTTTATAAATTGCAGACCAACGGCATCAACAGCAGCAGCAACGACAATAAAAACCAGAATTTAATTTATTTAAGAAATGGAAATTTCTGTTGCTGCTGCTGCCACCGATGCTGAAGTAAAAGAAACGCCACAAAAATTTAACAAAATAATCGTACAACAAAGAATTAATAAGAGCGAGTAAATGTAACAACAAGAATTTTATTTAATCTAAATCTTTAGTTTGAGACCAGTACAAAATGACCTTGACGCCTTGATTAAATATCTTTAGTCACTGTCAAAAGGACCTGAAAGTACAACTCATGCATGCATGTGCAGAACAAAACTTGTCCGGTGGTACAACGTTTTGGAAAAAGATATAAATAATGAGTTTTTGAAAAGGAAAGAGATTTATGTTTAAGAACAAATAAGTCCGTCTCTCTGTATGTCTGTCTGTACATCTGCATTAAGCTGCCAAACTTGAAGGTCAGTTAAGCAAAGGATCCATTGAAAGGCAATAAATTCCACACAAAAAGGATAAACAACAATTAATTCGCTTGACAACTTTTATTAAAAAAAACAGCTACCAGAGGATTTATAATATTAAGAAGATTTCTCAGGTGTGAAATAAAAAGTTTCAATTGATTTTCATAAATTATAATCAAATCAGACAGGAGGAAAATAATCAAAATGGCAACACTGGACTTTGAAATGGGTTTTGTATTGAAACAGTTTTCGTAGTCAATTTTATTATGAAATTTGTATGATTAAAAAGTGTTTACTTAAGTCATCTGACAGAATTAATTATAAACAACAACAACAACAAAGTGCATGAGTACTGATGACGGAAGTGTTGTCTCTTCGGAAAACAGATCTGCTGTTCTATTGATGTTCTATTATTTTGAATAAAGGTCAAAAATTAATTTTTTTCGTTAATGATACCTCACGAACGGATTAACTGATCTTAACCCGATTTGCAATGGCCGATGTGGTTTCTTTAATCTTAAGAACCGCGATCTGGAATAGATCGGTAAAGCCGTTTAAAGGTTAATTAAAAAAAGGACGCTTTAATAAATGTTTTTTAATTTTTTTAAATTTCTTGACAGCTACCGGTTCGAATCGGTTGAAATGCATAGGAGATCAGTAGAACCCTTTAGAAATCAGTCAAGCCGTTCCAAAGTTATAAGCGGGTCACTTATTTACACGCGGAGACACAAACACGCAGACATAGTGAAGGACTCTGAGAATTACTGGGGGAAGCCGCCTTCCTCTGACCCCAAAACGTCGAGATCTGATGAGAACTAGATTTTTGCAAAACGGGCTAAAACCAGTAGCTTCCCCTTTATTCACATGTATCCCCAGGCGATCCGAGTTATCAAAATGATATCAAATAAACCCAAGTCCAATTTGATGAATCACAGTTAAGCCAATTTAGTTGTTTAAATCTTTAATTAAAAGGAATTTTTTTATTTCCTAAAATACATAAGCCCAACACCTGTTCTACTCTCTTAATAAAGATTTTTAATTTGTTTTTATATTTCGATCTTGACAATAACCACAAAATAATTTTGAAAAGCCCATAAAAAGAAACAACTTCCCCTTTCGAGAAAACCGCAACTTCATGTAAATATGCAACCAACAACAACAACCATAATAGTTTTAAATCAAATAAATACTTTAAATTATTTCATAAATGAAAAAAAAATACCAGGTGTTTACTTTGTTGCAGCACAAAAACAAATGGGCTGAAATATTTACGCGAATTTTTTAAAAACATAAATATTTAACTGCACTATTAAATCACTATTCATAAAGAGTGTTATAAAACGAAAACAAAAAATTAAATGCTTGAAAACTATTTCTTTGTGTTTTGCTATGATTTTTATAAATAAGTTTTGTTGTTGTTATGGATGACTAATTATTCCCTTGATTGTTCTTTGGCTCCCTTTAAAATCAGAGTTTATTATTATTTATTAAAAATTAGTTACTCTTTTTAATTTCAATTATATCAACACGTTTCGGTGTGATGTTCAAGTCGCGCACTCATGATCGTCAACACCTTTGGAACGCACGCACACACACATACAGACACAAGCAACAACTAAGTTAATGTTGTTGTTTTTAACATGCAGATGTAAGTGTGTATATGTGAATGTATGTAAATACGCCTGTATTTTTAAGCAATTCTTAGAAGAAATCATGATTTCGATTTATTATTTAGGTGACTAATCCCAGACAGCAACCTTTTGTAAACAATTTTCAACACGACTAAACACCAGGTAGGAAAAGGCTACTGTTACAAAACGAACGCATCACTTTGCCAGCATGGCAATGGGATCTCTTTAGCGATTTATTCACGATCTTCGTGACATAAAATAAAATCACTTAATAGGAGGAGGCCCAAATTTATATTTAAACCGCCAACACTGTTAGAAGTCTAACTTGGAAGCTGCTTTGCTCCCAATTTTTATACGCATGTCAGCATCATTGCGTTTTAATAGTAACTTTCTGAGAGCCCATGAAAGTTCCCCAGATATTAATTACACAAAAAAAGGACATAAAGCCTTATTCACAAAAAAATGTTTGTGACTTTTTACCTGTTTATAAGACAAAAATCGTATAGAAAATTCGTCTTATAAGCAGTTTGTAAGCATCAAGTAAATAAGGCTTTTATTTTTAAGGCTTTATCCACAAATATTTTATACTTATAATCTGCTTATAAGTCAAAACTTCTATAGAAAATTCGTCTTATAAGCAGCTTATAAGCATCTAGTGTTTTTATGCATAAGGCTTTTAATCTTAAGTTCTTATCCACAAAGATTTTATTCTTGTAAGTTGCTTATAAGTCAAAACTGCCATAGAAAATTCGTCTTATAAACAGCTTATAAACCTCAAATGTGCGGCAAGAAAAAGACTTTTCATCTTACGCCTTATCCACTTTATGTTTATAAGCTGCTTATAAGGCAAAAATCGTGTAGAAACATCGCCTTATAAGCAGTTTGTAATCAAAAAATACTTTTTATGAATAAGGCTTTTATTCTTAAGGCCTTATTCATAAATATTTTATGCTTGTAAGCTGCTTATAAACTCAACTTGTATAGAAAATTTGTCTTATAAGTTGCTTATAATCAAATCAAATATGTGACAAAAAGAAGTCGTCATTATAAGGCCTTATCCACAAAAAGTATTTGATGTTTATAAGCTGCTTATAAGACAAAACTCGTAAGAATAATTTGTCTTATAACCATCAAATATTTTTTATGCATAAGGCTTTTTATCTTAATTTCTTATAAGCAGGTTATAAGCAATAAATGTGTATTAAGAAAAAGGCTTTTAATCTAAAGGCCTTATCCACAAAAAATTTTTGATGCTTATAAGCAGCTTTTTTTATGAGTCCAACAACCACTCAGGGGACGATCCCTACATATGCAGTGCATTGCACTGGAACTGGTTAAGGAAGGGACAGTGTTAAGAGAACAGATGAGAACATATGAAACGATAGAGAACTTCGTTGCAGCTGTTTTTGGTTTTTACTTTGCCGAGGAAGTTTTAGCTACGGGTACTGACGAAGAAGGGTGCGGTACTCTACACTTTTAGTACATGTTGGTGCTATTGGCTAATATTCAGCGACTAGGGCTGTGCTTTGGCATTAAGACAAGACGACAACATGCACAATCATGCACTAAACCGGATCAGAAAAATTCGTCATCATATTCATGACTGAGTATAACGTCGAACATTGGACCGTAGTCTTGTGTCTTATCACTTCAGCCAACAGCACTCTTGAGCTTATAAGCTTAAAAACTTTTTAATAAGGCTTTTCATCTTAAGGCCTTGCCCACAAAAATACCTTATGCTTATAAGCTGCTTATAAGACATATTTCGTATAGAAAACTCGTCTTATAAACATAAAATATTTTTTAAGAACAGGTAAAAACTACTTGAAGCGGGGTTTAAGACCAGAATTTATTCTTCTGAAATGTTTACTTTTTAGTTGAACAATTATTTGCTTCTATTCGCCGGGCTTAAATTTTCACGGAATGACAAAACAGCAGCCATAATACATTAATTAAATTTAAACTTCAAAAATAACACAACAACGCTCAGATACATGTTCCACAAGGTCATCTGAAATATCAGTTAAATAAATTAATAAATAAAAAACAAAAGAATCCAATTTTTTTATACTGAAAAGAGATCTCAAGCTGAGCAAAAAAAATCGAACAATTACCCAAAAATAAATACAATAAATTTATAAATATTTTAATTACAATAAATATATAGAAAATTAAATAAATAAATCACAAATTTATTTAAATTTATTTAAATTCATTTATTTGAAAACTACTATTCTTACAAAAAGCTTTTTAATATTAAGGTTTTATATTTATCTTTTTGGAAAATTTTCGAATTTAAAAGCGAAACATTCAAAATTTGTTAGCGCAGGCTGATAATCAACTATTAAGAGAAGCCCACTACTTTTTATAAATTTATTGAAATAAATCACATAGATATTACAAAACAAATAATTAATAAACTGGGTTGTATAACACAGTTCGACATAAAAAAATTATTTTTTGTTGTGTCATTTGCTAATGTAGTGAAAATGAACATCGTAGCCTGATCTGTCTGGCATTGACTCTGTCTCTGAAAATATGCATCCACTTGAGACTTTAGAAAAGTTCTGCCGTGTAAATAAGCATAATCAGGGAACGGATTAGCTGATTTTAGGGAATAATAAATTAACATATTTTTTGTATCAAATAAATCCAAATTGACAGCGTAGAGTTCTTAATGCGTTCTATTCAGAACGATTTGGTAATTATTCCAAGGATCGAGGAAAGCTTAGGTTGGATTAGAAGAGCTACAGGCAAAATATGTAGAAAACACTGGAAGGCTGTAGGCCCTATTGTGATGCCCACAGGACTATAGCCTACACATGTCTACAAAGTATTGACAAATCCATTCCTGAGAACCATCCACAACCTTTTACTGGCCTCATTACGACAGGCAGTAGAGCATCTCTGATATAGTCCCGAATCTCCCAAAAAGGGACGTCCTAACGATATAAGTCTGCCTCTCCTCCAGGGCTGGGCAGTCACTAGGAAAATTTTTGTACTGACTCTTCTACTTCCTAGTCAAAACATCCATTGCAACGGCCTGTGTGGGTAAAGTGTAAACGATCCAATCGCACAGTGGCCAGTGATAACTCCAAAAATGATTTTATTAAAGTATTGGGAGCTGCTTGATCCTAATACTGCTGGGTGAGCGCCTTGAGAGTCTTGAATACGCAGGAGATGGTACAATTGTACTTTCGCTTTCCTCTACGCTCAATCCTTAATGATGATTTGCAGCTCAAAGAAGAGAGCCAAGATTTCACCTGCTCTTGAGCCCTCATCCTTCCTGTCATTTTCCTGAATACTCCCATGTCCCGGAACCCAAACAATCTTGACATCATGCCTTCCAAGCCGCAATTGAAGGCATGCCAATACACATTCCAATTTTAATAACTTTGAAAACACAATTTTAATTCCAGCCAGACTGGCTACAATATTTCCATAGTTCTGGTCTCCGAACAGGGCCCTGCAATTCTAATTGCAGCCTCGGCAAAGGCATAAAACTCCGCCTGGAGATACCGATATGTTGAGATCACCGAGTGTGAATTTTTTAGCCGTCCACTAAGACCAAAAATAGAGAAGGAAAAATCAGCATCAAATTTTATTATTGAAATTAAGTGGAACAGCAGAACGGCTCTATTTTCGGCAGCAGCTACACTTCCACTATCAGTACTCCCACGAGTTCTTTTTATCTCTAGTGGCTGACACACACACATGAGCGCACATCGCTTCTCCTACTTTGGACAAGTGTGTTGTTCACGGAATGTCGCGCTATTTTCTAACCATCTCCAACTGAACATGTTCCCTGAGACGTTCGGAACCTATCGAGCAATTGACTTGAACGAATTAACATTTTGAAGCAGTTTATTATCAGAACACAATCAGTTCGCTTTTTGTTTGACAACACTTTTGTTAACAACATTTTGTTTTGCTTGTTACTAAACTGTAACACACATAATTCCAAATAGAACATTTGATTTGAGCTTCAGGGTCCCAAGCTTGTTGTTGTTGTTGTTGTTGTTGTTGTGATAATAATGCAGTTGCTGACGTAATCCTCTCAACACATGGTTCGAAGTTGTTAACTGCTCTTCACTGCACACGATTGTCGTTTGTGTTTTTTATTTTCTATTCTTTATATATTTTTTGTGTGTGTTTCTTTCATTAAAATCGGTTAGAACAATTTAACTTTTTTTGTTGTTGTTATTGTTCTTAATGTTAAGCAACAACAAAACTGCCAAACTGAAAATGACGAGCCAGTTGGACTTGAATGTGCATTTAGAACAAACAAACAAACGAAAAAACGAAAAAACGAACAAACGAACAAACAATAAATTAAATATTGGAAAAAAGCAAATATTTGTGGTTTAGAACATGCCTTAATTGCAAAAATACAAAAATAGAAAAAAATTTAAAAAGTTTAAATAAAAAAGTTTCATTTTCCATGAGTATTAAATCCAGCGAATAAATAGTTTTTTACTGCTTTTTTCTCTTTGTTTTTTATTGTTATAAAATGGAATTCGTTTCAGTACGTGCTGTACGTTTGAAATGTATGAAAATACAAACAACAACAACACCAGCAACAGAACTCAAATTAAGGGTTTTCAAACAATTTAGTACAAGTTATGGCCATTATGTCATTTTGGCTATTCGACAAACACACATGCACAATATTTTCACACTCAAGTAGAACATCCATCCACAACGATTTTTTTTTATTAAAAAATTTTTTGTTTTTTTTTCAAATTAACTGCTTCAATATTCATGACAAAGCACACACTCACTTACACAAACACAATGAGGCGGCTTATTATGTTAACCCAAATTAATTCTCATACCTTGAATTATATGGACAAAATGTGTTGTGCAAATGGCCAGCAATTAATTCCACTTGTTTTTTAGAAAAAAAAAAGAAAAAACAAAATTAAATAAAAGTCAACCGTATAATTATTTAACAAAATAAGTTCTCGTTACATTCCGTCCTCTTTTTTTTAATATAAAAAAAAATAAACCGCAAAACTTTTCTTGTTGGCTATCAAATGTCATCCTTAAGATATTTGAATTATTTATGAATTTTAGGTTTTTGTAATTGAAATTCGAAATTTATTGTTAAGACTTCTCTCAAATTCAATATCATTAAAATCGGAGTTAACGCAGCGATAGCGCCTTATATGCGGTCATTGTAGAAGAGATTAAGGCTGCCTTACAAGCAGTTGTCCGGCTCTTTAAAAGACTTTTCATTTCCTTCAGAATTATTGAAATCTCTGCGTTAATTGCCTGCTGGATCAGCCTGCAGATCGATCGCACAAATAATATTTAAGGCAAAAACGAATTTTAAAACGATTTCTCTTATAAATCACAATTTAACTGACAGCTGTCAAATAAGCAGTGCTGCCAACTTGAAGATGTAAAAGTTTAAAATATTCGATTAATAAAATAAATTTAAAAATTTTAGTCGTTTCTTGAGCTGGAAAAAAAGTTCGTTATGACAGTCGTTAAGCACCCAAAGCATAAGTGTTACTGGTCCCGTTTCGTTACCTGAAGCGCAAAAGTGTGGAAAAAGGCCTTGTCCACAGTAAATCAAAGTTTTGTCAGAGCAGCGTCTTATGACACCGAAGGACCAGCATATCCTTCCACCTCCTTTTAAGACTTATTAAAGATACAAGACCTCCTCCAAAAGTTCCTAAAGTCTTATGAGTAGATTATGTGTGGCAACCGATTGGCTTGCCAGACTTTGAATCTATATCAGCTCCGCAAGTGGCAACTCAAATTGTAAATTTCCTTCAATAGGGCAACACTAAATTCTCTATGCCCGCTGGTAACACAACAAGCCTTCGCTTGTTATTCGTAATCGATCCATTCGATCTTCTCGTCTTTTTCTTATTTTGTAACGAAATCAAGAACGTTTCATTTTATATTCTAACAATAACAAAAACAACAATATTAACAAGTTCTAATGCGTTTATCTTTTATTTATTAAACGCTTCATTTGCTTAGCTAATTTGTATGCACTTGAAATTTGTAAACAGTTTTTTTTCAAAATAAAATTTCCAGTGTGAAACGTATTTCTTATAAAGAATTACAACCGGTACTACAACCACAGACGGCAATGAGGTTTCGTACTCATTTAGGGCCAATTAAAATATTGCAAAACCCATAGTGTCGCAAAAAAGGGTACCGATATTTTGTCATTTTGGAACAATTTTTCAAAATTTAATTTTCAATAAATTTATATTTAATACAGTAATTTTTGTCGAATTTTTATACTTTTTATATTCATGATAGATGTGAGTCTGAATTTTCTTAAAATAATTTTTATATACTTTGTGGCCCTTAATTTGTAAATCACTTTACGTTAGTGAAATTTTTACGTACAACAAAAAGAAAATTCAAAATAATTTAACTCTCTTTCACTCTATTTTATTTCTTATACAAATTAAAAATATTTTGAAAGACAAAGCAACGCCTTAATTTCAGAAAAAAAATTTTTTTTTAATTTCTTGGAAACTTATTTGTGTTTCCCTATAAAACTCTTGAACGCAAAGTAATTTACAAAATTAGGGCCTTTATTTTTTTGTGAATACGGGGGATAGTAATTTTATTTGCAAAACTCTATGAAATTTGGTTTATTAGATCAAATTCAGATGCTGATTTTGTAAATCACTTTGCGTTGGTGAATTTTTTTCATATATAAAAACAAAGTTTAAAAAATTTTCATTCTTTATGCTGTCTTTTGCTCAACTTAATTCTATTTTTTATAAGAAATTTTTTTAGCATTTTGATAGTCCAAGCAGCGCATGAATTTTTGTGCGTTTGTTGGGTGAATGAATTTTATACAAAACAAAAACAAAATTATTAAGTTTCTTTTTTGCTTTTCTTTGAATTTCATTAAGGTAATAGGATTTTAAAATCAGGGCCTATTATTCTATATAGAGTCAATCTATTTTAATGTGGCTTGACGCCTGCAGTTGCAGTTGTAACTAGACACTTAAGGGAAAAGTTAGTTAAAGCAACTTGTTTGGCATTAACGAATATATTAGCCGCTATAATATCCCAAGCTATTAAAATAATATGCAAAATGTGTTGTGAGAGAGAGAGAGAGAGAGAGAGAGGACAACTACCAATTCAAAGTAGTTTCTTTACAACCAATTTTCGCCTGTTTTTACGAAGGACAAATAGGGGTTTTTATTTAAAAAAATCTTCGTAATTGTATTGATAAAAACAAATAGTGACATATTGATAATTAATTTTGCTTTACTGGGTATTGAAACGACTGCAAATTTTAAATAAATAAATAAATAATATAAACAAAACAAGAGAGCGATGCTGGAGTTGAATGCAGTTATTTAATAAAACAATTTGCATGCAAATACAATTGCCAAGTGTAATTAATAGTGATGCTCAACGACAAAATGTTTGTTTCCAAATGACCTACAAAAACTGAAGTGAGTATTTTTAGAATCGCTTAACAAACTGTTGAAGGCTTCAAAAGTTTCTTCAACATTTTCACATCGAGCGCAAATCAAATAATGAAAATATAATTCAGGTGACAAATTTATGATTGTAAATCATGTTTCAAACGATTTCAAAGTGTGTTTAAACATTTTATTTCTTAAAGTTATTTGTAATAAAAACTAACATTTTAAGACATTTTCAAAATCTCTGTGTGTAATCAAGTGCAACAACTTTTTAGTTGCATCATGTTGTTCGCCTTAACTTTTATTCTCTTTCATACAGAACGTGGATTTTTTGGCAACGACATTCTCTTTAATTGCTTGAAGGAAAGCAAAAAAATAAAATTAAATAATTTTAAGAGCTTTTGTTTTACATTTGTGTGATAAAATATCGTAAAATATAGTCCAAGAAATTTATTGTTATTTTTCCATGACAGGAAATAAAAACATATAAAATCGTTAAAATATTAAAAGCCTTCAACAAATACATGCCTTAAATTATAGATGAAATAAACTAAAAAGCCAAATACATATTCGCCAGTCAAAAAACTGTAATAAGTTACGTTTGACCTGGACAATGAAAATCGTTAACACGTCCAACGCTGGTTGGGGTTTGTATTAATTGAAAATCTGTCTGTAATTCTTTACGTTTAAGCTGGACAGCGCTTTACAACAAATTGAAAATAAAATAGAAAAAACATCAGCAGCTATTGAACGGCAGCAAAATAATTATTTACGACAAATAATAACAGCAGAAATAGAATTAATATAATACACACACACACACACACCCATACAAAAATTAGATAATGACAAACAAACAAACAGACAAACAGAAAAAAAATTGTTATTCATTTCCAAACCAAACGTTTTTGTTTGTCAAAATCACGGAATGTTCGTTTAAACGTCTATTACGGGTATTTATTTTTGGTTTAGAATTTAGTTCGCATTCTGTTAGCAAAATAAAAATTAAAAATAAAAAAATTAAAATGAAAAAAAAAAACTGCTGCTGCCGTTCAATGTTTTTCTCATTGTTTCAGTTGTTGTAGATTTTTTGTTTCGCAGAGATGTCATTAAAAGAATATTGTTTGAAATTTATTTCTGTAGATCTTTTTTTATTTTCATTTGGCGGATTGACAGCAGTGGAAAATTTTGTATATACATTTTTGTTGTTTTCTGTTTGTTGTTGTCTTATTTCACCACGCCCAAAAGAACTCAGGTAATTGTAATTTTTTACATGTTAAATAAATTATCTGTAATTACATGATTTGTTGTTGGCTGGCAAATAATGTTGGATGAATTATACAAAAACAGATAAAAAAGAAAAAAAATTTATAAAACAATACGACTAACAGAATAGCAGGCAGTAGTGAACTGGAGAGTTATACTTTATATTGACTGTTGTTTCAATACTTATACGCAACAGTTCAGCCATCCGCCCACGATTAATCTCTCAGATTTTATTTGTGTTAAAAGAAAATCCAGGGCTGGAATAATTTGCATTTAACCACACTAACGATCCATGAAATAATAGAAATTGTAAATACTTCGATAGCATGTTGTAACTGGATCTTAACTTTAACTAAAAATATATTCTGAAAACTATTTTTATAACTTCTTTTGTAGTGTTTTCACACCAGGCTTTAACTGGTTTTAGCATTAAAACCATAAAAATGTGATTTTGCTTTCGCTTTGCAAAACAGTTGAGACCAAAGGCCAGCCCTGCAACTTCCCGCTAATTTTATCTGCAAAAATATCTAAATGTGGTTAATAAATTTTCCAGTTCTGCAGCTGGAAAATTTTGGCTTTTCTAATTTTTAGAACTAATTAATTTCATTAAAATATATAAGATATGTTTGATTTATAAAAAAGAAGTTTGAAAGTTTGAAGCTTTTGGGACAAAAATATGTTAATTATCCGGTATCAAATTTTCGATTTTGTTTAATTTTTAATATCAATTTCATTTTCAAAATATTAAAACTTTTGAATTAATAAACCGAGCCCTATAAAAGGATCGAGAATAGTATCTAATTGGGTATAAAAATTCGGAGTTTTAAAAAATATGTTAGAATTTTTTTTTTCGTTTACAATTTTGACCCGATTCGCACCGACGTGATCACTGTGCCCTTGAGAGCTGATTGATTTCTGGAATCCATCGGTAAGGCCGTTAAAAAGTTATTTTAAGAACCCCACTTTAAAACATGTATTTTTCTAATATCTCAAAATCTATCTACCGGTCCGAGCGGCTCAAAATCGCAGAGGCTCCAAATTCACTAGAACCCTTTAAAAATCAGTCAAGCCGTTCCAAAGATATCAGCGTTACACATACACACATACACACACACACACACATACACACATACATAGTGAAAGATTCAGAATTATTCGGGGAAGCTTCCTTCCTCTGACCTCAAAATGTTGAGATCTGATGAGAACTAGATTTTTTTCAAAACGTGGTAAAACCAATAATTCCCGATTTTTAAAAATTTTCAAATTTCGTAGCGGAAAGTTAAAAATTTAGGTTTTGCCAAAGAGCCCGTCCCATAAATCTAAGCACATTAAATGAAATCCCTCATAGAAATTTGTGTATTTGTTGTGGAATTTTTCTCTACATTTTACAACACTTAATACACAAACTGTACTGCAGTTATTTGTTTTTATATAAAAAAAAAATTTGCATCGCAGCTTATATCAGGAATATTTTTATATTTTGTAAATTATTATTCAAAAAGTACGAAAATATTTCAACAGCACGAATAAATACTTCAAGAACAAATTATTTCATATAAAAATCATGCAAATTTTGAAGGAAAACATGCAGACGTCACATCATCAGATGTTTCCTATATACAACTTGGCAGCACTCAACTTAACGCAGACAAAAACAGGCAAAACCAACTTAATGCTACTTCAAAAACGGTTTTAAGTTGATTTAAATCAACTCGATTGATTTTGAAAAATATTTAAGAGGTTTATAAAATATATGTTTGTGTGAAAATGTGTTTTATTAATCTGTTATAAAGCAAAAAGAATTTTTATAAATAAGTTTTATTTTCTAAGGGAAAAACAAATCTCACGAAATAGTGATTAAAATGTGATTCTAAAAATAAAAATTAAAACTGTTGCGATACCAGGTTAGAAGCGCAAACTATTTTTTAGGCTTTATAAGAGGTTTATAAAGTGTATATTTGCCTCAAAAATTCTTTTATTAATCTGTTATAAATCTGATAGAATTTTTATAAATCGAAAGAAACTATTTTATTAGCACTTAAAATTTGTTTAAAGGACTTTTCGTTTTTCGCATTTGGAGGTTTTTAAAATTTACATAATTAATTCACATCATGGATACGACGGCAGACTAACAATAATTTATAATCGAATCAAATTAAACAAAATAAAATAAAAGTTAATGAATATTTGTTTTCAACTTGGAAACTTATCTATTTTGTCTTTAGATATTTAATCAACAATTAATTAAGTGTTTGAACTTGAGGATTCTATTAGAGCTGTTGTTGTTATTGCAGTTGCTAGTAACGACAATGATAATGACGACGACGGCGATGATAATGAGGCTGATGATGATGATGTTGAGGTTGTTTTTACTGCTGGTATTGTTAATTGTAATAGATAGTTAATCAACGTCATTTATTTGCTAATAAATTTTATTTCATTGCTGGCAACTGGTTAAAATTCGTTGAGCTTCTGTTTGCAACTTTTTTATTTTTTTTTTTATTTTTTCACTTTGAAATTTTCAAGTTTAATTGTTTCGCAAAAGTATTGAGCAAAATTTCATTGCCAGAAACTTGCACATATTTTGTCGCTGTTAATTAAGTTTGTCACTATTTTCAGTTAATTGTTGTACAACAACATGATTAATTTAAATAACTGAAATTGAAAAGCAACAGCCAGTAAATTTTCCATTACAGTTTGAGCACCTGAAGTCTGTTGTGTGATAAATTTTTGATTTTCTTTGCAATTTCCTTGTGGTCTTGGAAATTTTAAAAGTGCTTTTCTAACCGCCGAGTTGTTGGTCCAACTATTTTACTTTTTATGGTTAATCTGTTGGGGTATTTCGTATGCCCTTCAGCTAATTTAGAAAAGGAAATATGTCCTTCTGGATCCTTGTAATGTCGTATAAACGATGCCCGTCGAAATCGGTTTCCTATTCTATTTCTACAATCTTCAGCTTCTTATTTGATATAAGAAAAACCCAAAACCCTGTTCCAGAGCTGGGAAATTTAAAAAAGAGCAAAAACTTTTATCGGCGTAGCAAAATGTAAAAATATCGACAACAAAATTCTTTATTGTCAAATTTGTCCTCATCTGTCCTCTAAACACAATCCCCCCATTCTCTAATTCTGGCGCAATGCACTGCACATGTTGGGGTCATCCCCTGAGCACTAGTCCAAGATAAATAATAAGTGTTCCAGCCCCTGGAAGAAGCTTTAATAAACAGATAATAATTCTATTAATTCTAATATTATTCCATTTAATTCGCAATAATTTTAATATAAACCCGATATGAGTTGCAAAAAGTTTCTTAACAAATTTCATATTTCTGAAATACAAACTATTGAAATTTATTACAACTGGCCTTAAATTTATAGCCGCTACCATCCTCGTATGTAAATCATGTGACTGAGAAATGACACAGCCGATTTGAGCCGTAATTTCTGTGTTGGCTTATATTTGGTTTTTACGAAATAAATTTTAAATTCATGAAAACGTTGAATTAACAACAGATTCGTTGTTTTTTATTGTCATCATCAGTGTTAAATATTGTTTACTTTTCTGTTGTTGTTGTTTTTGTATTTGTTAGCAAAAGATGACCATGAAAAAATAGCGAATTCTCACTCGAGCGCAACCAGCAAATAGTTGTTTTTGTTTTTGTTTTTTCTTTTCTGTAAAATAAACTCTTTTTTACATTTCACATATAATTTTACCCCTCCACATCCTTAACCCTCACTTTAACACATACACACACACGGGGTAGCACGCATACACACCCTTGCACATACATCCCAACAAACATATAAGCTTACGTAAGTACCTGCATATGTGTAAGTGTAAATGTAAGTGTAAGTGTGTGTGTAGTGCACTTTTCATTAATACAACCGCAGCCTGAAAAAAAAGAGTCGGTCTACATGCCATCACACAATGCAGATGATGATAAACAAGTGCTAAAAGGGAGAGAAATGCTTAATAATGAAATTAAATGAAGAAAAAAAAACAAAAGATTTTTTTATTTTCATACAAATAATGATCGATTAAATCGTCATGGTTGACAGCCAGCGAATGAGATGAGAGCTGATTTGTGTTACACAATCTTTAGCACGAGCGAAATTGAAATGAACGACACTGCGAGCCCAGTTTGAAATAAAATTTATCTTCCCATTTTAAGCGTTCGCCAGAACAAAAAGTATAAAAAAAAAACCTTAAACCGTTTTTTGCTCCACTGCCCTAAAGACTTTGAAATTTTTATAGTCGGCTTTTTTATTATTATTATTATTTTTTTTATATATTTTTTTATTTTTATAAAACCGACTCGAGTGCTTTGCAACAGATGGAAAAATATTTCTGTCAGTTTGAAACTGAAATCGCAGTTACAACATTTTAATTCATTAATTTGTATTCACGTACAAACAGGCAATTTTAATTTGGCTTAATAAATGACACTGATTGTTGTTAATTAACACATTCAGTTTGTTTTTTCATAAATTTTATTTCAAAAGCACAACGATTTTCTTTTAAATAATTTTCCACACAATTTCAGTTGAGCTGTTCAAAAGCTGATATAGTGTTTTCCACCTGCCAGTAGCGCATATTAAATGTTTAAAGTCCTGCTCTGTAGATTTCCATTGAAGGTCATGATCATGCATGCATATATAAGGACTTTCGTAGCCAAATGTCCTGCAGTTTTGTAACGTTTCGCCCCGTAATTTGTTTTCTACTCAATTCAAAACCATCAACAAGATAAAGTTCATAAAGGGGCGTACCGAAGTGAAGATTTTTGTGAAGGCGCCGAACTGTCGATTCACTTTCTCTCTCAATATCAGCTAAAGTGCCTATAAACCCATATGACCCAAGAATTGAAGACCATTTCCGTATAACTCCGAAGACAGCCATGAAGGAGTAAAATTACTGTTTCGTGCGGTTCACGCGCAGACGGCACAAACGAAATTTCTTATTTCTAAAATAAAGGGTGTTTTTTATAGAGTGATACAAGTTTGAATCATAATAAAACATATTAATATATTTTTGATATCATGATGAACAGGGACTTTATTGGATAGAAAATTTTATGACATTAATGTTTTTGGCCCGACGCAATCTAGAACACCAATTTTCACAAACAATAACATTCTGACCATCGTCGTTTTTGAAGACATATGGGCCAATGACTCCGCCAGCCACTAAAGCGCACCAAACAGTAATTTTCTGTGGATGCACTGGTGTTTCAACAAAAGCTTGTGGATTCTCCCCACTCCAAATGCGACAATCCTGTTTATTTACGTACCCATTCAACAAAAAATGGGCTTCATCGGAAAATAAAATTTTGAATGGACAAAGTGCACGATAAGTTTGACGAACAGAACCATTATTTTGATCAAAAATTTTCACAATTTGCACTTGTTGTTCTGGTGTAAGTCGATCCATAAAGAAATGTCAAAGCAAACTAAACAAAAAGCAACTATCAGCTGTTAAATGCGTGGTCAAATAAAGCAGTGATGCCAACTCAAAGTTGTATCACTCTATAAAAAACACCCTATACAAGACAAACATCCGTATTCCCAAACGTTTGTTTAACGTTATTAGCGAAATCTATTTTAAACTTAATAACGATTTGTGAATCGATCTATTCGTCGATCTATTCTTAAATGTTAAAGCAAACTGAACAAAAAGCAACTATCAGCTGTTAAATGGGTGGTCAAATGAAGCACTGATGCCAACTAAAAGTTGTATCACTCTATAAAAAACACCCATTACAAAGTGAGGTAATTCTTTCGAAGTGCACAAAGACCATGCATTATCGCTACCATGGGATTCCTCCTGAATTTGTTGTGAAAAATGTAATCAACTTAACGTCAAGACGGTGTTAAATACACTTTATAATCGTTTTATTACAAAGACAATATCGCGGCAACTTTATTTCCAGAAGTGGTGCTCTTTACAGGAGCACCTACGAGTCATGCTGAGTCATTAAATCATGCCGATAAGCCAGCCACTCTAGAACAACGGGAAACAAATATTCCAGCCACTGGCAATACGGCCAGATTTATTGGAAAAAATTTTTAAAAAAATATAATTAATCAGATTTACCAGGTGACTCGCAGCAGCGGTCCTGAAAATTATTTTTAAAACAGATTAATCATATCATCCACCAGATTAAAATAACCAAAATTTCTTTCCTACATTATTTCTGTCTCTTATCAGCATCTTAAGTTTTCATGCTGCTAAATAAGCACTCGATAAGGAAACTTTTAAGCAAAAAACTTTTAATATTTTTTTGTAAATCAAATGGAGTATAAAATTAACAAGAAGTAAAAAATTTTACAAACCGTAACTGACCCATAATTTTTATTTTAAATGTTTTTAACTCACAATGTATTTCTTTGCTGCACAGTGTAAGTTAAGTTTGTCATCTAGAATTTAGTATCGAACTAAGCCAAAATAATAAATATTCAATTCAAAACAATTCGAAGAAAAATTACTGCGGAATTAAATAATTATGTGTTTCTGCTTTTAAATGATGATTAAGACACTCAAAGAATTACAAAAGAAAAAAATTCCCCAATTTCCAAAACAAATAACTATTACGTCAAATTGTCAAAATAGAAGAAAAAAAAAGAACAACACAAACAATGATAATCACATTTTAACTCGTCTTCCTAGAATCTTTTGTTTACCGTCAAAAAAGAAAAAAAGAAATAAATTTAAAAAAAAAGCAAAAATACTTCCGAAACCACAAAAGTAGGGAACGAATTAATTTCAAACGCAATAATTTAAGAGAGGAACACTGTTAAAATTAAAGAGTAGCAGCAACAAAAACAACACCAACAAAACGTAGAGAAAACACGACAAGAAATCAAAAACCCACTACAATCAAATTTAATTTGCATAAAATACTTTAAATAGTTAAAATGCGATTTAAACTAAAAGTCAAAGATAAAAAAGCTGAAATAAATTTCAATAAATCGGAATTTAAAGATTTAAGCCAGATGGCGCTTGCGTGGTTGTTGTTAAAACAACAACAAATTTATTTGGATTAAAGAAGCGCATATCGGTGTGTTAATTAATGGCCGATTAACAGGCAAACAAATTTTTATTTATTTTATAATTTATTTTTTCTTGGAGCTGCGCTGTGTTATGCCTTCAATCAAATGATAACAGTAATAAAATCATAAAACTAGTCAAATAGACGCTTTGGAAGCAAAGTATCACAAGTGACTTTGTTTAAGTTCTTATTCAAAAAATATATCTTTTGCTTCTAAACCGCTTATAAGACAAATTTTCTGTTTGAAATTTGATTTATAAGTGACTTTCTTTAAGTCCTTATTCATCAAATATATCTTGTGCTTATAAAATGTTTATAAGAAAAATTTTCTTTATGACATTTGATTTCTAAGTGACTTGCTTTAAGTTCTTATTCATAAAATATATTTTGTGCTTATAAACTGCTTATAAGACAAATTTTCCATATGAAATTTGCTTTATAAGTGACTCTCTTTGAGTATTTTGTGCTTATAAACTTCTTATAAGACAAATTTTCTTTATAAAATTTGATTTATAAGTGACTTTCTTTAAGTTCTTATTCATAAAATATATCTTGTGCTTATAAACTGCTTATAAGACAAATTTTCCATATGACATTTAATTTATAAGTGACTTCTTTAAGTTCTTATTCATAAAATATATCTTGCGTTTATAAACCGCTTATAAGACAAATTTTCTGTTTGAAATTTGATTTATAAGTGACTTTCTTTAAGTTCTTATTCATCAAATATATCTTGTGCTTATAAAATGTTTATAAGATAAATTTTCTGTATGACATTTGATTTCTAAGTGACTTTCTTTAAGTTCTTATTCATAAAATATATTTTGTGCTTATAAACTACTTATAAGACAAATTTTCTTTATTAAATTTGATTTATAAGTGACTTTCTTTAAGTTCTTATTCATAAAATATATTTTGTGCTTATAAACTGCTTATAAGACAAATTTTCTATATGAATTTTGATTTATAAGCTGCTTATAAGCACAAGATATTTTTTATGAATAAGGCTTAATGTATAATTAGTGGCTTATAAGTTCGCCTTAAGCCAAGAGACCTTTTGATGGTTTAGGAAATTTCCATGCAACAATTTAAATTGGGACAGGAGTACCCCTTCGCTAACCGACGTGAAAGATAATTATGATAAAGCGTGAGTCACGCTCGTTACATTCTTTATATGAAATAAACCAAATGGCGACTTCAAATGAGTCAAATTAATAAGTCTTTTAATATTTAAAAAATATAATCCAAAACAATTGTTAAGAAAATTTCCACTTTTCACTGTTACGATAATTTGATGCCAAGTGGTCGTTTAGTTGTGAGTTATTAATTTAACTTTAATTGAATGGTTTTAACTTATTAACAACGAAATAAAAGTGTACATTAATAAAAGTGTTTAATAATGATGAAAGAATTAAGAATATAAAGTTTTCTGTACAATTTAAATAAATTATACCGGAAGAAGTCTTTTTGACTCAGAAGGGGAACAATATGTCTGTCTGTATGTGTGTGTGTGTGTGTCAGTACGAGTATTAAAAATTTAATTACACAATCATGACTTGGATTGTAGTAAAAGCATTAATTCATTTGCATTAAACAAGATTTATATTGTAGATTTGTTGGCAACAAATCTTGTGATTTTTATCTTCAAGAACAAATCAAAAATGATACATGAATCGCATTCGGCTTTAACGACATGTGACTTTTAGTCACCAGTTGCTGCACATGGCACAGTGCAGCAGAAAATAAATGGTATTATAAGTTATTTTGGGCGGATAACTCTAAATAGATATATTGGATTAAGACGATTTTAAACTTTAATGAACATTAATTAATCGATCTCTCCTATTGCCAGTCAATGCACACTGGGATAGTGACATATTTTTTGTGGAGTGGATCATTTAAAGCAAATAATACTATATTAATCAAAATCACTATATTAATAAAGAAAAAGAGTTCCATTCATATCGGCCACGCCCACCTGACATGCATTTCTAATCTATTTAGTCCTTTAAAACTTGTTTAATTCATTAGATATCTAGGAAAAAAAAGCCAACGCCTTAACCAGAGCCCTCTGTCCATACAATCCAAATCGATATATTTTTATAACAGCTAGAGTTTTGAAATTTGGCACTTTCTCGAATAGAAAAATATACACGCATTGTGAGTTTTAGGAAAATAGTCCACGCCCTGCGCCCATTAGCTTAATAAAAAGTTTTATTTTTATTTATATTCTTTTAAGCTTTCCGCTAAGAGAATACAAAATTTTTAAAAATTTAAAAGTTAATGATTTCAGCCCGTTTTGCAAAAATCCTGATTTCATCAGATCTCGAAGTTCTGAGTTTCTAAGAAACTTCTCTCACTACTAATGAGAGGCTGTCACTATGTCTATATGGCTGTTTGTATGTGTGTGTATGACTGTGTGTGTGCGTTTGTAAGTGTTTCTGTGTGTGTGTGTGTGTGTGTGTTTGTCTCTGTGAGTGTGTGTTTGTGTAAGTGCGTAAGTATATACACCGCTTGAAAATTTCTGAAGGGTTTGACCGAATCGAGCCAATTTTCTGTAAATCGGCATCGTTTCGGAACTCTAGATTTCGAAAAATCTCAAAACAACTTGGGAAGTTTATTTATGTTTTTGCAAATAAATTTTTTTGGTTACTTTTAATAATTTCTAAACGACTTTAACCAGTGATTCCATTGAAACCCCACTTCAACAGCCGCTAATCGGGTAAAAATCAGACGATTCGTTAGTGAGATATCGGGAACCAAAAATTTTGAAAATATCTACTATTTTAAATATTATTTATCTGGACAATTTGGTTTCTCGATTCGAGTATTGGACTTGAAAAACTATATCAAGCACCGCTGGTCACATGAGAATCGGTTGATGCTTTCAAAAGTTATAGCACTTTGAACATTAAAATAACGGTATTTTACCAATCCCTCATTGAGGTAGGGTCACACTTGGGCTAATATTTCCCCAAAAAAGTGTAACCAACTACTGACTACTGTGGAACATTTCAATGCAGACAAGCATTTATAGAGTTGAACAGTTTTCAATCATATTGAGTTCTACGCCACTGGCTGTTCAGTAGGTGTGAATTTGTTTTACTTAAAAAAAATGTTTAAATCAAAATATTTCTCCCTAATATTTAGGGGTTAAGCTTTTTTGAGCCAGTGTGTGACAAGTGTGAAAGTTCCGAAGAGGAGTAGCATCCCCTTCGGAAGCCATGTTTTTAGTTGGAATAGATAAGAATTGTTTGTTTATAAATATATTATGATTCATTTTGTGGCCTTGACGTCAAAATAGTTCTATTTAATTGCAACCATCATCTGCTGCAACATGTTTCTTTTTTTTCTGTATGTGTGGTAAATAATTTCCCACTGTGCCCCGTACCACCTGCCTTGGAAAATTTTCATAGTACATATTCCCAGAATGATGTGTTTTTTTTTCTATTGCAACTTGTTTATTTATTCTTAAAAAAAATACAATCAACCTGGCGAACTAACCATTTGCCGTCATTCCTAATAATTGTTGGTTATTGATACGCTGGTTATCGATAGTTTTTTGTAACAAACAGCACTCGAGTGGTCATTTGCAACTGCTGTTGAAATTTTCTTTGAAACTATGAAAAGTGTTTAATCTGTTCAGAGCATGACTCAGTGCCTTTACGTAACCCTGTTTCTTTTGTTGTTTTATTTATTAAGATGTTGTTATGATTTTTTATTTTTTACACTGTGAATGATGTCAAAATTCTCAAATTACGTCGTATTTATTTTCAACTAGAAATAGAAAATAAAACAAAATCAATTTTCTATTCTGTTCAAGTTTAAGAAGCAGATATTTAATTATTTCTTTTCAAGAATTCGTGATAAAATGACTAATAAAAGATAGTTGTTGTTTGTTTGTCTGTTTGTTTGTTTGTTTCTATTTCGTGTTTAGGCCTCTTTGTTGGTGTTCGAAGATCGAGTGACTGTGTTTGTGGAAACGTTTCATATTCAGACCTTTTTCAGCTTTTGTCGCTTGTTTTCAGTTCTATTTTATTTATTTTTTTTTTCTCTGCCAGCTATTCGCCACATTTATGGTCAATCAGCCAGTCAGTCATCCAGCCCACACCGAACAATCATTTTACAAGCAATCAAATGATGATAAAATGCATTTTTATTTACAGCATGCTGAAGTATTTAAGAAAGACCTCTATTAGAAAGAATTTCAAATATTAATTACACTGGTCGACTGAAATAATTATATGTTTGCAAAAATACACTGTCCAATTTTATTCAGGTTTCATTCATATTGTATCCCCTGCTTAAAGCTCTTCGTCTAGAGCTGTTCTTCTGAGGAATCTCACGGTTCCTACACGTTCTAGAGTTGATAGTTCCCCATCTTCCCAAACATGCTTTCCCAATTGGTTGGATATGCTGTGGTCTATATATTCACCGTGCTTCAGAGTGAGCTCTGGATTCTCGTCATCATTATCATAGAATCTCCACCGGATGTTACTTTCAATGGCAAGTATGTTGAGGTTTATTGATCAATAGCTGCAGGTACACGTCAAACGTTGTGCCAAAAGTTGCATTTTCTTAATTTTTTTTTTTAAGTCCTTAAAAATTCACTCATAATATTTTATTTTCTTCACGTTCAGTTGAGGAATAAATAAGTTGAAATTTTGCTTTCAACCCTGGATGGCTACTGTTCATTCTGCCGGAATAGTTTTTAAAGTTGAAAATAATAAAAAATATTGTTACTTAAATATTCAAAAAACGTGGATACTTTTCTCTCTTTTAAAATTCGTTACGAATTTAAGCACATTAAAAAAGTTATATGATAAAGAGCAAATGAGCTTCATCGATGCGACGAGCAATAACCATCCAGGGTTAATAGACAAGTTTCTGTGCTCGCATGTATACGGATGTTCCCATTATATAAGTTTCAAAATATTTTGCAATATCTATTTTAAAACTTATTCAGTAGCTCTATATTTATAAGCATTAAGCACATTTTAGGGAATATTCCAGCACCTCAATCTCAATCTCTCTCCCTCTCTCTCTCTCTCTCTCTCTCTCTCTATATATATATATATATATATATATATATATATATATATATATCTTTCTCTTTCTAGTCATCAAAGCAGCCGGTTAAATAAATTATTGATAATTTTTGCAAGACTATCATCACTTAAATTAAATACCCATAAGAAAAATTTCAATGACATATAAAAACTTAAGAATAAATTAACATAAAAAAATTTTCATTGAAATTATCTAAGAAACAGCCAACACTTGGCAATTATCCATAAAAGAAGAGAGAGAGAGAGAAAAAATCCCCCAACCTTTAAGCAGCTGATTTGAACAAGATAATTATTTATGTACTATAACCACTTACATATTTGCCATAATAACAATAAAATTTTAAATTGTTAATGACGTGTAATTATTCGAAAAGTTATAAGCAAAATATAAAGCCGAAGCTGTTTGGCAGTTAACAAAATGAAAATACCAACATTAAAAATAAATGGTAAATATCAGCCTTTTAAACTTTTTAACACCTCTAATCTTATTGCGCATTTGTGGGCTTTAATTTTGTTAATAATTGTCTTAAATTATTTTGTTTTTATTTCAACAAACAAACAAAAAAAAAAAAAAACAAAATAATAACAAGACATTGTAAGAAAAATAAAGTGTAAAACCAATTGTCGTCATCATCTCGAAAACAACAAGATAATAATCATCATCATCATCATCAAAGCCTGAAATAAACGTTTAAATTTTAATATTTAAACGCAGCTAATTGCGGCTTATCTTTATAGCCTGCTTGATAGCATTTTGATAATTTTGCGAAGAGCAACAAAGTCTTTTAATTGATTCATAAAAAGTCTTAATACATGAAGTGAAAGAAAGTCAAATGGGCTTTTATGATTTTAGCTGACGTAAAGAACAGGATTATAGTTAAATGAAAGAAATTGTATATAAATACTAAAAATATATTCTCAGTTGCGATAATTACCTCAGCGAAATTAGAAGAAAACTAAAATCTACTAAATCAAACTATTCTGTGGAATTTGTTTTGGGGACAACACAAATAAATTATTTAGCACGAGGAAGTTTTAGCTGCAGCTACGATGCTACGAAGGAGGGAGCTACATTCTGCACTTTTAGTACAAGACGGTGTTAATCCCTGTCGCTAATATTCAGCGAATAGTGCTGTGCTTCGACATTCAAACAAAACGACAACATGCACAATCATGCACAATCATGCACAACCATGCACTAAAGCAGACCAGAAAACCAACACCATATTCATGACTGAATGCGTAATCGAACTCGATGTCTTAGGCATCGTAGTCTTGCCTCAACCAATAGCACCCTCAAGGTTAAATAAAAGTCCTTGGAAATATAAGTATTCTTTGAAATTGTATTGAAGTTTGTGTTCTTTTCTAATAAAAATGCAAGTGCAGGGCGTAGTCATTTCTATGCTGCTCAAAGATATTAAAAATATGTTGCACATCATAATATATTTTAATTCTATTCAAGTACATTTTTTTATTTTGATTCAAAACATAAAACTAAACACTCTTCATCCATACACTCGTACATGATTTGATTCTTTAATACTCTGGCTGAAGTTTGACTCTAACTAATAAATTATATTCGTTTTTACCACAACAACAAAAAGAAACAACAACTAAAACCATTCAATCAATCAGTTTTAGTCAGTCGGTCAAACAGACAGACAGCCCATAATAAATTTGTCTTATATAAATTTTTTTAATTTTTTTTCTGTTGCTTCAAATTTCTTTGCGTTTGTTCGTTTCACTCAGGTTAGAGAGATACGAGAGTGTTTGTTTGTTAACTGCTTTGCCGTACTACGAGTATCACAAGAGTTTGAACGTAAAACCAGTTTCAGTTTGTTGGTTGGTTGGTTGGTTGGTTGTATAAAATATATGACAACAACAACAACAACAAAGAAAAACATTTTTTTCTTTGATTTTTTTCCACACAAAAGCTGGCTGCCCGTAAGTCGGTAACTAATATCAAGTTCAAGGTTAATTTAAAATACAATTTACTGGCATAAAAATATAAGAAACACACAACACAAAAACAAAGACGTACGATTTAAGTGCAGCAATAATAGTTTAATTATGTGCACCCTACACCCAGAGATTAAAACGATTTATTGTTTTTTTTTTTATTAATATTGCAAATACAACTGAAAATTCTATCATAATCTAGTTAAAGACGAACAGTAACAAACACCTGCACTCGCTGTTGTGTTAGGTAACCGGGGTCTAGAGGTGGAAATCGAAACCGCAGCCCTCTACACTGATGGACCAGCACACTACTCACTAGCCTACCGAAGCAGTGCGTTGACATTTCATAAGGTTTAATTTCTTTCGCTCTATGGAGAACTTCCTCAGTTATCGTGCCATACACGAGCAATGGAGCAGGTCCAATTTTAATTCATCTCAGCTGCAATGACACGATCTTCATGCAACTCTATTTCTTATCTTTTTTTTCAACGGGGTTCTGCGTCAAAACTTTGACTGCAGATGTGTAACCGAAGTTTTTATTAAGTCAATGATGATCTGTGACAATTTTGGACCAACTTTCATATTGAATAGACGGGTAGCTCCATGCCAAATCGATAGAGAGTTACACACGACTACTTAAGAATTGAAGGGAGCTGCTGGCTGAAGCAGAAAGACACAAAACTCCGCACTCAATCATGAAAATAGTGTCGAGTTTTTCTGATCTGCTTTAGTGCATGATTGTGCATGTTGTCGGCTTGTCTCAATGATGAAGGCCGAACAGGTAAAAATAGGTAAAACGAAATTCTCTATCCTCTAGTCTGTCTTCTACCTGTCCTCTTAACACTATCCCCTGCTTTCCCAGTACCAGCGCAATGCACTGCAATTGTAGGGGTCATCCTCTGAGTGCTGGTCAGAAGAGGTTTTCTTTCCTTCTATTTAATGCTTAAGCCCTCAGAGAAATTTAAAAAAAAATCTTTCCCAAAATTGTGTGTCATTTAAGATTTTCAAAATTTCGCTGAATCAGCCGGTTTATGTTTTCTCAATTTATATTTTCAATATCTCGAAAACCATTTCACATACAAAAATCACTGTTATATCATTTTAAAAGGAAATATTTGGAGTTACGATGTATAAAAAGAAAACGTTTCAAATTAATTACTTATTTGGATAAATTTTTGTTTAAATAATTTGAAATATAATTTTTAAAATAGAATTGTTTTCTTTTAAGACCGTTTGTACATTAACCGCGTTATGGAACGTAAACTATTTTATTAAGGCTTTTGAGAGAGAAAAAAAGTTATACCTGAAAAATTAACTCTATTTTGAAGTTACTTGAGCAGCGGAAGAGTCAACATATTGACTCAATCGTATGTAAAATCATACGAATTGTTTTAGAGAAATTCTTTCGCCGAAAACTTCTTAAGCCAAACCGATTATCTGAAGAGAAAAGTAAGTGATTATCCCACACTATATATGAAGTGTACAAAGATCGGTTTCAGATATACATGTTTCTATACTTCGTTAGTAGACACAATGAGTTCGCGTAAAATTCCAAATGAAATTTCCAATCAAAAATCTACTGCTGATCAATCCTCTTAAGCAAAGTCGTTGCAGATCGACTTTATTTCAATAATAATTTTGATTTTTCTAACTACTTCTGCACCAGCACTTGTATTCTGTATCATAAGCAAAAACAAAACAAACAACTGCTGTTGGTGTTGCTGCGCCAGCAAACCAGCAAAATAAATTCATTTCATTATCGTCATCATCATTAACGCTCTTATGCAAGTGCTTCTGTCTAAGTAGAAGACAATGACTAGTTTAAGCGAAAATTAAAAAAAAATTAATAATAACAAGTCACCATTACCCGGCCAATCTCTGACAGACTGACCGAATGAATGAACACGATCAAAACAATTATTAACTCAACAATTCCAAACGCTTTCGTTATGCCGCTTGTGGTTGGTTGGTTAGTTGGTACGTGGAAGTGCTGGTGGTTGATGTTTTTTTTTCCAGCACTTTTCATTAATTTTAATTACGTTTTAATAAAAATTGTTCCTGCTTGTGTCGAAGCCTGTTGTCTCTTCGACAACAGAAATTGTTTTTTCAAGCGTCAAGTGTCCATTCTCTCTGATTCGAAATTTTAACTGGAGGGTTTTGTAGATGATGAAAGTTTTGTTTTAATTTATTAATTTATTATTTCTTTCTTAAATTCAAGCTTAGGAAAATTTTATAAAATACTCGTGATAAGATTAACAGTGATTGGCCCAAGTTTGAGTAGAACAAATAAAATGATTTTAAATTTGTACGACTGCTACTTTTGATTCCTTTTGTTTGGTTGAAATTTATTTAAAATACTTTTAAGTTAAAAGAAGTCTTCAGAATTATTTTACGTCAATCATCTGTTTATTATTATTTTTAGGACCGCAAACGACATCGTTTGAAATTTCAATGCATTTTAAATACAAATTTTAATCGATATCGAATGCCTTCGAATAATTTGCCTTCTGATTAGATGGAAGACCTTGAACGAAGCCGCCAATTGTTATGCATTCAACACAATCACCACCACAAGCCACCGACTACAATGGCTACAAACGAATGCCGCTAGCAAAAACTATCGCTGTGTAATCAACTACTAAATTATTTGGGAAACAAAACTAGTAAACCGACAACGATGAGCAGCTGTTTGTTGTAGAAAATAGTGCAGACGCCAGTGTTGCCGCTGTTATATATTTCACACATCATTTCTTTTGCTTAAAGAAACGGATTTATTACTCGAGTTGTCAAACAAAATAAGACATTCTGAAGTTCACAATAATTTTTAGTTAATTTTTATGGTACTGGCAACATTGGATACGCTCAGTATCCCTTGCCAATATAAAAATTAGTTTATGGCTTTTGCTATTTAAATAAAAACGCAAAACCAAAAAAGTTTGGCTTAAGAAACAGACAAATTCAGACAAATTAAGAAACATAAAAGACGAAGAAAAATAATTAAACAGCTACACAGGGACTTGACAAAACTGTGTGACCATCACTTTGATACACTTCTCGTATACTTTTTCATTATAAAATTAATACAAATAGAAGCGGTTATCACATTCAATTAATCCTACTAAGAAGTGTTAATATATAAAAATACACACGAGTACTGATGATGTAAGTGTAGCGGCTTTTGAAAACAACTGTTCTGTTCAGCTTCTTAAATTTAATATATAAAAATTATGTTGACTTTGTTTTTTGCTTTGAAATATTTATTATGTCTTTCTGATATTGAAAACACTTTTCGAACATTTAGCCCACCCAAAATTATAGAAAATTTTTTTTTGATTTGACTGACCCTGAAAAGCAACACTGATGGTACACCATTGCCGTCGTAATAATCTTATACATAAACGTATTTTAAATGTTGTCCAACTGTAGAGCTTTTGTTTTGTTTCTTCCAGCCAATAAAAAAAAACAGTTTTAAAAAACCTGAAAAGTAAAGTTTTGGTTTTTACTCTTCCTACAATTTGAAAGTGTTTTTAAACACTAAGAATTTAAAATTAAATTATATTGTGATTATCTGCAATAACTTGCCCTTTAAATTAGATGTATTTTATCAATTTTGGTTTAAGATTATGTAACTTAAAGTGTACCCCAAAACTAAACGTGCGGCGTAATTACATATAAGATATTGTTGTCGAGCTTAGAGCCTTTTATTGTGCTAAAACATTTATATCAATATTTGTGGTCTTATATTATTATTTTTTAACACAGTGGCGTATTTCGAAAACTAGAAGATTCAAAAAAGTTGTTAATTATTTTTTCAAAATAGTTGTTTTTAAGTAACATTTAAAAATATGTGCAAATGATTTTATTATTGGCTTTTGCTGTAGATTTCCATAAAAACTCAAGGCCCCATTGTGATTACGATCAGTTTGATTCTTTACAATAACTGATAAACTAAATATTTAATAATCTCTTGTCTTCAACTTTTTTTTGCGTTGTGCTATTTCGTCATGTCTTTAAATGTAAACAGTTTTTGTTATTTGCTAATAAATTTCATAATTTTTACGAGACAACTTCTTCGGTTTGTAAGGCGTAGTAGACATTAAGAGTTATTTATATCTGAAATAAACTACGTTACTAAATAGTTTACCAATTTGGTATATTTTAAAATGAAATCATCTCTAGAACGTTTCTACAAATAAAACGATTTACAAGACAAAAAAATATAACAAAAAAAAACTGTTCAAAGGTTAGTTGTCCAAGTGGTAGGAATTGTTTACACGGGCCTAATCACACGTTCAAACAAAACACAAATTTCTGACCATAAAAATCAAGGTCAGTGATTTTTATTAAGTTTATAATTTTTTCCCCCTTTTTTTTGCTTCCTATTCAATATAATAAAATAATTAACATGTTAAAAGGTTTGAAAGTCTAAACTTCTGCAAAATTTCAAATGTTGCTGCTGTTTGTTTTTCCACTTCCACCATTTTAAGAGTTGTGGAATTTATGTTAATTGTTGTAACGTCAAATAAAAATATGAAGAAAAAAATCCACTACCTGACTTGATTTTTTTATTTAAATTTTTATATCGAAAATATTTTCTCATTAATTCCTAAACACCTGCTAATCGAAGACAAACAAACGTACAAACAGAAAATATCTACACGAACTATAAATAAAGTCAAATAAATTAGCAATAAAAATAACATAATTAATAAGACAATACAACAACAACAATAGCAAACACAAAGAATAGGTTTATAGATCAAAGAGAAAAAAAAAAGAGTTTACAAAACAGTAGAAAAAAACTTAGAAATCAAATTTGTCGTCTCAACCGCAAAAAGTTTAATTTCATGCTCTTTTAAAAAGTTAAAGGGACGTGGTGCGGAAGCGCCTAAATATTGTCTCTGCATATTTTTTATTTTTTTTTTGTTTTGCTTTCGTTGTTTATTATTATAAGTTTTTTTTAATTCTTTGTTTTGTTTTTTTTTCCTCCGCACGTAGCGAGTACTGCGTGCGACATTGGCGGAGGCCTATTAAATAGAATTATGAGGAAGATATGCGTCACAATTTGGGAGTGGAATATTTAATTCTTGTAGTGAGTGGTGGTTTCCTTAACTTAAAAATGTGTAGGCATCACACGAACTTGGTGACACGCTATAAATGGCATATTAATTCCACAGACTCAGAGAAGACTTTGTTGCTGAATTACTGGAGGCTAGTAAAAATATTAAGAGCGCAAATTCTTACATCTCGAAAGCCGGTCTACTAGGGGCTGCAGCTGCCTCAATGCTGTTATATAATGGAAATTGTTTAAGGAATTATTAATATAATTTGCGAAAGTTGACGTGTCTTCATGAGAAAAAAAAATAGTCCGTTTTACGTTTCTTGTAGGATATTATATTATAGTCAAGATTGTTTTTCAATTTGGGAACTCGAATTTATTCACGACCAGGATATTTAAACTTTTTTAAAGGACTTCTTTATAAAAAATATTTTATGCTTCTAATTTGCCTAAAACGCAAATTAGGTATAAATAATTTTTTTTTATAAGTAGACTTAAAATATTTTTTCGGAATAAGAAGTTCATTGTTCACATGTTATACTTTTAAACATGATGGATAGAGCTTTTTGCATTTTCACTGACGATGTAGAGAAACAAATTAATCCGTGCCGCGTTCTTGTAGGAAGCTAAATGATAGTCAAGATTGTTTGAAAACTTCGAAACTGCTTCATTTACGACCGGGAAATTAAGACAGACCAATTTTAATTTTTCTAAGGGCCTTATTCATAAAAAATATTTAATAATCGCAAGCGTAGTATTTGACAAATTTTGTAAGGAAATTTAAATAAAATAAAATGAAAAATATTTTGTGCTTATAAACTGTTTATAAGACAAAATGTTTTTATATCAAATTTAACTTATAAGCAGCCTATAACAGTACAATATATAAGGCCTTAACTATTTAGGGTGAAACGGATACTCCGATTCCAAAGTAATTTTGTATATCCTACCATCGCGCAACTATAAAAGTACAAAAGATGTTAATTTCTGTTAAAATAGAGCGTATTTTTAAAAAATATTTTGATGGTACTGACAGGGGCAGAGAAGTACCCCTCAGAGATATATATTATTGAGAACCTTTCATGGTAACTTTGTCAATTAAAAATTTTAAGAATGTCAGTGCATTCACTTTGTTAATAATATTTTAATTTATAACACTTTTAAATAGCCTGAACGCAACACTGCCTGGATTTAAAAACAGAGGCAAAATCGTGTTTTATAAAACATTCTGGCAAGTTAAGAATAGTTAGAAAAAAATACAAAATGCCAGTGCCTTAAAGTCATATAAAATGCAAGCAGTGGCCTCTCTCTCTCTCTCTCTCTCACGAAGATGGTATTAATTATTTATCAAGGACATATTTGTCTCATGAACATCGACTAAATAAAACTACCACCCCAGCACAGAGTAGGGCGCTTATCCAAAAACTTTAAAGCAATTAGAGACAATAAAAATTAAAAAAAAAAATAGGAAGACAACCAAAAATTTAAATGGACTTGTTGAAAAGAAGTCTAGAACATTAACACGGGATTATATAATCGAAATCAAGGTCAAACGAAAACGAAAACGAAAGTTAAACAAATCTACGGTTTGGCTTTTCGGTAAACGTAAATTAATAACAAAAGCTGAATAGAGTATTAATAAATATGAATCAAATCAAATAGATAAAAAATCAAACAAAAAAACTTACATTCAAAAACACACGAAGAACGTACGCGCAGTTGAAAGCAACAGATGTTGAAAGCGAAATCTGTAAAGAACAAAAGAACAAAATTATGATTTGAGATACATAATTAATTATAATTTAAAGCTGCTAATGATTTTGTTAAGCCACTGAAATGACTTCACTTGAAATAATTATTTGTATATGTTTTATTTTTTTTATTAAAAACACAAACTTCTTTGAAATTGCAGAGATCTTCTTTTCTTTACTTTTTAAAACCTGTACAATTTCAGCAAATTTCTAATCTATTTAAGCAAATAATTTATTTAATCAAACCACTGGCAGAAATTAATTATATTTTCTTTAAATGACAATGACCTCTCACAAGCCATTGTCAACAACAATTTCAATTCATTCGCACTCTCATTCGTCCATTCATTCGTTTTTTCATTCGTTTATTGCGAAATGCATCCACTGAAAGTTCTAATTGTTTTATAGAGCGCGAAAATGTAAATGTTCGTATAATTTATTTATTCAAACGATATATTTTAATTATATCAACACACTCTAAAAAAAAACTAATTAAATAAAATTAAGAAACAAGCAAATTTTGTTCAGTTCATAATGAATTTGCGAGCATGAATGAGCGTGAAAAATTAATAGAATTGAAATTAATGCGCGGAGGTGAGTCCAATTAATTTAATTTGACAGCAAAAATAATAATGAAATAGAAACATCACACTTTTCGCAAAAACAATTCTATATTGAAAATAATTCTTTTACACTAAAAAGGCACAGTCAGTTGTCCTTTTTAATTATTCTATTCTATTGGCTTTTAATAAGTTTATCTTGTAAATTTTATTCGAATATTTTTAGTCGAATAATTTCCATTCAAAAATCATACAAATTATTATTATATGAATTAAGAAGCTTTATGCTAACAAATTTTAAATGAACTAAGCAAAATATACTCGAATAATTAGATTCGATTATTTTTCAATATATACTCGAATGATTATATACGAATAATTACACTCGATTATTTCTTTACTAAAATATATATTCGATTAATTTTTTTATTTAATAATAATTTAATTTTGGTTCGTACATGTGCGTAATTTTATTCGCAGAATAAATTGTTAAATAGGAAAATTTCAATCACTTTTATGGGGTCAAGGGTATCCAATACATCCCCATAGAGTGCTCCATTCAAATAATTTTATTTCTATAATTTACCACAGAAAAATTTTAATTGAATTACTAAAACCGAATAGATTTAATCGATTAATTGGAACAGTTTGGCTTAAGACACAGGAAACAAAAAATTTAAAAAATAATAGAACATAAAGAAAAATAATCAAACGGTAACGCAGAGACTTAAAGAAGAGTGTGTTACCATCGGTTTAATGCACTTCTCATATCCTTCTTCATAATAAAACTGGCAAAAATAGGAACGGTTATCGCTATCAATTAAGCCAACTAACAAGTGGAATAAATAAAAATACAAACGAGCACTGATGAAAGAAGTGTAGCGGCTTTCGAAAACAGCTGGTTCGTTTTTTAGTTGATTTCGCGTTTTGCTTTGGAATATCTATCATGTCTTTCTGAAATGAAAAACACTTTTCGAACAAACGGACCATGAAACTAAATATGATATGGAATACTTTTATTCGAAAAATCCGAAAAAGTTCGAAACTTTGTTCGATTATTCGAATAACTTAATTCGATTAATAAGAATCGACAAAGTTGATATGAATTTTTTGATTAAAGTATTTTTCATTCCACTTATTAGTTCTCGAATAGCATTATTCGAATAATTGAATTCCAATACGACTTCATTTTACTAGTTTCTATTCGACCTTTATTCGATTATCCGAATAACTTTATTCGATTAATGAGAATAGAAGAAGTTTATATAAATTATTTGATTAAAGTATTTTTCATTTCATAAAGTATTTCCATTCATTGTACTCGAATAGCATTATTCGAATAATTGAATTCGAATTAGTATTCTTTTTATTAGTTCATATTCGAACTTTATTCGGTTATCAGCATAATTTTATTCGAGTAATGGAAGTGAAAAAGTTTATGTGAATTTTTTGATAAAATCATTATTCGTTCCAGAAATCGAATAATTGGATTCGAATACTACCTCATTTTACTAATTCATATACGAAGTTTATTCGATTATCATCATAAGTTTATCAACTTTATATGAATTATTTGCTTAAAGTATTTTCCATTCCAGTAATTTGTATTCGAATAGCTTTATTCGAATAACAGAACTCGAATTCTACTTCATTCTACTAGTTTATATTTGGGCTTTATTCGACTATCAGCATAATTTTATTCGATTAATCTATTTGAACAAATTCATTTGAAAATATTTTATTCGAGTTACTTCGTTTGAGTATTTTTCATAACAATAATTGGATTCGAATAAGTTTATTCGAATCATTGAATTTTAATGATTTGAAAATTATGTCTTGTTTTTCAATTTCGATATTTTCGGAATAATATTTTATACGAATACTCAAAAACAACATCACACTTAAGAGAAATTCACAACGAACGTTATTTGATTGGGGGCGCAAATATCGGCAGAATCGGGCCAACTCAGTCTAACTCTCGTTTATCGATTGTTTTAATTCCCACTTATTTTATATTGTAAAATCGGAATGGAGATATAATAACGCACAACTGACAAATCAGCCTTCCATGAAAACAGTGCTGCCAACATCACAAAAAGTAATCGTTTGCCTCAAAGAATCACTTCATTCACAATAACTCTGCACTCCAGGCAAAATAAACCCGTCCCACAATCAACAACAATTTGCCACTTTTATGAGATATTTCACACGTACGAAAAACAACAAAAAAAACCAAAATAATATGTCAAGAGTTGTTAAGGAAAAACCAGAAAAAAAAACAAACTGAAAAGTTCAAGACAATTTTTTGTTGTTTTTTTTTCGTTTTTCCAGCCAAGCAAACAAAGTTTAGTAACCCTTCAACTTATAATTTGTCTTTATGACACAAAAATGTCCTTTTAAGTGTCAAAAATGAGAACGACAAACAACGGCCACAAAATGAACAAACAACCTTCATGAGAGTATAATAAAATAGCAACAACAACAAAAAATAAAATAAAAAAGAACAGTGAAGAAATGCAATGAAAAACAGAGCAAAAAAAGCACAGAAAAGAAAAAAAAAATAACAGAAATAATAAAAAGAAAACTTCCGTCAAATTGTCATTAAATGACAGATCATAATTTAAGGTCTGAAAGTCTTTGCTCATAGTGGGCGGATTTATTTTCTCTTTTCTTTTCACATACAGAAAACAACGAGAATCTTTCATAGAATTAAATAAGAAAAAACAAAAAAAAAAAGAGGAAAACAGCGACATGCACACGCAGACTGTCGTTTAAAAGTCCATAAACTTAAATTTCTTTGCACGAGCCGTGCAGTTGGTTGTGTTTTCCTGTAGTTTTAACGAATAATAAATGGATTATGGATTGGATTTCAGAAGATACACACGGTTTTCCAAAACCGTGATATTTTTCATTGTTATTTATGATTTTTTTCTTTTCTTCCAGATGTTTGCCAAAAGGACTCCTTTTTATGAATTGCAAATACTTTTACTTTTCCTAAATCTTTAGGACGGGTACAGGAAACTCTGTCAAGCCGTTCCAGGGTTTTAAGCGGGTCACATTGTACACACACACACACACACACACACACATACATACAGATATAGGGACGTATTCTTAGAATTAGTCACGGAAGCTTCCTAAAACCTCAAAACGTCGTGATCTAGTGAAAACTCGATTTTTTTCCAACTGAGGTAAAACCAATAACTTCCCGATTTTTTTAAATTTTAAGTTTTCTTTTAGCGGAAAGTTAAAAATTTTATTTACAAAATAAAAATATGCCACTCTAGGGTTAAGTAATCTAGACATCGAAAACAAATTGTGAAATTGTTTGAAATCCACTGTTTTTTAACTTTTAAATCATTTCTAAGCCTGGAAATATTTATGGAGAACAAAATGCTCCGTTTTTTAAAAACGCTTAAATCTTTTGTCGCCATTAATTTCAGCCTCATGAAACTGGAAATTTCAAAACTTTGAAGCCACTTTTAAGTGGAACGATTTTTTTGGTAACAGTAATGCGACTTAATTTAAAGCTTGTGATGTCGTATTTAAAGACTTTCAGCTTTTTAAATTATTTTTAAACATTTTTGAAATTTATGTTGTGTTCTTTTCTAAAAAAATGCTACATTTCTTACACTTTTTAATAAAATATGTCCATTTTTTAGAAAAAAAAGTGAAAAAATGTTGCATTTTTTCTTATAAAAGAATTTGGATTTGGTGAAAATCTCACGCTATTCATAACTCCAACGGTTCTGCGCAGTAAATCAGCGTGAATGTCAATGTCAGACATACAAATCCATTTCGTATTTCATAGAAAATAGTGTAAAACGTCTAGAACTCTGTATCAATATATACCGATAATAGTTTTGGTTAATGAATTTCCGAAAATTATTTTTAGAACTTAAGTGTGAGAGAAAACAAGTAAAAGTGCTATATTCGGCTGTGCCGAATCTTATATACCCTTCACTAACGTACGTCTACTTTCTAACTTATAAAATAGTTTCAGTTAGCAAAAAATAAAAACAAATCGGAATCGGAATCGAAATTTTTATTTTTTTTTTAAATTTTTAATACCAATTTTGTTTTGCCGAAATAAAAAATAGTTTTAACTTGAAAAAAAACGACATTAATTGATTTTTGGTTATGTATTGCATAAAAAAATTTTGAATTTCAGAACCCTGGATGGGAACTTTAAATTTTTAAATTTATTTTTAATCAATGCAAATCTTCATGATACCAAAAACGGTTTTAAAACTTTTAAACATTTTAGTTATTATATGTACCACAAAATACCGAATGTACCAAAAACAAATTTTTAAATTTCCCATCCCTGGATTTTTTTTTTTTTTTTTTTTTTTTGTAAAGTTTTAAATGGACAATTGAGGAGTCCCAAGGCATGAATAGGTTCAATTTTCAAATAAACAAAAAAACAATCAGTTTTTGGTGTTAATTTTGCGTCGAAAAATAGGTGTAGCTTCCCAGCTCTGGAACCGTCCTTCCGATTTTTCTGAATTTCAATACCACTCTAAGTTAGCTCACTTCCAATCGATCAGTCTTAGAACGAAGTCTCTAGCTCTTCTGGAGGCTTGGGAAAACCGATTTCACGTACAGACAGACAGACATCGCTCAATCGTCATCGCTATTCATAAGGATCCAAAATATATATACTTTATGGGGTCGCATATTGATATCGAACAAATTACACACGGAATGACAAACCTAAATATACCCTTTCACATTTTTGTGAAGGGTATACAAATTTAATGACGTCGTACAGTCCCTTAAAATGCTCGAGGCGTATTTGCAACTTTCATATGATATTTCCCTGCCACTACACATTAATTAATACTCCGGTTTTTTGTTGTATTTTTTTTTTCCTTTCCTGTACTTTTGTTTTTATGGTAAAATAATTAAAATTGCGAGAAAAAAGATGTCAACGTACTTTCGATGGAATGAAATTAACGAATAAAATATGATGTTTTTTGTTTGAAGGATTTTCTGCTGCTCAAGTGACATTTAATTAAAGATTTATGTGACCAAGAAATACAACCAAAAAAAAATATCATAAAAAAAGAATTAATATGCTGCAGTCTATTAATGACAACAGAAAAATGTATGAAACAGATTTTGTAAAGACAACATCCAGCTGTTCTTGAATGGATGGACATGATCGCCCAGAGGTAAGTGAATGAATGCATGTTTCATGTGTGCAGATTGTGCGTGGCACATTTCCAACAGATGTACATACAACGTTGACTTATTATTTCAACGTCAACAGCCACCTCCAAAACTGCTGACAATTGTCTAGTGTCGCGCACAGGCAACAAGAGGATCATCATCGCAAAGTGCACGGCAACAGAAGAAAAAAAAACCGAAATTAATCATTTTCTTTGACACCATCAAAAGTCTTAAAAAAGAAATAAACAAATTTCGCCCCGTTATTAATTTAAAAAAATAAAATTAAAAACAAAAAGTATTAAAAAATGCCCATAAAGTAGATAAATTAATTTGTAAAACAAAACGCTTTTGTTTTTCGCTTGTTGTTGCATTCTGTGACTGTAAATCCATCAGAATTTATTTAATGTTCTTTAAAAAGGTATAATTTATAATTTAATTTATTTATTTATTTAATACACTGTTTTTTTTTCTCGTTTATTTGTTTATGAAAATAACACACCAGATGTTGCACCATGGGGCCGAGCGTGTAAGAGGGCAGCAGGCGTATGCACACCCTCATAAATATCACGATGAGTGGGAAACTCATTTTCAATATTTCTTTTTCGAAAATATAATTATTTTTTTATGAAACATTCTTGTGGAGACATTGAAAAGATCATCATTTACATTTAATGTCCAACTCATTATCACTTACGGCCATTTTGCTGAAAACGATATATAATTCAGCTGAAAAGCAACAGATAAAATATTTATACGCATCTCATAACTCTTTCGAGAGGAAAAACATGACCAGCTGGAAATTATAGTATTATTGAGATAAAAATGAAATTTTATTTTTATAGATGGAATCGTGCGAGTGTATGTTCAAGATCAGGCGCTGTGAGACTTGCGCTGTTTTGATGAACAGTCATACATTTTTACTAGGGGATTTACATAATTGATTTGGGAGTTAATTTGATCAGCTGGTAAATAAAATACTCCGGAAGTACTTTAAGTCCAATTTGGACTGATCGTGTCGCATTTTAAAAATACGTTGCAGCGCAATTCGTTATAAAATTATTGAGAAACAAAAACTTTGAAATTTTTATTGCTGGTTTTAGGAAGAGTATTCAGGGTTATGCAGACGCCTTCCTCGAAAATGGTAAGTCTCTATCCAGAAGGTCAGGGTGAATAGAGGACTGAGATCTTACGGAAACTTCGATGTTGTGTTTCCATTTGGATCTGCGTGCGAAGATGGGAAGTTCTTCCAACAAAATATGAGTTTATTTCTATCCATGGATACATGGGCTCTCTGTTTTCCAGCTGGAAATTCAGGCAATCAAAACTTGCGCTCTGGTAAATCTGGGGAAAGGTTGCAAAGGCTCAAATATGGCCCAGCCAAGGCAGCTTTGAAAGCTCTTCTTTCATGGGACTTTAATTCTAGACTCGCTAAAGATGCTATCGGAGGGAGAAAATATATCCTTATATCGGATATCTGGTCACAGTGGACGCCAGAGAAGTGAATGAGCATAGAAATAAGCCAGACGCACCGCTGCTGCTCTACTTATGAGTCTATATCCAATTTGTGGAATAGGATGGACCGCGGACCAGCAGACGGACTTGGCTGGTTTCTCTATTGAAATCCTTTTCGTAAATTTTTAAATTTTTTTTTAATTCGTTTTCACTCATTTTGATATCAAACTATCCTTTAAGGAAAAGAACTTTTGAAAATCTATTTCATTGGCAGATATCCAAGTACGAGTTTTCCAGCCCTGCATTATCAAGATATACGATCTGGTAAAAACATTCGCCTTAAATGAAACTACTGAACTGAGTTATCAACTAATTTCATTCATTATAAAATACCTGCGAAAGTTACAACTCACACTCAATAGAAAAATATATTCGTAGTAGCCCAGGGTTAAATGCAATAGACGATTCATTTCAACAAGTTCATTGATCTGTAGAAATATTTGAAATTTTTGTTTGAATGTTTCTACTGAAATTTCATTTCATTATTTTAGTTGCGGACACATTTGATTGATGGTACTTTCATTTTAAACAATTTCATTAAATTGCAGGTATTAAATTTGGGGAAAAAAATTTGAAAAGTTTTCAATTTTTATTATTAATTTTTTTGTGAGTTTTGTTTCAAGTGCAATTTCTTTATTCATAATACAACGACTTGAATAGAAATGAATAGAATAGTTCAGTCAACGTACTGGGATCATAAAATTAATTGTTGGATTTGAGAAAGAACATTAAAATAAATAGAGGCGGAAAATTAATCACCCTATCGGAAGGTGTTATAATCCCGTGTCGAAATTTGTAAATTAGAAATCTGCAGTATGGAAACAGAAAAACAATAGAGCGCTGTGATTGACAGGAGCACTCCGCAGGAGCGTGAAACAATTAAGTCCTTTTCATTCACCAATAATTGGTCTCATGATTAGCAGGTGTTAACCAAAAGCCCCAATAAAATTTCAATATTTCCCCAAAATTCACTCTTAAAATAAATTATCTTATCCAGAATATTTAACACACACTTTACAACGACTTTAAATCGCCCCACGTCAAAATCAGTTATACGCCGATCTTCAGCAGAATGAAATAAAATGACGTCATTTGAAACAAATCAAATCAATGAATTACATAATTTCAAAATCATATTTTTCTTAAAAAATATTTCAACATCTCCTTCGCTCCTCTTAACACGCAACACAAAACAATTTATTGCACAATCGGGCAGCAAGAAAACAATGAAACTTCATATCGACCCATTTTTAATAAATATTTTAATTTTACTTTTCCATATTTTTAAGTACCAACGTAAATAATATTACGTTTTTGTTTTCTTTTGAAAATTAAATTGGAAAAAAATTGAAATAAAAAAAATGTTTGTGCAAATATTTATTTCAACTCCATCCATCCACTTCAATGCAACTCAGACGTGTTGGTGATTTTTATTTTATGACCGATTCCGGAGCTACTCAAGCAAATTGTGTTCATACATAAGCACTTGTGTGTGTGTGTGTACTCTGCTGATGTGCTCTCATGGTTAACGATTATGAGCCGAAATGTTACGCATGCGCATACATAATGAATGCACTTGAAATGGAATGAACTGAAGTTAAATGCATGCAAAAATAAATATAAGTTTTTGAAAGAAATACACAAACGGCTCATAGAATTTAGAGTTATTTGGTAATACGCAAATGCAAATAAGTCCAGCAGTTATTTGCCTACTGAATCGAGGTGTGTCAACAAGTGGCAGGCAGTTCGCCGAATTACGCCACACAATAATAAAAAAGGGAAAGTTCGGCTGATTATTAAGATTTGACTGATTTTGTGTGTGTGTGAGTTTATGTCACACAATTGTGGCAAATGTTGCAAACTCATGGCTGTCCAGAGATGGGCAAAAGGAGCAAAAAGGCAAGAGCAGCAAAAATGTTTTGAAACAAAAAAGCCCTAAACTTTGTCGACTCAAATAATTTATATAAAAAATGTTTAATGTATTTTTTATATATTCAATATTTGTTCAGGTCCTTTGGATGAAATTAAAAAAAAAATATTCTAAATATTTTATTTTTGGAAAATATAAATTCAAAATTTATATATAAATAGATTTCCAGCTGAAAAAATTATTATTGAAATAACGTCGAAAAGTCAGGAAAAACTATAAACTTATCTCGTCTTTTTGTAGCGTGCGTCACACCCCTCTTCGTTCCGCTATTTCGCATGAAATAGTTCAAAAGTACACTTTAATCTTTTCAAAGAGACGTAACTTGCTATAGTTCAATCCAAAATCAAGTACGCATGTAGCGTGCGTCACGCTGGATGCGTATTTCAACTTGTGTGTTCATGTAAATTATATCTTTGCAGCCTGACGAGAGTTCTGGTATCAATAAAAAAGCTGGTTGTTTTTGCGTTCCTTCTATTAGAACATACGAATTTACACTCTCACTTTGAAAATTATCTAGTCTTCTCTTCGATCAACTATTTCGCATAAAATAGTTCAAAAGTACAATTTAATCTTTTGATAGAGCCAAAATTTGTTATATTTCAATTCAAAAGCGAGTTCGCAAGTAGCGTTCGTCACGCTGGAGGTGTATTTCAACTTGTGTGTCCATGTAAATTATATCGTTACAGCCTGACGAGTTCTGAAATCAATTTAGAACATACGTAAGTTAATTTACAACATACGAAATCGTACTTTCACTTTCAAAAACATCTCTTATTGTAGCGTGCGTCACAAAACTTTATGATCAACTATTTCGCAATAAACTGTATGAAAGTACTCATAAATCTTTTGAAAGAGCCAAAGTTTTTATATTTCAATCCAAAAGCAAGTACGCATGTAACGGTCGTCACGTTGAATGTATATTTTGGTTTGTGTGTTCACCAGCTTCTGTCGTTAGACCTTGATGATTTCTAGAGCCAAAAAGCAAACTGATTATTTTGGCATGTCTCATCTAAGAACATGGGAAATTTAGTTCTATCATTCAAAATTATCTCCCCTTTTTGTAGCGTGCGTCACACAACTTTGCGATCAACTATTTCGCAATAAATTGTGTAAAAGTACCCATAAATCTTTTGAAAGAGCCAAAGTTTTTATATTTCAATCCAAAATCAACTACGCATGTAGCGTGCGTCACGTTGCATGTGTATTCTGATTTGTGAATTCGTGTAAATTCTATCGTTGTAGCCTAACGAGTTGTGGAGTCAATAAAAAAACGTTTGGCGTTACTTATATTGGAACATACGAACATACACTGTCACTCTTAAAATTTATCCTCTTATTGTAGCGTGCGTCACACAACTTTGCGATCAACTATTTTGCAATAAATCGTTTGAAAGTATTCCTAAATATTTTGAAAGAGCCAAAAAAATTTTATATTTCAATCCAAAATCAACTACCCATGTAGCGTGCGTTACGTTGGATGTGTATTTTGGCTTGTGTGTTCACCAGCTTGTATCGTTAAAGCTTGAAGATTTCTGGAGCCAATGAAAAAAGTGATTATTTTGCAATGTCTCATCTGAGAACATGGAAAATTTAGTTCCATTTTATCATTCAAAATTATCTCCCCTTTTTGTAGCGTGCGTCTCACAACTTTGCAATTAACTATAACACAAAAAATTGTTCGAAACTACAAAACTCGTTATATATAACTTTTTTACAATAATTGATTTTAAAACTGATGTTTAACGTCGATTTCTTTTCTAGAAAATAATGCAACATTTTTCACACTTTTTAACAGAAAATGGCAACATTTTGCCCTTTAAAAATAAGAAATTTATAAGAAATGAATCCAACATCCCTAACGAAAAATAATGTCTGCTTTAAAACTTTTCCAAACCTCCACTTTTTAGAAAATAAGTGAAAAAATGTTACATGTTTTCTAGAAAAGAAAACGCCATAACTTTTTAATTCGATTTTCTTAAACGCGTTTTAATATTTTTTAAATTATAATAATTTTTATTTTTTAACTCGATTTTCTTAAAATAAGTGTGTTTTTTAAATATATTTATTAGTTTCGTTAATATTCAATTCAATACATTTATTGCAAATAAAACTAAAACCTTGAACTTGCAATATTTTTTATAGCAGAACCGACTTTAAAATTTTAATAATAAAACTTCAACTACAAGCAGACAAGTTTTTTTATTTTTTCTTTATTATTTATTATGAATTAAGTTTGTCATTAACACGGCCATTATTGTAAAGAAATATGTTTAAGAAGTTGCAGTTTTTTTTGCCATTTCAACTTAAACAATTATAAAAAAAACATCAAAATAAATTGAATGCAAATAATGATTCGACAGTAAAAAAAAAAAAATACATGAAAAGATGACAACAATAACGACGATCATGGAGATGAGATGCCGCAATTGAATTGTTTGTTTGACTCCAGCGTGGGTGGAGAAGTTTTGACAATTAATGAATAATTTATTAATATATTTTATATTTTCTTGCTAAAATTTTCTCAGTTAGAGAACCAAACAAAAACATTAGAAATATGGAGAAAAAAAACTAGTTTTGCATGGTTGGTTTTTGATGCAACAAGAAGAAGCACGAAAACCTGAAGCGATTAAGAGATAAAAAGTTAAGCAGCGGCAGCAATAAAATGCATTTTTACACTGGAAGAAAAATATTTTGAGCGGGTGTTAAGGAAATCATGGAAAATGCGATCGATAAAAGGGGAGGCAGTTATTTTACGGATATCACAAGTTCTAAGTAACAGAAAAAATTCTTAAAGTTTCTTATAAATATTTCCATTAAATTTAAAGATCAGTTATATATTCAAATAATTTTATTGTTTTCTTTTCTAGAAAACGTGCAGCATTTTTTTACTTATTTTCTAAAAAGTGGCAGTTTGGAAAAGTTTTAATACAGAAATTATTTCTCCTGAGGGATGTTGCATTCATTTAAAATAAATTCCTTATTTTGAAATGTTGCCATTTTCTGTTAAAAAGGTTAAGAAATATTGCATTTTTTTCTATTAAAGGAAACAACTTCATTTTCTAAAAAGTAGCAGTTTGAAAAAGTTTTAAAATATATTTTATTTTTCTATGAGGGAAACCTGAATTCCCTTATTATGGTATGGCAAAATGTTGCCATTTTCTGTTAAAAAGTGTGAAAAATGTTGCACTTTTTTGTAGAAAAGGAAACAACTTCATTTTCTAAAAAGTGGCAGTTTGAAAAAGTTTTAAAATAGAAATTATTTTTCCATGAGGGATGTTGCAATCATTTAAAATAAATTCCTTATTTTGAAATGTTGCCGTTTTCTGCTAAAAAGTGTAAGAAATGTTGCATTTTTTTCTAGAAAAGAAATCGACATATATTAATACTGATCTTGAGGGCTGTAATAAAATGTGATTCACAGTCCTGGTCTTGCAACTTAACAGAAGAAGAGATTCTAAGAAGTATCTCATATCTCTCTTGGTGCTGGCCTCTCAAAACCCAGACAAGCAACTTTTAAATTATTTATTCTGTAATAAAAGCAACCTATTTTCTGCGCCAACATTTTTCTATTATTCTTAGTGTTCAATTGCATGTTCACTGAAAATTTTTTGCGCGCAAATCTTCTACTGCAGCGGTGCACAACAGGAAATTAGTAATTTTTGGATTTATTGTTTCTCAGCAGTTCACCAACAAATTCTCACAGTTACAATTACCATAAAAAACTTATGTAAATTGTATTCTATCGATTCGAATTCAAGTTAAAGATTCTGTTTTATTTTTGCTTCTATTGAAAAATGATTCATTTTTATATGCTTCACTGCCAAGGTCAAGCAAAGATTCTATTGTCTTTCAATAAAAAATTAAAAAATAAAAAATTTACACAAACAAATACACACCGAAATGGACGGACATTCCTGCAGTATTATTTTTCAATGCAGCATTCAAGTTGATTTGTAACCAACGCCAGCAAGCGAGCAACCAGATGGCCGGAAAATTATCAGACAGCCTCCAAGTAAGTACAACACGGTACCATGAGCAACAAATAAAAAAATAAGATTTAGACAGACTTGAGAACAATATTTAGTTACGGGTTTCTTTTAGTTTTCTTGTTCTGACATGCTAAGATTTATTGCAGAAGAGAGCGAGAGAGAACTCAAATTAGAAATTAAAATTAATTTTAACTAAAAATATGAAAATTAAAACTGCAGGGAAAGCGCCCGAACTTTTCCGGCCTGGATTGTTTCAACCTGCAACACGGCTCTGTTAGCGCCGATCTCTACTTCTCTAGAATGCACTCTTTTACAACTCCACTTTTTACCTGAATTTTAAGTTATAATTTATAAATGAATAATAACTTTTTTCTTTTTGTATTCCATTTGCCAATAATTTCTTCCTTCAGATAAATAAAATGTTTATTTACTTTTGAATTACTGATCTGGGAGATCTTGAAGATCAGCTGCAACTCACAAAAACCTGGTTTCATTCGGCTGATTGTGTCAATTTGTAAAGTTCATCATATTATTTTTGGCAAAACTCATTTCAGACAATCAACCCTGCTGTCTCTGCTTTTTTTTAATTTCTGAATTCTTAACAACAAACTTCTTCTAAAGAAAACAATTTGTTGTTCTTGTTTTTTAAAATGCACATAAAATGCCAAAACAAAAACAAGATGTTTATATATAAAAAGCAATCGTACATTTATTTTCACAAAAAAAACCAAAAACGAAAAACAAAAAGAAAGACGTTAAAGACGATTAACCAAATTCAAGGCTACATTTAAGCCCAGCTATTAACACTTGCGTATAAATTTGTGTGAATATTTAAAAAGCGCATGAGTATTTGGATGATTCTTAAAACTTGAAGAAGAGCCAACACAATTTGTTTTTGTTTTTTTCTTTATTTTCTTCTTCTTAATGCAGCTCTCCAGCATTTGCAAAATTATTAACTTTTATTTATTTCTTTGATCTGCTGCCACTTTCGTCTCTGGCATGAATAAAATTGAGAGTTAAAGGAGCCCGCAGCCAGCACTACCCGTCCAGGCTTTCAGAAGAATCCATTAAGTTGCATAATTTATGGGAAAGTAAAGAACTTGACATTTAAGGTGAACGACAACAAAGTTTCAAAATATTTGGCGGTTTTTTTTTTGCTCCAAGTCCTTAATGAACTTGAAATTTTATTTAAAAAAGGAAACGAACCCTGAGATGTTAATTTAAATAAAATTTCTCATTCAACGCGTTTGTTTGAAAATAACCTTTTTAGAAAATATATGTTTTTTAAATTCAAAGAGATCGTTTTGTTAAAGAAATCCTATTTGAAAAGTTACTTTTTAGAACACTATTATATCTGGCCATTTTATTTTTCAAAAGTTTGTTTAAAAGAGACCAATTTTGTAATCTAGTAATTAAAGTTAAAAAAAAAATCCTTAAAATAAAATAAATTTTAAATAAAATTTCTTAAATGCATATGTCTCTTCTTATAAGGCTGGTCTTTAAATAGAAGAATACCGAAGGTACTTTTTTTTGGAAAAAGGTACTTTTTTGGTAAAAGGTACTTTTTTGGTAAAAGGTACTTTTTTGGTAAAAGTTCCTTTTTTGGTAAAAGGTATTTTTTGGTAAAAGGTACTTTTTTGGTAAAAGGTACTTTTTGGTAAAAGGTACTTTTTAAAAATCTTTGAGAAACTACTTTTTAAAAACTTACTTTTCGATAACGTATATTTTTAAAAAGCTATTTATTAAAAGGCACTTTTTTACATAAATATTTTTGAAAAATAGACTATTTTTATGAGGCGCTGGCTTAAAAAGTACATTTTCAAAATGCAAACTTTCAAAAAGGTACTTTTTTAAAGAGATACTTTCTAAAAAGGTAGTTCTTTTACACAGGCATTTTTTATTATAAAAAGTATTTTTTTATACAGCCAATTTTTTAAAGAAGTACCTTTCAAAAGGCTACATATTTAAAAAGGAGATTTTTAAAAAGGCGATTTTTAAAAAGGCAATTCTTTAAAAATTAATTTTTTTAACCGTACACTATAATATAGGACTTTTTTAAATTCTACTCTTTTAAAATCAAAGTTTTGAGAAATGCACTCTTTTCAAAAGGCACTTTTTTAAAAAAGTACATTTTCAAAATGCTATTTTTCAAGAACATACTCTTTCAAAGAGGTGCTTTCTAAAAGGCACATTTTTTGAAAATTTTCACAAATTTTTAAAAGTACTTTTTCTTGAAAAATTTGTTTTTTTTTTGTACATATTTAAAAAGGTGCTTTTTAAAAAAATAATTCTTTAAAAAGTTACTGTTTTTAAAGACACTTTTTAAAAACGTTACACCATAAAGAGGTACGTTTTAAAAAAATACTTTTTTAAAACAAAGTTTTGAGAAATTTACTTTTTTCGAAAAGTACTTCTTTAAACAGGTACATTTTCAGAAAACTAGTTTTCAAAAAGACTTATTTTTTATAAAAACACTTTTATGACATGTACTATTTTTCAAAAGGTACTTTTTAGGCACTTTTTCGAAGCACTACTTTTCGAAAAGATGTACTCTCCAAAGATGTACTATTTAGCAAGGTACTTTTTTAAACGGAAATTTAAAAACAGTACTTTTTTATGCAGGTACTTTTGAGAGGTGATTTTTGAAAAGGTACTTATTAAATAAGTAATTTTTTACAAAGATAATTTTTGAAGACGATATATTTTTAAAAAGTATTTATCTAAAACGGTACGTTTTGAAAGATAAATTTTTTGAAACATTCTCTTATACAATGTACAATATTCGAAAGGAGCTTTATTGAAAAAGTACTTTTCAAAACGCTGCATTTCAAAAAAAGTTATTTTTTTTTAATATTCTTTCCAAAAAAGTGCTTTTTATAAAGGGATTTTTTTTAAAAGTACTTTCCAAAAAAGTGCTTTTTGTAAAGGAATTTTTTTTAAAAGAACTTTCCAAAAAAGTACTTTCCAAAAAAGTGCTTCTTATAAAGGATTTTTTTTTTAAAGTACTTTTTATAAAGGTACTTTTCGCAACGCTACTTATCTAAAAGCTGCTTTTTAAAATGTACTTTTTTAATCTGTTCTTTTAAAAAAGCAAATTTTACAAAAGATGTTTTCTAAACAGGTACTTCTTTGAACTAGACGTTTTTTAAAGGTACTTTTCATAATAGTACATTTTAAAAAAGTACTTTTTTGAAGGTGCTTATTTAAAGCGGAACATCTTAAAGGGTACTTCCCAAAACAAATACTCTTTAGTTATGTACTTTTTTCCGAAGGTACTCTCTTCAAAAAGTACTTTTTTCCAAAGGTACTCTCTTCAAAAAGTACTTTTTTCCAAAAGTACTTCGTTTTAGAAATGTACCTTTTTTAAAAGGTACTTTTTTCAAAATGTACTTTTTCCAAAGGTACTTTTTTCAAAATGTACTTTTCTCGAAAGGTACTTTCGTTACTTCTTGAAAGGCAATATTTTATAAAAATGCATGTAAATATTTTATACATAATTGTTTCAAAAAGTACTTTCGCTACTCTTTTAAAAGGTAGTTTTTTAAATACACACTTAAATATTTTATATATAATTTTTTTAAAAAGTACTTTCTTAAGATACTTTTCGCAGAAATTCCCATTAAATTAAATTTCGTTTTTTGTTTATTCTGGTGGACAAGTACCACTGAAATACAAAAATGAAAATGTATGACAAAGCAGAATTGAAAATATTTCCTCGTTTTACTAAAATATTCATAAAAATTTATTTTTATCTGGTATTCTGCTGAGTTTTCAAGAGATTTCTTTCGCTTGAGGAACAAAAAATAATAACTCCAATTACGCATTTTTTACATGAAGCCAACGATATTTGTATTAATTCAGATACATTTTCAAAATATTCGCAAATTCTTAAAAAGTTTCTTTATAAAATCATTCTCCCATTTTTTTACTTCCCTAAAGCGAAAAGTGGAGTTGAGTGGTGGTTTTCAGTATCTCCAATTTGTATGTTAAAAGAGGCTCTCAAGATATTTGAAAGTTCAATTTATCTCACAAATACGAAAGCGTTAATATTATTTGACTAATAATTTGATTTTTTTGCTTCTTTATGTATTTCGTGTCGTTTAAGTGTTTCGTGTTTCGGCACTGCGTTAGTTTTTGGTGCAACCGCTGGCAGGGAGTGTGAGTCACTCGTTAATTTATTTCAAATTTTTAAAACCCCCTGTCAAGTTCAAGGCTAAAATGAGTTTTTATTCGTATTAATATCTTTTTTATTTTATACTTCAACCGCTAATTAGATCTGCTATTTTGTGTTGTAGTTTTCAGTTGCTGCTGCTGCTACTGTTGATGTTCAATTAACTGTGAGGGCCGAAACGTTGCGAATCGAGAGGACATGACTTAAAATGATCTAGATTTGTTTTTTTTTTTGCAAAATTTTCTTTGTTGCAATAATTTTTTTTATAATTTAAATAATTAATTTTTAAAATTTAAATTAACGAAATGCTTGACTAGTTGCAGTCAAACAAAATTCGGAAATGATTTGTGCGCGACTGTATAAAATTGATAGCGTTTCTAACGACCGCCTAACTGGCTGACTAACCAACTGACGATGTTGTTAGAAAATTTTGTTTCTCTAGTTTTCTGTTGTTTTTTCGCAAATTATTGCGTGCCGTTTCATGATTTTGTGCTGTCAACTGTGGCAAAGAATTTGGCTGTCTGTCATTCACTTTCGTTAATATTTTTTTTATTAAAATTGTTTTAAATTTGTAACGTTTCAAGTTTTTAAGTTTGATTTCCTCAATATTGAGAACATTTTCTGTATCCACGTTGGAATATACAAGAAAATCCAAAACAAAAAACTTTGACATAAGAAAACATGAACAAAAAAATTCCGAAAAATAGGACATGAAAAAAAATAATCAAACGGCAACACTGAGATTTAACAAAAGCGTTAGGCCTTCGGTTTGATAGTTACAATTCTCGTATCCTTCTTCACAATATAATATTGAAATAAATAAAAACTGTTATCACATTCATTTAAGCCATTTAAGAAGTGGTAAAAAAATAAAACATACTCATAAAGAAAGTGTAGCGGCTTTCGAAAACAACTGATGTGCTCTGCAGATTTTTGAGATGACTTTATAAAAACTGATGTTGATCCTTCTCTTGGAATATTTATCGCGTCTTTCTGAATTTAAAAAAAAAAAAACTTTTCGAACATTCAGCCCATCAAAATGAAATTTGATAAAAAATTTTATATAAAATGAAATTTATTAAAAAAGATTTAATGTAAAATAGAAGTTTTAAGTGACCAGAAAAATGTTAAAATTATTATTTTAAGAAATATAAAAATTTTAAATGTAAGAAATCAAATTGAGATTAAAGTTTTGCAGAGTTCCTAGGGCACGTCGAATTTCGGGCAACTTCCATTTCCCAACATGTATTTTATTTCCACCACGACTGTTTGTTGTAAAAAATTTTAAATTTATTTTTAAAAATCATCAAATAAAAACGCAGTAAACGGAAGCAGTTTTACTCCTCAACATATTATTAATTTTTTTAATAAAAAAAATAAGTTCCTCCAAAGAGCGTAACCCCTTTATTCTTATAAAAAAAACTTTTAATTCAAGAAACCGACTGAAACAGTTTCGAATCAAATGAAATGTTGTATGACAGTGTCTATTAAAAATGAATGAAGCTCTTTTGTTTAATAAACAAGTAACTGAATGATAATTTTATTTGTAATTGTTTAGTGGTTACGCTTTTTTGGGCCAATATTCGACATATGTGAAGGTATATTTAAAAAATGTGTAACCCCTTAAAGAAAAAATTTTTTTAACTGTTAAATATCATGCGCCTGCTTCTTGAAGTGATCTCACACTGTTGTTGTTGTTGTTGTTTTCCCCTATAAATTTTCTATTCACGATTGGCAAAAAAAAACAACAAAAACAACTTCTGAGACTAAAATAGAACTAGAAAAAGATCAATTGAGGTTTTGGCATGGCTCGTAAAATGTTTTAATAGTTGCTGTTGTTGTTGGTAATTGTTTGTGCTATTATTTTGCAATTTTTCCACTGAAATCCATTAAAATTCACAATATGCATTTCTCGCCAACCCAACGAAACTATTGCGTCTTATTGTCTTTGGTAAAATGGAAAAAACAACAACAAAAAAACCAAAAAAATATATTCTATTCAGTGCATGATGATGCACACACACACACGCACACACACACACTGTGCAATTCTCTCTTTATGGTTTCGAAAATATATATATTTTTATATCGCACACATGTTTATCTGAAAGTATTTACGAGATAATAAAAAAACAACCGCCAGCTAAAAAGCAACTCAGCCTATAAAAATCCCAAAGAGCGGCCGGCCATCATACAACAACGCTGCTGTGGACGACATTCTGTTATGAGTGTGTGTGTGTGTGTGTGTTTGTCTAATGCTTGAGTTACATGTTTTTCTTTTCTTTATCAATCTATTTGTGCCGGAGGGTGGGGGGAGGTTTGTGTGCAAACAAAAACAAAAAACAATATGAGAAGCCATCTGAAACGGGTGTGAGCTGGTAACTCAATTCAATGTGATGCAGCTGTTTAACGGAAACCCCTCCAAACGCTGATGGAGGATCAATTATAAATTATTTGCGGTTAATGTTTTACGTCCATTATAAATTAAAATGGCACCACTTATTAACTGCTTTTTTTTTGTTTGTGCTTTTTGCTTTTCCCATTATATTTCTATTTATTGGCGGCTAATGAAAAGTGTTTGTCTAATTGTGTTGGGGGTAATTGTAGTGCCTCCCATGTGTACGGCTTCCTTAACTCCATTATCATCGTGATATTGGTAACAACAATTAATCTAATATTTTACTGAAATCCCTTACGAAGAGTCAGTTGTATCACAAAAGAGACTAGAAAAAGACTTCAATTTCCATTTTGTGAGTTATTCCCAGTATTTTTAGTGCTGCCCTCGTTATTCTCTTTACACACGATGGTTGCGTAATTTAATTATTAATCGAAATTAATCATACGCACCGGCATCCACAATAAAATTCTGTTACATGACCGACCGAAGTTTTAAAGGCCACTTCTTGAATGTTTCATATTAAAATTAACGCACAAAAATGTTGTTGCACAAACTTTATCAAAAAATCATCATGAAAGTTGTTGTTTCACAAAAAATTTTGAATAGAAAACCTGTTCCTTTTCAATGTCTTTTCACAAGACATAAAACGTTGTAAACAACAAGATGTTACTCAATTTTTATTTATAAATATTTTTGAATGAAAAGTGTCGCTGGGCTGGGAAATGGTGTAATTAATATGGTGGCATGATACACAAATTTCATTAGCACTCTATATGGGCTTCTTTAATTTTCTTTTTTCTATATGCTGCAGAGAGGGTCATTAAATTATTAAAATTAAATTTAATGTGACGTCACACAGTCTATAAAGAGCGTTGAATCATGCCTCAGATTGGGACAAATACTCCGAGGCTATGAAACACACAAGCCAGTCAAGATCAAGACCACAAAAATATAAGGTTTGTTTGAGTCCAAACTGGCAAAAATTAGTTGAAAAGCGATTTTTTTTTGCGATTCTTGTACAAAATTGTAAGAAACTTTTCTTTGATTAAGTTCAATTTTACTTTGATTATCAGCTGTTTTGATCAGCTGTCATATGAAAATGTAAGGGAAGTCAGAAAATTTTCAAATAATTAAAAAAAATGTTATTAAATAATTTATTAAAATGCAAAATGGAAGGTTTCTTAAAAAAATTTAATGTCATGAGGAAATCAGCGCATATATTTCTCTTTAATACAAAAAAAATTTTGCTTTTTTATAGCTGCTGCTTATAAACAAAATCATTATTTTTATGAAGTCCAAAATATAATAATAATAATTAATATTTTAAATTGTGCAATTAAAGCTTTTGGCTCAATCATTTTGGAGGGAAAATTGCCGCAGAACATAAAAGAGGGGGCCCTCAATTATCTTCAGAGTTCAGTATAACATGAACAGCTGCGTGTTTGCAGTCCAAATTAACAACAATTCCTATCGGTTTGGCCCTGGCCAAGTAAGTCTCTTGTAGTTGTTCCGTAGCCCAGATCATCAGACAAGCAAATAACTGAGCAAAATTTTGCAAAAACGCAATTAAAAAATTAAAATTTAGTTGCCAGTTGCCAGTTGCCACAATTATCGCAGTTAATTTGAGGGTGTCCAAAAATGTTTATGGAAGAGAACAAGTTATCAGGAAGTTAACAAACGAAGTGTTATAACATTATAACAGTTCGTTTCCATTCGTATATCGGTCTGGTGCGCTCAGTTAAAGACCAGCCAAAATGATTCCTGGAAGCCAAATCCACTCACAAGCACTTGCGATGAATATATTTTTGTGTATTTAACAAAATAACTTTTTTTATTTGTTTGTACTTCTAACTAAAATTCTAATTGTTTCCAATGGTTGCGCTGATGACAGTTGGTGTTGTTGTAGTTTTTGTTTCTCCTACTTGTTGGTTGAGGAATATATTTTGCAGTTTCGCTTAATTTTTTACGAGTTTTTTATTTTATTAAATTTTTTTTTTGTTTTGCAGCCACGGTCATATGACGACAACGCGACGACAACAACGAATAAGTCTAACGTCTTGTTGTGTTATTGCGCTGATAGTGTTCTTGCTGCTGTTGTACTTATAAGTCGTTACAATGGCTTTGCAAAACAAAGAAGCTGCTAATGAAACGTTTTTGTTCCATTTATTTATATTTATTTTTTAATTTTGCATGGGCGTTGTTATGAGTTTTGTTTTGTTTTTTTTTTTCTTCACAATAATAATCAATTCCGTGGGTCTGTTAAGTTATTATGCACCATGTCCATATTTAAAAGAGTTCGAATGAATCAGCTGATTTTGATAACTTCTTAGGATTCCCTTTATTGCTCTGTCGTAAAAAGGTCCTTTTGTAAAATGTACATTAAATACAAAAGTTCGCTTTATAAAAAAGTACTCTTCCAAACAAGTACGTTGCTTTTTAAAGTTGCTCTTTTAAACAAGTACTTTTGTAAAAAAGTACCTTTTACAAAAAATACCTTGTATAAAAAATACCTTTTACAAAAAGTACTTTTTTTGCAAAAATGTTATAAAAGGAACAAACACCTTTTATTAAAATTATTTTTATAAAGGTATATTCCATAAAAAGGACCCTTTATAAAAGATACCTGTTACAAAAAGTACTTTTTATGAAAAAATGTTATAAAAAGAACAAGAATCTTTTATTAAAATAATTTTTATAAAAGTATCTTCCATAAAAAGGACCCTGTATAAAAAGTACCTTTTACTAAAAGTACCTTGTATAAAAAATACCTTGTATAAAAATTATCTTTTACAAAAAGTACCTTTTGTAAAAGAGTCTCTATGAAAAGTATCTTTTAACAAAAAGCACCTTTTACTAAAAGTACTTTTTTTGAAACCTAACTTTTATAAAAATTACCTTTTATAAAAAACTTTTACAAAAAGTACCTTTCATTCAAAGTACCTTCTATCCAAGTATCTTTTGTATTAATTACATTTCCCAAAAAAAACTCTAAAAAATTGCATTTTGAAGAAAGTACCTGCCATAAAAGGTACTTATTATGAAAAGTACTTTTCCCTAAAACATGTAATTTACATCAACTACGTTTATAAACGTATTTAAATATAATAAGCACATTTTCTAAAATATTCCTATCATAAAAAGTACCTCAAGTGAAAAGAATATTTTGTATTAGTTTCTTTTTAATTACGTTTTATAAGAAGAGCCTGTCAGAAAAAGTACATTTTATACAGAAGTACCTTTCATAGAATGTGTTAAAGTTGCCAACAAAAAGTATCTTTTTTTAAGAATAACTAATGAGAAATACCTTTTACAAAAGTTACTAATTCAAAAGTACCTTTTGTAAATGGTACTAATAAAAAGTACCTTTTATAGAAGTTACAAATAAAATGAACCTTGTGTAAAAATAACTAATAAAAAGTATCCCTTTATAAATGTAACTAAAGAAAAGTACCTTTTATAAAAGTTACTAAGTAAAAGTACCTTTTATAAAAATTATAAATAAAATGTACCTTTTATAAAGTTATTGTTAAAAAGTACCTTTTGTAAAAGTTTCCATAAAAAAACACCTTTTGTAAATGTTACTAATAAAAAGTACCTTTTGTAAAAATAGCTAATAAAAAGTACCTTTTATATATGTAACTAAAGAAAAGTGTCTTTTATAAAAGTTACTAACTAAAAGTACCGTTAATAAAAATTACTAATAAAAAGTACCTTTTATAAAGTTATTATTAAAAAGTACCTTTCGTAAAAGTTACTAATAAAAAGTACCTTTTGTAAAAATAACTAATAAGAAGTACCTTTTATAAAAGTTAATAATAAAAAAGTACCTTTTGTATAAGTTACTAATAAAAAATACCTTTTGTAAAAGTTGATGACAAAAAGTACCGTTTATAAAAGGTACCTTTTATACAAAGCACCTTTCACGCAAAGTACTTTTTATGGGAAGCAAATTTCTTACAAAAATTTGAATGTTACTTTTTTGTAAAAAGTATATTTCGAAAAAAGTATCTTCATAAAAAATAACCGGTTGGTATATTTTCACAAAAGTTACGTTTTGCAATAATTCCAACGTAATTTTTCATACAGACCAGGTGCCTGCTCCTTTTCCGAATGCACAAGTAACCGACCGATCTGAAGCATGAATTTAATAGTCAAAACATTTTTTTATGAATATCAGCAACTTCTTTAAAATCATTATGACAAAGTTTACAATGTTTCGCTAAACGTTATCAGCGTGACACCAGGCTTAGCTGCTCGCGTAGTATCTTTTATTGTATTGCGTTGTGGTAGAGGTGGAAGAATGTATGTGTGAGTGTTTGTATCTAATTATTTGGATAGTTTATTTAAATGGATGTTGGTTTGACTAGAACTGATGTTACGTTCAGTTGGCTGACATCGGCTCTCAGAAATATAACTGGCAAGTTGATTATCTGTACGTGCCTCTGTCTGTCTGTCTGTCCGTCTGTTTGTGTGCTTTTGCTCATTTGCTTACTTTGGCTTGTGCTGCTGGCCTTGAAAATTGTGTTTTCTAAATATATAATTTTTTTCTTCCAACTCAACATGTGCAGCTAAAAGCAACAACAATAACAACCGCTGAGTTAATATCTAAATAATTTCCATGATATTTGGCTTTTCTGCTGTTATGGCTGAGCTATTTCCTCAATGATTTGTTGGGTTGTGTTCAGCATTTTATTTTTTTATTTTTATTTTTTTATTACAACTATTTATTTGTTATTTACTTTTTTGCAGGCATTTCAAGAGATTAGAAAATACACACACACGCACACACACATTTGCAGTATTTAAGACTGTTTGCATGCCGGCAATAGTTATGCCTGCTTGATTGACTAACTGACTGACTGGCTGCTGTTCGTGTGTATGGATTCTTTGTTATGGTTGTATGCGTTGCTGATTGAGAATAAGATGCTCGACTGTTCAACTGAAAAGAACCGAATGCAATCTGTGATGGCAAAACTTAAAGTAGCGACAGAAAAAAAAAATAGCCGGCGTCAAAAGATTATTTCAAATGCTTTTACTTAGACATTTTTGTTTTTCGTAATAAAATTATATGAAACTACAGAACAGTTTTTATTTATTTCTTTTTTTCAAGGACATTTTCATATTTACTTGTTGCGGTCTTATTATCGCACAATACGATTGCAATTTCAATTCACACTTTACAAGTGCATACAACAATAAAAACAACTGGCAATAACAACAGTTTAATGCAAAAACAAAAGAGTACAGAAAAAATAGTAAGAGAAACTGAGAGAGCTGTGAAGCATTTTTTAAAATTAATCTAAAATTAGAACTGTTTGAATAGGGAATTAGGCATCCATCTATTGGGGTCCAGAGCAAAATATACTTGAGTATTTTCCAGCGAATGGACTGAAAATTATTTTCAATATTTTGAATTATATTTTTTAGCACTTCTTATATTCTGTATATATCTGTTGGAATAAAAAAAAAATTGGAAAGTTCGCGCATAAAGTAGAATTTTTTGTCATTTACAATAACTCAGTTGCGGCGATCAACTTCAGAAGCTAATTAGTTTCTGAAATAGATCGGCGAAGACGTTTAAAAAGTTATTGAAAAAAAAACAATTTTAAAAAAATTCTTATTGATATTAATATTGAGATTTCTTGAAATCGAATCGGTGCCAGTTCATAGAAAACTTTGGTGCGACTGTTTGGAACGGCATCTTTATGGTTGGACTCGGTCAAACCACTCACATACACTTACAAACACACACACACACTCTTACAAACACACATATATATACACACACATATATACACACACACATATATATCAACATAGTGACAAACAATTAGAAGTAGGCAGGGAAGCTTTTTTAGAGCTCAGATCCGATTTTTGCAAAACGACGTAAAATCAATGATTCCCAATTTTTTTATTTTCTTAAAAAATTATCAGAAATAGACAGGGAAGATACTTTGGAACTCAGAACGTCTATATCTGATGAGAGCCCAACTTTTGCAAAACGGCGTAAAATCAAGAACTTCCCGATTTTATTGAATTGAAAATTTTCTTAGCGGGAAGTTAGGAAATGGCCTTTAAAACTGACTTCTGAAATACCCCCAAACGTTTTGTTCAACTCCTGAGTTTTTCAAAAACTTTTTTTTAGCTGAAAAGTTCTTAACAACCTTCTTTGCACGCATTATCAATTAAGAATTGTTTAAATTAACTGAATGAAGTGTAAAATCATTCATCCACTCATTTCCTGGTCGAGATAAAAACACTTTTAATTAGATTCTCATGATTCAAACTGAAGAGCAAAAAAAACAAACTAAAAAACTTATCGTTTTATCTTTTTTTCAAACTAAATTTCAACATTAAATGCAATTTTTTTAAGCGTCAAAGAAGTGATTTAATAAATCAATTAGTATAACTTGAAAAGCATACTTTGACTGCAATTAATGTTGTTGTTATGACATCTGTTTACTTTAAGTGACAACAATACATGGCGTATCTTAATGTCATCTCAATCGTTTATATGTTGTTAAATATATATAAAATTAGTTTTTTTAATGCAATTAAGTTAATTTCATTTACAATATGAAAAAAGGAAGTTAAAAAAATAAGAATTTAAAAAAAGTACACAATTAACATCATCTGAATTACTTCACATGCCAGATGATCGTATCATTTTTATATAAAAAAAAATTATGTCGGTCAATTTGTCGCATGATGACAAGTGCAACAGCAACAGCAACAACGATATTATGTCATCAATTCAAATAAAAAGTCACCAAGTGTACTTTTTTGGTACGTACTGTATTAAGGGGTGTACCACCGCATAATCAGAAAGAAGGAAACCTCTTTTACATATTTTTTAAAGAAAAATATGAATTTTAAAGTTGAAAAATATTAATATTATATATTAAATAACAAACCAATTTTTATCAAACCAATTTTGTGTTGTCCGTCTTATAAAATAATTTTTCTCCTCCACATTAAAATAAAATTGGCAGTTTTTGAAAGAAAGAAAAACTTAAAAGCAAAAATTAGAGCTAAAACTATAAAATTAGAGTGTTTACTTGCGCGATCATTATGCATATGTTTTTATTATAATTTTCCAGCAAAAAATATTTAATAAAAACAAAAACAAATTACCTGCTGATGTCATGGTTTCTTAAACAGCAATTAGCCGCCGTATAATGCTGAGAGCCAACAAATACAATTATGAAAAGATTATTCAAACTGAAAACAAAATACTTTTAAATTAATAATTATTTTTCAGCAAGTTCTTTGTAAATTAACAACAACAACAAAAAGGAAAACAATGAAGCAGGAATGACAAACAGTTGGCTTCAGCGGGCAAGCAGACCAAAAATCATGCACAAGTTCAACAATCAGTCAAAACTTCAATACAGCTATAAAAAAACATATTAACACGAGTGTCAGTCAGTTGAAAAATGATTTGCTAAAAAAACCACACACTTTTATTGCAATCACACGAACTTATACATTCACAGGTCTGCATGTGTGTGGGCGTATTAAGGGCGTAACCATTTTTGAGGAAATAAATCTACTTAAACGAATTTCCTTAAATTTAAAACTGATATCTTTGCAACCCCTTAATACGAATGCACGGCATTCAGAAACTTGTAAGACTTCATAATTTATAAACATCTTCAATTTATTTTTGATGTTTTACTATACAAAAACAACCTACAACAAGAACAACAACAATGTGTTTGCTTGTGTTACAATAAAAATCATATATTTCGTTTCTACACAAATTTTTTTTTGTCTTTCCTTTAATTTTTTGCGCAAGTGCCAAAACATAAATTTCATAATTGTTTTTTTTTGTGTCCGCTTCGTCTTCATGATTTTCTTTATAAAAATTTATTTATCATTTGCGAAATGTTATACACAAATGAAAACAGCACGAGACAACAAATAGACATGACGTAGACATTAACTGCAACTACTACAACTGTAACAACAATAAACATGCAGTTGTGTTAGTTAAAAGGCCGGGACACCAACAACATTAATTTCATATACATATAAGAATATTAACAACCAAATTATTTGATTTTTATAGATTTGAAATTTCGGGCATAATTATTTTGACTTGGCAGACTTCAATAAATTTTTAGCAGCAAATGACAGATGGACGGACGCTGTTCTTGGTATTTGAGTGTGGAAGATCAAACAGGTCAAAGACAAAAAAAAAAAAACCAACAAAATTCCCTAAACCCGTAAAGGAGTGAATGATTCAAGTACAGCGTGATCTGTTGAATGGCAAATACTCGGTTTTATTATAAAAAAAAAAACAATAAAAAATATAGGAAATAAGAGAATAAACTAAAAATCTTAATGGAATGAAAATGAAAATATTCCGCAGAATTTTCCAAAATATTTAAAATGACTGTAAAACAACTTCCTTAAGTTTTAAACTACTTTCAATCTATCCAATATTTGCCGAAATAAGCATGACCACTATTTTTTAACATTTCTCGGGTTTGGAGCCACCAAATGAAATGATTAAAGAAAATTTTTTACAAGCTCATTTAAAAAAATATTTTTTCGACAAGAAAAAAACATTTAAACGAAATTATTCAATTAAAAATGTCCTTGAAAAATATTTATTCAAACAACCACATGATGTCATGGAAATATTTTTGAAATGCGAAATTTATTTATTTATTTTCCTACTACGAATTGAAACGTTATATACCGATTTCCAGTTATTCTTGAGTTTTCGTTAATTTCCTAAAATTTTATTACAAATTTTTATATTTCTAATATTTGAGGCGACGTATTTAATAAATTATTTTTATGTTTTATACAATATTTTCTGCAGAAACTTTGGAGGCGTGGCGAAGTATTGAGTATAAAAAAATTTAAAAAATATATATTTATCATCTTTATAATTGTTAATCTTAGATTTAATTTTAAATAATTTATTAAAAATTGTTATTTAAATAATGTTATTCGATTAATATTATTCGATTAATTTTATTCGGAGAAAATGTTTACTTAGAGTAAGATTTTATTTAAAAAAAAAAGTTCTTAAAATATTTTATTAAAAGCTTTTATTCGATCATATGTAATCGATTAATATTAATCGATTAATTTTATTCGAAGAGTTTTATTTAACAAATTTTCAAACTTACATGATGTTTATATGGGGTTAGGTTTTAGTAAAAAAATTTTTAAAATATTTTATTAAAAATTTGTATTCGATTAATAATACTCGATTAATTTTATTCGATTAATTTTTTTAGAAGAATTTTATTCGACAAATTTTTAAACGTAAAATGTTTACTTAGAGTTAGATTTTAATAAGAAAATTTCTTAAAATATTTTACTTAAAGTCTTTATTCGATTAAATTTAATCAATTAATTTTGTTCGAATAATTTTATTAGAAAAAACTTAAAACGTAATATGTTTACATCGGAAATTTTTATTGAAAAAAATTGTATTCAAATATGTATTAATCGAATAACCTCAATCGAATAATTTCATTCCAAGTTCATGCTAAGATTCTAACAAATTTCTTTAAAATAGTATTTTGAAGAAAACATTTTTTAAATGTGATTTTAGTAATAATATAGTAATAGTATCGGAAATTTTTATTGAAAAAAATTTTATTCAAATATGTATTAATCGAATAAACTCAATCGAATAATTTCATTCCAAGTTCATGCTAAAAAGATTCTAACAAATTTCTTTAAAATAATATTTTTTATGGGCGCAATTTTACCAGCACAATTTCTATAGAACACAAAAATGGTATTAAGAAATGCCTGATTTTTACCAAACGTCTAAAAAATTTTAATACAAAAGTTGTTGTTGAAATGATTTGAGAATTTCTTACAAATCAAGAGTTTAACAATTAATTACGTTGGTTGTTAATTATGAACAACAACAAAAAATAGGGTCCACACACACGTTGTTAAGAGTTAGTGAACAAGACGACGAATCAGTTATTAACGTTTGAGTCCATCAATGGAAGTGTTATAAACAATTTATATATAAATTGTTGAAATTCGAAAAACAGTAAAAACTTAGTTGTGCATACAATGAAAAGGTAGAATATTAATAAAAACTTTTTTTTTTCTAGAATCTGTTTCTTTGCATACAAAAACAGAAATGGAAAGAAAGAAATAAAACAGCGTTTAGACGATGATAAATGACTTATTTCGTCTTTCGACCATAAAATTATTTTAAAAATGTGCAACAATGTCTGCTGCTTCTTCTGCTTCTTTTTTATTTTCGTCATGATTATCAGCTTCATCATCGTTTGAAATAATACAAAAATATTGAAGCAAAAAAAAAAAGAAATAAAATACTTTGTTAAACAAGAACGTTTAAAGTGTTCAGACCGTCAAGCAATTCATGACCATCTTTGGACTTTATTAAATTAAATCGCTTTGATACGAAATGGTACGGAATTCTTTTTTTGGGGGAAGATGAATGTGCGATTTTTCGGAAAGACGGTATGCAATTTGCTTATTCCCATTTTTCTTATTCTTATTCTTTTTGTTTTTATTCTTTTTGTTTTTTTTTATTATGATACTTGTGCAAGACATGATCTCATATTTAAACATGAGCATTCCTTTAACACTTGTTGCTAATGTAGACGAATTCTTTGTATAGAATTCTTTTTTCTTTTATTCACTTATGAAATCATTATGGAAACGTTTTTTAAAGGGTGACATTTCTCTGTTGGAACTTTCATTTCGTATAGAATTCTTTTTCCTTTTATTCACTTATGAAATCATTATGGAAACGTTTTTTAAAGGGTGACCTTTCATTTCGTATAGAATTCTTTTTTCTTTTATTCACTTATGAAATCATTATGGAAACGTTTTTTAAAGGGTGACCTTTCATTTCGTATAGAATTCTTTTTTCTTTTATTAACTTATGAAATCATTATGGAAACGTTTTTTAAAGGGTGACCTTTCATTTCGTATAGAATTCTTTTTTCTTTTATTTACTTATGAAATCATTATGGAAACGTTTTTTAAAGGGTGACCTTTCATTTCGTATAGAATTCTTTTTTCTTTTATTCACTTATGAAATCATTATGGAAACGTTTTTTAAAGGGTGATATTTCACAGTCGGAACTTTCATTTGGTATAGAATACTTTTTTCTTTTATTCACTTATGAAATCAATATCGAAACGTTTTTTAAAGGGTGACATTTCACTGTTGGAACTTTCATTTCGTAGAGAATTCTTTTTCCTTTTATTCACTTATGAAATCATTATGGAAACGTTTTTTAAAGGGTGACATTTCACTGTTGGAACTTTCATTTCGTATAGAATTCTTTTTTCTTTTATTCACTTATGAAATCATTATGGAAACGTTTTTTAAAGGGTGACCTTTCATTTCGTATAGAATTCTTTTTTCTTTTATTCACTTATGAAATCATTATGGAAACGTTTTTTAAAGGGTGACCTTTCATTTCGTATAGAATTCTTTTTTCTTTTATTTACTTATGAAATCATTATGGAAACGTTTTTTAAAGGGTGACCTTTCATTTCGTATAGAATTCTTTTTTCTTTTATTCACTTATGAAATCATTATGGAAACGTTTTTTAAAGGGTGATATTTCACAGTCGGAACTTTCATTTGGTATAGAATACTTTTTTCTTTTATTCACTTATGAAATCAATATCGAAACGTTTTTTAAAGGGTGACATTTCACTGTTGGAACTTTCATTTCGTATAGAATTCTTTTTTCTTTTATTCACTTATGAAATCATTATGGAAACGTTTTTTAAAGGGTGACCTTTCATTTCGTATAGAATTCTTTTTTCTTTTATTTACTTATGAAATCATTATGGAAACGTTTTTTAAAGGGTGACCTTTCATTTCGTATAGAATTCTTTTTTCTTTTATTCACTTATGAAATCATTATGGAAACGTTTTTTAAAGGGTGATATTTCACAGTCGGAACTTTCATTTGGTATAGAATACTTTTTTCTTTTATTCACTTATGAAATCAATATCGAAACGTTTTTTAAAGGGTGACATTTCACTGTTGGAACTTTCATTTCGTATAGAATTCTTTTTTCTTTTATTCACTTATGAAATCATTATGGAAACGTTTTTTAAAGGGTGACCTTTCATTTCGTATAGAATTCTTTTTTCTTTTATTTACTTATGAAATCATTATGGAAACGTTTTTTAAAGGGTGACCTTTCATTTCGTATAGAATTCTTTTTTCTTTTATTCACTTATGAAATCATTATGGAAACGTTTTTTAAAGGGTGATATTTCACAGTCGGAACTTTCATTTGGTATAGAATACTTTTTTCTTTTATTCACTTATGAAATCAATATCGAAACGTTTTTTAAAGGGTGACATTTCACTGTTGGAACTTTCATTTCGTATAGAATTCTTTTTTCTTTTATTCACTTATGAAATCATTATGGAAACGTTTTTTAAAGGGTGACCTTTCATTTCGTATAGAATTCTTTTTTCTTTTATTCACTTATGAAATCATTATGGAAACGTTTTTTAAAGGGTGACCTTTCATTTCGTATAGAATTCTTTTTTCTTTTATTTACTTATGAAATCATTATGGAAACGTTTTTTAAAGGGTGACCTTTCATTTCGTATAGAATTCTTTTTTCTTTTATTTACTTATGAAATCATTATGGAAACGTTTTTTAAAGGGTGACCTTTCATTTCGTATAGAATTCTTTTTTCTTTTATTCACTTATGAAATCATTATGGAAACGTTTTTTAAAGGGTGACCTTTCATTTCGTATAGAATTCTTTTTTCTTTTATTCACTTATGAAATCATTATGGAAACGTTTTTTAAAGGGTGACCTTTCATTTCGTATAGAATTCTTTTTTCTTTTATTTACTTATGAAATCATTATGGAAACGTTTTTTAAAGGGTGACCTTTCATTTCGTATAGAATTCTTTTTTCTTTTATTCACTTATGAAATCATTATGGAAACGTTTTTTAAAGGGTGATATTTCACAGTCGGAACTTTCATTTGGTATAGAATACTTTTTTCTTTTATTCACTTATGAAATCAATATCGAAACGTTTTTTAAAGGGTGACATTTCACTGTTGGAACTTTCATTTCGTAGAGAATTCTTTTTCCTTTTATTCACTTATGAAATCATTATGGAAACGTTTTTTAAAGGGTGACATTTCACTGTTGGAACTTTCATTTCGTATAGAATTCTTTTTTCTTTTATTCACTTATGAAATCATTATGGAAACGTTTTTTAAAGGGTGACCTTTCATTTCGTATAGAATTCTTTTTTCTTTTATTCACTTATGAAATCATTATGGAAACGTTTTTTAAAGGGTGACCTTTCATTTCGTATAGAATTCTTTTTTCTTTTATTTACTTATGAAATCATTATGGAAACGTTTTTTAAAGGGTGACCTTTCATTTCGTATAGAATTCTTTTTTCTTTTATTCACTTATGAAATCATTATGGAAACGTTTTTTAAAGGGTGATATTTCACAGTCGGAACTTTCATTTGGTATAGAATACTTTTTTCTTTTATTCACTTATGAAATCAATATCGAAACGTTTTTTAAAGGGTGACATTTCACTGTTGGAACTTTCATTTCGTAGAGAATTCTTTTTCCTTTTATTCACTTATGAAATCATTATGGAAACGTTTTTTAAAGGGTGACATTTCACTGTTGGAACTTTCATTTCGTATAGAATTCTTTTTCCTTTTATTCACTTATGAAATCATTATGGAAACGTTTTTTAAAGGTGACATTTCACTGTTGGAACTTTCATTTCGTATAGAATTCTTTTTTCTTTTATTCACTTATGAAATCATTATGGAAACGTTTTTTAAAGGGTGACATTTCACTGTTGGAACTTTCATTTCGTATAGAATTCTTTTTTCTTTTATTCACTTATGAAATCATTATGGAAACGGTTTTTAAAGGGTGACATTTCACTGTTGGAACTTTCATTTCATAGTTAATCCTATACAGAGTCTTGCATGTGCATGTCGATTTGTGTCTTGATGTATAGTTGCATTTACTTTTTATTGAAACAACCCTAGACTGATTAAAGCACCCTTTATAAATACAGAAGTGTGTATGTGTGCTTATAACTGACTGAAATGACTGAACGCAAAGGCCATAAAATAAACAATTATGACAAATACAGGAGTATCGCTAAAGCACTAACCATGTCCATATTTTTAATTAACTGCAATTATTATATTTTTATAACTGCCAGCAGCCTTTTATTTAATTTTAAAAGTTTTTTTCTTAACAAGAATTGAATAATAAAAAATTCATGAACAACTTCAGTCAAAATTTGTTTGCAATCAATTCTTTTGGAAATTCGAAAAGTGGTTGACACTGTGCCAGCAGTTATTTAAACGAGGATCATGCCCCAATTGCAACACTGCAAATGATCATTTGCTTTATGGCCAGATGTTTTTCTAATACATTTGCTTTCTTATTTTAAGTTTAATTTTGTGCACTCTGGCGTTCTTTTTTCTCGTCTTCTAATTTGCTCTCCCATCTGATATTTTATATGATTTGCTGTAATAAAATTTTCTTTGAATGTGTTTTTTCTTCTTTTTTTTGTATTTAACAATTGACCCAGTTTTGTGGCAACAGTTGTTTATGCAACCGATCTTTCGATGATTTCAAACATGCATAAATGAATCCATAGAATATACAATGTGATTTTAATTGGACTGAAGGCCGATATTTGCACACACAAACAAACAATCACACATACTAACTTACACACACACACACACATGCACGCACGCCAGTCATTATAAACTGTGCAAACTGAGTACTTTTGATGGCACAAAGAATTATTTACAAAAATTCATCTTGCGCAGGGTTTGCCTTCCAATAGAAACCGATGCTTGTAATTTAAAGGAATTTTATTTTAATAACATTTTGCAAATACAAAATTTTCTATTTATAAAAATCTTTCATAGAGATTAATTTATCAAATTTCAAGCATTCATCTATTTGATCAGCTGGAAACCCTAGTCTATCTTGCGTCTTGCATCGCATATCTAAACTTTGAATAGTTAACAAAAAGATCATTTAGAGCGCCAGAATAATGAATTCTTTTATTCTTGTGTTTTCTTTTTTTTCCTTCTTTTTGCGTTTCAAACAGATACAGAAAAAAAATTAAAGATAATCTTCGACATTTAACAAATAAGTCTGAAAATGTCTTATGTAATCAATTACGTTTTAAGATTTGTTCCATATTTCGCAATTTTACAATTTATGGCGAATTTGTTTTATGCCTTTTGGCACCGTGGAGCTGACAGGCGTTTGCATTATTTAGTTTGCAATAAATAGAACAAACAGCTTTTAACTATAAATCCAAGGTAAAGTTAATCTCTGCGAACAAAACAATATGTGAATGATTGCAACGTTGATGTGCATGCAATTTTAAAGATTAAAATAAATCAATTATGAGAGTTGAAAGAAATATTGGCAAACATATAAAAAGAAACTGAGAGAATAATTAAGTTTTGTTTGAAGCCAAAGAACTTAATAAAGACTCAAAGTTATTGTTACATATTTTAATCAAATTTTATTACTATAAATTCAATTTGTTTTAAGATGGAGGTGTTCTTTTTTCTTGAAAACCGAGTAATTAATGCTTTTGCAGCCCTAATATATCGTCAACTAAAATTAACAAGGCCCCAAGTAACATAAAACTCCAAATATATTTCTTGCAAACTTATACAACTAGTTTTTTGTTACTTTAATAATCATAATCAATTAAAAATATTTATAATATAACGTCAGTTGCGTTCTCTTACATTTCAGCTGACGCTATGTAAAAAACTTAATATATAAAATAGACTATTATAAAATTAACATAAAAATCTGATTTTATATATATATATATATATATATATATATATATAAAACTATCGTCTTTCAACTTTTATTTCTTGTCACATTTCTGCCCTTTTCTCTAAAAAAGAATGCAACATTTCTTACACTTTTTAATAGAGAAAGATATTTCCTGCACCTTTTAATCAAAATTAATCCAACATCCCTTAAGAAAAGTTATTTTGTTTGTAAAACTCCTGCGAACTGATTTTTTTAGCACAAAAAATATGTTACAGGCTTTTCAGAAGACAAAAGGTTTTTAATTTTTTCACGCCTCAACTGCTTTCCATAGAGGAAAAGTTCTCTATTCAGTTTAAAAGTTTAAATTTAAAAATGCAATAAACAAAAACAGTTTAAAATTAACACACAAAAAATTGGAATAGAATGGCATTAGTGTTGCCAGTTTGCAAAAAACCGGTGGTTCAAATTTAAACCGACTAATTCTATTTTCTAATATATCGAGTGTAACCGTGAATATATTCACCGCGAAAGAGAATTTGAAATAAAACGTGTATTTATTTTGACTATGAGTGTAACTCTTGCAATTCCACTTGCAGCAATTTTTTTCCATTTTCAAAATAAATTGCAAATTTAAATTTTATTCATGCAAATTCTTTTTCTCCAATTCATTTCAAAAAATTCCCAGTTATTATCGACGACTTTTTATCGCCAGTTCTTATGCGCATTTCGCTACGACATTTTGCACTCCATAATTCAAATTTTTATTTCGCTCATTTTATAGCCAAAATTGAATGTCATTTCAAAAAACCTTTTCCACGAAATAAAAAGTACAAGTGAATGAACTTTAATTTGGAGACTCATTAAAAACCCAAAAATTTTTTCTTCACACACCTTAAAAATCGAACATTTTATTTATTTAATTTTAGTTTTTTATTTTTGGTCAAAACATGATTTTGTTGTATAAAAAACCAAAACTGAAGCCAAAAGAAAACACAAAAAAGTGTGCATAAAAAAATATATTCACAAAAGTGTCCTCATGTTGACCTTGATTTTTATTAACAGCTTTCAAGTATTTCAAAACGCACGGTTCTTTAAAAACAAATAAAAAACGCATAAAAGCCCTGGTTCAGGTAAAATGCAGATTAAAGAAAACTTATAAAAACATAAAACTGTAGAAGAGACAAATTAAGCAGTTGGAAAAATATTATCATAATTTTGAAAATTTAAGTGAATCTGCTTATTTCTCTATGAACAAAATAGTGTTGCAGGAACCATAATTCCGAGAATGAATTATCGAAGAAAATTAAAGAAAACTGTCAAATCGTTTAACCCAAGAAAAAAGAGATCAAAATTTAATACTCTGCAGATGATCCGATAAATACTTTTGGGAAGATTAAAATTTTTCTTTGAAAATCAAAGAAGAATATGGGGGCTTCTTTAAAAGATATAAAAGACCTGCAGCATCATCTATTCATCATCTTTTTTGAAGATCGAAAGATTGAAAATTTTCTCTGAAAACTAAAATACTTACAAATAATTTAATTTTCTTCCCGAAACAACGTCTATCTAAAGAAGAATATGGGGGCATAGAAGATCTGCAGCATAACCAATTCTTGGTTAAAGTGTTTGATCAACTTTTTTTTGCAGTGTCATATCAATTTTGAATATTTAACAATTGAATCGCATTTTATTTGTACACCAAATGAATTGAACCGACAAATTATTGAATATGTTTTCGTTGATTCAATATTAAGAATCTCCTACTTGTATCAGTATTTATGTTTGAAAAAGCCATCAGCACACGCAACACCAACAAAAGCCGTCAAATAAACAAACAAATTTGAGCCTAAAATGTTTATTCACTTAATGCACTCGGTAAGTTTGCGCGCGTACTACTTCGTCCACTGCCCACAGTAATTGAGGTCTTACACTGTTTGTGCATTAGAGCTACTTAACAAACACATACACACAAACACACGCACACACACACACACGCATCCCAGCAAACATGTCAAGCTTTTATAGTTTGGTTTTCAACGCTGCTGTCAAATCCTTTTTCTATAAACTTTTTATTACTTTCACTTATTTTTAGAGTGTGTGAGTGTGGGTTTTCTACCAGATATAAATTCGAAACTTTTCTTACTCATGAAGTTCTCATCACTATTCAGCAGCATTATAATGAGCAAAATGTGCACTGTTGGGTCCCGTAAAATTATATTTTTGAAATAACTTTCCTTCTTTAACTTCGCGCAGGAATAATTAAAAGTTTTAAAAGAGAGAAGTTTTGGTTTTACACCGTTTTGAAAAAATCAAGTTCTCAACAGATCGCTACTTTTTGAGGATCTAGGAAGCATCCCCGACTATTTCAAAGTAACCGCCAGTATGTCTGTATGTGTGTGTGTGTGTGTGTTACCCGCTTATAACTTTTGAAAGGCTGAACCGAATCAAACCAAACTTGTGGGGTTCTGAAGAGCATTCCTGAACTTTGTGATTTTGAACCGATTCGAACCGGCCAAGTTCTCAGCAGATCTCTACGTTTTGAGGATCTAGGAACCTTTTCTGACTATTTCTAAGAATCCGTCAGTATGTATGTGTATGTGTGTGAACCGCTTATAACTTTGAATGGCTGAAGCGAATCAAAGCAAACTTGTGACGTTCTGAAGAGCATTCCTGAACTTTATGATTCCAAAAAGGCAGATTTCAAGATTTTAAGAAAAAAAACTCGAAAAAAATTTGTTTTACTATTTTTTAATAACATTTCAACTATTTCTAAATCTTAACATTTAAGAACTACGGCACCAGAAACCGGGGCAGAATCGGTTCACCCATTCGTGAGATGTCTTGAGCGAAAAAAATTCGAAAAAAGTGATTTTTTTTATCAACCGGTTAAAAATCGGTTAATTCGTTCGTGATATATCTTGAACGAAGATACTCCAAAATAGTAATTTTTTTAATAACTCCGAAATTGTATGTCTGATAAGTTAGTGCTTCCAATTCTTTCGGAAACTACATCAATCACCGCTTATCACATGGGAACCGGTTGATTTGAAAACTAAAATAATAGAGTTTTAGCTTAAAGAGCTCGAAAGCATAGAACAGTACAAAAAGCAGGTTGCGATAGTTTTGCGGTTATAATTAGCGGGAAGTTACAGAGAAGACCTTTAGGGTCAATCGTTTTCTATATATTTTTTAAAAACTTGAACCAGCAGTTAGAGGAAAGACCCCTACTTATTCAGTACATTGTGTCAGAAATAAAAATGAGAGGATAGTGTTGAAAGGACAAATGAAGAAGGATGAGAAAATACAGACTTTTTCATAATAATTTATTTGTTTTTAAGACCTCGTCTAATTGACGGGAAGGAGGCTGCTGTAATACGCTCTTTATTATATAAATTTTTCAATCCTTGTTTATAATCTCTTAAATTTAATTTCATTAAAATATTTTCGAAAACAACTCACTGACTATTCAAAAAGCTTGTCTTAATAACTTTTCAAATTAACACTTTTTGTTACATCATCATCATCATCACCATGATCTCGCACTCGTTGGGTTGCACTTTGACTCATTCAAACCGATTTGCAAACAAAATACACACTTTAAGCTTTTTGAATATTAAAAGTATGAAATTGCAAGTTTTGACCCATATTCGCAAATGCAAAATTAAATATGATTGCAACTTTTTTTTTTTAATAGCAGATTAAATCTTTTCATTTTCAAAAAAGTAAACGTATTTGAAGCACAATTTCCCAGAAACAATTTAACAAGCGGTAAATAAAATTAGTTAATAGGAAATATACAGATTTGGAATAGCGATAAAGTTAAGCAAATCAATTTAAGATTAATTTTGAAAATATGACAAGAATCGCTAGAGGAGTTCTTAAAAGCTGGACAAGGGAAGAGTTAATTTTATATACTTTTAAATAAGATTAATTAGACGATATAAAAATCAAACAGAAAGCTAGAAAAAATTTCCCATATTTCTACTTTACAAGGGTGCCAATAGATCTGAATTTGGCAAAGAAAAGTGGACCTTTAAGCCAATTTACTTCCTAACCTTAAAAATGCCCACCGTCATTTTAAAAATCGATTTAACAAATATTTTCAGTTTATTCGTAAAGCCTGAAAGAATATTTTTAGTATTTGCAATCTTTTACATTTTTAATAAAACTTTTAACAAATTTTTCGGGCAAAAACTTGTTTTTAACAAATCAAAAAACATTGAAATTTTCGTTCTGTGTAAAAGAGTATTAAAATCATTCATTTAATTGCATTTCTGTGGGGTCAACAAACCTTCTTGCAATCTTTTTTTCTTCATTTTATTTTCAGATAAAACGAATTAAATATTAAATTGCAAGTAAATTATTTAGAAAGACAAGCAACCGGTCTGTGAAACACAAAAAGCACAACGTACTTTCAGATATTTAAACAAACGCGAAAGAATTCTTGTTATTTTGCATCTTCAGTTAATCCCAATTCAAATAAACAATGCAAATATTTGTTTCATACCTTTTTGGCCAAAATAAAAATTGGTAGGATTGTACTTTCATTTTTTTGATGATCTTTTCAATTTGCACTTGTTTGTGCAGTTTGCAATAATTTAATTTCATTTTTTTTTTCATTTTTTTTTCATTTTTATGGGCAAGTAAATAATTTTTTATTTTTACCTTTTTTGTTTATTCTGCGAGAAATTTCAAGAAACGGATCTTTCCAGAAACTCAACCTTGATTCGGTGCTAATTTATGAACTTCTATTGCAGCTTTTTACAGAGTTCTTTGTACCCAAAATATTAAGTACTTCATGTTCTCTTAAAATATATATTTCAAATACACACTGGGTTATATAATTTGGCACACACTGGAACTTCATACATTTAACGTGAATGAGCAAATTAAAAGAAAATAAAAAAACACTTAAATTGCGTTCAAAAAGCATTTTAATAGATACATGAAGTTCTTAAATATTTCCACTTAACCATTCCACACCACCTATTTTCTTTGACTATTTCTTTTCAGCCAAATTTCAGCTGGTGGTCCAAAGAAATCAAAAGTGCTAAATTTAACACATTCACTTGGATTTCAAAAATAGTTGAAAGTACGTGTACGGACGGACGTGCTTGCAAAAAGTTAGTTGCTGGTTGAAAGCAAAAGTTATTCAACAACAAAACAACAAAAAACAAAAAGAGATGAGCATAAAATAAATTTGTTTTCCAAAACTAAATTCAAGGAAGCGATAAAATAAAATGTTTATGAAGTACGACAGCACAAATCCATAACAAACAGCTTTTTTATACTCCCTACACACACACACACACACACACACACACTTAAACACGTTTGTGCATGTGTGTGTAACCATAATCATGATGTTTCCAGGGAAATATTCCATAGAAAAATAAAACAAACTTGAGCTGAATCCAAAAAAAAAACCAACTGAAAGCAACAACTGGCATTAACATGCACACGTTAATTGAAAAGAACCTCAACGAAACTGGCTTAAAACGACTACTTATGGTTTGGCAGCAGCAGCAAAGTAAAATCATGGTTATCAGCAACAACTATAACAACAACAAAAAGCACAAGAAAAAGAAGAAGAAGAACAGCAAAGACATCATTGACAGCAACATCAACGGTATCATCGTTGCCATCGTTGTTAACAACATGTTGTTTAAGTTTTTGTATAAATCTTTAGCCCAACCTGCGAGGGTGGGGCCACAATTAACACGTTTCAGCGACGAATCTAACGGGTGTTCGCATTGCAAGAATTCTTTTTAAACGAATTACAATAATTTTTTTATACATTAAGGCGCAAAATCATTTACGGTTTGATGGGCTGTGCAACTCACGGCTCCAGTGACACTATAAAAAGTGAAAAAACCCATGCCGAACTGTGGGCCTTAATGAATGCGTTCTTGGGAAAAAAGTGCCGATTTTCCGTGCAGCTGGTGCTGATTTCTTGACACATAATATGATTTTTCGATTCAACTGGAGGACTGATGATCGGCGCGATTACGTTTTTCACCTTCAAATACGACGAACTTAAAAGGATTAAAGAAAAATCCAACTATTCATCTTTAATCTATTACAAATTGTAGAACACCTCACCACTTTACAAAAATTGTATATATCTTCCCTTCGTAATTGTAAAATATTTATTTATAACGTTTTCTTTTCTCGAAAACATGTAAAATTTTTTTCACTTGTCTTGTAAATGGTGGCAGCTTGGAGGAGTTTCAACACAGAAATTACTTTTCGGAAGTGATGTTGGATTAATTTTGAATGAATTTCTTAATATCAAATATCACAATGTTGCCATTTTCTGCTAAAAAGTGTAAATAATGTTGCACTCTTTTCCAGAAAAGAAATCGACTTTAGTTTTACTGAAATTATTGAATTAATTCATTTGGAATCGAATATCTAAATTAGTGGCAAATAAAAATTAACGCAATAGTTTGGAAATTTCCGAGTCCACCATCGTTCAACGTGAAGCAACCGCGGCATCACTATGATATGACTGACTGACATAAAGACGTTCTCATTAACGTCATCATCTCCACAAACTATCTCATACATTCAGTACATGCTCGTATTAACGCCACAGTCGCTACATAAACAACAACAACAACATTAAACACACAACAACAGCAACAACGACGACAATATGCCTGGAATAGAGATGATAAAAATGACAAGCGAAATGATGATGATTTCAAAGAGACAATATAAAAATTGTTTAATCGCTGCAAGCCAAAACACTAAACGGGCACAGTCATGGCAACCAAACCAACAACAAAAACTAAAATCTCTTATTTTTATTTATTCCAATTTTTTATTTTATTTTATTTTTTTATTTTAAGTTAAAACAACTGAAAATGTAAAACATTTAAAACGCGTGCAAATCACATAAATACGTTAATTGGAATTTATGTTGTGCCGACAACTTTGTCGGCTTTTTTTGTTTATGACGGAGTGAATTATTTTGTAAATAAAAAAAAAAGAGGAAATTTTCAAAGAACTGATGTTAGACAAACCCAAATTCAGAAGCGTACGCAGCGCATTTCAGCATAATACTTCCTGCAGTTGGGGCCATTATGAGCAAACCAGTAGTTCAATTAGATACTTTTGGTAAATACTGACAACCGGATTAGCCGTGGGATAGACAGACAGAAAGACAGACGGACTATTGATTACAACATTAAAGTGTGTTAACAACAAAGCAATTGACCATTCCATCGACTGCAGGAGATGGGATCCGTATTATTGTTATTCGTATAACCACTATTCGAATATTCGTATACCTCTATTCGAGTATTCGAATAATTTTATTCGAATATTTATATAACTCTTATTTGAGTTTTTGTATTCCATTATTCAGACAATTGCTGTTTGAATACTCGTATGAATATTATTCGAATATTTCCACGATTATTATTCGATTACATATTAACGTAAGTATTATTCGAATTTTCGTAATATTGCTATTCGCATTTATTTATATAATTTTTATTTGTAACCGTATATAATTCTTGAATATTCGTAAAAATGTTATTCGATTATTATTCGATTACATATTTACGTAATTGTTATTCGAGTATTCTTATAATTTTATTATCATTCGAATATTCTTTCTTATGTTATATGAGTATTCACAAAACTATTAATCGAGTATTTCCATGATTGTTATTCGATTACATGTTTACGTAATTATTATTCGAATATTCTTATAATTTTATCTAAATACTTATTACTCGAATATTCCTGCTTATGTTATATGAGTATTCACAAAACTATTAATCGAGTATTTCGATGATTGTTATTCGATTACATGTTTACGTAATTATTATTCGAACATTTTTATAATTTTATTTTAATACTTATTATTCGAATATTCCTGCTTGTGTTATATGAGTATTCACAAAACTATTAATCGACTATTTCCATGATTATTATTCGATTACATATTTACGTAATTATTATTCAAACATTTTTATAATTTTATTTCAATACTTATTATTCGAATATTCCTGCTTATGTTATATGAGTATTCACAAAACTATTAATCGACTATTTCTATGATTATTATTCGATTACATATTTACGTAATTATTATTCGAATATTTGTATAATTTTATTTCAATACTTATTATTCGAGTATTCCTGCTTATGTTATATGAGTATTCACAAGACTATTATTCGAATATTGCCATAATCATTATTCGATTACATATATACGTAATTATTATTCGAATATTCTTATTCCTTAATATGTTTTTTGAGTATTCACAATACTATTGTTCGAATATTTCCATGATTATTATTCGATTACATATTTACGTAATTATTATTCGACTATTCTTATAATTTTATTCGAAGACTTATTAATCGAATATTCCTACTTATGTTATGTGAGTATTCACAAGACTATTAATCGAGTATTTTCATGATTACTATTCGATTACATATTTACGTAATTATTATTAGAATATTCTTATAATTTTATTTGAATATTTATCATTCGAATATTCTTGTATATGCTATTTGAGTATTCACAAAGCTATTATTCGAATATTTCCATGATTCTTATTCGATTATATACTTACGTAGTTATTATTCGCATATTCTTATAATTTTATTTGAATACATATTATTCGAATATTCCTGCTTATATTATGTGAGTATTCACAAAACTATTAATCGAGTATTTACATGATAATCCTTCAAATACGTATATATTCAATTAATCGAATAACCGTGCCATTGTTACGCGAGTAATCGTAGAACTATTGCTGGGATATTTTTATAACTTTTATCTGAATATGTACATACAATTCTCATTTCATTGGGCGAATTCAATTGCTTCTTGAATATTAATAAATAAATATTATTCGAATATTTGCATGACTTTAATTCGGGAACATAATTAAGTATTTATTATTCGAATACTGCTACAATTGTTATTTAAATATACGGCAAACTATTCGAATATTTGCATGATAATAGTTTGAAAACATATATATTTAATTATTAATCGATTATTCGTGCAATTGTTATGCAAAAGAAATCATTTAATCCGCTCATCTACTGATTGTCATGCCATTTTTTGTGACGACTGTAAAAACTAAATGAATTTGTTTGTTCACTATTTTGCATGTTAATTTAATTTTTTTTTAATTTACTTTTTTCTAAAATTAATATGAGAATTTCAGCTAATTTGACATTAATTAACAGTTTAACGAATAGGGAAGCAATTATTAATTGTTGAAATTAAAAAACAACAACAACAACAACAGCTGTTGCCTTGTGAGATCGAATCGAAGTTGAAAGATTAAAGTCCGTCAGGTGGATATTTTGTTAAATTTACAAAATAGAACTGAAAGAAAAAATGTTACGTGCTGTTGGCCGATGTAAACTTTTTTTTCAATGTCTACGTAAATGTTGTATTGAAATTTCAAATTTAATTGTATTTTTTTTTTTGTAATAAAATCTAATTATAGCCTTTAATGGTAGAGTTTTTTTAAAGAATTATTCGTCTTATTTTACACGCCACTATTTTCATCTGATTTTGTGAAGGAGAAAATATTTTTCTTAAAAATTTGGTTGCGTAAAATATTAAATTACAAGTAACGTTGGTGAAAAAAAATTTGTTAATAAAGGAAAACTTTAATTTAATCCACGAATGCATTATCGGAAGAGCTCCGTGCAAATTCAAATTCGATTAAATTTTATTTTTATTATGTATGGGCGTGTCGCTAATGATACGATTATTCGAAGTTAAGGAATTGGGTCCTGCGAAGTCAAAATCTATGGAACGTTTTAGAAATTAATAGAAGCAATCGATGAATGTTATTTAATGAAGATCTTCTGCAACATTAAAATATATTTTGATATATTTAATCCAAAGTTTTTATATCGTTTTTGACGCCCACAAAGCTGCAGAGTATTTAATTATTTTTAATTTGTTTAAGAACGTGTCAACAGAATTTCTAATTTCAGGTCTCTTCCAGATACTTTTCTTATTGCATCAGCCCTTTTTATGTACTTAATTTTGCCCTCTTCAGCTGGATATCAGTCGTGGGGAACCTCAACCACTTCACGGAATTATTTATTGAAAAGCAATTCCACAATAATAATTTAATAATAATCAATTATCTTTATTTATTGATAATTTGTTAAGTCTTTAAGAAGAAATATTCTCTATTAAATAAATATTTTAAATAAATACTCGCAAGTGCAGGTAGCAATTTTTTAAATTATTTACTATTTCATTACGTATGAGCTTTAGATTCAGACACTTGTCCAATTGCGAATCAAACCTGGCTGGCAGGTTGGTTAGTGGTTTGGTCGACTGTTTGGTTAATACAAATAAATTGAATGCATACAAACGGACATACAAACATATTTATGACAGTGTAAGTACACGTTTTCAAATGTGCATTTTAAATTCAACCTTGAACTTGGTATTAGTTACCGAATGCATTGAGAATCTCTGTACTTAAAGTATCGCCAATAATAATAAAAAGAGAACAACAACAACAACAATAATAACAGCTGAGACAAGAAAAACTGCCTGCTTGCAAAACAGCAGTTTGCTCACTGACAATAAGAGATCAGCCAGCAAATCGGCAAATACGTATTACAGCGGCTAAGCGACCGACTGACTTAGTGCCCGCCTGGCAATCTTTCAATGATTTAATTTTTGAAATGTTTTTGTTGTAGTTGTACTGCTGCTGGCTGGTGGCGGTTTGAATTTATAATTGAATTTTTACAAGTTTTGAGAAAACTGGTTTTTACACGAGAAGATGCGGAAAATGCAGTCTTGCTTAAAACAAAAGATACATCCAGGCAGATATTCTCACACACACACACACACACCAATACACTTGCACACGCAAATTAGCATGCATTTGCCAAGAACAGCAACGAGCCAAACAAATAAAATTAAACGAGATTATTTTCTCAGCAGTAAGAAGAAGAAGAAGAGGAATAATATTAAAATAATTGCAAACAATTTAATGAAAAAACAAATAATATTTTATTGTTGTTAATAAAATTTCGAAAAAACCAAAACAAAAACAAAAAGCCAACAAAAAAAGACAGTATTAATACTGCTAATAATTATTACGATCATTAGTACGTTTGTATGGTTGGTTGCTGACAATGATGATGATCATGATGTGAAGAAACACAACCAACAGCAAAATGATTGTCAAGTTGTTACAAGTTAAAAAATTATAAATACAAAAACAAAACAAATACAAAGCGGGGAAAAATATTTAAATAATTTTAAAAATCTCATTTGTATGAACATCAAACGAAAACACACTGCACAGTGGGGCAGTTGTACGAAATTTTGGAGAAGATTTTATTTATGTATCAAGGCTTTTATATAAAATTATATAAATTATTAATGTAAACGATTTTTTGTGAAGCTTAAAGATCACTAATCAAATAAAAATTAAACACAATACAAATTTTTTTTGCTGGGATATAGATCGAAATTTCGTAAATTTACGAAAACTTCACGATATGACAAACACAAACACAATTCGTCACTAATTTTTTTTATTAAATTCGTCATAAATTAAATCTTCTGCAATCCAGTCTTGTACACACGCAAGTTTCCGATATATCTGCACTCTTTTGAAATTCCGAAAAAGGTATTTTCTTCACAAAATCCCCTGGGGAAGTAGTTCGACTTCCCCAGAAAGTGATTCGCCAAGCACACGAAATCAATTTCAAATGCTGATGGTTCTCTCGAATAGATGTTTTTTTTATTAAAATATAGTATTTTAAAATATTATAAATAAATATAAATAATAAATAATATTTGAATAAAAAATAAATCTATACGATAGAACCATCAGCATTTAAAAATGATTTCGTGTGCTTGGCGAAACATTGGGGACAAGTTAAACTTTACAGACCTGCTTCGAAATTATTATAAGTTATTTTACAACTTCATATTTTATCGGGACTAAAAATCCATCTACAATCGTTTGATTGAAAGAAATGCATGATCAAGCATGATTTAAGCAAATCAAGTGGGCAGTGCCACAGTTAAATGAAATGCTGCCAGTTCCTCATGTGTTAAGCTGCTTTTTTTCCATTCTCCTTTCCACTGTGCAACGAACGCTTGTGAAGGGAGAAGGATTTTGTTGAGATTTCTTAGGTCTTCATATGCAGGGAAAATTTTGAGGGGCAGAGGCGGGAAAGTTTAAATAGGTGTGGTATCATACAAGATGTTAACAATTTAAATAAATTTATAAGTAATTCTTGCTGTTCTCAGATTGTTTTTATAGTTTTTTTTTAATTTATTTGCTTTTTACAATTATGATAATGAGTTCTTGGTAATTATTCCAGTACAAATCACCAGCAGCATGCACTCGCTCAGCACACCGGCTCAGAATATTTGTTTCATGAATTTCTGAATTTCTTACAGAGTTTGAAGATATAAAATGAAAAATTTAAATCTAAGAGATTTATTTGAAATACTTGCAAACAACACGGCGACCATTTATCATTAATGATTCATCATGATCTTAATTATGATGATAATTTTATGCACCGCAAGTCGCCAAGTGGCCAAGTTCAGCCCCCGAGCGAAATTAGTCATCAAGGAAATTGGTGTTGAAAAATTTATTTCAATCACAGACAAGAGTGCGTTTAAATTTTTAAGCAAACATAATAAAAATATTAAGAAGAAATAGTTTAGAAATTTATCTAAAAAAATACAATCGATTTGATTGTTCTTCTGGAAGCCAGAATGCAACTCAATCTTTGCAACTAAAAATTATTGCATAAACAAACGCTTATATGCTTTGAAAATATTTATTAAAAAATAACAATTAATTAATCATTATAATTCCATTGCAATTGTTGTTGTTATGGTTGGTGTATTTTGTTTTTGTAATAAGTTTTGATTTTTCTCACGAAACACCTACAACGAATTGGGAATTTATTAAACAGGGTTGCAACCTCAAACCTGAACTGCATATTAAAATAGTTGCACATAAATAATATATTAAAAAAAGAATCTATAAACTTACCAGGAAGGGGGGCTGGCAATGGGGACAATTCTTCATTCTCCCATGTGGGCGTATTTTAGCCGCGATTGCAATTAACCAACGATTTAATAACACAAATTTTTTATTTAACACTCTGCAACAAAGAAAAAAAGAGAAATAAATAGTTTTTAATATATTTTAAATAAATTATGGTTGTTTCAATTTTCATTAAAAAATATTTAAAATTATTTAAATGGACAGTAGTTTTTTAAGAAGATACAGAACAAGTGGCATAGAAACTATTTACTGGCGTTGAGCTGAATAAGTAATGGGTGTTTTTTATAGAGTGATACAAGTTTAAGTCACAATAAAACATAGTAATATATTTCTGATATCAATAAAACAGTCTTTATTGGATAGAAAATTTTATGACATTATTATTTAAATATGACTTCGGCCATGTGGCCACCACGCCTGGCGCGTACAAGGCGCAATCTGGAACACCAATTTTCACAAACAGTAACATTCTGACCATCATCATTTTTGAAGACATATGGGCCAATGACTCCGCCAGCCCATAAAGCGCACAAAGGCTTGTGGATTCTCGTCACGTCAAATGTGACAATTCTGCTTATTTACGTACCCATTCAACCAAAAATGGGCTTCATCTAAGTGTACGATAAGTTTGATGAACAGAACTACTATTTTGATTAAAAATTTCCACAATTTGTAAAACGTCAAAGCAAACTATAAGAAACACCCTATATAAGATATACAAAAGAGTTCTGGATACAGCACTCGATAAAACTATTGTCAGAACATGCCAACAATATTGTGATCTTGTCCGGTAGGTATCATATAAACTCTATTATGAATGACGCCGTCAACGTGGGATCAACACGACAGCAAAAAATTGTCTCTTATCTAGTCGTTGTCGCCAGAAATTGACTTCTTAATACTAAATGCCTTATAGAATACCGAAAGGCTGTTAATGAAAATTAATTATTGTGGACAATTAAATGACATGTGAAAGTTTTCCGCTGTCGTGTTCGTGTGATGTCGACGTTGTCAATCATAATAACACTTATACAATACGTACCGGATAAGACGACAATATTGTTGTCATGTTCCGACAATAGTTTTATGGGCGATTAGCTACAAATAACAGAGTAAATATAGTGATTTAAGCCGACATCGAAATCGTCGAGCCAATAAATTTAAAAGACGCAATTTGAAAATAAAAATTTGTAAGCAGGAGTCCCGATTTAGATGTGAGCCAAAACACATAAATAAAAATCTATAATAATTAAATTTAATACAGAAAAAGAAAAGTTTGAATCTGTTTGTAATATTTTTAATTCTGTCAGACGACTTGTCTGAATCAAAAACTAATTCATTTAGTGGTTACGCTTTTTTTATCAAATATTTGATCAATGTGAACGTACCTCAAAACTATATAAGTGGAACACTAGTTGCTTATGCAACCAATTTGATTATTTAAATTGCACAGTAGAACAAAACTGCGGTATTTTTGCAAGACGTGGCACACCCTACCATCAGTACTTTTGTTTGGCGCCATTTATTACCTGACTTAGTTGAATGTGATAACTGATTTTATTTAAGCAACTTCGATGAGAAAAAAGTATACGAGAACTGTATCAATACTTCGCCCAAAATTACATGGCAGTGCCAACGTTTGACTATTTTCTTCACGTCGCACATTCTAAATTTCTGTTTCATTTTATTTAAAACTCTTTTGGTTGAGTTTTCATATAATTTTTTTTTCTTTTACAATTATATGCACAAATTTCTTTTCTTGTTGCCGGGTGTAATTTAATTAAATTACTAAGTTTTAAGTTTTGATTGCCAGTATATTCTCAAAAATATATATACACAAAATAAAACAAATAAACACACACACACACACACACCTTTTTTTGTAGCCACTATAATAAAATTTTAATTAATTCCCATTTATTTTCACTTGTTGTTACAAATCTGAAAACATGAAAAATTAATTTCATTTGCCATGACTAATAAATCAAATATGGTTGGCAAAGTAAAAATGAATCAAACGAATTTTCAGATTAATTGTTTAGAATGCAATTTGATGTTGAGTTGTGTTGTTGTTGTTGTTGTTCACTTTTTTTCTTCTTTGACTTAAACGAATAAATATGAAACCTCAAATATTTCCAACAATTTCAAATCAAATAAATGAAATTCTAGTTACGCATTCAAAAGGAAAAAAGTATTAATTTTATTTATTTAACAATTAAAGAAGGCGCCATCATCGTATTAAATTGCGCAAAGTTCGTGTTAACTAGCCCCTTATCGATGGCACTACTCTCCTCAGCTCAGCCATTCTTTTTGAGCTACTGAAACTTGATTTATTTGATTATAATTGATTTTCGTTTAATACCCTACAGTCGAAATTATTGGCCGTTTAAAGACTTGCCGCTTTTCTAGAGCATGCAACGGATCTGTCAGAACTATGAAAGGAGAGGATTGTGTTGAGAGCCCAGATTAAGAGAGATAAAATGATAGAGCATTTGTTGTTGCTTTACATCGCCAGCGAATATTTGCTACAGTGCTGTGTTGCGCTTTTTAGTGAATGATAGTGTCAATTGCTGTCGGTTAATACCCAGCCCTCAGCGCTATACATTCGTCATTGAAATATGGCGTGAACACTAACACCAGAACAAATTAAACGAGTGTGGAATTGATCACGGGATCTTCGGCTTAGCAACTTCGGCATCAGGTAACTTTAATTGGCACTTCTATCATCCTCAGCACGCTCCACAGGAATTGACAATAATATTACAGATCCTTTAAGCAGCTGCATTGTGTTGATCCCAAAAATAATGATCTGAGTATTTTCGCGGATCTTAACTGCAAACGGTCCTTTTTCAATCCTTTTGAATTTCTCAGTAATTGATGGGTTGGGGAGATCTGCCACTCGTTGAGAGAGACTCAAACACCGGCGTTTACACTAGACGAGTGGATTTCTATAATAAATAAATTAATCAAATTTATACTCTGCCCTGTTGTGGAAAATAAAAATAATTTATTATTTTCTTCCAGTCAGCTGCCACTGATTGTTCTCAGTTTTACCTTGAAGTTGTTTATTTTTCCAACGTCTTTTGTTTTCTTCATTTCACACAACATTCAGATTGAATCTCATAAAGAAAAATGTACAAGAATTTCAAATAAGATTGAACAAATAAAATAAACTATTTAAAACCACTTTATCCCCATATTTCTTCTTTTTTTCGCCCGAGCAGAGGCGATAACAACAACAATGCCAACAGCATTTTCGAAAATCGGTCGTACATAAACAACGAATTCAATTCAATCACAATCACAACGACGACCACGCTGACGATGATGATGATCATGATGCTGATGCTGATGATGACGATGATGATGATTATGAAGATACAGCGCCACCACAGTGAAATAACTAACTACTCAAGCAGCTCAGCTTAAGCATTGGCAAATTTATAACTTCCTGCTTTTTATATCTCACAAATTTCTATAGACAAATAAAAAAAAATATATTCAAATGCTACAACTGAACAGCATTAGAAAGAACTCACACAAATACTTGGGTTTTTATTGGATGGAAAGAAAGAAATAAAGAAATTATGTCTCCTATAAAATGTTGTTGGATGTTTTTAATTTTATGCATAAAGAATAAATCGAAACAGAAATAGGAAATGAAAGTGCACATTTTTTCATGCATTTTCTGCGTTCAGAATTTAATTAAACGAAGTCTTTTTGCTTTAGGGAACAGGTCAAGAGAACTATAGACCGGCAAGTTTTTAAAGCTCCCCACCTTTCTTTTCGTTCTCGCTCTCTCTTTCTCTCTCTCCCTCTCTCTCTCTCTCTGTTATTTCAGCTTAGTATTAATTCACAATAGAGTCTTCACTAAATGCACTTTTGATTCGATTGACACGCCGGTGGCATAATTGAAAATTATAAAAAATTAAACCGTAGGTCACATACCGCCCAGTAGAAATCGCTACCTCTCCACGACTAATGATTTTTGCAACTTGGATAGCATTTACCTGGGACCAGATGTGCCAACAGACTTCTCCATTAAAATTTGCTCAAACGAAAAAGCCAGGAATCGTACAATAAAAATAAACTCCTTCACATTTAACAAGTTTGGCACCACAAGCAAACAAAATCGGAATTCTTCATATCAGCACTTTTAAATGGAGAATATTTTCTGTAGGTGGATGGCCCAGAGGCAGTCAATCGTCAGTCATTTTCGTTTACAGCTTTCAACGGGCTATTTATTTTCCTGTGATTATTTCTACAGCATCAAAGAGGAATAGATTCGGCATGCTGATGTTAAAATGCTGCAGATGAACATGATAATTATGACGTCTGTATTTGTGTAACGTATAAAAGCGTTACACAAATACAGACGTAACAACTTGTAACAGCCTAAACACACATAAAAATGTCTGTCTTAACAGTGACTGCAAAAAATTAAACAAAAAGGAGCAGCAAAATAAATTTATAACTTTATTTTACGAGCATCTCCTCTTCAACGACTGTGGCAGCCACTTTTACCAGCTGAAAGCACATCTTCAATACAAACGAGTACGTCAGGGGCGCTTAGCCCTAAAGACTGACAAATGAATTCGCTAATAGATATTTTAATTTACTTTAGCTGCTGGTTTAAAACTCCATTCAGGGCAGAATATCTGCAATTATGTAGAACGACAAGCTCTTTTGTTGTTGCCTCCTTATTTTAAACACCAACCGACTGGAGGCATTGCTGCTGCTGCTATGCTGCTCTTTACGGGTTAAAGAGTTTTTCCATTTAACAATTTTAATTTGCAAGACGACGCGCAGCAGAAACAAAAGAAACCAGAGAACATCTACAAGGCAAAAGTTAAATAGTCTTGCAAATTATCAGTTAATTAGAGAAAATTTACTGGGTAAATACTTGCTGAAAATGGCAGTTAGATAAAATGTGCATGTATTTATGAGTGTGTGTGTGTGTGTGTGTTTGTAGTATGTAAACGGGCCTTTAAATATTATTATTATTTTTTTTGGTAGCTGAAAACTGTGGCAAGGCTGAATGGAAAGTTTTAATTAAAATGGTTAATATTTTTATAAGCAGATAAATATTTGATTGATGCAGTTCAAGAGGGCTAAAAGAAAAATTAAGGTAAGTCAGTTTTAATAGAAAATAGGTCTTGCAGAGATTGAACATTTTGGGGAAGTGGAGTATTTACCACAATATCAAGGCAACAAAATGAATATTGAATTTCTTATACTGAAGCAGACGTGATATAGTAATAGCCAGTGGCTTAAAATATCTGTTGTATTAAAAGAGGGAGCAAGACTGAGAGAGAGAGAGAGAGAGAGAGAGAGCGATAAAGTTAGAGTATCCCTCAGTTTTAAAATACATACACAAATCGCAATAAAATACTTAAATATTTTAGGTCTGTTCCTTAACGGCTCTATTAAAGTGGAATATTAAAAAAATAAAATTTATTGGATGGCCGATCGCAACTTTGATATATAATTTACTTTCTGCTTTGTCTTATTGAACACTATTATTTTTCCACCACAAAATAATTATTTACCGGTGAAAAATAGAATAGATTCATATCTAATAAAAATTGTTTGAGGTGCTTTGTAAAGATTAGATTTAAAAAGCTTTTATGACTTTACCCCTGTAATTCTCATTCGGTTTATGAAAATTTATGCTCAAGCTAAGAGGTTCTATGATGTCGGAACGAAGGTTAAAGACTACTAATTACCTGGTATAACAGGCAATAACATTTAGGACTACAGGCCTACTTCAACCACAGAAAACAAATCATATCTTATTTACAAATACGCCACATACATTTTTGTGGCACCTTTTAAATTAACTAATCATTCACCAATACTGGCAAAACTAGTATTTTCTAAAAAGTATTTTTCTGTAGATAAGCACACTATTAATAATTTTTTTATGTTGCTAACAAAAAACTTAAAAACAACTATTTTAAATTTGCTTGAAAAGCTACAGTAAAATTTGTCCACTTAATTTTTATTTTTTACTTAGCGCAGACATGTTTAACCCTTGAAAATCCTCCATATAATTTTTATTGGAAGAGAACAACTATTTCAAATTGGTTTTATAAAGAAGATTAAATATGAAAAGTTGTTTGCTATTATTAAACGCTTTTTATTAGCTTCTCTTTCATGATTGTTTTTTGTAGTTAAATCTCTTGTATTGTGCTTCCACGCTTATACTTAACATTGATAATAATGTTACCCATATGCCTAATTGTACTTGTGAAAGATGGACGGTGTGGTCCATGTTCTTATCTTCTTACAAAGTGCAAGTATTTTTACACGCTTTCCAAGCAATTAAATTAAGGCATTGAAAATATTTATAATTTAAATAAACAAACTTTTGAGGAAAATCTAAATAAAAAATATATTTTAGAATAACCTACAAACAATAACGAAACAGAATACAAGAATTTTTGGGGTTTTTTTTTGTATTTCGGGTGCCCGACCCCTTTTTTACATTCACACTGAAATTTTGCTCAATTAGTGTCTTGAGTTCATTGAAAAATTTTGTTTTAGCTTTTAAGATCTTTTTAAAACGAGTGTTTTTTTTAATATTTTTAAATTATAATTACTTTGAATATTTTAGTTTAATGCGCTTAGAAAGGGTGTAAAAATACTTGCACATTGTGAGAAGAAAAGAAAATGAACCATACCAACAACTTTGCAGGATTATCTCTTATTTTCGATTATCTTCCAAGTTCTTTAGAACGTCATAACTCCCTACTTGGCCAATCAATCCCTCAACCACCAAACGTGTAGTATAAAAATGAACACCATCATTTTATTAAGTTACGTGTTGGAACGAGCATCGTGTAACAACTGCCAAACAACAATTACCCGATGAGAATATATTCAGGGTCTTGTTAAACTATTATTAGAAAAGTAGAAAATATTTAACAAGAATACATATAATTTAATATGAAAAATAGTAAAAATTATATATGTATATAAAAAAAAAAACAACAACAAACAACTAATGAAGTTACTCAAGCGTAAAATTAATTTACCGAGAATTTTAATATGAAAGTATAAAATAAGCCAACAAGTACGACAATAACTTTTATATTTCTTGCTGTTGAAGTGAATACTTTGCAACGAATATGATGTGGAAATGATTTAAACAATTAACATTTTTAGTTGCAACAACACTGAGACATTATTTTTATTTCTTATTAATATTTCTTATTAATATTTCTTAACGTCTTCCTTCTTCCTCTTCGTTTAGAAACCAAGAGATGTAAAATTATTTGGAAAACTTTTAGTTACAACACTATTCACAAATCGTTATTAAATTTTAAATAGATTTCGGTAAGAACGTTAAACAAACATTTGGGAATACGGATGTTTGTCTTGTAGAGGGTGTTTTTTATAGAGTGATACAACTTTGAGTTGGCATCACTGCTTTGTTTGACCACGCATTTAACAGCTGATAGTTGCTTTTTGTTTAGTTTGCTTTGACATTTTACCATGGATCGACTTACACCAGAGCAACGCGTGCAAATTATATAAATTTTTAATCAAAATAATGGTTCTGTTCGTCAAATTTATCGTGCACTTCGATGAATCCCATTTTTGGTTGAATGGGTACGTAAATAAGCAGAATTGTCGCATTTGGAGTGACGAGAATTCAGAAGCCTTGAGCTGGCAGAGTCATTGGCCCATATGTCTTCAAAAACAATGATGGTCAGAATGTTACTGTTTGTGAAAATTGGTGTTCCAGATTGCGCCTTGTACGCGCCAGGCGTGGTGGCCACATGGCCGAAATCATATTTAAACATTAATGTCATAAAATTTTCTATCCAATAAAGACCGTTTCATTGATATCAGAAATATATTACTATGTTTTATTATGACTTAAACTTGTATCACTCTATAAAAAACACCCATTACTTATTTAGCTCAACACCAGTAAACAGTTTCTATGCCACTTGTTCTGTATCTTCTTAAAAAACTACTGTCCATTTAAATAATTTTAAAAATTTTTAATGAAAATTTAAACAACCATAATTTATATAAAAAATATTAAAAACTATTTATTTCTCACGATATTAATCGTATTTGCAGTTCCTTAAACGTCTGATATAAAAGAAACGATCCTTAAAAAATCTCAACATCGAATGAAAGTTTTGAGGTTCTCTTTTGCAAATCTATTAATAAACTGAAAGCCAGCTAGTAGATATTGAAATAAATGAAGATATGAAAATTGGATTTTTACTCGCAACTCAGAGTATTGAGTGAGGATTTTGGATATTTCAATAACTGGTTCTGGTTGTACTTGGCAATGCCTTCGGAAAAATGGCATCATTTCACAGATTTTTGTTTTTCATTCTTGTCATGAAAATGTAATTGACTGATTTCTAGTATTCCGAGGGTCTAATTGTTGACTTTTTATTGTTAATAAATAATAGGTAATTATTTTTTTCTTTTATTTGACACAAAATAAAAAAGAGGACTTTCCATTCCTGCTTTAGTTTAAGAAATAAAGAGAATTCAATTCCTCTCTTATAAAACCACATAATTTTCCAACTGCTTAATTAATTTAAAACATTAAAACTTAAATTTTATTACATCTCCTCTGCCCTTTCGTGGAATATTTATTATCAAGTGCGTCAAAAAGAAAAGAAAAGGCTGAAAGCTGTTGGCAAGACTTTAATGTACCCGATGCACTATTTCCCTTTTAGCCGAACCTAAAGAAACAACAAATCCAACCGTGTGGCACATTTAAATTTCATAGTTTAACTCTTGCAGAAGTTGCCCAACTTCCAACGGAGAACTTTGATTTTTTTATTGTTTTCCCTCCCTGTGATTTCAGCTTCAAGTGGATGCCAGTGCAACGCAACACTTTTCGCCTAGTCAAGGTGGTACTAACTTGGCTATAACTTCTGTTTTGGTAATTTTTTTTTCCTGTTTACTTTTGCTGACTGCCATGGTTGGCTTATTTGTTTGCCGTTTGTTCTTTTTGTTGCAGCAGAAAATGTTATCTGCACGGTGTCCCACTTCTTCAGATACTGCAACTTCACATACACACACAAACACACACACAACACATGTACTTGTTGATAAAGTCGACTACATTGTAAATGACGTAGGAAGACTGTCTGGCAATTTTTTATTTATTTTCCTTTTTCTGTGCTGCGACAAGTTTTTTCTTGGGCTGCAGTTTATCAAAGGAAAATGTGTGCAAGTGGGTTTTATGAATACGAAAGCAGTTCTGCTCACCGATTTTCCTTTAAAATTTATTTTGAGTTTTTCATAATATTCCAAGAAAACTCTGGAGTTCAATGTAGGCTTTAGTAGCCAAAGAGCATATCTCCATCTTGTGTTTTGTTTTTGTGAAAATAATTCCGATTCTTTTTAATATTTTTTATTAAAAAATAAAATTTTGTTTTAGTAAATAAACGATTTTTTAAATAATTCGACCGCAGCTTTTTGTGCGTATCTGTTGAATTTGTTATTTCATGCAGTTAATCACTTTTACCGCTCAGCTATTCAAGTACATTAACTTGTTCTTATTCTTAAGCGTTCTTATTTTTAAACGATTGTTAAAGTTAAGGAATGATTTGAAAGTGTGTTAACCACACGAAATTCATACTTTAAATCTATTTTAAATTTAATAACGATTTGAGAATAGCAACGAAAGCGTTTTTTAATATAATTCTGAGCCATTTAAGCCCCTCAAGTTGTTTAATTTCCAGTAGTAAAGGGCGTTTTTCATAGAGTGATATAAGGGCCAACGACTCCGCCCGCCCATTAAGAGCACCAAACAGTAAATTTCTGTGGATGTACTGGTGTTTCGACAAAAGCTTGTGGATTTTCCCCATTCCAAATGCGACAATTCTCTTTATTTACGTACCCATTCAACCAGAAATGGGCTTCATCGGAAAATAAAATTTTGAATGGACGAAGTGCACGATAAGTTTGACGAAGAGAACCATTATTTTGATTAAAAATTTCCACAATTTGCACTCGTTGCTCTGCTGTAAGTCGATCCATAATGAAATGTCAAAGCAAACTAAACAAAAAGCTACCACCAGCTGTTAAATGGGTGTTCAAATAAAGCAGTGATGCCAACTCAAAGTTGTATCACTCTATAAAAAACACCCGATATGGCATGCCCACGTTCGCACGCACCATGGTGCGTGGTGGCAAAGTCTTGCCGACATAATTTTCGGTAAAAGCAAATATCACGGTGGAACTGTTCATTAAATATTTTAAAACATTTACATGGTCACACTGGTACTCTACCATAATCAGCTGCACCACCGGCTACATAAACTGCTCGTATGAGTATTCAAACAAGAGGAAACAATTTTATTACATTGATCCACAAACATCAGGGGTCGTATTACCCCGTTGTATATTGATCGAAATTTCAATTATATTTATAAACAAATTTCGATCGACATCGAATGCCATAATTTGCCACCAGGTTCGGTCCATCAAGTCTCGAGCTTTAGAAGAGAGTGATAAAGAGAAGTAAAAAAAAGTACACATCGTCAAGTAATCATGCATGAAGTTGGCCGCAGAACAGTGATTTGATAGTTGTTCAAAGCCTTGAAACTTTTCGTGTATGAAAAGAATTTTCTTTCAAAAGAAAATTGAAGACAACCTGATCAAGTAAATCAAGAAATTTCAATACAATTTATATATGAATCTCGATCGACATCGAATTGCGTATCTTGCGCCTCGATGTATGTAAACTGGGACATTATCATTCTGTTCAATGACTGGAGAAAATTGGTACGCTCGCGGTGTTTTGAGGGACTCTAATTTAATTTATAAGAAAATTGAATGCGAAAGTTGGACTATTGTAAGCCCGATGAAGTGAGCCACTAACTACCCGAAATAAAATTGCGCAAAAATGTTAATTTTGAAAATTTTCTATCGGAATTGTGGAGATCCCACAAACAAGTCTCGACTAAGTGAGAGTTTTCAGTTGGAAGTGGCGATAAGCAAAAATTTTACACTTTTAATTGAAAATGACTTTTAAAAGTTTTTGAAAAAATTGTCGGTCTTTTCACATCCACTGCAACGTAAATTTGTGGTGCAATTAAATTTCAAAACAAAATATCAAACCTCCTCCTACGAATGAGTCAATGCAAACATAATTTGAATACGGCAACAAGTGGCTGCGTGTGCGATGTTAACACTAGAATTTAGTAGCTGAAATGTATCTGCAATAGCAAGAAATTGTAGTGGTTGGTATCTACAACAACAACAACAGCAAAAACTTTTATAAAACATATATTGTGTAAAATTCTCACGTGTTTCAATTACAAATTACTTTTAAACACTTTGAACTTGAAAAATGTGTAGTTTTTATATTTTCCCTCTCTCTCTCTCCCTCTTTCTCTCTCTCTCTCTCTTTGTTATTGGCAATAGGACAAATGCTGTTATAGTTGTTGTTGTTGTGTTGTTATTGCTGCTGTTGGATTTCTTTCCAATTTATTAAGTAAAATGTTGTTTGTTTTTTTTTGTTTTGTTTTTGCTGTTCATTATTTTTGTACCAACCAGTACGAGAGTGTTTCTTTCGATTTATGCATGTTAATTCAACTCGACAATTGACATTTTATGTCATTCAATTGTAAAAATAATACAATTAAATACAACAACAATATTTCCAGTTACCAATAACAACTGCAATAAAAGTCCTAAACTTGAAAAATCTCAAGATTCATTAAAACGATTAAAGTGATTTTCTAATTTACAAACTTTTTTTTTTTTTTGTTCATTGAAACTCACAAGCCGAATGTCAGTGTGCGACAGAGTTTTTATAAAAAGTTTAATTTTTCCCAAAAAATCTTTTTGTTTTATAAAGGGTTTATAAAACAAAGTTTGTATGGAAGTCTATTTCATAAAGCTTTTATAAATCAAAAATATTTTTTACCAAAGGCGAAACAAAAATTTTTTTTTGTTCATTGAAACTCACAAGCCGAATGTCAGTGTGCGACAGAATTTTTATTTAATTTTTTTATAAAAAATCGTTATTTTATAAAGGGTTTATAAAACAAAATTTTTAGGGAGATCTATTTTACTAAAGCCGAATGTCAGTGTGCGACAGAATTTTTATTAAAAATTAAATTTTTCATAAAAATCTTTGTTTCATAAAGGGTTTATAAAACAAAGTTTGTAGGGCGGTCTATTTAATAAAGCTTTTATAAATCAAAAAATATTTTTTAATAATAAGGCCGAATGCCAGTGTGCGACAAAATTTTTATTCTATTTTTTATAAAATATCTTTATTTTGTAAAGGATTTATAAAACAAAATTTGTAGGGAGATCTATTTTATAAAGCTTTTATAAGTAAAAAATATATTTTTTGCTAAAGCCGACTGTCAGTAGACGACAGAATTTTTATTAAAAATTTAATTTTTAATAAAAATCCTTATGTTTCATAAAGGGTTTATAAAACAAAATTTATATGGAAATCTCCTTTATAAAGCTTTTATAAACCAAAAAATATTTTGTACTAAAAAGGCCGTTTATATTTTACTAAAGCCGAGTGTCAGTGTGCGACAGAATTTTTATTAAAAATTTAATTTTTCCTAAAAAATCTTTCTGTTTTATAAAGGGTTTATAAAACAAAAATTTCTAAGGAGATCAATTTTATATAGCTTTTTGACAAGAAAATATATTCTTTATGTGAAATTTTATATCTGATAATTCAGTATAACGATTTTCTTTCTGTTTTATAAAGGGTTTATAAAACAAAATTTGTAGACAGATCTATTTTATAAAGCTTTTATAAATGAAAAAATATTTTTTATTAAAAAGTCCGTTTATATTTTACTAAAGCCGAGTGTCAGCGTGCGACAGAATTTTCATTAAAAATTAAATTTTTCCTAAAAAATCTTTCTTCTTTATAAAGGGTTTATAAAACATAATTTGTAGGGAGACGTATTTTATAAAGCTTTTTGACAAGAACAAATATCCTTATGCATAATTTTATATCTGATAATTCAATATAACGATTTTTTTTTGTCGGCCTGTGTTATTTTAATTTAATTTATTTTTTTTTTTTTCTAACGTAATCTTTGAAATCTTTAGAAAACTTTGTTGTTTCAATTTCATTCCAGAAGTTTAAAAGAAAACCTTTAATTTAACAGCCAGAAACCTCAAACAGACATGCGATCATGACAGCAGAAATATAATTTTTATTTTTCTACTTGAAGTTTCAGACATTTATTCTACACCTATAATTAAGAGAATTACTTATATGTTAATTTAATTAATTATCGAACAGATAAAGAAGACTGACTGACTGACTGACTGACTGACTGACTGGTAAAGGAAAACGTGTAATTTGCTGTAATTTTGTTTCCATTCAAACTGACATTTCATGCCAAGCAAATTGCAAAGGTTGGATCAAATTGGAATCATAAACTCATCAGGTACCCCTGCCACGCTGGCTCTCTAGAATAGATAGAAGAACTGTGTGCAACATTAATTAGAGTGACATGATTGACAATGTGCTTGACACTGCAAGTAAAGTAAAAGTTAATCTTATTTATTTCTCAGACTGCTTTTTCCAAAGCCTTTGACTTCACTGAGAGGCGATATTGGCAAACACCTCTTGACAATTATGTGAGGATAACACTGGCCATAAGGACGGGTGCTGTGCAAAGTGATCTTCGATTATTAGAGAATAATTCAACGAGTCTTTCACTTTAATTAACAACTTCAATACGTGGAATACAAGTCAACTTCTTGTTGAATATATTATCAAGATTTACTATTGCTGCTGGGTCATAACCAAGTCAAAGTTCTGCTGGGTGCAAGGACAACCTTCTTCAGCTGAAGAGCCTGCAGTCTTAGGAGAATTCAAGCAGCCGATATTGTCTTTCCAATAATCCAATGTTCCTCATGGTTCGCATTTAGTGAGAGGGTGCTTCAGACACTACTCTGCTTGCGTTACAGTTACATCAAAGTTCTGCTGGGTACTAGGACAGCCTTCTTCAGCTGAAGAACCTGCAATCTCAGAAGAAGTCAAGCAGCCGATGTTGATTCTTTAAAATAATCCAACGTTCTTCATGGTTCGCATTTACTGAAAGGGTGCTTCAGACTCTCCTCTGCTTCACACACCAACAAGGACAAATAATTTCATGGGTCTTGAGGATAATTGACTTAAGGACTAGAGGTGAAGACACACGCCAGTAAATTTTAATGCAGCCACCCTTTAAGAACGTATAGACAAGTCAGGTATAGAAAATATATATCCAATTCTAAATACGTGCAAACTCCCCAGTACATTGAATGTCGGAACACAAAAACTATTACCCAACATCAATGACGTGGTTGTGGTCTTCGAAAACGGCAGTTTGGTATGGTCTGCCATATAATTTGGAATTTGGCTTACAAACTATCTCCCACGCAATTTGTTGTTAATCGAGTAACGAAATTTTATTTAACATAAAAATTAAATTTTAAAATGTTTTTCTACTGCTAATGTTGTGGCCTACGAAAACAGCATGGTATGATCTGCCATATAATTTGAAATTTGTTTGCTTTGCCTTAATAATTATCTCCAACGTGATTTGTTGTTCACAAGGTAACGACGTTTTATTTAATATAAAGATTTAATTTTAAATTTATATTTTTCTATTGCTAATGTTGTGGCCTTCGAAAACAGCAGTTTGGTATGGTCTGCCATATAATTTGGAATTTATTTGATTTGATTTGCCTTTAAAATTATCTCCCACATAATTAGTTATTAATAAAGTAACGAAATTTTATTTAATATACAGATTTAATTTTAAAGTTTTGGGGATTTTAAAAAATTTTTCTTAAAAACCGACTTAATTTTTTATTATTCAATAGCACACATCAACTATTCACTAAAAATAGTGCGACTAATGTTTCTGAAATGTGTGTAAAATATGGCAGAACAGAAATTATAAAAGGAAAAACCGAAAAGAGAAAATAAATCACGATCATCAACCCAGCGAGTGCGTCGCGTCTGCCAGTGTTTTATTTAAATCATCAAAATCACGGGATGGAGCTGCTGTTGATGACAACGATGACGATGTTTGTTGCATAATAAATTTATTTTATTTTCGTTTCTTTTTTATTTCATTCACTTTTTTGTTTACATGTTTGTAGCATCATTTTCATGGGGCAGACCAGACCGCTGGCGTTGCTACTGCCGTGCGTGCGTGCGTTGGTGTTGTCAAAGGGGAGTGTTGTTCAAGTCGGTTTTTTTGTTTGTTTTGTTGTACTTTTTCTGTAACCGGCAGGTAACTCAATTTCGATTGCAAGCACGCGTTCTTTATAATAATTTCCCTAATCGAACTATCAGCTGCAGTAAAAAGATTTATTTCTTATTATTCTTTCTTTTATTTGTTGTTTTATCTGCTGCATCGTTATGAATAATTGTTGCACGATTGTGATCATTAAAATTAAAATTTAACTTGCAAATTTCATATTTGCCAAGCAATTAAGATCCGGGATTGAGACTGTTATTGACAGAAGTTGTGGTCTGAAAAGTATGAACCTCCTGTAAATATATGAATTTCAGGGAAATATAATTTTGAAAGAGGATATTTTTATAAATGAAATATTTTTTATATCCTGTCAAGCCACAGTGTTTCATAAAAGGTTAATTTGTAAAGATAATCTTTTTGCTATACAATTCTTTGGAGGAAATAATTTTTGGAACAGGTTCCCTTTTAGATTTGCGCATATTTTCGTCTTTTGACAATATTTTCTTCTTTTTTAAAATATGTTTTCTTGTTTTTTTTAAAATACTTCCTTGGAAGTTCCTTTTAAAAACCTACTGTTTCAGCTGGTACTAAAATAAAATCTACTGGTTTAACAGGCAATTTTTTTTAACGCTACTCTTTTAAATTGTACTTTTTGTAAGACACTTTTTCAAAGCACACTTGTTCAAATAGTACTTTTTGAAAAGGTACTCTTCAATATATACTTCTTTAAAATAATTTGTTAAAAGGCCTTATTTTCAAATGCTATTTAAAAACGTACTTTTGAAAAAGGTACTTTTGAAAAAGGTACTTTTCAAAAGTATATTTTTTATACATGTACTTTCCAAAAGGGTACCTTTTTCTATTAAAAAAAAATTGTTTTTTGTACTCTTCAAAACAGTTTATGCCAGGAAATTAAAAACTGTAAGCAGAGTTCAACAAAAGTACGTCCGACACGGTCGACAGTAATTGTATGGTATTATGGAAGAATATCTAAACGTACTTTTTGAAAAGGTACTTTTTTAAAAAGTAATTTTTTAAAAGGTATTTTTCAATAGACACTTTTTAAAAATCTACTTGTTAAAAAGGTACTTTTTGCAAAGTTGCTGCTTGAAAACGTGCTTTGGGAAAAGGTACTTTTAAGAAAGTGCTTTTTAGAAAGGTACTTTTTAAGCAGTTATTTTGAAAAGATAGTTTTTAGAAGAGTACTTTTTGAAAGGAAATATTTTTAAAGGTACGCTGTAAAAGATACTTTTTCAAATGACACATTTTGAAAAGGTACTTTTGATATACATATACTCTTTGAGAAGGTACTTTTTAAATGCATACTTTTTAAAAAGAAATTTTTTAAAATGCTACTTTATAGAAAGTTAATCTAAAATAAAACTTTAAGGAGGTAGTTTCTAAAAGGATACTTTTTTAAATAGTACTTTTTAAAAATGTACTTCTTTAAACGTTTTTTTTTTAAGTAACTTTAAAAGGCACTGTTTAAAAATGTATTCATGGAAAAGGTGCTTCTGCAAAAAGTACTTTTCGAAAGAGTTCTTTGGCAAGAAATACTTTTGAAACATGTACTTTCGGAAAGAGTACTTTTCACAAATGTAGTTATTTTTTAAAATGGTACTTTATCGAAAGCTAATTTAAAAAAAATTTTAAGAAGGTACTTTTTAAAAAGTACCTTTTTTAAAAGGTAGTTTTTTGAAAGGAACTCTTTAAAAGGCACTGTTTAAAAATGTACTTATGGAAAAGGTACTTTTGCAAAAAGTACTTTTGGAAAGGGCACTTTTGGAAAGAATACTTTTGATACAAGTACTTTTGGTAAGAGTACATTTTTAAAATGTAGGTTTTGGAAAGGTACTTTTTAAGAAGTTACTTCTCAAAGAGGTATCAGGTACTTCCCAAAAGAATGCTTTTCAAAATAGCGATTTTTAAATCGGAACTCTTTTCATAAATAATGTTTTAAAAGGAACTTTTTAAAAATATCTTTTTCAGAAGAAAGGCAACTTTTAAAAAGGTGCTTTTGGAAAGGGTACTTTTGGAAAAGGTATGTTGGAAAGGGTACCTTTTAATAGTGAACGTTTTAAAAAGGTACGTGTTAATAAGATACTTTTTGAAGAAGTACTTTCCAAAAGAATACTTTTTAAAATGCTGCTGTTTAAAATGGCAAATTTTGAAAAGGTAGTTTTTGAAAGGATACTTTTTGCTCCTCTTGTTTAGGAAGAGTTTTAAATATGTATCTTTTTTAAAATATATTTTTAAGCAAACTTTTTTAAAGTTTTTAAGGTACTTTGGAAACTGCACACCCCTCAAATGCTCTTCTTATTTTTCTGTAGATATTTTGACCTTGATTTCATAATAAAATCTAAAAATTCTTGTTATGCAATTTATGTGTGTGTGTGTGTGTGTGTGTGCGTTTGTGTTTGTGTTTGTTCGCGGCAACAGGAAGTAAAACTTTGCAAATGTTTGTGTTTTCTGTTTCCTTCTTTGTTGTTTGAGGGTGTGTGCAAACTGCCAACTGCTGGAAATTTCGCAATTGGCTTCAAGCCAAGTTAAAAGTTGTTGTTTTTTTTTTTATTATTTGAGTGAAATTTATAAAAGCACGTTTTTACTGATATTTAAAAGTTTTCTTTTAAAGTTTTATTATAGTTCAACTGTTATTAAGTTTTCAAAACTTTTCTTTCTTTTTTTTTTGTTATTTCAGTCAATCATTTGCGTGTAATCATGATATTTTTTCCGCCAAAAAACTTTATGTTTTTTGTTCAATATTTTATAAAGCAATTTGTAGTGACCTTTGAAAACTTACACACAGCAAATTTGAATAGGACTATATCTTGCAGATCGTGCCAAATGTGTAGTGAAATTCTATTGAAACTTTTATTTTCTTTTCTTTTTGAATATTTTGCAAGGATGCTGAAAATAGTAAAATTTATAGGTTGGCCCTACTGTATTTTATTAAAAATGTATCCACTGATCCTCTTCTTTTTTTTTGCAACCGGTGTAACAAAAATATTTGCCTCCACTGTTTGGACGAAACTGAGGTCATCATTTCTAAAACTGTTTGTGTTTTTGCATAAATTTAAAAATTATAAAATTCAGTTTTTATGATGCCCCGATTTGCAGTTATTCGCACGAATAATAAAATTAAATTATGGCTTTTTAATCGAAAAACTCTTTTCAGTTTTTATTGCATGTACGAGTAGGCAGATGTTTGTGTGTGTGTGTGTGTCCACAAAAGTATACCCATTTAAATTTTAACACTTCATTAGCAAGTAAAAAACTAAAAATAAATAAAAAAAGGAAACAGCTCATAAAATAAGATGCGGTTTTGAACTCAGGTGTGGACAGACGACGACGTCTGCTGTAATGGAAATTTATTAATAACGATCGTCGTTCGCAAGTGGTTTCATGGCATGTAAACACATGCAGCCATTCAATATTTATTTTTAGCTGCTTAAAGAAAATGATTAATGATGCAGCAGCTTTTTTACATCCTCTTAAATAAATGCGACTTTGGAACGGTTTATTTGGTTTGAACACTTGAAACGTACGAAATAGTTCGTTTAAGCCTTGGCAAGTGTTGCATAATAAAATTATTTGTAAAATGCGAATATTCAAGATTTCAGAGGGAACTCCCCTGTGTTTATTTTAGCAGGATCAGCACTCAGGGGATGACCCCTACATATGCAGCTGGAACTAGAAACCAGGGGATAGTGCTGAGAGGACAGATGAAGAAAGATGACAAGATTCCAAATAAACTTTTTGATTGATTGTGATTTTAATTAACAGATTTAAAAAATTTAAATTTCCACTAAAAAAAAATTTGAATTTTGATTTTAATTAACAGATTTAAAAAATTTAAATTCCCGCTAAAAAAAATTTGATTTTTTATTTTAATTAACAGATTTAAGAAAGCAAATTTGAATTTTTTAACCTCCCACTAAAAAATTTTGAATTTTCAAATATCGGGAAGTTATTAGATTCACTCCGTTTCTGAAAAAGTAGAGTTCTCATCAGATCTCGACGTTTTGAGGTCTCATAAAGCTTCACTGAATAATTCTGAGAACTCGTTACTATGTCAGTATGTATGTGTTTGTGTGTGTGTGTGTGTGTGTGTGTGTGTGTGTGTGCGTGTCTGTTTGTGTGCCTGTGTGTGTGAGTGTGTAGGGAACGGCTTGAACGATTTCAACCAAACTGATGGCGTTCTAAAGAGTTCTACCGAACTTATGGCGTTTTCTTTTCTCGAAAGAATGTTGCATTTTTTCAGTTGTTCTATAAAGAGTAACACTTTGGAGGAGTTTTAAAATAAAAATAGTGTTTCGTAAGGGCTGTTGAATGAATTTTGAATATATTCTTAATTTTCAAATGACAGAGTGCGGCCATTATCTGCTAAAAAGTGCAAAAAATGTTGCACTCTTTTGTAGAAAAGAAATCGACTTTAGATTTGAACCGATTCGAACCGGTAGATTTTAAGAAATTCAAAAAAAAAACACTGAAAAAACATTTTTTAAATATTTATTTTTTTAATAACTCGTAAACGGCTTTACCGATCGATTCTAGAAACTCTCAAATCCTGTCGAAATCGGTTTAATTTATTCGTGAGATATTGTGAACGAAAAAGAATTTGAAAAACGTGATTTTTTCGATCCACCTGGTAAAAATCGGTTAATCCGTTCGTGAGATATCGTGAACGAAAAAATTGGAAAAACCTGATTTTATTTTTTAGCTCCAATCTGATCACATATTGATCGCGATTTTTTATAGCAACCAAAAACTACATCAATCACCGCTTATCACATGGGAATCGGTTGATTTGAAAATTAAAAGAATGTAGTTTTAGAATAGAAGAGCACAAAAATCAGTTTACGATAGTTTTAAGTTTAAAATTAGTGGGAAGTTATAGGGATGATCTTTAGGGTCAAGCTTTCTCTTATATATTTTTTTTTTTCAACCACTTTTTCTCTCCCGACTTACAGACAGAATGGCATTGATGCCACCCCTGGACTACTCTTTTAAAATATCTGGAGACTCCGAAGCCCAAAATAGTGCATCTTTAGAAAAGATTGATCCTTCAGCTGTATATCCTTCTGAACTGTAGAAACGATCGTGATCGGTTAATCTTTACCGTGTCCATTTTAGAACTCAAAGTAGCCATTTTGATACTTCCTTAGCAATTTCAAAACAGTTTTACACTCTGCTAATTTTTTAAAATGAAATACCCTACTTAAGCATCGAAATGATTTTAGGCCGTAAACAAAATACGTCTATTTAGCAAATAACAACAGTCAGCTGAGCCCACAGGGCAGGGAACAAAAAGCCAACTTATCCTGCCTTAATTTGGCAATATTTCACACCTCATAAACGATGCTAATAAATTTATTTATTATCTCTCAATTAATTTGTCCATTCAGTGACTTAAAAAAAATCCTTCTTTCCCAGCCCTCACGTCAGCCGGCCCTTATTTATATTTGCGTAATGAAGATGTTGTGTGTGAGAGTGTCCATGTGTAAGTGTATTTGTATGTGTATGTGTATCTGTTTATCGCTTGTAATTTTATTTAATATTTTTATTATTATTCTGTGTCTTTTCTTTTCTACTTTATTGAATGTTCAAATATCGCACTTAAATTGTTTTTTTTTTATTTTTGTTGTAGTTTATGTTATCTGCCTGTGTGTGTGTGTGTGTGTGTGCGTAGTTTAAAAATTTCAAGTGTTTTATTTGACATGAAATTAAACAATGACACAGCTGAAGTAAAATGGGTCACGACGCTACTCTGCCTTTTTTTATTATTTTACTTTTTTGGGCTTTCAATTTATTTTATATCTTTTTTGTCTGCAAGAAAACAAGACGAATAAATAAATTCAATTTCGCAAAGGAATTTTGGGGGGCAGATGTAAGAGAATATATGAAAAATATAGTTTGGAAAAACAAACTATAAAACATGCTTTTTTTAAATAAATCGGTCCAAAAAGTTTAAAATAAATTTCAAAATAATTTCAAAACAATGAGGAATCGTTATTGAGAAAAAAGCGACGGGCGCTTGATGTATGAAAAATGGGACACAAAGCTGCCACGCCTCTTTTCGCAATAATTTTGGTTTGTTATTGTTTTAAGCTTATTTTAAATTTATTTTTAATTTCATAGTTCGATTTTCTTAAAAAGCGTGCTTTTAGTTTTTGTTTTTAAGTAGAATTATTTAAAATTTTTTTAATAAAGATGGCCAAAATTCACATCATGTATCAGTTTATATACCCCGGCGTATAATTAATAAAGAAACTGGTATAATTATTTCTAACGTATACGCCCAATCAGGAATATATCGGGTGTTTTTTATAGAGTGATACAAGTTTAAATCATAAAAAAACATAGTAACATATTTTTGATATCAATGAAATAGTCTTTATTGGATAGAAAATTTTATGACATTAATGTGTAAATATGATTTCGTCCATGTGGCTGCCACGGATGGCGCGTACAGGGCTCAATCTGGAACACCAATTTTCACAAACTTTTCACAGCATTTGCCGCCGTATCTCGCCGATAACTCTTCGAATGTTGATTTCCAGGTTTTGAATTGTTTGTTGTTTATCGACGTACACAAGAGACTTTACATGACCCCAAGGAATATAATCCAATGGGGTTAAATCACACGATCTTGGGGGCCAATTAATTAGGCCATTTCGTGAAATTATTTTTTCGTCAAAAGTTTCCTTGAGTAAATCATTTTGTAGCGCCCGCTGTGTGGCATGTGAATCCATCTTGTTGGAAACACATTTCAGTAAGACTAATGCCAGCTATTTGAGGTACGAAAAAACTTCGAATTGTGTTCGTGTACCGTTCACCATTGACGGTAACATTCTGACCATCATCGTTTTTGCAGACATATGGGCCAATGACTCCGCCAGCCCATAAAGCGCACCAGACAGTAATTTTCTGTGGATTCAATGGTGTTTCGACAAAAGCTTGTGGATTCTCCTCACTCCAAATGCGATAATTCTGTTCACTTATGTACCCATTCAACAAAAGCTGGGCTTCATCGAAGTGCACGATAAGTTTGATGAACAGAACTATTATTTTGATTAAAAATTTCCACAATTTGCACGCGTTGCTCTGATGTAAGTCGACCCATAATGAAATGTCAAAGCAAACTGAACAAAAAGCAACTATCAGCTGTTAAATGGGTGGTCAAACAAAGCAGTGATGCCAACTCAAAGTTGTATCACTCTAAAAAAAACACCCGATATTTATATAATAGTGATGTGCGAATAATCGTATATAAATTGCCGGCTATATCTAGGGTAATCCTATTCAAAATTTATTGAATATTTTTATATAAAATAAATAAGTTTGAAATTAAAAAATTAGTTATAATTATTATAAATAAAATTTATTGTTTAGAAAATTGTGTGCTGAAATAGGACTGGATCGGCATGAGTATATTTCAGTTCATTGAAGGTACGGCCACAGTTGGTCGTATATCTGCTCAAAAAACGTAACCACTAAATTGTAAATGGAAACATTTTAATTCGGACAAGTGTTTATGGACTTACACAGTTTCCAATAATATTAGATTCTACTACACTGTCTAATATTTTTCTAGTGTGTTTAGTGGCTACGCTTTCTTTTTCAAATATTTGCCAAGTGTGACACTACCTTAAGGGTTATTGATTTATACTTATATGCCACTGTTTCATATTAAATCGAGACCAATATTTAATTAGTTATATATATCTGTAGCGTGTTATAAAATCAATTTTTCCCTTTTGTTATCGACAATTTATCGATAACAAAAACTATAAAAATAATAATATTTTAAGTAAAATATGATATTGAACGCCTACGCAATTCTAGGCAAAAGAGAAATGAATAAATAACACGTCAAAGCATAATAAAACATATTAATTTTTACATGTTTTCTTTAGTTTTTGTTTTATTGTTGTACTTTTTTGTCGTGCTCCAATTTAATCTTTTGCAGTAAACGTCACCCACTTGTCGACAGTCAGCCATTGCAATTCAGTTGTTGTTGTGTTGTGTTGTTGTTATTCTTGTTGCCGACTTTAGTTTGCCTTTAGCAGACCATAATGCATTACTGCAGCATAATGGCACAAAAAAAATGATGATGCCTCGCAACCACACTGATGCAATCTTTATATGTATTAAAGCCCTGCACGAACAAAGGAAAAATGGCAAGAGAAATGCAAAATCAAATAGAGTGTGTATATGACTCTCTTTCCCTCTCTCTTTGCTAAACGAATACTAACAAAACCCCCTGTGTTTTGTTCATCGATCAAAATGTTGGAAAAGGGGGAAAGAGAACTTCACTAAAACAGTGTTGAAATAATAGGAAGGTGAATCAAAATATTATTATTATTATTAATAATTAATAGCTTTTTTTTGAGTTTTGGGGTTATTTTAAATTAATATTTAATATTCGATATTTCGCTAACCATCGGTGAGATTCTTCAGGATGTTATTTTTAAAACCAGGAAATTTATTGTTAAAAATTTTCTTTTCAATTATAATAATTTAATTGACAAAATTAATTCTCAGTTACTTCCGAGAATACCTTCACAGAATGGTCCAATGCAACACGCCCTTTTATGTGTATGAAAGCACAGAAGTTACTGACGACGCGGAGCATACATTTTTTGCCTGTACCCGCTGGGCGACCGAAAGAGAAATGCTGAAGGAACAAGTAGGCCACTTCACGGCCGAGAACTTGGCTGGGAAAATGATCACTTATCAGATGCAATGAAACGCCGTGGCCAACTACTGCGAACGAATCCTACGGGCTAAGAAGATAGATCTTATTACTATTATTATTATTATTATTATTATTATTATTATTATTATTATTATTATTATTATTATTATTATTATTTCCTTATATACTTTAAAAATTAATTCTTAAACTTAATATAATGCAAACTAGCACTGTCTACGAAGCCTTAAATCGAAATAAAAATGAGGCAGAACCTCAAAACTGTTTTAAAAAATTCGGGCTGCTCTTCTCTCTCATTGAGGGAAACTACTGTCTACTCTCACTTTACTGGACTTTGTCGAAAGACAATGTTTGCTCTTAACATGGAATGTCGTAAAATTTTTGTTTGGAATCGAATTCGAATAATAATTTTAAACTCAACAAATTAGCAAATAATCAGCTGGGATCTTTCGAATTATGAATCGCTTTTTTAGAATCTTTGCAAAAGGTTCTGGTATCGGGTGTTTTTTATAGAGTGATACAAGTTTGTCATAATAAAACATAATAATACATTTTTGATATTAATGAAATGGTCTTTATTGGACAGAAAATTTTATGACATTAAAGTTTAAATATGATTTTGGCCATGTGGCCGCCACGGCTAGCGCATACAAGGCGCACTCTGGAACACCAATTGTCACAAACAGTAATTTTCTGTGGTGTTTCGACAAAAGCTTGTGGATTCTCTTCACTCCAAATGCGACAATTCTATTTATTTACGTACCCATTCAACCAAAAATGGGCTTCGTTGGAAAATAAAATTTTTAATGGACGAAGTGCACGATAAGTTTGACGAACAGAACCATTATTTTGATTAAAAATTTGCACAATTTGCACGCGTTGCTCTGATGTAAGTCGATCCATAATGAAATGTCAAGGCAAATTAAACAAAAATCAACTATCAGCTGTTAAATGGATGGTCAAATAAAGCAGTGATGCCAACTCAGAGTTGTATCACCCGATATTTCTTCAGCAAATATATCTTTTTTCTGTCCTGCAATTAAAATCAAGTAGAATATATTGCACACTTCATTCGTAGAGCTTAAGAATTAGCAGCAGACGTGAGTCCATTCATAATACTTTATCACAATAATCCAACACTATCCAGTCTGTTTTCGCAAAAAGCAAATATACGCTCTTGGAAATCATAACGATTTATGTTGGCCTGTTCTAGGCAGAATTTTAAGCATTTTCCTATTCTGATTGCTGCTGGCCTGCTTAACATGCATGCAATTTTTCGAATAAAATAATCTATAACAATATGAGCGCGAAATGTAGCAGAGGCAGTGCAAAATATATAAGCACATGACGAATAGAGATGCATTAACTTTGATAAGTGTGTCAGTATGTTTTTGAATATTTATTATTTATCGCTATTTTTGAAGGCATCATTATGGCATTTGTTTTGTAATTTGCTTTGCTTCCAATACTCGTACAGATTGTGATGCTTGAACTCATTTCGGTTTTATTTCTTAAAGGCATTACAGCTACTTGCCTGCGCTGGGGCTCTTGTTTAGTTCTTTCCAGTCGACATCTTTGAATTTGGTATGGGCGTGCATAATAAGTACATATTTACAGACATACACATACACATACACATACACATACACATACACATACACATACACATACACATATTTGCTTTATTTTATATATAATTTGACTTTTCGAGTCTTTGAGCAAAATGCAAAATTCAGTTCGCAAAAGCCATAAAATTTGCACACACAAAAAACTGCTGCAGCATCAGTGGAAAATCTAATAAAAGAGTGTTTGTGAGTGTGCAGTTTAGCAGAGATATACACACAAGACCTGTGATTTTTTTATTTTTGTTAAAAACATTTCAACTAAGAGCAGTAACAGAGATGACCTAATTGGCTCAAATGTATTTTCCAATAAATGTGTTTTGAAAAATTCAAATTTCACATTTTCTTTTTATAAATAATCTTTAACAAAGAGCCAATACGTCCACTTGTACAAAGTATATTATTCTAGTATGTACTTTAAGTCTTGTGGTAAACTTGATTAATAAATTAATTAGTTCCTAAAACAACTGCGTTCTATCCCCCAATAACATTTGAAATAATATATTATCTTGCAAGAATTAATCTTTTTTAAATGTTATTGTATTATAAAAAAAAGGAACTTGTCCCCGGTGTGTGTTTAAAGCTGCATGTTTGCTGGGTAATCATTTTTGTCCAAGGCAAAGACATTTATCACATATACCAATCAATTCTTAGATGACTCAATTAATTTATACTGCAGCTATTACTAAAACAGCCTTTTGGCAAAGATTTCTCTCACATTAACTTAAGTTTCGAATTGAAGTGAAAACTTGCTGACAATGAGTTAGTGACACCGCTTTAAGCATAAAATGTGGTGCAACATTGACCTTAACTAAGACTCAATGACGAAATCACCTTGTTTTTTTTTTTAGTTTTTGACTTAAAAAGTTTAGAATTTAGAACACAGAATCAAATGTTTTGTTAAAATAAACTTGAAATTGCAAAAAAAAAAAATTTATATACACACAAACCTCCCTGCCTCTGTGGTTTGTTAACCATTTCCAGTTGCATTTCAATATAAACCGCATTAGATTCAAAACAGAAATAGAAACAAAAAATTAATTGAAAATGCGATAAACGTAATAGATTAATAGCAGCTAAAATAATTTATATTAAATACAACACGCTCTCACTAAAGTAATAGCAACAACAACAACAATCAAATATCCAAATGTATTAACTGGGCATGCGTATTGTTTGTTTGGTTTTTCTGTTGAAAGTAGACAACAAATGGCTGCAGAATTATTCTATGGATATGTATATATATATATATATATATATATATATATATATATATATATATATGGATATATATATGTATATATATATATATATATATATATATATATATATATATATGGATATATATATGTATATATATATATATATATATATATATATATATTATATATATATATATATATATATATATATATATATTATATATATATATATATATATATATATATATACATATATATATATATATATATATATATATATATATATTTATATATATATGTATATATATATAATATATATATATATATATATATTTATATATATATATATATATATATATATATATATATAGTGCATGTACATAAGCAACTACATAATTATTTATGCATCAAACAAAAAAATATCATTTGAAGTGACGTGTGTTATATTAAACATCATCGCAATTGTACGGAACCCATCCACCAAAGAAAACAAACTTTGAGCATGCAAGTATGTGGACCCAATAAACGAATATCAGAATAATGGAGACTAATGTCGATTTCTTTTCTAGAAAATAGTGCAACATTTTTCACACTTTTTAACAGAAAATGGCAACATGTTGCCATTTCAAATAAAGTAATTTATTAGAAATGAATCCAACATCCCTCACGCAAAATAATTTCTGTTTTAAAACTTTTCCAAACCGCCACTTTTTAACAAATAGTTGAAAAAATGTTGCATGTTTTATAGAAAAGAAAACGCCATAAGTGTTTTTTTTTTGTGAAAATATTTCTACTGATTTGTTGTTTCATTTATTTTTCTTTTTTGATTTTTGAAGGCGTTGAAAAGGCGTTTTCAGATATTTGTTCAATGTCCTTTGCTTTTTAAAATATTGTAAAAAATTATATTATAAAATTGATCTTCTTCTGTACATATAAAAATTAATGTGTTCTGTATGTTCTTTATAGAATAATAAACTCTGTATTTGATCATGTTATAATCTTTAGTAAAGTTGTTGGGACGAAGGTTTCTAAGTTGGTATAACCAATTTCCGACAGATGGCGCAACTGAAATTAATAAAATTAAATTAAATCGTAAACTGTGCATTTGATCACAGTATGAAGCATACTGTTCTCTCAAAATGGTTCTCATATACCAAATTTCGGAGTAGAATAAAGAACTAAACAGTCGCAAAGCTACTCAGAATCAGTCAACATCAAGTCTCATTGGCAATTATCTTTTAAGTGCAGCCACTGATCGTTTACTCTCTTCCGAGAGTATTGCGTCTCACACGCACAAGTTAAATTCTACTCCTGTGTTAACTATTTACGATTACGGTTCTTTTGGGGAATTTCCTGTGGTTAACTACGTTGCCACTTCTTATGTGAAGGCATAAGCCGAGTACAGTCAGTCACAGTAACGGATAAAATTTGGACAACAATATCGCCGACATCTTCATCTGTGTACCGATACTTTGCAAAGTATAATTGAAATAAATATGTAAATAAACAGACTTACTGACGCAAGGGATCAGTTTTCCTAATTAAATAATTATTAACAAGCCGCTCACAACAGTTTTTAAAGCTATTTTTCAAACTTCAGGCTTATAGTAGTAAACTTGTTACAAGCAATTGCTTTATGGTTACAGTACATGCAATTTTGTACATAGACATACATACATATATACTCCTCGTATGTCTCGAATTGCTATGGCAAAAATGGTGTTAAAAGTTAAACCAACTCTAGTACATATGTTCTTGACGTTTAAGAGACGAAAATGTTTACTTATAACTCCCCCTTCCGTCAGGCTAATTGTTCGTTCAATAAGATGTTGATTGGCAAACCCACTTACAAATGCTTTAACGTTGATATTGTGGTTACAGTTGTCGCTAGTTTTTACTTTTATTCTTGATGTTTTACTGGTTTGCTTTTGTAGTTTCTAAAAATCAGGTCAAGGTTACTAAGCCATAATAAAATTCCTTGGCTGTTTTAGCTTTTATAAATTATAAAGTAAACTACAGCCAAACAAACACTCTTTTACACATATACCGCATTCTAAGAAGCCAACTAATATGTTTGCATTTGTAACACTTATTACCAAGTTACTTAATAATTAAGTATTTTACTATGATCTAGCGAGAATATTCATTATATATTCCCGTCCGACATAGTACTTTTATTTAGATATATAGTGAAAGGAACCACCGCTTTTAAAGTATCATGTATTGCAAAGATGTGCAATACAAGTCAAGTCTTACTCTGGGTTGGCCAGGTCCAGAGAGAGAAATACTTTCATAGCATATATGTATGTACATTTTTCATTATACTAAAACATTTTCTTATTAAAACTAAACACAAACCATATCACAAAAAGGATTTTAGAAAACGTTTGGAAGTTACATATCATGCATGTAACATAATATGTATACATATGTGCAGTCCCAATAAACCAATTTGAAAGCAAAATGTAACATATTCTTTTTGCTTTTGTCCAAAACAAAAATGGTTGCAATTCAAAGTAAATTTCAATTATAATTGAAAATATACATATTTTTCTGCAAGTTTGTTATATTAATACGCTCGCGTATCTCATGAGATACATTCACTTCCGTTCTACCTTCTTTCGACAGAGATTATAAAATTCCTACAATAATAATTCTGTTTTTATAACAGCATCTGAACTCTCTGGCCTTAGAAGCTGGCTGGTATTTATAAAACGTTTTGCACGAAAAAAACTAGTCCGTCCACAGCAGTTACACAGGTACATACTTCTGTACTTGCATGTCCATACGTAGCAATTGAATCAACAATATGAATGCGTACTCTTACTTTGAAGAAAAACCACACACATGCACACTTACATGTAGGTGGAGCGTACGTACATAGTTACAATAATTTTTTCATACACAAGACATTAGTTTCTGAAATCAATTCCAAGATATTATCCATACATAAATCTAGAAATACTTAATCATGTACTTATATATGCATCTACAAAGGAACACACATAATGTACTTACCTACTTATATATGTATCCATACATACTTTATTTTAACTTGCACAATTATGAGACACAATATTTTATCACTTTCTAGATTTACTCCTAATTAATTCTTCGACAAATAGGTATTTCACGACACAACTAAAAACAACAACATTAATTAAAACATAATTATATGCACACAATATTTTTATATAAATCAAAGAATTTGTATTTCAACAAGATTAGCTAATGACTTGCATGTATAAAAGCGCGTACTAATTGACAACTGAATGAAAAACAAAGAAGAAAGCAAAAATTACAAAAGAAATTTTTTTCAAACATAATTCGCCTTCATATCTTAGTACACGAAAATTTTGGTAAGTTATTAGTGCAAGTTGTTTTTTTTAGCAAACGTTAAGAAAATGGTTGGAGGGAGGCGAATTCGTCTCTATTTGTTATGTCAAAATTCATAATTGGAAAAATTAAAAAAGGAGTAACTTTAATCAGTTTTATACTCTGTTCGCAGCCTATTCCAATATACATATCTTAGTGTAGTACCTATTTGGACAGCAACTCCTGATTATTTAAAGTTGTGTTCAAACTATTTGAAACCGAAAAAGTAATTCATATTTGTTATATATAAGAGATTGAAAATGTCCTGCAGCTAAATTGGGATCAGATATAATACGATAACAAGTTGTAAAACTGTGAAGGAGCACACACATCCTAAACATGTACGCATGTACATATATACGAGTATAAATGTTCTTTCATAGAAATTATCAAATAACTGGTACTAAGATAATATGAGCTTATGTACATCATCGCTAAAAAGTATGTACATACATATGTAAGTATGAACACATACATTTAATAATATTGTAAGTTTCAATACATATTAGATGTTAAAATAAATCAAAATCAGTTACAATCATTGACATCCATTTTAAATTTTAATGTTTCATGGCTTCTAAAGTAAACTTCACCATATGTTTGTCGACTCTCTTTGGGCAAGCACGCTGTTTGTTAAGGTAAGTTTATAAGTATACATATATACATATTTGCCTTTAGCGAATTGGTTCAAGATCAACTAGAAGCAAATGCAATTTTCGATGCAGTAAAAACGAATGATACTAACTGCTTTAAATAGAATGAATATGAAAAGTGATGCTCGATATATATATATATATATATATATATATATATATGTATATGTATAAACATATAAGCGGCTATTGCATATGCATGTTTTGGCCAATATTATACACACAAGTATATAAATACATACAAATATTATTATACATATACCACATATTAAAAAAGGCGTATGTATATAATAAGGCGTTGCGCTAATTTCACTAAAATTCATTGATCTTTTATGTGTATAGAATATACATCCACTGTAAAACTATTAAAAATAACTCAAATCTACTTGTGACATATAGATGAAGAAAAATGTAGTAAAACGTTTTGAACGCTCTTGTAATTATCCAATTTCAGTTATAAACATAATTATGTAGTATGTATGTATTTAACTGTGAAGATATCAAATTCCCGTCATTGTCGATATTCAGTTTAAGCTTTTGTTTTCTAATTGAAGAAAAATCCAGGGAATAAAATAAAACAATTTTCTTAAATTTCAGAATATGCAATCGATAGCAATTGTAAGTACAAGACTTGTTTATATTACTTACATATGCATAACAGTTCGTACCCAATTCATATATGTATACATGTATATATATGAGTTTTTATTATCTGCATGTATAAATCGTAAAAAATACATTTTATATGTTTATAATTTTTATTATTTATTCATTTAATTTTTAATGATACAAATTTTTAGTTATTTTATTTTTTTATTCATTTATATTTTATGCATATAAATGTCTATGTTTCAGTTACCTTAGTATACGTTGAGATTTTTAAGTATCTAAACTACAAACTAAAGAAAATAAATTAATATGATTAAGATCGAGTAAACTAAGAACGATTTTGTATGTTAGGTGTACATAAATATGAAGTATGTATTCATACAGGACTACGTTATTGTGGTTAGATATCGTAAATGTTAAGTTTTACATCATAAAATAGGATAAATTAAAATACGAATAAAGCAGTTGTAAAAAATGTTTAAAGCTTTAAGCTCTAGAAGCGTTTAATGACTTTTATTAAATCTCTTTCATATCATCATAAATTAATATGATATATGAAAAATAGTAAATAAATTCTTTTTTGAATTCAGTAATTATTTTAACCAGTTTGACACTGTACCACTGGATTGCCATCAAATTCTTCGTCCTCATCGAGTCCACCGTGTGCACCACGACGATCGTTTTCATCACGTGGTTGAAACTCACTCAACTGTACTTCTTCAGCTTCGGGAGGCATACTAAATGGTTCTCTAGGTGGCAATAATGTTTCAAGCATCTGCAACTGTTCAGGACTAGCAAAGCCGTTCTCGGGAAAATCAACAGCGAATGGCACTAAAAGATCGCCACGTTCAAAGGGATTATTTCGCAGGGGCATACCTTCACCCGGTACAACTTTAAGTTCACCGTGACGTACTACTTCTCCTGGTTTAGTGGAAATGCAAATATTTCTGCCGTCTAAATGTTTAAAACAATGAACCACGCCACAAAGCGCCTGTGTCAAATTAATGTGCACGTTGCGCATTATAAGGTCATTGTGACGACGCTGAAACATTTGATGTTCGGCTTGTACAAGCACAACTACCATATTACCGCGATTTCCATGAAGGCCCTGATTCCCTTCAGAGGGGAAGGAAATTTTTAGCATATTTGGAGCGCCTTTCTCAATAACAATATCACGTTTAACGTTCTCTTCTACCAAACCTTTACCATGACACGATACACAGCGCAGGTTTTCGGGAATTATTTTACCATTACCTTCGCAGGATAAGCAGACCTAAGAATATAGTTTTGAATGCAGCAATAATTATACAAATTTATTGTCTTACCGTTTCCACTGGTGTCAAGCCCATAAATACGTATCCAGTAGTGCGACCCATACCGTTACAAGCACCACATTTTTCTTGGACTTCCTTCGGACCACCTTCACCATTGCAATGCTGGCAATATGATGTTCTTTTATATTCCACTACTTTGGACACATTACCATTATAAACTTCTTCCAAGGTTACTTCTAATTCTATGACAATTTGAGTAGATTTCCCTCGGCTTTCTCTACCCATGTTAAATGGAAACCATTGAGAAAAGAATTCACCAGCATCACTAAAACCATCGGCACCCTCTTGTAGTCCTTTTATTCCGTAACGATCATATATTTTACGTTTTTCGGGATCCGAAAGAACCTCATAAGCAAAAGATATCTCTTTAAATTTATCACCAGCTTCAGGATTTTTATCGGGGTGGAATTCCTTAGCTAATTTACGATAATTCTATAAGAAAGTTAACATAAAATTACATATCTAAATGTTTTTGTACAAAATAAATTCAATCACAGCAATATATGCATTTCAATAAGTTTTTTTGTAATCTTAATTTAAGTAAGAATATACAAAATATATTTAGTTATATACAAAATATATTTAGTTATGTTCAAAGATAGTTTTACATGGAAAATTGAGAACGGACTTCTTACAGGGTCCAATCTTAAACATGGAGTTCTGTTTTCAAACCTTTAATATTATGATTTACTAAGCAACTGAATAAAAATTTATATTTATCAATAGACTGAATGCAATACATACGCGTCTATGCATATAAATGTATAATTATTACATATTAGAAAACGAATACGATATTTTTCCTATATGCATTTAATAGTTGAGCCCATTAAAATGGGGAACTGTTTCTCCTCTTACATGGAATTTTAAAAACATGGTAACACTAATTTCAACCGAGTTTTCGTGAAAATATGGAAACAAAAACAAAGACATTTTTCTTAACAGTTACAACCAACAATTTTTACGATTTTGATGTAATGAATGTCTGATATATGAAATGTTTGAATCTTTGATATTTTCATTTACCTTTGATAATGATGTGTCTTTCTTTAATCGCATTTTCCGACCCTACTTATTGCTTTTTAAAAGTTTTTTCCAACTTCTTACCTTTTTTATTTCTCCATCTGACGAATTTTTTGTTACTCCGAGTATCGCATACAAATCTAAATTTTCCATATCTACTAATAGTAAAAAATTTTAATGCACTTTTATATTGTTTTATTTATTCAATAATAAAACAAAAATTTATTCTAAATTTGTTCAAAGACAATTTTCACAATTGGCTTAAAATCTCTTCTGTGTTTGCAAAGCCATGAAAAATGACAATAATCAGTGGTGATAATTGAATAATATATATTTTTAATTCAAGCGATTTTATAAGTCGTACTTTCATATTATGCTACGACAGTTTCATAGTCAATTACATATGCCTCCCTGCAACATAGCATATGTAGAAATAATATCACTGTAAGAACAGTGATGGTCATATGATGCGTCATCAGACGTTTCTAGCAGTTTATTAAGGGGGAAATGAAAAAATTCATGTTAACACGTATGTATGTACTTGTATAAGCCAGCATTGACATATTGTACCATATGCCATTAGCATTATGTATCATATAAACCAGTTTTAATAAAAAAAATAATATACGGACACTCGAATGGAGTCGATATTACACAAGAAACGAGTCATGGAACTTTCAAAACATACTCTGCTGATCAAATACGTATATATAATAGATGCTGAAGTAAGATTAACTTAATGAATCGATGTATTGTTAATCGGCTTTGATAATTGCGCACCTCTCACGTAATACAGTCAAGTGAAACGTCACTCACAGTTTCATCTCTAGGATGCAATTATGTATCATGTCTGGTAACTCCTGTGATAGTTAGATATTTTATCGAAGGCGTCACGTAACAGGGCCACCAAGGCGAATTTGCCTGAATACCCACATAGTGTACAGAGCTGCATTTAAACATAAAACATACTTATTAAAGTATATTAATAAAACAATATCAAAAGAAAATTAATCCATAAATATGTTTATAATGAAATTTTCTTATTGGTTGTGCAATACTACTCGCATAACTAAAATGTATTAGTCATTAACATATAATGTACGAAGTGAATCAACTATGCTTGGCAGACGTCAGCCATCTTTTTTTTCATTAACGTCACATAAATGCTTGCGAATAGACACAAAATTAGTAAATATTATTGGAATTTTACACAATTAATACGTGAAAGTGCAGAAAATATTCTCTAATAAATTATTTCCCCATGTATTTTAATAAATAGTTAGAAATTCAAAGGCTTAATAAAAAATGTGCAGTCAAAGTTAATGGAATTTTTTCTTTATTCGTAGCAAGAAAAAATTTTTTGTGTGTGTACCAGACGAATTTGTGTAGAAAGTGATAAAAGAAAAATACTAAAGAGAAAAGGAATATAATAGGTGTGAGAAAGACAAAATTTTGTTTAGTTTTTAGGGAATTTCTATTATCTGGAAAATGATGGATAATTATAATCAGGCTAGAATAAATTCAAACAAACTACAGCAACTAGATGATGTACTTCCTATAAAATTGCAAGAAAGTAAAGAGTTTTTTAATGCTGTAGAAGAATTTTCAGCAAAAAAGAATTTTAATTTTGGCGCCAATATGTTGAACACAAAAACAATGTCGACTTCGTCGATGGCATCAACAACAAATAATAGTTTTAGTGAAGAACAGGTCAAAACAAATAACGAAATAATCAAAACATTAACATTGCCGCCAACTGCTGATGTAGGTTTGGAAGAGTCTTTAATTGCGGATACTCCTGTAAGTGTCTCAGACGTCGATGCGTCGAATATTGATAGCAATCAAGAAAAATTTACCTGTAATAAGGATACTGATAACGATGAAAATCTGAGCTTGCAAACTGAAGATGATAGCTCACAACTCTCCGCAAACTATCGTCTAATTTCAAAAGAACAGGAAGATTCTGAAAACAACGAGGTGGATGAAACAGACGAGTCATCATCAGACTCTGACTATTCAGATCTTAGTGGCCTTTCCGATATGTCTGGCAGGGAATGGAAACCTATAAATCACCGACCTCTAAATTGGGTTCAAAAACAAATTCATTCTGGTGCAAACCCTCGAGAAATTTTATCAAAATTTCTACCCTCTTCTGCCCAAAGAATAAGTCCCGAACTAACCGATATGACTTTGTGGCGTATATTGGCTAGTATGCTCTCGGAACCACCTAGAAGAAAGAAGCTTTCGTATGTCAATACTTTCGAAGATGTTATTGAACTGTTACACAAATCGAAAAATATTATTATTCTTACTGGTGCTGGCGTTTCGGTCTCTTGCGGTATTCCTGATTTCAGATCTGCGGATGGTATATACTCCCGCTTGGCTAAAGATTATCCTGACTTGCCTGATCCACAAGCTATGTTTGATATAAATTATTTCTCACGTGACCCCCGGCCTTTTTATAAATTTGCACGTGAAATTTACCCAGGACAATTTAAGCCATCTCCATGTCACAATTTCATTAAAATGTTGGAAGAAAAACAGAAGCTTTTGAGGAACTACACACAAAATATTGACACTTTGGAACAGGTAGCTGGCATAAAAAATGTTATCGAATGTCATGGCTCTTTTTCGACGGCATCTTGTACCAAATGCAAGTACAAATGTGATGCTGATAGTATACGAAGTGATATATTTGCTCAAAGAATACCTGTGTGTCCACGTTGTCAACCTAATGTTGAACAGAGTTTAGATGCGTCTGAACCGGTTTCTGAAAACGGCTTGAGACAGTTGGTTGAAAATGGCATAATGAAACCAGATATTGTATTCTTTGGCGAAGGTAAGTAAGAAATATATTTGTAATGTTCCTTAAAACTGCGTCTTTGTTTGAAATAATGTTGCACATTGCGATCGTATTAGTTTATAACTGTACTCTCATCCGTACCACATATTCCTCATATTCAATTTGATTTCTATTACTATTTCAAATAGAAGAAATGTTCAAGCCTCAGCTATAAATAATTTACAGTGCTTAAAATTACGCGCATTTCAATGTTCAGAGCAAGTCAAGATAAGATAAATAAACTCCGTATACTTATTATACGATGTATAATTTTAATTAAAATGAAAAAAGTAAATTGTACGGTCTTAAAATAATTTTAGGTTTGCCAGATGAATTTCACACTGTTATGGCCAGCGATAAAGATAAGTGCGATTTACTAATTGTAATGGGATCTTCATTGAAAGTTCGTCCTGTGGCATTGATACCAAGTTCGATACCAAATCACGTACCACAAATACTTATTAATCGCGAGCAGTTGCATCACCTTGAGTTTGATGTTGAGTTATTAGGGGATGGTGATGTGATAATTAATCAAATTTGTCACCGACTAGGTGGAGAGTGGAAAAATATTTGCTTCAATGAGGAAATACTTAAAGAATCTAAAGAACTAATGCCAATCGCAGATCACCTAGACGACGAAGATACCGGCCGAGAAGTCTTTTCTGATGTTGAATCAATATCTATGAAGCCAAATAAAGCTTCTGATGCTATTCTGCAGGCTTCATCCACCTCTACTATTTTATGTTCACATTCTGGCTTTGAGCCTTCGGCATGTTCGAAAAAAAATGTTGAATTTCTTTCCCCTGACGACTTGGATGAACCTATGGAATCTACCAGCTTTGGTGGCTCATGTGATTATCGACATTTATCCATTGACTCCTCCAAAGATAGTGGAATATTGGGGGATGCTTCAAATTCTGCTTTAGCGCCATCGTTTTCAAACTTTGTAGATTCGGCCGATATTAATAAAAGCCTAAACATGCCGGCCTCTACAACACAGACAATTTCAAATAAATCAGTGGCTAATAACCTGCAGAATACAAAAACTGCTGATAGCAGTTGCTCTGAAGCTGAAAAACAAAGCTTAAGAAGGCAATTGAAGCACCAAACTGTCGCCGAACGTTTGATTAAAGGAACTTATTACGTTCACGATAACAGAGCGTCTTATGCTTTTCCCGGTGCACAAGTGTCATGGTGTTCAGATTCCGAAGACGATGAAAATTTCATTGATTACGAAGATAATCATTATAATGATGACGATACAAACCATGCACCGTTGTCGCCTTTAATGACGCCTTCGGTGGAAAATGAAATGGTCAAAGCAATTGCTTCAACAGCCACTTCGCATCATTCTTCTGCCGCTATTTGTTTTTCTAACGCTGTTTTATCAAACTCCTGCCTTTCACAAGTAATTCCTCAATCTTCACAACAACAATCAAATACAAAACGTAATATAACCGATACGCATCTTCAGGAATCGCATGTTTCTCCTTCTAAATCTTCAAATGATGAGGCTAAATACAACAGTGAATATGCATCTTATAATAACAGTCCACCTCCGCACAAAAAACGGCGAGACTCTACAGAACACGTCTCCAGTAAAACCCCAAAAATCTGTCTAGAATCTTCATAAACTGTTTTTCCTTTGTAATTACTTTAAGTTAGTTTTTTTTTTGTAATATAAGTTCTTAAAGTTTGTGTAATTATGTTAAATGCAACTAAAAAAAGTATCAAAAATAATTTTTTATTGCGCATCGCTTAAATATATGTAGGCTGAGTCTGCATTTTAAATTATGCATGTATATACATACATATGTATGTACGTTTAAACGTGAAAGAATATTTTTTTAAATTAAGTTGTTTTGCCAAATGTTTCAAATTGAGTAATTTACTACGTTTAACGTATTTTCAGACAGTAGCAAACTATTTATAGCGTTTATTGATTTAAAAAGTGCAGAGAATTTAGAATATTTAATAATATTTGTAGTAATGTGTAAATTTTTTCTACTCATAGTTTATTTTTTAAGAATAACTTTAAATGCTAATGGTATTTGCATTACAGCGCAATTCTTCCAAACACCAGAATTATACCTGCTACAATGATTAAATATGTTGTTATTTATCTAACATAGATTTGTAAAAGGCTGTAGTGCAAATCAATTCTATAAACTGTAAATATATTATATTAAACCGCTTATTTTTATTTGAAAGCATTTAATCTTTGAAATAAAAACAAGTTAATATTAGACACAATTAAGTTTTATTATTATTTAACATAACATAAAGCACACAAAATGTAATTAAACAAAATATGAAGCATTTTCATTTATTTTAGTATTTCTTAAAGAATAGGAATAAACTGAAGATTTTTACAGAGCTTTGAATAAGTTAAAATAACTGTGTACTTTATACAACTTTTGTTATTATATTTTTAAGGTTTGAAACAATAACTTCTGTTCTCAACTGACAAACCCATGCGTAATATATTTTGTGTTGTGAACACGAATTCAGTAATTTCGGCATTAATAATTGTTTAATATTATTGCTGAAAAAAAAATTATGGAAAAACGCGCACACTAACAAAAAAGTAAGATATTTAAAATTAAATAAAAGAAATAATATATTTAGTTCTTAAATTATTTCAAGTAGTAAATAATAATAAGATTATAAACTGCAGTTTAAATTCTTAAAAATCAAATTAGTTTAAGCAAAATAAAGCCAGCCTACCTACCTTTTAACATACCTAATATATGTATGTATATATTTTTCTAAATAAAATTAAAAACTAAAGGAAAGGTTTTATTAGTACCGTAACCATGCAAGCCACAAAATAAAACACTTGTTTCTGCAATTTCCCGTTTTAAATATACTGCAAAATACTTGAACTTATAGAAAAAGTCTTTGGAATGCAGCGCTATGAAACATTGCTGAAACAAATTTTTTAAATAGTAAGGCATACTTACATGGTTACTGTTCATCTTAAACTTTACAAATATACTTTTTTTTTGTTAACCAAACCTGATTTAAAATATATATATATGCAAATGATTTAAAAAGGATTTCAATAAGAAATTTAAAAAAGTAAAATTTTAAATGTCACTAACAAACTACATGTTTTATTTAGCCTTTTTATTGCATATTAGTAATATTACCTTTATTCAATCTTTTCTAAATTTTTAACATTACGTATTGTTTCTCATAAGACATAGATGTGTTGTAAATATTAGGCTTAGTTTTTATCTCTTTGATTTCAAACAAGAATGTTCATAACTTTTATTTCATGTCTTAAAATTTGGTGATCTTTCTTTCATACATATTTCGTAAAAAAATATTTGTTTCTTTTTTAATTATTAAAAAAAATTCTCAATAAAATGTAGGCACTTATGCATAGTTCTAAGCATTTTGTTTTAATTAATTGATTAGTATGAAGGTAATTATTTAATTCAGTGCCAATATCAAGAAACGGTTTTTGATGAACATACCGAAATTGAAGACAATTATCATTCAAAACAATGTATTCTATACACATACATACGTACGCCGTACACATACACATTTATGTAAAAAATTTAAAGAAATAATTAATATTTCCTTTTTCTGCTAATGGATAATGGCATTTGTTATGTTACAAAGATGCATATCAACACAGTAAAACATGTTTATTAACTATCGTCGTACCCATAAGATTTCGTTTAGATTTGAACCTTTAAAACAAAATTGCCACTAAAAATTTTATGGTTATTGGTCTGTTGCTTTCTAAAAATATTAAAGTTTACTCCGCTTATTCTTGTGTAGTTCCCAATTCGTTTTGACATAACCTATATTATATATAATTGTTTTCAATATTTTGTTAACGTTTGGTAATCTTCTTCAGAAAATTCTTATATTTTGTAATATTTTTGATTGACAAAATATAAGAATTTCCTGAACACCTTAAGCTTAAAAAAACTTGTGTTATTATAAATAGATTTGTATTAGAACCACTTATAATTCCTTAATATAATGTATTTAAAGCCATGTTTTTAAATAAAATTAACAAATCCTGATTTAATATGCGATATGAAAAAATTCGAAAACCAGTTTGCATAGTTTTATTTATTTGCCTGCAATAAGTTACATTTCACAAAACCAATTCGTACATAAACACATTGAAACAAAAATTAAATGAACTTAAAAAAGCTTTGATCATCACAGATACCATTAATTTAAAGTCTGTATAATTTTATAAAATTAGAAAAAAAAAATTATTTAGTTAATGTGGCCACTTTTTGCATAAGCAATTCGGGATCTGCTCCTGCAAAGCTGTATACACTCCGTTTGTTTTTTATAAAAACAAATGTCGGCATGCTGCGTACTTTGTAATAATCGCAGATATCATGAAACTTATCCACATTAACTTTTATAACTATTGCTCTATCCTTGTACCGATTAACCAATTGCCGTATATGCGGGTCCATTGCTTTACAAGGCCCACACCATGTCGCGTAAAAATCAAGTATCACCAACTTATCGCCAGCAGTTGCAATAATATTCTTAAAATCTTCAGCACTTTTTAATGTAGAAACCATTTTAAAACAAAAACTATTATATGTGCCTTCCTTCAAGTCAACTGTCTCGATCGAGTTAGAGATTAATAATAATCATAATATATATAAAATTTTCAGTATAAAGACGGTCGGTATTTTCTTATATGTGCATTACATTATAACTGTCTTGTTCTAAAATAACGGATTAATTATAAGGGGCATACAAATTGTTGAGAAATTCGGAATAATTAATAAGTGAATTTGCCTCGAATAGAGTATGTACTCGCCAATATTTCCATTTCGCTTTTATAAAAACACCATATTGTTGTTTTTTTTCCCTCCCATATGTACGCAATCAAGAATGTTTTGTTTATAATTTAGTTTTTTACTATAACAATGTTTATGTTTCTGTAATAGATAAAATACACGTATTTCTAAATATCATTAATAAAATACTATTTAATAGAATTTAGCTAGTTAAATATTTATGCCTAGAAGCAGTAATAAATTTGAAACACTTAAATTTTTTATAAGAGTATTTTTCATTTTCAAAAATGTGAACATTTTATACATGTAAATTAAAATTATAAACGTTACCGTTCCCTCAAAAATGGAAATACTTTCTGCAGTTCAACTTTAGATTTGCAAGCCTCAACCTGTGGTAATGTTTCAACCAAGTTTAACAAATATATTTGTAGTTGTTGACGTCTTTCTTCAACAAATTTTAAGTTCATATTGCCAAATCGTTTTTTGGGTGGAAATTCAACCGAAGATACACAAGGATGCGTTTTCAATAATGACTTGTGAAGTTTATAAAAATCGGTATACCGACGCCAAATCGACCAATGTTCCAAATTTTGCCTCATTGTAATGTGGATTTCGTAGAGATGAAACGATCCAGTACCATGCTTGGACTTGTGTAACTTCGTGTGAGGTATGGTAATAAGAAAGTTTGCAGCGAACGATGATGACGGGTCTATACCAGAATCTTCAAAATGCTTTTTAAGCCTTCGAATAAGCTGACGATTTTCCAAGTTTAGTTGTGCCAGTCTAGTTTCCAACAGAACACAGCGTTCATTGATGTCTTTTAATTGTTCCTCCAATTGAAAATGTTGGGTATTATTACAGGAATTTAGAGCAGCAGTTTGATTAGATGAATATTTACTTGACTGAGAAGAGCTGTCACCATCTACATCACGATATGAGTGTGCCGAAGAAATTGACCCATTTCCTATAGTAAAATCATTACATATTGGTATAGCGGAGCAGACTAGAGGTTCTTTAAGAAATTCTAGTTCAGGTTCTATTGGATCCTTCTGTATATCATCTAAGTTGACTAGTTCCTCAATACCTGAATATGTCTGTTCGAAGGCATTTATATTACATTCATCTTTTGAATTAATTTGTAGCTGCTTCAATAAGTCATCCGTGGAATTGGTGCTAGCAATCGGCCTTTCCACTATGGCGGATTTACGTTTAATTTTGGGTTCCACTTTAACGGGTGTTGGTGCATAAATTACTGGCTCCTCTTTTGAAACTGTTTGTTGAACATTATGCGTCTTGACAGAGACATTGAACTCAGTTTTGTCTACAGAAAGAGCAAACAATACTTGATCCAATGATTTTATTAACCCAGCCAAAGATTTTGCCATATTCTCATCTAACAAAACTGACCAATGAGTGTAGTAAGAAGACAATATATGATATTCCGACAACCATGTAAGTAAATATCGCTGTAGGGAATGTTCATTAAGTGCAGCTCTTATAAACGATCTGCCTTTACCTAAATTGGTCCAAACTTGTTTAAAGTTGTCAAAACGGTCCTTTTCATGTTGTGTTAGAAACTTCTGGCAAAATTCCCAAAAATTTGACTCCGTGGAGGCGCTTAAAGTATTTGAGGATTTACTTGAAGAGGTTCCAGTAACAATTTCATGCATATTTTGAAAAAGATTTGCTGCTGAAACTACGAAGTTAAGCTGATGTTGTTGCTGTTGCTTTAATCCATACTGAAATAATTCTTCTAGAGACTCACACAGTTCAGCGACAGTATGATCAGATTCAGTAGCCAGTTCTTTTCGACCGCTAAAGCGTTTCCTGCAGTCTTGCACGCTCTTTTGTACTCTTTTAAATAACTCATATTTTCCTTGGTGGAAAACAGACTCGACTTCTTTGACAACACTTTCAATTGGTAAAGAATAAAAACTGTCCGGCAAAGCAGAGTATTCTTCCGTTGCTACACATTCTTCGGGTTTTCCCTCAGGAGAGTCGTCATTTGTTGACGCCTCCTCTTTGATTGTAGACATATCGTGACTATATCACTTACATATGTATATTGATACATGCACATAACATTTTTCCTTTTAATAACTACAACTAGAAATTTGGTACATATATATCATCCTCTAAGCATTTGTACTGAATAAACTTTTTAAAACTTTGTCATATCTACGATATAACAAATTAGGAAGGAAATACTGATATTATTTTAATATGAATAAAGCTAAATGTATAAATATTTAAGCAAACCCTGCTCTTCTATTGTTATTCATCACGAAGTGCTATCCTTGCACAGTGAAATAGTTGAGCGAATCGATTAATAGTGTATGATGTCTTCATCTATGTGTGCTATAACATTGCCACACCGACTTGTAAGAAACTATTGTGGTAGGACTATTTATAGGATTTTCTGCGTCTGCCCACCTATAAATTTTCAGTATGTTAAAGCTTCAGGCAAGAACAACAGATATGTGGAATATGTGCGAGATATACATATGGCTTATCTGCAATTGCTGACTACCGAATTTACACCACGATGGTAGGCATCATTGTTTTTTGTTTTTCCTATTTCTTTCTAAATGCTATTTTTCGCTACAGTCACAATGACGTCACGACTCGTAAGATAAAATTTGTTGAGATGGATGATTCAACTATTCCTCACCACCTCTTCTTATACATATAATAATAACAAATATATAATAAAAACAAAAACAGAGCATGTAAACAACAACAAAATTTAATGGTAATAACAAACTGAAAAACAAAAGACGCTAAAGTGCACATATAAATATTTTTCGACGAATAGAAGCAAACATTCAACATATAAAAATCAAAGCGATAAGTTCAGTGAAAATAAGACTCTAAATAGCTGTATAAAACAAATTAAACAATTGTGTGAGGAACTTGCATTATAAATACATAAATACATATTAATAAATTCAAGTACATTGAATATTGCCATAAAACTAATATAGACATTAAAAAGTGAGAGTTTTATAAATTCCTATCTACTATATAAAATCAAATCCTGTGAATTTTGCATTAAATACGCGAAAATATTCCTGCGTCACCGGGTGTAAAAAAATTGCTTTTATTTTCTTGGCGGTTGCCACAGAAAAATCATTAGCCTTTGTTAAACAGCGAACTACAAGCAAATAAATTAAATTTAAAATTGATTATTTACAACAAAAACAAAATACACTGTTTTGTTGCATAAATATAAATTCTCGACAAGTGTTCAATGAATAATTTATCAACAACTTTACGGAGATACCCAAAAACACTTGGCAGTGTTGGCATATTGACCACGTAAGTAAAATTAGTTAATTGTACATTTCAAGAATTGCTACAGATACCTACTGAAAACTTGTACATATATTCAAACATATGGATAATTTCAGCTATAAAGAACGAATCGTGAATTTACCTCCCTGCAATATATGTATTCATAAAATATTATACGTATGAATACGTGGAACAGAGACTTCGCTTCATTAGTAAATTAGCAAAGTTTAAATAATATGTACTTTTTGCCTTGCTTTCAATATGTTCTAATTCTAAAATGGTATTTCATATATTCCATTTCAAATCGAATTACATAACAACACCCTTGATTTAGAAAGCGAATTATCTTTTAAAACTTATTTTAAAAATTCTGTTTATATATCAGAATAAATTAGTAAGAATTATTACGATCTCAAAACCGTATAATAAGTTATACTTAGATCAGTACGAAATTTGGTATCGTCTAACTCGCCATAGAATATATAGCAAAGCTGCGAAAGCAAATTGAAATTCTCTACAATTTTCTATAAATAAGCAATATTCGAAATCTACCTTGAAAATATTAAAAAAATATAAAAGCATGACCTATATTTTTAAAATTCCTGTTTATGTATCAAAAAAATAAATAAAATGTAAACAAATAGTGCGCATACCTCTTTTACTTATTAAAAAAACCTGGATTTCTTAAGTATATATATACATACATATGTGCCTGTATCCATATATTAATCATATCCAATGGTCTGTTTCTATATACATACATGCATATCTATATAAACATGTATGTGAACGTATACGAATAATAATAAACTTTAATAGGCATAAGATAATGTGTGGTTTCTTTACACCTACATACGTGAATACATTTCCTTCAAAAAGGGGCTCGCCTCCCCATAATAAAACAAAAATATTGTAAATAATTTTCTCATACTTTTTAAAATGCACTGCATATGTATGTAGTACTTAAATTTATTAATGTACATATAGCGTCTAAATTAATACTCATATATGCATGTACTGTGTTACATGCATATACATATATATATATATATATATATATATATATATATATATATATATATATCTGTGCATGAATGCAGACTACAAATACCTGAATTCAAAACAAACAATAATATTTTTAAAAATAAACACGTTATCAAATAATCACTTTTATTTCGATAAACTATTTACAGTTCTCAACGTAAACAGATTTGTAAACATATTTTGATGAAATAAGAAATTTATTTAAAAACAAAAACATCACTTTAATTTGAGAGAATTGCTCGGGGTTAAGAAATATGAGATCATAGAGGATATAAGTTTGAAATTATACCTCGAATTTTTATGTTGGCTTCATTCGATTTGTAATATCGAAAAACATCACTCATTTTTTACATTTTACTTATTTTTTATATAAACCATACTTTTTTATTATTGCTTGGATATATACATACTTGTGTACATTTATATATCTTTTAAATTTTAAATATTTTCTAGATGTGGTCTCATACTGTACGACAAAGATCGGCTACAAAAATTTATTTCAAAAATATTGGACAAAAATAACGAACAAAATAATAAGGCACCTGAACCAGATTACATATATATAAAATATCACATTTATAAGGAGTCTATGCGCAAATTGAAACAGCAAGAGGAAGACGATAAAAAATGGATAAGTGTTATTGTTAATCCGGTTGGAAAATGGTGGAAAGCAGTGAAGCATTCAATTGCTTGGCGACTTTTGAATATAGCACAAAATGGATCTCAGCATGAACGTTTGAAGGCTGTTAGACAATTGGCTCGGATTGATCATTTGAAAGATTGGGACTTTCAACATTTGGCACAAATTTGTGATGCTAGAACCGCCATCTCATTAGCTCGCTCTGGAGCAGATACACGTTGGTTTATGCCAGTTCATATGAGAGGTTGTATTAAGAACCCAAAACTAGTTTTGTCAGAATTGCACGAGCTTTTGGAACGACTTAAACCACTTTCATGCGTTAAACATTTTTTTGCTAAATATTTTCCTCAACAAGATCCAGTGGTAAGTTTAATTGCTATCACATTGTATATTATAATACTAATATTGTTTATGAACTTTATAGGAAGACATTTGTGAGTTTTTTACACAAGAACATCCCATATCTTTTAATGTTCAAGAAACTGATTTGCTGAAAGAAATTATCTCATTTTTACATCATGTCACTAAAGAACCCGAAGTGGCTGAGAAAATTATGAAAGAAGGTGGGTTAGTTCATCTAATGGAGCTGTGGAAAATATTCGCTGATGACAATGAAACGTTATCGACGCTCTGCAAAATATTAGCGAATATGTCCATTGTTAAAGATAGTGTTGAGCACTTTTTTGCAAGCGGTTGGATTGTTGTCTTGGCCGAATGGCAAAAATGTGCTGATTTAAGATTGCAAGTAATAGCAGCTAAGACTATGGCGAATCTCGATCATGATGATCCAAATTATACCGTTTATGCTCCAAATGTTTATCCTTTGCATCCACGTTTGCGAACTCGCAGTAAGCCCAAAGCCGACATTATATTTGTACATGGCCTTCTGGGTGGTGTTTTTATAACGTGGCGTCAAAAGGATAGAAAACCTACAGAATTGGGCCTTTATGGTAAAAACGCATTTTATACCAGCGAAACTGATGATGTATTCTTGGTGGGCGAGCAGAGAAGAGTTCAACTAAAGAAAAATGAAAACGGAAAGGACAAATACAATAACAAAACAAATACTACAAAAGGTACGGCAAAGAATGCAGAATTAGCAAATAAGACTGGTGTGCATAAGGACACTATAAGCATAGAAAAAGGTATACATTAGCGTTTACATATTGAAATAAAACGTTTTTATAATTATTATGTTAAATTGCAGATGCTCTTTTAAAAGCCACCACCAAACATTCGAATAAACCTCTGCAAATTAGTGATGATGCTACAAAAGAATTAGTGGAGACTCTGCAAAATGAGGCTGAATTGGATACAGAATGGGAAGTCGTTCACCCCGATGTACCTCTAGCAGCTAGCGAAAACTGTTTAGGCGAATTTAGTGTTCCAGGAAATGAATGGTTAAATCAGGACAATGAAGAAGAATATACGAATTGTTGGCCTATGGAATGGTTGCCGGAAGATTTCCCCAACACCAGAATCATTGGAATAGACTATACATCTGCGGTAACAGAGTGGTCGGCTCATTTTACAAAATATTGTCCTTGTGAAAAAGGTCAGGGCCACATTGATGTGAGGGCCACTTCATTATTAGAACGTATAGCAATGGCTGACATTGGTAACGACAGACCTATTGTCTGGATTGGTCATTCCATGGGTGGCATATTGACAAAATTAATATTAATGAAAGCCAAGGAAAGTGCTGACCCAAAGGCACAACAATTAGCTAAAAACACAAACGGTATTGTGTTCCTAGGCGTGCCGCATCGTGGCTCTCCCATAGCCAAATGGAAACAGCATATGCAAATGATCTTATCGCCATCTATTGAGGTAAAAGAAATGGAAGAAGGTGCACCAAAGCTGCTGGCTTTGCACGAACGATTTATGAACTGCCTTCACACTTGTTTCCGCAATATGAAAATTGTCAGCATTGCCGAAGGTTCTCCAACAATGTTAACTTCGTTTAAGTTTCCACTGCGCATAGTTACCGAAGAGTCTGCTTGTATAAATTATGGTGATTTTTATGTTCTAAAAGATGACCATTTAAGCTTGTCTAAGCCAATATTTCGGCAATCATTTCTTTATCAACGACTGTTACAGGTCATTGAAGAAACTATAAATGAAGATCAGAATCCAGATTTGAAGGAGCAACTGCCAGCACAACCTACAAAATCCCCTACAGTAAACAATCCTAATCTTGTACAAAAAACAAAAGATATTCTATCATATATTCCCAAAATACTTTTCAAATTTTCAACTACATAAAAATAAATTTAAGAAACATTCATACACCTAATTATAAATAGGTACTTTAAAAAAACGATGCGTTATTGCAAATGGTATTACATATTTGTACTTAATAATTAAATATTATTATAATCTTAATAGCCATTCCCTGCAAAACATCACCATTTTTCTTTTGGAATCTCTAGTTTTAGAATATTTGTTTTAGAAACTAGCTTAATAATATATTATATGACTTTTAATTCTTTTTGTCTGATATAATAGAAGTGACCTTATGAATTAATAATTAAAAATTATTTGTTGTAACGAGACTATTTTGATATATATTTTTAATAAATTGAACTTTATAATAAATCGAAAATTCTTTACCTTTCACATTTTCAAACACTGCCGAATAAAAACTGCTAAAACAGAAGTTTCACCGTGCATACCACGACCTTATTATCCGAATGTTACTTCATATATTGCTGTGAATAAAATAGTTGGTATTAAATCATATGAACCACCCTACTATACTTTAATGGATACTGAAGGCTACCAGACTTATTGTCATCTTGCGAACTTGCAATATACTATTTTTCCAGAAAAGTGCTAGTTCTACTTTAGAACATTATTTATTAACCTGAGCCAAGATGTTACTCTATATCTGTCGACAGAGTACATTGAAAAACAAAAAAAAGTTTCATAATACGAAGTGCCATCGAGAGTAAGGCAGAGAATTAGTTCAACCTTCTCTACGTTATCGGTAGAGCTGCTGACTATTCAAGTTATAGCACTACTCTAGTCTGACAGCTTGGAAAGACCACAATGATTATATAGCTAAACTATTGATATGGCGATTATATATATTATTAATACCAAAGTGATGGAATATATCCTCTGCAGCTAATGTTAGCCGATTATATCCGACAGCCTTGGGAATTTATGTACACGATTTTCATACATTGAAGCAGGAAATCGCTGAATTCCGATCAAATTAATCTGGCAGCTATTCATTTTCTATCGTCTGTTGAAGTTTGTGCAAATAAGAAAGTGTCAAATTCGCTAAAATAAGTTTAAAAGACGAGAATAAAATACTTTTTCGTATTTAAATATAGAAATTTTGATATTCAAAGCATTTTTTTCCACGTGATAAATTATTATTTTACTCTCAGTTGCTGAAATAAACTTATTTAGGAAAAATGTTGATCAAAGTAAAGGTTAGTTCTTATTCACAGATAGGCAAAAAAGCCTCAAATAAATTTACATTTGTATATCGTCTTTAATTTTCAGACACTTACCGGGAAAGAAATTGAAATCGATATTGAACCTACAGATAAAGTGGATCGTATTAAAGAACGTGTTGAAGAAAAGGAAGGCATTCCACCACAACAACAACGTTTGATATTTTCCGGAAAACAAATGTAATATTTTGCACTCAATAATGTATCTGTATGCCAATGTCATTTATATCTTACAGGAATGATGATAAGACTGCTGCAGATTATAAAGTCCAAGGGGGTTCTGTTCTACATTTAGTTTTAGCTCTGCGTGGTGGTATATATTAATTTGTTTCATCCTCATTTCTGTCAATGCTTAAGTTGCTTTTTGTAAAAATTATATACATATATAAATTAATATAACAAGTATAATTATTTGTTAATCCTATTTTGTAGTTTTACTTTAAACTGCGTTTATTTGCGGTTTCTGTAATTTTTCTAGTCAGTGCTAGATTTCACTTACTCGAATATCTTAAAACTCTGTTTTATAAATTTTTTATTAAAGACTCTTCATATTAAATTAAATTCTATAGCTGGACATGTGAAATTTTGTATAAATTTGATAACTACTTCTCAACATAATTTTAATCAGCTTTTTTGTGGAAAACGTCCTATTAGTAGTCTATTTTTCGGTGTACAATTTTCTGGTTTCAAGCGTGTTAGAATCACCTCATATCCATCTTCCTCTGCTTGAATCTTTCGATCCGTGTCTACAATATCCATACATAGCATCCCTTGCCGAGTGGTTTCTGGCCTGCAATTCAACGTTCCCAATGCGTGTGCTTGATCAGCAGTGTGAGCTAAATACATAAATTCCTTTTCGGTAAGAACTTCACGAAATTTTTTACTTAAAGGGTACGTAATGTGAGGCATTGGTTGCAAAGATCCGTAACAACACGGACAACAAACGAAATTCGCCTTGGCCTTACGACATTTCTGCAAAACGATGTCTGTTGCTGTGCCACACGCATGTAATGATGTACCCACATCGAAGTCTCCTTCGAAGTAGTCAATGTTGCATTGATAAAATCTTAAATTTTTTAATTTTAGCTCCTTAGCTCTATTTTTAGCCCTCCGCAATGAAATAGCCTTGTTTTCCATTAAAATTATCACACAATGTGGTAATTTCAAAGCCAATAAAATTCCCAAATGCCCGGTACCACTGCAGAAGTCAATTATTCTTTGTCCATTACGTGCTATAGATGAAACAGCGTTGGCTAAGTTTTCCAATTGTTGACGTTTCCTCAATAGCCTTTCTTGTGGCAAGGCTGAGCTCTCGGCATGTTTTGGCTCTATGGCACACCAGTCAATGAGGCGTTGGCCGTATGTTATGGAAGAATCACTATTAAAATTAATGTTTAAGGCTTCAAGCTTATTAAGAGTTGATTGAACTTCAGCTTGCTCTGTAAAAATACGATTCCGCGGCTTATACCGCTTAGGATCACTTTTATACAGACTTGTAGCATCACAGTCAGGTATTTTAAATACCATACTTTGTACTACTTTATCAGCAGAAGGGAATATGCAAAGATTGTTTAGAATTTCTTGACACTTATGGTCAAATATTCCAACCTGAAGTAAGACAAAAAATAAATTAGTGAAATAAAACTCGTGATATTACATAAAATTACCTGACTCAACCATGCATTTGTTAACGGAAATTCTATAATTATTTTTGGAAAGCATTTGAATATAAAACTTATACAGGGGTATAGAATCAAATCGGCTATGGTAAACTGTACTCCTTCAGCAAACGTATGTTCAATTTTTAAACTTTCTTTTGGAATTGAACATTCAATTTTTATCTTGTTTTTACGACTCTTTTCGATTAGTTTTTCATCAGAGCCATCACACTGATTGGCTTTTTCTCTAGCTAACTTATATATATTGTGCATTCTTACAGGTTCATTCATATGTTTTTCAAATCGGGCACATTCTGCTGGTACTGTGCTGCAAACTTCGTGATTCTCTATATTTTTTAGAATTTTCGCTAGCGATCGCACTACATCTACCTCACAAAATTTGGTCCAAATTGAAGATTCTGATGGAGCCAACAAACAACTTTCCTTAAAGCCCAACAGTTTCCGTTTTTCCACACATGGATGGCATGCAATCAATTCTCTACATACAGAGCACATTCCGGCTATAAACGTGTCGCCTTCTTTAGCAAACACTGGAAGTCTTAAGTCCCTTATAGCTTCAAGTTTGGTTCCATCTTTACATAAAATTCCGTTTTTCTCCAGATCCTGCTTTAGCGATTCGGTACGTAGTTGTATGTTACCTTCGTCCGACGGTAGTGATGAGCAGACAAAATTTAATCTTACATTTTCGGGTCTTTTTAAGTAATTATAGACATAAAGAGCGACAAATGAGGATACCGTGGTAAATACTTCCGTTTCCCCATGTTTTACCGTTTTCAATTGAATTTCTATATACAGTTGATCCATAATTTGGCTGTGATATGTCACATCTACTTAACAAGTTTGAGAGATCGGCCATATATCCATATGTGAGTCAATATCAATCAATTCGTAATCCCGTTATTTATGTCAAGCACAACACATAAAAGACTGTAGTATGCTGTTATCTTTGTCAAACGCTAATTATGAATATCAGATGTTTTTGTTTCAGTGCTGCGTTCTTGCGTATACCTTCAATTGTTTTCTGTGCCTTCAGTGATCACATGTTGTTGTATTATTTATTTGTTTTGGTTTAGTTTAACAAAATAAAAGTAAAGTTTCGAAGTTTATTTGATATACATAGTATCACAGGTTATACAGATAGGACACGCCAATCCGGCCAGATCGTATTTTCATGAATGGCATCTCTAATGGCAATACCCTTTTAACCCCTCATTTGGTGAAGGACAGTATGATATAGCTTTTTATAATTCTATCTCTCTTCAATTCACCGGTTAAACGTCAAAAATTTATGGGTTAAAAAATATTTTTGCAAGTAAAAGGCGTTTACTTTTATTAAAATTAAGAAATTTGCGCCTTTTTCTAAACTTTGCTTGATTTTATTGTGTTTCAAAATAGCAAAGTGATAAAGATTGCTATTCTGTGATAAAGAAGTGTATTTTATTGAGTATAATCCTAGCTTTTTAAGTGGAATTTTTCTTCAAACATAACCTGTCCTGAAAAATTTTTAGAAATAATGTAAGTAATAATCATGGTAAATTTATGAAGAAAAATAAAACAAAACTTATATTTCAGGAGCCGCAAATGTATTATGGGTTGCCAAGTTGTTCAGAAACTCCATAGGTTCCCGAAGAATCCGAAAAGGTAAGTGTGTGATAGATATAAGCATCTTCCGGAAAATTGTGAGTGGCAGATAGTGCTTGGAGTTGATTCAGGACAAGCAGTATTTGCACTCATAATTTTCCCTTCATAGTTTTGTGCATGAGTAAATTTTGTTTTAAGTTTTCGAACATTAATACAAAATAGTGATTGTAAAAAGTGTATGTTTGTCTGTATCGAAATTGTGAAAACCAACCCAACAGTATTTCCAAGTGCGCATAACAATGGTATGATCTGCGGATGTATGAATATAGACATCCTTTTTTAATTTTTCAGTTGTAAATTATTATGGATCAATGGGGCACCAGTGTTTCAAAACGCAGTAAAATCCTCCAATACTGACTTCAAAATATATACATAGCATTGGAAAAAGTTCGTGAAAGCAGTGTTCTGCCAAAGAGTAAATGGAACTCAAATGAATATAGTTTGGAAAAAGTAGTATTGGAATATATTTAATGATTTCATTTAATGTTTTTATTTCGGTTTTAATTCTTTGGCTTTGTTAAAACAATTTCTTTTTATTCTCTTTCCTTGTCAGCAAACAAGGCAGTTCGTATAATTGCACCAGCTACCGATCAGTGATGCTTATATTTTTGGGCTCTTCCTAAATACAAATACCATCTATGCTAAACGTGATACTATTACGTGAAATGATATACTACTGTTGGCCAGACGGATTTGTGGCGAACATAACTACCACTACTACTATCCTACAAGATGTTATAACCATTTTTAAAATCCCCCGGTCCTTTTCAGGACCACAAATTAAAAAAAAGGAGATCATTTTTATTCTTTCAAATACTACATATGTACATAAGAAAATTTGTTGAAGTGATTGCTTAAATCTTTGCTTAGATTGCATGTATCTTATTTTGCAATAATTTTGTCGCATATTTATATAGAATTTTTCGATAAAGTTAATTTAAAATAAATTTAACATTTGAAATAAATAATTCTAATATTACTTTATTATTATTTTTTAAGAAAGGAATTACAAAAACATTAAATAACTAAGAACAATGAATATAAATTTTTTTATAACCAGTTTTCTTTGGCATTAATTTAATAGTAAAATACTTTTCGTTAATAAAACTTTTAAGAAATAAAAACTGCTTTCAAATGTATTCTTCTTTAATTCAATGTCCTCTTGAAACATTGTTTGCAGCGTTTGATGAAGGATTACTGGTCCTAAGCCGACTGTCTGTAAAGAACGAGATTTAAAATATTAAGGTATATACATATTTTAGCTATATATTTTTCATACTTCCTGCATATCCAACAACAAAGGAATCTCTAAATAAATGGTTTGTTAGCCTGCATCTTTTCTAAGTTTAGCAACTGCACCATAAGTATTCTCTTGCCGTCATCACCTATGGCAGATAAACAACATCATTAGCAATGTGGCAAACTTTGTTCAGCAAAGGTTGAACAAAGAAAACTGCACCTTCACAGACTATTCCACTATTTAGAATCACTTAACTTTTGTGAGTCTGGAACAGTTTTTCGAAAACCATCACTAAGGATTATAATTTCTCATTTTCCACACCACACACGATGTTAATGCAATGATAAAAATATATGATATTATGTTTGCAGATGCAAATTATCACAAAAACACATAACTTATTTAATAACACGAAATATTTTATCCACAAAATAAAATTTTATCAAAACAAAATTTTATTTCCAATTAGTTTGTTTACCTTTTTTTAATGTGTGTTCATCTCTTCACTCACATTGATTTCTGAAAAACACCTATAGCTTTACTCTTCACAACAAGGGGTTAACGAAAACTGATACGGGCAAAAATGAACTGTCATTTTTGAGAATTCTGCTTATTTTGTGCATAGTATTTCCATAAGTTGTAGGTACTGCCTACGTATATACGTCGATTTCATATCAGCTTTGCCTTTTGCAACATATAAATAAGAGTTAACTCCATGAGTGTATAGACATTGTAAGTGAAAAGGGGCATCAAAAAATAACCCAAACATACTATATGTACATATATTCATTAACACTGATGAATTCATCCGCTCCATATACCCATGGAACGGACGAACATAGATAAATGTGAACCATGATTATCCAACTCTGTAATACGTGAATTGAAAAAATAATAATAATAACGACCTACAAATTATATATTTGAACATTCAAGACAAAAACAAAATTTTGTTATTATGGTCTATGAAGGGAACATTTTATTACTACCAATTAAATATTAAAGTATTCCATATAAACTCTACAATTATGCTCTTATATACCTTTAATGGAAAACATAAGACTAAATAGGGGAAGATCATAAAATATGCAAAGATTAGCTAGAATGGCTTATTGGGCATATTTGGGGAAATCAAATATCAAGCCCGGACAAATTTTCTGGAAATAAAACATTAACACATAAAATCAAAAAACTATAAAATTTTAATAACGAGAGATGTATGAAGCAAATAGCATAAAGCTACATATTCGGATACAAAAAATCAATTTTCCAATAAATAAATCTACAAAAGAGCAATAAATTTCGCAAGCCCCATGTTCACCATGTGCACTCGAGGATGTAGGTATGCACATATTAGAAAAACTGTTACTGCATTCACAAGGTAATATCAAAGTTTTACCTTTTAGAAACCATAGATACCTATAAGCCTTAAAAATCGTGAAGAAAAAACTTCAGCTCAGTTTTAGTGAATTTCCAATTCAAAATTAGATTGAGTGTCAATGAGTTTATTGACAATGAGTTATTCTATCAAATGTAATAATTCATAACTTGAACTAGATTTTTTCTGTCTCCGATTTAATTATATGATAAAGTCTATGAACGCTCTGATTTTTTAAGATTCACATAATAAATTGATTCAATTAAAAATTTATTTAAATCCAATTTAATTGTGGAGAAATTTCGGCTGTTAAAACTTCATTCTGCGACGAAAATTTATATTAATTACTGTAGATGTTCTAAGCAAATATGCGTATTATTTTTAGTAAATATTTCGTTATATTGTTGATTGCATTTATCTTTTGTACGTTATCAGTTTATTAGCTTTAGTAACTGTTCTAAACTCAATAAGTACTTTAATTCAAGATTATAATAAGATTATTTAAACAGTTTTTTTTTATTAATTATAACTATTTTTTTTGTTAACTATTAGTTACCTAATTGGCATTAACCGAATACATTCGAGGGTTATTAGTGAATATACTACACCGTTAGTTATAGCAGTACTGAATTTAGAAAAAGGACTTCATTTAACGTTTAAAAAAAGACTTCATTTAATGTTTAAAGAGAATTTTAAGGAAGTTTTAAGATACGGCCTTAATTGAGCTAACTAAATTTTGAGAGGAATATTGTATTTGAGTACAAAAACTGTAAGTTAATTCTTCAACATCTTCACTGCTATAATCTTTCCACGAGCTAATTAAATTTTTTTTAATTTATTATTTTTATCTATATGTATTTCGGATTGTACACAATTACTTTATTATGGATTGTGCGTTTTATACCTTATTTTTAAATTGCTTTAACATCTTAAAACAAGCACAAGTTCAAATGATAAGCACAAAAAAGCTTAAACAAACACAAGCAAATAGACTCAAAAGCTGAAAAATAAAATATTAAGTTAGATATATGACATTTTAACTTCATAGATATTATCAGTCGCCTTAAATTTGCGAGTCAGTGAGTTTGAGAAAGCTTTTGTCACAATACATCGCATTCTGTAACAAATGTACTTAAAATTACTAACACTTTATCAATTGAATTAATAAAGCAAGTGTTTAGTTATTTCTCGACAAAAATAAAATTGACAAACACAATAGAGACCGAACAAACAACAAATTATTAAACCTAATTGAATTCAAATGTTAATCATATGTATATAAATAAAAATATGAACCAGATAATGCTAAGTGCTAATTATTTGCTGAATGTTTAATCTGTTTTTTGTTTATTTCCAGAATTAATTAAATTCAAATTAAATTTTATTGGGTCAATTAAATACATATCAAGATCATGGATGATACATGGAATAATGTTGAATTGACAAATATATCAAGAAGAAAATCCTACACACTTAATCATGAATACGATTCAAATGCCAAATTCACCCACAACAATAACGTAAACGAAAGTATAACAAATAATTCTAATCATGAAGAAGGTAAAAATTCGCTTTCAGCTTCGACTACGTTGAGACCAGGTTCGGATATAAAGCCTAAAGTAACTAATGAAATCGTAGAAAGTTTGTTGCGTCGATTATACGGAATAACTATTGGTGAAATAAAGGAAATAATTTCATATGATGATCGTAATTTTATAGTAAAAGAGGATCCGTGAGTATACTAGTTTCTAATTAAAATGCGTATTTGTTGAAGCTTATGACTAGTTATATACATATGTACCTGCATTTCGATGATGAGTATCCTTTTTGTAAAATCATTTAAATTCAAACATAAGTTAGAAAACGTAGAAAAAGATAATTATGGTCCATTAATTTTACTAATATCGAAGTCGCAAGTTGCGCTGCTTATATAACGATGTTGGGATTGATGTAATATAATGAAATTTTTAAAAGTTGAAAACTAATTTTCTTTTTTAATCAATCTTCATTATTTTCGAAAGTATTTTTTATAAGTTTTTCAGGTTAATGTTTTTTAACATTATTTTGTTATAAGTAATTGGAAAGTCTTTAATAAGAATTTTTCAGTTTCTGTTTCATTTCCTATAAAGAAATATAACTCTCATGGCCTAAATAAATGTATTACGTAACTTAATCTATACTAGCTAAGTATACAAAATAACAGAGATGATATCACAATCACTAGTTTCCCAGATGAAAATATACATATAATAAAGGAAATAAGTCTAACAAAGTAAAACGTCCCTATTCACTGGTAAAAATATAAAAAGATATGAGCAGAATATTTGTATAATTATGTAATTCCGAACTGTTTTGGTTATCGAATTTCATCGTCAAAAGAACATTTTTTATTTATTATATTGGTCCAACCCATAAATAATTTTTTCTTTTAAATTTTCATTTGAAATAGTATATTACATAGAACAACACAAATACATACGTATATAAATAAATACTTATTAATAAGCCACAAATGATGGCTATAACTTTTTTAATGATGGTCTTTTTTTGAATCCAAACATACTCAATTTCGATTGCTTTCGGTCAATCTGTCCTGTAGTATTGCTTAGTTTACGAGAAATATTTTGCGATTTGTTTTTTGTGTTGGAAATATTGACTTTAGAAGGTTTTTGAGAATCTTGTTGGTCATCAATATCAGAAAGTAAAATAATTTCTTCTTTCATGTCGAAAGATTCCGATGGTTGGCTTTGCTGTGAGCTTTCTGTACTTTCTATATCTGACACTTGAGCATCTGCTGCATCTTTAAAATTTTTCTCGCATTCCTCACTTTGATTATCTTTGTCGGTTGTTTGATTATAAAATGGTATTTTCTCCTTTTGCAGAATGTTCTTTTGAATCGATTGCAGTGAACAATTGTATAAATCTTGTTGCTGCTTTATATATTCGTTTGTTTTCTTTTCTATTGTAAACATTTCAGATGTCAAATCTCTAGCTGCAAAAGGTTTATTTAATTGTTTAATGTTCTCTGCAAAAAATCTAGACTTTACCGATTTTTTGGAAGGCAACGTCTGTTGTTTAACATTTTCCTCTATGGATTTTTTAGGACTTAAAAGTTTAAGTAAAGAATTACTAGCACAAACTGGAGAGTTGTGTATATTCTCCAATGAACTATTGACTTTTGCGAATGGATTGTGAGTGAATTTTTCACAATCTTCAATTTTTTCAGCGTCTTCACCATCGCTACTTGATGAATATTGCCTTTTGCGTTTTCTTTCCATTTTGGGCGAGGCGTATTTATATATGGAAAATATTTCAGATTCTTCAAGTTTGCTTCTTTCTTCAGAAAGTTTTTCCGCTATACTTATTTCAGCCATATTTTTATATTCAATCTTTTTAAAATGAAAAGTCGAGGGTTGATTTTTAGAATTTAGATTACATTTACTGGATTCTTCTCCAATATAGGTACCTTCTAAACTTAGCCAAATACTGTTATGTTTAGTTTTATTTTTGTATGGGTTATGATTTGGATGCCAGAAATCTAACTGCTTTAATGTAAAGGGATTTAGGTTTCCCAAAGCTAACTGAAAAGCTTGTTCACTGACATCCAGCAAAGATCCAGCGTTACTGCAATGGCATTCATCCGTTTGAAATTTTTCAAGCTTATTTAATCTTTCCATTCTTCTCTTCAATGGATTGTAAATAAACATATGTTTGAAAGTAGCCTCAGCTTTCAGGAAGGATTCTATATATTCATTGCTTACCTCTAATTGTTTCATTTTTAAATAGCTAGGAAGTTTCTTCAAAGCTTTCGTCATATCATCTTCTTCTGTAGTTAGAAAAAATTTACAAGCCTTCTTTAGCCCAATGCCATGTAAGGAATCCAAGTAGTCACATCCCGATAATATGCACATTCTAAGGAACTTGTCAAATGTGTATTTTTCGGGTTTACAACCCATGGCCAGGTAGAATTTGGTATTTTCAACTAACATCGCTTGTCCTGTTAAGTCTAATTTGAATAGTATCTTTTGCGCTCCAAATAATGTCAGATCTGAATCTTCAGTAATTATGTATTCTGCCAAACCTTGTTGATTTAACCATGCCAGTTGCGCATCTGCTTCGTATGGTGCTACTATGCAATCGACACCTCTACTACGGCATGCTTTTATCAATTCCAATGCCATTTCATGTGTCACATCAACTGCCCTTCGCATGTATGACTTTGCCTTTTCTATTTCATTTCTTCTTAAATATTCCTTGGCCAATTGTTTGCTTTCCTTTCTTGCTTCCCTTCTTTTCCGTTCAGTTTCTGCTTTTGCTGGCAAATGTCTGCCATCAAAAACCATTATCGTCTTTATATTGTGCCTCAGCAGCATGTCGACATATTTCAGGCAATATTGTATGTAAATATCTGTAGTTTCACCTCTAATAAGCTTGTCAGCACATGCAAAAACTCCTTTATGCAGCCAACAATAACTATCGACTGCCACCGACGATCCCTGGAAATTTTTTATGTTGACAGTACTTGATGCTTTTTCCAAAAATGGTATTAAACCAGTAATACCCATTGTTAATTATGTATATTATAATATAACTAACATTTACTTAGTTTTAAGTTCTAGTTATGATCCGCAAATGAATTTGTCACTGCAGCTACCCAGCAAACACTTCACTAAGAGAAATAATATAGCAACAATGTATAGAAGAGATATCGGTTGCAGGCAGGAGTGGTTCTGATGAAGATTCTATTAAGAAACCACCAAGTGACGCTTGTCTAAATTTGTGGACACATAGAAACTGAAATATGTATAAAAAATCATCATCACAGCGGAATAGTAAATACACCTTTTTATATATTTATCATGTCTATATAATTAAAATTTTATACTATTCCATACTTACATCCATTGAATGCGTTTTGTGTATGCACTTTTTGATAGTGAAATTCCCAGTTTTCTGTATAAAAATGTTTTAAAAAAATGTGTACTGATGTTCAAACAATTAACATTTTGTTTGTTGGGCTTATATTATGTGCGTATGTACGAATTTGGTTGTTTACTGTTTTGTTTACTTTTCCATAATGGCGGGAAATCTTTTTCTTGATATGATGACAGTGTACATATGCATATAACACAACGAAGCATTCCATCGTTTTTATTATATTTTCAACTGCTAACATTCAAATTTAGCTAGATAGATATGAATCTTGTTTGATATGCTATTTCAAAACGATTTGGTTACAGAAACATTTTTACTATATAAATACATAATTTATATTATAAATGTCTGATTGCAAAACAATAATAAAAAATATATATGTGCATATTTACAGAAATATCAAAAACCCATTGATTGTAAGGCATTGGCCGCACGGTTATGTATTAAAGATACTAAATTCTTTGGATTCAAAAAAAATTGAATTTGTTGAAGCTCAAAATGAATTAATGATATATTTGTGTAAGTACATATTATGTAAAGAACTAGGTTTAATAAAATATTGAATTTGAACATTATCAACTTAGCAAAACAACGTATCCAGTGTCCTCGACCAATTGCTAATGTTAGTGGTAAATATCATTCCATCGAGTCCATAAATGGCGCTGAACATGTTGTTCGATTATTCGAGTTCATACCTGGCAAAATATTTCATGAAGTAGCGAAAACAAATTTTTTGCTTTACCAGGCTGGTGAATATTTGGCAAAAATAGTCAAAGCGTTAAAGGTAAATATTCGAAAACTGTGGTGGTCGTTCGTCATGGTTTTGATTGCATGTCGTGTTTTGTATAAATATGTAAGTAAATCAAGCTAGAAAGCGATCAAGATGACTTTCGTCGGTACTGTAGCGAAAATTGAAGATAATGCGCTCAGTACGATATAGTTTTTGCTATATATATAAAAAGACTTATAATTTGTATATAGTGTTTCGATGTTTTTAGAACTGAAAGAACATACCTTTAAACTCATATATATGATTTATTCTATCTAATTTCCAGAATTTTCAACACGAAGCATATGACACACACCAATCTACTTGGCAATTACAATCTGTACCACAGCTTAAAGACTTTTTATACGTCTTAAAAGATCATTCGCGACGACAAATAATAGAAGAAGTTATACATTCTTTCGAAACGAAGGTATTAAGCATATTAAACTCTTTTGATATGCAGATTGTTCATGGAGATTTTAATGAACAAAACATTATCGTTGAACCTTCTGGAGAAGGTACGAACTTTGGAGTTAAAGCTATTATTGATTTTGGCGATACTAATAAATCTCCTGTACTGTTCGAAGTTGGAATTGGTTTGACCTATATGTTGTTACAAGCAAAAAATTTAGAAAGTGGTGGAGTTTTCTTAGCTGGTTTTGAATCGATTCATCCTTTAAAAAGTGAAACAAAGCAATATTTGAAATATTGTGTAGCTGCTCGTTTGGCTCAGAGTCTAGTAATGGGCTGTTACACTCATACTCTTGATCCATCTAATGAATATGTAATGGTTACACAAGAGAATGGTTGGAAATTACTGGAAGAATTGTGGAAAACTCAGTTTGAAAATATTGATGATATGTGGAAAACTGCTGGAGATAAATATATAACACAAAGTGTTAAATAAGTTTCTACAAATTAAGCTTTTTCCTAATTTCAACTTTTTCCTATTTTGCTACATAGAATTAAAATTGTATATGTACAAAGTCATGTATATGTACATGTAAGTTAATTATTGCCTTCTTATTCACATTGTCAATTATTATTGTGCATTAAAAATAATATTGTTATAAATAAAGTGTTACGTCTAAATAATGTTTTGAGCATATTATTTTGTTTTTCTGTACACGTTCTAAAACAATTCTAAATTGTAAGAGAAAATTAGTTTGAAGAAATAATTGTCCGTTTACTGGAAATGAAAACAACAGTCAAAATTCGTATCTAATATTTTGATTTATTTACTATTAATTTCAATTTGATTTATTTCAAATAAGAATTTTTATATTTTGCTACAATGATATTTAAACGATGTTTAAATTTAGAGTATTTACAAAATGTGCAATTGATTTTATTTTATTTATTACACTTAACTTTATATTTATAACCACGAAAATGCATTTTCATTTCATATTTGTTCCAAATAATAAAATTTATCACACTTTTCTTAGGTCAATTATTATTAAAGACTTAATATATATTTTTGAGAATCATGCCTAAATTCAAATTATATATAATGAAAGCTTTTTTATTCAAATTCTTTATTTATTTACACTTTTGCTATTGAAAAGTTATTTATTTTTAATGAAATTCGTTCTAATCTGGTAACTCACTTACATTTGTAGCTAGTCCAACGGATGGAGCGGTTGTCAGAGACGATGAGGTTGTTAAATTGGTCGAGGCTACGGTTGATTTGACGGTATTTAAAAAAGTTTGTGTTGAAGTTGTAGGGGGAGCTGCAGATAGATTTGAAGGATTGTTGACACTGTTTGATAATTTGGATGTTTGACTTCTCTGGCGAGGATTGTGATTTGAAGTGCCAAATGTGGAACTTTGATGCCTCCTACGTTTCTTAAGAAAAACAAAAGAAGAATTCGTCATTTGCTGTTGTATTTGTTGAGATGCTGTTGCTGAAGGTCCACAAGATTTAATTGTGGTCACGGTTTGCGGTTTGTTGTTGTCATTTAAATATTGTATTTGATCTTTATCCAACCAAGGTAATTGAAATCCTCGAGGTTTTTCCCCTTTGAAGGCAGCCGCTGTCAGTTTAGGAATCATTTCTCCAAACGCTTGAACCGGTAAATCATGAACATAGCAAATTGATTGAAGGTTCTCCGTTGTGGGATAAAACGTGTGTAAACTGGATGATTCTTGTGTTGGTTGTATTTCATCTTTACAGTGTCTTCTTTTTAATCGCTCTATACGTCTCTGTTCCCGAATTTGCTGTACATCCCATTTTTTACGTCGCTTTTCAACCACTTCCAATTTTGAATGTCTCTTAAGAAATGTTTCGTCTGACAGATCTTCAGTTCCTTCAATACAATACGATGGAGTCAACTCGTGTTCTGTCCATTTTGGTATCTCTAGCTTGGGGTTATCAACTTGCAAGAGTTTGGCTTCAGCTTTTAAAAACTCATAATCATAATCGCAAGAAAACAATTCGTCTTCCCATTCTCTAGTGCTGTATAATTGCGGTGAGGATATGTACACGCATCTTCTAATTTTTTGTCGGTGATGATGAGATAGTTGCGAAGAACTATCATGAGATCGTTTCTTTCCAATTATAGTAGAAGATAGTTTTAAAGGCGTAGATATAGTCGAAGTTGATCGCTAAAATATAAAAATTTAAGTAACTTATTGAAATTTGTATACATATTCATACTATAAATATATGGGATTGTTCTCACCCTTTCGTTTTCTGCAGTAGAATCACAACTGACAGATTCATCGGTATTATAATCCGGAGCATGCCAACGCATTATCGTCATCTGTTTCCCACGGCTGGGTGTTGGCGGCTGTTTACTCAAATGGGCATTCGATGTCGATAATGAAGTTACAGCCTTAAATGTTGTCTGACCATCATTTGTTGTTGTTGACGCTGGAGATACGCTTGGTTTGGCACCTCTTGGTATTACAAGCGATTGTTTTGCAGCTTGACGCAATCTTAATCGTTTGCTTTGTACTGCTAAAACTTCATTGCTATCTTCGGTGCTGTTGCCGGTGTCGTAGATATCGTCAACAACAACTGTCTGTGTAGTTGATTTTTCCTCAACTAAATCCTGAAAATGTTCTATTTCTTCATCACGAATATCAAGATTTTCGGCTTCATCATTTTCTGGATTTTCTTCTTGAAGACTTTCATCTCCTTCCTCTTCATCTTCTATAATCTCATCTTCCCCCTCAACTTCCTCATCTTCTCCATCCTCGGGCTCTTCATCTTCACCCTCTTCCTCCATCTCATCGTTATCTGTATCCGTTGTATGACTTTGTGGGCTATGGCTGTGTTTTCCCCTGCCTGAGCACATGTTTACTCTCTGAAGCACGATCTTACTTATTAATTTACCGTTACATTCTCCTATTATATTGGATTTAGCCGTTCCAGTTGTCGATACAATTTTGGCGCAATTTGTTCCTAAGGGGGCCACCGGCAAATTTGGGCTTGTTTTACATTGGATTTTTGCCAGAGGAGGAGGAGGGAGCGTTGAAATTTCACCAGATCGCTTTATTTGTTGCTGGAGTTGCTTTTGCAATTCCTTAATTTGATTATCAAGTTGAGCATTGCGAGACCGTAATGATTCTACTTCTTCATTGCGATTTATCAAAACCTTCTCCTTAGCCATTAGTTGATCACTTTGTTCTTGTATTAAGTCTAAATGCAATATCAACATGGCTTTTAACTGTTTGTTCTCTTTAAGTAGAGCTAAAACATCCGCATTTGGCGAAGCCGCTGAGCCACCTCCACTGCCGGGATTTGCTGCAATGTTGAATGAACTTTTCGTTTGATTTGAGTGACAGTATACATGATCCATGTATTTATTATTTGTTGCGCTGTTGTTATTACTGTTATTTGGTATTTTATTACACTTATTTTCCATCATTATTAGTTAAACGTTTTTTAAGTGAATTTCAATAATTTTTTGCAATTTTTGTTGTTATTCTTCAGCTTTATTCTCTAATCTGTTTTACATTTTATTCACCTTCAGCTTGCAGTTTCTTGTAAATGCGCATTTTTCACCATTACGCTTTTTGCAAAAGAAAAATTGTCCTTATTTTTAAGTACTCGCAAAGTAATTGTATATTCTGTAGTAAATATATTATAGATCTTTTAGACCCTTTATTTTATTAAAAATATATGTATCAAAGTCCTTTATTTAACTTACAATCACAGTTAAAAGTATTAATTAAGAATTTAGCGCACACAAACTTCTTTATTATCTGACCACGGCAATTATTGGTTGTTACAAATAGTATGAAATGTTTCTACGCTTTTCGGCGTTCGGAGGCGAATTCATAGTAACCAGAGCTACGAAGGCCACCTGCTTTTATCAAATTTATTTTAAAAAATATGGCAATACTCCTGCCGCTCTTTTTCGCAATATTTGTTTACAAACAAGATTTTATCCTGAACGCCCTGCATGATTCTTAAAAATGTCGATGTTTGGTGATGACGGTATTGATGATCTACTAAACGCTAACGTGCAAAATGATGAAGATGAACTACCAGATGATGCTAATGATAGTAATGACATATTCGGAGATGGCGAACCCCAGCAAGGAGCAACTGTTAAACCAGTTAAGATTGAACCTAAAAAGCGGAATGTCGTGAATCCTCGGCCGCGTCTTAATGTGGATGTTTTAAGAGGTCAGCGAGGTTTGCACACAATTGAAGATTATTTCAAAGACATAAAATTCAAAGGGAAGGGACAAGAAAAGGAGGACCTGGACGAAGTGCTACGACGGCTACAACATTGGGGACATCGAATGTATCCTAATTACAAATTCGACGATGTGCTGACAAACATAGAACGCTTAGGGAAAAAGAAACCCCTGCAAGTCCATATGTCACGCTATAGACTAGGCATGTTGGAAAGCATGAAGAACCAAGGTGAGATCAATGACGAAGATGACGGTGACGATCAACCTGTAGCAGCTACTGATGAACCTTACGATGAATTTGATGCTCTTTTGGATGAACAAATTGCCATATCGAAGGTAGACCCCCGGACCCCAGTATCAACTAATACAAGATATTGTGGAACGGGAATCGGCGTTACAAATTCTACAGCATCTAGTAGAAGTTTTGCTACCCCTTCGTTTTCTAAAGGTAATGCGGTTATGTCTACCCCTTATAGTAGACAAGTTAACCTGAATGACACGAGCGAATTAGCAACACCTTTGCCACCGAGCCAACCATCAACCCCTACCCCGCAGCAGCCATTAACTTCAGTACAACTGGCTAGAATTGCTGAAAATAGAAAATTGGCGAAAGAACGCTTAGCAGCAAAAAGACAGTTTCAACGGGACTCTTAATAAGAATTTATTGAAACATTAACTAAAAGATATACTATCAATGTAAAGCTATAACAAAAGTGGTATTAAAATTGAACGTGAAGAAAATTCTCAGATGAAATATCATTGCACTGGGGTGAGTTGATTTAGTTTTCTATCCTTAATTTTATAGAAAATCGTTTGATAACGATTTTTGATGCACTTGTAAACAAACATTTAGATCTTTATCCGGTCAAAAAGATTGCATTTCGCTCAACCCTTGTTTTTAAATATATACTTACATATGAAATTAATTTGTTGGGTGGTTAAACAAATTTTATTTTTCATTTTGCCTTATAAATACTTTCATTTTTCTCCAAACGATTTCTAATTGTATAAAGGTATAGAAAAATAAAAATAGAGTCATATCGAATAAAAGTTGTTAGTTGGGTTTTGGTTTGTATAAGTTTCATAGCCTACTGCACTTATTATAGTGTGATTTTTTTAAATCTTTTGTGTGTTTTCGTTTAAATTCTCAAATGGTTTATAAAAGTAGTTTGATAAGATGAGCGGTTTGAAACCCAACAAATAAATTTACAATGACAGTATGTCAAATAGATAATTTATTAACAGCTATATACCAAAAACCACAACAAACAAATTAAAAGAACATTAAAAAATTAAAATATGTAAAAAAATAACCTGCAAACATGTACTTAATTCATAATTTGATACAACACACAAAGTTCCGACATTTAAAAATAATACAGTTTTCATTGAGTTCTTAATGTTAGGTACCTATTGAAATATGCGTTTTCGTCCTTATGCCCCCTATCACAAATAATTAGATTTGTAATTTTTATAACATTGGAGCGTTAACGTATTTATATTGTAAATACTTTTAGATAAAAAGGTCGAAGTAACAATGTCCATCTGTGTTTTGTGCAATGTGAAACTGTTTACCCTAAGGGTTCTAGGTATATCAAACCTAAATTATTTTTTTTTTACCTATTTCCAGAAAGGGCAAATGTCAACTCTTGTTTGTTTTTTTCCCAATCCAAAAGGGCACATATGCATCCTAAAACAAAAATAGTACTACTCATACATATTTATTTATATATATATTTTATACATAAGTAAATACTTATATAAATGCTTACATATGTATGTACATATGTGTGTATAACTGAAATAAAGAAGAACTCAGATGTATTTATATAGACCCCATTTTTTAATTATAACTTCAAACAAAAGCAAAACTACTTAATAATATAATAATGACAACAGTCTGTTATGGTAATTATAATTTGTTCAGTTTTTGCACTGCTTCACTTATATGTCTTATATCGCGAGCATATGTGCGACAACAGCCACCGATAATTTTGGCTCCTAATTGTGCCCATTCAGGAACATAATTAGCCAAAGGAACGCAATGTTCTTTACCCATCCAACCTTTGTTAACATCGTAAACTTCGCCGCTATTTGGATATACCACCAAAGGTATCATGCTATCTGCAGTGCGTTCACCATTTATAGATTTAAGGAGCTGTGTTACAAATTGGGGATTAACACAGTTTACACCGATTGCTAAGCAATTTTCCAATGCATTGTGTTCTTTGAGTAGATCCCATATAGCATTAGCAGCGTCTGCAAATATTTCGCCATGAGCTAATGATTTTTCATCTTTGCATTGAAAAGCAATCCAAAATTTAACATCTGGGTAATCAATGCATAACATTTCAACTAAAGCTTCAGCCTCCATTTGACAGGGTATTGTTTCTATAGCCAAAGCATCTACACCACCTTCAAGACATGCATCTATTCTTACTCTATGCCAATCAGTTATTTCTTTGGCTTGCACATAGTCTGCATAATCACCTGTGTATTCAGAACCATCGTGTAAATGTGCTCCATATGGTCCTATTGAAGCGATGACCATTGGAATCCCTGCAAATTACATATCAAATATCCAATACTGCAGAAATTTATTGAATTATTGTTTCCTACCATCAGATACATTTAATTGTGCTTGGTAGCATTCAGTTAAATATTTCTCTTTGGCGATGTGAGCTAATCGCACCGTATTTTTTATTAATTCAATACTTTGATCAGCGTCTAATTCCAGGTGTTCCATATAACCTTCAACACTTGTCTGATACGTATTAGTTAAAATTATATCTGCACCATCTACATATTTAAGTAGGTAGTTATTCAAAATATTTTGATTTTTAATACTTGTTTCATAAAACACTTTTTTATATACAAACTTTGTAAGAAATCAACATGGGTATTGACTACAGCTGCAGGATTTGTAGCATTAAATCTGGCACTCCATAGAGGATCGCCGTCAACAGCATTTCCAACATGCACAGTCATTTGTGTACCAAAACCTCCATCTTTAACCAAAATTCGTTTCAATCGCATGTCTTAATAAATGTAATTCCCTAAAATTTTTCAGAAATATTAATTAAAATAATATGAAATGTATTTGTTGAGTCCTTAAACAATGTCTATATGTATTTTGTTGGCGCTTTTTAATAAATCATTAAACCTCGCATCTTATCAAAAGACTTCTATAAATCATTTGAGAATTTGAATGAAAATTCACAAATGATTAAAAAAATCAAATTATAATAAGTGTAGTAGGCTGTGAAACTTATACAAACTAAAACCCAACAACTAACTTTTATTAGAAATCCTCTAGATAACAATCAAAGTATTTATAAGGCAAAATGGAAAATAAAATCCAAATTTCATATTATACTATTAATATACTATATATATATACTTAAAAATAGTAAGCGAAAAGTAAAGTGAAAAATATCAAGTTTTGTCTATTTTTCCATACAAGAATTAAACTATAAACAAATTCATGTAGGATATAAAATTTTCAATACAAAATTTTTTTCGCGCCATATGCTATCTTTTTATCCAAATCCATAAAGTAATTTCCTCGTTATCGTAACATCGAAGCATATATCAGAATATTCTTTAAATGATATGATATGGTCATAATGGTATGTTAAATTAAAGGTTTCTTTTTCGGCGAATGAAAGTTAAAAAATTATTGACGTCTTATAATGTGTTATGGGGTGACAACTCTATCAGCTACACCAAACACTTGCCTTTAATGATTTCACGTTATCAGGAAACGCGTTATTTCTTTATTAGTATGTTCATACAAACATACAAACATATTTATAAAATTTAGTTCTATGAAAATTTAATTACATACATAAAAAAGAAAAGGCGTATACATATATATATATATATATATATATATATATATATATATATTGTGAGATACTCAAAAATCTCATATATAAAAAATCTCAAATATCTACATATTTTAATTGCATTTACTCAAAGTATTTCACATAGTTAAATCCATATAATGACACAAATCTTATATTTAGATAGTACTCGAATCATGCAAAAGGATTTGTTATTGTATTAAAGTGCTAATATTATCTTAATGTGTTATATATAGAATATTTAAAAAATGTTTGCTAATTAAGTCTCACACTGTATGCATTTTTGAATATTGTCAGTTTTCAGTTTATTGCAAATTAATTACTCTTACAAATCTTTATTGTTGCTATACGAATGCTTTGTATAAAAATATACTTTGAGCCTAGACATATGGATCGAGCTTATTAGCTTATTAAATTGTACATACATTTGTACATAGGTAAAAGTCAAAGTCCGCATTTCTTTATCAGAGATTTAGTATAAAACTGCCAGGATGTCTTAACTTCAAAAATTAATTGCAATTAACACTATTAATAATAAATTAATTACTCGAAATGTATTTACTGTATTTTCGATAGACAAACTTAAACTTTCTGCTAAGTAACATTTTTGCAATTTAATCACAGCTTACCTTTTCAAGACTACTTATTTAAAAGTAAGTACTATTTGGGTTATATTGCTAACAAACAGATTGTAATTTGAAGAACACTCGTTGGATCGCAAGCAATTCATTTACTAGCTTTAATAAAAATATCTATTACAATTGTTTAGATGTACGTACATATGCGATAGCTACTTATAGTTCCCGAGACAGATTAATACTACATACAAAAATATATTAATAATAATAATTATTATTATTTTGTTTTATATATTCAAATCACTTCTAGGCAACACAACATTGTTTATTGTTTGGTGATAAGGTGTTCTTAAAATGAAAACATTTTCCATTAACACATTGATATCAGTGAATCAGAAGATGGGGGGAGAGAGAGAGAGAGATCGAGCGTGTAATTAACCCTCATTTCGCCACCTTACCTTAATAATTTTTTCTACTTCTGACTTCTATTATAGGAATACAGTTTAGACTATTTTATACTTAGCATAATTCCACTTCACCTTTCACCAGTTTCTGGATTTGTTTTGGCAGATTTGAAGCATGTATTCAAATTGTTGAATTCAAAGCTATATATGTTCGATTCCATGCATAAGGTGGCGGTATCACTGTAAAAGTTGCTCTTTTATGTCATATTATTGGTCCGTGGAATATGGAATAGCAAGTTAAGAACGTTAACACAATAAATGAGTTGTTGTAATAATATTCAGAAATCACATATAAAACAACAAGGCGATTTCCGTTTTATGCCCTTTTCACATCAATGAAAACACATAAATGATTTGTGTGTTCTGGTATGATATGTACTACAATATTTCGTGAATTAGGTTGCATTTCTATATGATTACATTTTTTCTTTTAAACTAAACTTACATACATGTCTTCCTTGTTCAAGAAGAATGTATTAATACGAAATTATCAAACTTTTCACTTTTAAAAAAATCAGCTAGCAACATTAATATACATTCGGTGAAAAATTAATATACATTCGGTGTAGCGACTTTCGAAAACAGCTGTTCTGCTCTGCTGTGTAAGTTGAATAAAACTGATGTTGACTTCCTTTGTGCCTAGGAATATTTATCATCATGTCTTTCTGAGATTTTAACTAAGTTAGAACAATTAGCCTATAAAAATATTAATATAGAAAAAATTTCACTTTAATCAGTTTACTCTTTCATCTCTTTATTGATTTTTTGGAAATTGTTTTAAAAGATTGATTGAATTAGTCGTACGCATAAAAATTGCCAAAATGATTCGCAAAACTATATAAAAGTAGGTTATAAAAATTTATTACTATAAGTTTTAACTTTATAAACTTGCTGCGAAAAGCTTGTGATAATATTGTTAGTCAAAGCTTAAATGTCTAATAATATAACAAGCTTAGAGAAAAATAGTTTAAATAATTTATAAAAACAATTGTATAATTATGGTATAAAACCTTAAAAAAATAAGTAATTTTAAGTTCTTCTATTGGAGCTGTTATTAAAACAAGCGTATAGCAAACATTGTTAGAAAACTGCTACATCAATAAGTAAATAAATAACAACAATGTTTATTAAAATTTAGAAAAAATGCCTTATGGCAACTTTATTCAAGAAATTAGTTGTGTTGATTACAAATTGGATTAGTGGGAACTGTCTGCGTATATACATACATACGAGTTCATACATACATATAATGATATCATAAATCTTGTTTCAATAAAATCTTTGATAATTTGTTCATCAATGATAATAAATAGTTTGCTCATTATAGTCTTTCCAAATAGATACATATATAAATACTTATCCCTCATTTATTTAACATAATATCATATATCAAAAAATAAACCCGTTTTGTAGCAAATAATATTAAAGTTTTCAATTTACATATAAGTTAATGCAAAAATAAACTTATATATTTCTGTCAAAGAAAAATATAATGTAAATAACGATGAATTCTGTAACCCAAAACTTTTATACTTTGAGTTACGACGTTGGGTAAATAAATGAACAATATGTATATATTCTTGTATATACATTCTTATGTATGTGCGATAATAACAAAAATGTACTTTAATATTTTGCGTAAATATTTTTGACTTTGACCAAATTAATTTAAAACGGCAAAAACATGGGGCATGTGTAAATCATTTTTTGATCAGCGATAACCCTCGACATCAATCATACATATGTATATTATGTTTTATATGTCTACTATGCAGGAATTAGAAAATCAGAATGTTTATAATGGATTTTTAACCCAATTCCTTATGTGAAGTCATTTAGTTTAAAATTTACTAAAATTGATATGATACATTTGTGTTAAAATACTACTAAATAGAGTATTTCAATATGCTTGACTTTGATATAAATAAATTTAATAAAAAAATTAAATATATAATGTCTATATGAATTTTATTGTTATTTTACAAAACTGAGCGCCAGCAGACTTCAACCATAACTTTGAAAATCTTTAAATCTCTTATTTTATGCACGGAATTTCAAAAACCGTTTGAAAAATAAAACAAAAAATCACTTCGTAATGAGTGTGGTAGGCTTTCAAACCGATAAAATCAAAAAATTTTTATTCAATATAAACCTATTTTTTTTATATGGTAAATCACAAATGAAATGCATATATACAATGCTTAACCCCCATCAACTAAATTTCATTTATAATAAATTTAAGACAACAAGTCGAATAGTAAATTTCTTAATTATGCAATATATGTATTTATATTTTATGTAAGTATGTTTTTATATAATTGATTAATAAATAACTGCAATGCTCAAATATTTTTGTTACACAAGCTATCAATACACTTGCGTATATTACGTATATCGGCTGGATAAACCCGGCAGCAACCGCCAACCACAGCAGCTCCTAAACTAATCCAATCGGATACATATGTTTCCAATGGAACACACTTGTCTTGATCAACCCATTCATAATTTTCCAAGTCATAAGTTTCTCCTCGATTACTATATACTATCAGGGGGGGTAAATCTTCATCATTTAATAACGCGCTTAACGATTTAAAAAGCGGAACCACAAACTTTAAAAGATATTTGATAAAAATTACATTTTAATGAACTAAACTTACATTTACCTTTGGATTAACGCAATTAACACCAATTCCAAATATCCTGTCTCTAGCTTTCGCTTCTTTTATGATATTCCACAAGGATTTTGCAGCTGTAGCGAAATTTTCACCGTGGGCTAAATGCATTTCATCTTTACATTGAAATGATACCCAAAATTTTACATTAGGATAACTATTTAAAATCAGTTCAGTGACAGCCTCGGCTTCCATTTGACATGGCATAGTTTCTATGGCTAAACCATCTACTTTTTCAGCAAGTAAAGCTTCAATACGTGGACGATGCCAATTCATTATTTCCTCTTTCGAAACTTTGTCAATGTACGAGCCATTGTATTCTGACCCATCGTGTAGCATTGCCCCATAGGGACCAACGGATCCTAATACTAACGGCAAACCAGGTTCAAGAAATCCATTGGCCTTTTCAACCATATCAATATATTTGGCTTTAGCTTCCTTGGCTAGCTGTACGCTTTTACGCATCAGCTGTATGGAATCTTCCTTTGAGAGCTTTAAATGTTTCATAAAACCTTCAATGCTTGACTGGTAAGTGTTTGACAGTATTATTTGAGCACCATCTGCAAAAAAAATTAACAATTAATAGACTTATATACATACATACTTCCATATATATGGATATGTAATTAATTCCATAATTTTGTAAATTACTTTGAGTTAGTGAAACTCATGCATATACATCAATACAAAAAGAAAATTTCAAATAATTTTACTCTATTTGATTTTATTTTTCATACAAATTTTAAGGACATTGAAAAGTACAGAAACTCTGAACGTTTGTTCGGTAAACCAATTCTGACTAAAACAAAAACAATTTTTTAAATTTATTAGAAATTTGTTTTTGTTTTTCTATAAATTTCTGATTAAGTGGTACAAAAATGCTCAATAGTTACATTCATACATACATATGTATGTGTTTACAAATATGTTGTTCGAATCTTATTTTTCTTCTGATCCCATGAGCACCAGAAATTTAAAACATGGCTTAATAAATAAAAAACTATTTTTTTGCAATTAGTTTTCGATGATTTAAAAACTACAATTGAATTAGTAGCGAAAAAATGTATATGCACACATGCGTATGGTATATGTAGTTTGACCATGATTTCAGCGTTTAATATAGAGATAAAACTAATAAATTTACTTACTTTCTAAAAAATCTAAATGAGTTTGCACTACGGCTGGGGGATTAACGAAATCAAACCTTGAACCGAATAATGGGTCCCCATCTATACGATCATCAACATGATTGGCCAATTGTGAAGAAAATCCGCCACATTTAACTAAAATACGTTTATGTGGGTTAATCAAATCCATTATTTGTTTATGCACCCTAATTGTGTCAATAGCTTGGGCTGCAAGTGCAAAAAAACATTAAGGATTTTATGCAATGATCTTAAATATAACTTCATGTTAAGTGCATACGTACGTATTTGATGTCTTCTAATATTCACAATACACTGACAATAAACTATTATTTATTGAACAGTTCTATCCGTAATACTTTTCACGATCTAAAATTATTTTGGTTGTGCACAATTAGTTTGTATTTCGGCTGGTATGAAAAGCATAAATAACTTGAGCGGAGAATTTTGTATAGAAATTACTTAGATAACTGAGTGTTTAATATACAAATATTTCTCTCGGCACTTAAGAACAATTGAAATCTGTGCCCCTGTTCTGCAACTCTCACCTCGAGAAAGTGAAATGTGGAAATGAAACAAAAATGGCATACATTTAAACAAATAAATGTTTTTCTCATTTTTATTTTTATTTATTATTTTTTTTTTGCGAATAAATCTTGTCTCGTAACCTAATTTCTCGCCAATGTACAGAAAAAGAGTGTCTGTAAAGTTTTAGCGAGAAAAGTTTCCGCTTTCAGCTGTCAAATATACTCACAAACAAACAACGCGGTGACATAAAATTTAAAATATTTATTCAAAATAAAAACGACAGAAATAATAATAAAAATTATTTAGCACTTTCTTGTTTTTAAATTTACTATTTGTCACGGACATATTCTTTACAAGCACTATTTTTATTTTGATACCAAAATGCGACATGAGTTACAGATGCAATTTTTTCTTACTTTTACGAGAAACGATGAAATGTTTTGTTTCACAACTTTTCGACGCGAGAAGTTCTAACCAAAGTTACAGAACATGGCTAATGTTTAATTGTGTAGCAAATTAAGTGTACTAAGGACCATGAAGCATCCCATAGTTAGAAATGGTTGGTAATAACGATCTTCATAATAATTAATTATGGTTAAGTCATTAAATAAATAGATATTATTTAGATTTCTGCTGTAAATTTAATAAGTTCGGTAGGATTCTACAACGTCACTTTTGTTTCGATTTGGTCAATATGTTCAAAAGTTATAAGACGGTCGGGTTATATACTTACACATTCATAGCTGCAGGCTCTCAGAAGTAGTCAGGGAACCTTTCTAGGACATCAAAACGTTGAGTTCTGATAAGAACTTGATTTTTTTCAGAACGAAATACAGAAATAACTTCCTAATTTTTGAATATCTTAATTTTCCTCGCAAGAACTTGAAAGTTATTCGTTGAAAATTCGCCTTATTAGAATGACAATTTAGTTTATCGGCTTCACCATAGATTTAAGTAAATTAAGTCGCGTTATGTACAACTCATATACATACACTACGAAACATTCAAGGTTGGTTCCATAATACTGAATTTCTTTCATAAAACACATATTTATTTAATTTAATATTAACAACATTTAAATATTATTATTACACAAACTATCAACACATTTGCGTATATTAAGTATATCAGCGGGATAAACCCGGCAGCAACCGCCAACTACAGCAGCTCCTAAACTTATCCAATCGGATACATATGTTTCCAATGGAACACACTTGTCTTGATCAACCCATTCATAATTTTCCAAGTCATAAGTTTCTCCTCGATTACTATATACTACCAGTGGGGGTAAATCTTCATCATTTAATAACGCGCTTAACGATTTAAAAAGCGGAACCACAAACTTTAAAAGAAATTTAATAAAAATTACATTTTAATGAACTAAACTTACATTTACCTTTGGATTAACGCAATTAACACCAATTCCAAATAGCCTGTCTCTAGCTTTCGCTTCTTTTATGATATTCCACAAGGATTTTGCAGCTGTAGCGAAATTTTCACCGTGGGCTAAATGCAATTCGTCTTTACATTGAAATGATACCCAAAATTTTACATTACGATAGTCATTTAGAACCATTTCAGTAACAGTCTCGGCTTCCATTTGACATGGTATAGTTTCTATGGCTAAACCATCTACTTCTTCAGCAAGTAAAGCTTCAATGCGTGGGCGATGCCAATCCCTTATTTTCTCTTTCGAAACTTTGTCTGTATACGAACCATTGTATTCCGACCCATCGTGTAGCATTGCCCCATAGGGACCAACGGATCCTAATACTAACGGCAAACCAGGTTCAAGAAATCCATTGGCCTTTTCAACCATATCGATATATTTGTGCTTAGCTTCCTTAGCTAGCTGTACGCTTTTACGCATCAGCAGTATAGAATCTTCCTTTGATAGCTTTAAATGTTTCATAAAACCCTCAATGCTTGACTGGTAAGTGTTCGACAATATTATCTGAGCACCATCTATAACAATGTCCTAATTCTTAATAAATGTATGTGTGAATGTTTGTATTATGTGCATATGGATATGTATTTTATGAAACAAAACCATACTACGGCACAATGATTTTCAAAATAATAAACAAATAATTTCCATGTACATACATACATGCATGTGTACTATATTCATCTCTCGTTTAAATGAAGTGGATGAGATGCCCAACAATTACCAACACATCAATCAAAACCATAATTTGCTATTCAATGATCCCAAAATGAAGGTGCCGCGAAATAACCTTCCAAATGCTTGCTGGGTTGGTACAACTAAGTATGTATGAACATGTGCATTTGTATGTGGTTGTTTACAATTCATTAACACAGGCGAAATCAATAAATTTACTCACTTTCCAAAAAATCTAAATGAGTTTGCACCACTGCTGTGGGATTAACAAAGTCAAAGCGTGAACCCCATAATGGGTCCCCATCGATACGTTCACCAACATGATTGGCCAATTGTGTAGAAAATCCGCCACACTTAACTAAGACACGTTGATGTGGGTTAGGTAAATCCATTATTTATGTATGCAAGCTAATGGCCTTAATAGGTCGATATAATATAAACAATTGAAATTAATATACACACGTGGACAATAAACAACGCGTCATTAAAATGTTCTGTCCTTATTTGTTCACGATCTAACTCCGTTTTAATTATTTATTTCATTTTATTCTCTGTGCCTCCTTCATACTTAACAGATATGAATTATTAAGTTATTTTTTTTTTGACAATCACGTCTGTACAAATAAATGTTTAGACTTCCCAAACAAAGACAAATGTCAAGGTAAAAGTATCCAAAGAAAATGTGTGGATAAAAACAATAACGACGAAATAGTGTTTGCGTTTCAATTAGTTTTGAGATAATTTGGGGGTTTTTCCATTCCAATGTGTAGAAGTAATTAAATGTTTAGTATATTTGAAAAATGTTAGTTTGTTTTGTGTTTATCGAATACCATTATAATTTGCAAAATCTTGATCCATTAAAAAGAGGGGATGAATACGTGAAAATACAAAAGATTTAAAGATATGTATTACCTTTATACTTGAATAAATACTACTAAAAGTATGTCCATATTTAAGATACCTATATTTCATAAAAAAGCGTAACCACTAAAGAAGATATCTTGATATAGACATGTGTCTTGAGTAAAACAATTTCATACTTAACTAATAGTCAGTGGCGTAGACTTCAATATTATTGGAAACTGAGTAAATAAACACTTGAATCAAAAGGTTATTTCTTAGAGCTTTTTGTATTTAAATATTAATATATCTTTACTCTCCTATCTAACTTTCGTAACCTTTTGATGTCAAATGATATGAAGACTATATTGACAAGTACTACGTTGATTTTTGGTTTCGTTTTTAATTTATAAACTAGATATTGCTATTACTAATTTTTATTATTTATACTTACTCTTCCTCATTATTTTCAATAAAAACGAATAAGTAAAGAGTTTAATTTACATATTCTGTGTAATATTGTTGAACAATTTTACTTTATTTTTTAAATAATGTATGTATTTATGTATATATTAAATATAGTATTTGTTAGTAAAACGTTCCATTTATAAAGCATATAAAACAGTAAAAATAACGTTTAAAAAGCCAATTTTTATATAAAAAATGAAATAATAAATAAAATAAACTTTGGTTAATTTTTATGGGGATTCTGACGTCGATAATTACTCTTAACATAAAGTTGATTTTTTAAATAAATATGAAATTCAATGCTCAATACACGAAATGTATCTGCAATAAGAATACAGATGTAATAAGAATAAGATTTTACAAGATCGAAGTATTCTATATATGTCTATTTTGAATAGTTTTTGAAATCATCTAAGTAAAATATAAATATAATATCCTGTTGGGTTTCCGTTCGATAATGTGTTACAAAACTTTGTAAAATTACTTATTTCTTTTTATTCGAAGAAATGAAAATTTTTATTATAAAATAGTTTTATGAAATATGTATGCTTTAGAAAATTTTTTTTTGACACTCAGATTGTGAGGCGAATCGGGACGAAACTGTGGGAAGAGTGTTGTGACCAGCCTTGTTCATTTCAATAGGCCGAAAAGGCATTAACATGTTCATGGCTGATTTCGGAACCGAACTAATAATCTTCAGTTTTGTAGTTAACACATTAAGTTATTCAGCCAACAGATTTTTTTAATCTCATCTGCGTGGACATTGTCTTTTTTATTGCCACTGTACGCTCAGGCAATGATATAATTTGTAATTGTATTTGTAACATTTAAAACGCTTAACATATTTTGTATATTAATATCTAAACTGTTGCATCATTTCATTTGTAAAATATTTGTTCTCTACACCAACAAATACCTTGAGAGTACATACTCCCATATATAGAAATTCAATGATGCAAGACTGTTTACACAATATTGCAAATAGGGCTAATAAGACCGTTTTGGATTTTTATATTTTACAATATATATATTTCATCTGTGTTATTTTTCATTTCTCCAATAGTTTATTATTTAACTATGTACTAGCACAAACTGTCCCAAAGAAAAAATATGGCTCTTCCGTCAAGAAAAATAATATGTTTCTCTTAAATTCTCTCACTTGCCAAAACTTAAGTACGGCAAGTGTTTTTTTTTCTTGACCACGCGGGAGCCCAATATTAAGTACGGGATCTCACCTCATATAAATTGTCTAGAAATTGAAGTTCGAAATGTTCATTGTCTTTTGAAAATGTTCCTATCTCAGTCTGTTTCACTTTACTTTTTTCTATTGTTTTAATCATCAATTGAAAAACTATGAGTTTTTGGAAAAAAAAAACATTTTTGTATCTCACTCATTATAACTTTTCAACAATTTCATTGAAAATGGCTTCTTTCTAATGATTGTATACAATGTATTGATTGTTGGTTGTGTTACCCTTTTTTTATCCATCTCTATATTGTAACATATATGTATATGTTAGACGTTGAAAGTTTTTGAGGTGTGAAGAAATTTCGCTGTTTACATTATACATTTTTGAAAACTTATACTTATACTTATGTGTATGTGTATTATTTGCAAATTTAATGAATTTTTCCGATATTATTCGATAAACTAGAATATCACGTATTAGATTTTTCAATGCAATTAACATTCCTAACGAAAAAACTTAAATATTTTCTGAATGTTTGTTATTTATTACATTTTATTTTAAGTATTACAAATACAATAACAAGGTTCATTGGAACTTAATTTACAGGACTACATTGTTGGAAATCTAGCTCAAAATGTACATTAATAAATTAGCACAGTATCTGCTAGCATACAAGTCAAATTTAAACACTACAGTTAAAAACTGTGCTCTATATTATGAACAATTTGATCAGAATCAGGGAAGTTATAAGTAAAGAACTTTGTCCTTAGAAGCCAGAAAAGAGTTCCAATATTTTTATTGTTACGTAATATATGCATTATAGAACTAGAAATAGAATAGGTGTAAAAATTCTAAAAATTTTCATGGATTATTAATGGAATTTTTGTGTAACAGCACTATAAAATTAATAATAATAAATTCATATTAATATAAGATGATTAATAATATAGTAAGTATAATTAATATTATGTACTGAATGTATTTAATATATTATAAAAAAAGATTAATAATAAATTCAACAATAAAGGTATACATATGCATATGGTACAGTAATAATATGAAATAAAAGTAAACATAATACATTAAAAGTTACTTAAAACAGTATATTTTACGAACGAAATATAACTTATAACAATTCCGCTAATTATATTAATTGTTAGCTAACGTAACATGATAGTTTGACAGATTTTTTGTTGTTGTAAAAGTGTAGAAGGATTTGATTAAAAAGTGGGTCTCATCGATCTTTTAGACATTATAAGTTATTTTATATTGTATTAATCTTAATACATAAATTAAAAAAGTCTATTACTGCTTGAAAAGCTTTTTATTTCTGGTAGAAAAAGGCTTTATAAAATTGAGTTTTATGTGTAAGTTAAGCATAATACTTTTAGTGTATTAAATGGCTTCTTTCTATCCAAACTGTAATGATATTTGGAAATAATTAAGAAAAAATATATTATAAAAAATAACAAATTCATTTTACCAAACATAATACAGAATTAAATCATTTCAAATATGCTTATCTATTAAGTATTCGTGTATACATACATTTCTTCATTATTATAATTTTGTATAAATATATAACTTTTTTTACTTTAAAGTCCTTATATTTTGGTTTTTTTATTTGTCTTCTAAAAGCTTTTTGAGTATTTATATTGTTTAAGGTTGTGTGATTTTGTATTTCTGCAATTACATTTCAGTTTTAAGGCAATATTTCAAAAAGGACTTTCTCTACACACATAATGTTTTAAACACAGAAATCTGCCACAGCAACAACACTTTTTGAAAAAGAGATCGCCAAAAGTTTTATGTTTTAAATTAATATCTAAATAGTATATTTTTAATCGAGCTCAAGACTGTTAATTTGGAATGTACTGATCAATAGTCAAGTTCGCGCATATTTGAACTTATTTGATTTGCTTCATACGCTTTGCCGAAGTTGCAAAATATTATACATTGCCACATGTATGGATGTACATGAAACAGATAAATTTTATATATATATATATATATATATATGTAAGTATATACATGGCTCGTAATACACTTCGCAAGGACGGGGAGAAACATTTGCTAACCTTTTAAGTCCAATGGCATTAGTTTTAATTTGTTTCGAAATACACATTAAAAATAACTGATTTTATAACCAGAGTATATATTTTGTTATCCAATAGGTTGTGGTTGTAACATCAATTTTAATTTGCAAAAGCATAGCTTTTGAATGGATTTTTTATATCCAAATAACACTTCTAGCACCATGATATAATTGACTACTTGATTGGGAAGGAACTATCACATTATTACTTATTTAGTATGTGCCGAAGTGGACGATGACTTTAATACTTTTTGAATAATTTGTTTAAATTCCTGTTTCAACGACTGTTTAGTCACAGGCTTTGTTCTCTTCTAGGAGAACAAGTTATTACGCCTTTTAAGAGAACCGAATTTCTTTTCGGCTTCTAAAAGCGTCTTCTCATTACGGATAACTTCAAAGGGTAATGCTGTTGCATGTGTCATTCGACCAGCGGTATCCATTTCTTGATCTGATGGGAAGTCTTCAAAGGACATGTTGCTAAAGCCGGTTTTAACTGAATTCTTTATGGAATTCGACTGAAAGGAAGAATTGCCAAAAGACTTGCCCGAAAATGATATTGAATGTTTTTGTGTCATAGAAGTAGTATTGGGAGTTTTATTAGATGATGACAACATATTTTCATAGTCTTCTTCATCATCGAATTCATTTGTGTGCGATTTGTACTTGGAACGTTGGTGTTTTTGTTTGGAGGGGCACATGCTTAAAGAGGACGATGAACCTAAAGCTGACGCCGTAAGACCGGCATTAGAGGAAGACGAATTAGAGTGATGATGATCACCCGAAACTTTTTTGTATGAATTTCCTTTAACTTTCTGTGACAACTTAGCAGGCAGAGTTCTTACTCCAATGTGGCTCTTCTTTTCTTTATGTTTCGTCGCTGGTGGTGCTATTTCTGATGCGTTAGGTACTGAAAGACTGGAGGAGGAGATTGATGCGTTTGTTGAGTCCACGTCGGCAGTATGTTTACCATGCAAAATAACTGGCTCTTCTTCATCGTCTGGCGTAAAGTCCGAGCAATGTTCGTGAGAAATTTGAACAAAAGCATTATCAGCTATTGGAAACATAGACTTTTCGCTACCTGGGGAAGCACATAAATGTGGAGGTAATGTCTGAGAAGTGACATTAGTTGTGGGCAAGATGGAGGATGTCTTCCCCACAACTGAGGAGCCTGGGTTATTTAAAGCAATTTGCATCACATGGGAATGGCTGGAATTGTTCAAATCAGCTATTTGTTTCATTATTGTTGAATTGGATGGAGGAATTGCATTAAAAACTTGTGCTTTAGGTATTTTAGTTGCGGAACCACTCAACACACCGGCTGGCGGTAATTGTGGAATGTTAACATAAGTAGCCAATGGGGCAACATTCACATTCGATTTATGAGATGCAAACATATTTTTAGGGGCTTGTTGTTGAGAAGTAGATAATGACGGTTCTGGCGTTTTGTTGATTATAATGGAATGATTAACAGTTACCAGTTGGGACCTAGCTTCGTGTGTCTTTGGTGTCGTGTATGTCGCAGAAGTGGGAACGATAGTTTTAGGTTGTTCAATATTATAGCCTTTTTCAGAACTAACAGTATCATGTTCAACTTTATTTATGCATTTACTAATTACCTGAGGAAACGGTTCAGAACCAAATAAATCACGCTGTTCTGTTGCTGATGAGCCTGCGATTGACGTCAAGGATGTTGATGATGGCGCAAAAGAGCAAATTGATGATGCCGTTACCGCGGTGGATGGTAGTGAAGCGTTAGTTGATATAACTGTTACCATTCCGTAATGAGACGAACTTTGTATTTGTTGGCTGGATGCTGCTTTATCCTTTTGCAATTGTGTCTGATGTAGGTTTTTCATAGATTCAATAGGATTCACAAACGGATTGAATACTGGCTCATTAAACTCGTCTAACTCGGCTTGATTGTTATTTGAATGCAAAGTTTTTGATCGAGTTGTTTTTGCAATCCTTACTGCTGGGGGAGGCATATGGAAATCAGAAAATGTTTTTACATTTTTAATTGGGGTGGATGTCCATATTTCTGCTGCCGGATTCACTGGCATTTTAACAGATTTGTTTGTTGAAGTAACTTTTGGTAGTAATTTACTTTTAAGTGGCAAACCCTCTGGCATTTTAAATGGAGCCATTGCAAATACATCCAATTCTTCGGCATCTTTCATAGTTTCGACGTTATCGAGTGTATCGCGAGGAATGCAATTGTCTGAGCTGGAAGACTTAACATTTGAATCTGTGGAATCTCCCGAGTTATAAGCCAGCTCATCATCAAGTAGTAACGGTTTATCACCTAATTTATTAATAAACTCAGTTGAAGTGGGACTAAGCTCGTTTTCCTCACATACTGTATTACTTGTGGTGGCAGCACTTTGTATCTTAGCGTCATTGTAAGCGGCCAGTAAAGCTGCAATGCGATCTTTTTTTCGCATTCGCACTTTAACAACCACACGACTGATGTCATCTTCGTGTGTAGTAACAGATTCACATTCGGCGTGATAAGCAGATGAGTTGCATGTTTTAACACTTTCACTTATACCATCCATATCGGGCCGTTTCAATTTTGCATTGCTTTTTGAAACACTGTTCATTTGATTTTCATCAAAGAAGTCATCGTCTTCGGCTCGCAAATCCGAAGCCGAACCAATGGAATCAGCATCATCATTGTCTTTATTGGCTTCATCAGCTGCAGCGACAGCAGCTGCTATTTCAGCTGCCTGTTGCTGTTGTTTTTCATGTTTTTCTAAAGCCGCATTCACTTGCTGGGCTGCTTGTTGAGCGGCTGAAGAGGGTTTTTTAGTCGTTGTCTTTTCTCTAAGCTTTTTGACAATCGGCACTTTAATTTGTGTTTTATCCACTTTATGATAAGCTGCCTGTTGTATTTTATGAATTGTGTCTGGTATATTATTGGAAACAATTTGTTTGAAAATGGCTTTCTTTGAACTAGTTATTCCGGAGATATAATCCTCTTGGAAAAATTCCGAATCAGAATCATCGGATGTGGGCTGGTCATTGCTACGTAATTTTTCATATTTATTGCGATCTTCAATCGGTAGCTTAACAAATCCGCCAGAGGCTAAAGCACCTGATGAGCCATTTAAATTAACTAAAGCATCATCTTGGTCTTGATGCAAAATACTGCCACCATCCCCAACACCACCTTCAGAATCAGTTTTCAAGTTATTTATTAGGGACGTTTTCTCTTCACTTGATACTTCCAGTGTTGGAGACAAAAGCCATTTAGATGAGGTTGATGATGTAGTACAACCACCACAGTAGCCACCACCTCCTAAACTGTTGGGATTTGTTAATAATGTTGCTGCATTTGTAGTGCTGTTATTACCCATGAAGTATTTGGCTGTTAAAGAAAATTAAGTTCTTTTATGTGATAAAAAATAAATGAACTGAAAATTATGTAATTATGTATGTATGCATGTGTGTAAGTGTGAATGGGACATTAAGAAACAGTGACGTGAGAATGTAATGGATTGTGAATAACAGAGTGGATGGGTAAGTAGATAATTATGGATTGATGGTAATTATTAATAAAATAATGATAACTGTAGGATCATTTACTAAGTCACGTGTTTAAGTAGGTTATAGTTTCTAAGGACCTACAAATACTTTATTATACAAGATTTTGCGAAGACGTCTCGAATTTATTTAAATCATAAAGGCTTTTATATTTGAAAAGAAAAGAAGATTTCAGTCGCTCAACGTTTTCAAATGAACTAGCAAAATTTTTGATGATTTAAACCAGATTTTATTCAATTAAAATATGCATTAAAAATTATGGATAGTTATTTTTTCCTACTCGTTATTCTCATTAAATGCATAATTGGAAAAAAAAAATCTGTCGACAAAGAAGTTCGGAGAAAGAAATGTTCCCATAGTCTGCAAGCTAAGAAACTTTGAGAATCTGTGAAATCTATCTTAATTGCTTAAATTTAAGAATTTTAGCTCGTAAAAAGCACAACAAGTGGTGAAAAGCAAAACTTTTACGTTATTAATCATAAAAGAGTGACAAAATTTATTTGTTACTCGTTATTCAAAAACATGCTATTAATATTTGTATAAGTTTGAAGTAAAAAATATTTCTACAATGAAAACAGGCATTATACTAAATTATTTCGGGGTCGGTAAAGACGATATTAAATTAAATTGAATACTGTTGTTTCGTGGGCATATTCTTTTAGAATAGCATATTAATAATTTGTAGCAGATTAAAGAAAACACAACACAAGTTTGCTGATAATTTTTTAGAGAAGTATCGAATTTCTTATCCTTTATTGGGAACTTGTTTGCCCATCACCTGTGATTCATGTTCTAATAGGTCAAATTTCTTTTAAATATATATTTCTGGTTATGCGATGCTTAAGTAACGAATAACTTATACTGTAACTCATTGTTAATATGGTTAGTGTAATACAGACTAAATTAACGAATGTCGAGAATAAAATCGACATTAGCGGTTGAAATTGCGCTTTTCCCCAATTTAATCGAACTCAAATCAATACGCCAAATATTCAAATTCTAAATTTAAATCAGACTTAATCAAAACTTAACATACTTATTTATACTTTATTTATAGGTTTTCTTCGAGCCTCAAATATGCTCTAAATGGAAATAATGACTGTGAATAATCTTGGAGGTACAATACTGGTAAAAAAAATAAACAATTAAAATATCTATAACATTTGTTGAGTCTGCATACAAAAGTAAAATTAATTTCGTTATTTTCATTTTAAAAGTTTTTCATAAATATAACTTTAGTTTATTTAGTGAAATATAATATTTTCATAATATGCTTACATTTCATTTAAACTTAAGCTTAATGATGAATTATTCCTTCATTTATTTTGTTGCATTACTGGTTAATTGGGAATATGTTCAACAAACAATAAAAAATTAAATTTTATTATTTATTATAAAACTATTTTTGTTTGTTATCTTAAATAAAACTTATTGTGGCCATTGAATATTTTATTCTTGTTTTGACATTCATTCATATTAACTTGAGATACATTATATAAATATGCAATATATAGATTTATATATAATTTTATTTTGTTGGAGTATAGATATTATAGCAAAAATATTTAATCTTTTGAATAATCAATTTAATTTTTCTTCCCTTCAACTTCAATTCTTGTTAAAAAGTGATTGCTAATTGCTTCATTGATAATTTGTCGACATTACTTTTTTAATATTTTGTTTAATGTATTCATTTTTATAAATAATGCTGAAAACATTTAAGTTAAAAGTATTTTGTGTTTTTCTTATGTAAAGGAACTTTTTTAATTTTTTCAAATAAAATTCGTTTCAAATGTTCGTGAACGAACAAAATTATACAGAACATAAATGTGTAGTTTCAGTGTAAATTTAGTTTTACGGCTTTAACGCGAGCAGTGTCACTCGTGAGCGATATATATATATATATATATATATATATATATATACATGTATATATATATATATATATATATATATATATATATATGTATATATACATGTATATATATATATATATATATATATATATATATATTAGTAGGAAGATATGACCAATACCGAAATAAAAAATCTGATAAAGAAGTTCCAATATGGTTGTATGATCCCACGCACACTTGGCACACTTTTCGTTTTCAACGTAATTCCGTAAAGAATATTATGAATCATTAAAGAAAGTTATTTCTAATTGTTTGTATATAAACAGAGTGAAAACAGAAAAACTAACAGTCTGTTTCGCAATGTCAAAGGAGTTCTCTCCATAGTGCAATTATATTTTAAACAAAAATAAATGATAGAAAAGATGAATTACATTAGCTGAGGAAGTTCCGTAAATTGTACCAAATGAGCAGTTGATGTAGAACTGCACTTTTGAGTCTGGAATTATACCAAAAATGTACAACTTTTGCATTTCGAACGTTTGTATTTGTGTGTCTGCACATGTGGGTTTATAAATACAAAACACCAACGAAGATTTTTATTATTTCATCAGTATATTTCGGAATGTATTGAAAATTTTTTTTTTACTTTTTAATATACAAAATTTCTAATTAACTAAGGACCTAATTTTGTAAGTTACTATGCATTAAAGAATTGTATAGGGTAACAAAAACCTGTTTCCAAAAAATGTTGAAATTTGTTTTGTTCATGGAACAAACGTGTACAAATTCATGCCTTTCAAGACGTTCTAAGTTCGTATGAAAAATAAAATCAAATAGAGTAAAAGAGAGCAAAGGGAATATTATTTAAAATTTAGTTTTTTGTGTTTATCTAAATTTAACAAACGCAAAATGATTTACTAAATTAGGGCCTAAATTTTTTAACTGAATGACTTTAATTAATAAGTTCCAGTTTCATTTAAAAATGTTTAGTCCTAAAAGTTGCTTACAATAATTATGTTAATTCAGTTCATCTAAAAACCTAGTAGTATTTTTATAACTAGAACTTCTAAACTTTGAACACATCTATCGATATTCATCTTTACTTTATCTTTAGTATGTGTAAAATTCAACAAACATTTGCCTGACTACAACTTCAGGAACTATTTATCCTGTACTTAGATGTAGGTAGATACACATATCTGACAAATATGGAAGGTATCAATAGTTGTCGCCGGAATTAATTATAAATTGAATAAAATCGTACTACTTATTAGATAAGGATTCTGTATAAAGTAGAGATGCGTTTTATGATTTGGACGAAAATATATTAAAGTTGTAATACAGCTTTCAAAGATATTTTCAAGAATTTTTTTTGTAAATTACTAAAAAAAAAGTACAAATCAATTGCCATAGCCTTCTTCATTTTATGTAAAAAGTTCATATACAGATAAAATAAGCGCGTTTCTCTCAATCAGTTTTTTGAAGTTAGGGCACTTTTGATGTTTATATACGACACATTATATTTGACAAAAGCTTACAAAAGGTAAACATACATATGTACCTACATATGTACATATATACAATTACAGTATTATCTACTATTTTCATACTTTTTTAGTTTTTGTTTAAAAAGCAAAAACGTTATCTTTCTTTTCAATCTACTTGTGTTTAAAGGAAAACTTAAAATAATTCTATAAATAGTTTATTTTAAAATAAATTGTGCTAAGTTTAATTACATTGAATTGATAAATGTATTTTTATACAATGATATGCCAAATAGAATACTTGCTCAAACAATAATAATTTTTAAACAATATTTTGTCACAAATGGCAAAATAAAATGTTTTTTAGTTATTTTTTATAATTTGTTAGCTAGAACCACAACCAAATTGTTAATTAAAGATAATATACATTATTAACAGTAAATTTTTAGAAATAATAACAACAATTATATAAATATAAAACCAATGTATAACCACCACTATTTGAAAGTGTTAGATTGTGTGTTGGGTGTGGGGTGAGAGGCGGGTGAAAATATAATTTTATTATATTTGTTAGTTCAAAATTATAACAATTTTATATCAAAGTTTAGTTTGGTAAGATCCACAATAAGTCAATATATTTTGTATTTAAAAGTATATTTATTTTGTATAAATTAGATGTGAATTTAAGATTCATCACCTAACTGATTTTCATCTTTGATCGAAACAAATTATGAAAAAAGTTAAGAAGAAAAAAGAACAAAAACGTTTTTCTTTAATATTGTCTTTTTTGTATAATATGAAATTAAGAAATAAAAACAAAACTGGAAAAAGGGTCTGGGAATAACAATTTTGAAATAAAGACAAAACTCAAAAATGTAAAATGTGTAACCAAAAATGCAGAAAAAATTAATCAATGTAGCCATTACACTAAATGGGCACTACAAAACCTTAAAAAAACATAACACACTGACTACAGCTCTTGTTAAGAGTGTTATGTGTTCTTTAAAGATTGCACATAGCCTTAAGGTTTTTATAAGGGAGTATTAGGATTTATAGGCAAGATTTGAGTATGTTAGATATTTAAAAAAATAATAACAATAAAAATTTATGCTTTACCTCCACTTTTACGTAAAGATGCAGCTTTTTCCCTTAAGCCAGGTGGCAAACTAAAAGGTGCGGAGCCAAATGGATCCTCAGGTATTGTTGGAGCTATTGCAGCATTTCCGCCAGTTGTGCCAGAGGGTGCTACAGATACCGGAGCCGAATGCGAAGTATTAGAATTGACAGAACCAGGAGTTGGGGCTATATAATTTGATTCAGTTGGTGTAAGTGTTGAAGTCGTTGAGGCCGATTTGGCTGTTATACCTTTAATTTAAAAAACACGAATCACTATTGAATACAATACCTTTTGATTTATCGTACGCCGCAAATCGGGAAGTATGGTTATTCTAATAACGCCTAAAAACGACAGTGGTATGTCTCAGCATCTCTGTAATTACTAATTCATTTTTGTGAACTATCAAATAACCTACTTGTGCTAACAAAGTATTGAGTAAAGGTAACAGAGTGGTAAGGTTTTTCTTTATTTTTCCGCGTCATAACCTTCATAGTTAACTACCTGTTTTTGTATTTAAAGTAAGCAAAACAAATTAAGTTTTTTTTATTGTTGCTTCAATATTTAAATTGTTATGAATTCGATACATTCAGGCCCTGCTTGAAAAGTAATTCAATTGAGATCTGATTTGCAACTTTACTATAGTGAAAGTATTAAAAAAAAACAATGTTTCCAGCACGTTTTGACATGTATAATCAGGTATCATTGAAAATACTTACTTCCTTGACTTCCTCTCTGACGAATTTTATCAAATTCTGCCTCGAATATATGATCTTCGGTCATTTGACCAAATGGTTGTTCTTCAAAAGGATTCCATGTATCAACACGCGCGGCTATAGTATCGCCAAGTCCAATTCCCATACCTGCACGACTTATCTGTGTTGCCTGTGTTGTAGTGAGTTCAGCATTTGAAACTGAAGATTGTGTGGTAGGTGACACAAATAAACCTGGGTTAGAACCACCGTAATTATTTGTTGACAGACCACCATCACCACCACTTCCAGCAGAAGAATTTCCACTGCGACTTTTGACAGATTGATCATAAGGTGCTAGAAATTGTGAGGTTTCATTGGCAAAGGTTCTGTGTTGGATTATTATATTTTTTGCATATAGAATTCATAGTTTGGGATTGGTAGTTTAGGCCAGAAAAAGTATTGGTTGGTGGTGCATTTAATGTGCCATGAAAAGAAATTATAAGAAATTATAAGAATTAAGATAGAAAGACACATTTTTATATAAATGGCAAATCTTTATATGGTTGCCAAAATATCAATTATACGAAACTCTTTGCGCGTCCTGAATACAAAAGAAATAAACATTTATTTAATTTATAATATATTAATTGTAGAATTATCTTAAGATGAATGAGTAAACAATTGATAAGTGTTATTGTATACTTTTTGAATAAACTACGATATAATTTCAAAGAATTTAATTTTTATTAAATCAAACATAAAATTATTTTTTAATTAAATGCGTGTAAGAAAGCTAAATATAACAGTATTAAGCGGCTGAAATACATCCGGATTTTTTACATCTTGAACTTATATTGTTTTCCAGTAATATTAATTATTTAACAGACTTATTTAACGAAAAATGTATGATAACCAGAAAGCTTGTACCAGCCCTTTGAACTACAAAACCAACGAAAGAAAGCGATTTAATATACTTTTTCAGTACTTGGTCTTATCTATCGATGAATATACTGGCCAATGATTAGTATTATTAGTATTTTAGATTTATTGAACTGAAATGATTCCTATGAAATTTTATTATATGTATTCAAGGATACAAAAGAATGAAATCAAGAATATTTAACCAGTGTAAACAAGTACGTTAACAGAGCGGTATTGAGCATGAAAAATTTTAGTGTATAGATTGCATTTGGAATAATATCCACATTTTTGGGAAAAATTATTGGAACATACAACCACATCCTTAGCTTTCATAATCAATTAATACTTTGGTATAGCTATGCCGATAACTTGTGGTTTCGTGTGTCTAAGGATTTCTGGAGATTTGTACACAACTTATCACAGTTTATCGGCATGGCTACAGCAAAGTATTAATTGATTATGAAAGCTAAGGATCTGGTTGTATGTTCCATTAAGTTTTTACGGAGTTGGTCCAAAAACATGGTCATTATCCCATTTGGAATATATACACTCAGATTTTTCATGCTTAACAGCGCTTATTAACATGTAAACAGAGGTCTGTTACCGTGCCTGGTCTATATCTAGGGTTTAAAATTTCGAAATTTATCTTCACACACCTGAATATTTAAGAAAAACGCGATACACATGCATAAAAATAACTTTTTTTATCTAATAATAAGACTCACTTGTTGAAAGCAGACGTGTCGCTAACATTACGACGATGGCCGGAAGCATTATTTTGTGAGGACTTTGGAGGCGAAAGCAACTGACCAATTGTATTGTCGCCACCAGCAGCAATAGTACTTGTGATTGTTGCTGTATTTATAGTTGCTGCATCTAATGAAGTAATATCCGATTTAGTGTTTTTTAGCGCGCCATCTCTTGTGCTAGCTGCTTCGGTAGTTTGTAGTTGGGCTGTAGATGATGCTTCACTAAAAGGATCTGGATAAACGGATGATTCAAAAAGACTATTTAACATTTCAGGGGCTCCGGAATTTTTTGATTGAATTAAAGCTGCAGTGTTTGAGACTTCTGCGGTCGCATCAGTTTGAGTTTGTGGCTGAGTTGCAGTTGCTGAAGGTTGGACTGGTGGTGGAGGTAATGTGGGTGTTATTGCTGGAAAAATTGCTTGGAATTGTTCTACTATTGGTTGTTGTGGTTGTGGCGATGTAATATTGTTTCGAGGTGATGGACTAGGAGGTAAACCCAATCCCAATGAAATTTGAGGATTTGCTGCTGAAGACCCTTTAGGTCTTTGACGAGGGGCGACACTTGTACCAGACTCTACAATACTGACAGATTGAGGCTTGGAGGCCTTAGCAGCAGCAGCTGCTGCTGTTAATATACGTTTCGCTTCAGACTCAAACGGGGGTACTGCTAATTGCTCAAAGTTCACAGCCGGAGATTTCTGTTCAATTATCAAAAGCATTCATTCAATTGTATTAAAGATATGTTAAGTATCGTTGGTCGAAGTCGAAGGTCTATAACTCAAATAATTTTAACTTTATACGCGAATGTAGAAACATAGATTATAACATAAGAATCTATATTGATCTCAATAGAACTTGTAATTATAAGTACTATGCAAAATCCTTATCCCAATTTTTTTTCGACAGGTGCATTTGTGTAAAATTGATTAAAACCACTGAAAAATTCGATTTCGTTAAAAGTACGAGCTTGGACCCTTCTACTTGAGACCATCGATATTCATGCATTTCAATTATATTATGGCAAACAGATACTTACATGGAGATTTTGTATGGGATTTTCTTTACCAGCTAAACGAAATGCAACTTCACACACTTGCCATATATTTGGACGCTTATCGGCATCAGGTTCTAGCATAAATTTAATTAATTGATGCATTCCTTTGGAATATTTAGAATTATCAGGTATGGAAAAAGTACCATTTTGGATTGCAAGAGTACTTTCCCCGAATGGTAAACTAAAGAAACACAATTTGTAAAGCAAGCAACCTAAAGCCCAAATATCAGATTTTGTGGTAATATTTTTGCCTGCGTAAAGATCGATCATTTCTGGCGCTCTATAAGACAAGGTGGTATATTTTTGTATTTCTTCTTCAACCACTGTAACACCATGTTGTTTAGGATTCAATATCTTGGCTGTTGCCGAACCAAAATCACACAAAACAAAATTTCCAGCATCATTTTGCAAAATGTTTTCCACTTTCAAATCACGATGAATGATGGGAGTCTGACAGTAATGCAGCCTAGAAACTGCTTCGGCGATATCACAGAATATTGTCAAAACCTCTTGTTCAGTAAAACCAATTTGTAAACTAGAACAACAATAACTTTTATTATTTCTACCCATACATGTATGCATATTATATACAGCATGAATGTATCGTGCAAACTAACCGTGCATTCATCATGGCCAGCATATGATGTTTACAGTATGGCATTAATAATAATACCTCACATACACCATTTCCAGTTGGTGTAATACTTGAGTCAACATATCCAATAATATTTTTATGACCACTCAGATTACTCTAAGGAATAATGAAAAAAAAAACACATTTTATAAATTAATTCACTTCATTTTAAAAGCACGAACACAAAAACTTACCGCTATTTGTATTTCTCTTTTAGCCACATTCAGATCATGCTCGTTGTTAACATACATACGCTTGAGAGCGTATTTGGCATTGCCTGTATTGGCTTTTGCCAGAAAAACCATAGCGAAGCCACCTAAAAAAATATGTAATAAGAATTGAAGAAAGGAAAAAAGAAAAGAATAATTAAATTACAATTGAATGAGTTTTGGTAAAAGTTTTATAATTAATTGAATAGTTTATGTAGTACATTCATTTATACTTGAGTTCTACCTATCAAACATAAAAGTCAAAAGATTTATTTTTCAACACGTTGAACTCAAAGTTTTCACATTTCTCACTATAATTTTATTTCATTTAGTTGCCCTATTACTCTGTATATAAGAAAAAATTCGAAATCTATTATCATTAATATATTGTAAAAACTAATTTATCCGGTGTTTTTATTCCATTCCATTACTATGGAGATTCCTGATTGTTTGCTTAATTTTTTAAAATTTTAATATGTGTATAGTGCTGGACATTGTTTAAAATATTTGAAATTAAAATAGTTATTTACGTAATCCGATATAAATCGATCCTGAAGTATGTATCTAGTGATTTCAACATTGTTTAATTTTCAATAGGGTGAAAATCTTAGCTCATATGACGAAACTGTTTCGTGAAAAACACTTGATTTAGGGAAACGATTCAGATTTTTCCACACGAAATTCAGTAACAACTCAACGTTTTCCTCTCCTTATATAATAACTTAAGCATATTCGTCATACTTGAACAGTGAATCAAGCTGCGATAATAACCACCTATCTAACACTCTATATTAATGCACACATATATATAACCATACACATATGTGTATCCATACATATGTGTATATGTATGCGTATCTTTAAAAAAAAATAAATGAAAGATAAATAAAAATTTGAAATTAGTTAAGTGATAAACTGAGCCAGAGCGAAAATGAACAAGTGCCAACTAATGATGTGACTTTATTTTGTTTAAACAGAAACAATAGTTGCACGCAAAATAAATTTTAATGCTACAATCATAAAAAGCTGCACAAAACTAACTGACTGATATAGAAAAAATATATAAAATATTAAATTAATTATTGAGAAATATAAATAGATTCTGATCGAATCAAAGTTATTTTTCATAGTTCTGTGATCTTTTATTTTTCAAAATAGCACTGGTACCCTTAAGTATATTGTTGACTGATCTGCGTTTATTCGATTATTTTTAAACTATCCTGATGACAGATCCATAGATTGCAGCTCCATCACTACGAAGAAAATAGCTCCACAGATTCAGTCCTTTAGTGTATTTTTACTATTGCAAACTTAGCAAAATCGCTGGGTAAAGTGTTCAGATTCATGAAAGAGGTTATCATTGAATTTTTTTCGGCTCTGAAAAATTTGTTTTAAGAGATTCCTAAAATGCAAGGAAGACACTGGACTAAATGTACCGATTTTGGAAAAAAGCTGTATTGCGAAATACAACAATTTATGCGCAAAATATATAATTGATTTACCCTAGGATTTGTGGAACAAGCAGCTACTTAAAAATATCTAAAATTGTCCCTGTTTAAAAGCTCTCACAGTGTGGTTTCCGTTTGAAATTAAATTTATGTACTTTTATTTTTCTAAGGCAAAGATATGGCGGCATTGCATGACTGCAAGTATTATACATATGTATGTATGTATGTATGTATTTATACAAATGTAAATACATATGTATACATATTATATACGAATAATTCAAATTAATACAAATATATAGCGAAATTCAAAATTACACATTAACTTGTTTTTATTATATTTACTACACGAGTATCTGTGGTAGTTATGAGGGAATTATTGTTGACACATTGTGACGACAACGTATGCGCGACCTTCAATTTAATTTAAGTTGTTGCATTTAGAAGCGTAAAAGCAACAGATCAAATAACAACATGTAATAAAATAATTAGCACCCTAAAGAATAAAAATTTATATAAAATTGGTTTAATATAGGTAATTCTAAAGGAAATATATAAAAATTCGAATTAAGAACCTATTATATCTCTAAACTTTGACTGTTTTAGTAATTTTTCATTTATTCTACCATTTATATACTATGGTTGTTAAACGCGGTGGTATTGCCAATACAAAAACTAAAGTAGCTTTTTTGCATATGAGCATTAACAAAAGCTTTTTGGTCTAAAAAAAGGGCATGAATTCAGTTAGACATCCATCCTAGATATATATGCAAATGTCTATTGTTTGATTATCGTGAATCATGCAATTACTTTCTTAAGTACTTTCTCCAGTTTTAAGACAGCTGCAACACAATTACATGTGTATTACCAAGTAAGTGACATTGCACCGTCAAGATTTTTAACAAATTAATATACTATATTTCAATACATGTTTGAGAAATATTTATAATACTCAAAAATGAAAGCTCACGTCCCAAAGGATTTTTAGCTTTTACCTTCATGCTTAGCGACGTTATAGCCAAAAACAAAATTTTAGATCCATTATAGCCTGCACTATTTTATTAACTGGAAGATTCGACGATAAAGGATTTATTGTGCTATTTTTACATTTTACTCCGCCGATAGGTTTTTCCGAGCGCGGAGTACAACTCGGGATGGGAGGTAACGCAGTTTTATGTTCATTATACCCTCATTCAAAACATGTTCGAAAAATTACGACAGACTTTTTCATATAGTTGCTTATGTACATTTTCTTTTAGTAATATTTTCTAATTGCTTTGTCAAAAATTAATAATGTTATGTAATTTAGTTTAAAAAATCAAATTGTGTTGGCAGTAACAAGTTTCTAATTAATATTTAACTGACTTTGTAACTACTCTTTTCTTTTTGCTCTATTAAGAACTATTTAAGAGCAAGGACAAATTGTGGAAATAAAATTACACACATGCACAAAAGAAAAATAAATGACAGGAAATTAATTTAACCTACTTGATGTTAAAATTGTATTTTTCACTTTAAATCAAAGCAGTATAATAATGAATATATCAGAGTCAAAGTAATTTATATAATAAGGTCGCAGTCTGAAATAGGGGAAGACATTTAAATAATGACACATTTAATACACACTGGATTAATAGACCCTATAATATATTTACATGTAAATGCATTATAGCCTCTTTATTATATTCTACATAACGTCCTAGTATTACGAAAATAGAATTTAAAACAGTGTATGGGATAATTTAATATAATTTGTCTATTCATAAAAACAGTTGTTTTATGCTACCAATAATTAAGAGTGTTGTTAACAATGTAATAAACAAAATTTTGGAATTAGTGTAAACGATTAGAACTATAATACAATAGTCTGCACGTATTTCTGATAATAAGCGACATATGAAGTATTGAAAAAGTGAAATGATAAGAAATTATGTTATTGAATATAGGTTTTAACCGCGAACAAAAACAATATCCATATCAGTAAAGCTTTTTTGACGCCCCGTTGCTTTATTTTATCTAATCTTGACGCATATAATAACTAAATGTTGATGTAATCGAAAACAATATTATAAAATATTTCCAAAATGGCCTAAATAAATTCTTCAATTACCATGTGCATATCATTTTGACTTACCTTCAGCCAACACATCCTCAATGGTGACCACAACTCGTCCTACAGTAAATACTTTGCCAATAAAACTGCTATTTGTTTCTTTTGCCGACGAAACATTATGATGATGTGATTCAAGTTTTTCATTTTTATCAAATTTCGAAAAGATTTTCTTCATTTTGTCAGAGGTACCAATATTAGGTTTTAATTATTCTACCGAGGTCTACTATGCCGTCAGATGCAACCCGAATTACTTTTTTGCTTTTTTATGTCTTTATACAATTCTATTTAGCAACCCACTAATACAAAATAAGTTTACCGAAATAGTCAAGTAATATATTAAAAAGAGGCTTCCAAAAGGGTACTTAATATATTTTTATCGTTGCCAAATATATTAAGACGTTCACTTTAACATGGCATTAAAGTATGCAGTTTTGTTTTTCTTTTCCTGATAGCAGATACGCCGACGTCAACGTCAATATTTTTCTTCTCTACTGCCTGTAAAACGTTGACGGTCAACTTGCAATTTATTGATTGTGCCAAGTATGCAAAATGATATAAAAGTAAAAAAAAACTGTAAGAGATAAAATAATTGCAAGTTTTTACTTAGTTTATTTATTGCTTCGTTTTCTCAAATCTTGCAAAAAAAAACTTAAAATTTTTTATCTGCGCATTTGAGAATGAAAAAATTAAATTATTTCGTTTTTTATTACATTAGCAAAAGATCTCACTTTTTCACATCAGAAAAGTAATAGAATTTTCATTGATTTTTCGCATATTGCTTATTAAATGTTCGCGAAATATCTTTTTCACATTATTGAGCACATATTAATTAACATTTCAGGAAGCATTTTACAATTATTTTATAAAAACTAATGTATTTCACAAAATTTTCCAGCAACTGCACAAAGAAGAAATTTACACAAAAAAAAAACTGGTAAAAAAGTTGACAGTTAACTGCAGTGACGACAATGAAGCGATTTCTCTTGTATTACGATGGGGTCTTGTCTTCGTTTTAACGACTTTGTGTAGGAGAATTAAATGTGTTTGATCAGAACTGATGTCACTCACTTATCTAGCATTTCTGAATTCATTAAAGGCCTTATAGATAAAAGTTCGAAGATCAAGCGACTAGCATAATAGCTGTTAATAACATTTTAGAGTTGTGTTATATGTACTTATAACGCATATGATAGGCATAGGTTGACAATAATGTCTTTGTCAGCTGAGCGGGTAGAACGACCTTACGGTAGTATAATATGCATATGCAAAGAACCATGGAACAATTGTTTACTAGGTGGCCGCAACAGTACAAGAAATCAAAAAGAGCCACAACAACAAGGCGTTTTATTGTTGTATATGAGTTCGAATTATCAACCAGCAAACGAAGAAAGGAGATACCAGCAATCTTCGGCTGCCTGCTTTTTAATATTGTACGTGTCATCGCAGTCGTATTGAATTTGACATATCGGATATCAATTGATGACAGAGTTAAAGTTAATATGGTTCTTGTATAATTAATGCCACCTTGTAAAAGGAATACCTCTCAAAACATTCAATGGAAAATATTTTGTTTAGTTTCTAAATCCTATATAGTAAACAGATAAAAAATGGAAAATGTGAGTGGAAATTATTGGGTGATAATAGAATCTTTACATTTCCCTGTAGTTGGAGGTTAGTAAAATCACTAATGAGAATTGAGAGAACTACAAGCAATTAAATTATATTGGTTTAGGTGCCAAGGAAGACACTTTAGGAGAAGAACAGCGACTGAAAGACAACTTGAAAATCTTAAAAGACTTTATGAAAGTCTCTCCAGAAGATGCCATCAAATCTATTATGATGAGTGAAAGCTTAGATAACATACGTAAAAAAATTTTTGAAAATGCAGATGATTACTTTTTGTACAGTTTATATTCTCTAAAAATGTTACTGGAAATTGTAAAAAATTCAAAGTTATCGAGTGCCGCAAAAGATGATTTAATAGGGGAGAGACAGAAATCACTACTAATGTCCGCTATAGTGGATGTTGCCAAATTTGGTATAGAAGAAAATCTGGATATATCTTTCAAAACAAAGCAGACGGTGTTTAGGAAGAGGCCTGGAAGTAAACCTGATATCTTCCGTTTAAAGTTCTTAGTGGATTCATTTTATCCATTAATGTGCCTTAAGGAGTTACGTGTTGGTAAATCTTTAGATGATGTACAACTCTCTTACATGGCTTCCATCTACAGTCTGCTTAATGCCCTTGACACAACTGATAGTCATTTAGATCAATCAGATGGTCGTAATTTGCAGGATAAACTCCAAAATTTGTGGGTAGAACATTCGAAGAAATTGTATTTCCGCAATTTAATGCTTTTATATGCGTGTTTGCCTAAAACTCATGTTAAAAGAATACATAGCGAAATGTTATTGAGACTATGGTCCGCAGGCGGATTTGTAGCTTTGCTTTTTGCAATGGCGGAATCTCAGCACGAGGAAGTATCACTGGATGAAACTGTATCAAATCTAGTTGCTCAACCAAATTTTTCAATGAATGCTCAACAGTCACTAATCCGACAAATATTGCAATTTCTTGAAACCAGTATAAACAAAGACTTTTCCGCATATATGGGAGCTGCTTTGCTATCGCTTAGAAAATTACACGATATAAGAGAGGAGAATAGGAAGTACATACAAAACTGGGTATTAAAGAAAATGGAACCACTAATAAAAGCTGATATGTCTGCAATAGTTGCCATGGAATGGGTGCAGTTTTCCGAATTAATATCTCTAATATATCATATTTTCTGTACTTCTTCCATAGGTACTATACCTAGTGATTTGCTAGTACCTTATTTACCTTTGATATTGGATCTTTATAGACAATTAGAATGCCATATAAATCAGAATACTGTCAGTAATCATCTGCATTCAATTATCTTAAAAATATTGAATAATCGGTCAAAGGAAGAGCTTAAAAAAATAATTGAATCTGCGGCATTAAAATCCTTCCCTAATGAATGGTATCAACTGTCTGAAAATATTAAAATTATAGAGAATCCATTAAACATGCAGGAACTTAAACTCAGTGTAGTTGAACATGAACCAAACACTAAATTACCGTTAGCAAGTTTGGTTGCTATACTCACAAAATCATCTTACAATCTTCTAATATATCAGCACTTCTTGATATTACTTCAGTTGCTGCCCTCTGTTATCATAAACACAAATTCTACAAAAACTACAGACATTAATATAGATTTATTGACAACGGAAGAAGACATATATAATAAATTAATGGTCGATTTTTCCCTCATATATGAAAATAAAATTCAAATTATAAAAGCTTTGGAAACACTTGTACAACACCAACCTCTGAAAACGTTAATTAACGAAAATATAAAAGAACTTTTGAAAGCTCTGCAAGATATTCTATTCGCTTACAGTAAAATACTTTATAATGATAGTTCCCAAGCTGAATCAAATTCGGAAGTTCTAATGATTTTAATAATTTTAATAAGAGAAATTATTGAAAATTGCGCTGCAAGTGCTGAAGATGTTCAAACAAATTTACACAAGCCATTAAAAATCTTAGAGTCTCAACTACAAAATAAAAATGTTAAACTCCAAATAAATTGCATATTAAAGACTATAAATGGAGAAGAATCATACAGTAGTCAAAATGATATATCTAGAAATGAGTTTGAAGAATCTCGTTCCTTGATAGAGTCAAATGAAGCGTATATGCAAGTACAAGGCATTGAAATGATGATAAAACTTTTACGTAAACGTGATGCTTTTACGCTAACAAATGTTCACATTTTAACAGCATTGGCTCTGAACACACTTAAATCGCCGGAATCATATACATTTTTAAATTGTGTAAGGTTGTTTGTGGCTTTAGTGTATGTAAATGAGTCTGAAGTTTTGAATCTCTTGTCGGACGAGTATTCAAATGAAGCGGCAGCCATGGATTATAGATTAATAATTGGCGAGGTTATACTTAAAGTATCAAAAGAGCTGGGTAAGATATACATATATATTTTGAATAACACTGCAAACATTAACGATTCCGAACTGGTTTTAAAGGACCGTTATGCTATAGATACAAAAATGTACTGCTAAACACTTATATGGCAGGTTGCCGTTCACCTTTGAATGAATTTCGGTTTTCTGCTTTTGCAAATCTATCACAGATGTGTCGACAATTAACATATCAAGTTCATAATTATTTTCAAGAGGTAGATATATGCACAATTTTTTTAATATATCCTATTGATTTGCATTCTTATATATTCCAGCTATTGAATCTAATAGATTGTGAAATAACAACCGGAAATTATTTACCTTCTAAAAGAGCTGCTGTAATGGTTTTAAGTGACTTGTTAGCTGGCATGGACAATCTTTTCGATTACGAAGAAATGCTTTTGCCTATTTATCGGCTATTGAAGTATTTAGTGGCCTCAGAGAAATGTGATGAAAAAATGCGCATGCATGCATCAAATGGTTTAAGGTGTTTGTCTGAAAAGTGTAAAGAACTTCTGAAGGCAGGCTTGGAGCAAGCCCAACATAGCACAATATTAGAAAAGGAAATAAAGATTATGGGAATACATGATAAGTCCAGGATAAGACAAATACTTTAAAAAAGAAGAAACATGTAATATTTTATAACACTAACATATTCGCAATCCGTTGCAAAATTAAGATACAAATAGTTTATAATATATGTGCATAAAAGTAATAAACTAAAATTGGTTTAATTACTCCTTTGAGTTATTTATTTATTTAAACTAATTCGCAATACACAGTACGAAAGACATTTGTAAACCCCCTTAATTAATGTCAAGAAATATATTCGTATACAATTAGTGGACCTTAGTTAGTACGGTTGCCGCATATGTAGTCGACGTAAAACGATTCCTGTGATAAAATTATGTATCGCTTTTACAATTGGGGTAACCATAAGACTGAAAATATTTTTATTTTGAATAACTTTCTTAGCGTGTATGCCTCAATTATTTTTGCCATTAAAATGGTTTTGTGGTACAGTTTCTTTAAAGCTGTAGAGAAATTCCTGTACAATAACATTAATATATTCCATTATACTCCATAATGCGTTCAGTATATAACGATGTCATAAACAATAAACTAATAAATATAATAATTATATAATACATTTCATTACTTTGTAACATGCATTTAAATAATGGTGGAAATGCTTTTCAGTGTATGACAAAATCGTTTCCGCATTCTTTTATATCCTTTAATGTAATTTTCTTTTCATATAGCAACATTATGCTTAAAAGCAACTTTATGCTGGCAACATTATGTTTGCTTGGAAATTGAATGATTCAGTTATTAGGTATTCACAGTAAATTTGCGCTAAAAGTGCAATCAAGTTGAATGATTCAGTTGCTGGTTATTCACAATAAATTCCCGGTAAAAGTGCAATCAGATTTTTGATCATTCATGTATATTATTTTTGATTATAAGAAAAATTTGTTTCATATCGGTGAAAAGTAGTGGCAATTATTTAATAATGTTGAAATAGTACAAATCAAATTCAATTTTCTCAATGAAATGTGTGCATGGTGAAAAGTGCTTGTTGTGCAACAATTATATTTTGTTTGTTTAGCAATAAAAGGAAATAATTTTGGACGGGTAAGTTATGCATTTAAAATTAAAAATCTGTACATTATTATAACTGCGTGTTTATGGGTGCAACTTCACCGAAGCTATAAAAAAGCCCGAAATACACACTGCATACATAAATACTTGTCTTCAACCTTTATTTGTTTGAGTTGCGCTCATCGTCCATATGACGGAGGGGCAAATATGGCCTAGCTTAAATCTGATAATGATTACGATTAGCCCTCCACCATACAGTTGATCTATTGTTCAGAAGTTAAATTTTTCCGACAAACTTGCTCCATATAAGAAGTTCTTAGACGCCTGGTGAACGCAGCTCAAATCTGACAATGATGCTGTTACCGTTTACTCCCCGCCATACAGTTGAACCATTTTTGAGAAGATAAATTTTTCTGATGGACTCTGTTCCAAATAAGTTAAAAAAAGTTATCAATCAAGCTCAAATCTAGGGCGATATGGACAATTTTTATCCGCTCTGAATATATATATATATATATATATATATATATATATATATACATATATTCGTTGAAAAAAGGAAGAAAACGCTAGTGAGGCTATAGGAAGCAGATAATGAATTTGCAAATTAGGAGTTGAAAATATTTTAAATCTTTACAAAATTAGTTTATTTGAATATTTTTACAGCGAATATTTTATTTAAGGAGTGCTTTAAATAAAGCTCAACTAGAAAAACACAAACCCGCAAATGGCTTTCGCCGGTATTCATAATAAACACACAATTTTTAATCGATTCATTTAATACAAAATTGTAAAAATTATACTTTGGTAAAAATCTAACAGAAAAATGCATTTTATTACATTAAAAGCAACATTCATTTTCCAATATTGAATTCTTGCTCGATTTTATCAGCAATCATTTTTGCTATAGCCAAGCTACTGGTGGCTCCGGGCGAGGGTGCATTACGACAATGTAATACTAGTTTTGCTAAGGCACCCGAACCTGTTCCACGATCGAAAACAAAGTCATCTACTAAGTTACCATTCATATCCATGGCTTGGGCTCTTACGCCAGCTGGTCCGCGCCTGACATCATATTCGGTGATATCTGGTATAAATTTTTGCAAATCTTTAACTTGCAGTGGTATAAAAGCAGATTTTGACATTTCACTTAAACCAAAACCAATATATTTAGCCGCCATTTTAATAAAGCCTGGATAACGCAAGGCGTCGAAGAGTTCTAATAGATTAATATCGCCCCAGCTGAAAATTTAATAATTTTATATTCACACATTTTGTTTTCCTAAACACAAACTAGACACAATTTTCTTACCTGTAACCTTCTCTTTTAAATGCCAAGACGGCATTGGGGCCCAACCAAACACTACCATCCATTCGGGGTGTAAAGTGAACACCTAGGAAGGGGAATCTAGGATCAGGTACTGGGTATATGTTACCCTTTACCATGTGACATTTTTCTTTAGCCAACAGAAGATATTCACCCCGAAATGGTAAAATTCGAGGAGATCGGGGGCAGCCCGTCTTTTCAGCCAACAAATCTGATTGCAAGCCGCCACATGTCAAAACGTTACGGGTGCGAACTCTTTGAGTCGATTTCTCACCATGTATTGTAACCGGATAATCTGCTGAAGCAGATTCCGTAAATTTAGTTACCTACATAAAAATGTTGTATCTTAAACTTCAATATGTATTTTTTTTAGTATATAAACCTTGAAGTCCAAAAATATTTCTCCACCAGCTCGTTTGAAATCTTGTCCATAGTACTGGGTAACTAAACCCCAATCGACAATACCAGTATGAGGACTCCACAGAGCCTTTATGCCCTCACAATAAGGCTCAATCTCCTTAATTTTGTTGCCGTCAATTAATTGCAAATCTGGTACATTATTTTTTATGCCTCTTTCGTGAAGATCCATCAAACGTGTTACTTCCACATCATTGGTTGCAACTATAAGTTTTCCACATTTTTTGTAGGGTATTTTCTGCTCGTCCAAATATTTATAAGCTAAATTTAAGCCCTGAACACAAAGCTTTGCTTTAAGGGTACCAGGTTTATAGTAAATACCAGCATGAATAACACCGGAATTGTGGCCACTTTGGTGAGCCGCTAACTTTTGTTCTTTTTCCAAAATTGCAATTTTCATACGAGGATGTCTCAGTAATATTTCTCTTGCAGATGCTACTCCCACAATTCCGCCACCAACAACAATTAAATCGTAGTCTCTATCATTAAAACGTGAAACATACTTAGTTTCATACAATAATTTACATATGTATGTATGTATTTATTCTATGGCTTAAGCTTGACTTACTTTCTTCTTGTGTTATGCTGCCATCTCTGCTGCCTAATTGTAACGCCTAGCGGTAACTTAAAGCTCAAGTGTTGCCTTATATTTCTAATTAAAACTGTCATATTCCCTTTTAAAGAATAAGTTTTCTTTTAACTCTACGACCTTGCGTAACCTTGATTGGGGCTTTTAATTGCGAATTATCTACTTATGTATGTACATATGCAATTACATACGCATGCATATATAAATTAGTGCGTTATATATTGACACAAAAGATATTATTAGACTTAAAACTCTACAGGTAATAATAAGCGCAAAAAGAACATATTTGTTCTTCAATGATCCTTTAATTCTCCTGGTTTTATTTTGTTTTTCTATTTTTATCACAGTAAATTAAGTTGTATGTAAGGTAGTATGTATTTAGAGGAAAAACAGTGAAAAATAAGCCAGCTGATGTCATATGTCAGTAAAAAACAAACAGTGGTGTCCGGTTTTCCATTTTACACTGTGGTGTTCAAAACAGTTCCCATACCTGCAAATCGATTTAACTTAACAGAAGAGAGAACTATAACAAGAGACACTTTATTGATCACAATAGAAAATGTAGTTACGAATTCCCCGCAAAATCGCCATTTTTGAAATGTATTGGAATAATTAAATAACTCATTTCCGAATAAAATATGATTTGGCACCTTCGAATTTGAGGAAATTATATAAGTACGTAGATGTGGTGTGGTATATCATATTCAGAATAAGTTTTCCAGGCTTTTTCCTCGATATGGTAGAAGTACTTTTTTCATTAAGAGAGAGGGTTTTTGGTTCAACCCTTTCTCTGGATGAAGAAAATACTTCTGCTAAAACGGGGAAAAGTCTCAGCTTAATAAATAAATTTTATCAAGCTAATACGAAATATATAAGAATTTTCACCAAAAAGTTCCTTAACCACAATATAGGTTTTTGTATATTTAGGTCTGGCAGCATATTATCCCCCATAACTATTTTCACGTTATCTGTTTCGGGTGAATGCTTTGTTTGTATAAAAAGTAAACAAATGAAATTGTTTTTATGAGCGTATTGTTTTTATTAAGTTAATAGTGAAGAAAAGTGCTGTTTAATGCCGTCATTTTGTGCTGTTGCTACTTGCAATGATAGATATGGCCATTCAGAAAACATTTCTTTCCACAAGTGAGTAGACAGCCACATGAAATACTTTGGACTTGTTAAAGTTTGTGTTTCTGTTCTAAAGATTTCCTTTAAAGAGATTGGATCTACTAAAACAGTGGGAAAATTTTATACAAAAACAACGAGGTGAAGACTGGCATGCTTCACGGTGGAGCTCGTTGTGCAGTCGCCATTTTCATGAAGATGACTTTCGATCATTAAACGAACGGCGAACTCTAAAGAAAACAGCCGTTCCTTCTATTTTTGGCGACAATGAGTCGGTTGTCTTCGAAACTGGCAAACCCAAAAGAAAACAGTCTGAAAAGGTTGTTGATACTGTAGAAGACACTAGGGAAAAAGAATTTAAAGAAATTTTGGCAATTAAAGAAAGGCTCGAGGACACGGTAGTAGACTCAACATCATCGGCTTCAAATATTCCTAAAACTAATTGCCGTTTGTGCGGCATTTTATCTACACCTTCAGTAAACCTTTTTGATAATTACGAATTATATGGTCTATTGCAAAAGTGTTTTCCTACAATCAATATCCAGCAAGAAGATGCTTTACCTAAAGTAATGTGTAAATTTTGCCACAAGAACCTTGAAGAATTTGGCACATTTGTCGATTGTGTTTGGACGGCTCAGAGTGAACTACAGAGAAAATTTCGTACAAAAACTGTAGAGAAGGCAGTAAAAATAAAGCAAGAACCATTGGTGCGTGTCAAGCAGGAAGTGGCTGAGTCTGGTTATGAAGATCGTCAGGATATGACAGGCTTAGGAAGTCTCAATGAAGACTATGATGGTGCAACTGATGGAGGTGTTCATGAAGAAGGAGACGATCAGAAATATGAATTTTGTGATTTTCCCATTATCAATGATTGTGATATTATGGAAATAATAAATTTAGATGATCCGTTTATAGATATACCGGATGATGATAATACAACTACTCAAAATGGAGAAAATGAAATATTACAAAAGCCCGTTCAAGACCCTGTAATGAATTATATGCCTTCCGCTCATGAACTGCTGCAGTCTCATTTGTTGATGGAGGAGCATAGTTATGCGTATATTGATGCTGATGAATTTAAGGAAGAACGACAAATTTATAAAACGGAAAAGCCCGAAATGGAGTATACAGTTTCGAATGGCCAGGAAAATCAACTGAACCAGAATGTATCTTGCAGTACAGATACGTATGCAAATCGTAATGAACAACAAAATACAAATTATTTTGAAAGCAGCGATTCCTCTAATGCAAAGGCAACAAGTTTTGAGAATCGTGCCTTGAAGCCTATAGTAACATCAGTTAGTGCTATACAGCAACCTACTAAACCTTCACCCAACGGCATAGTTGTACTAAATGAAAGCATTGTAAAGTCTGGTTGTGGTTTCCACTTACATGCTTGTATGGTTTGTCACTTAAAGTTCTTCTCTGTGGAGAGTCTTAAACAGCATTATACACAGACTCATGGTACACCTATGGTAACACTGCCTGGTGGAAACATACCGTTGGAAAGGGTAACACCAAATACATGCAAAATGGAAAAAGAATTTACGGAAAATGTTGAAAATCCGCAACAAATATTTAATGCCAAAACTAAAGAAATAGAATTTAATTCAGAAACAATTTTTAAAGATGCCGGAAAAGAGAATAATTTACAAGAAACGAAAAAAGAAGTACCAGATAATTTTGTAGAAAGGTCTGACGAGAAAGTTCAAAATCTCACCCAAAGTGATTTGAAAAGTACCCAGAATTTGAGTGACCAACCTGGTAAAATCAGCTCAGATGACGCCATGCAAAATGTTGTTAATTTTAAAAATAAAAAGCACAAATTAAAAATTCCAATAAAAACCCGAAAATTTCAAAATGTGTCCCTGAACACGATGGCAACGCAATACCAACAATTAAGAAAATTATATCAAAAATTGCAAAAGAAGTGTTCGAATCTAGAACAAAATGTAGAGCAATTGCAATTATTGCCAACTTCGGTAAAAAATAAGAAAAAGAGAACAATAGCACAAAATAAAACCAATGAAAAGGCCTCCAAAAGCAAAATCGTAGATGTTTCAAAGTCCATCGACACTTTGAAGAATAAAGAGTCTAGAAAGAAAGTCTCATATACTTGCACCGAGTGCTCGAAAACTTTTTCAAACTCTAATAGTTTAAGGCAACACAAAATTACACACACCGAAGAAAGAAAGCATCTTTGTACTTTGTGTCAACGCGCCTTTAAACGGCGCAATGGTCTATTGCAACACCTCAAAGGCTTTCATCTGCAGGTGAAACCATTTTCCTGTCCGGTTTGTAAACACAGCTACGCTCTTAAATGTGATATGTTGCGCTGTAAACATTCGACATTGAGAAATTTTCAAACCACATCACAAAAAATAATTGATGTTAAAAGCTCGAAAGTTTTAAAAATTTTCGAAAAATAAAATTTATCTTAAGTAACCTGGTTCTTTTCTTTTTTTTTTTTTTGTTATAAGAACATGCATGCATATATTAAGATTACAGGGTAATTAGGGGCTTAAGCAAATTAGAATAGCGTTAACCCACATTTTCTTAGTTATGGGAATCTGAAGTTTGATTCTTTGAAAGATTTTTGTCAAACAATTATCGGACGTATCGGTTTTAAGCTCTTTTGGCTTTTAAGGCTCCATATACCCTCCGGTTTTTAAGCAACTACAGCAACACTCCTCTGACTGACAGCAGTCTTTGCAAAGCTGAAAGCACACCATTTTGTGAAATCGCATATATGCTCTTATCTAGAAATTTACAAGCTGTGCCTCTAGTACACAGTGCTGTGTTTGCCTTCGATGTCATAAAGTGCCATAGTATGTTTCCGGCTTAAGGAATGAATATAAATAGTGAATCAACAATACAGCGAACTCAAATCGCCTTTACCCAGCGTTTCTTGAACAGAATTCGCCGTTGCCATGAGTTTAGTTCTGCTAAAAACACTTGCCAGCAAGTTGAATTGAGTTTTGTGGAGACTCAGGCTCGTTAAATAATAATTTAGCTATTTTTCAAACCAAAAAAGTTTCCTTCGAACTGCGAAGAACTACATAAATTCCAGTGCTGAATGAAACAAGTACTTTATCCAAAAATACTGTTATCGTAATTCCTATATTTTCATACACAAGTAAAAAGCTTTGTTACCGCATTTCGAATTTCGAACGTTTTTAAAATCATTGATTTTATGACAAACGATTCGAACTGCGAATAACGGCAAAAATTCCAGTGCTGAATGAAACACTGTTACCGTAATTCGAATATTTTCATATATAAGCATTGTACTAAATATCGTAAACAGCTTTTCGAATTCCCAACGTTTTTAAAATCATTGATTTTATGACAAACGATTTGTCGAAAAAAAACCCTGTTTGCTCAAAAATAATGAGAGCGCTACAAATTTTTTGAAAGATCTGCCCGATTTAATACTCTTGGAAACAATTCCATAAAACACGGCGTTACAATATGACTAAAATTGCTAAACATATTAAATCGCAACCTTCGTGATGGCTTCTGGTTAAATCTGTTTAGTTGATTCATATAAGTTTTGTTGGTTGGAAAAATGGCCGCGTATTCTATTTGCAGAAGTAATATATAAAAATAGCTACAACAACAAATAAATCCACTATCTTTTAATCCGTCTTCATTTGTCCTCTTAACGCCATCCCCTCCTTTCTAGTTCTGGCACAATGCACTGCATCTGTAGTGGGTGATGATCCAAAAAATAATATTTGTGAAAAATTAATAATTGTTTGTATCAAATCATGAAAACTAAAGGATGAAACACAATAACGACAGCACACTACAACTTGTCAAAAATAGAATACATGTGTGTGCATGAGAATGATTATTTTTACTACTACAGGCAACACGGCTACGTGTTGTTTGCCCCCGCTGTTTTTGTGGTTGTATCCAAATTAAACTAACTAAATAAATTGAATTATTGTAAACTTGAAAATATGCTGTCTTATTATACGAAACGACAAAACAAACTGTAAATCCAAGCTAATGAAATGATTCCTTGTCATATATTACGGACTTTAAATATATCTTATTGGAATAACACTATTTAAGAGTGTTTGATTTGGTGGTGTCGTTCTAAAAATAATTAAGTAGCTGACTACGAGGCGACGATTGTAGCTAACGAATTTAGTAGTCGGTGTTCGAGTAGCCTGCTGTCGTTATTGTGTTTAATGCCTAAGTCATCGAAATGCACTGCTACTTATGAAACTTATTTAAGTGGCATACATTTGGAAATTATAACGTTTGCGGGTATAACACATACAAAGCACAGCCAGCAACCGTGTTTTTACATTTTAAGGAGAAATAGTTCTGTCACACGCATACCACGGCTGGAGAAACTGAGAAGAGGGGAATTTATAATATATCCACCACTACCACTACTGTAAGTGGACTCCTTCAAAGCTCTTCTTCGGAGTAAAGCACAAAGTTGAAACAATGTAAAAACCAACAGACCAGCACAGACCAGACCTAACCTAGTACAAGACGAGGAAGAAGAAGATTAACAACAACAACAACTACGACTAACACAACAATAACAAGAACAAGCACAATGACAAGACGACGAAGAAGAAGTTGCATAAATTGTTTAGTAGTGCCATCAGGACCAAATCTACAACAGTAACACACATTTGCCAGTTGCTTACAAGTATTACACACGTACGGTACGCAATGGAATTAACGGTTGATTGAATTTTTTCGTACGATATATTTACATTTTTCATTGTTGTTTTTCACCAGCTGCTATTTAACAATAGAAGGGCAGGATTTAAAACGGATATTTAAGGAAAGTTAAGTGCAAAAAACAACAACAGCTCCTGAAAAACAAATGAAGCTGAAAGAAAAATATGAAGTTGCATGGAAGCGAAAAGTGTTTTCAGTTCTTAAGTAAAAGTGCAATTATTTATAATTCAAAAAGGGAAGCAAATTAAAAATAAAAAAAATATATAAGCCAAAGCTTCGTAGTAATAAAAAGGTGTGTGTGTGTGTGTGTTGAAAAGATAACTTCCGGTCAATACATTTCAGTTGATTATGTTCGGTTTTGGTTTTATTTTTTATTTTTAATAAAGTAAAAAGGCCAAAAGGCCAATTAAATTTGTTTAGTTAAAAGTTAAACAAAAAAAAAAATCCTCAAATTTAAGTGCTTAAGCAAGAAGCCGACTTTAAATCTGCAGTTGAAAACAAAATCTGTTCAACGGCGAAAAAAAAAAAACTGAGGTCAGTTCAAACATACACATGGTTGGGCGTGCAAATGAAATAACATGCACATCTGACACTACCACACACATGCTTACATACCGCAGAGCACAGCCACACACACAATCGTACTTAACGAGCATGGAAAGGCAGCCAAGTCCGACTTCCATTGAATGAATCTGTTTCAGTTTAAAAAACAACAACGAAATTATTTGATCTGCCGATGTGAGCGCACTTGTGTTCGAAGCATTAACACTTCATGTTTATTATCGCTGTCAAGTGTCAGAAACCATCTCCCCACCATTTAGTGCGGTCACATGGCAATTTGGTTACACTGAAGCAACTTCAACTGCCAACAATATTCATTCTAATAATTGTAATAACAATAAAAATAAAAACCAAACACGAACAGACAGCGTGAGTAGCGCTGCAAATGGGCTCATATTTTTGTATCTTTTATTGTTCCTTCTTCGCTGTGGAGCATGTGTGAATGGGCACTTTCCGTATTTCTGTATCCTGCAGTACATGGAATTGCTTAGGTGTTGACTATGTAATAGGCTCTTTGTAAATAATCAAGTTCTTACATAAAATGTAACTGCCAAATGAGTACCACCATAAAAGCATGGCCATAAATGATCTAGAAAAGGGGAAAATTTTCCCCAGCAAATTTGTTGTTGATATCGTTAGAAAAAAAAATCCTCAAAATTAATCTCTTCTTGATTTTATATTTTCTATTTTCTATTTAGCACAACATTATCTATATTGACCACAACCGTGGAATACTTTTCTCTCTGTGTAACCAAATAAATTTCCATGTATGACACCTAAAACATTTTCTTAAAATCCTTATCTCTTGAAACAAACACTTTGGGAATCAAAAACACGATTCTGTTCAAGAAAAGTACTTTTTCAAAAAGTACCTTTCTAAGAAATATCTCCTGAAAATATCATATTTCGAAAAAGTACCTGTTTAAAAAGTACTTTTTGGAAAAGTACCAACTGAAAATAGTGGTTGTCTAAGGACGAATTCTGAAAGAGAAGTATCTTTTTGCAGCAATTGTAAGTATTTCGAAAATGTACCTTTCGAAAAAGTACTTTCTGTAGAAGTACCAATCAAAAAGCAATTGCTGCCTAAGAACATATTCTGAAAATGAGCGTCTTTTGAAAATTTTTATTATTTCGAAAAAGTACATTTCGAAAAAGTACTTTTTGAAAAAAGTATAATTCGAAAAAGTACCTTTAAAAAAAGTACTTTTTGAAAAAGTTCCGAATAAAAACAGTTGCTGCTTAAGAACGTGCTCTCAAAGAGAGTGCCTACTGAAAAAGTATATTTCTAAGAAGTGCCATTTGAAAAAGTACTTTCTGAAAAAGTACCAAGTAAAACAGCTGCTGCCTAGGAAAATATTCTGAAAAATTTGTCTTTTGAAATAATTGTATTTCGAAGACAAACCTTTCGAACAAGTACTTTTTGAAAAGAGTACATTTCGAAGAAGTACCTTCCAAAAAAGTACTTTTGGGACAAGCTCCGCATGAAAACAGCTGCTGCTTAAGAACGTGTTCTAAGAGACAAAGTCTTTTGAAAAAGTATATTTCTCAGAAGTGCCATTTGAAAAAGTACTTTTTGGAAACGTACCATTTAAAAACAGTTGCTGCTTAAAACTTGTTCTATAATAGAAGGTCTTTAAAAAAAAATGCACTTCAAGTACCTTTCGAAAAGCTACTTTTAAAAAAAGTATATTGCGAAAAGGTACCTTTCGAAAAAGTACTTTTTGAAAAAGTATCAATTGAAAGCGGTTGTTGTGCATGAACACATTCTGAAAGAAAAGTATCTTTTGAAAAAATTATAAATCGAAGAAATACCTTTTGAAAAAGTACTTTGTGCTTCTTAAGAGCGTGTTCTCAAAAAATATAATGCGAAAAAGTACTTTTCGAAAAAGTATGAATTAACAACTGTTGTTGCCCATCAACGTATTCTAAAAGAAAAGTATCTTTAGAAAAAATTATAAATCAAAGAAGTACCTTTCGAAAAAGTACTTTTCCCGAAAAGTATAATGCGTAGAAGCGCCCTTCGGAAAAGTACTTTTTGGAAAATTACCAATTGACAACTATTGCTGGCTAAGAACGTTTTCTGGAAAAAATACTTTTTGTAAAAAGTATATTTTAAAAAAGTACCTTTCGAAAAAGGACTTTTTTGAAAAAAGTACTTACTTAAAAGGTACATTAAAAAAGCATCTTTTAAAAGAATTGCTTGTGAAAGAGTACCTTTTACACAAGGTAATTACAAACAATTTACAATTATACGAGGGTAGTTTGATAATTCAGTTTTATTATTTTATTATTTCTAGTATTCTATTAGATTTTCTAAGACGCACAAAATTGCCGTTTGTTTCAATTGTTACCGCTTCGAGATAGTAATTAATTTCATGGCTCTTATTAACTATTAACGGCGTTATGATCGAGTTGAATAATTTTTTATTTTGCTTATTAAAAGCGCGTTTATCAATCCAATGATCCATGTAAAGTTACGGCGCTGCAAAAAAAAACTAACTGAATTATGAAACTACACTCGCAGTTTCCAGAAATACTTTTCCAAAAAGGCAACTTTAGAACGAAAAGAATTTAAAAAATGGGGATGAGTGAACAAAAATTAGTTTCCGAGTGTTCCAAAAGTACACGTTTTTGAAAAAGTGCTTGACTATTAATTTCTTAAAATTTTTGTTTTTTGACTCGTATTTTTTTTACAATAATTTTGGACTGAGTATTTAAATAGTTAAAGCTGTTTTTATAAAACTTAATAGATGATATTTAGGAAATTAAAAATATTTCACTCATAAAACTCCGACGTGTTGGAAGCGGAGATTTTGAAATAAATAGAAATTTTTATAAAATACAAATGAAATTTTCTAAAAAACAGACTTGCTGAAATTGAATTTTAAAAACAACATGAAATTAAAATGGACTCATTTTTTGCTTATAAATAATATTGACTTTGACTTTGAATAGTCAACTAATAAATTAAAAATTTATTCAATAAAAACTCTCTATAAATACGATTGTGCCACGAGCAACACGATGTGAAATAAAACACGAATGTAGTTTCTCAAGTGTGAAGTATTTTATATAAAACAACCATATGATTTATGTTATAATAAAATAAATAAATAGAAAAACATGAATATTATTAAATACGGCTGAAGCACAATAATTAAAAAAAATCTTAAATAACAACAAAAAATAAAACACCATGTTGTTGTTGCAATTGTTGAAACGTCTTCGAATCATTGTGTGGCTGCTGTTGACATTTAATTTAACTTTTCTCTACTCAACAATTTTATCAACAGTGGCAACAGCAGCAGATGCTGCTAGTGTAACAACAACATCACCATCAGCCGCCTTAACATCAACATCAACAACAGCAATAAAACCTACGAAATCATCTGCGATGGCAAATTTCAATAAACGTCTACATCTGCAATTACAACATCATCAATACCAGCAGCAACAATATCCTGCTTCATATCACAATTATCCCTATTCGCCACATATAGCAACTGAATTAATGGAACCACTTGAAACACCAATTCAGCAGGGTAAGTTGCAAGTCGTTTCCTTAATGAGAACTTTTCAAGAGGAGGGTTTTTTTCGTTTTTAATATTTTGTTTCACTTTAGTCCTGCCTTCGTAACACAACTCTCAGTCTGGCGAGAGAAATTATAACGGTACCAGCGGATGCAATTGAGAGATGTAAAAGTTTTATTATTAGAATAACTGGCCAACATATCGTCACTTGAAATGCAAAATAGCGTGTCGTCATATTTTAAATAGATTACGGAGAAGCAAAAAAGTTATAAACGGGAAGTTTCTTGGAATTTTGAAAGCAAAATTTGCAAGTCTAAAATCAAACAGTTTCATTTCATTTAGAGTTGAAAATTTTGTCTCAATAATCCGAGTAGTTGCTTGCTGTTATATAACGTTTTTCCTTCTCCTGTGAATTTAAAAAAAAAAATCATGATACGGTATTTTGCATTTTAGACGACGATATTATTGTATTAAACGGGGATATTTTAAAAACTCTTGGGGCAGTTATTACAACTTCATTATAATTAGAAGTAAGATTTTATCCAACGAACTGCAACTTATCCTGGGGACTATGACATTAAAGTTGCCAGAAACACAGAAATAAGGGATGCATATAACAAAAACTGCAGCATAGTTTTAGGAGCACGAGAAAAAAATAGTTTTTTTCCCTAAAAATTGTATAGTGAAAATGCACTGAAGAGGCGCCTAAAAGTATATCCGTTGAGATATTTAAAACCTGTTTTAAGGGACAAAAACTTTTGTAAAATACTGTAACTAACGCGGTCGTAAGAACACAATTAAATTTTAACATTAATTTATTAAATAAATCCCAAGATTCGGCTGAGATTTCAACAGTGATCAAATGCGCCCTTATAAATTTCTTGGGGAGTGTCAAGGGGGCGTATATGGCTACTTTCTCACGTAACCAGGCAGCTGTGAAGGCTCTTCTAATATGGCAGTTTCACTCTAGAGATGAGATATCCTTAAACGGAATATCTCGACACAGTGGACACCAGGAAAATCAAACAGCCCATGAATTGACCAGTTATTTGAACAGAATAGGTTGAGGAGCAGTCACTTCACGCATAAATAAGAATGAGACTCTGGCAGCACCAACCGATCAGCTGATTTCTATGGGCTTTAGACTAGTCAAGGTTTTGATTAAAACTATTTAATACCAAAAGATTTTTGGACTCAGCAAGTGCAACCTGCTGAGAGTGCTGTTGTCCGCATGAATATGGTGTCAAATTTGTCTGATCTGCAGCAGTGGATTGTTTTAATTTTGCCGGCCTGTTTCAATGGCGAAGACATAGCACTACCATCCTTCCTCGTTTCCTGTAGCAAAAAAATTCACCGGCGAAGTAAAAATATCAATATTAAAATTATCTATCCTTTAATCTTTCCCCTCCTTTCCCAGTTCCAGTGTAAGGCACTGCATATGTAGGGGTCGTGCCCTGAGTACTGGTCCTTTTCATAAAAAAAACCTGGTCGCTGGTTTTATCTACTCTCTCTTGAGAAGAAGTAGTCTAGTGGACTCTCCTCCATGCAGTTGGTTTATAACCAACATGAAACTACGACACACATTCTGTGGAAATGTCTTGTCTTGCGTGGTTTTAGGACATGGATGCTTCAGCTTGAACTTCAAGGATCGGCTGACAACAAAGTGGAGTTTGTGTGGGTACTCAGCAGAAGCTTCATGCAACTATTTCATTAATAATTTTTTTAGGGCTTAAAATATCCAATTGATATCGCAGTATCCGACAGATCTTTTGTTTTAATTATTTTTAAGGACGAAAAAATTTTTCATTTTCCACTGCAGACGTAAAATGCATTTATCCCATTTGTGCGGTTAAAATTTTATTTATGTGAAATTTTTAGTTTCTTCATGTCCCAACAAAAAAATTCTCCGCCGAGCAAGAGAGTGAATGCAACAACAAGCAAAAAAAAAATTTTTAAATATTATAATTTTTTATCGTGGGCCAGTATTTATGGAATGAGCCCTACATAAGCGCTGCATTGTGGCAGAACTAGAAATTTTGACGGACGGTTTGAAAGCATTCATTCCAGTTTCCTACATAATTGGGAATGATTTTCCATCGGCCCTCCAAAATAGTTGACAAGATCGGTTGAAATCCAGCACTCCTTTTCAAAAGGATCGCTTTCCACTTGTTACGCATCCATGTAAAATCTAATAGCTTTTGAGTAAAACGCCTTATCTTCAGCTTATTTCCTCTGAAAAATATTTAAATACCAGAAGAATCTTCAATGACGTTTACAACGCACTGCGTGATGTCTGCCTGCATAAATAATTTTTTATTTAAACAGTTTTTTTTTCTATAAAATATAAGAATATAATTTTAGCATAATTTGACACTAACGATTTCATCAGTTGATTGTCAACAAGTTGCTTTTGCTCGCTTGCGATTTTTCATTCAGTCTCAGTTCTGTTTGCCGTTCGCAACGTTGGAAGGCAGCTAATTTTGAAAAATGTGTGTCATTTCTTTTCAATTCTAGATTTGATTGACAAGATGATATTTCCACATAAAATATGTATTTGGGTCTCATTATTGTCAATTCTTTTGCAAGGATTCATGCAATCCAAACACACACACACACACACACACGCACACACACACTCATACGTTAAGTGAAAATTCTAAGCGAATTTGGTTTGCTCACAACTGATTTTTTTCTTCTGCTGAACGCACACACTCGCACCCCAACTTGTAACAAAATCTCTGATAATATTTGCAAAGCGTCGCCACCTCAGCGTATGCGTAATATTTAAATTTATTCATGCAGAAATATTCCACATACTCTGCGGCATCAAGTTGTTGTTGTTGTTGTTGTCGTTGTTGTTGTTATTATTTACATACTCGCAGAGATGAGATTTATTTGTTAAACTGCGGGTGATGCCAATTGCGTGAGAGTCTCGGAATGTGGGATTATGTAAATCCCAATGGAAAAATCCCAGCTTTTTTAGCACACTGGGACTTCGCAGAACGCGGTGATTTTGTTATTCAACGTTTTTTGTTAAAGATTTCATTTTTATTGCATTTAAAAGTTGGTTTTGAAAAAGAAGCGAGTTCTCATTAGATCCCCATGATTTAAGGGGCAGGTTTTTATGTCTGCAAGAATATTAAAGTTTTAGAAAATCGTTATTGGCTTTAAGACGTTTTGCAAAAATCGATTTTTCATAAGATCTTAACATTTTGCATTCCCACGAGTTGTCCCTGACTACTACTGCGGGAGTGTCACAGCATCTGTGTGCATGTGCGTGTGTGTGTGTGTTGCTAAGTATGTGCACTCTTGATAACTTTGGAACGGTTAGACCGATTCTTTACGTAACCAGTTTCCTTACACTGGTACCACGGGATCTGCTTGAGCCCCACAGATGATGTTTGCTTGGGGGTGAAGCGACGATGTTGCCGTACACGTAAACTTTTAGCTGGGCGTGTGTGAAACATCTGCTTCACTGGCCAAGCTTTGCTTAACGCACGTTCATCTAATTGAAGGCGTGAGGCGGTTCTCGTTCTTCCCTATGTCTTATTGATTCTGTGGCCAGATGTTGGTTGAGGTCTCTTCAATGAGTACACGTGATGGCTGTGGTTTAATACCAAGAATCGCTGGTAGAGATGTCAGATAAGGGTTGATGTTCTGGTATATTCATACTATGCCGGGACTTCGACCCAGCTGATAGCGGTCTCTATGGGCTGCTGCGCATCAGCAGACGTTATGGAAGGGGTGATGTCTTGTGGGTGCTGGGATTGTTAGGAGGGATAAGTCTTACGACTTTGAACTTTGGTTCCTCTTGGTGGTAACGACATGCTTTCCTCGGAAGTAACAAGGCTTTAAGATGGGCCCGAACACCTTAGCAAGGTGTATGAATATGGTTTAATGGCGAAACCATATGAGTGAAGTTACAACCTGTGTAAGCCCTAGGGGGCTGCACTGGTGTGGCCCCTGAAGGTGACAGGGGTGGTAATGAACACCTAATTTCTCTCGAGTGCGTGGGACCACAGTCAGGTAAGGCCGAAAGGCAGGTACTGACGTAAACTTGAGCATTCTCTAACTAAATTAGTGGCGTTCCAAAGAGTTCTATAAATATCCTGCGAAATTAGAAAAAAACCAAAAAACATATTTTTCAAATACTTTCTTTTTGTGGAGTTAAAGAAAAGATCGGTTGACTTGTTTTTAAGACATTTCGAACGAAAAAAATTCGAAAAAAGCCATTTACGGGGGAAAAAAATCCGAAATTATATATCCGATCAATTTTAATGACTCGGAACACTACATCATTCAACGCTAATCGGAAAGCTTTAACATTCTGAAAATTAAAATGACATGAGTACTGATGATGAGTGTGTAGCGCGCTTCGAAAACAGCTGTTCTGCCCTGCTGTGTAATTTGAATATATAAAACTGATGTTGACTTTCCTTTATTCTTTGGAATATTTATCATGTCTTTCTGAATTAAAAACACTTTTCAAACAATTATTCTATAAAATTAAGTTTAATATAAAATAATAGTGTTTTATAAAACTCGGCCATGAAGAGCTCAAAAGCATGGATCAGCGTAACAAACCACGCTACTTTGGCTTTAAGGCTACAATCAGCGCGAAGTCAGCGTCAATATAATTCCTAATAAAATAACTTCCACTTCTGCGTGGCCTCATTAAAACTTATCGCAAAATTCTTTTTTTTAATGAAAATATCTCCACAAATTAAAGTTAAAGTTTTGAAATTGAAGAAAATTAATTAATTTTTTAGTTTTATTTGAGAATAATTATTTGGGCTTAACTATCGCAGATAATCGCTACTTCCTGTTTGGCAACCCCAAATACGAAAGATATCAAAAGCACTGATTCATAAATAAATACTCCTGCTCTCGTATTCCGCTCCGAGTGATGAAAATGTATCTGGATATTGTGCAGCCGTGTGTGTCAAATGTTATTAGAAAGTTGTTGTTGGTTTTGTTCGCTGTAACTCTTCAAATCCTAGACTCAATCTCAACCTGCTACAAAATTATTTGTACTGCGGCTTTCGCAGCACTTTATTAAATATTCATAATTAATTTGTTTTGAAAATGTTAATAAAAGAATTTGTTTTCAAGTACTTGCGATTTGTTCACCAGCATGTTTGTGAGTCATTTTGACTAAATTAAAATGCTGCCTGATTTCTAGTTCGTTATTTTTTATTGTTTATCCATAAAAATTCATTCGTTTTCGTTTGTTGTTGACAAAAGTTCTTTTGTTATTTTTTGCCCCCAGAAAGTTGTGGAAAAAAATGGGGTGAATATCAATAAAAAAAAGTAAAAATAAAAAAAAAAATATCTAAAATAAAAAGTGATGAAAAAAGCAGAAAAAAAATAATTTCTTTTTAAATTTTTGGCTTAAATTCGCTGTCGCTACTGCCGTAGACGGAAATAACTGGAAATATTTTAACAAAACTTTCTATTGTATAATTGTGTGTGTTTGTGTGTGTGTGTGTGTTTGTTTTTCATGGAACACTTAGCAGAAGTATGTAGAGAAGTTCTGTAACAGCAATTTGCTTGTTGTCTTATTGTAAAAAAATAAATCGTTAGAAAATTGAAATTTGTCTTAAAGTTCTTCTCTTTTATTTTAGTTTGAAGTAACAGCAAACACACAATCACATCGTCATTTATATAACGAGACTTTGGTGGACTGACTGTAGGCAGAGTGTTCAGGTATAAAACTGAAACCCGGTTTTTCATATCAAAACAAAGCGAATGTTTTTTGAGTGAAATCCAATTGGAAATTAAAAAAGCCTTTTTATAACAGTTTTGAAAGGGGAAATAATTTTGAATTTTTTTGCAAGATTTTCGGAAAAAACCATCAGCACATAATTATAATTAAAATTATATATTTTATTAATTATAAATCTAATTATAATTGTTCGAAAAGTATTTTCGATTCAGAAGGACTTGATATATATTCGAAAGCGCAAGAGAAAGTCGTTATTACTTCTGAATATTCAGCTTATATAGCAAAGCAGAACAGCTGTTTTCGAAAGCCGCTACACTCTCAGTACCTATGAATGTATAATTTTATTACCATTTGTTTGGTGGCTCAACTGAAAGTGCTAACAGTTTCTATTTGTACCAATTTAATTATAAAAAAGAATACGAAAACGAGTCAACATCACTTTCAAATATTCAACTTACACAGCAGAGCAGTACAGCTGCTTTCGAAAGTCACCACACTCTCACTAAGCTAATTTCCTTGTGGCAACGTGTTAAGAAAACATGTTAAGACATATTTTAGCGAACAATGATTTTTTCCGTAATAATTCTCGTATTTTGTTTTTATTATTATCTTAAGTTTTTTTTTCAAATTATAAATTTGACTTTTAAATTTGATTTTCTTAAATTCTTGCCATATATAGGGTGTTTTTTATGGAGTGATACAACTTGGATTTGGCATCGCAGCTTTATTTGACCACCCATTTAACAGCTGATAGTTGGTTTTTGTTTAGTTAGCTTTGCCATTTTATTATGGATCAATTTACACCAGCGCAACGCGTGCAAATTGTGGAAATTTTTAATCAAAATAATGGATCTGTTCGTCAAACTTATCGTGCACTTCGATCAAGCCCGTTTTTGCTTGAATGGGTACGTAAATAAACAGAATTGTCGCATTTGGAGTGAGGAGAATCCACAGCAAATTACCGTTTGGTGCGCTTTATGGGCTGGCGGAGTCATTGGCCCATATGTCTTCAAAAACGATGGTGGCCAGAATGTTACTGTTTGTGAAAATTGGTGTTCCAGATTGTGCCTTGTACGCGCCTTGTACGCGCCATTGACATTAATGTCATAAAATTTTGTATCCAATAAAGACCGTTTCATTGATATCAACAATATATTGATATGTTTTATTATAATTTAAACTTGTATCACTCTATAAAAAACACCCTATATATTAAAGGTCTAATAAAAACTGCTTATTTGAGAAATTTTTTATAAATAGAAAATATTATCCCGGAATCAGGCCTTAAGAAAATGTCTGTTCAATAAGAGATTGCGGAGCCGGTTTTGGGAATCTCTTCTTTCAAGCATCGTGTTGTAGTTTTCATTATTATTCTGTTCTCTGAAAGCTCTAGTTGGCATTGTTTTTGCTTTTTATTGCTGTTCTTTTACGCATTTGGAATCAACTCAATTCAAAGTTTTTCCTCATTTTTTTCCCCGTTTCAATTTTCATAAGGCGAGGCATCGTAATGTGATTCTGTTACTCCGTCATATTGTGTGGATATCATCGTTACCATCATCGGCAGCACACCAGCAGCAGTAGCACCCATCATTGGCATCATTATAAGTGTAGTTGTTCCGAGTCGTTGTTGTCGTTGTTGTCGTTGTCGTCTTTGTCCTTATTGTTGTTGTATTACATGTTATAATTTTCTGTTGAAATGTGCGAGCAATAAATTTATTTCTTTAAATTTAAACAAACACAAGAGTGTAATCTCTTTTGTGCACACACACACACACACACACCTACTTTTGTACATTTATATGTGTGTGTGTGTGTGTGAGTAGTTTTACATATAAACTTGCATTCGTTTATGTTGAAATATAAGTTTGCTACACTTGTATTTACAAAACTTAAGTTGAGTGCTTAGTAGCATCAGTAATACAAACACCATTATGCAAGCACACACACACACACACATACACATTTAACTATTCGTACGAGTGTATCATCATCATTATCATCATGATTGCCAACCATGAATTGCGTTCCCTGCTGTAGACTTTTATTAACTGCACTTGTTTACGCGTTCTTTTTGCTATTTTTTATACGAGAATATACATTTTCAAGGATAATAATTAAAGTCCTTGCAGTGCTGCCAGATACGCTTAAAACATATCCGTCTCTTAATAAAAAAAAAAATTAATAAAAAAATAAAATTAAATAAGAAAAAAACTATTGTGATTGATTGTTTTAGCTTCTGTTGTGGTGCCAATAATCAGCGTGTTTTCATAATTCACAGCTTTCAAATGCATTTAAAAACGGCACAGTTTTCATCAAATTCTGCTTATTTCTTGTACTTCAGCTTTCTGATTATTGTTGAAAAATATTTTACTGTTTCCTAGTTTAGTTTAAATTAAGTACTTTTTCTTTCAAATATTTTTATATAAAATATATGTTTTTTTAAATTAGATTCCAGCAAAGAAAAGCGCATGGCTGCTACCGCTGACGTTAGTGGTGTAAGAGAAGATTTCATTCTTTTAAAATTGTGTAAAATTTATTTTGTTCCAAACAAACTAAATTACGTTTACATTTAATCAACTTAATATTTTAATAGCTCAAGGACTTTTTATATGAAATATTTTTTAAAATGTTTCTTTGAGTTGGCATCACTGCTTTATTTGAGCATCTATTTAACAGCTGATGGTTGCTTTTTGTTTAGTTTCTTTGAAATTTCATTATGAACAACGCGTGTGAATTGTTGAAATTCTTAATCAAAATGATTGTGTTGTTCGTCAAACTCCTCCATTCAAAATTTTATTTGACGATGAAGCCCATTTCTGGTTGAACGGGTGCGTAAACAAGCAGAATTGTCGGACTTGGAGTGAAGAGACTCCACAGAAAATTATTGCTTGTTGCGCCTTCTGGACTTTGATGAGTCATTGACCGATATGTCTTGAAAAACTATGATAGTCAGGGGCCAAATTACCGCATTCGATATCGATCGAAATTTCAATACAATTAAAACACAAATTTGCCTTACTTTGACCCCAGAATTTTACTGTCAAGGGTGAACGGTAGAGGAAGAAGATTCGATATATTTTCGTAACTCAATTACGTGGCATTAACCCTGCTGATGTTTGGTTCCAACTGCAGGGAGCCACTTGACACACAGCGGGCGCTACAATTGATTTACTCAAAGAAACTCCTGACGAATAAATAGTTTCATGTTATGGGCCAATTAATTGGCCAACAAGATCATGTGATTGGATTATTTTCTTTCACGTTATGTCAAGTCACTTGTCCACATCGATAGACCACCAATAATTGAACATGTGGAAATCAACACTCGAAGAGTTGTCGGTGAAATACGGCCGCAAATGCTGTGAAAAGTTGTTACAAATTATTGTTCCAGATTGCGCCTTCTACGTGCCAGCAGAGGCGACCACATGGCAGGAATCATCTTTAAACACTAATTTCACAAGATTTTCTTTAAAACACAACCCGTTTCATGGATATTAAAAATATATTTGCTGGCTTAATTATGATTTAAACTTGAAAAGCACCCGTTACTGTTTGTGTTTTATTTTTTATGTTGCATGCAACACTTCGCATCTAAGATGCAAATCACTTGAAAGCAAATAGCAACTAGAAGTGTTTTATTCCTCAAGCTGCTCACAACCAACACCAACTTGAATCCTTTACCCACTGATTTTGCTTTAGTTTCCATAAACTTTTCTTTATACATTTTTCTTACTCAAAGCAAACTAATTTCGGCTCCTCACGGCAGAGCTGGAAGATGTTCCTGCTTCATATTTAGTTTATCTTGATTTTTGTTTGTTTGGCTTAAAAACTCTGGCTTAAGTTCGTAATTTATCATCCAGATACTTTTTATCTGTTATGTGGCATCTTCTCCATATTCATATCCATATCCATGTTGCATTGTTACGAAACAAAGTCAATGTTATCAAGTATTTTATTTTCCATTTTTTTCTCTCTTCGCTACAAAAATAAAAAAAGGGAAAACATAAACCTCCTTTTGATTTTCATAAAAATTAACATTTTTGCATCATGTTTGCTTGTTCGTTTGTTCGTTAGCTCGCGCACTTGTTCCGTTAAAGTGTTGCATGTAAAATAAATGGCACCATTAACGATGTTGGTTGTCTGTAGTTTCCTTTTTTTTTTTTAATTTTCATTTACAAAAGCAGCATTAAAGTTCATATTAAAAAAAAAAAGAGAAACAGGAGAGAAAAATATTGTTCGAACATGAGAGACATAAACAATTTGGGAAGTGAAACAACTCATAAAATAAATATTTATAAATTTATTCCAGCAAAAAAGTCAGCTGCGAACATTTGCAATATAACAGCGGGGTCTGTTTGTTTGGAGGTGGCCAAAGAAAAGGGGCGAACATTTTCAAAGGTTGTATTGGAAATTATTTGAAATAAATTATCTGCCGCGGGCGCTAATTGAGTATGTGAATGTATTTTAAATCGAGCGCACATATTCGGCTGCTTGGCATTCGTACGTGAACCCACAAATTACACGGTGCGAGATGCGAAATTCTTTTAATACAAACAAACAAGCAAACAAACAGTTGTGTGAGATGTGGTAGCACAGATTCCAAATAAAGAAGACAAACAGTTGTGTGAGATGTGGTAGCACAGATTCCAAATAAAGGACATAAACAGTTGTGTGAGTTATGGTAGCACTAATTCCAAATAGAGGGGACAAACAGTTGTGTGAGATGTGGTAGCACTAATTGCAAATAAAGGCGGCAAACAGTAGTGAGAGATGTTGTAGCACTGATTCCAATTAAAGCCGACAGTGATGCTTAAATTTTTGTTAAGTTCTTTGAGTCGCTTTTAGCGGTTAAGCAGAATTTTATGCTAAATATTTTTGTGATGAGTACCAGCTTAGACTTTTGTGCTACATTCCCACTAAAGGCTTCAAAATCCCCACACGGCAACTATTTAGAGCAGTGCAAGATTTTAAGGCAGTGAAAGATTTTCTTTGAACTGCTCCCAAAATAAATTCTGTAAGAAAAAACTTTAAAAACTCTGCACACTGGTGCTCGTTCGTTGGTTCGAACAATAACTTGCGAAATCGACGATCACACAGAAAGTTGTTAATTAAGCTAAAAGGTTGTATACGACTTATGAAAGAAATGCGTAACGAAAGTTTCTGTTAATTATAATTTAAATAAAATTTTTTTAATTTAAATCTTAACAGATAAAATCAGAATATTCTTTTCATACAGACAAGATCATGCATGCACGGCAGTCATGTTCCACATCGAAGACATTATAATTCCACAACATATTTTTACTCCGAATCGGAACAGAAAAGAAGTCACAACTTTCTTGTCATACAGACAAGATCGTGCATGCCACACAGTCACTCTTTAGAGAGCCCACTTATTGTGAATAGTTGTAAAGATATTGAATTGTTCCGCGGAAAATAGGCTTTTGGCCTCACTTTCAACTCATAGACATTCATTTCATTTCCGCAGTTAATTTTGTTGCACAGTATTATTAGCATTGAAATAAGTTTTTGGTGTATTTTGCAGCAACCGAGATAAAACAAAAGTTTACATGTTTCCTAACTCAATATATATTTTTGTTTAGGGAATGAATGGACTATTAAAAAGGGGCAAAATCTAAATAAAACTTTAACGTTTAACAAAACGAGGCATTTAATTGTTAAACTCTGCAGCAACTTTTGTTGATTTCGCTATGGTTTTTATTTAGTTTAAATGATTTTTTAAAACAATTTATTTACTTTTGGGATCTCTCTTGGAAGACAAAATTTATATGATATTAATTGTCATTAAAGAAGTCATTTAGTACCACGTTTAGTACCAAAAAATAAACAATTTTTGTTTCGGATTTTCTGTTCCATCTAATATTTTTGTATATGTTTTTAGTAGAATAAATGATTAATTTTTATTAATTAAATTAAGTAAAAGATTTCACAAAATGTCTTATGCAAAGACATGCTTCAATATGTTTGTTTGTGTTACTAAATTTAAAATTATTAATCAGGATTAAGTTCAAGTCTATGAATTTGGAAAATACTTCCGTATTAAGAATTAGATTTTTTGAAGTTTTTATATTAACATTTTTATTAAGATATTTTCAATATATTATACAATTATCATAGTAGAGCAGAGCAGTACGGCTGTTAAAAAGTTCCCAGTTAAAAAAGTGTTGTCAACTTAAAGCTTTATAATGGGTGCTTTTTATAGAGTGACATAAGTTTAAATTATAATTAAGCCAGCAAATATATTTTTAATATCCATGAAACGGGTCTTATTTTAAAGAAAATCTTATGAAATTATTGTTTAAAGATGATGCCTGCCATGTGGCCGCTTCGGCTGGCACGTAGAAGGCGCAATCTGGAACAATAATTTTCAACAACTTTTCACAGCATTTGCGGCCGCATTTCGCCGATAACTCTTCTGATGTTGATTTCCAGGTGTTCAATTATTGGTGGTTTATTGATGTAGACAAGTGACATAACCTCAAAGAAAATAATCCAATCACACGATCTTGTTGGCCAATTAATTGGCCCATAACATGAAACTATTTATTCGTCAGGAGTTTCTTTGAGTAAATCAATTGTAGCGCCCGCTGTGTGTCAAGTGGCTCCCTGCAGTTGGAACCAAACATCAGCAGGATTAATGCCACGTAATTGAGTTACGAAAATATATCGAATCCTGTTCCTCTACCGTTCACCCTTGACAGTAACATTCTGGAGTCAAATTACGGCATTAGATATCGTTCCAAATTTGTATTTTAGTTGTATTGAAATGTTGATCGATATCGAATGCGGTAATTTGGCCCCTGATCATCATCGTTTTTCCAAACATATCGGCCAATGACTCCGCCCGCCCATCAGGCGTACCGAACAGTAATTTTTTATGAGTGTGATTATGTTCCAACAAAACCTTGTGGATTCTCTTCACTCCAAATGGGACAATTCTGCTTATTTACGCACCCATTCAACCAGAAAGGGGCTTACCGGCGAATAAAATTTTGAGTGGAGGAGTTTGACAATTATTTTCATTAAAAATTTCAACAATTTGCACGCGTTTCTCTGGTACAAGTCGATTCATAATGAAATTTCAAACGAAAGTAAACAAAAAGCAACCATCAGCTGTTAAATAGATGCTCAAATAAAGCAGTGATGTCTACTCAAAGTGATGCCAACTCAAAGTGATGCCAACGCAAAGTGATGCCAACTCAAAGTGATGCCAACAACCTTGTTTATTTCAATTAAAATTTAACAATTAACTCATTTGTCGTTCTACATGTTGCCTTTACCACAAATAGCACAGTTAGTATGCGCACTACGAATAATACTGGAAGCTGGAAACAATTCTAAAATTATTGTGGTCAGAGTTTTGGTTTTGGTTTTCATTTAATTTAATATTTTTACAGGCTCTTCCATTACACTCAATAAATACGAGTACGTTCTACTTGTTTGCTCGTCCTTTTGTTTTTAAATTCAGTCACATGAAAGAATTCTAAATGGGATAATGTATGTGTGCGCTACTAGTGTAAATGTGTTCGTATGTGTGTCAAGCTTTGATGTTTATTTTAAGGCAAAAAACGAAACAAAAAAGAGAACAAAAAAAATATGAAAGGAAAATGTAAGAATAATTGAGAAACACTCAAGAAATTTATGCTTCATTAAATTCATTTAGGTTTTACTGCCAATCCAATCATGTCATTAAATATTGTTTTGCATAAAAGGCCCTGCTGGTTAGCAACTACCCGGCAGTCAGTGGATGCGATAGCGAAACGTGCCTACATGTGTGCTGGCATGTGTATGTGTGGTTGTGTCTAGTAGCATCAGTGCAGAAATGCAATCTGATTAAAAGCAGATAGTGAATTGGCCCTCCGCAAGCAGTCATGCCACGAAATTGGCCTACAAGATCTTGTAAAATGGGGTTAATTGTTAACAAATGAACTGGTGGGTGTGTGAAAAAAATAAGAAAAATTAAATCTATACAAAAATGAGCTCTGAAGCAGGCAGCCGCAAAGAGTTATTTTATTGGAAGAATTTCTACCATTTTGTGTGTGCGTCCTTCTCCTCCTGCTTGTATTTGTATCGGCATTTGTGCGTTGCGTATGAAGAATATATTTTTAAAATTTATCCTCAAACGAAACAAGGACCTTTTGCTTTTTTCTCGAGTTGTTCTTTTTCTTCTTGTTCTGCTTTTACTTTTGTCGTGTTGTCGTTACCAACCAAAGATGAAATTCTATGAAGCATATGGAAATGCCAGCATGCAAATGCCAACAAGACGTATTTAATACATTCATGCCAAAGAGGATAATTCCACATTGTGATTAAACATTTACACGCAGGGGAAATAAATGAAATACTCACATTCACATTCACATTCACATTCACATATACCGCACAAGTGTATGTGTATGTGTGAGTGTAGTATTTTGTATATCTATCGCTTGTGCACTTGTAGTTGAATTTATATATTTAAATTTCCACAAGTGTGAAGGATGTTTGTGGTTGTTATTTCTTCGTTTATTTTTTTTAAGGCGTTTGTAAAAATAGTTGATTTCATGTGGAGAAATATCATCCATATAAATGAAAATATTAATAATGTAAATACGTTCACCTCTTCTTCTGCTTTAAACCGAAAAGACTTAAAAGGTTAAGCCGCATTCAATTTGTACAACAACGTCGAGGCATACAAAAATCTTTTGCGAATAAGTGGCGTTTTTCAGTCTCTTTTATTTTTCTTGTTCTTAAATTTCAAATATTTTGATTTTTCAGCAACCGCAAACAATTTATAATATTAAACAGTGGGGATTTTCAAGAATTAATATAATAAATAAGACTACAACTGGTGATCAATTCAAGTGAATTAGCGAATTTACAAAAAATTATTAATTGATACTCGTATGTGCATGCACGATCTTGTCTTAACTGGTTTGTGCTTTTTTCAGAAGTAAATTAATATGAAAAGAGTATTTTAATTTTTTTGAGTTCAGGCTGAGACTAAAAATATTGTGGAACTATAATGACTGCACGTTTCTATGATGTCGAACGTGACTGCACTGCATGCACGATCTTGTCTGTATGGGTTTGGGCCTTTTTGAAAAGTAAATGAATATGAAAAGAATATTATAATATTTTTGACTTCAGGCTGAGGCTAAAAAAAGTGTGGAATTGTAAAGATTGGGCGTGTCTTTGATGTCGAACGTGACTGCACTGCATGCACGATCTTGTCTGTATTGGTTTGTGCCTTTTTAAAAGGGAAATAAATATGAAAATAATATTTTAATTTTTTGAGTTCAGGCTGAGACTAAAAAAATTGTGGAACTATAATGAATGGGTGCGTTTTTGATGTCGAACGTGACAGATGTGCATGCACGATCTTGTCTGTATAAAAAAAATATACAGATTTTTTCTGTTAAGATTTAAAATAACAAAATTTTGTGGATTTATAATTATTGGACGTTTCTATGATGTCAAGCGTGACTGCTGTGCATGCACGATCTTGTCTGTATGAAAGGAAAAGTTAAATTTTTTCTATTGAGATTTAAAATAAAGCTTTTGTGGAATTGTAATGATTGGGCGTATTTTGGATGTCGAATGTGACTGATGTGCATGCACAATCTTGTCTGTTATGAAAAGAATATGCTGACTAATAAAATTTTATGTTATTAAAATGAACCAACAGTTCTATGATGTCGAACGTGACTATCGTAAACACTTACGTGGACTGAAAAAAGTCAGTATAAAACGGAATTTTATGTATTTATTTTTCTACTTCACTCGGGATTCAGGGTATGACACCTACTCATGCAATGCGGAACTATAAAAGGCGTTGGCTACCTGTTTAAATATGTAATAAGCCAACAAATCCCCTATTATTTCCACGCAAGAAATTTTTTAATGTTGTGCTATTTTGATGTAAATTGAAATAAATCTGTTGGCTGCTTTAACAATTAATGGAAACAAATTGGCCCGCAATCTCTTCGTCTATAACTATATTGAGTTTCGTAATTCACTAACCGACATTGCCCCAGTGTGCCACACTAAACTGTACGATTTCACGCCTCATTAACAAGAATTTGTCAGACTTACAACGTTGATAACAAATTAATGTCTTTCTCTATGAACATGTACGCCGAGATAATGCACAGATTAGAGAGACATATTTTCGGGCCAACAATATGTAACATATTAATCAAAACAAACACGTCCACAAACATTCGAGAAATACATGTTTCTTTTACATACGTTCGCATGACTTTTGTCTTTGACAAACAGCTTCCGTTTCCACACATAATTATTAACGCCATGTGCGCAGGAAGTGGTTTCGAGAATCAAGGCCACAAGAATGCTGCTACGAAATGTGTTGGCCTGTCTCAGCCAGAGATAGTTGTGAATTGGTAATACAATTTGTTATTTTATTTATTTTATTTTTTGTAAAGCCCGTATGCCAGTTGTTGGCTATTTCTTGTGTTAGTTTGGTTTGGCAAGACATCAGTACAGCTTTTATAGAAGCGGGCAAATGATCAATTACAATTTCATTCTGACCATTTTCTTTTGTTTATATTAACAATCTTCACCTGCAGCGATAATCAATAAGATGAGTTGTTATTAATGCGCACTATAAACTGATGCGAAGCCATTTAATTACTGCATTAATGCGATTATGGTATTGAAATTCTCTTGCATGTAACCATTGAATTTGTATGTCCTGAATTCGTATGGAATGTAGTTTTATATGCGAAAGGAATTTTGATGGTGTGTGTGTGAGCACGTGTGTGTATTAGTCACCAGCAAATATGAGTGCCGGAATTCGCTTTAATTATTTCGTATTGAAGTTCTCATGAAAGCATAATTATTTTCTAAAAATGTTTCATTGTCTTCCATTCATTAAAACTTTTTCTTTTAATTCATCAACTAATTTTGAGATGAGTCTCATATCCTTTTGCCTTTTGCCTTTTGCTTCATTTAATGAATTACCCATGACGGAATTAATGTTCCTTTTGTGCACAACTTTGTTAGGGATTAAACGAGATATCAGCGTTTAGTTTCAATGAAACAAAATGCTCAGTAGAAACGAGAAGATAAAATAAAAATTAATTAATCAATGAAATAAAATCCTTTTGTAAAGGAGTCTTGTGATAAATAAGAATATTGTTTTAGAAGCACAATTTTTTTAAGCTAATTTCTTAAAATAAATTTTCCATAAATATCGATTAATTTATCGGTATGAAAAATATGTCAAACACTAAAAATACGTTGTTTTTAGCAAATCAAAATAAAATGTGTAAAATAATTCTTAATATGCAAATAAATTTATAAAAAAAATTGTATTTCTATGAAAAAATGGGGTCTCATTTCATGAACCAACCACTCCACGTTTTTTTCACTTTAAACACTTTTTCTTTTAATTTTCCCTTTGCAGTTTGATTTGAAATAAAGGTTCGGATTTTTAGTTTTTTTGAAATTTTTTGTTAGACTTTTGATAGAAGTGTACTCATGTTATTGTGTTAATATTTATAATTAGTTTTAATTATTATTGATTATTATGAATTATTATTAATTATTACTAATTATTATTAATTATTATTAATTATTATTAATTATTATAAATTATTATTAGTTATTATTAATTATTAATTATTTTTAATATTATTAATTATTATTAATTACTATTAATTATAATTGATTATTATTAATTATTTTTCATTGTTATTCATTATTATTAATTATTATGAATTGTTATCAATTATTACTAATTATTATTAATTATTATAGATTATTATTAATTATTAATTATTTTTAATTATTATTAATTTTTATTAATTACTATTAATTATCATTGATTATTATTAATTACTTTTCATTGTTATTAATTATTATTAATTATTATTAACTATTATTAATTACTTTTTATTATAAATTATTTTTATCTTATTATTATTTATTATTAATTGTTATTAATTATTACTAATTATTACCAATTATTATTTATTATTAATAATTATTATTAATTTTTTTAAATTATTATTATTCATAATTATTATTAGTTATTATTAATTATTATTAGTTATTATTAATTATTATAAATTAATATAAATTATTATTAATTAATAATTATTTTTAATTACTATTAATTATTATTAATTACTATTAATTATCATTGATTATTATTAATTACTTTTCATTGTTATTAATTATTATTAATTATTATTAGCTATTATTAATTACTTTTTATTATTAATTATTATTAGTTATTATTATTTATTATTAATTTTTATTAATTAATACCAATTATTATTTACTATTAATAATTATTATTAATTTTTATTAATTATTATTATTCATTATTAATTATTATCAGTTATTATTATTTATTATTATAATTTATTTAATTTATTATTAATTACTCTTAATTATTATTAATTACTGTTGATTATCATTATTATAAATTCTTTTTAATTATCATTAATTATTATTAATTACTATTAATTGAACGGCTCAACTGAATTGAACGTTCAAGAATGTTTTGGATATCACTCTTGAATCTAGATTTTCTGTGAATTTGAACCGATTTCGATCCGGTTTGCTATGATCGACATGGTTTTTATATATTAAGAGCTGATTGGTTTGTGGAATTGATCGCTCAAGCAGTAGAAAAGTTATTAAAAAAACTGATTTGAAAATGGTTTAATTTTATAAAGTTTTTAATCTTGAAATTTACCGGTTCGAATCGGTTCAAATTCACAGGAAATCTCAGTTGAAGAATGCTCTTCAGAACGTTCTTGAACGTTCAATTCAGTTGAGCTGTTCAAAACTTATAAGCAAAAGTTATACATGCACACACACACACACGTACACATCCACACAAAACACTTTCGATGCCGAATGATGCGTTTTGTTGCAGGTTTTTTACCAAAAGAATTTGAATTTCAATTATAAATATGTTTTCGAATTTCATAGAAGCAAATTATTTATTTATGTTTTCGTCTTGACAGGCAACACATGCGAGCCTCCTGCCAAGAAAACTTATTAATACTTTTTCCAATAATATTCTACCTGCGCTCATCTTTAATCATCATGTCAAAAAAAAAAAAAATGATTTTCCCCTTTTCCCTCATTCCAGTTGTATGATTTGGATTCAACTATTTCTCCATTCACTGCAAAACGTTGAATATTCTAGAATGTATGAACAAACTGAATATCACAGCAGGCCCTGCAGCGTCTTTATCACCTGGCTGACATATTGAGGAACATAAATATTTCCGCTCCAACAGTTGGAGTCATAAAAAATATGTTTTTATGAAAATATTCCCCAAAAAAGCAACACCGAATCTATTGAAATAAAACTTCTTTGATTTACGAGTTGAGTGGATGTTCTTCCAGCACGTGATTGACAGGCGGTGGATTTGTTTATTCTAAGTAAAATATTATTATGAGAGATTTTTTTTTTATTTTTGGTTCCGGAGGTTATGACAGGAGTAACTCGCATAAAGAGAGTTTGTTGAATGACATGTTTGGCTTTCATCTCTTTCGAGCCAATATTTGAATTGAAATTATTGCCAAGAGCATATAAACTGCTAACAAGAATTTTTATTACTGGTAACTGAATGTCTGCATGTGTGCGTAGATAATGTTTATAATACTTCCGCTAAATACACACACACACACACACACATTCGCATACATCCGTTTATATTCGCAAGTTTGGATTTTTGCAAGGAGAATATTTTGGCAAAAGTGTAGCTTTTCATGACATCCTGTTCTTTTTATTTGCAAATAAATGCGGGCGGTTGCTTTAGATTTCTTCATGTTCGGATCACTCGCCTGAAATCGGTGACTTGATAGCACTTTTGTTTGAGTGTGTACGTGCGTATTCAAACATATTTATTTATCAATGATTCTGACACTTATTCGTATTGCAAAAAACGTTTGAATATTTTAGGATAATAAAAAAAAGGTATATTAATAAAAATCGTGCATCTATTTTTATTAAATATAATTTTCACAACAAAAAATAAAATAATAATTCTAGAATAGTCAAGCAGAACACAAAATGCTTTCCATGCTTCCAAGAATCCTTTTTCGCTCCCACCGTGCGTGCAAGCAAAGTGTATCTGAAATACTCTCAACTACAAGATGTTTATTTATGGTTACTTTGTTTCAAATCTAGAAACTCGAGTTAATAATTTACAACATTAAAAATAGAAAAAGGAATCTGTTTATAAATCATTCTTGGCTGCGGTTTTAAGCTGGTACACAAGCAGTGTTCTTTTGGCAACAATAAAATGTTACACCAATTCCATTTTCAATTAAATAGAACTTTTTTAAATAAATTTGGCAACGTGTTCTTATATTGTTCTCTTTTCTAAAAAAGAGGGCTACATTTTTTTCATTTTTTTAACAGAAAACGCCAATTTTATGTGATTTAAAAATTAAGAATTAATTAGAAATAAGTCCAACATCCGTTAACAAGAAGTTAAACTCCTCCAAACTGCTGCCTTTAAAAGAAATGAAAAAGTGTTACATGTTTTCAGAAAAGAACACGATATAAGTTAAAACCGCCTTTAATGCGGTACCAGAACGGGCGAAGAATTTAAAAATTTTAGTGGCGTAGTTTCATCAAATTACTTTCAAATATAATTTCTTGTCCACATAAAAATATCAGATATATAAATTATTTTGTAATCGAATAATGTTAATCATTCGAATAATTTTCATTGTAGTAAATTTATGGAGCACATATTTTGGAACCATGTTGATATTTTTGATTAAAATGTTCAATGCGACAACAAATTTATTCGCATCAATTAATAAATTTGAAGAAATTTTATTCGAATATAATTAAATATATATAATTTTTTTTCGATTGAGATTTATTTGTTTTAATATATATTAAAAAAGATTTCATATCAACATGTGCACGAATATATTTTAATCGGCTATATTATATTCGCATGAAATTTATTCGAATAAAAATTTAATAAAATAATTTTTCTTTCCAACATATAAACGAATTAATTTTAATCGATTTAACTTTATTTACACAAATTTTATTCGAATATATTTCATTCATATATATTTTGTTGGAATATAGTATTCGAACAAATTTTATTCGAATAAATTTTGTTCGAATACGTTTTATTCCAATATACATACTCTAATAGATTTACCTTTATTCGAATAAATTTCATTCGAATTAATATATATTAAAATAGCTTTCATATCAACATGTAGACGAATACATTTTCATTGACTCAACTTTATTCGTATAAAATTATTCGAATATGTGATTAACAAAATAATATATTTTTCCAACATAAATATTAATTAATTTTAATCTATTTAACTTTCTTTGCACAAATTTTATTCCAATATATTTAATTCATATAAATTTTATTGGAATATTGTATTCGAATAAATTTCATTCGATTAACTTTTATTCGAAAACGTTTTGTTCCAATACATATTAATAGTTTTAGTTTTATTCAAATAAGTTTAATTCGAATTAATATATATTAAAATAATTTTCACAGCAACATGTATTCGAATATATATTAATTGACTGAATTATATTCGCATAATATTTATTCGATTCTATATTTAAAAAAAAGTAATTTTTTTCCTACCTATAAATGAATTAATTTTAGACGATTTAAATATTTTGAAAAAATTTAGTTTGAGTATATTATTCGATTAAATTTTATTCGAATCAATCTTATTCGAATAAATTTTGTTGGATTAAATTTTATTGGAAGATATATTTATTAATATATTTTTCGTTCCAACAACGTTTATAACAACAAATTTCAATCGAATATATTTTGCATTCGAGAATTATAGAAACGTTAACTTAAATTTTGAAATTAAATGGCGTTACTAAGAGGAAACTCAGTATATAATTTTATATACGTTAAGTCTTATTTGTCTTTATGCATTATTTTCGGTCGAGAGTTAAGCATTTTGTTGCATTTAAAATGGAAATTCTTACAGAATCAAAATGTCACAAAAGTAAAAAAAAAAAAATTTCGAATAAAACTTAATCGATTTATTCTTATTCGGAGATATGTCATTATAATTAAATAAAATAAAATTAATATATAATTCCAACAAATTTTACTAGAATTTTATTTATTAGAATTTAGTTTGTTAAAATAAATTTTATTTCAATAAATTTTATTCGAATAAATTTTATTCGAATAAATTTTATTCGAATAACTTTTATTCGAATAAATATTTATTAAAATATCTTTCACTCAGCAAAATACAATTAATTTACGCACCTCCAAAGCAGGATGTAACCACATACTCTGTTTTGTTTGTGATTATGAACATTTTCGGTAGGGAATTTATTATTTTGCACTTTCACAGTGTAGCAAAATTGCTAAAAATAGCCAAAATATTCAATAGTAAGTTTGAATACAGAGTTTGTGTGTCTAGTGTCAGCAACTTTTCCAATTATTACAATATTTGCACTCATGCCTTATTCGTTTAATAAAACACTAAAATCACACACTTAAAAAAAAAAGCTGGAAATGGTGTAAATAAAAATTTGTGTGCCTTAAGCACAATATATTTAGTTGATATTTGAATCCATTTAATATTTTATATTATTTTCAAGGACTATTAATCACAATTGCTGGGGAGCACAGCCCTGATTTATAGTATTTTTATTACACCGCAGCTTAATTTGCACGCCTGCTGTCTGTCTTTCTCTCATGAACTTTAATTTGATGTTATTAAATAATATTTAACTTAATTGAAACATATTTTCTACACATTTTTCTTTTCGCAACGAATATTATCTTAAGTGCCACTAAGTGATTTGAGCAAAATATTTTATTTGTTTTATTAACAATTCTGTTGCTCTTTAAGTTCCATTAAATCTTTTCCTTTCTTAAGAAAATTGCCTGACTGTTGTTATTGTTGTTGTTTAATTTGTCGTGTTAAGTGTTTCAATAAATATTTGCATCTGCTCTTAACTGTCACAACATTTGCCCAACTTTCATTACGTGAGAGCATTAACGAACTCAGCCAAAATCAAACTTAAATGAACTCAATTCAGCACAATTTTAAATGAACTGGTTGATGTGACTGCAGAGTTTTACGACTGTCAGCAGGGATGGATATGGTGCTTTAATTGCACGATATTATTAAATTCTTAAAAAAATGCAATATAAATTAAGTCATGCAATTTAACTTTTGGAACAGGAAACAATAATATTTTGCTTTTCTTAACTCCAGATGTCGTTGCTCTGAGTGTTTAATTAATTAAAGCTGAATAAAATTTTGTGTTTCAAAAATATTTTTGAATAATTCGTATTTATTAAATTGCGAAAATTCAGTTTAAAAACTGCATGCCCGGAGCTACAAACTGTTGCATGAATGCTGATGATATGCGTGGCTGCGGGTCTGGTTTAGCTTTTGCCAAAGCATTTTAAAATTATCATATTAATTAAAACCATTTTATGGAAAACTTTTAATTAAGCTAATTATTGAATTAGAAAACATTTTGATTCGCGTTTAAAAATATTCATGGACGTTGGGAAACAATTTTATATATTAGAAATGAAATTTAAAATAAAAGTTCTATACCATTTTTTTTTAATATATAAACAAATCACTGACATGGATTTTCAAGAATTTAGTAAAATACTTTTCGAAAAAACTAGACATTAAATTAAACGTCTGGTTGTTTAATTAAGAAGTTTAAAAGAACATCAAACAAAAGCTCAATATTCCATCAATTTGTTTGGTTTGTTAACTCTATTAAAAAACAAGTTTTTTTCTATTTCCAAATGAAAGTAGAAGTGAAAAAGAGAACAACAACAATTATTTATTATTTTCACAAAACAATTGTTCTCCTGAAAAATAACTGAAAACACACTCTCGTTGATTTTGTGGAAAAATTTTGTTTATCTGCCAAAACGAGTTTTATTGCATGTTAATAGAAATAAAATTAATAGTTCTTGTACAGCCGTTAATTTAAAAAAAATTTCAATTTACAAAAAATATGAACGTGTTCCATGTTTGCGAGAACTCGAGTGGTAATTAAAATGTTCTGTTTTCCATGTCTGACACGGCCAGAGGAAGCTGAAAGAGCAAATAAATAATAGTTTCGAATAAAACATACAACTCAGCCGCATACAAACAAGCGTGCTAGAAAAAATATTTCACTCCAAAAAGAAAAAAAAAACAAAAAAAAAAAATTTATGCTCTCAGAAAACTATTCGTTTAGTGTGTAATTAAATCCGTGTGTAGCTAAAACGAACATAAAACAATTTGTCTGGATGCTTGTTTCCCAATTTTTAGTGCTCTCCTCCTCGAGAAAAGTTTCACGTTGAAGGGGCCTTGGCGTTGGGGGTGGGTGGGTTGTGGGTTGTGGGCTGAGCCATAAAAGCCAGACATTTGATCATTGACTATTTGAAGAATTAATGCATATTTGATAACGTTAAAAACATCTCCATAAAGTTAAGGAACTGGAATAATCAAGAGTCAAGTTGAAACTAAAACTGAACTACAACAAAAATAATACTTTCAACTTCCTTAAACTTAAGCATTTCGCTTCCGTCAGTTAATAGAACCGAAAATGTATTAAAAAAAAAAACAATAATAACAAAAGGGAGAAAAGAAAATATTGTGGAGAAAAGGGAAAAACTAAATATAAATTATTTACGAGATGTTGGTTTTTGATTACAACAAATAAAGAAGTGGTACAGGGTGTTGAGAATATTAAATTATTGTGTATAATTTAAACGCACTGGCAGAGCTGCTGACGAATCTTATTCGCACACATTAAAAAAATAATTACACTTCAATTTATTTCAATTGAGTATAAAATGTCAGGGTAAGACAGCCATAAAGACGTGCATACGCGACAGTGTTCTACTCGCGGTATGCTACTGCTGCTGTTACAAAAATTAATAGAAACTGTCTGCTAATGCTGCGTACACACGATTTAATAATATTGCCAGTAAAACTTGGCTATTAATAACTAACGACGGTGTGAATTGCCAACTTACGTGTTAAAGCGTTGCCACATAAATCCTTATCAGACATGAGACAATCGTGTGAACACTTTTAGTTCCCACTGTCATATAATGCCAGACATGTTAAGCAATCTTTTCAAGCAAGGTTTCAACTAAATGAGAAGTTTGTTTGAATAAAATTAAAAAAATAGCAAAATAATTATATATATTTTGCATCTAATTTTGACACTTTTCCACCATTAAAAATTTCTAACATAAATTTTCTGACAAATCCATTGATCTGGCAGTTTTTTTTTTGAGTTCCCACTGGGAAAATTGGAAATTATAAGAAATCGCACATTTATTGATTTCACCGCGTTTAGAAATAATCGAGTTCTCATCACATCTCTACATATTGAGGTCCTGGGAAGCATCCCAAGAGACTCTCACTATTTTCGTATGTATGTGTAAGTATGTGACCCGCTTAAAATTATTAAATTAAATCAAACTGAGGAGCGTTCCTGAACGTAGATATCCTGTGAATTTGAACCTGCTCGTTCCGATGTGGTTTCAATATATCAAAAACTAAAAAAAGACACTTTTCAAGATTATTTTATTTCAAAAAACTTCATGGATAAACTACACAAACAAATCTGCATTCAAAAACCGATTCAAGATATCGTGAAGGAAATATATTGAAGAAGTGATTTATTTCAAAAACTCTCGAATTATATATCTGATCAGTTCCGTGTTTTGCATTCTTCTATAATAATCGAAAATAATAACAATTAAGATCTATAATTATTTATTTCATTTTGGTGAGCAGGGTATCGAAATGGTAAGCAGACTACTGTTTGTTGTACGTCCTTTCTTCATTTTGACGTAGAAAAAATGTTTTTGAATTCCCAAAAGCCTTAGTAGAAATCCCCGAAATCCCAGACTTTGCCACAAATTCTCAGGAAAAATAGCAACGGCACTCTATTTGAAAAACACACTACGCTAGAGTTCACTCACCATTTTATCTTAGAGAACCGCGATAAAATATATCTTATATATGCACAACGGCAACGCTGATCACTCCTAAGAAATTATTGTACTGCACTCTTTTTTAAAAAAACCACTACGCATGAATTCACTCGCTATTTTCCCTAAAAACCGCCGATAGTATTATTCTTAAAAGTGCACAACGGCAACACTGATCACACTGAAGAAATGATTGTGCTGCACTCTTTTCTTAAAACTCCCCTCCCCAAAATTCACTCACCATGTTCTCTAAGGAAAACCCGATAATATCGTTCTTATATCTGCACAACGGCAACGCTGATCGCTCCAAAGAAATGATTGTACTGCACTGTTTTTTTAAAAGCCACTGCACACGAATTCACTCGCTTGTTTCCCTAAAAAAAATCGCGATAATTGTATTCTTAAAAATCCACAACGGCAACGCTGCTTACATATAAAAAATTTTTGTATTGTAACCGGTTGGTGATGACTTTACAAATTTTAAATTATATCTGTGAGTTCCAATTGGATAAAAATCGAACTTGGAAGAGTCGGTTACACACACACAAACATACAGTGGAAGCTAATAAAAGCTGCTTAATTCATTAATTAATCTAAACTTTTTTCAATATCGTACACTGGAAAATAATAAATTTTCGGAAATTGGCAGTCCACATGCTTTAAGTGCGTAAAAACTGTAAAATGCCAAGTGATTACAGCCACAAGGATTCGTCCTTGCAGCGGCCACAACAACTAACAAAAACTCTCTTCTTTCTATTTGCATATTCAGCGCTTAACTCCTCTGGTTGCTGCATAACATCCAGCATGCCAACAACAAAAACAAACATACAAAAAAATCATCATGTACTTTATTTTAATGTAGTGTAGCGATATTATTCACCCTGTACTTAACATTTCCAGCGAACACCAGCTCTTAAAGGCGTCCAATTTATGTCCATTAGCCAGTGTGGAGTGCAAAGAAATGAAGGAAGACATTAATCAAGATTCATTGCAGAGAAGGAAAAAAGAATTTAAGAAATAAAAACCAGCAGAATAACAAAAGAAATTCAAACTAAGCAAAACTAACAAAAAGAATTACACAACAATAGATTAAATAATTCTCTTTTTTTTATAACACATCACGCTGCTACTGCGAAACTTGTAAAAAAGGGAATAATTGAATGGCCTGGCCAGTCCGAACAGGCCTTTTATTATGAATTATGCATTTACATGGGACTGGTGTAAAATGCAAAACAAGATGTGGTTGGGCAGAGAAATCCTGTATCCGATTGTGAATGATGTTCTTCTATACGGAGTGAGCAAATGTGTTCATGTGTGAGTGTGAGTGTGAGCGAGTCTTGTTTGGACGTATTGAAAATAAATTAGAAAGAAGGGGGGGAAAAACAGCCAACTTTTCGTACGTTTTTTGCAATCCAACAATAAATTCTTAATCTCTTTTAGATTGCGGATAAAAAAACAACAAAAAATTCTTTGTGTTCTAACATTATTCAGCATCAAACCGACGGGCCAACGATTACACATGGCAACATTAGATTAACACTTTTATTAATTAGCTAATGGCGTTGCTTAATTAAGGCAGCGTATTTGTCAATGGTCATCCGGAAAGAAGGAAACAAAAGTAAAGAAGTCACTCTCAAATACAGCAAAATGGTCAGATGACTGTCAAATGGAACAGTCAGTTGCTGCTTTTATCTGCTGGAGATCTTAAAAAAATAATATAAGACAAAAATATTGTTGGAATGAAATTCTGTTTATTATTATCTGCTAGATAATTTTTGAACCCTTTTCCGAAAAAAGTCCAGCCAGATGGTGTCAATGATGGCCTGAATATTAACTTTAAATAATTCAAGAGATAATTAATGAATCATGGTGGAAACAAATTTCACTGATGTTTAGCTCAATAATTATTGGGAATCAGATTTCGGTCAAAAACATGGAAATCGGTTGACCCTAAAAACCAACCCTGTAATTAAATTTTCAAATTAGCCGATTCCCATGTGATAAGCGGTTATTATTCAGTTTTCGATTACCCCAAAAGAATCGAAATATATAATTTCAGAACTAAGAGAAAAAAAATTTTTCAATTTTTTTCGTTCACGATATCTCATGAACGAATTAACCCACTTCGACCCGGTTGGTACTAATCGACGTGGCTTAGATTTCAAGAGTTGATTAGATTGTGGAATCGAGCGGTGAAGAAGTTTAAAAGTTATTAAAAAACAAATTTTTTTAAAATGCTTTTTTTCCCAACTTTTTTGGAATACCTCGAAACATTCTGGTTCGAATCGGTTCAAATTCGCAGGAAATTTAAGTTTAATAACGTTCTGCAGAACGTTACCAGGTTGGTTCGATTCGATTTAGCCGTTCAAATGTTATAAGTGGGTCATATACTTACATATACACACACGCACACACACAAACATATACAGAAACACACGTACACACTTTCTCACACATACATTTTCTTACACACATATATTCACACACACAAATGCTCACACACACAAACATGCACATACAAACTTTCTCACACATACATACACACACATTTACTTACACACACCTAAAGACATACAGACTCAAATGCACACACACACACACCCTCACACACACACCTCCCCACACACACACACATCCCCACACACACACACATCCCCACACACATACTAAAACACGCAGACACACACGCGCACAGCATACACAAACGCGTTTTCTCACACATACATACACACATATTTACTCATACACACACACACACATACTCACACACACACATACTTACACACACATTTACTTACACACCTAGAGACATACTTACTCACATACGCACACTCAAATGCACACGCAGGCACATACTCATACATACATACTCACATACACACATACTCCCAGACACACCCACACAAACTCTCGAGAATGCATTCACATAAATACACCAGGTGTAGTCCTTTTGCAAGAAGCGTATCGTATTAAGAAAATTATTTTAAAAGTGAAGCGAATATAAAACACATTTTGTTTCGTACAATAACAATTTCTTAAAATCGTATTTATATTAATATATATTGTACATGTATGTATTACACATGTATGTGTTACCAATAAAAAATTAAAGTTTTAAATAAATGCTCAGTTTTTAATACAGCATTTTTCCTATTGAATTTGATTTATATTTTTCTCTTTTTGTAATGTTTTATTGAAATTTAATAATAATTTCCTTTTTTCCCTTTTCTTTTTTAGGTGAGTTTTGTTTGTCGTCGTTGTAGGATTACAGACTTTTTGTGCTCCTTTTTTACAAGTGTGACATGTAGAAGTGAATTTTATGCAAAAAAGTATGTATTAAAATTTCCTTTTTGTTAATTCGACATTTTAAAAAGGCATTAGTCATGTATATTTTTTGTTGCAGCAACAAAAAGTTGTGATGGTTATTTGTTTTACAACAATAATTATTTATTTAAAATGTTTATCGTTTTTTTTTTTTTTTTGGTAAATATTTTGTGCAAATGCACAATGAATCAGAGGGCGAAACATTTGTATTCGATATCGTTAAAAATTAGCGTCCAAATAAAAATTCCCATAATTACACTGTACAACAAAAACAATTAATTTTGAATGCCGCAAATAATAACGACTGATTTCAAAAGAGTTGGCATTACGAAAATTTAAGACAGGGACACATTTAGCGAATCAGAACAAAAAAGGCCGGCATCATATTCCTCGTGAAATTCGATTCTCCTTCTATTGAAACTATAGGGTTTTAAGCCAAACAGTCACTTTTCCGTTTCCAACTTTCAAATTTTATTTATTCGTCCATTCATTTGAAAAAATTTTCAATGAAATTTAGATTCAGTTGCGAACAGTTCCTGAGGCCATTCAGCAAACTCAAATCGCTGTCTATGGCCATTTAAGTTCAGGGCCAGGGTCTGTTGAATTATGTATGCGCGCAGGCTTAAGTCGCTACGTTGGGGTCTGTAAAAGGCCGAGTTTTTGTGTGTTACGCAAAATTGACCGTCTTGGACTCTTCTGCACTCTCTTGGACGGCGCCGCGTACACATTTTGATTCATATTTACCCAACCAGAGAACTCAAATATATCCCTCGTATTGCGAATATTCCTCGCGATATAACGATTGTAAAGGTCGTAAAATGAGCCCGCTACGTTGCCCAAACCGAACAGCCATTTCGATAAAACATTTTAATTGACATGTAATTGTCAATCGCTGTGGGTAATGCTCAGCGACATTTTCAACTGTCAAAGTGACAGATAAAAAATTAATTTGAACGCTAAAAAGAAAAGTCAAAAGTTAAACGTGTAGAGGGCTCAGTTTATTACGCCGTAAAAGCTGCATTTCGAAATTTATTTCGGCCTTTGAAAAGTGAATTATTTATATCAGACCATTTAAGGCATGATGCGACTGTTTTAAATTCCAAAATATTTCGATTCGCCGCCACTGTGCACCACTTGCAAAGACGATCAGAATGAATTTTCAATTAAAACATCTGCAGCCAAAACTTTTTCCCGTTTGATTTGTTAACTTTTTCATTGAGTTTTGCTCAGGACTTGACATGTTTGCACACAATCGCGCTGTCACTTTATGCAAACGCCTAAAGGCATATGTTACATCCGGCTCCGGCAAAAGAATTGTTTGCCACACAAAGCACGTATTAATAGACTTAGTGTCAGATTTTAATAAATAATATTTAATATGTAACTAAAAAATTTATTTGCCCATGAATTTGTAATTTGGTCGGCATTTGCGGTTACATCACCTCCTCCAAGTATTTGGCAAATGCGAAAAATTTTTTTTAATAAATGCCACATGTGCGTAGAGGGAACGTAAGCGAACTAATAAAAATATCGTACAACCACCTCGTCGCCGCATTGTTGTTTATTTGGGAATTTTGTGTTGTAGTTGTGTAGATACACGTACACTATCCGACCGACCGACCGACCGACCGGCAAACAACCCCAACAACCGCAGACAGACACACACAAAATTGGGCACACAAATTTAAGCTGAACAACACGTAGAGAAAAGGAAGAAATAATTTTTATTTAAAGAGATTTTTATTAAAAAAAGCAACACACACACACACATACACTCTCATTCACAAACATTTTCATTTGCATACTCCTACACACCAGCAGAGGTACGAAAATGCCTGGAAGCGCAAAAGATGTTATTGTTGCACAGGATGTTTCTATGGTCCTTAAGCATGTGTGTGTGTGTGTGTGTGTGTGCGAATAGTTACAGGTGTATCTGTTTGTTCTTTTTTCCTCATACACCAGCATATATTTTATTTAAAATATTTTCATTCCCAATGTACTTCTCTTTCTCGCTCTCTCTGTCTCGCTCTCTCTCTCTCTCTCTCTCTCTGATGTATTTATTTATTTAGTTTATTTTTTATTATTTCCTTTTCGCCTTCTGGCCTGTGTAAAAGTGTAAAAGAAGTATAAAAATATTTCCCAAAGCATAAGAATTGCAAATATAATTTTTAAGTTCTTTTTGCGTTTTACATATTTTTTTTTACAAATTTATTAAGAGTCTTACAGCCGTTAAGTGAATTCAGAGTTCCTGCAGTGGGAATGGTTGGAATAACATGTCTTTTAGTGGTAAATACATGAATGGAGTGACCTGAAATTCCGCTCTTTTGCTGGAAATTATTTTACTAAATTAATTTTTTTCCTGATAATTCTTAAAAATTTTGTAAGAACTCAAACAAAATCTTTTAAACACATTTTCCATGAAATAGATTTTAAAAATTGGATAAATACAGCGTGTTTTTAGAATTTTACAACTTTGAGTTGGCATCACTGCTTTATTTGAGAACCAATTTAACAGCTGACAGTTGCTTTTTGTTTAGTTTCCTTCCAAATTTCATTATGAATCGACTGGCACCAGAGATACGCTTTTTCGTAACTCAATTACGTGGCATTAATTCTGCTGATGTGTGGTTCCAACTGGAGGGAGCCACAGTTGTACTCAAGGAAACTTTTGATGAATGAAAAATTTCACTTAACGGCCCATATAATTGGCCACCAAGATCGTGTGATTGTATTATTTTCTTTGAGGTTATGTCAAGTCACTTGTCTACGACGATAAACCACCAACAATTGAATACCTGGAAATCTACATACGAAAAGCTATCGGCGATATACGGCTGCAAATGCTGTGAAAAGTCATTGAAAATTGGTGTTCCAGATTGAGCCTTCTACGCGCCAGCCGTGGCGGCCACATGACAGAAATCATATTTAAACATGAATTTCATAAAATTTTCTTTCAATTAAAACCCGTTTCATTGATAATTCAAATATATTTTCTTGTTTTATTATGATTTCAATTCGTGTCACTCTATAAAAAACACCCGTTTTTAGAGAATTTAAATTGAGATCAATGAGTGTCAGTCAAATCGTAAATCTCCCAAGAAGGTGATTTTTTTTATTAATTTACGTTGTCTGAAAAAAAATCCTTTTAATTGGAGTTGGTATTCTCTTGCAGCAAATGGCGAACACTTCTAACCCTCTCACAAAAAGCACACATTAAAAGTAATTGTTAAATTGTTTTCTTAATCATTTAAGGTATTTCTCTCCTGTATTATATTTCTTATCCCTTATAAGGATTTGTGCGTACGTGGTTACCTGATTTGATAATGGAAAAAGCATCGGCTCTTCTAACTAAGAAAATAATTTTCTTTAAGAAAAATTTCATATTTTCCAGCACAAACAAAAGTTGTGGATTTAAAATTATCAATTTAAGAAAATAAAAAAAAATATCTCTTAAGCGTCATATCTTGAAGAGGAATTTCCATCTAATCACCAGAATATTTAAGTGGCATTTAAACAGAAAGACAAAAAAGAGAACAAAATTTCATGTTTTAACTTTTTTTTAATATCCTAAAAAAATATTTGCTGAAAACATTTCAAAACTTTACATTCAATAGCAGTTATTAATTCCATAAATTCTAATAACGGTAAAATTATTCCCCACCCAACACCACCACCACCCGAATGTTCTTCTTCTGTGTGAGTGCGGTCTGTTATTTTCTCTCTCTCGTTGAATGAAATTTCTTTAAGCATTTTCATGTTTTAAATGTTGGCAAGTAATTTAAAAGCTTTCCTTGTTGTTGTTGTTGTTGTTGTTGTTGTTGTTGTTGTTGTTGTTGTTTTTCTCTAATTGTACTCTGCCGTTGGGAGTGTGAGAGTGTGCTGTTTTGGTTTTTTGTTGGCGGTTGGTTTCATTAGTTATGAACACCTAATTTAAGACCGAAATCTCAAATTTATTTCTAAAACATTTTCATTATGATGGCAAATTTGTAATGCTGTCGACGTTGTTGTTTTAATTTTAATTTTAATTTTAATTTATTTTTAATATATAAAATAATAGGTCACTAAATGGATGTTGGATGGCGGCTCCCTAAGGAAACATTTTGTTTATTTTCAGTCATCTAATTTAAATCAAAATCAGGTAGAGAAATAAAGCCTCTTTTACTTGAGTATTTCTGTATGAGAATTTTAACAGGCGGCAGAATTCTCCGGCTTTTATTTCATCAACAGCACCAGCTAAGCGACACATCAGATTCTATTTTTGGGCGGCATCGCATATTTTTAATATATTTTGGCTTTTAGTTGTTCCATAATCGAAGACACGTGTTGTTTGAGAGTGTATCTGCGTTCCGCAACAGTGTGACTGTTATTAATTTGCACACTCTTAATCGACCATACTTTTATTGAAATTTCTTTTGTGTGCATAGATAAAATTATTAAATTATTATTAAAATATAGTTGCAAATTGATTTGTTACAGAATTTCTAACAATCGAGAATATTTTATTCGAATAAACTCAAACGAATAATTTTTGAAATATATTATTCGAATAACTTTGATTTTAATTTTGAATATTTTGCATTATTTTCGATTCAAATAATTTAACACAAAAAATTTTCTATGAATTAATTTTTTTCATATTAATGAATTTTTATTCGACATTTCGTAACATAAATTTGTAAAATTTATTCAATTCACAAGTTTTTCTTTTGAGAAACTTTATTTAAAATGTTTTTTATTGAAATATAATTTTATTTAATTTATTTATCCGACGTGTCATTGGGATTTTCCAACATCTTCAGGGATTATAATTTTATTTAAATCTGGTAGCATAAACTTCTTAAATTTATTCTAGGCACAAGTTTTTCTTTTAAGCAACTTCATTTGAAATGTTTTGTTTCATTTATTTAACCCACATTTCATAGGGATTTTCCAAGATATTCGGGGACTATAATTTTATTGAAATCTGGTAGCATACATTTCTAAAATTTATTTAATTTGCATGTTTTTCCTTTGGGAAACTTCATTTAAAACTTTTTATTGAAAAAAAAAATTATTTCATATATTTATCCGACGTTTCATTGGAAGTTTCCAACATCTTTTGGGATTACAATTTTATATAAATCTGGTAACATAAAACATGAATTTATTCAATTCACAAGTTTTTCTTTTGAGAAACTTTAAAAAATTTGAATGAAATCTTTAGTAAAAGTGAACAAAAGTTGCTCTTATGCCCTCATGATATACGAGTGCTGTTCTTAAATACTGGTTAAGTAGTATAAAATAAATTGTTTAAATTAAAGCGGCTTAAGTCATCTCAATTTCTGTTTCAACTTCATTTTCAGTTTCCGCAAAGAAAAAGAAAATGTTGATGAAATTGTTTTGCAAACGACATTTCCCACTGCCTTTGATTTGTCAATTGCGCATGAGAGTTTGTGCGATTAACGTTCATTGATTTCACAAGTTTAGCGTAAATTTCTTTATATCCTACTGCTCCAAAAATTCCTTTGACGTTGTTCATTAAAATTGTTGTTGTCAATATCATGTACGAGAGCACTGAAAAATTCTTTTGTTGTTGCATCCGCTATTGAACATGCACGAGTCGATACATGCCCGCATATTCATAAGCTTCCATTGGAAATGTCACCTGTTTTCTACTCGATATCCTGTTTTTATTTACGGATTTTCCCTCCCTCTTTCTTTGTTTCACTTTCTGCTTTATTGTTGTCACGAGCCGCTGTAAATCAAGCAAATGAAATAATTAACTTGAAAGCAAATGCCGCAAAGGAATTCGAATAAAATTGCACAAGTATTTTTATTGCAGTCAAGTGATTAATAATTCCATGATAAATATGTTGTGCTTTAGAAAAGTTTTTAAGAAGGATTATGAATACGAATAATATTTATAAATCAATAAGAGCTGGATTCTTTTTAGAATGGGGTGGATCGAACAGTTTGCTTCGAATAATTTTATTCCTTTAGAATTCTATGGAAAAATTTAGCATTCAATAAAATTTTTTTCGAACAATTTTAATCGATTATTTATTATTCGATTATATTTTAATCGATAATTGTTGATCGAATAATATTTTAATCAATTATTTGAAAAATTGGTTAACTAATGCCTTGGAAAAGACAAGATCTTGAAATGGTCCACCTTCGTTTCCTTGGTGAAGAACTCTTTTCGAAATGTTCAATGGATCGAATGGGTTTTTCGAATAATTTTATTCGGGGAACATTATCCAACAAATAATAATATGACACTGAATAAATTTTTAATCGAATAATTTGATTATTAAATGAATAATTTTAATCGATTAACTGTTAGTCGAATAATATATAAAAAAATTATTTGGACAATTAACTGATAAATGGCGTGGAAAAGGAGGAGATATTGAAATGAGCCATCTTCGTTTCCCTGGTGAAGAATATTTACCGAAAAGTTCGATGTATCGAATAGTATTTTTCGAATAATTTTATTCCACAAATATTATTCAACAAATAACAATATAACACTAAATAAATTTTTAATTGAATAAAATAACCGATTAATTATGTGTCGAATAATTTTAATCGATTAACTGTAAGTCGAATAATATTTTAAAATATGGAGTTGAATACATCTACAATAGAATAATTTTATTTGATTACATAATAATCGAATAATTTAATCGATTAATTGTGATTCGAACAATTTTAATCGATTAACTGTAAATCGAATAATATTTTAAAATATAGAATTGAATACATCTATAATAGAATAATTTTATTTGATTACATAATAATCGAATAATTTAATCGATTTAATTGTGAGTCGAACAATTTTAATCGATTAACTGTAAATCGAATAATATTTTAAAATATAGAATAACTTTATTTGATTACATAATAATCGAATAATTTAATCGATTAATTATGAGTCGAACAATTTTAATCGATTAACTGTAAATCGAATAATATTTTAAAATATGGAGTTGAATACATCTTTAATAGAATAATTTTATTTGATTACATAATAATCGAATAATTTAATCGATTAATTATGAGTCGAACAATTTTAATCGATTAACTGTAAATCGAATAATATTTTAAAATATGGAATTGAATACATTTATAATAGAATAATTTTATTTGATTACGTATTAATCAAATAATTTTAATCGATTAATTTTTAACCGATTATTCTTAATCGAATAACTTTTAAAAGTTTATTTCGAAAATTATGTATCCCATGCCGTGTAAAAATGAGAGATGATAAAATCAGCCAGTTTTCTTCCCTCTCTTGCTGATGAATTCTTTCAGAAATGGAGGTTAAAAACTTGAGTTCCTACATCAGGAGTGATGGTCCTCACTAGCACCGTTCTTTGCCATAGTTTTTACCTTTTCAACTACATTATTTTTTCCCAGGTATATGAAAGAGCCAAGACTTTCTTGGTTTCCCCAAATAGAAAACCTGCAGTTCTAAACTAAAATCAAGAGCTCTCTGGAGCTCCAGGCTCTTTACAGTTCTTTGATTTCTGCTGCAACTTGATTTTAAATTAACCCAAAAAGAATTCAAAAAGTTGAACAAGTAAAAAATGTCGTCTACTGATAAGCTTATTATTATTAATATATTTTAAAAATTCGTTGTTGTAAAAAAATTATATTTTTGAGCTTTTACGTTTCAAAAAGCGAATGTAAAATTAAAAAAAAAAAATATCGCATTCAGGTGAGTGCCAGCGTACATCTTGCAAACATTTCATTATTGTAACCAACTCTTTTTGCACACACACACACACACACACTCACATGCATACATACATACCAACCCATTTGTGTCAGTCAGCACATGTTGGCAACGTTTTTATAAATTCATATGATGTTTACATAAGAAATTAAACATTTTGTTTGCCAAAGAAAGTTTCATTTCGACTGGTACTCTGGCAGTCAGTCAGTCAGTCAGTCAGTCGGTCGCACAGAAGGCAACGAAATAAAAGCATTTTCCAACTGTTGCAATTTACAGAACTCTTTAATTTTGTTTTTATCTTTGAGCTTCTTTTGGAACGGAACATCTTGTACTTTTTCTTCTGCTCGGTCTTGGTTGGGTAACCACAACAATATTTACATTTTTATTTAATTAAAATTACTTAGACGCCTGGAGGATAAAATAAAACAACTTATAAACAATTAAATATATTAAATTCTTAGAAAAAAAGACTTCCATATTCCAAAATAAACACAACAAGAAATTTTAATTATCATAAAATGTTAGGAGTGTTCTAAAATAACAAACAAAATATGAAAAGAAAACAACAACAAAAACAAAAACATGATATGAGCATTAACGTTTTTCTAAATGGCATCACAAAGAGAGTAGCAATAAAATTAAATAAAATTAAATAAAATCCAATTGTTTTCTCGTTTTTTTTTTTTGATAATTATGAATAAGACGCATCAATAAAGTGCACATTTACACGAATTAATGCAATGATTTCTAAAAATTCAAACGGAAAAATTTTATTTGAGTGAAATTTTGAAAATTATTAAACTTGACATAATTTTTATTCGATAATTGGGCAGTTGTGTAGGGTTAATTCCCTGTCAAATCAACAGATAGTTAGACCTGACCCCAGTCGATTTAAATGAATACAGGCTCATTTGCATTATATTTAGTATTTAAAGCAGCGGAAAAAGTTTAAGATTTTTTTTTGCCGAAACTACATCATATTTAAAATTTCATGTCACCGAATTCGGCGAATTAGTTCACTTTATATGTTTTAAAACCTCATAAAGCATTTTAAATACAAACATGATTCTGATGTCTTTTTAAAGGGAATTTCTAGGGCTATAAAATAAATTAAAATAAATTTTAATTTTCTTGGAAAAATTTCATATATATAAAATGTTTAAAATTAACAATTGAATTACTTAATTTGGCGAATTAGTTAACTTTGTTTCAATATCTTAAAAACCATTTTAAATACAAACATGATTCTGATGTCCTTTTAAAGGAAATATTCTGGGCTATAAAATACAAAACAAAATTAAAAGTTTTTTTGAAAAAATGTTATATCTGCAAAATTTTTATAATTTAAAAATTGAATTACTTAATTTGGCGAATTAGTTCACTTATTTGTTTTACTATCTCAAAAACCCTCTTATACACAAAAATGATTCTTATGACACTTAAAATATAATATTTACAGCTAAAAAAATTTTCACTTTTCGGAAAAATGTAATATCTACAAAATTTTGAAAAGTGAGTTAATTAATTTTGGGAATTAGTTCACACACTAAAACCATTCTCATGTCATTTTAAAGGGAATATTTGGGTCTATAATATGCCGAAGAATAATTTTAGTTTTGTGGAAAAATGTAGTATCTGCAAGATTTAAAAATTTAATAACTTTACTTGGCGAATTAATTTAATTTATTTATTTTAATATCTCAAAAACCATCTCATACATAAAAATGATTCTTATGACAATTAAAATGAATTATTTGGGGCTACAAAATATGAAGCAAAAATTTTAACTTTTCGGAAAAATGTTACAAGTGCAAAGTTTTGAAATACTGAAAATTGAATTTTAATTTGGCGAATTAGTTCACTTAACTTAATATCTGTAGAACCATTTTATACACAATAATCTTTATCATGTCATTTGAAAAGGAATATTTAGGCCTATAATATGTCAAAGAAGAATTTTAATTTTTTGGCAAAATGTAATATCAGCACAATTTGAAAAATTGAATTACAATATCTTACCTGCTAGCATATACTGTAAGTCAGTGAAGTCTATATAAGATTCAACACAGCCGAAAATAGCTTATTTAACTGTTGTTATTTTAAAAGTCTAACATGCATTTGCTTAAGTAATTCTCAATTAGTTTTCGATAGTTTGTGTGTAAGATTAAGAGCCACCATAAAGCATTTACAAATATTGACACAATTAATTCGCAACAAGCAAAGCAAATGTTTGATAAATTTGGTGAAATACTAAAAAAAGAAATTAATAATTTTTTATATAAAATATATAGAAAATAGTGGAAATATATCTCGCACACTGTAATTTGGTTATACTGGTTGCATAAACATGGAACGTATTGTTGTATTATTATAGTTGGCTTTTATGATATAACAACTCACTACTACTCTCTTTAATTAACTTCAATTCAAATAATAATATTTTATTAAAAGGTTATTCATGTTAGATTCCCTGACTTTTGCCGGATTCCTTAAGTAACCGAATTCACATCACCTAAAAGTACGTGCAACAGAGTCAGCTATCGCCATGAAATAATAAAAATAGAAAAGAAGAAACAAATTAAAATTTATAGCTGCTCCAAAAGTTTACCCAACAATAGATTCAGTAAACAGCTCACTCGGCTGCTATCAAAGGCAACAATAGATTTTTAAAAAGATGCAATTCTCCCAAGTTGTGTGTCATTAGCTGGAATGCAAAAAATATATATAAAATAATAATAAAAATATAATAAACAAACGATAATAAGGAAAAACTAAACAGGCTACTTTATGCCACAAGTATTTTAATAGACTCGCAGTACATGCGACATGCAGCTGCTTGAGGCAACACGGAAATGTCCAACTATAAACAATCGACAAACGGAAGTAAAAGTGTGCAGCTACACGGTTTGCAGTTTATGTTTCAATGGATTAAACGGGTGTTAGTTAGCGCTGCAGTTGTTAGACTTCATCTATTGTGTTAGTGTATGTGTGTGTGCGTGTTTGTGTGTGCTAGTTTTGGATGACTTTAGCACGTACTTTGAATAAAATTCATTTGAAAATTACACGTACAAGAATATTTGTCTTTGATACTAGAAACTAAAATATCTCACAACGCAAACAGTGTATGAGTGTGTGTGTGTGTGTGTACGTGTGTGTGTGTAGTTGCCTTTTGCAAACAACTTCAGCTAAAACAGTTCCCCATGCGAGCACGAGTATGCTGCTGCAATTGTATATATTTAAATTTTAAGTTATAGCACACACACACACACACACACACACATACACACACGTGCAAGTCTGTCTGTTTACTTAGTCCTTCATACACTTGCCAGCTATACGCTTGTGTGTGTGTGTGTGTGTGGGTAAGTATCTATTTACATGCATGAGGTTATATTACACTCTGCAGTCAAAGACGTTGTTGTTGATGTTGTTGCTTGCTCTGCTGTAGGTTGCAACAATAACAACTGTTCCTTCCATTGTTGCTATTGTTATAAGAGTTTGCTTACTTTAATGTTGTGTGCAGCTGTAAGCATTTGAGCAAATAGGTCGTGTATTATATATTCCCATTTCCATTTCCATTTCCATTTCCTCAACAGAGATGCCCACTTTCGAACGCACTCACACTGGTCACGAGCTTATTTCAGTTGTTTTAAGTATTTTGAATAAAGAGTTTAACTACTTCCAGCTTCTTGCAGAAATAAGGACATTTATTTTTTATTGTTTTCAGTTTTTTCTGTTTTTTTGTTGTTCTAGAAATGGAAATAAGTAATTCAATTTAATCAAACCGTAATTGAGTTAACCTTCTTCCAGGCGCTGTTAATTAAAGAAAAAGTTTTAATTAGAAATTCTATTTTGCAGAAAGAGTTTTTATAAATTGATTTTTAAAGTCCATTCACTTTTGCTCTGTTAGCAGAGTGTTTTTCTGTTAAAAGGATTTCTAATAAAACCACACATTTATTTGCCTGCATCTTGTGGATGCTTCTTTGGGAATTTAATTAGCAGAGTACTTTCAAGTGAATTTAATCAACTTAGTTAATCTGAATTTGTTTTGCTTCCGAAATTGTAACACATATTTTTAGCAACTTTTATTTCGTACAAACCTGACAACATCCTTAAAAATTTTAACTTTCCACTCGCAGTTTTTGTTCCTGCATTTTATAAAAGGACTCCTTGCAAAACATTTTATTTAAATTGTATTTCGTGGCACACAACAGTTGCGCAGGCAAGAAAATTACAACAACAATAGCGGTGGCATGAGGCGTGCAATATTCGTATTCTTACAATTGATGCAGGATATAAATAAATTGTAACAGGACATGTTCCAAATTGTCCCATCTTTATAAAACATCACAGTGTTCTCTTTTATTCTGAAAAGACATCTGCAACCAGAAAATATTTTCTGTTATAAAATCATCGCGGTTTTTGGTTATCTCAAGTTATCATGTGCGAAGTGTAAACAGCTGATCGGGTACTGTTGTACTATTTACACCGTTTCTAAAAACTAACCGAATGGGGTCAACAATCGCCAACAATTTATAACCGTGTGATATCAATAGCTGGGGTTTTACAAACTCCCCCAATTTATCAATTTGCAAAAGTACTTTTCGCAAAACTTACATTTTTCCAGAAGAATATTTTTCAAAACATAGTTTTAATCAAAAAGAACTGTTTTCCAAAGGTACTTTTTTCAAAAGTACTTTTCGCGAAATATAAATTTTTCAAAATTACTTTTCGCAAAACATAAATTATTGCAAAAGGCTTTTTCGCGAAACGTCCATTTTCCAGAGGTACTTTTTTTCCAAATATAATATTCATCAAAGGTACGTTTTAAAAAAGGCACTGTTTTGCAAAGGCATTTTTTGAAAAGTACTATTAGAGACACCTAATATCTTCCAGTAGTACTCTTCGCGAAACGTACATTTTTCCAAATATACTTTTTATCAAAGATATTCTTTTCAAAAGGCACTGTTTTACCAAGGCACTTTTTTCAAAAGTACTTTTCGCGAAACATATATTTTTGCAAAAAGTACTTTTTGCGAAACATAGATTTTTTCAAAAGCACTTTTCGCGAAAAGTGCATTATTATTTCCAAACATACTTTTTATCAAAGGTACACTTTACAAAAGGCACTGTTTTACCAAGGCACTTTTTTCAAAAGTACTTTTCGCGAAACATATATTTTTGCAAAAGTACTTTTTGCGAAACATAAATTTTTCAAAACTACTGGCGAAAAGTGCATTATTTTTTCCAAACATACTTTTTATCAAAAGTACGTTTTTAATAAGGAACTGCCTTTCGAAGACATTTTTTTTAAAAGTCCTTTTTGGGAAACATAAACTTTTTCAAAAGTACTTTTCGCGAAACACATATTTTTGCAAAAAGTACTTTTTGCGAAACATAGATTTTTTCAAAAGTACTTTTCGCGAAAAGTGCATTATTATTTCCGAACATACTTTTTATCAAAGGTACGTTTTTAATAAGGAACTGCCTTTCGAAGACATTTTCTTAAAGTCCTTTTTGGGAAACATAAATTTTTTCAAAAGTACTTTTCTCGAAACGTACTTTTTGCGAAAATACAAACATACTTATTATCGAAGGTATGTTTTTCATAAGGAACTGTTTTTCCAAGGTACTTTCTGCAAAAGTACTTTTCGCGAAATGTAAATATTTTCCCGAGACATTTTTTTCCAATAAACTTGTTATCAAAGGTACGGTTTTCAAAAGAAACTGTTTTTCAAAGGTACTTTTTGCCAAAAGTACTTTTTGCCAAAAGCATTTTTTTTCAAAAATGAAATTTCTCAATAGGACATTTTTTCCAAAGTTTATTATTTTAAATATATTGTTTTCCGAAGATGTATTTTTCCAAAGATTATGTTATCCAAAAATACTTTTTCTCAAGGTACTATATTCTAAAGGTACGTTTTTCCAAAAGAGCTTTTGTCAAAAGTACATTCTTGTAGAAGTAATTTTGTTAAAGGTTCTTATTTTTAAAGTTCCTTTTTCCAAACATAATTTTCTTCAAAGGTACTTTTCTCCAAAACTACTCTTTTCCAAAAGTACTTGTTTCAAAAAGTACCTTTTGCGAAATATATCTCTTTTTCCAAATATATCTTCTTTTTATGTTTTCTTAAGAAAATTTTTTTATGACTACTTTTTCTTTATGAAAAATAAGTTTTTGTAAAAGTACCTTTTCCAAATCCACTTTTTTTCCTGAGGTATCAAAGGCAATTTTTTTCAAGCATACTTTTTTGGAAGTTTTTCAATAAGGAAGTTTTTCAATAAGACCTTTTTTCAAAGGTGCTTTTTTTCCAAAAGTACTTTCTGTTAAAGGTACTATTTTTCAAAGTTGAAATTTTACAATGTTATATATATGTATATTCTCAGTTGCATTATTTCAAACTTGTATTTTTATGAATGTGCTTATTCCAAAGGTACTTTTTTCCAAGGATATATTTTGCAAAAGGACTTTTTTTCCAAAGATATTTATTTTTCTAAAAGATAATTTGTGAGACGCAATTTTTTTTTTGTCTTGGGTTGTTATAGATATCTGTGAAGAAACTCACTTTAATCAGTCATAATCACAGTTGCCACTGTGGTACAATTGAACAAAAAATTTTTGTTTTTTTAAGTTTGGTTCGCTGGTTCATCATTTTTTTCTTTTATGAAAAGTTAACCATTATAATATAAATAAATTTTGAAAGTCTTATCATGCCTGTAAAAATGTATTTACGAAAATTACTACTCTTCACATAAAGTAAAAGATTTGATTCGCTTACAACACTTGATAGTAATCGATTATTACCTGCCCACAGTAGTAAATCAAAAAGCTATATTGGCAATACTGATCGATTGTAACTTTTGTTTACAAGTCAGAAATTGACAATTTGATTTCAGTGTAAAAAGTATTTTATTATGCTGGTATGCAAATAAAATTTAAAAAATTGGTTCTCTTTTTTATTTTGGTTCTTTTTTTTATGGATTTTGGTCCCGAAGAAAAATTTACAGTGGCAACCGTGGTCATAATACTGATTTTGAGTTGGTTGATTTACTGGTGTTTTTGAAGAAAACTTCTTCTTATTTAAAATATTTCTCTAAATTAATGTTTTTTGCAATTTTATTCATTTATTTATTTATATTTTTTGTTGTAATTCAAGCTGAGATGAGGAATTTTTTAATTACGAAATGCATCTGGAGTTGAAAATCTTGGCAGCTGGATTTGCATTTTTTATATAAATTTACTCGAAAATTATCTAGATTTAATATAACGAATATATTTTAGTTCGAAGTTCTTAGGATGAAGTGAAGTGTTGTGTGGCGTGCAGCGTAAACCTTCTGTTCAAGAATTTCATTTGTTAAATAATACAAATACGTCCATTTACTGTAAACTAAAAAACTATTTATTATTATTAAACCTACTTTGGCCAGTATTTGTATATGAATACTCACATACTCACACACACACACACACACACACACATACATACAAGCCTTGGAATATCTAAAAATGACTTCATTTAAATATTTTTAAAAATAATAATAAAAAAAGCTGAATAATATACGAACTAAAGCTGTGAAAGAATTCCTACTCGTGCAGTTTGTGTAATAGATGTCTTTGTGGCTGTGTGTTCACGTGCATGTGTGTGCGTGAGTGTGTGCGTGAGTGTGTGTTTGCATGTTAAGCGTGCGTAAGTGTGTGCTTTACTTTTTTTTTAATCTTACAAATTTAAGAATAAAATAAATTTTTTTTCTCAGTGCTTAAGGAAATTCTCCTTTATTTCTTGTGCAACTTGTAATATCCTTGGCATACATCCTTAAGGATGTGTTGCTGCTTTATGTATTTTAAGCACATACAAACATTTTACTGTCACTTTCCATTGCAAATACAAGAAAAAAAAGAAGAAGAAGAAAAACTTCTTGTAAACAGTTACGTTCGGAATGCTAGATTTGACATATTTTGCACAAAAATATTTCTTATAAAAAAATTTCCGTTTCTTAATCGCTTCTATATCCTGCAGCTTCTTCAAGTTGAGTTTATTTTCTCTTTAATAAAATCTTGTTTGTTTATCTAGAAAAGTTAGTTTGTTATTTAATTTAAATTTTAACTGAATTTCAAGTTAATAATTGTTTTATATTGAAAACTCTTGCAGAAATTTATAATTAAGTAAACATGTTTGCTTTGCCTGCACAGTGGTGGGGGAAGAAGAAAATTATAATTATTATTAAATAATAATTAACAGCAAAAGTGTTTTTTAAATGCGTTGCAAAATAAATTTCATAATCAGTTTAAAAATGTATCTGCTTAATTTATGTTTATGTTCCATCATTTGTTTTACATTCAATTTAATTTTATATAATTATTTGTATTATTAATAACATGATTTGTAAGTCAAATTCGTAAATGTGTAGCAGTTTAGACCACAATGCGGCTTTTTGCCAATTAAGAGCCTTAAAAGTTGGTTTGTTCAAAGAGAATTTTTGCGTTTCTAAAATGCTTTTACATTCAAACGGAATTCATCACAAACTTTGTCGCAATTTGTTTGTTTTATTGGCCTAAAATCCATGAGTGTGTGAGAGTGTGTGTGAGTTTGTGTAGGTGTGTGTGTGTGTGTCTCACTAAAAATAAATATTGTCAAGAGTAAATAGAAAATATCTGATATTTTACAACAAAATAAATAGATTTATTGCAAGTCAAACTTAAAACTCTACAGTGTGGGACAAAACAGTGAAGTCTGATTTTTTATTTTGAAAAATTATAGACACAATAAATTCTACAGAAATAAGACACAAGTTTTATTGCAAGAATCTGTTAATTCCATATAGAAATTTTTTTCAAAAGTACTTTTCACGAAACGAACATCTTTCTAAGCACACTTTTTGTCAAAGGTACGTTTTTCGAAAGAACTACCTTTTACAGGTATGTTTTTTAAAAGGAACTGTTTTCGAAGGTTGTTTCAAAAGTTTTTTGAAAAGTACTTTTTGCGAAACATAGATTTTCCTAAAGTACTTTTCGCGAAAAGTGCATTATTAAAGAGGTATTTTTTCCGAAACATACTTTTTATCAAAGGTACGTTTTTCAAAAAGAACTGTTTTCCAAAGGTACTTTTTTCAAAAGTTCTTTTCGCGAAACATAAACTTTTAAAAAGTACTCTTAGCGAAATGTACATTTTTCCAAATCTACTTTTTATCGAAGATAAGTTTTTCAATAGGAACTGTCTTACGAAGGTACTTTTCTCAAAAGTACTTTTCTCAAAAGTACTTTTCGCGAAACATAAGTTATTGCAAAAGTCTTTTTTGCGAAACGTCCATTTTCCAGAGGTACTTTTTTCCAAATATAATTCTTATCACTGTTTTGCAAAGGCACTTTTTTCAAAAGTACTATTCGAGAAACGTACATTTTTCCGAGCATAGTTTTTATCAACGGAACGTTTTTCAAAAGGAACTGTTTTTCGAAGGTATTTGTTTCAAAAGTACTTTTCACGAAACGTAAGTTTTTGGAAAAGTACTTTTTGCGAAACATAAATTTTTTCAAAAGTACTTTTTGCGAAAAGTGCATTATTAAAGAGGTATTTTTTTCCAAACATACTTTTTATCAAAGATACATTTTCAAAAGGAACTGCTTTTCGAAGCTATTTTTTTGCAAAAGTACTTTTCGGGAAACATTAATTTTTGCAAAAGTACTTTTCTCGAAACGTACATTTTTCCAAACATACTTTTTATTAAAGGTATGTTTTTAAAAGGGAATTGGGGAATTGTTTTTCCAAGGCACTTTTTGCAAAAGTACTTTTCTTATTGAAACTTTTGTGAAACAGTGGCTTTTCAGTCTTTACAATTTAACTGCCTGGTCCACGATGTCACCCGATATCTTTCTCTCTATAAAATACATTTAAGGCAACAACAAATTAAACAAGACAAGAATTATTATTCAGGCTAAAACTTTAAAAACTTACAAATTATTTTTAATTTGCATGAAATTGGAATTTAAACAGTTTTTTAACATCTGCCTACAAAATTAAAAAATTTTTTTAAAATTTTCCTAAAAATTATTTTAAATATATTTTGTTTTGTAAAAGAGTACGTGTAGATATTTTTTTAGTTTGTGGCAGGAGATCTTTTTGTTTTTTTTTGTACTTCTATTCATATTTTAATAGACCAAAAAAGTCTTAATGTAAATGTGTGCGACTTATAGTGAGAGATTTCAAAGAAATTTTGTCAAAACAATGTAAACTAAAAACATATAGTCTGAAAAGTTACTTAGAGAAAATTGGAAAACAAAATTCTTAAAATTAATATTAGCAATTTTCGTTCCCAGGCTCCATTTTCGTGTAAAGCTGCATTTTTATATAACAAATATTTCGCGAAATAAGCGTAACCACTATTTCTGGGCAAAAGTTTCTTTACTAGTTCGTGTGTATATTTGACAAATGGAATGATAAGAGACTGATACTGACTGGGTATCGCATTTTTTTTTTCATAAATAGACTCACTATCATTTTGAAAACATTTTTCTAAAATTAAAAAAAATGTAAACAGAAATTATTGGTTACGTTTATATCGTTAAATATGTGGCGGGTGTGAAAATGTTTATTTATTTAATTTTATTTAATACAATTTTTAATATCTTCACCAATTTCTAAAAGACTTTAGAAAATCAGTTGCATTCTTATTAAAAATTTACTACGCTTTTTAGTTAATTTAATTATTAAAAGCGTTCCCTATTAAAAACATATTTTTGCTTGACTTCGATGACAACTACACTATCCCCAAAGAGCTCTATTCACACATTTAAAATCCTACTGTTGCTAACAATACAATACATACTCGTATACCGGCCCATAATTCATCTGCAAACCCAAAAATACTTTTGCAAATGAATACTCGTTGCGAAAAAAATTCCATTTGCATATTTAAATCTCTCCGAATCGGTAATAAAAATAAACACAAATAAATATTCATGGATGTTGAACAAATCAATATTTGCCCAAATAGGACATTTAACAAACAAGAACAAGGATATAAATATTGAACAAATTGGCAGATTGTATGTCCTTTTAAATTTATTAAATATTCTTATTGCGAGAATGTATCTCTAGCTGGAGTTGACAAACATCAGAATGTGTGTGTGTGTGTGTGTGTGCATATTTATTTTTATACTAGAAAAAATAAAATAAAAGAAAACTAAAATCTAGATAAATACACGCAAAGAAAGGACACGGTTAATAGAATAATAAACGAAAATTATCACTTCATTTTTTTTATTAAAAAAAATACTGCTGATGGTTGTCAATATCGAATGAAATTTTATTTAAAAGATTAATAATGAAAAAGAAAAGAAGTTCGCATGTAAAAGACATCAACGACGCCGAAATTTATGCAACTTTAAATGCAACAACACCAAGGAAAACAAGCCTAATAATATATGGTGTTTTTTATAGAGTGATACAAGTTTAAATCATAATAAAACACAATAATATATTTTCGACATAAATGAAACGATCTTTGTTGGATAGAAAATTTTATGACATTAATGTTCAAATATGATGTCGACCATGTGGCCGCCACGGCTGGCGCGTATAAGGTGAAATCTGGAACACTAATTTTCACAAACAGTAACATTCTGAAGACACATGGGCCAATGACTCCGCCAGCCCATAAAGCGCACAAAGGCTTGTGCATTCTCGTCACTCCAAATGTGACAATTCTGCTTATTTAAGTACCCATTCAACCGGAAATGGGCTTGATCGGAAAATAAAATTTTGAATGGACGAAGTGCACGATAAGTTTGACGAACAGAACCATTATTTTGATTAAAAATTTGCACAGTTTGCACGCGTTGCTCTGATGTAAGTCGATCCAAAAAGCAACTATCAACTCTTAAATGGGTGGTCAAATAAAGCAGTGATGCCAACTCAAAGTTGTATCACGGTATAAAAAACACCCTATACGTGTGCGGCTGAATAATTGAAAGTGCTGCCATATTCTTGCTAGAAATCAATGGCAGCCTTGAAATATGACTGAAAAACTGACCGCTTTACTGCTGATAAACAGCCTTAAATATTGGAAAATATAATCGAATATCGAATTTCCGAAATAGACTCAGCCATGGCGGTCATATACCAGAGGTTATATTTAAATTATAATTCTACAAGATTATCTTCCAAATAAAGTAAATATCATGTCAATTGAAAAAAACGTATCTCTGCTTTAATCCGTTTCAAAGTTCTCTATTTCTATAAAAAAACTCCCTTTAAGGTTCCAGAGCTGGAAAATTTAAACAAAATTTTGGGTATATAAAATTAATTATTTTATTTTTTTAATTAAAACTATTTAATACTACAGTAAGAATTAGGTTGGTATTAAAACTTAAACAAAACGAAGCCAGAATTGGACAATTGAATCTGTTTTGCAATATAAAAGTAAAACATATAAAATTCGGCCCCTGTTTTTCTTTGCGTGTACTACAAGTCAATAGTCAGCAGAAAAGATGTTTATCAAAAATATCTGCAAATAAGTGTGTATCAATATTTTTGCTTTAATATTAATAGAAACGTTTTAAATATGCAAATAAATGATTCCTTTTCGCACAAAAAAAAAAAAAAAAAAAAAACAACCAACCAGTCAATTGTTGATACATTCAAGTGATAGAGAATAATATTTTCCAATAATTCCAATTCTTATCAAAGAAATCTACTGCTAAACAAGTAAACACTTTAACAATAAACATACATTTTTATAGAAAATATTTTATAATTCATGTTCTTTTCAATCCGTTTATAAAAGTTTATTAGAAGTATTTCCGAAATTTAGACAAATAAATTTATTCTTTTCCAGCCCATGGCAGTAACAATATTGTCACAAAGTATGTAAATTAAAAAAAAAAATTTAAATATATTTATTGAAAAAAAAAAACAGACGTGTTTGTTTGATTTTATTGAAGAACATGAAGAGCGATAAAATAAATCTGCAGTTTCACCTTTCAGAAGGATAAAAAACGAAAATTTTTTTTGTTCTTATTCGCTTGCAAGCCAACATTAATTTTTGTGTCCTTTTTTGAAAGCAAACATTGATTTTGTGGATTTTGTTTTCATATAAAAAATAGCACACAAAAAATTTGAAATCACATAAAAATGTGTGTGTGTGTGTGTGTGTTCATTGAAAATTGTGTGCATTTCAGTTGTTTTTGCAAAAAGACGTTGCATGAGTTTCCTGTCCAGGTGTTTCTTGGGACAATGTGCCAAATTTTGTTACAAATTTAATAACAATGCACTACAGTTTTATAATGAAGTCCTAGTTTTTTCCCCCCATAAATTGATCGAACGGTCATGTGTGCGGATTGCATGTGTCAGAGATCAGCAATGAGTACTGCAAAAGCAATCATGAGTTGGAAAATCCTGTGCCACTTGGACTCTTTTACTCTTTGGAATGCTGTAGAGACTCATGGGCAGGCAAAAGTTTGATGTACTCATACTTCACAACATGTATGATGTTGTTGATTTACACTCATTGTCGTTAGAACACAAATGTGAGTATTAAGGTAGTCATGATGAGAGTTGTACCGAATTGAGACGAACTAGAGCTGTGCCGAACTTCATCAATCGCTCTCAAACGCTCGTTTTTGACATTAACCTCTAATCAAACCCATTTAAATTACATGGGTTTGATTAGAGGTTGTTGTCAAAAACCTGCGTTTGATAAAGTTCTGACCATCATCGTTTTTCAAGACATATTGGCCAAGGACTCCGCCAGCCCATCATACGCACCAAACATTAACTTTCTGTGGATTCTGCTCACGCCAAATGCTACAGTTCTGCTTTAATTGGGCATTTTAAATGGAGAAGTTTGACGAATAGAACAATTATTTTGATAAGAATTTCAACAATTTGCAAGCGTTGCTCTGGCCAAAGTCGATTCATAATGAAATTTCAAAGGAAACTAAGCAAAAAGCAACCATCAGCTGTTAAATGAGTGCCCAAATAAAGCAGTGGTGCCAACACAAAGTCGTGACACTTCGAAACCAACATATTGGGGTGATTCGAACATGTTTGAGATGTTGTGAGTATGATGATGATGTCCCCCCATCGAAATTTAGATTTCTAATCAATATTATTGTGATTTTAAGTCCATCCGCAACATGTTATACCGATGACTCATACTCACTCATACTTAAAGTTTCATGAATGACTCCAAATGCCAAAAACATTACTCATTGCTGATCACTGGCATGTCTACAAGAGTATGATAAAATTAGTATATAAAAATATATGATTTCTAGTTATTATTAAGTTTTCAATATTATTTTCATTGTATATTTTTATGCTCGAGTGTTTGTATATAAAAAATTTATATTTCAGCACGCCCTTCGGTGGCTTCTTCAAGAACTCTTTTTATTTTACTATTTAATTATTAATCATATTGATTAATTTTTTTGGAAATCTTACAACTTCAAAATGCAAATATTCTTTCTAACAAAAACAAAAGCAAACCTTTCTTTTCTAGTAGATATTTTTTTCTTTCAATATTAGCGAAAGGATACTTCACGCAATTGAATTGTACGTTCTACAGTTGCTTCAGTAACTTTCCTACACTCGATGCAGTGGGCACCGCTACGGTTTCATTTTTAGCAGGATGAGCTGAACTTTACTTCGAGTGTATATATATATTTACATTTATCCTTGAGCACATTATCTTGCTAAAACAACCATCTAAATAGAATAAAATTCTACTTATTAAAATTGTGCAGAGAAATATTTATGCAGGAATGTGCTGCCGCTGTTACTTTATTTAATGCAAAACTTTGTGCTTTTGTAAGGGTTTTCAATGATGGAACAAAGAAGCAGCAAGAAAGAAGAACAAAATGAAAAAATAATAATAATAATTTACATTTTGAATTACAACAACTAAGTATGTGCATGTGTGTGCTGTAATTATATGGCAAAATTAACCCATATCCTTAACACGTGTGTGTGAGTGTAAGTAAATAATATTCATGAGGATGTGCATCAGGGCAACCCATTCTTTCTTAGTTAGTTGCTCTTCTATTTCATAAGATATATGGTTATAGATATTGCCAAGAGGGGCATTCCGCTTTAAGTGGAATTTCTTTTGTCTCGGACCAGCTTTCAGGGGAAGACCCCTACATACGCAGTGCAGGGTGCCAGATCTGGAAAGGAGGGGATAATGCTAAGAAGATAATTTAAAGATACAGAATTTTTTTCGTACATACTTTTAATTGGTACTACACTGTTGATTCTTTCGTTATGGCTACTGACGAAGGTCTTGAAAAAAAAAGAGTGAAATGTTTATTAAGCATGTCCTTTTTGGCAAACAGTGACATCTTTTCTTCCAGTTTTCTGCCAGTTTTTAGGCAATTTTTGGGAGTTTTGAAACAGAAATTATTTTCCGTTCATAATGTCGGACTAATTTATAATAAATTCTATCAAAAAGCCATTTTATATTAAAAAGTGCAAGAATTGTTGCACTCTTTTCTAGAAAAGAACCCAACATAAGCCTACAACTCCACACTGAATGGACTTGAGTCTTCTTTTCACAAATAAAGTTTAAATACACAATTTATTTAATTAGCGTTACTTAATTAGCCACACTAAAGGCCATTTTCTATTAAAAAGTGCAAGAATTGTTGCATTATTTTCTAGAAAAGAACCCCACATAAGCCTTCAATTCTACGCTGAATAGGATTCTTTACTATCCTCTTCATAAATAAAGTTTAAATGCACTATAAAATCTTTGTTTAATTAAGGCCATTATTACAACTTCAAAAGAGTTAAAAGTGAAATATTATCGGACGGATACACAGTTTTTTCATTATTACAACGATTCAGTTCCGGACCTGAAGAAATTATAAAATAAAGGTTTTATGAAATGAGACAAAATCCCCTAAGTTCCAGCTTCATTCCCAATCGTCACCAAAAATCCCCAATTTGGTAACAACAAATCCCTTCAACTGGAAACGCTGTGCGAATAGATCCACATGCGTTTAAATAATAAATAGTGATAGAAATTAATTTAAAGCAACATATCCCCACCAAATCCCCTGTTAGCCAGTTAAAAATATTCACTCCCAATCATCACCAAAAATCCCCAATTTGGTAACAACAAACCCCTTCAGCTAGAAACACTGTGCGAATAGATCCACATGCGTGTTAACGGCAGAGGCAGATGGTCCTTTCGTTTTGCATATGCTTCGCTGTAATTTTATAAAACATTAAAGTTATTTGATACATAAAAGTTTATACGGCATCATATGCCGGAGTTGTAAAGAGTAATAAAACGAGACACAAAAAAAAGTGAAAATAAATTTGATGGCTTTAATATATTTACGGCAACTGTTATTGCTGTTATTGTTGTTGTTGTTGTTTCTGTACATTTAGTTCCCACAATTAATTTTAATATTAATTACCTGCCTTAGTTTATTCCCAGCAAATATGTATAGTCATATGTGTTGTTCTTGTTCTTGTTGTTGCTATTTTGGAAGCGCACAGTGGCAAGGGAGATGTAATATATGAATAAATTTAATTGGCAACGTATAGGCGAGGCTAGTAGATATAATAACACCACAATCTAAATGGCCGAAATATCCAAGATATCGTTATATATCTATCGGGATATATATTGAAAATAAATATATATTCTTTGACATATATCTGAGTCTTAAATATATATATTTAGGGGAGTGTCATTTATAAGAAAATATTTTTCAAATTAATTTGTACAATCTGGCTTTAAATCTGGGATGTCGGTCACAGTGTAACGTCTGAAAATCATTAGACTTACAATTTTATAGCTTTCAAATTAAAATCATCGATTTAAAATATTTTTGAATTTGACTGGGCATTTTTGTAAGTTTTCCAATATCAAATATTTTTTTCACTTTTTCCTAAAATATTATAAAAATTTATTCAGTTAATTTTTATATAAAAAAATATGATTGAGAGCTTTGGCCGCTTATGATTAAGTGTGCGATATCATAAATTTAAGGACTCGTATATGTTCCCAGTTGTCCCACTGTGCTTGCAGTGTGAGTGCATGATACTAAACACTCTCGTACCCATACAATCTCAACGTACGTTTTCCTCGTTGGTTACGCATTTCTATGGCCGTCGTTTACGTAATCCCATACATTGGGAATCGAACGTAGACTTTTCGTGCGCACTGCTCGTATGTGAACAATCTAAGGCAGACAGATAAAATACATTATGCCAGCATTATTATAATTAATAGAAGACAATATCTTTGGCAGCACCAGATATTTCAAGGCATTATTACAATTATGCAGTAGTTTGGCTCGAAATGCGTGTTGTTGCTTTGGCAGGTGTGCGTAATAAAGTTTGCAGACTTATTTTAATTAAAAATATTATTAACTAAAAGAAATCATAAGAAAATAAAATTATTTCAATATATGAAATCAGATATTCGGTTAATTTTTATGGCATTAAAAAAATTAGTAGTTAGATGGAAAGAAAAACAAATCAAATAAAATAAAAAAATATTCAGTGAAAATATGAAATAAGCCATCAGAAAATCATTAGGAAATGATATAATTGCTTAAATTCGAAATTTTTTTTTCGCATGTTCGAAAGTTTTTATATAAATTCGAAATTAGGTAATTAGTTGGTTTTTGAAATAATAAATATGTTGAATTACATTTTCATGTTTATATGTTTTAATTGGAATTTAAGTTCGAATATTTTCGAATTCGAATTTTCGAATATTTTAGTGAATATTAATAAAATCATTAAATAAATTCATAAATATATATTATATATGTGAAATTTCCATGTTCGAAAATTTTCGAAGTTCGAAAAATTATATATTCGAAAACCCAGAACAGTCTCTTTTTTTTTATTATTATATAAAATGTTTAAATATTATCAAATATTGTGAAAAATTTGTAAAATAATTGAAAAATTTTGAAAATTCCAAAATCTGCAAATAAAGAATATAAGAAATTGTGAAATTTAACCGCCATATTTATAAAAATATAAAACGTATTTGGAATCTATTTTGTGACAGTTTTGTGTGAAAATTTTTGAATAACAAACTGATATTGAATATTATGAATACGGGGGTTTATCTTTACAAATTCTAACTGGCAAAAATAGTTAAAAAAAATTAAATTTAAGAAAATTTTTCATAAAAATTTTTCTTAGACAGAGATGATTTGAATCACAATAAATTGATTGGAAATTATAAAGTATTGACAGTCGCTACTGCCAACATAAGCCGAATGCCACTGGAGAAATAACAACAATTCAGTATCAACTGACTCATAATTTTACATTCCTGAGGTCAGATCGCACACATAAATTAAAACCAGCCCTGCAACAAAACGTTAGTTGATACCTAAAATGTGCTGCATGTTGCCGCTGTGTGTTTAAAACACTGTTGGCCCTCTCACATTGTCGGCATATAATATTTCACGTTAATTTAAAAATATTACAAAACACAGCAAAAGCAGGTCATTAAAAGCGGGCATTACTCTGCCGTGTAACCGTATGCTGCAACACAGTAAAGCGCTGCGATATTAAAAGTGAATTTGCTTGCCACAATTATAATAAATTTTTGTAGAGGTGCAAACGAGTGAAATTCCTTTAAGCCGGAACTCATAAAAAAGTAATAATTCAATTAAAATACAAGTTATTAACATGTTTATGATGTCGTATCGTTATGAAGATTTATGGACCAAAGAAAAAGATGGGAGAAAATTATTTTTTATTTCATAAAACATTTAAAAAAGAGTTGTTTAAAGCAGTCAGGCAAACAGAGAAGGTTGTGGGGGATGTGCATTAATTGCAAAGCGTCGGTTGCACAGCAAAGTCGCCAGGTAGAGGTGTAACTACACAACGTTGCAAACTACGGAATTTGCACTCCTGCAGTGTGATTTAGAAACAATCAATTCACTCAATGACTTAAAAACCTTAATGGTTTTTTATTTATCTTTAGAAATGTCTTCTAAGGACAGCCTGCATTTTTGCCATGATAAATATGAAATATTTTATAATAAAAAAAAATATAAAAAATATTATATTAAGAAAAAATTATAATAAAAATATTAAAAAAATAATAACAATAAAAATACTTATTGGCAAAGGTACTTTTTCATAAAAGTACAAAAGTAATTTTTTTATAAAAGTACAAAATGTACTTTTTTGCAACGAGCCTTTTTCATAAAGGTACAAAAAATGTTTTTTCATAGAAGTACAAAAAGTACTTTTTCCGCCGAAGTATAAGAAGTACCTTTTCAATGAAAGTGGTTTTTTGTAAAGGTGATTTTTATTCAAAAAAAGACAAAAGGTACTTTTTTGTAAAAATCCTTTTTCATAAAAGTACAAAAAATGATTTTTCATAGAAGTACAAAAAGTACTTTTTCCGCTCAAATATAAGAAGTACCTTTTCAATGAAACTAATATTTTGTAAAGGTGGTTTTTATTCATAAAAGGACAAAAGGTACTTTTTTGTAAATATCCTTTTTCATAAAGGTACAAAAAACGTTTTTTCATAGAAGTGCAAAAAGTAATTCAAATGGACCTTTTTCATAAAACTAAATTTTCGTAAGGGTATTTATTTAATTGAAAAACGTACAAAAGGAGTTTTTTGTAAAGGTACGTTTTTCATAAAAATACTCATTCGCACAGGTACTTTTTTCATAAAATTACAAAAGGTACTTATTTGAAAAAATTCTTTTTTTTGTAAAGATACTATTTTCATAAAAGTATACAAAGAAATCTTTTCATAAAAGTACTTTTTTTAGTGTCGTAATTAAATGGGCAGGTCATGGGGGAATATGTGGCTTCAACCAGACGGTGCCAAAACAGATATTGTGAAGGAAGCATGATTTGCCGATTTGACCATCCCGGAGTTTATTCTTTGGGGCTACTTGAAGTCACGGATTAATGTCAAAAAGCTCAAGAAAATCGCAGAAGAAGAATATTCGACTGGAATAAGAATAGTCGTCACCAAAAATATTGCGACATATAATAAAAAAAAATCCGATAAAACGGACACTGGCGGAGGCGACTTGTCTGACATGATATTTTCCAATTAACAGGAAAAATTGAGCAGATCTAGTGAAAGATTTTCACTAGAGTGTGTTTATTTTATTTAATAAAATAGTTTTACAAAAACTTGATGATTAATTGGCCGCCATATTGTATTTAAATCAGCCTTAACATTTTCAGCTTAAAAATTCCATATCCAATCGTTCCATTCACTAAATAATTTACAGTATCAAACAAAACACTCACTCCCTTTATTTACAACAGCAACAACAGCATTGAAAATTCCCTTAAATCGCTTTTAAATTTCCTGCCATAAAGAATTCAATTATGAAAATATTAAAAGAATTTCTCTCTGGTATGCAAATAGCGGATGTACACAAACAAAAAATCTTTTCAATCCACAACCAATCGTTTGTCTCATTAGCCTGATTTATAGATTTCTATGGGCATCATCAGTGCCCATGTTTGACAGGACGCACCAAATCAGTAAAACCATTAAAAATTAAAGAGAAACCCTCTGCTCTTTGTTTAGTAGAGGGGGAAAGAATTCCCTTTCAACTTGTAAAATTCTAATGAAGAAAAAAAGAGGAAAATAAAAAATAAATTATAATAAAAATCAAATAAAAATGACACTAACAAAATTAGCTGTTAATAGCCAAACAACGTCAGCAAAAAAGTTAAGTAAAATTGAAAGACACGTCGTCTATTGACTCTGAGCAACTCGGCAAATTGTTTTATGTAAAATACTTCTAAGGCAAAAAGTGTGTATGTGTGTATGTATGTGTATTTATGTATGTGTGTGTGTGCGTTTATGTTCTTGTACGAGCGTGATTAGGATGTTAAAAATAAAGAAATAAACCTCTTCATGTGAAGGGTTTTTTCTAAAGTGACAAACTTGTTAAAATATATAGAAACCCAGAACCGGATATACATTTTAATGCAACCATTTACAATAAATTCTATAATTGTGCAAGCTTATTGAAGGAGAAATAAGCAAAAGTTTAAGATATATAAAAAGTCTTTTGACCTCCTAGAAGAACTTCAACTTATTAAATAGTACGAAACCCGGTTCCTATCAAGCAATAGTAACTGTTTTGAATACCCTAAACGCGCTTGTATATGCGAGTACATCAAGAAGCAGTTTATGCCAACAGTTTTGATGGCAAAAGTAGCCGCACATGTAGACAAAGTAGGCGATCATTGTTAAGAACCGAAAGGAAAAAAATTAGTTTCGTTTCAATTAAAACGTCATAATGACACTTTTAAAATTTTATAGCAGGATCTGAAAAATTATTGCCAAATTTTGTCAGAAGATACTTGGAATTCAGAAGTATGACACAATACTGGCAGTGAAAATAACAAAAGAGTCTTAACAGAATAAAAGTTTTTAAGCAAGATTTTATTTTGGGGAACTTATTTTATATGAAATATATTAACAAGTACTTTTTAAAGTATTTTTTGAAAAATATCTATTTACTTTTAAGAGATGTTTTTTGTAAAAATTATATATTAAAGTAAAGGAATTTATTCGAAATGGTTTTTTAAGAAATATTGGAGAAAGTACTTTTTAAAAGGTACTTTTTAAGAAAGTACTTTTTTCAAAAGTGCTTCCTACAAAAGTACTTTGGCATATTAAAGTGAAGGAATTTATTTGAAACAGTTTTTTAAGAAATATTGGAGAAAGTACTTTTTAAAAAAGTACTTTTTTCAAAAGTGCTTCCTACAAAAGTCACTTTTGCAAGGGAAGGGAACTTGTGAAAAGTTAAAGCTTTTAGCCACCTAAAAAGTGGTAATAAAATAACATACACTTGAATGCATAAAATGTAAATGTAGCGGCCTTCGAAGACATTTATCTGAATTAAAAATGCAGAAATAAATTCGAAAAAGGTACTTTTTTCATAAAAATACAAGAGGTAATTTTTTTTTATAAAAGTATAAAAGTTACATACTTTTTTGTGAAATTATTTTTCATAAAAGTACTTTTTTGCAAAGATCTTTTTTCATAAATATACAAAAGGTACTTTTTCAGAGAAGCACAAAAAGTATTTTTTTCATAGAAGTACAAAAAGTACTTATTTCATAGAAGTACAAAATGTACCTTTTTCATAAAACTAATTTTTCCTAAAGGTATTTCATTCATAAAAGTGCAAAAGGTCCTTTTTTGTAAAGGTACAATTTTCATAAAAATATTTATTCGCAAAGGTACTTTTCACATAAAAAGTACAAAAGGTAATATTTTTTATATAAAAGTATAAAAGGTACTTTTTTGTGCAATTACTTTTTCGTAAACGTACTTTTTGCAAAGGTCCTGTTTCCTAGAGGTACAAAAAATATTTTTTCATAAAAGTACAAGAAGTACCTTTTTTATAAAATAAATTTTTTTTAAAGGTGTTTTTTATTCTCAAAAGTACAAGAGGTACTTCTGTAAAAGTACGTTTGTCATAAAATATTTATTCGCAAAGGTACTTTTTTTTATAAAAGTACAAAAGGTACTTAAAATTCCTTTTTTATAAAGACACTATTTTCATAAAAGCATAGAAAGTACTCTTTTCATAAAAGTACTTTTTTGTAAAGGTATCTTTTGTATAAATGTACGTACTTATGCAAAGATACTTTTTGTAATATAATTTTTCAAAGTGTGGGAGGATTCTTGAAATTCATTCTTAAACATTTTTTAAACAGATTTTTTTAAAAATTTAGTTTTTAGACAAACTTCTTTGTAGAAGACAACTTTAAAAAAGGTTTTCTTTAAAATGTATTACCCTAATCCTAATTTTAACAATATATGTGATTTGATATATTAAAATAGGTTTTTTTATTTCATAAGAAAAATTAATGTCTTCGACCGTGGAACCGCAAATAAAAGGCAGGAGTACTCAACGCCTGTCTGCTGTATATTTGGTCTCAACTGTTTGCATCTTCAAGTGTCGGTGTGTGTGTGTTCGAGTATAATAATGCACCGTTGGTTAAAGAGAAGAAAGCTGAGTTTAACGGATGCCTGCAAAGAAAACAGAGTGCACACACATGCACAAGCAATAATACTTTGACACTGGAATGTGTGTGTGTGTGTGCGCGTAGATGTGCAAGACATGCTTCTACTTAAGGATTCATTAAGAGGAGGGTTTTCTTTTCCTTTTTTTTTTGCTCTTGTGTCACTTGAACGTCAGTGTGAGTGTGGGTGAGCGGCACCGAGTGAAACAATCCAGTTGGCAAAAACAAAAAACAGAAGAGAAACAATCAAGACGATAATAACGTTAATGATGATGATGATGATGATGAAGACATTTTAAGTCCGTCTGTCTGTCTGTCTGTCTGCACTTTTGCTATCTGGAGTGTGCATAAGTATTTTTGTATGGGTGTGGGTGTGGGTGTGTGTGAAAATAAGTGGGTAAATACAAAAGGGAAGTTCCGGGGCGTGCAGTGTGAACAGCTTTCTTCAGTTTTCTATTCATTTTGTTTTCCTGTTTTATTTTCATCGTATTTTTATTTATTTTTTGTTTATTTTTTTTCCAAAAAAAAAAGACGATCATGTTGTTGCCTTATTGTTGCTCTCTTCTTGTCTATTTTGTTGCACACACGCTCTTAAGTGTTTGAATGTGTGTTCTCTGCATTAACTGCCATTCAATTTATTCATCGGTTTGGTTTTCCAGTTCCGTTTATGTTGCATGTTGCTTGTTAATTTTCCTCACACTGTTTTGTTTCCATTCACACTTGCGAATATTAGCAGTGAGTAAATAGATTTTTCTTCATCTTCTTTTTTCTTTTTTTTTTTAACTTCTATTCTGATTCCTTGATGAAGCTGTTGTGTGTGTGTGTGTGTTAGTGTGCAAACCACCTGCTGGTTTCTGGGCATTACAGGCGATGACGATGTCTCTTTTATGTGTTGAATGAAGACAAAAAAAAAATGATTCAGATGCTTGTTAACGATGATGCTAGAAAATAGACTGGAAATGCTTTTTGGTACGCAGGGGTTAGACGAAGTTGGCCAATATGTTGTATGTGTGTGTACTTTTGGGTGGCAGGAGCCAACATTTTGTAAATGTTAAAAATTAAAATTAAACAAAATCGTACATTTTGTAGAAGTAAGAATTTTATAATATTATTTTCAGGAAAATTGATGGAATTGTTGTTTGACATTAAAGTGCTCTTTTGCTCTCCCTGTCAATCTGGGAAATGAAGTGGTTTTTCCTCATCGTGGTTGGTTGGTTGCATAAAGGAAAAACATTTTATGAAATTCCTTTTTTAATTCAGATTCCCAGAATGATGTGATTGCTACGTACTTCTGTATGCATGTGTGCGTGTGTGTGTGTATTTAAAAGCAATTTTTCTAAACAGAAATTGTATTTTTATTTTCTATTTTTCCTTTTTTTTGAATTATGCAGCACATGTCTGAAATTGGCTTTGGAAAATTTTCTATTTTGTAAAACGTTTTGCCACAACAGGATGTAATTTTCTTTTGCATTTCTGAAATTTGATACTGAACGTGACTTATGAATTGCATTTTTCGGTTTTTATATTTCAATCGCAGGCATGTTTTATAACCTGCGAGGCTGTTTTATTTTAAAATTCTTAAGCGACAGTTGGCAAAATTTAATCTCAACTAAAAAGCCAATTGAAGTGAATTATATCAGCAGAAACATTTGGCGGTTGAAGTTGATGCAGATGCAGGGAAAAAAATTACTGCGTCTACTGATTCAGTTGCTGTTATTTAAATTTAATTGAATCAATTTTCAAGTCTAGTAGAGATTTAGGAAAATTGGACAGACAGAGTCCATGTCCTTCAAACTGAATTTTTACATTCAAACTGAATTTGCTGACAATGAGCTCGTAGTCATTTCGTGCAGAATAGGAAGAACACAATTGAGACGATAAGCGACAGAATTCCCAACACAACAGAATTTGACAATAAAATTTTGCTTTTCAAGCAGTCGTATGAAACATAAGAATCATGAAAATATTAAAACTGTTGTGTGTTTATGTGTGTGTACGACCTTTAAAAAAATTATAAAAAAAATTCAACTTTAAAGAAAACTTAATAAAAAAAATAGATTTCTGCTGAAAGTTTCAAAAAGAAATGCCCGTGAATTTTATTTTAACAATATTTTTATTTGGAAAGTCTCATGAAAAGTTTGTTGCTGGGCTCCCCACAATTCCCCAAGAAAGTTTCCAAGATCCCAAAAATACAATATTTTCCCATTCAACTTTAACAGAAACAGTTCATCCACGTCTTGTCATAACGAAATTGGCATCCCAGCAGTAGCCCCTTTGCACACTTTTCCAATTTATTTTTTACTTAATCTGCCATCACTTGCTCACTCCCTCCCTCGCCCTTGAAAGTTCTGGCATTTTCTCCATCCATTTGAAGCAGCCACCCTTCCAGTGATTAAATTAATTTGAAATTTACTTACTCAGCCACTGTGTTGTAGTCGTAAATTCCAACAACAACAACAACAAAAACATTTAATGACAAAATTACATTATTTTGCTTGAGTTTAATAACGACGTGTAAGTGTTTGTTTGTCGAGTTTCGTGTAGCAAAATATTTGTCTTTGCTGGAGTATCCTGTTCGTTCAAGGATTGACTACTCAATAGCGTTGTCTTGTAACAGATGCTGAATTAGATGTGAGAGAAAAAAAAAGAAGAAAATAATGTTTTCCATTCTGTTTTATTAAACGCCCGGCTTTAGTTGTAGCTTAACTTGTAATTTTTTGAAAATTTTTAAATTTTCATCTCTCGCAGCAATTAAAAAAAAACTGGAGGGAACAACAAACTTTCGTTGCTGTTTGCTTCAGTTCAACCCTGTTACTGCAACGATTTGATGTGTCACCCATCCTGAATATGTTGTGTGTTTTCTGAGGATCACATGATGTTTTAAGGATTAAATTCTAAATCTACTTTTCATTTGAAAATGTCAAGCAAGAATGTTGCTTGTAATACAAAAAGAAAGAAAAATTAAATTAGTTTTTAAACAAAAAGAGAAAAAAAAAGAAGAGAAACATTTTTAGTAGACTCATCTCAGCAAATAGATAAATTCTAAATATCCACAGTCTTAATTTGCCATCTGCTTCATCATAATATAAAAGCAGGGACGTGGTTAAAGTTTATTAGTTTTAGAAAAATTTAACTACAAAATATTGGTTGCGCTTATTTCGTGAAATATTTGCTAGATGTGAAAACTATTAAATTATTATTATTTTGGAAATTAAAACAAAAATTCAAGTCTTCAGCAGAAGGACGTTTCAATATGAAGAATTTCCTTTGCTGAAATATCTGCTACTTTTCTGTCCACCGCTTTTCGTGGGCCGTATCATAAATTACTTTTCATTGCTCACTTTGCCATTCAAGAGCTTTTGTCACACTTGAATTGATCCTTATTAATATTCCGCTGCTGTCTCTGTACTCCAGAAATTTGCTTCTTTTTTTCTTTGTTTTATCTCTGGCTGAAGGATTCTTTTATAATTTTCTGGTGATTTGGCTTTTGTGGTATTTTCACAAGGTTGTCTTGCCGTGTTAAATTTTTTAAGAATATTTACAGTCAAGCGTACAAAACTTTTAATTCCATTCTATTTTCCTTCTTCTTCTTCTTTAATAAAAGCCACCAGGTTTGTGAAACATTTACGAAAAAATACAGACATAATGAACTAAAACTCTCTTGAAATTAGTTTTCTCTTGACGATGAAACCACTTACAGACATTAAAGATTAAGCGATTGGCAAATCTTTTGAACCAAACCGCTAAACAGCTCCACAAACAGACAACTTTTTGTTTGAACTAGAAAAAAACCCTGCAGTTCGGAAGTGGGTTGTATTAATTAGAATTGTTTGTAGCCTGTCATTTCATGTGACACTGAAAAATTAATTTGCATTAACAAAACAATTGACATGAAATTTAAAATCAAGCCATTTGGCCTATAAAACTGTTAAAAATAAAAAACCAAAATAACATCAGTTCTACTGGCAAATAAACACCGAAAAAAATATACCAAAAAAAAAACAAGACCACGATTTAATGTCTTATAAAATTGTTGGGAAATAAATATTTATTTTAACCCTAAAAGAAACCTGGAAATAAAACAGCAAAAAAAGCCGTTTGCACAACACTTCAGACATTTTAAAGGGCTGTAAAAAATAACAGCAACAACAACAATATCAGCCACAATGCAAAGACATAAAAACGAATGAGCAATTTCAGCCATATCATTTGAAAAAAAAAAAAAAAAAAATTGTAAAATAAAATAAAAAAATAGACGTAAATTTGTTTGAAAATTTGTGTTAACAAAGCGGTGAATTGTGGGTGCGTTTTTTTCTCAAAACTATTAGCAAAAAAGAACTCTTTCATATAAATTTACTAAAAACAGAAAATTATAGAAAAAATGTGCCAACTTTTCCAGCATCATGAAACACACACAAAAACACACACACACACTTGTATGTAAATAAAAGAACGCATAAAAACCGTTTAAAATATCGTATTGTAATAAACATTCAACCGAAATTCAAGTTGAATTTATAAAATAGCATTTTATGGAAAAAACTTAAATGATATTTTGAAACTTTTTTTGTGACAGTCGAATTGTTAATTTTGGTTGCAGCAAATAAACAGTGCAAAAGTTTTTAATATTTCAGGCTTAATCAACTCTAATGTGCACAACAAAGTGATAGGGATATATGGGTTTTCGTATTATAATTCGAAATTCTAAATATGTTATTAAATTTTTTGAATTAGAATAACCAAATTCAGCCATCCTCTTTAGTTATTTGATGAAAAAGCTTGTTTTCGAAAATTCGAACTTAACTTCGAATTTTCGAACATGTCAAATTTTTGTACATTTTGCATATCTCTCATGTAAAAATGGGTTTTATTACAGTAACGCTAATAAAAATTTAAAATTTAATATAAAATCGAAATTTCGGACTTAGCAAAACAACAATTTTATATAAATTTTCTATTTTAGGATATATAGTTATTAAATTTTTTTTTTGGTGCAACAAAAAGTTTTTCGAACTTAACTTCGAATTTTCGAACATATTGAGTTTTCCTTAATTTTGAGCATTTTGCATGTAAAAACAGTTTTTATTGCAGTAACGTTAATAAAAATGTAAAATTTAATATAAAATTTAAATTTCGGACTAAGGAAAACAATTATTTTATAAGCAGTTTAAATTCAGTTATTAATTTTTTTTTTAGTACAAGAAAAAAGTTTTTCATTCCTTAGGGAAACTTTAATTTGTAATATTTAATACTTAAGATCCACGCTAAATATTTCGAACTTATTTCTGAAAATAATATCAAAGTTTTGTAGGTCTGAAGTTTAGTCAAGGGGTCATATAAAAATATTTGTAGCAAGAAATTGGTTTCATTTCTGATGAATTATATAATTCGAAAGTTCGAGCTTATATTCGAATTTGAAAAAGGCTTTGAATTATGTTAGTATGTATATGAGATATATCGTAACTTGAAAAAACTGCATATAAAACATACATTCGTTTTTTTTTAAATCTTATAAAAAGGGTTTTAATATTACTGGAAATTTGACCCAAGATCATAGAAAATAATTCCAAGATTCCAGCATATTGTCAAACATTTAATTTGCTAAAAATTAATATTTCTATTTCAAATAAAATTTAGAAAATTTTTTTCTTAATATTGATTGTCATGAACTGACTTACAACAAAAAATGTTCAATATGTTGCATAAAAGGAAATAATAACGAGCTTTCTAATGGCATTTCGAATTTTTCTATTAAAAAACTAATATCATAAGTTACTCAACCTATTTAATTGATAACACTCAGTTGGATGGTATTGTAAATGATTAAAATGAAAAGGAAAAAAAAACGATTGCAAATATTTTCTTCCTTCATAAACTCCCTATTAAAAAACCCTACACCGGAACAACAAACAAACATTGAAAAGTGAAATTATGTGCAACAATAACTACCCATAGATTTGTAACAGTTTTTATTACAACAATTTTCATTGAAACGCGAGCAGGAAAAACATTGACAAATATATGCGGTTGCATCAAAAAGTCTTTTAAAATATTGTACAAAACAGCTTTTGTCATGTTCTAAATCAATGCAACAAGCACCAGAGAATCTCTCATTCCCACTGTGTTGGGAAGACAAAAGAGAGCTCAAAATACACTCGCTACTACTCACTTAGAGGTTTGTGAGCACACCGTCGCGTATACGTGTTATCTGTTTTATGCAAACAAATAAAAATCCCGCATACGTACGAGTGCACCTCTCACTCAAATGCCCACAGCAATTTGTGAGGGAGTGTGGTGGGTTTGTGTGTCAATGTAACTCATACGCAACGTATGACTGCTGTTACATGAGAGTATGCGAATTGTTATTTGACTTGGTGCTGTCTGTTGTTTATGGGCTTAAATTGTTCCTGATAGTGATAGTGTTTGTGTGTGTGTGTGCTTGTTTTTATTGCTTCCAACAAATATTCGTTTACACGTATTATGATGGTGTAGTTATATTTTACTGTTATGACAGCTTTTGCATTTAGATGTGCACATACACACACACACACACTATTTCTGCTACAGTTTTTATGTAGGAGCGCAGGATGTATAAATAGCGGAATACTGCGAGAGCAGTGGGATTAAGTTGTTGTATCGTTCAAATCTTTTTTTTTCTCAATTCTATTTTTATTGTTTAGTTGTTATTCTTTGTTTTTCTTATATATTCTGTAAAGTTTTTTTTGTTGTATTGTTTTTCAAGTTGTTTTGTTTTTTTTTTTTTGTTTTTGTGGCTTTTAAATTGTAACAAAATTGTTGACACTTTTCGGTTCAAGGTCATTATTAAAAGGATACCACCATGTTTATGGCTTTTCTGCCCAGATATTGTCTGTCATTGCAAAGAAAGCTTTGACTTTATAGGACGACGAACTACTTATTTAAGACAATAATAAAATTTTATAGTTTTCTTTTATGTGGAACTAAATACCGAAATATAAAATTTTAAATTTTAAGCGTCTTGTGAGATCTTAAAATTGTTATTGACTTGTGCAAATACTCTGGAAGTTGTTATTGACTTGTAAAAATAATATTGTTATTGTGTTGGTGATGGCATTTGTTATTATCAGCTTTTAAATTTATTTCCAAATTAAGGACCTGTCGACTGATTTTGTTGACTTTTGATTAGTTGAACAGCAATAAAAAGTTTTTTATACAAAAACATAAACACAATAATTGCATACTAACGTCTTATATATCATACTTATTTGTGGAAAATTATCTGTTTATTAAAGGAAACTTTTAAATAAAATTTTTTTTATAATATAATAAATTCAAAAGGCTCATTTCGTTAATATTAATATTTTTAAGATACACTGAATATAAACATTTTTATTGACAGTTTTTTTTTGATGGCCTTTTCTTTGAAGGCTTTTTTTACGGAACTATATTTATAGAAGAAAGAGTTATCGGAAAATGGTGCATTTAAGAAAAAAAAACTTTGTCAAAGAACATTTCTTAAAGCTGTTTCTTAAAAGGGTTTATTTTTAAAAGATATTTTTGAACAAGAACATTTAAAAGGCACTTAATGAAAAGACGTATTTTGAAAGGTTTTCTTAAATATAAAATTTTTATTTATAGTTAGTTAAGTCTTTATCTCTTAAAGACTACGCTATGAAAGGTACCTTTTTAAAAGTACAATATTGAAAAGGTATTTTTCGACGAGTTCACGTCGTAATTTTCTTTATAATTATATTTTAGGGTGGTACTTTTTCTATAGCTTATTTTTACAACTATATTTTTTGAAAAAGTAGTTATTAAACAGGTACTTTTTTCAAAGTTCCTCTTTAAAAAGGTACATTTTGAATAGGTACTTTTTGAAAAAGGTACTTCCGAAAACAGGACTTTCGAAAATATAGTTTTTAAAAGATGATTTTTTAAAATAAGGTACTTATGAAAGTACTTTTTCAAATATAAAATTTTCAAAAAGTACTTTTTGAATAGTGCTTTTTGAAATTTATTTCAAAATACTTTTATAGCCGCACTCTTTGAATAGGTACTTCTTAAAGAGGTATTCTTTAAAAGAGTATTTTGTAAATGGGTACTTTTTGAAGAGATACTTTTTAAAAAGGCAATATCTGAAAGGGTACTCTTTGAAAAGATTCTTGTCGGAAAGATTTTATTTTAAAGGATGATTTTTAATGATGATTAAATAGTATTAATTATAGAATTAATTATAAATTTATTAACTTGAAAAAAACTTAAATATACTTTTTGAAAATCTACCTAAAAAGTGTCTGTTTTTAAAGCGTTTTAAAAAATAAACTCTTTAAGATTGTAATATTTTAGTTGTACACATATTGAAAGTACGTTATGAAAAGTACTTTTCCAAATATACAATTTTCCAAGAGTATTTTTTACGAGTGTACTATTTCTAGAGGTGCTTTTAAAAAAAGGTACTGTTTGAAAAGGTGCTTTTAAAAAATGTACTTTTTGAAAAGGTGCTTTTAAAAAAGGTACTTTTTGAAAAGATGCTTTTAAAAAAGGTACTTTTTGAAAAGATGCTTTTAAAAAAGGTACTTTTTGAAAAGATGATTTTTGAAGTGGTAGTTTCTGAAAAGGTAGTTTTTAAGAAGCTACGTTAGGAAAAGGTACTTTTTAAGAAAGGTACTTTTTGAAAAGTAGAAGCTATATTTTGAAAAGGTACCCTTCGAAGAGCTACGTTTGTAGAAGGTACTTGTTGAAAAGAGTACTTTTTGAAAAGGTACTTATTTAGAAAAATGTTTTTTTGAAAAGGTACCATTTGAAAAAGTAACGCTTTATGAAAGTACTTTTTGAAAAGATGCTTTTTGAAGGGGTGCTTTTTGAAAAGATACTTTTTGTAAGAGGTATTTTTTGAAAAAGTGCTTCTCGGAAAGACGGCATTTTATGAGATGATTTTTCATATTGTTTTATGTTAAAATGTAATAAGTAGTGCGAAAAGCTTCTGTTTGAAAAGGTGGTTTCTTAAAAAGGGTGATTTTTAAAAATAATTTTTAACTGTATTTTTTTAATGGTGCTTGGTGAAAAATTTATGTGTTTTAAAAAGTACCTTTTCAAAACGTACTAATTTAAAAAAAAATATATAATCCCATTTTTTAAAAGGTACATATTCAAAAGGATATTTTGAACCTTTTCTGTAAGTGTCTTCAGTAGGTACTTTTTCAGTGTATATCTTAAAGGTACTTTTACAGTTTTCCAACGACTGAAGCGTTGTTTTTTTAAGTTTGTTTTACCTCAAAGCTGCTCTGCTTAAGAGTCTTAATTTTTTATATGTTTTGCAAATCAAACAAAAATCTCGTTCCACTATTTTTCAGTACAACGATTTACTTTGATGGTAGTTAAGGAATATTCAACCTCTGTAGCACTGAGACTTTTAATTTTTATTAATATATGAAAAATATCGCGTGTAAAAAGCTGTTAAGTTGCCTTAAATTCGTTTTTCCTTCCACAAAATCATTTAACATTTAAATACCTCTTGACGTATAATTAAATGCACTTAAATTCCTTCGTACTGCTTTTATTAATGGTCACGATTAGTAATAAAATTAACATATTGTTTTGTTGTTGCGAAATTTTCTATGAAATCGTGCCAACACGACTTAACTCATTTCCAATTTGTACTTGAAGTACAGTCCTGGTGTTTTTCACTTAACATTCAATCCCTTAACGTTTTCACTTGTTTTACAGTAAAATAGCAAAATATTGCTGCTGTCATCACATATGCAAAGTGACCAACCAGGGCCAAAACGAAGGCAAAACGTACGTCTAATTTCCGTCAGCAATTTTTCAAAATCTTTAGAAAAGCACTTCCTCTGTGCTGCTTCTCCTGGCATTTCATCAAACTCTGCTAGAATTTTTAATATAAAAATATACATGCAGGCATATTTTGTATATTTAGCATACTTGATTGCTTTACAGTGGGCCATAATTATTGCCGTCATAAATTCATTGTTCACCAGCTAAACACAAACAACTGGCCTGAGTGCGTGTAGTGCATTGAAATGTAGATGGCTTGAGGTTGTTGTTTCAGTAGCAGAAAGAACAAACAAAAAAAAAGCAGCTGAAACAAATTTTTATAAATAACAGCACAACGAGGATGACGATGATGAGAATGATGATGATGATGATGATGAGGGAAATGACGACGAGCGTGTTTGTGAACGAATCCATTTTTAATAAAGTTTTACTTATTGTTGATGCTCCACTAGCTGCTGCTGGCTTTTAATATGCGTGAGAGAATATGCAAATGTAGGTGTCTGCATGTGTGTGTATGCGTGTGTGTGGGTGTGTGTGTTCTTGCCACAGCAGCAACATGCCTGAATCAGGTATTTGTGATTTTAATTTGAATATTGCATTTGAAGCACGCATTTACTTAAATATTTTGCTCGAAATGTAAATTGCAGAAAATTTCATACACTTCTGCACATCCAGTAATTTCTTGGCAAATTCGAAAGTGAATGTACAGAAGTATAGTACGTGTGTGTGTGGGTGTGTGTGCGTGTGTGTGTGTGTGCTTAATATTCCGTGCATTTATGCAGATATTTTCAGGCATAATACTAAAGTAATAAAGCATGAGGCTCTACGGCAGCCTATATTTTACGATTTATAATTCTTGTTTGCAGGGTTGGCAATATGAAAGCGTCTGCATGTAAAATTTTAACGCGATTTGTGAACGGAAATAAAACTAAAATAAACTCTTGTTCTGAGTAACCCAGTAAATAGTTTTGCAAGGATTGGCAGCAAATATTGGAAAGGAAACGTTCTGGTAGCAGATTCCTGTTTTCATATTGTGGCATTGGAAATTTGGGTCTCTCTCTCGCTCTTTCCATCCCTCTTGATATTAAAGATTTACGGCGTTTAAAAGGAGACAGTCACTATTTAAAAGGCATGGCTGTTATTTTTTGCTGGGATGTGTGTGAAAATTTCCATTCATAATCTTGTGTCAAAATTTTAGAAAGAGCGGAATCAGGTGTCACCAGGAAGATTATCCTGATAATTAAAAATCAACGCTCAACGATTTCCATTTCCTTTCAAAGCCTTTTCACACTGTGAATGAAAAGACGTGGAGAGTTTTGAACACCTCAACGAAGACTCAAACTAAGCGAAGACAAAAACATTTGGCAAAGAAATTTTGGCAGATCATACATAATGTCTTCCTCTATTTCTCTCTCTATCTCTCATAGCGTTTAAATTAGGGTGTTCTCAAGAAAGGAGGTTATTTAAAAATTATGTCTAATCATGTCTGCTGCAAGAAGATCTGTGAGTGGATGCTATCCGCATATTTAATGCCTCTGTCTCGCTCTCTCTCTCTCTCTCTCTCTTACTCTTTCTGTTTTTCTCTCTCTTTTAGCGTTAAACGATTTAATTACAAAGAGTGTAAAGAAAAAATTACGGTGTGTTCAAGAAAGGAGTCTATCTAAAAATCATGTATAATCATGTCCACTGCAAGAAAATCGGTTGGCGGATGTTATACTTTTTACTGGAATGCATGAAGAGATTAGAAAGAGAAAATTATCTTAATAATTTAAAAAACTCCCTTAAAAACAAGAATTAATTATTTTCAAAAAGGATGTTCTAAAATAAGTATATTTTCTTTTTTAATTTCTTAAATTCTCTGAAAGAATTCCTTTTGAGAAATAGCAAACTTTTACTTTTAAATTTCTATGAAAAATTATTTAAAAAATGCATTTTATAAAAACCGATTTTTATTTTTTAATATTTTTTGAGCAAAAAAATCCACTTTATTTTTTTTATATAAAAAACTTAAAACGTTTTTATTATATAAAAAAAATAAAGTTGATATTTTTGCTTAAAAATATATTAAAAATTAAAAATACAATATGATCAAAAGAATTAGAAGAACATTAAAACCCGATTTTTTAAAATTACTTTTAAAGTTTCATTAAATATACTGTCACAGAGTCTTAAGCACGGAATTGGCTGTATATTTTGATTTTTCAGATAATGAGAAATGGAACAAAATGAAATTAATTTTAATATCATGATAAGAACCCCTCAATCGACCACTTTGATTTTTTCAGTAAGATTTTGGGAAAAAAGAATCAGCACATAATTAAAATTAAAGAGTCTAAGAAAACCACAATTGCCCAAAATATGTACCAACGAAAACGATTAATTTTTTATAAAATATTTATTAAGAAGAATCCTCGGAAGCCTCAATGAATACCCGTTCTCAATGAATACCCGCATCTTTAAGAAATTGAAAAGTAAATTAAAAAAATAAATAGTTTTCAGTTGGAACAAAAACTTTAAAATTCCAACTGCATTAGCCATGTTCTTCTGTTTGAAAATAATATGCTGCAGCCATTTAAAAACTTTTATAAATCATTCCATCCTTTGATGCCCAGGAGAGTGCCGTCAGACAAAATGAAAGAATAAATAATTTTCTTAAATCCATGTAAAATTCTGACAACGACCTCTGCTCAAACATCTTTAAATTCTGTTTGCATAAGTGAATTCTGCTCTTTCTGTAAGTAGTTTCAGAAGGGGAAGAAAAAAAATATAAAAAATAAAAAAAGATATAAAAACGTTTTCAACAAGCAGAAATAAAATTTTCAATTTGTTAAGAAGCAAAAGACAAAGAAATCCCTTTAGGCTTTTTCACAATATGTGTAACAGTAATAAAAAAATATTTTGCTTTTCAGTATCTGAATCTCTGAATTTAAACAAAAATTGTGAAGAGTACTTTTGCGATTTATACTTTTTTAAAATTTAAAGTGAGCGGATGTTGGTGAATTTAAGAACGTGTGTGAAAGCAGCACCTACCAGGTGCTGTGTTTTTTGTATTGTTGTGGTAGCTGCAGGCTTATTTCTTGCGTGTGAGTGTGTGTTTGTGTGTGTGTGTGTAGGTGCATGTGTTAGCTTGTCATCTTCTTTAAATAAAACATGTCATAAATCAAACAAAAAATCCATCATTCTGGCACAAAATAAAATAAAAAACTTAACAACAACACTATCAAATCTATAGACGTGAGTGTGTGTGTGTGTGTGAGGAATGATTGAATATCTACCGCTGGCGAGTGCACAATTTATTCAAGCAAAATCCGCTTAGAGACAGTTATTTAAAAGTATCTTCACTGTAAGCAAACACAACAGAATAGAAAGAAAAAATGAACTGCAGCTTCTCTAAACAAATTCTTTAATATCCTGTTCAGTTCGTATGTGTGTGTGTGTGTGTGTTTGCTCTCTTATCTGCCTATTCCTTTTATAATGGCCCCAGCATTTGACCCTTTTGTAAATATGATTATTTTCAAATATCTATGGCTGTTAAATATGTTTCTATTTATGGGTTTCATCAAAACAACAATTCTATTGCCGCAGGCATTTGTTTTTGTGAGAAGAAAAACTCAAGTTATTTAGAAAACACAAGAGAGGAAAGAAGAATATTGATAAAGTCTGCAGTAGAAAAAATTATATTTGCAATTTATTGCCACACAGACAGTTGGAAACGTTTAATTTAAATTAGAGTCTAGAAATGTTGCAGCAAATTACAGGAATTGAAATTGGCCCGAGGCGTTTAAAAAGAAAAAGCTGAGATGTTGCATGAAATCGTGGCAGGATTTGGGAGGGCACATTTCAAACGAACCGTGTAGTTTCTTCCTGGCGCAACTCAATTCAATTTGAGTCCTGGTAAATAATTTTTTAAAGGCAAATGGAAAATCGTAAATTATTTTTTTTAAAGGTGTGTGTGGCTGTCTGCAGCATTGTATTAGGGCGTGTTGTATTAGGGCGTGTCTGTGATAAGATAATTTTTTTTGGCAGTTAATTTTTTTTTATAATTTCAATTCTATTCTGTGAAGCAAAAAGTGTGTGCTTTTGCACCAAAACTCAAGTCGCTGCCGGAACATTGTTCTATATGTCTTTTAATATTAATATTTTTTAAAATAAAAAAGTGACCTCAAGCTTATTATTGAAAACATTAATTTAAGGGTGAAAAGATTAGCAGCCAAACAAAAATAAATTCTTAAATTATCTTAAGAAAATTAATCAAAATACAAGAATTATTGTGACAAAAGGGTGGACGATTTGTGCCCTATTTTTCATACATCGATCGTCAAACATCTTTTTTACAAAAATAATTATAGAGAGTGTTTTTTAGAGTGTCACCACTTTGAGTTGGCATCACTGCTTTATTCGAGCACCCATTTAACAGCTGATAGTTGCTGTTTGTTTAGTGTCCTTTGAAATTTCACTACGAATCGTTTTACACCAGAGCAACGCCTGCAAATTGTTGAAATTTTTAATCAAAATAATAGTTCTATTCGTCCAACTCCTCTATTCAAAATTTTATTTACCGATGAAGCCCATTTATGCTTGAATGGTTAAGTAAATAAGCAGAATGGTCCCATTTGGAGGGAAGAGAACCCACAGTCTTTTTTTCGAAACATAATCACATCCAAGAAAACTACTGTTTGTTGCGTCTGATGGACTGGCGGAGTCATTGGCCGATATGTTTGGAAAAACGATGATGATCAGGGGCCCAATTACCGCCTTCGATATCAAATTTCAATACAACTAAAATACAAATTTGGATTGATATCGAATGCCGTAATTTGACTCCAGAATGATTCGTTATATATTCGAAACTCAATCACGTAGCATTAATCCTGCTGATGAGTGGTTCCAACTGGATCGAACCATTTGCCACACAGCGGGCGCTGCAATTGTTTTACCCAAAGAAACTTTTGATAAATAAATAATTTCACGTTATGGCCCAAACTAATTGGCCACCAAGATTCAATCTTTTTCTTATTCACGTGTGATTCAACCTCTTCTTTTCTTTGAGGTTATGTCAAGTTACTTGTCTACGTGCCAGAATTAATTGAAAACCTGAAAATCAACATTTGAAGAGTTATCGGTGGAATACGACGGCAAATGCTGCGAAAAGTTGTTTAAAATTGGTGTTCCAGGCGCCACATGGCAAAAATCATATTTAAATATAAATTTCATAAAAGTTTCTTTCAAATAAAGTCGGTTTCATTGATATTAAAAATATATATCCTTGTTTTATTATGGCTTAAACTGGAGTCACTCTATTAAAAAAAACGCCAATTATGTTGGTTGATTATTATTTTAAGTTAAATTTAAATATATTTGTTTAATTTTTCAAATCGATTTTTTTAAAAAGCGTGAATTTTGGGTTTTTTAAAATGATATATAATTAAGGAAGACACTTTGCACGAAGAGGAATGAAGGAATGCTTCTGTTAATAAGAAAAATTATGTGAATTAATTTTGTCTTAAATTTAGTCGTACCAAAGAAATAATTCTGGACCGCGTTAAGTAGAGCAATAATTAATAGTTAATGAAGCAGTAAATACTCGCTTATTAAAATATATTTCATTATAAAATACGTTTTTGTTCCAAAAAAATATATCTTTAAAAGAGAAAAATTTCTTTAAGAGTAGTATATGATTTTATAAGAAACCATTTACTTTTGGAAAATATTTTTGAAAAGTTAATATTTCAAAATATATTTTAAAACAAGGGCTACAAATTACAAGTAGTGCTTCTTGCTGTTGGATGCTTTTGTAAAATTTGCTACCAAAGAGTTTCATTTTGTGTTCTTAAGAAAGTTTAACACCCTGCATTATTAAATTGTTTTAAGTGCTAATTGAGTGAAAATAATTTAAAAGTTCATAAAAAGTTTTTTAATCAAACAAATAAGAAAAGTAGCAAAAATAAAGTAGTCGTTTGGCTTTAGAAAAGAAACTTAATTTTCATTAAACTCAAATCCAAATGCAGTTTCCCAAAAGCGTTAATTCGAATCCAGTATAATTTGCATACTATTCCTTTTAATATATTCAGGCCATTTCAATTCCAAGGATTCTTCACTATAAGCAAGTCAAGGTCATTATCCTTAAAGTCGAAAACATTCACAGACATTTTGTGATTCATATCTTCAGCCATAAAAGCACTTCATTTATAAACTCTGCAGGGAGTCGCTTGGCTTTCCGTTTCAGATTTGCTTGACTACAATTTTTCATTTTCGCTTTGATTCATTCAGTTTCTGGCAATTAGCCTGACTTGAGCTAAAACGAAATACACAATAAATCTCCACAAGCAAAACGAACGAAATTCTTGCTTCTTTTCATATTCTTACTAATTAAGTTTTTCTTTGTTGTTGTTGGTGTTGTTGTTGTTGTTGAGTGTAATGACAGGAAGATGTGAAACGAAATATAACCTTAACAAATCACAACATGAAATCATTAAAGTTCAACTGAATATCCGACCACATCCTGTAGGTTGGTTGGCTGGCTGGTACGACCATCAAAAAGCCAACCAACACGAGTTGTGAACAATTGAAGAAGAGAAAAAGAAATTAAGAACGAAACAAAACAACTTGATTTAATTGCTAAATTGTTTAACAAAATCGGTTGACAAATAAATGCACTTGGAAATACTTGAAAATTAAGTCTGCCATTAAATGGCATGAAATGGAAAAGGAAAATAAGTCACAAAATAAATTTAATGTTGCAAACACACACACACACACACACACACGAGTTCAACTACAAATACAAAAACAATTGCATTTAAAATTTAATGTTTATGACTAAATAATTATAAAAGTTTTCCCAAGCTTAACTGCTGATTACTTAAACATGTCATGTCAAGCTGTAATTTGTTGTCATAATATGACATGCACGGCCATTTGAGCAATTTTCCAAAAGAATTGCAAAAGTATTTGATGCTAAAAAACATTGAAAAACAAAAAAAAAATTATAAAAATAAAATAGGAATTATAATTTGCTCAAACAATTATTTTGTAAAGGCAACAGTAGTGCCAGCAACGGCAACAGCAACGATGACAACATTTCCAACGACCCCTGGCATTCCTTGACAAATTTAATAAGGAATTTCAACAAGATTTGGCACATTAAGGCGGCCCAGTTTTGCTGCTCTCTTCTGAGGCATAAAGCGGACAATAAACTTTCCCTAAACGGGAGGTAAAACTTTAAAATTTCCATATTTAAGTTTCTGTAATAAAAATAAGTTAATTTAAAATAAAAAATTTAAATGAGCTGCCCTAATGTTTTTCACTCAACATTGGCTTCCTTCCCATCATATATTTTGCCAGTGCATGTGTAGTTGTGAAGCCAAAGAAAATATATTCAATTACACGTTGTTTTCAGCTCATTTAATTGTTATTTTGTTGATATTTTCTGCAGAATTATGACAAAAATTTTTTTAATTACATGACTTTTGAGTTGTTGCTGCGCTCCATTTAAAAATATATTAAACATTCAAACCAACATTGAAACGAAACAGAATAACACACAAGGAAGAAAAATGAGATAAAGAAAAAATTAAATAGAACACAATTTAAAACTAATTGAATACATCTGCTTAGTTATGGCGGCTTTATTTGTTGTTGTTGTTGTTGTTGTTGTTGTTTCCTTTTATTTCATTTAGAAATTTTTGGTTAAAACCAACTTCCTCTATCTTAAAGTGAAAGCAAAAAATATTCAGTCACTCACTCACTCACTCACTCACTCAGCCGTTGCAAAGTTTTGTATGCAAAAATGGTTTTAATAACGCAACAACCGCAAGCATGAGAGTACGTTACGTACATGTTATGAATGATATACAACAAATGCTGGTTGCGAGTGGCAAATCAAACGCGTTTGCCTTCAACTTGAAAAACAATCTTAACGGGATGCGAGAGCTGAATACGGTTTCCAAATGGCAGTTCGTGCCAAATTTTTAAGGAGCTTTTTGGTTTGTCAGAGAGAAGTACAAAAACAAAATTCGTTTCTTTTTTCGAAATGCAAAACTTTAATACAATTCAAATATTTGATAAACAGCGTGTAGCGAACAAAATGTTGTTTCAGGATTGAGGCAAAAAAGAACCTGAAATATATTGAGGGTTTTGCAACCGGTAGTCTCACGCAATTCGGTTACTCCTGCGAACCAAAAGTTGTCTTTTGCATGCAGATAAAATTAAAATTTCCCAGAACATGAAAAGTCTCATGCGGTGAATAGAAATAGTTTCTACCACACACGTAGCAAAAGTATGAAATATTTTAAAATTTTCATCCAAAAAGATGGGACAATAATTCAAAGAAAACGTTCCCACAATTTAAGATATTTTCAGGTTTTCTTCCATTTTAAATTGCTAAAACAAAAAGGCTTTAATAAACATGTAAAATGTTAAATATTAAAGCAGAGTTTTTGTTGGCAAACAGAAATAAATATTCCAACAAACAAGTTGAAAATATAAAATTAATAATGTTGTGTTCTTTTCTAAAAATTAAGGCAGCATTTCTTGCACTTTTTCTTAGAAAATGGCACAACTGTCATTTGAATTTGAAAAGTATATTAGAAATTAGCTCAACTTCTCTTGAAACTCCACTTCTCTGTTTTAAACTCCACTTTTTAGAAAAGAGGTGAAAAATGTTACATTAATTCCAAACAAGGAAACGCCAAAACTCTTAGGTCTTAATTTAGTAAACCACTTTGCTTTAATAAATTTAATTGCGAAAATAAATATCTAAAATATTTAAAAGTTTGTTTTCGTTTTGTGTAAAAACTTTTTAGCGAACAAACGTTTGCATATTTATGTGCAACTTTGCCGTTTAAAGTCTTTGAAATAAATCTAAATACGTGAAGGACAAGACAAATATGTGGCAAAACATTTGCAATTTTCATCGGATAAAATTATTGAAGATGTGTTATTCGATTATGGAAATTAATATATTTAAAATCATTCGATTGTTATTCGAATAATATTATGGAAATATATTCGAATAGTATTATTCGAATTCATATATTCTACTTTTAAAATAAAACCAAAATCTTTAAATTCAAACTAAAACGCTTAATTGAGTTCAATTAATATCTACAATAACATTAAATTTTCTTGAGCTCAATTATCAGCTTGACGCATTCAATCAGGCATTAAAATTAATATATTTAAAATCATTCGAGTGTTATTCGAATAATATTATTGAAATATATTAGAATAGTATTATTCGAATTCATATATTCTACTTTTAAAATAAAACCAAAATCTTTAAATTCAAACTAAAACGCTTAATTGAGTTCAATTAATATCTACAATAACATTAAATTTTCTTGAGCTCAATTATCAGCTTGACGCATTCAATCAGGCATTAAAATTAATATATTTAAAATCATTCGAGTGTTATTCGAATAATATTATTGAAATATATTAGAATAGTATTATTCGAATTCATATGTTCTACTTTTAAAATAAAACCAACATTTTTTAATTGAAACTAAAATGCTTAATTGAGTTCAATTAATATCAACAATAACATTAAATTTTCTTGAGCTCAATTATTAACTTGAAGCATTCAATTACGCAATAGAAATAAACGCAGTCCTTAAAAAATTTGTGACATTTCCTAAAGAAAATATTCTGGAAGATTTTACTCTCTTCCAATTAAGGCAAATTTTTTACATGTTTCTGTGTATCTTTTCGGTTTTTAATGATCTTTAATTAAACCACGAATCGGCCAACTTTGGCCCACATGTGAGTAGTTTAGCAACCGCAACAGCAGCCTAATTTGGATTATATCAAATTTTGCTCTTATGAAAAAGAAAAAATTCCTTACACATATAAAAGAATATCTTATAACGAATTTTAATTATTGTACATAATTTCACATTTAAATTAACTTTAATTACGTTTTAATTTCATGATTATTAAATTTAATTATTCTATTATTTAACAAATTATTCAGAATATTAACAATTTTACTTAGTTTAATTGTAAGTTATTTGTCTGTGCAGAATTAAATTTTATTAATTTAATTTATTTTACTACAACAGCAACTATTTGGAAGTGTTATTGAAAAGTTATATCTAAGAGATTTTTTTGCGAAAAAGATATCGTTCTCACATGAAATACTTTGAGACTATTTCTTAAAAAAATTATATAAGAATTTAGAACTCGAATGAACTAAATATCAATTAAGTATTATTAAAAAAAATAATATTTGCTAAAACTATATTCCATACGTTCATATGACGTGTTCTTTTCTGGAAAACATGTAACATTTTCCCCTTTTTTCTATAAAGTGCAAGTGTGCAGAAGTTTTAAAACAGTTATTATTGCTGGTAAGAGATTTTGTATTAATTTTTAATAAATTCTCTTTATTCACATGACAGAGTGCTGTTACTTATTATTAAAAAGTGTAAATAATGTTGCATTATTTTTCAGAAAAGAAATAAACAAACAGCAACTGCTTTGAATAAAATTCCAAAGAATTAATCGGAAAAAAAATTTAAAAAACCTGCCACAGCATTTTGTGTTTTATTATGCTTTTACGACAAGCGGCTCTAAAAATAGAAACATATTTTTGGACATAAAATTTCACAATAAATTAAAAATAATAAACAATAATATTTATTACACGTATGACGACATTAACGGCACGGAGTTAAACACCGAGTAGACAAGCAAATGGAGCGGAAAAACTGTTTGATTTATATTTTTAATGTTTGTTTTTGACATCCATCCCCACTTCGATTTTAATATCCGCTTTTATTCGTATTTTATATGTTTCACTTTTTTATGACTTTGACACAGTTTTTATTGATTAGAAAAGGTGATGATAAAGAAAATAAATTTGCAAATACTTTGATATAAAACCCATGGCAGGAATGGCTACGAATCGAAGTAACTTTTAAGAGAGAAATTTGACCGAAATCGAAAACTCTAAATGAAACTTTTTAATAAAAAAAACCGGATATAGAAGAGCAATCAGCTGGGCAACAGGAGCGCATTCATAAAGAGTTTGCGAATTAAAAACCGTTGAAAATCACATATATAGTGTTTTATTCGAATAAAATTATTCGATTATGTAATGCAGTAAAACTTTTTTCGAAATAATATCCGTAAATACTACTCAAAAATTATTCGATTGCATTTTTCGAATAATATTCTTCGAACAATATTATGCGATTAATTTTGAGTAATATTATTCGTTTTATATTATTCGACAAATTTTCGAATAATACTATTTAAATAATATTGTTCGACTAATATTCGAATGATATTAAAATAATATAATTCGAATAGAGAGCATTTTTCGAAACAATATTTTGAAGTACTATTCACAAATTATTCGATTGTATTTTTCGAATAACATCTTTCGAACAATATTATTCGTTTTATTTTATTCTATTAATTTTCGAATAGTATTACTTAGATAATATTGTTCGACTATTATTCGATTGATATTAAAATAATATAATTCGAATAACATTCGAATAAAATTATTTCTACTTGTATTGAAAAAAAACTTTTTTCGAAAATAAATCGATTATATTTTTCGAATAATATTATTGGATTTATATTATTCGGGTAATATTTGAATAGTATTTTTTTTCGACAAATATTCGAATGATATTAAAATAATATATTTCGAATAACATTCGAATACAATTATTCGAACTTGTATTGTAAAAGAATTTTTTCGAAACAATATCTTTAAATACTTCTCAAAAATTATTTGATTGCATATTTCGAGTTATATTATTCGGTTTATATTATTCGAATATTTTCGAATTATATTATTCGAGTAAAAAATATTCGAATAATATTATTTAGATAATATTTTTCGACTAATATTCGAATGATATTAAAATAAAATATTTGGAATAACATTCGAATAAAATTATTCGTACTTGTATTGCAAAAAAACTTTTTTCGAAAATTATTCGATTGCAATTTTCGAATAATATTATTGGATTTATATTATTCGGGTAATATTCGAATAGTATTATGTTTCGACTAATATTCGAATAATATTAAAATAATATAATTCGAATAACATTCGATTAATATTATTCGTTGGGTGTAATTCTTGACTTAATGTTAGTTTCTTTTCTAGAAAAGAATGCAACATTTTTTACACTTTTTAACAAAAAGTGGTAACATTTTGAAATTAATTCAACACTGCTGACGAAAGAATATTTCTGTTTTAAAACTCCGGCAAACTGCTACTTTTTAGAAAATAAAAGAAAGAATGTTGCATGTTTTTCATTAAAAAATTGTCTTAACAGTCAAAAAAAGTTTTAAAGTTTTACATCTGTCTTATAAAAAATGCTGCCATAATTGTTACATTTTTAAAATTGCTAAATACTGCACATTAAGGCTTTTGCTGAGCCACCCTGTGCCATTTATTTACTTTTTTTTTTTACTTTGAATACAACTACAAACTTTAATTTATGCGACCATAAAGTGCAGATAGAAAAATACGTTGGATATGCGGAGGGGATTACGAATGAATGATATTCGTAGAATCCCAAAGCATATGCGGCACATACTTCCTGAAAGAAAAAGGACCACAAAAAAAAAACACATAAACGAACACACATACACAAACCAAATATTTCCTTTTTCCCTAAAAGGATAAGAATTTAATATGTTTGTGCTTAAAAGAAAACTAAATTCTCCAATAACACGAAATACAGAAATACATTAAGAAATAGAGAATAAGAACTTTGAACTTGAAGTTTAGAAAGGAAATATATGACAGAAAAGGGAAAAAATTAATATAAATAAATAAATAAATTTCCCCTGTATGCAAAATATCCGAAATATTCTTAATTCTATCACAAACAATTCAAGCATGTGGACGAGGCAGGCTTTTCAGCTCGAATAATATTTTATCTTGTTTAAATGATACTTAAGTGGCATAAGAAATTTAAAAGATTTTATTTACTCTCATTTTGCAAGCGCATTTAAATATTCTCTTTTATCTCCTCAATATTTGACTTCATTTTGCCACTCACCATGTTGTCAGTTGAGCAAATAGATACTTAATCTACAAGTAAAATATCTTAATCACACAAATACTCGTGTTTGTTCAGATGCAACCAGCCGCATGTATTTGTTTAACTTAATAACTTAAATCCAAACTTCCTTTAAGGCAAAATTGTTTATGAATTGTAAGTCATTAATTACATTAAATTGCTTGACTAATTATGGAATTCATAACAACTTCGAACACATATTTTTAGCATCAAATCTACAAATCAGCAGCTTTCAAATGTAAGCACACACACGCACACATACACACTTACACACACACACACACATATATACTTGAACAACGACAGTTTCATATGCTGCGCGTGTACACAAGTTTAAGTAAATATTTCCTTTAAATTTAAGTGTTAACCTTCGGAAGCGAAGCGTTATAGAATATGACACGAAATAATATTAAATTACAAAAATGAAGACGAAGTTGGCAGCCTTGTATCGGGTTTTCCAATAAGGACCTGACAACTTTTTATACCTTTCACAGAGAAGTGTAGGGGTTTGTCATTCCATGTGTAATTTCTTCCATATTAAAATGGGATCCCATAAGTGTCCTGGATTCTTATGAATAGCAAAGACGATTGAGTGATGCCCGTCCGTCCGTCTGTCTGTCTGTCTTTCCGTCTGTCTGTACGTGAAATCGGTTTTTCCAAGCCCCCAGACTTCGTTTTTGGACTGGTGGACTCTCATGGACTGTAAATTAACTTAAATAGAGTGTTATCCGAAAAATCTGAAATACGGTTCCAGAGCTGGGAAGCTTGTACCTTTTTCTCGACGCAAAATTGATAACAAAAACCAATTATTTTTTATTTGTTTGTAAAGTAAACCTATTTCATGCTTTGGGAAGGCTCAATTGCTTATTAAAAACTAAAAATTTTTTTCCAGGGGTGGGAATTTAGAAGTTTTTTTTGACACATTCAGTATTTTATAGTACATGTAATAAATAAAATATTTAGAAATCTTAAGTTTTTCTTAAAGAAAACCACTTAAGACCTCATGAACATTTGCAATAGAAAAATAAAGCCGTTTCCAGGGGTGGGTAATTGATTTTTTTGTTTCAATTATAAAAGTAACCAAAAGGGCAACCGACGTTGTTTTTTTTTTCTTTGCTAACTAAAACCATTTTTTAACTTAGAAAGAACAAAATTGGTATTTAAAAATATATGTTATGCCAGACATACGATGGTGAAGGGTATATAAGATTCGTTACAGCCGAATATAGCACTTTTACTTATTTTACAGCGATTGTAACGTGTGCTGTGTGGCTGCAGTTGAAACCACTTGTCATGCTTTCCAATTTGGGCTAAAAAATAATCAGTAATCAAGGCGCGATAACGATCGTCATTCACAGTAACGTCACAATAGTTATTGTTAGCGAAAATATATGTGGCCAAAATTTTTTGTGAATGAAGTGGTGATTTAGGAAGAACATGTGGATTTGCACCAGATCAGTAAAGCATATTGATCAACCCATTGAGCCAAAAACGAGTTTCGTCACTGAACAAGATTCTACAATGAAATTCATCATCTCGGCGCATCTTCATGCGTTGTTGTTGCCTACGTTGTCCGTTCTCGTACTTTGCCATGATGAAAGGAAGTCAACAGTTACATGATCAGCGAAATAGTGCGCTTACAAATCAAATTCAAAGTTGCCAAGCACCTATTACAACACCCTTTTACATTTTTACAATTTAATTCCATTAAATGTTGTTTGGAGAAGTACATTTATTGTCATCGACATGTTGTTATTTTATATCTCCTCTTAAAGATAATCGAATTGTGGATTTAACTTTAATGAGGCCAAACATATTTACGACTTGGATATTGCGAAAGGCAATTAAAGACAACTGAATGTATTATTTCATGTTGAGTTTGTATATGAAATAATAATTATTTCACTTCAATTTATTTTATATATTTTGATAGATTTTATAACGAATTTATAAATGAATATACGAAAAATTGCTCACTCTAATACCATCAAATATTGGCTCCGTCTGACTTTAATGCAGTTAATGTGAACCCTTCTGTTACTAGAGTTTCGTAAGATCTTTTTAAAATTAATTGTGCGGTATGATAATTATTTTAGGAGCAAATTGTCTCAATTTCCTAAATTGTCATTAAGTAGAGGTCTGCTGAGGATGTTTTGGAGAAGCCTTTCAGGCGTTGCTTTCGCAAAATGCACCCGAAGAGACCAGAAATAAAAATGATTAATCGACAATACGATTAAATTAATCGTTATATTTTTTTAAATATTTTTCTTTGACTGAATTTCATTATGATCACTGAGAAGTTTTACCACAACAAATGAATGCAAAAAAAAAGGAAATAAATAAATTCATGTGAAACCTCTTAAGGGTTAATTCAAAATTTGCACAAATCTTTTAGGAAAACAATATGAGAAAAAATCCATTCATGTGGAAGAAACAACACAATTTAGTGCAAATGGAAAATATTTTAAGTACCAGAGATTTTCTTAAACGTTCATCAAGTAGAGGTCTGCTGAGGATGTTTTACAGAAGCCTTTCAGGTGTTGGTTTCGCAAAATGCCCCCGAAGAGGCCAAATGAGAAATAAGTTTTTTTGAATTTTTACTATTTTAATAGTGTTCTTTTCAACCGACAGGCTCAGTTATTTGCAAATGTTTTTGTTGTTGTAAAATTGTGCCAAATAAAATGAAAGATTTAAACGAACCTGCAGGACGTCTTGTGCAGACTCTCATTAAATCAAAATCAACCATTTTTCGAAAAAACAAAACTAAAAAATTTTGTATCTTAACAATTGAAATGAAACATGAAAATGTATCTCTCATAAAGAGTATATAGAAGCAAATTAATATCAAAGATGTGCCTTTTTAAGAAGAAAATAAATAAAAAAGCAGCTCTTGGAAAAGCAACTCAAAGCGCTTGTTAAACAAATTTTTCAAAACTGTTTATTTAAAAGCAGTTAAAAAAACATGTAAAAAGGGCTATAACTACCAGCGTTAACTTCTTCAGACAACAGTAGAGAAACTTTAAAGAACTCCACTTGTTGAAACTAGAATTATTTGAAAAGAATTCTATTTAAAGAAGACATATTTAGAAAGAAGCCAGAAGTCTGTGCTTGTCAGCTTTATTCCATATGAGCAATTGTCCACTTGCGAGGAGGTCCTGCATGTGCGGCCCACTTCATAGCAACGTGCGATAATTGTGTCTGTGAGTGTTTTGTGTGTTTCACAGCGGGGGTCAGTGGCATGACAATAAACTGTCAAGAGATCATTTCTTATGTGGGAGTGTTTTGATGATATTTGACACCTGTTTTGTTTTGCGTTACAATATTTTCACATTTCGAAGCTTTAAATGATGGCAGTCAAAAAAGTTGATTATAGAAATATTAAATATTAAATAAGAGGTGTTTTTTATAGAGCGATACAAGTTTAAATCATAATAAAACACTGTAATATATTTTTGATTTCAATGAAACGGTCTTTGTTGGATAGAAAACTTTATGACATTAATGTTTAAATATGATTTCGGCCATGTGGTCGCCACGGCAGGCGCGTGCAAGGCACAATCTGGAACACCAATTTTCACAAACAGTAACATTCTGACCATCTTCGTTTTTGAAGACACATGGGCCAATGACTCCGCCAGCCCATGAAGCGCACCAAACAGTAATTTTCTGTGGATTCTCCTCCCTGCAAATGCGACAATTCTGTTTATTTACGTACCCATTCAAACAAAAATGGGCTTCATCGGAATATGAAATTTTGAATGGACGACGGGCACGATAAGTTTGACGAACAGTGCCATTATTTTGATTAAAAATTTCCACAATTTGCAAGCTTTGCTCTGGCTTAAGTCGATTTATAATAAAATGTCAAAGCAAACTAAACAAAAAACAACCATCAGCTGTTTAATGGCTGGTCAAATAAAGCAGTGATGCCAACTCAAAGTTGTATCACTCTATAAAAAACAGCCTATACTAAAAGAAAAGCTGCCTTTAAAAAACTGTTTGTTAAAAAAAACTAGTTTTAAAAAAAGTAATTGAAAAAATATCTTTAAAAAATATTACCTGTTTAAAAAAGCTTATAAATTAAGATAACTTTAAGAAAAAGTAACGTTTGTTTGATTGCTTTTTAAATAAAAATTAAATACCTAAAAAGTGTTTTAAGGAAAACGATTTTAAAGAAGGTACCATTTAAAAAAGGATGCCATTATCTGTTTTACAAAAGTTCCTTTAATAACTTAAATTTCTTTAAAAAAAGTAACTCCTTTTTTAACCGTATTTTTTTACCTTTAAAAAATTAGCTTTTGGGAAACGTGTTTTCAAAAAATGTGCTTTAAAATAAAGCCTTTCAGAGACAAACAAACAAAAATAGAAACATTTTCAAAAAGTAGCTTTTAAAATAGTACTTCTAAAAACTCCCTCCCTCGAGGATACTTCCTGGTAAAAAGCTTATCTCGTAAATTTGTTGTTAACTCGAAAGAAAAATCCTTTTTGTTACCGTTTCCCCACGTGTTTATTAAAGTTTAATTAGAAGCACAATTTAATGTTGGACTGAATTATTTTAAATGCATATTTGAACGTGTGCCAAATCCAAGGCTGAAAGGAATATATGAGTAGGCATGTGTGTGTTTGTGTGTGTGTGTGTGTGCAGGTGATAAATGATGCCTTGTGTGCCAAGTTAAAGCTCCCGTGTATGCCTGTTCTTTTCTATTAAGGGATTTCCTGTAAAAAGGTGTTTAATAAACACACACCCACATGTACACACACACACACACATGTTTGGATTTATATTTCATAATATCTTTTGTATTTGTTGCTTCATTGTTTCGTCATACGTTTTGTGTCAGTGTCGTGACATTAAACAACAGCAACAACGATTAAGTTGACAACAACATCAACAGCGCTGGCTGTTCTTTTTTTTTTTCTTTGTCTTGTTTTATTTTTTATTGTCTTGCTTTGATTTGTTTTGTTCTGTTCAGTTCTGTTCCGTTCTGTTCGAAAGAACAATGACAAGTAACTAAATTAGAATTTTCAACAGTTTCAGTTCGTTGGCTTTTTCCCATCGTTTGTGCTTTCGACGATGCTGTTCATTCTTGTTAACAAATTAAATGTCTTGTTTTTTTGTTTGTTTAGCAAACTCCTGTGCTCTTCTTCTTTAATTTTTTATTAAACATTTTACAAATTCATTTTTCATGTACCACGACTTTGTTTATGACATGTTTAAAGATTTTAAGTAAAAGGTTTTCCTATTTAACTTGTTAACAAATTTCGGAAGGCAACGGAAATTTGTGTATTTTAAATTAAAAATGTATGCGACGGAGGTCCTTTGAATTAGATATTCCTCTTACATGATACATTTTACTATTCGAAATGTGAGAGTGAATGTGAGGCTCGTGTTTCGTCTTAAGGATCGCAGGTGAAAATGACGCCTACGAAAAGGACTGAACCAAACACTGTGTGATTAAATTATTAAATAGTTTCTCGTGCAGGCCATTTCACAAACGTGTTGTATAAATTATAAAAATGAGTTTGTGAGAATGGGCACATGTTTCCTGTTTGGCAGCTTAACTCCTTTGATTTGTTTAAAAACTTGAGCAAATTTGTCAAGTCTATTTTTCTTTTCCATACAAGACAACCAGCTGGTCAATGTGACACCGAACATATTTATATTTCCATTAAAAAAACTATTTATATGTATAAATTTCAATATAAATTTTTTTTCAAATCGGCTGCTAAGCGAAATCCATGCCAACCAGTTTTGCTACCCCTTTTGCTCGGACATTTCATATCAGATTGAGTCGAGATGTATAAGATTGTAAAGCTTAATGAGTGAAAATGTGCACAATATGTATATATACATATACGAGGTCTGTTAAGATATTATGGAAGCATTAATATATCTCAATAAAGTATTTTCCATATACCCATTTCTATTTGGCCCCCTTCTCAGATATAAAACAGTTGCGTCATGTTAACTCCCTTCCTCGAATCAGTTTTGATATGCCCTTTTTGTTACGTCCTTGAGCAGTTTCAGGGGTTCAATTTTCAGTATTTTCATGGGTTACTGATGGGCTGGAGCATTAAGGACGAGACTAGTAATTGACATCATCTCAACATTCTTGGAAAAGTTTGTACAACTTGCAAACTTTTTTCAAAATCAAACTTCAATTATCTGCAGTTTAATTATGTTGATTTTTCTCTTCTTTTATTTTAATTTAAAGTCAAACATCTTTGAAAATCAGTGGAATATCAACAGTTTAAGAATAAATTTGATGAAATTAAGTTAGCAAATTCATGAATATGCAAACGTTAAGGGTCTTTAGCAAAATTTACTTGCTTCTATCGAATTTCTGCTTTCTTTTAATTTTGTGTGTTTTGCAGATCATCTGCTTTTTGTCGTTGTTTCAGTTGAAAGTAATTTTTTGTTTCTTTTTTCTTTGAATTTTCTATGGAAGTAATAAAAGAATCTATTGAATGAATAGAAACATGTGAAATCAATTTGAAAACATAATGGGCTACAAGAAATATCATTATGAATACTAACAAATTCTTAACAATTGAGTACTTTCTAGTTTCGTTCTTTTGTTCGTTAGTGTTTTAAGTAATTAACGAGATACTCGGATAAGTGTGGGCACAGGACCATTCAAGCAAACCGCCGCACAATAACTAAAAGAATAATAAGCAAAAGATAGTTGGGAGAAGAATAAAACTATAGGGCCATTTTCACAGTGTCGGAATATATTGATTAAGTGAAGATTTGCTTAACCAACGTTTAAGTAACGGTCAGCATCTTTGCACTATAAGAAAATATATCATGAAAGATTTAAAATAATTTAAAAACAGTTAGCAAAAGCCTTCATATAAAAAAGTTATTATAAATATTTATAAAAGACTTCAGATTAACTTTTAATCGCACAGTGTGAAAACGGCCTTCGCACACACTCTTATAAAAGGCGAACCAGATTATAAAAAGAAAAATGGATTGTGTTGAATTAAAGAATGTACACGGTGGACCGTTACCACATAACGATGGGACAAAAGCAGAGGGAGTGGTTGGCTGACCTCGGAAATTTAATACGATAATATTATTTATTTACTTGATATTGTGAACCAGTACCACCAGTCATTGAACTAGAATCCAGGTGCTTTAGTTTTATCAATAATTATTTTTATATTAATTAAGAATCGTTAAAGCTTTTAATAAAGTTTTCAGGGTGAAATATATTTTGCAAAAAAAGTATAAATAAATAAATTACCTAATCGAATCAAATAAAAAATTTAGGGTATAAAACTTAATAAAATTATCACTCAGAAAACCGGCCCTTAAGAAGCGTCAAAATCTATTTTGTTATTGATGAAGTTTTTTTCTACAATTTTCTTATAAAACTTATATATATTGGAATACAATTCCTTATATCGGAATACTCAGGAAAACTGATAATGGAAGTGTACATACATACACATTTCCGAAAACTACCGCATTCGATATTCGATCGAAATTTCAATACAATTTTTATATAAATTTCGATCGATATCGAGTGCCGTAATTTGCTTCTTGGTTTTTCTAATCTGGTATATAAATTGTTTTTGATATCCTTGAAATATTCTTCTAAATATAACCTAAAAAGTCTTAGTATATAAATTTAAATTATTAAAAAAACTCAACATGAAAATATATGCCTACAAGTATAAAACAAAAACTGAGTACAAAGATTTTGTTATAACTTTTAAAATAAATTAAAATTTTTTAAAAAATTTAAAATTGTGCTTTCCTACACAAAAATGCCTTTCAATTGAAACATGTTGTGTTTTCATTGCTGCACAAAATAATGATGTAAAAGGTCCCACAAAAAGATGTGTAAAGTGCTTTTATCTGAGATAAGCAATGTGCGAATTTTTTGTCGTGTATTGACTTTAATCTCTCATCAAAAACCGACACTATCTAATAATTATTAGGAAGAATTGCCAAGAAAACAAAAAAAAAGAAAGGAAGGAAAATAAAATATAAAAAGAGACCGAAACGAGCATGTATTACTTGGCCATTATTATTGTATTCTATGGCTCTTCAATAAATAAAACAGGCAGGCTTTGCCAGCTTAACATCATCATAAATTAAACATAAACTGGTGGTATCAAGTGAAAATTACTATGAACACTTCTGAATTTGTACACACACACACACACACACACTGGCATACTTGTATGTATTTATGTATTTACGTATGCTTGTAACTACATGTGTAGTGGTGAGAGCACAATAGCTTTTACGAGTAATTCGATAGTAAAATTACATTTTTCCTCCTCCTCCTCCTCCTCCTCCTCCACCTCTTTCTTTCCGTCCTCTTTGTATCGCTGTGAGTGTTGGCCATGTTTATGAACTCTGTGCTGATTGACATGATGTATCATAAGTGGTAGAGCAAATTAAATTGTAATTTTAGATGATAATACCAACGACACGAACTGAATAGAAGACTGAATGCAAAAATTCCACTTATTAATTGTGATAAAAATAATGAGTGTGTGATGGGTGGAGGGTGGAGGGTGCACGTGTGTGTAGTCACACACGGCTTTTGTATAGTTGAGTCCAACGTTTTGTTCTTGTCACACAATGACAATTCGTAATATTTCCTTTGTAATAATAACCACCAAACAAATGCAAACTAAAAATTTAAACTATTTAACAAAACACTATCGTCTATCATGCGAATAAATATTTAAGTCTATATGAGTGATTCCCAAACTGTTGTACGGCTACACAAGGATTTACAAGGAGAGTTAATGCTATGTCAGGAGGTTTAGACCAATTCAGCATATTTTTAAGTAGCAAAATTTTGTCAGTTGGACTTGATATGGCCTAAATCATTGTCATTTACGAATACCCTGATTCAACTGTTTGAGAGCTGCTTAAAAGTCAACAACGCAAAGCATTTGCCGCAACTGAGAAAGTTGTGATAAAATCTTAGATTTAGTGAATGCAAAAAATAAATAAAAATAAAAATAGAATCGCAAATCCCACACGAAAACGAAAAGCAGTCGATTGGCGTGGCAGACAAAAAAGTTTGGCGATCTGCTATTAACTGCATGCACATAAAGTCTGCATTATTATTATGACATGTCATTAGCTAAACGTTATTTAATGGTTTCAGAAACGTTTGGAAACATGAATTTTCTGTGGTGCTCCACCAACGTTTCACTATTGAGCGAGAGAAAATTTTATGCATGAATATTCATGAGTTTATGTGCTGCTTTTAAGTTTGCATTAGTCGTCTGGGGTGTGTGTATGTGTAATATATTTGGGTGTGTGTGAGTGTGTTTGTGTGCGTGTTACAAAATGAGATAAATTATCTTGTATTTAGTAGATATTTCCTGTTAAAGATTACAAAGTGCAATGGGCGTAAATGAGGACGTAAATGAGTTTAATTAAATACTCACGGATTGTGTGATACCAACAAACAGATTATTTGGCCTTTTTCTCAATTTTAATGTGGTCCAGAATAATAATTAGCCTGCAATGTGGGTTAAAGGCGGCTACTAAATGGAGAAAAAAAATAGCTTAGGAGTAAGAATGTTTTGATGACGTTTTACTGAGAGAATTCTCATTTAGTCTGATCATGTCAATGATGTGGAATTTATATCTGGATAAAAAATGGTGGGATTTTTTGAGAGAAAGAGCAAATACTTCTGAGTAAAAATAATAGAAAATATGTAAGTTTGTTAATATTTACAAAATATTTATTGAATGTTATTAAATATATAAAAACTTAATTATAGAATTCTTATAATCCGAATTGTGAATTTTCGCCTTTTGGTCCAACTAACACAAACTCAGCGTATAAGAAAACATGATTCCAGTTGCATCCTTTTGTAATTGTCTTCCTAATTTCTCGTCCCCATTAACAACGCAAATCGAGGCTTTAGTGTATTTTTTTTCAAACGGGCAAAACTTTCAATATATTGAATATTATTTCACCTAAATAATGCAATAACGACTTGTGGTGGCAGACAGCAGGCCACCCTCGTATCTGACGGTCTGTCATAATGCCACATGAATTTGAAACGTTTGATAATAACGAGAGATTAATGAAAACTAATTATGATTAGAATAGACAGAGACACGCAATGAAAGATATCATAGAAATTATTAAGGAAAATTAATGACTGTGTGATGCACATGAATAATTGATTTATACGTTTAGACACATTTTTAATCGTTCGCAAGAAAGTGTATTCATTCCGCTTGAGCAGTAAATTAATTAATTAGCTCGAATGAATGTGGGAAATAAATCAATAAGAAATTAAACCGCTTTCGCAGTTGTATTATGGAAATGTATGATTGGAAATCTTCTCACAATTATAATTTTTTGCATATTTTGTTGTTAATTTTCTTGTCTTATTTTTATGATTTTTTGTTTTTTAAAAGTTCTCAAGCCCGCGTACGAACTGAAACTAAACGTTTGTTTTCGAATGACCTCCACTAAATTTTCAATGAATTATTTATTTAATTTAAGCACGTACTTGTTGATGGTAAAGCAAATACCTGCTGTTTTTTATTGTTCTTGCTATTGTTGTTGTTGTTATTGTTGTTGGCTTTTAGCAATAATTTTGCAAAATGATAAATAACCTTCAACAAATAAAATGAACTCAACATTTCCATTTAAATATTTGGGTAAATACTTGTGGCACATGGAATCCACAATGCAGATGCTTAAAGGAATGTTTTATTTCGCCTAGCAGCGGTCAACATTTAAATGAAATCATTTTTGAAAATTCAATTACATAAATCGTATTATCGACTTTTATAAAGATTTCCAACATTTTCTCAATTTTATGTGTTTTTTGAGGAATTAAAAAGTCCAATGGCCAACAAACTTTTAAGTCTCTTGCAAATGAAAAATTTGTTTTGTTATTAACTTAAAAATTCCATGTATTTCATGTTTCTTTTTTTTGGCCAAATTCAAATCAGAATTGTTCTGTTACTTTACATTCGATATTTGACAGGACGGCAAATTGAATTCGGTTGAAAATGGAATAATAAAAAAAGGAAATGACAGAGAAAACATCAAGAACAGCATAAAGTTCGTTATTATAAAAATCACGCAAAGCTCACAACTTTACACTGTGAACGCACACAGACTGGCAGTTATATAAAATCTTTCTTGTAAAGGGAGTAGACAATTTAAGTTGGACGACAAGTAGTAGGAAAATAATTATGATATGAAGAACAAACAATCAATTAAAAACACAAAATAGACACAAATTTCAAGTTATTGAAAAACACATCTAATTTTACAAGGCAAAGAGCTTTAAAGTTTGCGCGCTGCTGAAACGCAACAATAATTTTTAATATTTTTAATATCCCCCATTTAATTGTATAATGAAAAGTTGTATAATAAAAGCTAAAAATATAATTTGAAAAGAATTTATAACAATAATGAACCAAAAATATAATTATTGTTGTGAAAAAAAGCGTTGGAACTTTAATATACAAAAAAATGGGGAACAACTTGGCCACGTTTTTTTTTAAACAATATTTGGATATTATATTTTTAAATTAATTTCAAAATTTATTTTTAGCTTTTTACTAAGATTTACTTAAAAAGTGTGTTAATTATTTTCTAGTTTAATGTTTGTCGAAAGCGTGTAAAAATATTTACCCATTATGAACCACATGAGAACATGAACCACACCAACAATATGTCACAACAATGTGACATATGAGTAATATTTTTAATAATATTAAGTATACGCTTGGAAGCAGAATACAAGAGAAGCTCATTGTACGCAAAATAGGGCACAGTTTGCCCACGCTCTTTTTCAAAATAATAATTGTTTTTTTTTGGTTCGTTGTTGTTTTAAAATAACTTCGATAATTTATTTTTAACTTTTTGCTAAGATTTTTTTAAAAGGACATTTATTATTTTTTAGTTTAATATATTTCGAAAGCGTGTAAAAATATTTACCCATTATGAGAAGATAAGAACACTGTACCACAACAATGTGACGTATGAGTAGCATTTTTAATAATATTAAGTATACGCATGGAGGTACAATACAAAAGCAGAGTTAGATGGCAACAAACACAAGTGAAGTTAATAAAAAGCATTTTCATAATTAACAAGAAAATGTGCAAAAGATTTGTTGGCCACACCCTGTAAGTGGCAATTTTTATCGCAACTGTAAGTAGTTTTTAATGCTGCAACATGTGCAAAAGTTTTACGTTGATGACATTCGACATCAATGAAGTAGAAATCGAAAAAAAATGTAAAAGCAAAAAATGAAATAAACGACTTCGCTTAATGCATTTCCTAAAGAGCGCTGCTTGTTTCCTGCGCATGCAGCAAAAACCACTTAAATTGATTTATTTATTATTATCTATAAAAAAAGTGAGTGATAAATAAGTTGAGATCAATATTGTAGAGGAAGAGGAATCTTTTATTTATAAATTATTTTTATTTTTGTAATTCTCACTCGTTGTCGATTCCTTAGCCGATGAGGTCTAGAAGTGTTATATCTCGGTACATATTTCGGCCCCAGAGGTCGCCCTAATTTGGAGTACAAACAAGAAATGTTGTTTGACACCGTTGAGTCATGATTGTACTGTCAAAAATCTATGATGAGGAAGTTTATGCTGGATTTAATAATGGAATGGGCTGTTAGAAGTTCTCCTAAAATGTTACCAGGTCCCGTTACACTTTAAAGATCTTAACCCACTAACAACCAACCTCGCATACAATAAGACATGATCACTCAATGTTGCTATTGGTATTGGCCGTTAAGCAATTATGGCACGTCAGTTGGCATGTCATTAAAACAACAATTTCGATTTCGACACACCAACACCCTCTGCCACTCCACATTATTATTGTGTTATACACAACACAGCGAATATATTCCATTTTAATAATTCACTCGTTCCCAAATTCAGTTTAGATTTATTTACTCAAATAAGTGTTTTGTTTCCCCATGGCTGGCAGCGGAACTGGCAACAATTGCTTTCAAAACTGAACAACAATCGTTATGGAAAGCAAAGTTTTGTCCGCCTCTGGCTGTGCTCCGGTTATTAAATTTCAATCATTTTCATTTCATTGTGACTGTTTATTTTTAATGCCATAAACGTACTGATGAAAGAGAAAATCTATTAACGAAAGAAAATCTTTTGTTTGTGAAATTAAGTGGGTATTTATTTTTAAGTAAAAATTAAATAAATTCGAATGGTGTTTTCGTTTACTTTAAAGTCTTGTCAATGTTGTTGAGGCTTAAAAAAAAAGTAAAATAAACTCATCTTTGATGTGGTTTCCTGCTCGTCATTTCCCTTGCAAGTGAGCTTAAAGACCTGGAAACTTTTTTTTGATACGAATCGGAGGCAGTTTCTTAATTTTAAATATCCAAAGACTGTAATGAAATTAAGTTTTATGTTTCATTAAAGATATCGTTATAACATATAAACAGATATATAACTTTTTCGTTTTAGCGACTTTCAGTTAGAAAATATTTTTTAATTGCGTTCATATCCTTCGCAATTTTATTTTATTACAATCGATAACTTTTAATAAAGTTTTTTGAAATTAATAAAAACCATAGATGTGGTTGTGCCAAAGAAATTAAAATGCCTGTTAATCTAGAAATATGTTTTATAGTTTCACATAAAATTTATTACTTTAGCCGAAATCGATTGTCTGTGATAACAATTCGCTGCCGAACCATAAAATAAACGCTGCTTGTCCTTGGCAAGTTGTTTCGCAGCCAACTATTTCTCTATTATCACATGTCCTACATTGTCAAGCTTAAGGTCATGTGAATAAGTTTATAAGTCTATCTAAAATACGGATTTATTAGTTTAACCCTTTAAGACTGGCAACAGCAAAAAAGGGAATTAAAAATTTTTACGATGTTTTGAATGTCAGCGTGTTTACACAAACCTAATTAAGCTACAGAATACGAGTGGCAGTCGTTTATGGCCGCCATGTCACTGCCACCGCAAATATTTTATATAGACAAAAAGGCCAAGAGAAATGGTGGAAGGTTGACAATTCAGTCAATATGGTTTTCCATCAAATTGTAGTTTTCTGTGTTTAAATTCTGTTTCTTCTTTATTTTGATTTATTTTTATTTTTGTTTTTACGACAGAATGATAAAACCATCAAACATTTTTTTACGACATCGTTGGGCAAAATGTTCAAGTAAATCTGGTTGTTGTGTGAGGAAAAATATTAGCTCTTGGCCAGCTGCAGGGCTTGTGGTTGTTGGCAATTTATATTTTTCTCTGCCCTCTTTATCGCAGGTGGGACATCTATTAAGTTCTCATGGCGTTTGAAATTTTAAAAATATTCATTTGAAATGGCAATAAAAAACAAAAATCTTTTCGGGCCGCTTGCTAGTGGCCTTGAGGTTAGATTGAAACCTATTTCCCGAAACGTTTTGTAGGCCAGTGTGTCAGTCATATAAAAAAATGTGAAACAAGCAAAATCGTTTTTTAAATGGCAGAGTATGAAAAAAAAGAAATCCATGAAGGCTGCATCCCATTCCATTTTTATATTTCGTTTATGTTTCATATTCCCTTTCATATTCACAAGAGTCTTGCAGTTCTTCACCGGCGCTCGTTTTGTATTGAAAAATAAATTTACATAAAGAAAAGAGTTTTTTCTTTTTTGGTCAGGAACACAACACAAGCCCTGGTGTATCACCCATTTATGTGAAGGATACATAAGACTTTGCACAATTACTGGCTCTTCCTTCTGTGGCTTTGTAAGAGTGTCGTTTTTATTATTATAAAATTTTTTTTAAACTCTCATCTCTGTCTACCACCTGGTCATTATATCCGTCGAAATGTCGTTAAGCTGTTCAAGTTGAAAAACACTTAAGGCGTTAAATAACAATCACGAAATATATGAAAAAAAGAAATGAAAAAAATAGAAATAAGAAACCCCAGTAATAACTAACAATAGGCTTCCTTGTGCTACTTTTGTGAATGCTGCTGTTGTTGGAGAGATAATGACAGTGGGCAAAAAAAATTATTATTTTGCTTAAATTCTTCTTATAATTATTCTTCAGGCTCTAGAATAATTATAAGAAGAATTTAAGTAAAAAAACAAGGTCGAATAAAATACAAAAATAATTGCAATTATTATTTTGAACATAAGCTGTTGTGCAGCATATCAGGTAGTTATATGGACTTGCAATTGACTTGCAATCTGGTCTGAACATGTTATTGAATATAAAAAGTCCGAACAAACTATATGGAGCCCGATCAAAATGAATTTAATAAAATGATTAAAAAGATTTTCATTAAATATATTGAAAGTATAAAGCTTTGCAGATATTACATTTTTCCCGAAAACCAGCTAGAGCCAGAGCTATTTTGTAACCAAAAACCTGATCTGTAGAATTATTTATATAACGTCTCTCAAGGAAGTCAGAGGCTCTGAGTAAGATATTACATTTTTCCCAAAAACGGAAATAGTTTTTTGTAATTTCATATAGATAATTTTTCTATAAGAGATGGTTTTCAATATCATGGGAACTGAAATTATTTGATTAAAAATATTGAAATCAAGTGTTGTTTTGAATAAAGCAAAAGAAAAAATCCTGGGACCGTAAATTTTAAATTTATTGCCGTTTTCTTTTCTAGAAAAGTGGGCAACTTTTTTTGCACTTTTTACTACAAAATGCCAACTTCATGTCATTTGAAACTAAAATATTTTTTAAGAAGTTAATCCATTAACCGTTGCAAAAAGTAATTTCTATTTTAAAGCTTTTCCAAACTGCCCCTTTTTAGAAAAAAAGTGACAAAATGTTACACTTTTGCCTGAAAAGAAAACGGAGTCTTAAGACTCTTCATGTTAAAATCGTTGGAAACCTATGCCGTCACATACCAACAGATCCCTTCTGACCTGCTCTTTCAAAATCTATGGCGACCTTGAAAAATACTTCCAACCGCACATTTGAGAGTTATTTTTCAAAGAAAAAATAAAAGTTATAATGAAACTGATCAAAAGTGAGTTTTATTTTGCCGTCTTAAAATAAAATTCTTTCCAGAAGTTTTATTTGTCAGTCCAAAGAAGTCCTGTCCTAAAACGAATCTCTCGAAAGAAGAGGAGATTTACACTCTTCAATTTTATTTATGTGCTGTTTCTTTTTTCCTAAAATCTCTCTAAAAAATTCAGTTTCTTACTTAGAGTTTTACGTTCCCGTGCAAAAAAAGGAAAACTTCTCCTAAAATGAGTCTTTTGTTTATATATCCTTCTGAAATCATACGTATTTTTTTTTTTTGTTAATATTTTAATTTTTACAATAACGAATTGATTTTTTTTTAAATTGCTACAGGTGGTCATTAAAAGTGCAGTGCGTTCGGTCTCAACTTATATAAAAGACGTTTGAGAAAATATGAAAATGAATTTAAATTAAAACTCCCTAAAAGAATTTAATTTTTATGACGGCAAGACTTGTTTTTTTTAAGAATTTCATCCGACATTTTATTTTTACGCTTAAAAATTACTGTTTAAAATAGATGCGTTGTTTTTAACGTCACCAAAATAACTGTTTTTTATAAAACTTAACGCCTTTAAGGTCCTTCAAATAATACATCCTAAGAAACTTGTCTCAAGGTTGGCAGAAAATGATGAAAATATTTTCTAACTTTAAAATTTTTCAAATCATGTTAAGTTAAATTAATTTATTTTGGAAAATTAAACCAATTTCTATTAAATACTAATCGTGCTGACTTCTTCCTTTCAAAATTTTATTCAAAACTAAAAACAATATCTTTCATCAACCGTCCCACTGTGCGCTAGGCATGTAAATAAAATTCCTTAGGAGAATAGAAAAGTTTACAGGTGCCTTGATAAATTTCTGTTGATATATGAAGTTACAAAATATTTATCTCTCCAACAAATACTTCCTTTTGAAGTGGAAAACAGCAAAGAAACATTTTCCTGCCTCAAGTTGTTAACAAAGAGAAATGGGAAGCTCTCAAGTACCTCCTGAATGCAAAGGAAAATGTTGAATGAAAAATATGTTCTGGAATTTGTGGTCTTCATTTAATTTCGTTTAATTTATATAAAAAAATAGATAATAATAATAGTTTGGGGGGATGTAAAAGTTTGGATGGCCGCAGCTGCCGTATCCGTTTCACATCAAACTTTATTATCTGCTTCATTATAACGAAGGAAGTTGGGCCACAATTTGCTAGTTTAAATGAAGTTACTTTAAAATTGCCGAGTTGAGAAATTATTAAATATAAAAAGGACTTTTTAAATTTGAGTTTTTGAAGTAGATAAAAACTGCAATTTAAAAGCAAAAAAAAATTGTTGTTTTATTTGCGGCAAAATTTATCTCAATTTAAATTATTCAACCGGCAATTATTCTCACAATTTGCTGTTAAACTTCAAGTGTCTCTTAAGTATTCCTTTAGAAGTTTTCTTTAAACACGTGAGATATTTCTAAAGTGATGTCTGGCACTTCACTTTGAGGAAATATTTTATTAATAGTAGACTTTGTACGCACTTTACTATTTTGCAAGAATGTTAATATTTTCGTTTCCAAGTTGGACATTTTTTGGGGGAAAATAATTAAATAAGAAATAAATAAAAGCTACGGGCTGTACATACGATCCTGTATGACGTAAACGAAATTTTACACTCCCCAGCAGATAAAACGAATACGAAATTTGATGGTTGGAAAATTTAAAAAATTTTAAATTAAATCCAGGACGTGGAAAATGTAACACAACTGAGAGCGGGCTTCAAAATTAAGAGTGGTTTCCTGAACCAGTTTCTCTTAGTGCCAGGACCGTTTATAGTTAACCAGTTTCCATGATGGCCAGAGCTATTTTGTAACCATAAAGCTGATCGGTAGATATATAATTTACTATATCGTCTCTCAAGGAAGTCAGAGACTCTGAGAAAAATATTGTAGCAACTGAAGGATTGATTTCAAGTGCAATTGCAGCGTTGAAAGCGGTTAAATTAATTAACTAAATTAATATTATTATCTCCTCTGGATCCCACAACGATCGTAGAACCAGAAAAAAATTGATAAAAAGCCACTAGAAATATAATTAACCACTTCCTTAGTCTTCGTACTAATTTAACAAAAATTTTCTTATAAAAATAATTATAAAGTGTTTCGAGAAAATTTTGTAAAATATACACTTATTACGGTTTATAACAAAACACCGCTGAATGCAAGTTTCAACAACTCAATTTTGAAACAATTTAAATTATTTTTTTGGTATCTGGAATTACAACTTATTTTAAGTTGAAGTTGCTTTAAACTTGCCGGCATTAAAAAGTTCAGAATTATGAGCTGAATGAAAAGCTGATTATGTTGTGGCAACAAAAGAATATTAACACAAGTTAAAGTTGGTGCATTAGTGGGTGTGTGGGTGTGTGTGTGTTTGTGGTTTTTTATAGTATAAAATAAAGTGATTTCATTTACGTTAAAAAAAGGCGGTGATGATGTTAATAGTGAAGTGCATGACATAAGAAAAGGATTTTGTGTTAACTAGAGTCTCTTGGCATATTCAAACACTGAGAGAAACAAACAGCGGGTGGTTTATCGTGAGTCATTATTTCAAATTCATGTTAGTCAAAAGTAATACTTTAATGGACGACTAAACAGATTTTCATATGACAACTTTTCGTTAACCCGAAATTGCAATAATCAAATACTAAGAAAAAAAATTATCGGGTGATTCATCTGGAGGTTTCAGAATGTTACCATGGGAATGTTAGACTCAACTACATCTGAGGAGGTTCATTCGCAATTTATCCATAAATATTTTTTGCTGCAACTGAACGAGAACTCAATCCCGTACTACTTTACTAGATAACAATTTCCAAGGCCTTTGGCTTCGTTGAATGACGATATAGTCGAGGACTTTCAAGGACTTCGATATGGATCAAGTTTAACAGACCCAAATTAAGGAATATTTTCCAGACTTGTTCTTGTCACCGCTGGGTAACCTCGTTTACTGAACTTGAGAAAACCAATTCGTAAACACTCAGTATATTTATTCTTTTTTGGCAAGAATTAAGTTACAAGTTCGAGTGGTTTGAAAAGCTTTTGATACATTTTATTTACAAAGTCTTGTTCGTCTGTGGAGCGCTCTCTTTTACTAATTGCAAATATTTACAATCGATGTGTTCAAGTGCTTTGAGCAATTGAATCTGTCAATGAAAGATATAAAAAATATGTGTGTGTTGGAATAAAAACGATATATTTTGTAGGTTAACACATACACACACATAAACACAAACATATACGCAGTTGAAATAAATTTGGTATCAAATATTAGAAGTGTATCAGGCAAAAACAAACTGTTAACGTTTCTTAAAGAGCACAAAATAAATATATTTCAACTGAATTCCAACTTCTTTACAATGTTATTGCCATTTTAGTTATTGAAAAATATCAAAAAGGTTCCTTTTGTGGTTTCAAAGTTGTTTTTAAGCGCATTTTACTAGACCATCAGGGAAGCTTTTACCCAACTTTTCTTAAGAAGCATTTGACAGGCTAATTTTCCAAAAAATGTTTCAAAGTTCATGGGAAATTCAACATAATTTTTAATTAATTAACTTATACAGCAGAGCAGAACAGCTGTTTTCGAAAGCCGTCATCCTCATCTGTACTCGAGAGCATTTTTGTTTGTTACCAGGTGGGCTAGTTAAGTGTGATAATTTTTTCTAATTGTGCCATTTTTATTAAGAAATATGACACGAGATACGGTTTTAAGTTTTTAGTCAAGTGATTGAGAAGTTTAATATATATCAAATGGAAACAAGAGCTAAAATAATCCATCGTTTTATCAATTAGAAAATTACAATAGGAGTGATTATGATTTTAACATTTTTTAAGTTTCTTAGACTGAGTTTTTCAGATCTCGGTTAAACTAAGTTTAGTTAATCCGAGATTAGACCGAGATTTTTTTCTTTTAATTCGCTATCGATAATTTACCAATATATTAAGCGATCGTGGCTCGGTTTACGGTTTATAAGATCTTGGTTAAACTAAGTTTGGTTAATCCGAGATTAGATCTTCAACACTATGTTTGTGTGCATTGATCAGATATATAATTTCGGAGCTTAAGAAAAATTATTATTTTTCTTTTATTTCGTTCTCGATATCTTACGGACAGGTTAACCGATCGTGGCTCGGTTTACGGTTTATAAGATCTTGGTTAAACTAAGTTTGGTTAATCCGAGATTAGACCTTCAACACTATGTTTGTATGCACTTATCAGATATATAATTCCGGAGCTTAAAAAAATAATTTTTTTCTTTTAATTCATTATCGATATTTTACGAACAGATTAACCGATCGCGGCTCGGTATACGGTGATTGACGAGGGTTTCAAATGTCAAGTGAAACCGTTTAAACGTTATTAAAAAAAGTATATATAAAAAATAAGTTTTTATGAAATGTATTTACATCAAGGGGTTCGAATCTGTTCTGTTCTAAGAAAATTACACCCCTATTAAAAACACGGCCTTAATGACTTGACTAGAAGTGTGAAATAATAGGGGTACTCGCTTATCCTGCTATAAGCCTCTTATTAGTCTGAAATGGTTAAATGCTTTAACGAAATACTTTAATACAACGCTGTTACTAAGTGCAAAATTTTAAAAGCTGCTAAATTTATCATGTGAAGTGAGTACCCTCTCCGAAGGAAATTTTATTTCTGATTTCTGTCAACTGTTTCTATAGAACACAGTGGACCACTATATTTCTCATATTGGTTATTCTTTATCGTCTGAATACAAGAATTTAAATGCCCATCGATTAAAAAGTTAAAGCGTTAAAATATCCCAAAAAATATTTGTGTAAATATTGAAATAAAACATTCCAAAGAATTGTGTCTTGTAGCTAATGAATTTTGCTTGAAGCGACAAACGTAGTCTCATAACAAATAACACTCCTTAACACAAATACAAACACCGAATTCCCAAAGGCCGAGATACAATAACTCGCAAATATATCATTTTCCAGCAGCCATCGCACATTTTGTCAAAAATGAGCTTGTGTTACACGGTGTTATTTCGTGTAACAACAATTGATGGATGCGTTATTTTATTATCTTGAATATGAGTTGGAATCATAAATTTTCCCCCAGCAAGATTTATACGTACAATTACAAATACAACAACATCTAATAACACAATCATAATGAATTACTAATCGGTCATTTGTGTGCCTTTTCGTCGTCCTCATTTTTCGCCTCCAAGTGTAACAACAAAATCTTAAATTATTGATTCATTTGATTATGCACACTTGAGGCTACACATGAAAGGATGGAAGGATGAAGGGATGAATGGATGGATGGATCGATGGATGGCTGCCTGGCTGCCTGGCTGGCTTCATAACAAATTCATCTCACTTGTGCAAATAGGATTTCGCATGTAATAAACAAAATACACAACACAAATCCTTTAATACACATCCATCGAATGAATGTTGCAAAGAAGAATTTATGCATGTTGACTTAAATGAACATTTCACAAGTCAATTTGAAAGCAAATAATTTTTTATTCAAGTCCTGCTCGCATGAAACTGTGGAGCAGCATTTACATGCAAATTTCTTTGGCAAAAACAAATAAATAAATTGTATTAAAAATGCTAAAGAAACGGTTTGAATGAATGGCTGAGTGGAAACGTTCAAATGTGAAACACCATCAAGGACAAGGACAACAACAGCAGCAACAGCAACAGCAACAACAAACATTAAACGGTCGTGTATTAAGTTGTTTGCAAACTGGCTGATTTTTCACACTCCGCTTCTAACCGTATTATTAACTTTTGCTGTTGCATGCCGCAGGGCGGCGTGACACAGTTGTGCCCGATAAAGCAAAACAATCATTTTAATTTACTCCTGTTACGTCCTTTACACTGGCCGGCTGCTGTGCTAAGAAGTCTTTTGGCTTGGCTTAGCGCGTTATACCCCCCTTCACTTCCTGTTTATGTATTTCATTGTTGTTGTTCCAGCTTAACATCATTGTGAAAAATTTGTTTTTCCCAATATGCACATTCTTATATGTCTGTATTGGTTAGATATGCACACATGTGCTAGAGTATGTGTGAAACATGTACGCTCTTTCATTTATTTCTTGGTGACGGAATGATTGATTGACTTGGTCATGAGGGGGAATTTATTATCGTTGCTGTTCAATTGTTTGGCGTTTTCACGCTAAAATGCTTTAAAATTAAGTTACATTTCAATGCTTCAACAATGAAGTTTTAAAAAATGAAGAATGAAATTTGAAATTTGTATTTGCAAAAAATTGTGACATGCAAATTTAATTGCATTCATTTGACAGAACAATAAATTTGTGCACTGCACTCGCTTCGGATCATAATCAATTTAAAGTGAAGAAAATAAATTTGTTTGACATGATAAATGGATCGGTTGTTGTTTAGAAGCGAAACAGAAAAAGGATGTTATGCCTTGCGGAATTTCGTTTATTAGCAGACAGCAGCTGATGGAGTTCGTTTTTATTCTTCATTTCTGTTATTATGAAGCTGCATGATGATCTGTGAACTGCCCAAGTTGAGCTTATCCACGAAAATCTGGCAACACTTATTTTTATTGAAGGTGGCTTTTGATTTCCGGAACTAAGTTGACTGAATAAAACTGAACGATTGTATTAAAACCTGTTCAAGCAGTAGAATAGAATACAAAAAGTGCGCAGGGATCTTAATAAAAGAAAAAAATATTTTGCAACATGCACTTGCATGCTCGAACACGCAGGATGACCTGTGAACTGCCCATTTGTTGCTTATATTTCGATTAAACGCAATAGGAGCAGATATTGTGGGGAAAATAGGGACAATTTAGAAAAGTTGCGCCGAAGAAGGGGGATAAAAATTGAGCTCATCCAAGAAAATCTGGCAAAACTTATGTTAGTTGAAGGTGGCAATCAGGGTATGATCTCTTTGGTTTTCGGAACGCAGACAACTGTCATACCCAACAAACTGAATAAAACTGAACGATTGTATTAAAACACGGATCTTAATATAAGAAAAAAATATTTTGCAACATGCACTTGCATGCTCGAACAGTCAGAGTATGATCTCTTTGGTTATGAAGCTGCACGATGATCTGTGAACTGCCCATTTGTTGCTTATATTTTGAATAAACAAAATAGGAGCAGACTTTGTGGGAAAAATAAGGACAATTTGGAAAAGTTGGGGATAAGAGTTGGGCTCATCCACGAAAATCTGGCAACACTTATTTGAATTGGAGGTGGCACTTGATTTTCGGAACCGAGTTAACTGTCATACCCAACAAACTGAATAAAACGGTATGATTGTATCAAAAAACGTGCAAACAGTAGAATCGAACGCAAAAAGTGTGCATAAAAAATTTAAGTGTGCACGGATTTTAATAAAAGAACTGACCACAAAAATAATTAACTGTTGGTCTGTGTAATAACAAGGAAATTAAATCCCCTGATACTCTCCCATAAGAAAAAACAATTTGGTTGCAGCCTTTTCAAGCACATTTTGCGCACACACTCCTGGTGGCTTAACTTCAACACTCCCTGCCCTAAAATCATATCACAACTACTGCAGGTCGTAAAATATCTTGCAACTGCTTGGATTTTAATAACAATAACGGCATTAAAATGCCATAAGGAAATAATATTATATTTCAAAGAAAAAAAAAAAAGAACAAAAACTGTTAATGTTCGAACATGCACTTGCATGCCCGTAAATTAAAGCAGAATGTTTCTTTGAATGCTATTAAATTTAAATGACAATAATTTTTTTTAATGATCATTTCATTTATCTCTGTCTGCTGTACTTTTCGTACATGCGTTATATGCTGAGTTTTTGCCTCTTCGTCTTCCACTTGTGCCATCCGTTCATTTGTCCTTCCGCATCGGTCTGTCTGTCCGGCTCTGTCTCTGTGTCTGTCTATACGCTTTTCAATAGACAACATAACCTCTCCAAAGAATTGCAAATGAAACCAATTTTGTATGAGGCATTTTTGAGTGTTTTTATATAGATTTTTCGTATCACACTCAAGAGACAGAAAACAAGATGATGGTAAACTAAAGTTTACAAGTGTTTATTTGTGTGCATGTGTGTGTGCGTCTGCATGTGTTTGTACCCTGACTGTGTCTGTGAGGTCCTTCAATAATCAGTAGAGTATATTTTATATCAATATGTGGCATAAAAATACTTGCAAGCAGAACGGATGAAATTGTACATGATTGCAGATACGCTGGATGGATGTATGATTGTATGGGTAGGCATTAGGGTGGTCCCAGTTATGCCTGAGCTTACTTTAAATACGAGAACGTTTAAACTAAACCTTTCCATGTCTGTGGCCACATTTTTGTAGTAGTGAAATAATTTTCCCTTAAAAAGTATTAAATTGTTATTTTGCGCAATAAAAGCAAAACGTTTCTGAGTGCAACATAATATTTTATTTAAATGGTTCCTCTTTTTTGGTACGACTTAAATAGAAGCCTTCAATTATTGTTTAAATCATAAAATAATTTTTGTTTTTGTTATGGAAATCCAAAAAGGATTACATTTCAATTGCTTGAATTTTTGCTACTCCATTTATTTTTAAAAGCATTTATTCAGTTTCATTCTTCTCTGTCCAGGGGCTTGTAATTTGTATCATTTTCTTGTGGACTCTTGTTATAACGATATTTATGAGACTCTGCATAAGCACTGAGCTCTCGAGGCAGTACGATAATGTGCTTAAATTAAAAATTCGTTTGTAGAGTAGTTTTTCTTGCTGCTGGACATGTCTGTACATGCTTGAACATGTTCGATTTTGTCTTAAATTAATACGTTCATCAACAAGACACAATTAACAAAAAAAAAAAACATATTTTTTTAAGTAGCATTCAAACTTCCACTATCATGTACTAAAATTTCAATACGTCCTATCCCTCGTGGGCGCTGTGATATAAATTTGCCAACGAACTGGCATGTAAAATGGCTTTAAAAAATTCGCTATATTGTCATATAACATTTCTCACGCTTATCTCCTGAGTTTAAAAATAAAACTGGTCATGCCCCATTTTTGTATTTTTTTCGCACACGTCGGCTCTTTTCTCAAAATTTTCAAACAAATTTCGCAACGAAACTTCGTTTACCTCGTCAATGCAGCGCCGAATTTCATCTTTCAGAGCGTCAATTATTTATGGTTTCTTTCAAGTAGTCTTTCAAATAATGCGGTACTTAAATTGTTTAATCAGGCTTGTTATTAAAGACTGTGACATTTCAAAATTGAGGTTTCCTTTTCATATAAAATTTTGCTGCTTAAAAGCTTCTCAAATGAACAGCATCATGATATATTTTTCTCTCTGTATGGACGTAAAGTCTTCCTGATCCTACTGCTACTTTTATTTAAGAATGTTTCTTTGTAATTCCCCAGTTGTATTTGAAAATATTTGCAGAATTAAAATAACAGATACAACAAAATAAATTGCAAACAATTACTAAAGCAACAACAACAAAATTATAATAAAAATGAAGCCTGTTATTTAGGCTTTCAGATTCCCAAATTGACAAAACAATAAAAACTTTTTCAAATTTACTGGGCAAATTAAAAGGCAGTGGCGAAATGGAAAGAAAATTGCAAAAAATGCTTTTAAAATTGTTTTATTTAAACAAATTATTGACATTAAATTAATTGCTGTTTTTAAGTTACACTCCTGCTCGCTCTACTTACCTTTTTAAAACATAAAAAAAACTTCAAAATGTATTTATGGTCTTCTCAGATAAACTGTAACAGATTTAGGAAAAAGTATAAATAAGCAGAGATTTGTTGTCAATTTATTAAGTCAAGCCAAGCAGTCAGCCAGTCAGAGAAAACCTCAAACCATGTTCTTGCCGTCCGCTGGCAATAATAAATAATTCAATTGGATATAAAAGAATAAAATTGAATTTGAAAACTTTATTCCCACAAGTAAACACAACTATCTGAAAGATATCGAAAATTTCTTCGGCTTATTACGCACATACAAGCATACAACCTCCGTTCCCTTCCCCCGCTCCATACATGTAGACCGTAACCATGTGAATTGAATTCAATGTTGTTTCCTAGTTTTGGCTTAAACATGCTGGCACATTTGAATAACTCTGTAGGCTCATGGGTAAGAAACTGGAATTTAATCTGGAATCAAACTACAATAAGAATAGAAATACCAAAAAAAGAAAAAAAGAGAGGGGGGAGCAAAAGAATAGCAATAACTTTGAAATTGTACAACAATAACAAAGAAACTTTATTTCAATTAAAAAACTTTCTCTTTCATTTGTTTCTTTTAATGTCTTATCTATTCGCAGTTACAGTCGTAGGAAATAAATTTGCTTGTGTGGATTATGTTTCGAGGGAGTTTCACTGTAAATAATTTCCAGTGGGGAATTTAAAGCGATTCATGGTATTTTTATTCTTCTGCTTTATAGCGCTGTCTAGAACTGTTTTTCTTTCAAAATGAAAGATTTTAAGAAAAAGACAATTAAATGAAGAAAAATAAAAGCAGGGAAATTAATTTGCAATTGAAATACTATTGAACGGAGTCTCTTCGTGATTGATATTAGTTGTGTTGTAACGCAGTACTGGAAGTCATTATTTCCGTGATATTCAAAGAAAAATTTGACAAGATCACTACCAACGATCAAGGAAGTATTGCAACAGCGGAACAAAACAACTCAGTTTTCGAAAGTCATTATAGTCCCATCAATTAGCAGAGAGCTCTATTTTGGAGGGTATTTATTAAACTTAAGTTCCATCACGAATAAAAAAAGAAGAAGTTGACGTGATCAACAGTTTAGGGAACGAGAAAAAATTAAGACAGCAGATCACGACAACGCTGTTTTCGAAAGTCCTGTTACAGCCATCAAATAATTTGCTTTTGCAAAAAGTTTAGGCCCGTTATTCAGACGCAATTAGACATGATCAAGTCCAACGAGCAAAAATATTGACATAACAGAACAACACTCGTTTCGGAAGTCATTATATTCCCATCAACTAGCAGAGAACTTGATTTTGGAAGATATTTATTAGGCTTAAGTTCCATCATAATTAAAGAATATTGACATGATCAACGCCATTTTTGGAAGTCATTTTATCTTTGGAGAACTTGTTTTTGCAAAGTATTTATTTGGTTAGGTATTGGTATTCAGAAACAATTTTACACGATCAGTTCCACGAAATCATTGGACGTTATCAAATTCGTGGAATGAGGAAACAATCAAGAATACAATGGGTTCTTAGGAAGCCGAGTACTTTTGCTTTTGCCGAGTATTTACTACACTCCGATTCCGTGATATTCAGAAACAATTAGACCTGATCACTTCCAAGAAACAAGGAAATATTTAAACCATTAAACATGATCAGTTCCACGAAATCATTAGACGTTATCAAATCCCTGGAACGAGGAAATAAAGAAGAAAAAAAGGCCGTTTTCGGAAACCGAGAACTTGGTTTTATAGAGTATTTACTGTACTCCAATTCCCTAATACTCAGAAGCCGTAAGACATGATCACTTCCAAGCAGCAAGGAAATATTATTACAACAGAACAGAACAACGCTGTTTTCGGAAGTTGTTACGCACCCATCCGTAGGCGAAAAACCTGCTGTTGCCCTGCATTTATTAGGCTCATGTTTCCGTGTTATTCCGAAACAATTAGACATCAACAATATTTAAAAGAACAAGTCGAAACTGTTTTCAGAAGTCGTTACACTTCCAGCAGCAGCGCTCATGCGTTTTTCAATTTATTTCTACTTGTTTAAGTTTGGATCTGAACAAGGAAAAAAAATTTCAGAAAAACTGCTTATAGCGCTCCAAAATTGGCAACCTTAAAAAATTATTTCGAAAAAATATTGAATATTAATTTCAATAATTTTCTTCCAATTTCTTCGATGTTATTGATTGATTGGTTTTTGAAAATATCCCTGCGGAAGCTACACATTGTTGGTAGCGAAATATTGGATTTAAATAAAAAAGTTATAAGTTTTTTATATAAAAAAAAAAACATTTCGGTAATTTTTGCAAAAATATATTCGCTGTAACTTTCATTTTTAATAAATTATAGTTGTATCGATGGTAGAGCAATGCGGGCCGGATTGCGTTGGGGTAGAATGTGGGCTGCCTTATAAAGATTCGCTTGGAAATGGTGCACGTTAAACATTAATAAGCAAAAAAGTAAAACCTGAAGTTTTCGCATGCCGCAGCATCTTGGATCTTTAATGTTGCATAATTGTGACAGTCTTGCGAGTAAAAATAGTTCAAAGTGGCTGCTGCTGGTACAAAAATATACTATAAGATGAAGTCACAAGAGATAAAATAAAAATCGAGCTCCGTTCGTAAACTTTCTTTCGAAAATAGTTTTAACTTTTATTTTTTTTTAATTATATTTTTTTAAGTGTATTACCAAAGTTGTCTCGGTATTAATTCTTTTATCTTATTTTATTTTATTTTTTTTATTTGTATCTCTTGTAATTCTTCATTCTGTTCTGTCTGCTTTTTTTTAAATTAATTTATTTTAATTGGTTCTATTATTTTCCTTTCGAAAACATAAATTTCGACTGTTTCTTTTTGTTTCTTTTTTTTTTTTTTTTTGCTAAAAAGTTTTTGCCTCATTTACCTTTAAGTCTCAACTTAAGGCTGCCGGAGCAAAAGCAAACTACACTCTCAAATATTTAGAGATTTACTTACATTCAAGTTGATCCTGATGCTGGCTGGCAAATCTTCATTAAAATGTAAATTTTAGCAAAAAAGCAAAATTTATTATCGTACCTTGAAAAGAACAATATGAACGAAACAGAAGAATAACAAAATAAGATTTTAATAATCCCTGTTACAAGTACTTCTGCTCCAACTGACATTCGAGATAAACAAATTATTTGCCAAGTTGTGTCTCAAGCAAAAACAACAACAAGAACAAAAAAAGAATTGAATAATAATGATTGTTGCAGGAGAATATCATTTTATAAGATTTAATTTGTGATTTCTTTTGTAATAAAAGAGCAGCGATAATATGAAAAACAATATTTTCCTTTTATTATTTGCATTCATAATAAACATCTTGTAACGGCGTTAAAGTTAATGAAATTGCCGATGCTTCTTAATATCTTGTGGTTATTTAGCAACGTAGATGGAGACGGAGGCGGAGGCGGAGGCTGATTACGCAGTGCCACCATCTGACAGAAATGCGGCAAAATATTTGCGTTTACGGCTGATGAAGATGTTGGTTTCTTAAAATTTTTTTGCTTCATTTCTTAGCAGTTATTTTACCCCACTGGCATATAAAAGCGGCCAAGACTGTTGCATGAATATTTCAAGTGTTGAGAAATAGTTTTCTTTTTGCTTTAAATTTTTGCAGCAGTTTTAAAGATAATAAAATGCCAGAACTTGCATTTTGGCCAAAAACAAACAAACAAACAACTTTAACTTTGTTTTAACTAATAAAGTTTTGGGCAAAGCCACACACACACACACACACACACATACTGTGGCTTACAGTGGTGCTCTTGCGGTGTGCAGTTTTCTAGTTATTAAAGCCGTTTGAAGTTGATATATTTTTTTGTTTTTTATTTTTTTGAGGGGGAAAATGGCTGGAAAATCGCAAAATTTACTGGGCAAATTTTTGAAAAATTTTTGTCGCTCTCCTGCCTCATTGTTGATTAATAAACAAGTGGCCCATAAATATCTAGCGCAACTTGGCTACTTCTGAAATGAGTTTTTCTGTGAAAATAAATTCCACTGCAGCAGCGGCAGTAGCAGCAGTTGCTCTATCAAAGAATTAATATAATTTCTCAGGAGAGTTTTGGCCAAGTACGCTTATACTCGTGTTAGTAAGTGAGTTTGTGTGCTGGACTATGTTTGAATGTGTTGATAACAAAAGTTGAGCAGGATTAAACTCCAGTTTGCTACAAATCATTGGAAAAAGTTTAAATGATGACAAATTGCTGAATGCAATAAATTCTTTTGTAGGTGAATGACTGACTGACGGACTGACTGACTGACTGACTGAGTGGCTGGCTGGCTGACTAGATGGCTAACTAAAAGCGAAAGTCCAGGTGGGGTATTTTTAATTAAATCTTTTTGTGTCGTATTTATCATGGCTGTCAGACCAGCAAGATTTTTGCAGTGCTCTTTGACTTTTCGCTTATAAATTAGAAAAGAATCTTGTTGAGAACAAAGCAAAACAGAAGGAAAAGAATAATAAAAATATTTCAAGTATCGATTTGTTTAGTTTTGTGGGGCGAAATTAATAAAAATTCAGAAATATGGGTCACCGTAGATCGTTTAGGCAATAAATAATTGTTTTATATTGCAAATTGATTTCAATACAATTCAACATTTAATTGAGGGAAAATTTGCAATAATTATTTAGAAATTTCTTTTATCTATTCTCTTGCCATACTTGACATAATTCAACATCTTTTGACCATCGGAATTTTTGGTGTTTAAAAGCCAAATAAAATGTTGTGTAACTTTAGTTGAAATTTAATTAAAGAATAAATATTTAATATAGAGTGTTTTTTATAGAGTGATACAACTTTAAGTTGGCATCACTGTTTTATTTGACCATCCATTTAACAGCTGATAATTGTTTTTTGTTTAATTTGCCTTGACATTTTATTATGGATCGACTTTCACTAGAGCAACGCGTGTAAATTGTGGAAATTTTTAAGCTAAATAATGGTTCTGTTCGTCAAACTTATTGTGCACTTCGTCCATTCAAAATTTTATTTTCCGATTAAGCCCATTTTTGGTGGACTGAGTACATAAATAAGCAGAATTGTCGCATTTGGAGTGAGGAGAATCCACAAGCTTTTGTCGAAACACCATTTCATCCACAGAAAATTACTGTCTGGTGCGCTTTATGGGCTGGCGGAGTCATTGATTGGCCCATATGTCTTCAAAACCGATGATGGTCACAATGTTACTGTTTGTGAAAATTGGTGTTGCAGATTGCGCCTTGTACGCGGCAGCCGTGACGGCCACTTGGCCGTAATCGTATTTAAACATTAATGTCATAAAATTTTCTATACAATAAAGAACGTTTCATTGATATCAAAAATATATTATTATGTTTTATTATGATTCAAACTTGTATCACTCTATAAAAAACACCCTATATATGGCACCTCTGTTTGTTTTATTATAATTTATTTGTATTGGACAACAATAGAATAAGAATTACATGGAAAATGGAGAATTTTTAATAAAGACTGTCACACACAAATTTTAATTGCGTGAATAAGACTGCACGGTCGCCTCGTGGCCAACTTGTCAGTTTCCACTTTATATAAACCGTCCATGCAAAACTAATCCTGCATGTGCATGCAATCAAAATATGTGTGAAATAATGTATGGAGTTAATGCGTAGACTGCAAAGCTAAAGAAGCAGGAATCAATTCCGAAGGGAATCGAAATTAACTGATCAATATTGATGCTCCCTTTTATTAGATTCCGGCCTGTTTCAAGGACGATAGTATAGCACTGGTCTCTGAATATTACCGACGGCGATTGATACTATTTTTTTTTACTAAAAAGCTCTTAACAGCTCTTTAATACTCTGGCAAAAACGCGCCGTCGAGGTAGAGAAGAAAATGGCTTCCACAAATTCTTTATCCTCCCATTTTCCTGCAACTGTCCTGTGAACTATATTCTGTGATCTTATAGTTTCGCTGCAATAAATTGCCTAACTGGGGGTCGTAATATGATGGGATAATTGCACCGATATTTTATCAAACTCATGAGGCACTTCTGACCAACTTCAAACTCTTTTTTTTATTACCACTAATTGACCATCTTCCTTAACAATTGATTGTGATTGAAAAGAAAGAAAACCATTTTCTCTTCGCTGCACTCCTCAAAACTTGGCCTGATTTGCAATGCAGATTATTAAATTTGTAATAAAAATCACTCAAGAAAGAAACAGGCCGTGCTAAATGACTGCAACGAATTGTTCCAAACTAAATAAACTATTTGCACAAACTTAACGAATTTGGTAGAAACGAAAGAAACTTGTTCAAATTTCATTCACCCGCAACAATGGAAATTTGGACGCAATTTAAAATCTACAAGAAAAGAAGAAAATCACACATCTTCGAAAGCATCATTAAAGAATAAATAATCTGTGCCCAAGTGCTGCTCAATTTATACAGTTCTCTTTTTAATTTATCTTAAAAAAAAGAAAAAAGAAGAGAAAGCAGAAGACGAAGCAAAATATCCTTTTTTGGGAAGACTCTGCTTGACCCTGCCGGACAAAACTTTTGTGATTTTGTGTGCCAAGAAGCAGAAAAAGAAGGCAACAAATTCGCCAAGAACAAAGAAAAGAAACAATATTTTTTTGTACTCCTATATAAATTCATTTTCTTTCTTTTTTTAATGATTCCTCAATACAACCTAATCCATGTTTTTTGGACCGCAACTTCAGCAGTTGGATGTTGGCAGTTGCCTGTCGGTTGATTGTGTGTCGGCTGTGCAGCATTTGGAGGGGGGAAACACATGTTGTTGTTGCATTTGCACTTTTCATCATTCAGTGTCGACATCTTACACTTCTATTGCCTGTTGTATATATGGTGTTGTTGTTGTTGTTGTTGTTGTTGCTGTACGAACAAACTGTGAACACATGACACCAACAGTGGAACTATAATTTAACCCAGACAGAGGGTTCAAAAGAAAAATGTGTCATGTTTGGATTTAACAAGAATTTCGTACGGTTTGTTTATCTGTCACAAAACCCAAAAATGCTCAAGCACTCATGCCCTCATACACATACAAATTTACATGGATGTGTGTTTGTAAGCATATTAGGCCAGCTCAGTTTCTCAGGCACGTTGAGGAGGCAACTTTTGAGTAGTATGTTTTTGGGGTTTCTGGACCACTTTACCCATATAAAAAAAAGCTGCTGAAGCTGCCAGTGTTGCCATATTGACTATTTTTAACCAAAATTAGTGATTTTTTTTGTCAGTGTCTATTTCAAAAGAGCTCAAAAACCCAGAAAAATCATTAAATTTTTCGTGCAATTGGCACATGATTTCAGAGGTCCTGTGAGAGTACTTTCGACTCTTGATAATTTGAATTTTGGTTGGTTAACCCTGCTGCAGGAAAAGCGATTTAGAGACAATATATTCCTATAAGATAATTTATTTAGGGGCGTGTGGGAATTAATGGATTTTAGCTAAGAAACGAAAGGAGAAGGAGTTAAGGACCCACTTTTCCCACTCTTTTACTTTAGAAGTTTTATTTAAATTAATATAACGTTCTTTTTTAAATGAAACAAAAAATTATGTTGCTTAAAATTTTATTTTTGTATAGAGACAGTTGAAGAGTCAAAATTTAACAAAAACTATTTATCAGTTTAATTTAAGAACCCCCGAAATTGAAATAAATAGTCTTTTTATATAAATAAATTTGAAAAATAAGTCTTCCTTAAAAATTCTTTATTATCTCTACAGAAAATATATCCACAAATTATTCTTGATGAGCAAAAAAAAATACAAATTGCGGCCTAAATATTCTCAATGTATTTTTTCATTTAAGTGAAAATCTCTTTTATAAAAAGGACTGAAATGAATTGTATTCGTTAGATCAATTTTTATTAATGGAACGACTCCTCATTTGGACCATCTTAATTTAGCAACATTCCCACTCGTACATCTTCACACGACCGTTTGTGCTTGAATTTTTATTTTTTTATTTTTTTCCCCTACGAGCTGGGTTGGTAGAGGCCTAGTGGCATGTGAGCGTATGAAATAATAAAAAAGTGTACTAAAAACAATACAGAAACAATTCAGAATGCATAATAGTGATGATGATAAAGATGGTGATTTATTTTCCTTTTTGTTTTTGCTTCTAACACAAATTCATTTTATATAAACAAGCAAACACTGTAGTTTTTCTTTCCCTACAAACTGTTCCGATCCTTAAAAAAAAAGAAATAAAACTATAATAAACATTTGAATTTCTCATACAACTCACATACAATTTCGTAGTTACCCTGCAGTTTGAGTGTAAATTGCGATAAACAAATTACAAGGGAATGAGTGTTACTGAAATTATTTCCAGCTTGAAGTTTTCAAAGATGAAATCGGCAGTTAATAATTGTTTTTAGCAGTTTAAGTATATATATTTTTTATATCAGTTTAATTTAGGGAAACAACCTCTTAAAGAATTCTTGGGTTGTATATAAACGTCGTCGTTCAAAAATAGTGCCGTGTAGGGGAAATGTACTTGAGTGTAGATGAGGTGATTTTGAAACAAAACTTTTTCACTTGAAATTTGACAAACCAAGAGGAAAAACTGTCCATTCGTTTTAAATATTAAAACGAAATTAATATGTAACAAAAATCCCCAGTGTGAACGGTATGGATTTTCAGGGAGATTTCAATCGCAATTTGCTATATTTTGTGTGGGTATAAATGCACTATAACTGAGGAAATTATATCGGATATGTCTGAGTTCTATTGAAGGATTTATTGGAGTAATTTAGGACGATTAGTCAAGTATAATTCAATATATATTTTTAATGAGCAATAAAGGATATTTTGCTACGCATCTATATATTTTATTCCCAAGCAATGTACAATAGAGTAATGCTGAATGTAGGGTACATCTAAGCCATTCATGAAATCAATTTTAGTTTTTATAGCGTCATCTCTTTGAATAAGTGACTTATTTTCTCCGCATCTATATCTTTTATTCTAAAAAAATTCAAACTAATGCTGGCAGTAGAGTGCACATAAAAAATTCTTAAAATTTACTTTGCTAATTTTCCTCAAGCCCCATCTTTTTAAATGGATGATTTTTTTCCGCATCCATATATATGATTTAAAAACTACAAAAAATTCCATTTAAAAATGCTTAATGTAGGGTGCACTTGAAAAATTCGTGAAATCTATTTCACATTATTTCCTCAAACCTTATTTATTTGAAAAATTTTTCATAAATAATCTTATTCTAATAACAATTTGAAATTTAGAAAAAATATTTAAGCAATTTCTCTGCTTTGAAAAATTAAAATTGATAAATTATTTATTGTTAAAATGTTTGAAAAATTGAATAGATTTTCTTGCAGATCAGTTTAAACAAAAACGGAGCTTAAAAACAATAAAATAAATACAAGAAATAAAACTAAATAACTGGGCTAAATAACTGGTTATAACGAAGAGTAGACATGAATACCGATGAAGAAAGTGCAGCGGCTTGCGAAAACAGCTGTACTGCTTTGTTGCGTAAGCAACATTTATCATGTCATGGCGACATTTATCATGTTCTTTTATATTGAAAACACTTTTTCAAACAATGAAATTCAATTTCAAATAAAATAAAACGATTTTTGTTAAATAACAAAAATTTGTTGCTGTTCAAATACATAAAAAAAAACACACACGCAGAATATTTTCCTAGTAAAATAACTTCAAACCTATAAGAGATAAATTATAATATTAAAAATACTTTATATCCTCAAGCTTCAATGTTAATGATATAGACAAAACTTCGAAGTTTGGAAAAAGTTTCGATACTTGTAATAATATGAAGCTTGTTTTCAGCCATCTTATATTTTATAAGCGTGCCTTCAAGTATATTTCAGAAAAGTTACAAAACTTCTTCTATCGGTTGTATGAAAATCGGTTGCAGAGTTCAAAATTTATGAAAGGATCCTCTGACACCTTCTTTTTTAATATCACGCCCACTGTGCACTTTTAAATAAAGTTCACCTGCACGTATACTTATTCTCTTGTATTATTATTAATCATACGCACCGGTTGTCTATTGAATGTTATTTAATTGGCTTAACATAAACTGGCCCCAGTGCTTTAAAAGAACTAAGTGATAGCCAACTGCATATTGGCAAAGTGCTGTTTGGTTTCACTAATAATCTTGCAACATGAGTCAATTGAATGCTGCTGAAATCTGTCGTGTTTACACGATACCTCACTGTAGTTGTGTTGCATATGCGGCCTGAGGCAAAAGAGGTTTTAGTTGAGAACTGAAAATTGTGTTGATTGTTACTTGCACTTGATTGTAGAGTAGGCCAATGCTGGAAACTGTAGGGCAGGCAGGTAGGCAGGCAGGTTCTAAATAAAAGTTGTGCTTGTTCGAGCATGCACATGCATGTTTGTGTTTGTATGTAAATGGTCTAAATTTCAAAGTAACACCTTTTAGTTGTTTTGCGCTCATGTTAGTGTTTTTTTTTCAAATCCTGCTTTTTTCTCCTGCAAACATTCGTAAACAGTTGATATCAACTTGCTTGTGTTGGTGTGTGTGTAAATGCATGTGTGGATGTGGATGTGTATGTGGCATGAAGAAATATATTTTATTGCCAGCATTTGGCTCCAATTTTAAGAAATGATTAATGCGCCAGGATTTATTTATCATTAGGCTGCTCTTTTCTGTTTTTGTTTCAAACGTTTTTATAGTTGCGTATTAAGTTGGCTTTAAACGTGTTGAGGAAAAAGTGGAATTTAACTAAAAGTTTTATTTGTTAAGGTGCTGCCAAAATCCTGCAGAGATTCCCCAAACTGTAATGAGCAATTTATCATAATCTTGTTGTGAAATATGAAGTTTTTTGTCACAAACGCGATATAAATCATTTCATATTTCAGTCTGGGAAAAATGCCAATTTTCTTTAATACAAAATCACGAGAAATACTTTCGTTAATGTGTTTTATATATAATTTTTTTGCTCTTGTATTACCTGTTTACAAAATAATTACCATTTGCGAAAAATGCTTTCCGTGCGTAAATATAATTTTCTCTTTACTTGACATGTAAACATTTCGCTGTTTGAAGGACTTTCGGTTCTGTTAAAAATATCGTGCGCAATCAATTTTTATGAGGCCATGGAAAGAGCTCTTGTGCAGTTTTTCCATTTTATTGTTCTGCTTTCCTTTGCAGGGCACAAGTTGTTAAAGCATTTTAATATAAATTTTATAAACGGTGTAACCAGAAACAATTGAAACCGTGCTGCAGAACGGTTGCAACGTAATTTATTTTAGGCCACATTTTTCAATTATATTTTGTGTGAATTATGACGGTTTATAGTGTTTGAAAAATTTGCTTCAAAGTCTTATTAAAAATTGTTTTCATTAATAAACGTACTTCGATCGTGATAGTGTAATTTATTCGTCACGGTTATTTATAATTTAATAGCGTGTGGAGCTTCATATAAATGAGCGTTAATAAAAATGTTGTATTTCATCGCAAAAAAAAAACAACAACAAAAACATAAAGTAGAGGTTTATTCGATGGGTAGTGAAGTGAATACGAAAAGTCTCAAAATTATATATGAACAGATATGAAAATATCACCTCTAGGATGAGTCCTATTTGCATGTAGGGGTTATAGCTGGCGGTGGCTGCCTATTGTAATACAAATCTTTTCGAAAAATCGCTTGTAAAAAGTATCTTTTTTCAAGTAGTGATAATCAAGATATAAGGATATTTAGGAAAATACTCTTAATCGCTTTTGAAAGAAAAAAATATAAATTGAATAGTTGATACGTAAAAAAGTACCACACAAAAATAGTTTTGAAGTTCCTTATAAGAATTTGCTTTTCAATAAGCATCTTCTAAAAAGGTACTTTAAAATAGTCCCTTTAAGAAATACCTTTAAAAAAGTACTTTTAAAAAGTACTTTTAGAAAGTGCCTTTTAGAGCAGTATCTTTTTTAAAAATCCCTTTTAAAAAGCTGCCTTTTGAAATAGTCAATTAAAAAGAAATATTTCAAAAAGTACTTATTGGGAAAGTATTTTTTAAAACTGGTCCTTTAAAAAGTATTATTCTAGAAAACACTTAAAATGTGTCATATATAAAAAGTACATTTTAATAAGCATCTTCACAAAAATTGGTTATAATGAAATTGCCTTTAGAAAAAATTTTAAAAAAATTACTTTTTAAAAAGTAGCTTAAAAAGTACCTTTTAAAAAAGTAGGACTTAAAGAAGTAGTTAATTAAAAATTATGTATTGGAAGGGTTTATTCAAATATATTCTTTAAAACCTTACATAAAAGGACAATTACAAAATGTGACTTAAAAAGTACTCTTGAATAAAATATATTTTAAGAAAGTACCTTTTACAAAAGTATTTATTACAAAAGCACCTTTTAAAAAAGTATATTTTGAAATGGTATCATATGCAAAAGTATTAATTACAAAATTACCTTTTAAAAAAAACTTTAAGACACCTATAAAACAAGTAGCGTTCACAAAAGTACCTTTTAATAGTACCTTTTTAATAGTACCTTTTAAGAAAGTAATTATTTGAAAAGTACTTTTCCATGAATACATATAAAAAATGCTTTTCAAGCAAATAGTTATTGAAAAAATTACGTTTGAAAAAAGTACTTTTATAAAGTCCGTCCATTGTTTTTTTAATATCTGCAAAATTTTTATATTATAAAAAGTTTTTTTTTTTAAAGTATCCATAAAAAATTCTTCTTTTTTAATATTCTTTATAACAATTTATTTTCAATAAACCCTTTTAAGATCACCTTTTGAAATAGTAGTTTTTCAAAAATATCTTTAAAAAGTACCAGTTAAGGCAGTGCCCCTTAAAATGCGTCTATTAAAAAAGTACCCTTTTAAAAACATCTTTAGAAAAATAATTTTTGAAAATTATAGTTTTAAAAGTTTCAGTTAAAGTAGTATTTTTTAAAAAGTACTTTTTCAAAAAGTACCCTTTGAGGAACATTTCTTGAAAAAATAATTTTTTTAAAGTATTCAAAAAGTACCAATTAAAGCAGTGTGTTTTAAGAGTACGTTTTAAGAAAGTACTTTTATAGAGGCAACTGTTAAGAAATGACCATTGGAAAAAGTACCTTCTGTAATTTTTTTTGGCAAATAGTATCTTTCAAATACAAAATAGTATCCATTAAAAATGTCCCTCCTAACAAAAATTACTCAAAAAACCTGCCTTTCAAAGAGTATCTTTTCTGGCAAATAACCATCAAAAGAGAAAACACCCAACATTTTTGCACGCCATTATAGAGTGAAGGACTTGCAACGTTTTTCGCTTGTCCGTATATTTACATTTATGTGTCCATTTATGTCCTTTTAAGCAAATATTTAAATCCTCAACAACAGGCAATCACTTTAATGGCACAATCTCAATAAACCAAATACTCGTGCTAAAAAATGAACAAAATAAAAAGAAAATATTTCGTCTCTTTCATTTTATTTGTTTGTATGTGTTTTGTTGTTAACATTTATCACAATTACTGACTGCGATTGGCAACTACAACTACAACAACAATTGCAATTGTTAAGGTGGTGCAAACAGTAACAGAAACAAAAATAACTAAAACAAACTATAAATGAAAAATAAAAGGACAGCAATAAAATATATAAATAAAACAAAAATAGTATATGATTGTGTGAGTAAGTGTGTATGCGTGTGTTTGTCTGTATTTTATATACGAGTAAACAAAAAAGCACAATAAAATTGTTCAAACATAAAACCAACGTTCACCACAAAACGTTGTACAATTTGAATGATGTTGAAGTAAAATATCGATGTTTTTGTTGAATTTGCACAAAAGCATTCCTGCAAATAAAATAAAATCAAATCAAATGACTAAATAAATAAATAAATATAATTCAATTGATTTAAATTAAATTTAGTGAAAATATTTGAAATTTTTATTTACTTGTGTCGTCTCTTTTATTTGCTTTATCTCTGTTATTTCATTTCATTGTCGTTTGTTGAAAATATCATTCAGTGTCCGAGATGAATGTTTCCTCTGGTGAGTGCAAAAAACTCGTAGAGATATTAAACCGATTCTTGTGACCACAGACGGTCTTGTTTGCTCCACTTGCTGCAGGGAAATAATATCATTTAAAAATTTATATAAAAAGAACTCTTAACCGGACTTATTTTATGCAAAGTTGCAGTTGATTCGTTTCCAGATAATGTTGCATCTTTTGCCGATGAAGAATTGGAAAGCAAAATGTCAGAGAAATGCAAGAACTTTTTCAAAATGCACAGTGTGGCGTTAGCGTCTTCAAGGTGGGGAATAAAATAGTTTTCAATAAAAAACTATAATAAAACTTTATAAACCTCAAATGAAACTTCAGATTTAATCAAATCATTACAGTGCAAGTAAAGGGTGTTTTTCACAGAGTAGCACAATTTTGAAATAATAAAACAAGGAAATTTATTTTTAATATCAATGAAACGGGTTTTAATTGAAAGAAAATTTTTTTGAAATTCATGTTTAAATATGATTTCTGCCACAGAAAAAAATTTTTGGACTAGAAATTTATTTATGTTTTCCCATCGCACCCATTGTGCATTCGAGTGCTCATTTACTTGCTGTTGCACAGTGCCTTTATAACAAAAAATTTGCTGACTACATTCCACAATACCTCAACACACACACACACACATACACACACAATCTTTTGTAAAATAACTTCAGAACTTATTAAAAGTGAACTGCAAGAAATTTCATGGATATTCTTACCACAAGTTTAACTTTACGAAAGAAAACTTAAATAATAACAGAGTAATAAAAGTCGCAAAAGCAGTAAAAGTAATAAAAAGGAAAACCGGCAACAAGTTGCTGTTAAGGATTTATTATTTTTGATGTTGTCGCATATAATTTAAATCCTTAAACTTAAAGAAGAGACTGTAAAAATATAAGAGAATTATTTTTATGAAACTTTTATTTCATTTTAATTGTGGGTTAATTTAAGTTGTTGATACAAGTTTTTATAATTTTATTAACATACAGAAGGATTTGATAAATGTTCCAAGAAATAAAGGAAAACCAACATCAATTTGATGTTCTAACTTATACAGCAAAGCTGAACAGTGCTGTTTTCGGAGGGCGCTACTCTCCTATTTGTGCTTATCCAATGTGATCACAGTTCTTATTTATCAATGCTTTATGAGAAAATAAAATCAATATTATTTTGATGTTAAGACAAATTAAATCCCGGTGTTACCGGGATTGGACTCATAAAGACGCTTACGGCTGAGTTACTCCAACTTCAAAGAGTGTGTTATAAATGAAAGAATGCCGATTTCAAAAAGTGAATTTCACAACAATTCCATTTCTATAATGATAAAAAGAAAATATTGAAAATAAAATCAAGTTGATTATATTTACCTCTTTTTAATATGAATACCTTTCATTGCGCTTCCTCATATCCCAAGAAGTTCGTTTCATGACTAATTAGTTCCAGTGCACCTGCCATCAATATGACTTCAGTAAAATAAAAACATCTCTGCCTTTTATATGATATCTGGAAATTAACGTCATTACAGAAACAATAATAATATTAAAGTAAAATAATTTCTTATTAAAAAAGAAGCTCTAGAGTGTCCTGCCACTTACAGGACATTCACAACAAAATGCATGTGACAAAGGAACACTTAACCTTTGCCAGCATTGTGGCGTACTACACGATCGGAAACAGGTCACAGAATATTTGTTTCTCTTTAACTTGTTCAACCAAGAAAAAGCCAAGAAAATTACTTAAAAAGCAAAGACCAACTGTTTTCGTTTTGTCTTCGGCCAAGTGGTGCAGTGTTGAAGCATGAAATCTTTCGCAATACCTTTTTTTATGATCATGATTTCTCAACAAACCAAAGTGTCAAGTAGGAGTACGTATTTTTTGAGCCAAAAGAAAGAGAAAAACTTGACTGAAATACGCTGGAAAAGTCAAAGGGAATGCGATACTCTACACATCAGCATCAATTGACACAAAATTGTCTTACCAACGAAAGACGAATACTATTGATAGCCCTTTTTTGCCTCAGATAAGCCAGCCTGCGAAGAAAAAAAATATGTTATCAATGCAAAAGTTTAAACGAACAATTTGCACAAAGAAAAGTTGCATGCACGAACATGTTCACACAAGAGAGAGAATATAAAAGAATTAAATCAATATGTTAGCAAATTTTTTTTATGACAACAGCGCTTCAGCAGAAATAAAAATAACATAAAAGTGCACATACTTTTTTTAATTTTTTTTCTTTCTTGGCTATTCAGAAACCATAAAATTCTTTAATACACTCAAAATGCTCTTTGTTGAGTTGCTGTTGTTGTTGTATTTTTTTTCTTCCCATATTTCATACAAATAATTGAATTTTGAGGTTTATGTCCTTCCAACATTTGTTTGTTGCATTGAACTTAGAATAATGAATGGAAGATGGAAAAAGTGCTGACAAGGTTTATCAGATTGTTAAAAGAAAAGATAAAATAAAAAGAAAATTATAATAAAAAATATGAAAGACAGAGAATAAAGCTTTTTGCCAGAGGCGAATTCGGTGTGTTTAAAAGCATCTTTCGATTTCTTTTTCAAGCCTTCAGTGCAACTCTGGTATGCAAATTTTTGGTATTTTTTATTTAATTTCCCGGTCGAATTTTTTAATATGACAACTTGCAATTTAAATATCAATAGCAGGGAAAAATAATGAGCCCAGAAAGTCTGGCATCTCGCCCATGCTTTTAAGCTGCTTCTAAATAATATGCTTCTGATTTAACAAAATGGGATTTCGGATTTGATTTAAATTGATATCAATTGAAAAAATTTTTAAGTCTCTTATTCGTCAGAATGATTTATTTCGTAAATATTGACCGCGGCGACGCCTAACATGGTGAATACGCTGGGTACAATTTTGGGATATCTCCCCAAAAAATTAATTCTTCCATGCCAGCTCCCAGTTGTGGGCCTTAAATATAATTTGAGGGCGTTAAATCACATGAACTAGGCGGCCAATTGTCCGGTTTTAGAAGTTAAAAAAACTCTTCACCGAACTATCCTTTCAATTGGGCCATCACTTCGGATTATGGGTGCTGTTGAAACCCCCAAGTTTAGCTTTTCCATACTGAAAAAAAATAGCAGCTCTGCTTTTCACAGTAACGTTCCTGTCTTTGTTGTTTTTGAAAAAGTACCTTCTGATGATGCCACCGGCCTATTCAGAATGCACCAAACAGTTCATGTTTCAGAATGCAGTGGCAGCTCTGGCAATCCTTGTGGCAGCTCTTTATAATGACTACGGCAACTCTGCTAGTTAACGTGGGTATTCAAGCATAAATGACATTCGCCGATGAACACAATTTTCTAATAAAAATCTTTCTTAACTGATCATAAATTTTGATAATGAAATTCAATATTCTGCTAAAGATTTTCGTTTTTAAATCGATTCATAATTATATTATAAACCAAACTGAACATGTTTAACACAAAAACAGCACATCTGCCAAAAAAAAGTTGATAAAAACCCACTTTACTTGCATTATTCGCAGTGTCGAGGCATGGTTAAAGTACTTTTAATTCACTTTAATCAGGCCTACTTAAAGATCAGCCTGCCCATGTCCAACTCTGGCTAATATGAAAAAAACCACAAACTCTACAATATCTTACAGCATGGCCATGAGTTATTCATAATGTTCGTACGACAAGAATAAATATTAAATCACAACTTTATTGCAAATGTATTGACCCTTAAATGACTGCAGATAAGATGACGATGACAATAAGAAACGATACACAATCGTACAATTAAATTTATTGCGCAAATAAAACTGCTTTACAGCTGGTATAAAGTTTAATAAAGACGTTGAGTGGGAAACTCGTGCGAATTAATTTGTTTGTTATGAAGAATAATAAAATGGCAATTTAATTAAAAATGCTACAAAATTTATTTCTTTTTTAAACAAGAAAATTTCGTCTTTAAGGACTACAAAAAATAAGTTTTAAAGAAATATTTGGAAGATTCACACTGTAGTCTTAAAGTCATAAAACAATAGCACGAAAGAATATCACGGGTGAGAACAGCCAGTCATAGTTTGATGTGCCATTTAAAAACTCCAGCAGCTGATAAGAATATAATAAATTTTTAATTAGATGCTGCAAAAAAAAAATTAACAAAAAACATAATATTAAATAAATTGGAACGTTTATAAAGTCCATTCAATTTAAAATCTTAATATTTTTATACCCACAAGAATTTCGAAATATAGAACTCACAAACTTTTTCGAAATGATTTATTAAATGTTTACAACAGAGTCTTAAATGAATGACTGAAATTCATTTATGACTCCAGCTATTGCAAATACCTCCAAAACATTAATATTCATAAACCGTTTCCTTTTTACTCTGCCTAACTTCCACACATGCTGTAAACTTCATAGTGTAACTCCACACTGCAGAATGTAAACAAAATTACAACCAACAGTAGAGTTCAAAACCATATTCTTAATTATTATAATTATTTATTACTAAAGCCTGCGTATCACTCACAGGTAGTCATTTATACAGTTTAACTTTTGTAATTAAAACTTGCAAATGTGTCAATCCATTCCAAATAATTTATTGTTCAAAATAATAGACAAAAAAAAACAACAAAAAACAAGTTTGCTAACAAAAACAACAAAAGTTGTGCTCAACTCTAAACCCAATAAAGTTATTAGTTAAACTTTAAAAGTTATGAAATTAATAAGGATCACATGAGCATATGGACATCAAATAATGTCATGTTTATTCCTGCACGAACCACAACACCCAACAAACATTTAGTTACACTTTTTAAAACAGTTACATGCTGAGCAGCATTTAAAGGCAAAATATAGTGGCATAGTCTGCCAAAGAACTTCAGCAATATAATATTCGGTTAATTTTCATTCCTTATTTACAATCGTAAATAATCCACTGTCGCTAACAAAATTGAAAATTAGTTAAATTAAAAATAATTAATTGATCACTTTGAATTTCTTAATAAAGATTTTGGGAAAATAGAACTGGTACATAATTAAAATTAAAGAGTTCAAAATATATACTGATAAAAATGATTAAATTAAAATATTAAAAATTATAACGCATATTTGTAATAAACAGAAACGAATATGTATATATGGGCTATTCGCACAGTCTGCTATTTAATCATATTGTCATAAAGTCATGCCCCCTTATTCATAAAAATTATGAGAGGCTTATAAGAGTTTAATAGAGAAAATTTCTTATGCAATTTTGTTTTATTACGCTGTTATTAGACTCTCATAATTTTTATGAATAAGGGAGTATGACTTTATGACAATATGATTAAATAGCAGACTGTGAGAATAGCCCAAATAATATGGGGGGATAAAGTTTAAAAACAGTCACAAAAGTTGTTTATGCGCTGCAAACAACAAAGGCGTAACATGAAAAGTGTTTTGCAGACAAGTTTTTATATGGTCATAAAAGAACTGTAGAGATCTGAATAAAAAGACTGAAACTCTTCAAGACGACGATATCACAAGTTAGCCGCCCCTACACGTTTTCCTACTTGTCGCCGCTAAAAAGAACTATTCGGCTGATACAAACGACAACAGCTGTTATTGATTGTACAAACAAATTTATTTCAGAAAAGAACAACATTTTTTATTACAAAAAAAGAGTAAAATTTATAGAAGACTTTACAAACGTTTTGTGTCCTTTTTTTCTTCAAAAGCAAAACCAATAAAAAAAAGTCTTGTAAGTTTCCGTAGGAACATGAAAATTTCGAACCGCTTGCCCTTTTGTTTGTTGGGTAGACACGTGCGTCGACAGTTATTCATTCACTCACCCACACATGCAAACTTTAATTACAGACATAAATTTGAATTATTCAAATGATTATCACCACTCAAACCCTTGTCAAACTAAAGTTGAAAAGCCAGTCAGTCTATTTATCTGTCTTTTCTGTCCGTCCGTCCGTCCGACCGTCCGTCTGTTTCAACATTTTTTATTTCCTTCTCAAACGCATGTATTCATACGAACATATGCCAAGAAGTTTTTCCTTTTAATTTGATAAATGCGATAAAGTTGGGTCAACTTCCTTTTCTTTAGCCACACACAAGTCCGTCCGTTCCTTGACAAGAAACCACAAACGAAAAAAAAAAACAAACAAAAAATATAACGACAAGTGAGCAGAGTTTTCTTTAAATTCAAAATGAAAAGTATTGAAAAGAAGACTTGTGTTGGGTTGCAGGTCTCGGGCAAACTTTCAAAGGCAGAATCTGCTGTCTGTCATAATGAAATAACTTTTTCTTAAAAAATTTTAAGTTTTCAGAAATCCTTTTTTCTAGCTAAAAAGGATTTGTAGGCTCAACAAGAAATCTAAGTGAAATCCCTTTTACTCGTATAATAGAATAGAAAGTTTTTTTTCTGTGCATCACGGCTCATGTCGTTATTACACGAGTAAAATGTTGCAAAGAGAAAAAAAGGATGAGCGATTGATTGATTGATGCATGCACGAGCCTGTCAATGTAAGAGAGTGAGGATTTTTGTATTGAATTTTATGGGAAATATCCGGCTAATAAATAAATATTTAATGACAACCAGCACGGAAAAAGATGTCAGTTAATGGCTAAACAAATAAATTAAAATCGTTTACTAATTGGCAGTATAGTTTCGAATTGTTATTGGCCTTTTTGTGTATTCTGTTTGGCGCTCAAAGTGCGTGATATTAACGAAGAAATATCGAAGTATTTATTAAACAAAAATTATTTCAGTGATTTATTTTTTTATATCGATGGGTTAATATAAGCAAACGCAAGGTATATCAATGGGTTGTGAAAAATGCCAAACGCTCAAAATTGGCGATTTCGATTTGAAACAAATAAAAATTACATGTTCCTGCATGTTACATTAACGTTGATCCCTGCAGGATTATAAAGCATTTAATCCACCTGGTGACCTCTTTGTGTTGACTTAATGTAACCCCTCATTTTTTCTCAAACTTTCTTTCAGTGTAAAATATTACGCCAGGCACGCGCCAATATTTAAATGTAAAACAACAAAAATAACAACAAATCCTTCGTTATTTTTTAATACTCATTTGCGCCAAAGTGGTGTGAAAAAAAATCCTTATAAATTAACACGATAAAATAGATCAAATGGGTCTTATTTATTTATTTGGGTTAAACGAGCTTTTGTTACACTTCCCCTTCCCGCTGGTTTCCTTAATGCGACATTCTATTTTATGGTCTGAAAACATCAATTTTCATCACTGCCTGTTTGTTTGTTTGTCTGTCTGTTTGTTTTAAAATTTAAATTCAATAAATTTTAGAAGGTGCCTTTTCAATTTAGCATTAATTCTTTATGATGGAGAAGAAAAAAAAAAAGAGATACAAGAAAAACTTTCAGCCTTTAATGGCCCAGGATTTATTTAACAAGTTATCCCTACTTTATAATTTATATAAATGTTGTCATTATCCTTGTCTTCTCACAATGACTATTTGGATGGATGTAAAACGGAAAGTTGCCTTATTTTGGGGTTGACAGGCTCCTCGTACACAATAATTATGGCTGATCATTCAGGATTCTACTTGCAGGGTTGTGCTGGAACAAGACTGACTGATGGAATTAATTGACAAGTACATGAAACTTTTCCAAAAGCGAAAAACTTTTTATTATTTACATTCAAGTCTTGGGTTACCACGATATTTTGCAGCTTCACGACTTGAGTTTCAATTTGTTTTTTGAGTTTTCTTTTCTTTAATTTTGAAGCATGAAAATTATGAATGGAAATTCCGGCATCTTCCTGTTATTTACTCTACTGGTGGCCATGAAGCAACCGCAAGCTCTGAGGTATCGTTTCCTTTGTGGTTTCGTTAAAAAACTTGAAATCTTTCCTACTCTGCAGGTAGGAAAATTTATTTCTACCTCAACTTCATTCGACTGTAAAAATTAATTTAACAAAATTGCGTTTCGTCTTCCGCCGTTTGCTGATGTCATTTATTCATTCTTTTGTTCTGTTTAGCTTATCAACAGCAGGATTACCTAGACTTTTGCTAAGCGGTAGCAACCAGAACACACACACACATACACAAAATTAATTATAATCAAAAGTTGCCTAATTAAACAAGCAAGTTAAATTCGACCTCGTTCTGCACTTGAAGTTAATCTAAAATTTTTATTTACTTCGTTTCTAATAAACGCTGATTTAAAGCAAATCAAATGAATTTTAAAAAAACTTTTCTTTAACACATAAAAAGAAATCTAAACAATTTTGGAAAATGATTTTGAAATGGCCTATTTATTAGAAAATTGAGAAAAAAAACTTTCGAAATATTTCGAACCAACTAATTAATCTGAAAGTTATTAAGGTCACTCGGAGTATATTTCTAGAGGAGTTGAATAATAAAAATCAATATTTGAAAAACGAATATTCCACAGATTGAGATAATATCGCGCTGAAACTGGCTCCAATAACACAAAGTGATTCCATTAACTGGCAATTTCTTTAAAAAAAATAGCGGCAGGCAGATAGAGAATATTTATTAAAAGCCTAAAGCTAAAATGGTGCATGAATAGTTTTATTCGATTAATTTCGTACACCAAATAAATTAATTCGAATAATAGTGACGAAGTAGTTCCGCTTTATAAAAATAACACTGTGCGGATAATTTTATTCGATTGATATTTCATACGGAAAAAAGCAATTCGAATAACAGAAGCGATTTCATCAGCCTTTATTCGAATTACACTGTGTGAATAGTTTTATTCGATTAATACATTATAAGGAAAAAATTAACTCGAATAACATAGTGCGAATATTTTTATTCGATTAATATTTTATACGGAAAAAATTAATTCGAATAATGGCGGTGATTTCATCCGCCTTTATTCGAATAACACTGTGTGAATAGTTTTATTCGATTAATATATTATAAGGAAAAAAATTAACTCGAATAACAGCAGCGATTGGGTCCACCTTTATACCAATAACATTGTGCGAATAGTTTTATTCGATTAATATATTATAAGGAAAAAATTAATTCGAATAACAGCAGCGATCTCATCCATCTTTATTCGAATAACATTCTACAAATAGTTTTAGTCGATTAATTTTTATACAGAAAAGAGTAATTTAAATAATAGCATCGATTTCGTCCAGCAATTTTGCCCATCTTTACACGAATAACATTGTGCGAATAGTTTTATTCGATTAATATCTTATACGGAAAGGTTTATTCGAATAATAGCAGCGATTTTGTCCACCTTTATTCGAATAATAACATGTTAGCTACTATTATTCACAAGAGTATCATTAAAATAACTGGTAATCGAATAATATATTTGAATAGTATAATCGAATAATATATTCATATAATATATTCGAGTAAATAATTCAAATAGTTTTTTCGAATATAATTTTTTTCGCTTAATCTGGATACGCTATTTAAATAATATATTTTATAGTCTATATAATTTTAAAATCGAATAATTTTTATTCGGATAATGTATAATTAATTATCGATAAATTTTAGTTACTTTATTTTTCATTATTCAATGCAGCGGCTGCTGCATTATTATAAATTATACTTATTCAAATTATTAGAAACAGAAATATTTAGTTTGATATATGGAAATATATCAAGTATTATTATCGAGTAATTTCCATTCGAATAATTTTATTCGATTAAACTTATTCATATTATTAACAACAGAAGTATTAATTTTAATATATTGAAATTAAAGTAGTACCAAATATATTACGCAAACAATTTTCATTCGAGTAATCTTTATTCGAATAATTTTTATTCGATTAAACGTATGCATATTATCAACAACAGATATATTCAGTTTGATGTATTGAAAATAAAGTAACTCCATATATATTATGCGAATATATTCTATTCGATTAATTTAAATGCGCATAATTTTTATTCGATTAAATTTATTCATATTATTAACAACAGAAGTATTCATTTTAATATATTGAAATTAAAGTAGTACCAAATATATTACGCAAACAATTTTCATTCGAGTAATCTTTATTCGAATAATTTTTATTCGATTAAACGTATGCATATTATTAACAACAGATATATTCATTTTGATGCATTGAAATGAAAGTAACTCCATATATATTATGTGAGTAGTATGTATTCGACTAATTCTTATGCGAATAATATTTATTCGATTAAACATATTGAAACTATTAATAACAAAAATATTCATTTTGATATTTGCTGTCGAATTTGTTCTGCTCGAATTCATATTTGCATTAAATGTATGCATTATTTTATTCGGGCTCACTTTATTCGATTATTTTATTCCTGTCACGTTCATATCAATAATTCTCCTTAAAATAATATTCGTTTGAATAACCTTGAATAAATTTATTGTTTTATATTTTATAGAAGACTTTGTTTTCATGATTTACTAAAGTTTGTAAAGAAGAGAAATAAAAAATTGTATGACTTTTGCCGAATACAACACTTTTACAGTCTGCAACAATTAAGAAAATCGCACTCAGAAAAGGTGTTTGTGTAAATGCAAGATGCTGATGTAATAAAATGTGCAGAATACAAAGAAAAAATATGTCTGTGTGTGTAATCGTAGCGTTGCTTTCATAATCATCTTTTACAACTTTCTGCCTCGCTTGACAGGCCTTCACCTGTCCTTTTACAACAATCCGTTGCCTATTGAAAATTATTATTTTAATAATTTCTTGTGGAACTAAGACTAAATAAATTTCTATCTCTGCCTGCATTTCATGGCGACTGGAAAAAACTACTTCTTAGTTGTTCCCCTGTCACCTTCAATCTATTTCTCTTGGCTCGCAAAAAAAGAAGAAGAAGAGGAATAAAATAATATCCGCAACTATAAATTAGTATCGTCATCAATTGTAACAAATCTTTTTGTTATCTCTCGTTACAGCGCCCATGAATCAACAGCCGCATCAGAGGCAACCAAACGAATTCACTTCGCAAATAGTGAAAAATAAAATGACAAGCAGTTTCTCGACAACGAACAAAGCCAACATGAGGAGCAGCTCGGCAGGCAGTCCTGGCCATATGGACAGCAACGAGCACAATAACAACATCATAGACATAAATTACAAGTCATTGAATAGTCACCACAATAGATTGCATGCGACCAAAGATGTTACGCTCCAGCACTTAACGAGGTCCGGCAATGAGGAGTCGCACGAAGAAGAAGAAGAAGGAGGAGAGAGTTTTCCAAAAGTTCCTCAGCCGTATTTTGATTTGGCAATGCCACGCAATATAACAGCACGCGCTGGACAAATAGCGGCCATAAATTGTCGTGTGGAAAACTTGGGCGATAAATCAGTAGGTTGAATGGTTATTTTGTTGTTGTTGCTGTTTTTGTTGTTGCTATTATTTTGTTAACGGCTTAAAGCCAACCCAGTCAATGTCATTCCTTTAGCCGACAACTGATGCAGTTCAAATTAATATTTTCATTTTATTTCTACAATTTTTTTAGTCTTACATTTCAATTAAAGTCGTATTAAAAATCATAAAATCAGAGATAAATCTTTTTGCTTAACATTTTGACAGTCTTCGAGTTTTCATTTTAATCAGATTTCTTTTATACCCTCTTCCCTTCAAAAATTTCTTTTCTTCTACTCTTTTTACTACACGATTTATGCGTGCAGGTGTCCTGGATACGCAAACGGGATTTGCATATTTTAACAGCCGGCATATTGACGTACACTTCAGATGAAAGATTTAAGGTATTTATGACGACAATACAACTTCTAATTTAATTCGAGAATCTAGACAAAAAAAAAGAAAACTCTGCATGCATTCTTTGGTTCATTTCGAAATGAATATTAGGGTGGCCGCAATGTATGATAAGCAAAATAAAACAATTGAAAAATATGTTTATAAAAATTTCACAAATATTTTTATAAGAATTTTGCTAACCTTTTTTTTTAATTCAAGAAATATTTATATAAAAATTTCGCTAAAATTAAAAATTTCATATATATTAAAAAAAAAATTTCACATTTATTTTTGTATAAATGTCAGAACCAATTTTTTTAAATTTTCACAAATATTTTTAAAAAATTCCGCTCATATTTTTATAAAAATTTCATAAAAATTTTTATGAAAATTTCAGAACTAATTTTAGAAAAATTTTACAAAAATTTTTATAAAAATTTTACAAATATTTTTATAAAAAAAAAACACTATTTACCCAGAAAAATATCGATATGAAATAGTATTTACGAAAAATAAAAAAATTTGCATGCCCGGTAGTCAGATTGGATGCTGGGGATGCTGTTGGCATGCAGGACTACGATTCCCGATGACGTTTTGTACACAACGAATTTCGCTCTTAATTTATTTTTATATTAAATTCAATTGTAGTTGTTCAAAAAAAGTTTTTAATTCTGAAAGACATGAAAAATACTCCACAGCACAAGAAAATTTCAACATCAGTTTTATATATTCAAATTACTCAGCAGAGCAGAACAGTTGTTTTCGAAAACCGCTGCACTTTCATTACCAGAACTCATGAGTATTTATATTTTTTAACACTTGTTCGGTGGTTCAGCATTTGCCATTAAGGACATTCACAAAAATTTTATGCGAATAACTTGTATTCGAATAATATAAACATCCGAATAATTTTTATTCGATTAAACGTTTTCAAATTATTAATAAAAATGCACTTTGATGTATTATCAATACATTAAAGCAATTCCCAGAATTATGCGAATAATTTTTATTCGAGTAATTTTCATTCGAATAATTTTTTATTCGCTTAAACTTATTCAAATTTTTAGCAAAAGTAATATTAATTTTGATTAATTAAAGTTAATGGAATTCCTAAAATATTATGCGATTAATTTGTATTCGAGTATTATATATTCGAATCATTTTTATCCCAATAATTTTCAATCGATTAAACTTGTAAAAATTATTAACAACAGATATATTCATTTTGATGTATTGAAATTAAATCAATTTCCAAGATTATGAGAATAATCTGTATGTAAGTAATTTTCATTCGAATAATTTTCATTCGATTACTTTTATTCAACTTATTAGCAACAGAAAAATTTAATTTTGATATATTAAAATTAAAGTAATTCCAAAAGTATTATGCGATTGATTTGTATGCGAGTAATCTCTATTCGAATCATTTTTATCCGAATAATTTTTAATCGATTAAACTTATTCAAATTATTAACAACAGAAATATTCATTTCAATATATTGAAATTAAAGTAGTTCTAAATATATTACGCATATAATTTGTATTCGAGTAATAATAAACGGTTCTAAATGCTGTAGAAACTTCGAAGCAGATATTAAATGAAGGCGAACCTAAAATGCTTTTAATGCATGAAAAACAGAAAATGTTTAAAAGTCTGTAAGAAAATTTTTCCTAAAACTTCTTTCTCAAGACCAACTTAATAATATTGAAATAAACAGAAATTCTGTACCACCCTAATGTGTTGCATGTTGTATCTCTGTTTAAGGTCACACGCACTTCGGATAGAAAACAATGGTCACTGCACATAAAATATGCGCAGCCACGTGATAGTGGCATTTATGAGTGCCAAGTTAATACGGAACCAAAGATGTCAATGGCTTTCCGTTTAAATGTTATTGGTAAGTTGATTCTGCGAAAAGCTTTTCAAAAATTTAAAATCCCCGATTTCGTTGACAATGACAAAAAGAAAAACTGCTTCCGCAGATTGTATTAATTGTTTATACATCCTCGTGCACTCTCGCAATCTCAACAATTCTGCATTTTATTTATATATTTTCTCTTTTTTTGTCAATATTTTTTCTCTTCCTGTTTTTGTTTCGCTGTTAAAGTAACACCACCAGATGCAAAAGCATCAATTTCCGGTCCAGCGGATTTGTATGTTAAAATCGGTAGTGCCATAACGTTAACATGCCATATAAAGCAGCCTTCCTCTGTCCATGATATTGGACCCATACACTGGTATCGTGGACCGTACATATTGACTCCGTTCGTGGTGCATCCCAACGAGGCAGCCATTGATATGCAACGTATTTCCATGGAATCGAAATTGGGTGATAAATTGCAAAGCAGGTGAGCTAGTTTCTGTTGTTGTTATTGTTGTTTTTATTGTTGGTATTGAAATGCAGCATGATATTCCCATTCATGACACACAAACACACACTCACACACACGCACACACAAACAAGTTGTTACATTTGCCTGCACATAAACAGAGATTAATAGGAGAGGATGTAAATTTTTTCCAAAATCATTGTTATTTCTAAAGTGGATGGATATAAATGAACTTTTGAATACTCGCAACTGGTAACAACAAATTCTATGATGGCACCATTTCCATTAACACAAATCTCTTCTGTGATATTGTAAAAATATAAAAATAATAGTTTTTAGTTTTATTTTTTTTACTAACTTTCGTTATATTTAATATCCTTTCCAATATCTCCTCTTTCAGACTGCGCATATCGAACGCCCAACTGGCCGACTCAGGGAATTATACATGCATGCCAACTACTGCCGAGGCGGCCAGTGTAGTGGTAAACGTTTTAAATGGTAATAAAATTAATTGTTTATAAAAAACAGAAAATATTTAATATTAAAAATTATATTGCAATTTTCATAATCCGATAAAATCCACTTGTGAAAGGTATTACGCTTCGCAGAACGTGTAAAAATGTTTATTGAAATTTGCATATTAATTCATTAATGAAAATTACAGTGACGGTAATAATAATTGATACTGATCACTTCAGTTCAATAGGTACATTTCGGAAAAGCAACTGATATTGAAAAAGGGTCTTTAAAAATATATTTTTTTTTTAATTATTTACTAAAAGTTCGTTGTAAAGAATTATCTTTTAACGTGTTGAATATAAAAACAAAAACTAGCTTTTTAAGAACGCCTTTTAAATCAAAATTTAAAAACAAAGTGCCCCAAAGTGGCAACCGTTAAAGAAATACTTCTCCAAAGAAGTTGCCTATTAAGGGGTCTGTAAAAACGTAAAGGTTGCCTTTAAAACAATATATTTTATAAAAGCAGTATAAAAGACTGGGCACCTTTAAAAAAATATTCTTAAAAAAAGTACCTTTTAAAAACGTACCTAAAAAGTACTTATTTGCAACAAGTATTTTTTTTTAAACAAGTAGCAAATAAAAAAATAACAAAACTTGCTTTTTCGAAAACCAGATTTTTAAAAAAGTACCTTTTAAAAAAGGTATCTTTTTGAGAAGGACTTCTTGAAAAGCTTACATACATATTAAGAAAAATACCTGCTGAAAAAAGGTATGTTTTTAATAAGTAGGCTGTTGAAAAATGTACATTTTTGGAAAAGTAGCTGCTAAAAAGGTACCTTTTTGAGAAAGTACCTGTTAAAATGAGTACTTTTTTAAAAAGTGTCTGCTGAAAAGTATTCCGCTGGAAAAATTAACTGTTAAAACAAGTGCTTCTGGAAAATTAGAAGAAAGTACTTTTTAAAAAGATATCTTTAAAAAAAGAACAAAAATTAAAAAGGGGCCCATTAAAATATAGAACTTCAAACAAATAATATTTAAAACAGTGCCTGTTGAAAAAAGCATCTTTTTTGAAAAAGTACTTTTAAAAAAGGTACGTTTCTAGAAAAAAAATTACCTGCTGAAAACTGTATTAATAAAAAAAGTACCTATTAAAAAGGTAAAACTTGAAAATAGTACCCTTTGAAAACTGCACTTGTTAAAAGGAGTTTCTTTATAAAACTGCCTTAACTAGTTATTAAAAAATTTTCCGTTTAAAAAAGGAGCTTTCGCAAAAAAATTAACAATCAAAAAATAAAGAGCAGCATAAAAATAATATGTTAAAAATAGTGCCGATCAAAAAGGTATCCCGATACAAAATCAACTTTAAAAAACGTACCGTTTAAAAATTGCACTTGTTACAAATTACCTTATGAAGAGAGTACCTTTAAAGAAGTTTTTTACCTCTTTAAAAAAAGTACTTACTAAAATCATTCCTTAGAAAACTTCCAATTTAAATAAGTACTTTTTTTTTAGAAAATTGTAATTCCCTGAAGATGACCAACAGAGTTGGTCGAAATATCGGAGAAATAAATATATATTAAAAGAAAAATTTTAATATTATTTTATTATAAAAAAGACCTCAAGCCGAAAAGGACATCACAAACAAAACAAATAAGTACTTTAGCAAAAGGTACCAAATAAAATAGAGGCTTTAAAAAGTAGATTCATAACATATAGTACCTGTTGAATAAAGTACCTTTTCAAAAAAGTACCATTTAGGAAAAAAGTAGCATTTATAGAAAAAGTACTTTAAAGGGTAACTTTTGAAAAGGAGAGAGTAGCGAAAATGTATCCGTTAAAGATCTTATCTCTTCAAAGATCTTATCTCTTGGAATGAATGTTGAATTTTTCGCTGCAAATATTCGCAGCTAAAATCGAAACATGTTTGTGTACATGAAAATACAATCACACGCTTTGAATCTTAAAGATGGAATTGCAAAATTGTATCGTGATGATACCTGCCAGCTGACAAGGACCGTCCCATAAGTAACGCCTGTTGCTAGTGGAAGCACTTGTGCCATAGAAGTTTTCAAATAGAGATTTTTCGATTGACATAAAAAAATTAAGAATTATCGGGCTTAATGCTTTTTCAATAATTTAATAACATTTTTTAATGTCTCAAGAACTCGGCCGCCCAGAGAAAAACAATATTTCAACGCCCCTGACTTGCTATCAATTGACCAAATCGAAAGTTTTTCTTATTTAAAATAACTATTGTTTTTCCTGCTGAATTCCATTATAAAATCAATTAAAATATAAATTTAAATGCTCATCTTTTGTTTCTGTTTATTTGCATTAACTCTTTTCATCCGCAACTATTCCATTAACATATTGCCTACCGATGCTGTATTCAACTGTCCCGCCTGAACTCCCCCGCCATCCTGCTGCATTGTGTGATGATTTAATTAATCCATTAAATTGTTAATTAGATGAAAGTCCAGCTGCCATGCAAAAAAGCTCTGCCACTGGGTTAATACAAGAGCAACAACAACAGAGATATTTTTTTATAATAACAAAATTTATATTTTTAATAATATTATGCGTGTTAATACAACAGACAAACTTGCAATTATGGCAAATTAAAAGCCATTATCTTCATAAGCATCAGCATCAGCAACATCAGCAACGTCATCAACGTCATCAACATCATTATCGGCGGCAACATCTTCAACAAACAGCATTGACAAAATTGTCACACTCAACATTATCGCCATCATCGATGATGACAGTGTCGTCTTCATTATCGCCGTCATCGTACTCATCATCATCATCATCATCACCATCATCATCATCATCATCATCATCATCATCATGATAGTATGAGATGTAAATTTGTATGTTTTTATTTAATTTTAAGTTTTATGAATTTAAAATAGTAAATTATTGTACAAACGATGCAAGTTGGTCTTTTTCTATGAAATTTATTTATAAATACAAACAGACAAAAAAGGAAAACAAAAATGTATTACGTTTTTTAAACAAAACCAGAGAAAATTTATTAGCCATAAGTTTTAGATTAATTATTCTACAATATGAACTACAAAACTAATTTCGTAATAAATAATTTTAACCCAAACTCGTACACAATTAATAATTTGCAAATGTTCGTACTGTTAAGAGCATTAAGGCGTCATAAGGATAATAATTAAATTTGTTTTAATCATGTATTTATTAGCTTATAAATTTAAATTATTTTCAAAATTGTACCGAAGGCAGATTTGCACATCTGCTTTGCTGGGAAACTGTTGGAAAATTTGTACATAGAAATTTAAAAACAAGACACAAAATGCTGTGAAAAAATGTTTGAATGCTGGTATTGAAAACAAAATTCATGTCATCATAGAATTACGAAACCACATTTTAATAATTTTACAGCTTTTTCAATTGAACAACATCCGGATGGATAACTTTCCATAATAAAATTTTCTTTTTATTTCTTTTCTACAAAAAAAGGCAACATCTTTTTACACTATTTAACACAAAATGGCATCATTTTGTCATTTAAGAAGCAAGAAATTATTAGAAATTAATCCAACATGTTTTACGAAAAATGTTTTATATTTTAAAACTTCTTCAAACTGTCACTTTTAAAAAAAAGAAGAGAAAAAATGTTACATATTTTCGAGAAAAGAAAACACCTTTAACAAATATATCAATCCTATATTTAAAAAGCCACCTAAAATTGATTTTGAAAATTTTACTACGGTTGCGATCTGTTTTGAATGTTAAATCGATTTATTTTCAATACAAACGACCATTTTGTGTATTAACTTTGTGTGAAAATCATTTGAAAACTGAGCACTTTAATAAAAGTTTTCTACACGAGCTGCTCGCTTGGACCATAAGAACAAACATCCCTATAATTTTTAAGAATATTATTTCTTGTACAAACAGAAATTTTCCTTATTAAGTTTTTCCTCTTCACTTCAACTTTACAAAGTCGCAAAAAGAAATCTTGTATAAAGTAAATAAATAATGTATTTATTTGTCATGTAAAATAAAAGAGAAACTGCTACACAAAACGCTACCAAAAATAATAAATAAATAAACGAAGAAGAGAAAAAGAAAAATATTGCGAAAAATCTTTTACAATCTGCTAACAAAATCGAATGTTTGCTAGTTTCTTTTTCTATGTAATCAAGTCTTGTTTTCAATAAATATTTCATACTTATATATGAAAAGTTTATTTGCTTAACACAATATTGAGTTGCCGTCAGTTTCAGTCTTAACGTGAAATTACATTTTAATGATGAATTATGTGATTTTCTTTGAAAGCAATTTATTTGCCAGACGAAATGAAACGATGGATGTTAAGAAAGTGGATCAGATTCAAAGAAATTTAAAAATTAGATCTCATATAAATCGTATTAATAGAATGTAGTAGTTTTTATTTTAAATTAATATATTATTAATATTGTAGTTCTTTTGTACAATTTATTTGTTTCATATAATAACCTACTTTCAGAACGGTGTAATTTGAGTGATTTTGATCAACCGTTTTCGTCCGAGCGCGATCTGCACGAATGCTGCATTAAGTGGGATGCGATGTGGAAGAAGAGTAAAATTAACAACGCTATCAATCCCCTTGTCATTAACATAATTGCAACTGAAGTCTTTTCTAAGGAATGCTGCTTCTTATTTACCTAAGAAATATCTCCAAATAGTGTTCTTGTAGAAAATAATTTAGTCTTCTTTCAGTTGTTTTTGTCTTTTGCACACGGCGGTCGTCAATTCTCACATCTGCGGTCAAATTCAGTAATAAACTAGGCAGCAGTGTTCGTTCTAAAGCTGCAAGTCTTCATTTTGTAGAGTTGTCAAATTTAGTGGAGAGCAGTAAAATTTTCTGTCAGTTGTGTTTTGTCTCTTGTTCGCTACGGTTGACAACGTATGTAAAATCGGTCATAAAACATAAAATAAAATTAAATTAAATATATAAATCATTATCAAATCATATTCTTAAGTGGAATGTAAAATAATTCAAAGTGTTCAATATTAAAAGAAGTGAAATCCAGTGATTCAAGAAATGCACGTGCATTGTGGTGCCAGCAGCCGGCTGCCTCTTACAAGTTTGTAAGTAAACAACTACAGGCTGCTTGAATATACTTGTGTGCAAAATTCGCTGGTAATTAAAACATAAACTAAATAAGATTAGTTAGTGAATCCTTCATATCATATATTTTCATATAAATCCGAATTTCAATTGTGAAAATTTGCAATTATTCTGCTGAAAAAAATTTGCAATTAAATTGTGTGTTAGTGATGCAGAAAAAATGTAAACAAAAGGATATAACCGAATACCTCGTTAGCAGGAACCTGAGCAATCCGGTTTGATGTTTTGCATGTGGTGGGTATGTGCTACAATCTGTGGTAGAATATAGACGTGATGTCTGTGGTGATGCTGCCAGTCCAAGCTAACCAATTTCTTGGTCGCACTTGTTCTATTTGTGTAGAAGCTTTTGAGTTATGCCGCTCAAGTTTGGAGTGAGGGTTTGTGAAAGAAATTCAAAGATTTCGAATATATCTCCTATGAGTTTGGACATTGGCTCCACTTTATTTTCAAAATCTCATTATCTCGTATATAATTTCGAAAATTTTCTTGTTTCAATATATCTATTTGATATCTTGCATGTCTTTACTTATTGATTTTCGAAAACAATTATAATACATATGAATTAAAAAGTCTCCAAAGGCGGTAGCTTTCATTCAAAAGCAGCATGTTGTAGAGTTGTCAGATTTGCAGAAAGAAGTAGAATTTTCTGGCAGTTGTTTGTTGTCTCTTGCCTGCTACGGTCGAAAGCGAATGTAAGTGCGGTCATAAAACAAGAAGTAAAATTAAATTAAATATATAAATTATAATCAAATCATGTTTTCAAGTGAAAAGTAAATAAAAGTATTCAATATTAATACAAGTAAAAATTAAATGATTCAAGAAGTTGCCAAATAAAAAGCAGGAGTATATGGTGCCCGCAGCCGGCTGCCTCCAAGAAGTATGTGAATATATAACAACAGGCTGCTGTAATAGTTTTGAGTGTAAATACAGCTTGTATATAATGCACAAAATGAATAAGTATATCCTTTATATCATATATTTTTATTTAAATCCAAATTTTAACTTTGAAAATTTGCAATTGTTTTGCTGAAACAATTTGCCATTAAAATTTGTGTTAGTGATGCAGAAAAAATGTAAACAAAAGGATATAACCGACTACCTCGTTAGCAGGAACCTGAGCAACCCGGTTTGATGTTTTGCATGTGGTGGGTATGTGTTACAATCTGTGGTAGAATATAGACATGATGCCTAAAGCCCAAACATACCAATTTCTTACACCAACCAATTCGCCTTTTGTTCTGCTGTGTTGAAATCGCCATATCTGTCATACATAAATATCTATTCACTTGTCTCTGCTTATTAATTGTGAATATTTCTACAGCAAGATAATGCGAATTGCTCCTAAGGTGATGTTTGTAGAATATAATGAAAAATTGTTTCAGTTGCACTTCTCTCTTGCTTGCGAAGGTTACTGGGTAGAATCTCAAGTAATCAATTTGTTTGTAGGGATGCGTGTAGGTGTGTATTGCACAGAGTGGTAGAATATACCACGTTACAAGTCTACCTCATAAGAGCCATCTGTGGAGATGTTTACAATCGAAAACTATTAAAAATTACTTTTTGTATCGATTTCCACTTGTGTGGAACCTTTTTATCGTTGTGCGCAGCTTACTTACGTGTTTTCAATTAATATATATATATATATACATATATATATATATATATATATAGATATATATATATATATATATATATATATATATATAGATATATATATATATATATATATATATATATAGATATATATATATATATATATATATATATATATATATTTTCATTTAATTTTATTAAATTAATTAGGATTATGCTCTAAAACATCTAACACAAACGATCAATGCTTGTACTAAATGGTTGTTGTCCTTACTAAGCAATAACAAAAATTAGAAATTAATGTTTTTGTGGCCAAAACTGCCACTCTTCTAAAAATTTGTAACGTTGATTGGTGCTTTTGTTCTAATTTGCATAAACAATTTCAATTAAAGTGCATTAATATTGAAGACAAAGTACGATTACATGCAAATCATGAGACCAAACGACGCCACCACATGCACTCCGTGCTTATAATTTTTATATATCTAATCTATTCAGAGAATAAGAAATTCTGTTGAAATAATTTAAAAATATGTATAAAAAATTTGCTTAAGTGTGCTATAATAATGAAGTGAAATATCATAATGAAAATATGAAAACCAATGATGCCGATAACAATTATCAAGAGAATAGGAGCTTCTCAACTTTGCAGCAAATTTAAGGTACGTCAATTTTACAATACTCATACTTCCTTGACCTGTTTGATTATATATTAATTGTACCAATATATTGTTCAGTTTTAATCAGCTCTATTATGGCTGTCGTAGTCGTGACGATATTGATAAACAATGGCAACGCTGGCCATGTGTTTAACACATCAGTCGTTTTATGTCGACCACGAACACCGCAACCGTAATGAGAGAAAATATATCGTTCTTTGATTGTTGATTTTTGTGACGAATTATTAAGAGATATTTCATCATCTAAAAAATTTTTTTGGATGATCAGCAATTGAATTTTGTTGTTGAAATGAATAATCCACTGGGAACCTTTAGGCCATTGTGTTAATTAAGAGTTTCCCAAATAGTCTGAAGTATTTGTAAACGATTGAGTGCTAACAAACGTACATGAGATAATGGGAATTTTTTATTTTCTTAATTATTTTTTGATTTTCCGCAGTTAACCATGGAAAATTCTTTATATCTGCAGCACCAGACTCAACTAGTCTTCCTTTGCCTTTCTGCTGCCAAATAATAATGATGATATTCCTCTTTCTGCCTTGGCCATAATGTGCTTTTCCACTGGATTTGAGTGGCATGCAATTAATTTTGACTGCACAACATGTTGGCTGTTTAGTTTGTATTCTGTTTTTCCCATACACACAAACACACACAACCTTTCTATGTATGTCTACTGGGTACATACACCAGTACACTTTAGATATCCCAGTGTACTCGTTTAAGTAGAAATTGTACGTTGATTGTGTGTATTTCCGTTCAATTGCAATTGCTTTCCTTTTCAACATGGAAAAAGTAAATACAATCCCATGTTTTACTTTTATTTCAGGAGAAAAATTATATATTGAATATAACTAAAAAGTAAAGCAAGAAATCAGGAATCCGTGGATTCTTCTCATTTCTTTAAAATTAATTGTGTAGGGCATCAACGAGTATATAAATATGTTCTGCCATTTATAATTTATTGGAGTTATTTAAGAAAATGGGGGTTGTATTCCATTTTCGGTCGGATATTAGTGGAGAGATTAGATTGACTGAAATATCTCTTTCACCTTCCAACCACTTTAATGCTTCCCCTGCGACTTGATCCGTCCACCGGACATCACAGTGCACTTTCCAGCCCAGAACTTTAACGGTCCCTGACTTCTTAACACTTATTCCATGCGCATAAATAGATGTTTTATCAGGGTTACACGTATGTGGGTGTGTAAATTGCGAACTGAAGACTAGATCAACAGGCAGCCAAAGTCACTGGGACATATTTTGAAATAATTAAAACGTATATTTTAACGGCTTGTGAGTAGCACTATTTAGATGACCAGATTTAAGATACGATCGTGCACTACCTGCATCGTCTCTGCCGTCGTATGTACTTCCGTTAATGCAGTCTTATAAAGAAATAAATACAAGTATGTACAAATGTACGTAGGCATGTATGAATTTATGCATGTATGTATGCATGTATGCATGTGTGTATGTAATCTATGTGTGTGTGTGTGAATATGCATGAATGAACATGCATGAGTTTTACATTCAGCCAACAATCATCGGAAATTAATTCGATGGCAAAAGGAAACACAACTAGTTTGTTGTTTTTGTTTTTCTTCTTTGAATATTTGATATCTGCGAGGAGTTCATTTTATTTATTAAAAATAAACTGAAAATATTTGCATTGAAACTGCCATTGTGAGCAAGTTGAAAGAAAACAATTTCGCCAGAAATTGTTAACTTTAAATGTTGTTTCTACAAGATGTACCCCGGGGATTACTCTGATGCATTTATTCTGGATATAAAAAATTGTAACTGCAACCGATAACTGTTGTAAAAGTTGCATTCAGCAAGCAACTAAATACATGCAAAGTATTTGTTCTTGAAGTCGTAGTGAGCTCTTTCCCAAACTAAAGTTATTGTAAAAGAAAAATACTCGCAACTTTAAACCGACTGAATGGCTAAATTCCAATAAATATTATGGTAAAAAATTTATATTAAAATCATGTAATAATTCCAGTAGCTTAATGTTATATATAAAATTTAAAACTTTGGCTTTTATTCAGACGATTAAAATTTAGTTCAGAATTTCTTCTGGCTTCAACATGTCGATACTTCTGCATTTCATTGGCGCTTGTAAGAATTTGTCAGTAGATTTCAATGAAGTCTTAGAGCAAATTCAATAAAATACACTCAAGAAAATTTGTTTTTAAATTTTAGTTGCAAAGAAATTCTCAAATAGGTTTCACTGCACAGTAAAAGCTCCCATAAAGGTCAGAAGCCGACACCTTCCACATTCGTACAAAATTGTTGGATAGAAACTGTTTAGCACGTCTTCTTTGGAAATTGCATTCCCACAATTGGAAACTGCAGCAATCGAATGACGACAACAACTTCCGCAAAATAATATATGATGGGTCTCTCAGACCCCATCCACCAGACACAGGGTTAAATTAAAGTTACTCGACCATGTGCAGCAGATCACCTTTAATGCACTCAACGCTATAGATTCCTTTTTAGTCTCGATGAAATATAAAGGATATCTTTCTTCTCTGCGTACAGAGTGTACGCTGAGTGATTTTAGGGAACCCGATAATTTTTGCTACCAACTCTTCTTCTCTTAGAGCACATCTATTTGACATTCTATTTAAATAAAACAGCGAATTTTGATATATTATAAAAAAAGTATTCTAGATTTTATTAGGAAAATAAAAATAAGAAATATGCAACTTTAGCAAAAATTACTTTATAAAGTTAAAACGGCTGCTGCCGAATTCCTGAACTACCGAACTATTCCAAATCAATATTTGTCTGCAATTGGAAATGAATGGCGATAATTGATTTAAAGTTGTCTTATTCAGGTTTCATATCATCGAGATTCACCTCATTTTCGTAATACTCATCGCAGTCGTCTTCGTATACCGGCTCTTTTTTCTTTGCGCACATTCGTATTAGACACCAGACTATAATGATCGATATCAGCAACAGTATTATACCGACTCCGTATATATTCGACATCACCATTATTTCCACCTCTGGCAGTTCTATATCCTTCTCAACTTCTGTGCCAATATTACAGCCATCTGTGCTGCAGGTCTTGCAATTAAATTTCGATAAATCACAGCTCCAACCAGGTGTTACACACGATCGTACAGTGTGAGGATCAAGGCCTTGAAAAAAAATAAAACAAATTTATTTGATGAAAGCTCAAAGTAATTTAGCTTTAATTTACAAATTTAAACAAGGATTTTTGTTAAGCAACACCTTCTCTCATCCCCTGAGAGAAGGGGTTGAGAAGGGCAACTCTTGTGTTGCATTGTGCCGGATGTAGGGAAAAGAAGCGATAGTGTCGAGAAGAGGGATATTGTTTGACCACCAGTTTATTTGTTTTTTACTTGGATGGATAATTGTCGTTATAAAGCTGGAAGTCCATACCAGTCGTTCTAAGAGTTGCTTGAATTTAGGAACTCCTCGTTGCTATAATGAGATTTGCTCTACTAAAATCGGGGAACTGGTTCTTGAAACCCGTTCCCTTATACGCCCAACGCGCTCTTAAGCGCATGAATTTGTGGTCGATGTTGTAGCGAAGCCCACTACGCATTCCTTTTTCCGCCGAACAGTCCGAATGTGGAACACAATAACTGTAGGAGTCTTCCCCGTCACTTTCAATTTGAAAAGCCTTAAATCTAATACCCACAAACATCAAAACCTATTTTCCCAGTTCCAAAGCAATGCGTTAGAGAACGTCCCTAAGTTCTGGTGATACTCACAAGATAAAAAAAAGAATTAAGAGCATATAATGGAAGGAGGTGCTGTTCCGTGACCACTGCTATGTCTTGGCTATTTAAATAGCCGGGAAACTTGTCACGACCAGGAACTAAAGCAGATCGTAGGGATCCAATCTACGACCTTCGGCAGACTTCAAGACTTTTTAAAAGTAAACAACTATTTTATAACCGTGAATTAATGCTATCGGTTGCATTAATGAAACTATTTATATAATTTTTTTTTTCGTATCGCAATTGGAGTTTCCATTATGACATCTTAATCTCTACTGTTTCATGTTTTTATCCTTTCAATTCATATAATAAATTTAATAAATTCAACTCACTTTTCTCCACCAGCAGGGCACATTTGCTGGCATTATTCGTGCATTCCTGGAGAAACTTTCCTTTGGCATTTTCTATTTGAAAACAAAGTCCCGAATCAAAGTTGTCGCAAATGTGACATTTCAGGCCTAAAACTGAGGAAAAAATAATAACTTCACCAAACCACATATAATTCACTGTATTTGTCTACCACTTTCTGCAACTCCTATTAAGACAATAATAACTTTAAACATTTTTAATTAAAACTTTTTTTCTTTATTTCCGCACAAGCGTGTCTATTAAATAAAAACTTAAAATAAACTAACAGACATGATAAAAATTATTAAAATATTCTTAAACGTTTTTTTTTAAATAAAATATTTACTCATGATTCAATACATTTCTGAGACACTTGTAACACATACTTTTACCTTTTTTTTATTAATCCGAAAGATATTTTTAATGAAATAATTACTTGCATTATTTTTAGTTCTTGTGGTTTTGCGCTATTAATTGAAAAGCGTCCTCGATTTGAAATTTCCAGTCTTCTGAAATTCTCATTCTCATACGCATGAGAAACTTAATCTGTCGTCACACTTTTTGTTGTATTTCGGTTTGAAATTATTAAACGCCTCAAACTTGTTTTTTGTTTTGTACGATTAAAAGAATTTTATTCGACATTGTGGGTTAAGGCCGTTGCCCTTGAAGTTCATTTATCGTTATATTTAGCAAAACAGACCATTTCATTTTATATATAATTTTACTCAAATTGATTCATACTGTTGCTCTGTGTAAGCCATATTAAAATATTATCAGTTTAATTTTTTTATCCTGTTGCTCTGTGTAAACCACATTTAATTATGATCAGCTTTTTAATGTTGTCTTCTTTAAAGTTAACTCTACAGGCTGCAAAGTGTTAAAGGGAAATAGAAACACTGAAACTTTATGTGGAGTTAGGACGTTATTGCAGCAAAGGCTGGTTTTATTTTATGTTTTCGAGAGCATGTTCTTTTATCCATCTGAATACTGGCAAATGAGCATTAAAGCTGATTTCAAATTTTGTATAATCGTTGAGAACTTTTCTAATACAATCACAAAAACTTTTATATGAACTATTTTTTTCTTCTTTTTTTTTTTTTTTGTTAAATTTTGTGGTGGCCTTTTAGAACACTAAAAGCAAATATTTGAATATAAGCCCGTCTGATTATGCATCATTCGGAAACAACTGCAGGGATGTTGATAAAATTCTCAGGGCGATAAAATTCTCATTTCGAAAGCCAAACAGGAATAAGTTAAAACACTTAATTTTCTTGTTACAAATGAAACACCTTTTCCATTTTATTTTATTAATGTGGGTCAATCTGGTTGATTGTTTTAAGACCATAAATTTTCACAACATGTAAACAACTCCTTAACAATAAAATTTTATAAAATTTCGTGCAGCAACTTTTAAACTTAAGCATATTTTGTACATAAAAGTAAAGCTAAACGCTGTAAATCGTATGAAGTCAGATTCGAATACGTTGTATGTGTACTAAAAAGATTTTTGCCACTTTGTGGCAGACGAATATCGCAAATAGAAACGGCAAAAGTCCATATAATTAAAACTTTTTCTTTAAAATATTTATTCCCCATCCAACATGTGCTCTAATTAACGTTTCTATCAACTTAGTTTTTTTAAAAAAGAACAAATTAATAGCCACGAATTACATTGTTAATATGAAGGAACTGATAATCACTGTTGCTGTTGCAAAGAAAATCTCCAAAGTTGAATGCAGACGTTCACTGTTGTTGCACAAACTTCCGCCGCATTTAAAACATTGAACTTTATCGTACAACTTGTGTCTGTTGGTTCCCTCACACGTCAAACTTTTGTACAAAAAACTAATACTTCCATAATAACATTCACGAAATGTTGCACTTCTGCCATCATCTGAAAGAAAATACAAACTTAAATGAGAAGAAATAAAAAGAAAAGAAAACCTCTTAATACTCAATATTTAATCCAACTTACGTGTTTCCACCCACTGTTTAACACAGCCCTGGGCTCCCGGCATACACTCCTCCATCAGTTCATCATTTTTAAGGGAGTTTGAGATATTCTTACAATCATCGTTCATTAGACTGCTGCATTTGTAGCACTTTATTACTTTGGGAGAAATGAACGAACTCACGGCCGTCAGATCGAAAGCATCTGAGCATTGGAAAGAAATTTTTATAACAAAAACAAAATATATTCGAAACATTTTTAAACAGTTACCCAACTGTGCAAAATAACAGGCCGAGAAGATAAAGACCGCTGTTACACCAGTAAAATTGAACTGCATTGTCACTGCCGTTGCTGCTAACGTTCAATGAGTTTGAAAGATACAATGAAACTAAATATCTAATAAATGCGAGTATATTTTTTCTAATTATTTTTAAATCTTTGACCGCAATAAATGATTAATTCACAATGTTTGTCATGCGAGAAATGCTGAAGAAGTACATTTTTTTGAACGCTTTTTAATAGCATCACTAGTACGTGTGCTTTTGTTTGTATTGTACTTCCAGGCGTATACTTAATATAATAAATAATGGTACTAATACGTCATGCTGTACTTGTGCGAGTGGTTGTTGGTATGGTTTGTGTTCTTATCTTCTCATAATATGCAAGTATTTTAACACTCTTTCAAAGCTTATTGAAATAAATAATAAGAGTCATGAACGAAAATTCAAAAAAATACATTCAAAAAAACTTAAAAACACTTTTTTTAGAAAATCGGACTAAACATACGACTACGATGCCTCAGGGGTCTTGATTTCGACTCCGCGTTCAGTCTTCAACATTGTGTCGAACTTTTCTGATCTTCGTTAGTGCACGATTTTGTTTATTGTTGTCGGCTGGTCTCAATAACGAAGACGTAGGACTGGTCGCTGAACATCAACGACAGCGATTAACACCCTCCTTCATCGGCACCTGTTGCAAAATTATTCACCGACGAAGTAAAAATGGCTACAACGAAGTTATCTATTCTCTATTCAGTTCCAGCGCCATGCATTGCATGTGTAGTGGTCCTCCCCTGAGTGCTGGTCCTATTCATAAAAGTAAGATTAAAATGATAATGAACCACGACAAAACTGTTATTGCGAAAAACAGAGGGCGCTTTGTGACCTATTTGTCGTATATCAAATAATTTGCAAATAATTTTAGAAATAATTTTTTAATTAGATTGAATTCCAATTATTTATTTTTATTGGTCAGTAGGATTGGCAACTATTTAAAGGTTCTGATAGTGTGATGAATATGAAAAATGTTTTTAATACTCCATTCTCAATAAAAAAAATCGAATTTTTTTATTTAAAATAAAAAAAAATTATTTGTGAATTCCAAGATTTGAACTTAAGCCTGAATAAGTAATTAACCCTAAAAGCTAGTAAAACAAAATGGACATTCACATTTTCTAAATCTAAAATTTTTCAAATTTTATATATTTAAGAAAAAGAATCAGCTCCCACGAAGCAAACCAAATTTGTTTAAGATCTTAATTAACCCTAAAAGCTCGAATAATAAAATTTATTTCCAGAATTTCTAAATTTATTCACATTTCTAAATCCAAAATTTTCAAAACTTTATATATTTAAGAAAAAGAATCAGCTCCAACGAAGCAAACCAAATTTGTTTAAGATCTTAATTAACCCTAAAAGCTCATATAACAAAATGGACATTCATAATTTCTAAATTCATTCACATTTTCTAAATCTAAAACTTTTCAAATTTTATATATTTAAGAATCAGCTCAAACGAAACAAACCAAATTTGTTTCAGATCATAATTGATTAATATATTGAGTACCGAAAATAATTCCATTTGAAGCGATCTCAAAGCCAACGATATAAACCTCTGAAATGAGTATTTTTGTAGGATAACACTTAACACTTTAAGTTCCTTGAAATTCGCGTATCCTTGATTTAAATAAATTGTATTTGACTAGGCAACACACAATATTTATTTGAAAATTAAATCCACCAAATAAGCTCGTACATGTAAATTTGTATTGTGAGAATTGAAAAACAAATCAAAAATACATGTCGTTGAGGTAAAAGGACGTTAAAGTTATAACAAAAAATAGATGAGAGTTACGGGAAGAGATCTACTTAAACGAGCACGTAAAACAAAATTTCTGCTCGTTGTTCACAGGAAGTGTGATGTCACATTCCTTCCGCTAAAACTTGTTTACTCCTTTAATTAATTCGTTCAGATGGATATGAGAATATTTTAGCTTTAAGCGTCAGTGTGTGTGAGTGTGTGTGTATGAAGGAGGGGTAGGAAGAGGCATATTATTTCAATAGGAATCGTTGGCATTAATTGACAAAACGTGCTCGTTAAAGGAAACGAAACAAAAAAATTTATACCAGCAAATAAATTAAAGTTGTAGTTCGAGTTTGTCTAATTCACAAACTCCAACCCAGCGGCAACTTTATATGGGAAGAAAACGAATACTTTCAAACAGCAAAACAACTTGAGAATATATTTATCAGATTCTATAGTACTGCGAATATAATTAAAATTAAAAATATAACACGATTGATGTTAAAGCCTGTAAGCTGCCAGCCATATGGTGAAGTCTTTTTTCATAAATAAAAATTTTATGTAAGAATAATATTAATTAATAAAGTGAAATCAATATAATTCGAAAATAGCGGAGTTAAATTTATCTGCAGAGCAATAAAACTTGCAAGAATCAGGAGCAGGAACTTGCTCACTTTTTGTGTGCCGCTGCAGCCGTTTGTTGTTAATTTTTTTATATTCAAACGGATCGTTTGCAATTCCAAAAAATTCTATAAAAATTCATGACGTAAGCAAAACAAAACATGATTCCATTTGAATGCTTTAAACTCTAAAATAAACACTAAACGATTTTGTTAACATTTAAATCCAACAACAAGAAAATATAAAAATATTGTAAACTTGTTTCTTATCTTAAACGAACTTTTTTTATCTAACAAACAACAGCGCGAAAAAATTCTTTTGTAACAATAGTTTTTCACTTTGAAAAGTTTTCTCTCTTCTTGTTTGTGTAAGACAAATTTCACGAGTGCACACTAGAAACTGTCTCCAGCAGCAAATGAAAGAAAAAAAAAACAAATAAAATAAAATAAAATAAAATAAAACTAACAAAATAAAACATCCGGGAATGTGAAAAGGATGAATTTAAGAAAAGTAACATTTTAACGCTTGAAATAACTTTGAGTATCATTTCCAAGCAGCAGCAATTTAGCGTAATAGCGACTTTAACAACAACAACTTTAACAAAAAAATTTTAAAATTTTTACAGTTTCCTAATTACTGTCAAAACTAGTAATAATCCTGTCACGACTCGGTTGGAACTAACTATTTCTTAAGGACAATCATGTGGAGTGTTAAACACCATCTTATTTACACTAGACTTGGTGAACTTTTCCTCTAAAAATGTCAATCATTTGCAACCATGCAGGAATAAAACAGGACGATAAGAGTAAATCAACTCTAATAAATAGTGTTTTGCAAAAAAAACAACAAAAATATTGTTGGACAAATCCTTATAAATAAAAGGATATTAGAAAACTAAAATTATCTTTCACAAAACACCTTCAAAAAGTGCAGTGCTTTCAAGTACAGTTTCTAGCAGAAAAAAAAAATACTCGTAAAAATAGTACATTTTATAAAAGTAAATTAAAAAAAGTACTTTTAAAAAAAGTACTTTTAAAAACGTACGTAGTAAAAAATTTCATATGAAAAGAAATACTTCTTTAAAAGGTTTCTATATCAGAAAGTATGTGATATTAAATAAAACTATTCTTTTTTTAAATTATCTTATCAAAAGCACCTTTTCTAAAAGTACCTTTTTAAAAAGTACACCTTAAAAAAATAGCATTAAAAAAACACTTAAAAAATATATTTTCTAGAAAAAAGTATATCTTCAAGAAGTTGACGTTAAAAAGAATATGCTAAAAGCAATTTTTTTAACTCAAATTTTCAAAAAGTACGCTTTGAAAAAGTACCATTAAAAATTACATTTAAAAAGGGCTTATTAACAAAAGCACATTTTAAATGCAGCAACTTGTTTGTTTCTATTAATGCAGTTTTAAATAAAAAACAAACAAAAAACGGAAAAAATTTTTCCTCTATACAAATTTTGATAGATATATTCTTTGTTATAAAATATATCTCTTGAAAACCCACCCTTTACGGTTTGTTTATAGTTTAGAAAAAGTAATTTTTGCAAAAGTAATTTTCCCAAAATATTAAAAAAAGTACCATTTAAAAGAAGCAACATTTTGAAAAAAAAAATTATTAAAAGAACCTTTTTCAAATAAAGTATTTCTTAAGATTTTTGTAGAAAGACCATTTAAAAAAGTACGTTTCTTTAATTTAATTAAATAGAAAGTTTCTTTTCAATCGAAAGAGTGCCATTTAGATGATATGCAGGTACTTTTTAAAAAATTATTCAAGAAAAAGACATCATTAAATAAAAAATTAGAAAAGGACTATGTAAAACATTCACTTTTACGAAAGTTCTCTTTAAGGCTTAAAGAAAAATTCTTTAAAAAAGTTGTTTTAAAAAAAATATTTTAAGAAATTTCTTTTAAACAAAATGCCTATTAAAATATTTTATTCAAAAAAGGAACATGGACTAAAATATCATTTAAAAATTTTTAAGTAACTTTTACAAAAAGTACCTTTTACGAAAAGTACTTTTTACGAAAAGCACATTTACAAAAGGTACCTATTATAAAAGGTACAATTTAAAAAAAAAAAGTACGTTTTCCAAAAATGATATTTAATACATTTCTTATTAACAATTATGTTTTGAAAAGACAACAATTCAGTAAAAAGCACAATTTTAAAAACTGCCTGTCAAAAAGTACTTTTACAAAAAGGTTCTGCAAAAAGTTGTTTGTTGCAAAAGTACCATTTGAAGATGTATCATCTAGCAAATAAACTTTTCGGTAAATTTTATTTATTGGCAGAAAAAGTATTTATTTAAAAACTAGCAATACTTTTTAAGAAAATTTTTTATAAAAAAATAGCAGCTCGAAAAATGTTCATGTGAAAAAAGCACTTCAAAAAGAAATTGTGAAGGATATTATCTTTTAACAAAAGTTAACCCTCAAAAAAGTCCGATAATTTTATAAAAACTTGCGTAACATTTAAAATGGTTATTATTGAAAAAGTATCTGCTAGAAATGATCATAAAGAAACACTATTAAAAATGCACCCATTAAAATAATTACCTGTTAAAAATACCTGTAAAATAAAGTAAAATTTTCAAACAATTTCTCTAATCAAAATCCTTATTAAATTCAAACTGCTGCCGGCATGTTGTGATTGACTGAAAAAATTAATTCACCACAGCGCCTGTTTACTTAAGGGATAATAAACTGTAAATGTGTGTATGTGTGTGTGTGTGTGTGTGTGTGTGTAGCACACATACGACTGCATATAATGAGTCAGTACACTTTGTGATCGCTTGAGCGTTTATTATTCGCCATTTAACTAAAATGTTTGAACTTTTTTGTAAAATTTCTGTTGGCACTTCTTCCTCAATTTTTTCCTCTTTGTAAACAGCCAAAGACCATGAAAAAATACTTTCTTCTGTTTATAAGAAATTGCTCGGCTTATGGTCCTATAAAAATTACTTAATGTCATCAATATTTTTCCTTTCCCAGCATCTGTTGGTGGTCCATAAACTTGGCTGTAGCTAAACAAGCAAATAACTCGAACAACAACAAAAAAAGTATTTGTCATAGTTTTTTTTTGTTGTTTTCATAATGTTTTACTAAAAAAAAATATAAAATGCAGGATGGACAGAGAGTAAAATTAAATAATGGGAAAACAAAAACAAACTAAAAAACATGCGAACAAAATTAAAGTTGATATCATCATGACTTTTCCTTCGCTCATTGTTTGGGGTTCTCAGATTATTTTAGTTTCTATCCTCCTCCTTGCTTTCCTCTTTGCAGTCGTGGCTATTTTTAAAGCACTCCAGAACTAACTCCCATCCAAAAAAGTAAAATATTTTTATGGAGTGTAATTTTTCATTTCGTTGTCTTTCCAGTTTAACTTTTTTTTTTGTTTTCTTAGTTGACAGCATAACATTTTCTAACCTGAAGGTATCAAATGTAACACATTTCTGAATACAAAATATATTAGTTAAGTATTAAGGATATTCTCTTAAAGGATATAATATCTGAAACGGTAAAACAATAATTATGGGATTACAGTAGTTGCTTAGATTGCATAGTTATTCTCTTAGATGCATCAATATTCTATAGCTAAGAATTATTAAATGTGCCGTTTGAAAGCTCTCTCTACTTCCAAAACTGTTACACGATTTTAAATGCACTACTCGAGTTAAAACAAAATTCCAATACCAAGTGAACACCCTTAATATTATAAAACATCATCATACTATTAATAGAAGCAAACAAAAGATTTAAAATTTTTTTTGCAGTACCAAGTGAATACCCTTAATACAATGAAACATCATAATATTATTAATAGAAGCAAACAAAAGGCTGATAGACATCAATATTATTAAGAGCAGAAAACTGAACATAAAACTGAATAAAAACATGCAAGAACGAGATGTTGACCGTTTTAAAAAAAATATTCCGCTTTCGCTGACTGAGCAAATATTCCACTACACACAACTCAAACACCCATTTATTATCCTTAACTGTATTGAATCCTTAACGGTATTATGTAATTTGTATGCCAACAAAAACAAAACAAAAAAAAAGTAAAAAGAAAGAACGTTGCAGCTTTTTTTGTAATATTTTTTTAATGCGGCGCTCTGCTCGATTTTTTGCGCATAAAATAAATTTTAAAATTTTTTACGACTTTTCTTCCTGTTGAATACAAACATTTTGAAGATGTTTTTCTCTCTTCTTCCTGGCTGATGCGGTATAGTAAATATTTTTTTTAGGCCAAAGTAATCAATAAATTTGTGTAAAATTTTGTTTATTTTAATTAAAATTTCATGCAACAAATCTCTTGTGTATTTGAGTTTTAAGACTTATTTATGCAGATACATCAGCATAAGTAAACTTATTGGGATGAAAATAAATTACATGACACTCGAATGTGAAAGTCAAGCTGGCAACAGCTTTTTACTGCCAATTTTTTATTAAGAATTTCTTATCAAATTCAAATTTGGTACGTCTCTATATCATGTCTTCGATTCGTGAAGACTAAATGATGCATGTCAGAATTTTTTCAACGCCTGCCATTTCATTCTGATATTCAAAAGGGAAATAAACACACCACAGAACTTAGAAATCAAATAACTCACTCCCGAAATCTTGTACCAACAAATCGCTTACTCGGGCCTTACAAATTGCTCTAAGGCCACTACCCGTAGACACCATGCCCTGCATCTCTCCCCATACGATATTCCGAATTCCGACATAATGCTAATAAGATAAATAAAGTTAAGTGTTATTAATCGAATTTCTAGTATTGATTATTAATAAAAAGAAGTACAAAATTTCAAAAACTCCTTGAAATATCTCCGAGATGTTTTCAATCGTAAACAAAAAATGTCAGAATTTTTAATAAAATTTTGGGGAAAAAAGATCCAGTAAGAAATTAATATTAAAGGGTTTTAAACAAAAATTGCCGGTTGTGATGTTTCTAAGTTATATATCAAATATATTTTCTGTTTACATTTTTATAATTCTCGTTCAATCTTTGGGAGTCTTTGTACAAGCATAAGACTTCGGCAAACTTTTTTGGCATGATGGTTAAGGAAAGAATATTCATAAAATAACATTAACACTAACGCTGTTAAAATATTAAATTTTCTTATTTCTTTAAATAACAATTTTTGTAAGCAAAAATATCTTTCGAATTAAAGTATCTTAAAACTGGATATTAAAATAAATGTTTATTAATTTTTAATTAAACTTAAGTCTTATGGAGTATTAACAAATAATTTTTATTGCTAAAAATTGTTTTAAATTACAGTTTTTCATAAAAGCATTTGTAATCTAACCTGAAAAGCTCAAAGGAAGTTTTTTAAATAAAGAAAACACCATTTAAAGAAATAAATTTCCTTTTACTTGAAAAATAAAATACTAAAAAAAACCATGTAATTTAAAAACCTTTTTAAAATCATGCACATGAAAAACAGATAATCAAATCAAGTCGTTAAAAAGCACTATTTCAGAAAGTTACTTTTACAAAAGTTTCTTTAAGAACTTTTAAGAAACTGTGTTTTAAAAACAAATTTTTAAAAAACATCAATTTAAATAATTCCTTTTAAATAAAATATCTCTTCAAACAGTATTTTTGTGAAAACATTTAAAGAAAAAAAATCCTTTAAAATTACCTGTTACTTAAATAATTTTCTTTAAACAAATATTTTTGTACTCTAAAAACTTCTAATTCAAATGAAAATTTCAACAATAAAACTTAAGGCGGATTAATAAGTTATTCATATCTCAGCTAGAATGCAAGGACTTCCGGTTGCAAAATGCTTTAATTCGAAGGATATTTTTGTTTACAAAAATCAACTATTTTTGCTTTAACAAAAAATTTCCTTTCATGCAAATATCACTTCATTGAATTGCCAACTAAAATCTGCCTTAAATTACTTAATATTCTCTTAATTAATTAATCATTAAAGTGTTTCGTAGTTTATTAAAGCTAAAACTCAAATAACAGATTAAGACTTTATAAAATTCCTATTTAAAATTTATAGATTGCAGCCTCTATTTAGAGTCCTTTTTGTCAAGTGCAAGCAGACAACAAACACTCACACTTGTTTCAATTTAATGTATTTCTTTATGAAGCGATTCATAACATTTCATTTTCTCTTTAATTTCCTTTTACTAATTGCAAATGTTCGCAAAACATTTCTACACAACAATGAGAGAAAATCGGGGGGAAAAAAACGGCAAGAATTTACAATATTTAGAACAGTTAGACAAGGGGGAAAAGGGGAGAAGGGGGAAAATGATAGTGAGTGGAAAAAAGCAATTTGCAAATTATAATTGTCATTTGCCAAAAGACACTACACACATACATTTTTATGAATATTGACATAACGGCATTCAAACAAACGCTTACATATATTTATAGGGTGGATTTTTTAAAGTTTGGCCTTAAAAGATGAAAAAGAAATTATTACAAAACCGCGAAATAGTTATACCTTAAAAAATTAGTTGCTGTTAATAATTATTTTGCAAAAAGTATATTTTAAAGGAGTAGTTTTGAAATGTCTACTGTAAAATGTTGTCACAAAAAGTACCATATTGATAAGAGCTTCATAAAAAAGTACTTTTTGAGAGAAAGTTGTTAAAAAGTACCTTTCTGGAAATCTACTTTGTACATGCTTATAAATAAGATTTTAAAATGGAGTTGTTTTTCAAGTTGTGACCATTCGAAAAGTTTTTAGTCAAAAAAGTACGCATAATGTGGAGTTGAAGCGCTGTAAAAGTGTAAAAAAGGAATTGATGTTAAGGAAAAAATATTTTTAACGGAAAATTAAATTTGCGACAATAGTGATTTTGCAAATTATTACTAAATAAAGTACATTTCAAAAAAGTTTTAAAGTAAAAAAGTACTTTTTGATATAACCTCTTCAAAAAATGGTTTTTAAATAGTTTTTAATTGTGCAATGGTTTTTAAAAAGGGATTTAAGAAAATACGCATTCTTATGAATTAAAGTATATTAAAATATACAAACCAAAAACGAAATGGAAAGATTTTGGTGTTACTTTTCAAAGAAATTTACAACACTTTTTCACTACTTTTATATTCATAAATTAGCTAAATTGTTACTGTTCTGCTTGTCTACATGAAAAAGACTTTCAAATTATTAATTCTTAAGTTAATTTAAATTATTAAAAAGATTGTTAAAGAGTACCACAAAAAATGAACAGCTTAATTCCTTAGAAAATGTGATGGCAGCAACAATTTGAAAATGATGTTTTTATTTTGCGCCAGAATTTAATAAACAAGAAGATAACGGAAGGTAAACATTTTAAGTCGAATCTTTCCTAAGCTATAAAGGGAATCCTTTTTCGTAAGTCGAAAGGATTCTTTAAAATTATTGCTTCAGAAAACCACATTCAATTTAGTGTTTATTTTGGGGGATTGTTTCACATTCAATTTGTATGTCTTAAAAAGTAGACTTTTTAATAATATTTCAAGAAAATATACTTTGTTTATCCAGAAAGTACCAAAACCCGTACCACTATAAAAATTAAAAATATAATTTTCAAACAATATCTTAATATCTGTGATAATCAATAATCTTGTTCAAAAACTTTTAAAATGTGCAACCAAAACCAACCGCCAAATAATCTCAATAAATAACAAGAATTATTAAAAGTTTCACAAATTGCGCTCCATTAAAAAACACCCTGTACTTTGCAAATATGCAAGTAAAATTGAATACTTAAGGTTCGTTCCAATGTGAGTCGTCATCATTATTTCCAACGCCTCAAACAGCCAACAACCATCAACATCCAACAATCATCAGCATCTGAATCAAATTCAACATTTCGAACGATATTCATTTTAGAAAACAATAAAAATGTTGCACAAAATCTGTAGACAAACGATACAAGATGCAGCCTTCGCCTAAATATTTGCAGCATTTTTTCACTTTTTATTTCTGCCTGGCAAAGTGTTAGAAATAGAAAAAGAAAAAAAAAGAAAACAAAATCACAAGTGAAATAAAAAATGGGGGAAAGAGAGAAACACTAAAAACAACACGAAGCAAAATTTTTTAATTATAATGGCAGAATTGCAATTTAATTTACAAACAATTTCGTTTACGTTTTTCAATTCTTTTTGGCTTTGTTCTTCTTCTTCTTCTTCTTCTTATAGACATAATGAGTTAATCAAAGTGCCTGTAAAGGGGAATTGGACTTAAGTGACCGTGATGAGATTGTTTGGCGAATGTTAGGTTATGTCGGCCATTGATCTCTATTATAATCTGCTTTAGGACACACTTTTTACTATATAATTTTACAACAGTGTAACGAATTAATAAAGTAAAAATTTTTTAATAGCTGGACAATAGAATTAACAACAGCATTTGTTGCTGCCACATGTGTGAAGACGCAAAACAAAAATTAAATGGAGAGTTTTCTTGCTGCTTTCTTGCCACTTTTTACTGATAAGTTCTAAAAAAAATTTTAATTGTGCTTATCTGCATTAAAATGCCTATCAAATTATTAATTTTCTTAATAAAATTTATACACGAAAGGATACCTAAAAGGGTACCACAAAAATATGTGTAGCGTGTTAATACATTTGGCTTACTATTATATATTAAAATTCTACATTTTTAAATCACTTAAATTCATATACTTTCCATAAAAAATATTTTTTAGCAACTAGCAAACAGGTTGACAATTCAATTTTGTTGAATAACGCGTGGCTCCATTCATAAGTACAACAAAAAATACAATTTAATAGTGAAAATGAGAACATATTTTAAGTGAAGTACAAGTAGTGACAGGCTGCCACATTTGTAAAAATAATTACACACTGACTGTGTTAAAAATGTTAATTTATATTTTTAAAGTCCAGTTGCTTGGTATATGGCGGCGTTGTTGTGCTTGACAAGCTGCTTGATGGGAAATCAGTTAAATCAAATATTTAGATGTTTTAGGAGCCATATTGAATTTGTCACAGGACGCAATTAAAAATGTATGCTTGTAGGTGTGGGTTTTGTGCAGTCTGTGGGTAAATGAAGAAAGTATGTTGGCCCAACCGCTTAAGTGGTTTATTTGGCCCTTAACATATTGTGGTAACAACAATTTGACGAGGTTGCATTGATTTTATGGCAGAACTGAATTTGATTTGCAAGAATTTTTATCTACCACATAAAAACTACCAGCTTAAAATAAGTTTAATATATTCTTAATCTGTAGGAGAGTCCTTTTGGAGTCTCGTAGCTCCGTTCGATTTGAGGACAGACAATTCCAACTCTAAAATTATACTGAATCACATCTTCTTACAGACCACGTTAATTTGTATTATAATCGCACTACCCATTTAGAAGTTGGGCTAACATTTCCACTATTTTTTTTCCAAGTCCCCTTGGTGTTTTGTCAAAAATTGTTGTTGTAGTTAGTTGAAAAATTGCAAGAATTTATGGAAAAAATCCCTCTCCACGCTGAAAAGGTGCAATCAAATCCGTTGTTGCCGTCTGTCTGATTTCTGAAAGCAACAATTTTAATTTAATATTTAATTTCTTTATGCAGGAAATTGAAGCGACACACTGTTAAAACAATCACGCCCCAGCATGAAAGTTTAACTCTAATACAACATAAATAATAATGCATTTTTCCCCTGAAATAATTAAATATCCTTTTGCCCGCATCGTCCTTTCTTTATTAAAATTATTGAGCAATTAGTTCTTCGCATTTCTAATTAATTGATAATTAATTAATAACAAAAATATTTTTGCTCAACTTTATTAAGCAATTAATTATGTAATTAACAATTAAAAATGATGACTGCAAAAATGTGAAATTAAAAAACTTTATCAATTAAATATGAACGCAACGATTTTATTTTTTGTCTGCCATTTCAAAAAAATAAAATAAAAACAAGACAAATTGTATCATAGATTTTATTAACATAATCAAACAATGCCTGCGGTTGGTAATTGTTTTTATGCTTTGCAATTGTGTATAATTTATTAAATAATTGAATTTAATTACGTTGCCATTTACAAATAATATTTCACAAGTAACCGGTCGGTTGGCAGCGAATAAAAGTTACACTTCGGCATTATTTCAGGAGATATTCTGCGGTACCAAAAGTTTTTAAGGACGCAGCAGAAACCTTAAACATGAATATTTGCAAAATCATTCTCTGGAATTTTCTACTTTAAATTTTCCATTTTAATTGTTGGAAAAATTCTCCAGTAACTACAATAAATGCATTCTTCATTGGAACATCATGTAAAAGACTTGAGAAGATTTAGTTACATCCTTCTTCTTTAGGTGGGATCTCCTAATAATACAATCTTCCATTTTGCATACAAAGTTTATATATATATACGAGGCCTGTTCATAAAATAAGCGGAATTTTCATAAATCACATTCTATTTATATTCGGTTGGCTTTTTTCTATGTTGGTTGGCTTGTCTCCAAGCCATTTTTGGCTATTTTGCTGAAATAGTTCAAGGACATGCCGAAAAGTTAGTTCAGAAATGCTTCAAGGATTCGAAAAAAAAAACGCTGGCTCAGGTGCGTTTCATATGAGGGAGGGACAGATTTGAAAAAGACAAATTGATGAGATCGATAAATAAATGAATGTTTTTTTTAAATTTGCCTTATTTTTCGAACAGGCCTCGCATTTTTTTTTAAATATATCTGAAACTACTGCGACAAACAAAATATTAATGCAAAGACTTTTTAGGCAGCCTAGAAATTTTATTAAAAAATTAATCAAAAAGCAGCCTCTTCAATTTACCCTTAAATCAGTGATCCTGCAGCCTGTTTAATATGTTTAAAAGGTTGTACTTCCCCGGTCCGGAGTCAGCTTAAATTCAAGCATCATTTGGTTAAAAGGACTACCCACAAACTAGCAAGAAAACATTCGTAGATCTTAAGGCCCTTCGAAACAGTTCTTTCTTGCAGAAAATTTCCAAGTCTCTGTTTCAAGAAATTGTACTTTTCCATGCTTGTTTGTGCCTGTTTCTGCACGATTTATCGAATGTGTTTCACTTTCCTGATAATATTCAACCAACACAAGTGCCTCTGAACAGCTTAAACTTATTTTTATGTGCCACCTCGAGGCATTTCCAGGCATCTTAAACAAATAAAACAACAAACTTTCGCACGCTTCGAAAGTGTTGTAGAGTAAAGTGGAAAAGGACTCAAATATCGATGGCAAAATTGTTTATCCTTTGCTTTAGTGTTGTTGTTGAAAAGTGAAAACAATTAACACGTGATTTAATTTTTAATGACATCAAACAGCTTTTTCACATTAAACACATGTTGCAGGAGATTTTTATCCTGTTTTTTTTTTGTTGTTTGTTTTCGCTAAAACTAATTCGTATTAAATTCTGTTTTTCTATATAAATCGCAGATCTGATATTAAAACTTGTGAGTGTGTTTGTGCGTTGAAAGAAGATGAGTTGTAGTAGATAGAAAAGCAGCACCGTCAAATGAGTGGGATAAATACAGAAACTAATAGATTGAATTCCAACTGGATGAAATAGATGTAGAAAAAAAAGGATTCAACGTTAAATAATTTCCAAAGGTCACTTGGATTGAAAATCAAAATCGTTTTATTTGTGAAAACATTAAAGGAAACTGCGGAAAAAATCTATATCCTTCTTCTCTTTCATTTGGTAACAACGTTGATGAATTTAATCACATTTGAAAAACTAGCATTCCACTTGGTTTCTACAGTTGCACAGATTTTCTGTAACTGGACTGGGTCAGGGGATAACTTGTGTCCTTTTAAAAGGAGTTTGATAAACGCTGGATGTTGAAAGCGATATATAAGATATACAGAATGGTTAAATTTGAGGTTAGGAAGTAAATTGGCTTATAAATACAGTTTATTTTCTAAAAATTCAGTTCTGTTGTTGCCGATGTAAAGTAGAGATATGGGAATTAATACTGAAAGATAATGTCGGAGAAATTTTTACCTCTACCTTATCGGCAAGAGTCCGCTCTTTTCTCAAAGTTTTGAAGCACATATTTGGATGAAGCTTCGCTTATCTTGTTAAATATAATTTTTGTGAGCGTCAATTGTTTGTGATTCGTTTCTGGAAATGGTCCCTGGGAATGGCATTAAATCACAAGAACCCGGCGATCAATCAAAAAATGGGCCTCAGCACTTATAATGATTTTGTTAAAAATGCGGTGTTTTTTGTTTAGTTTTTCAAACCGTCAGTTTACATGATTTGAATTTTCATAATTAAAATTGTTTCCTAAAGTAACATTCAGCGTAGTCTTCTAGAGTAAAAATTTCCCAATTTTCTTCTAAATAAATTCCACAAAATGACAGCTCAATTTTGGACACTTCATTATTTGACAGCCAATTTACTTCCTAACCTCAAATTTAGCCACCCCGTATGTACAAGAAAACATCTTCAAGTTACAACAGAATTCAAAACTGACTTTTTAGTTGACCATGATTTTGAAAAATTCAATTTAAAATAGAAACCATTTTTTCGAAGCCAAACAAAACTGGCAGGTTGAAAGTTACTGGCCAAGTACGTGCGTACATATTTTTACTTGTTGTATAAATTGTTGCATTGAAAAAAGGATATTTTTTGTTGAAACTTAACACGTTTAGAAAAGAAAAGGACGATTGTTCTCGCCTTTATTTTCTTGATATTTGCAAGCAAATAAACTCTGTAGAAAACAACTTAAGGATTAATAAGGAAACCCAATATTTTCTTACTCGAAAACTATTTTAAACGCGGGATAAAAGAATTTGTTATGGCAAAATTCAAAAGCAGAGAAATTCACATGAACACGTTCCGTTGCTTGTTTTTACATTTATTTTTGCTCACTTTCTATCAGGATTTTTTCTTCTTTTCTTATATCAGGGAGGGTAAATATGAAATGCAACTCATTTGATTTTGGTTAATAAATAGTTTTGCGGTGTTGTGTTCGTAATAGGAGGAAGAGAAATAGAGGGAAGGTCGTACATATTTAAGATATTTAATTAACTGGCTATTAATAGGCTACGGGTCACATGGTAGTCCAATATTTCGATAGTGTTGATCACTTCAGCAACATGATTGTGCATGCCGGCTGATCATGTATGAAAAGTTGCTTTAGCGTTAATATTGGCGTTGGCATTGAGAGCTCAATTGCACACTGTATTAATACTATCCTGGGGAGAGACCATAATGGCTGGTCAAATATTTCGATAGTGTTGATCACTTCAGCAACATGATTGTGCATGCCGGCTGATCATGTATGAAAAGTTGCTTTACCGTTAATATTGGCGTTGGCAGTGAGCGCTCAATTGCACACTGTATTAAGACTATCCTGGGGAGAGACCATAATGGCTGGTCAAATATTTCGATAGTGTTGATCACTTCAGCAACATGATTGTGCATGCCGGCTGATCATGTATGAAAAGTTGCTTTACCGTTAATATTGGCGTTGGCATTGAGAGCTCAATTGCACACTGTATTAATACTATCCTGGGGAGAGACCATAATGGCTGGTCAAATATTTCGATAGTGTTGATCACTTCAGCAACATGATTGTGCATGCCGGCTGATCATGTATGAAAAGTTGCTTTACCGTTAATATTGGCGTTGGCAGTGAGCGCTCAATTGCACACTGTATTAAGACTATCCTGGGGAGAGACCATAATGGCTGGTCAAATATTTCGATAGTGTTGATCACTTCAGCAACATGATTGTGCATGCCGGCTGATCATGTATGAAAAGTTGCTTTACCGTTAATATTGGCGTTGGCAGTGAGCGCTCAATTGCACACTGTATTAAGACTATCCTGGGGAGAGACCACAATGGCTGGTCAAATATTTCGATAGTGTCGATCGCTTCAGCATTAACATTGGCGTTGGCATTGAGCGCTAAATTGCACACTGTCTTAAGACTATCCTGACCATAATGGCTGGGTACCCACGGTAATCGTAGACAAAATCTGTAACATATTATGCCATTTGAAAATTTTGATTCCCTTCTAGAAGTGTCACATGGACTGAGAATATTGAAATATGTAAAATGGCTTGCCTCAACTCTAGTCAAGGCTAAGATATTGCTCCTTCCGTCTGGTGGGCGGATAGATTCACAAGAAATATTGAGATAATTTTCTGAAAGAGCTTGGGTCACCCTTTATTAAAGCTATGACTCGTTGGTTATTGTTTAAGGAATACAAATAGAAAAATTAAAGAAATTCGTAGCAAATAAAATTTATTTAAAACTTCAAAGCCTCCTACTCTAATTCCTGTATAATTCTCAATTGGTTTATGTAAAAAACTATAGATTTAGTGTCAGATCCGATCGAATTTATTCATATAGAAGTACATAACCCACAACAAATAGAGCGCATGATTGATTGAAAAATATTTTTTATTACGGAAATCAAATCGTTGAGGCCCCTCGAAGAGATTTGCCACCCTGTTCGCATGTACACACTGTAACCTAAATTTTTAAGTGCCTGCAACAAAAAAAATAAAAAATAGCAAAATAAAGCATTTATGTGCAGCATACAAATATTTTTGAAATCTATTCCATCGCAGCCACAATTGCTACAACAATAACAGAAAAGTGAAATGAAAATCCATTCAGATATCGTGCTGGTATCTGCACAAAAAGCAAAAGTTCTCCAGTATCTATCAGCGTACATATAAATATATATAAATTTTTTTTTCTTATTTTGCTGATATTTTCTTTAAATAAAACTATTTCACTTTATCTCCCTGCTATTTTCACATGTTGTCTGCAACAGATTTTCATACCTTTAAAATAATAATTTGGCTCATTGATGCACTTCGTTACAATAATGGCAAAAACGAAAGTAATAAAAGAAAAAACGAGAAGAAAAAAATGCACACTTTTCAAGTTGTGGCCACAGCAACGGCAACAACAATATGGACACAGGGGTGGAGGAAAGGATTTTGAATGTACTACAGCCAGCTAAAGCTAAGCTGAGCCAACCAAGTGTGCAACCGTTGCATCAAACCACACATCCTTTATTTCATAGTTTTCAATTTGTTTTCTCTTACTCCTGTTGCCATAGTGGTTATTAATGTTATTGCTTTTCTTGTTGTTGTTATTGTTGTTGCTATTGCTGTTATCCAGTTATTTGTTAAATCTTCTCTACCACCGCAAGGAAACTTTCGGCCAGCAACTTTAGATAAAATTACTTTGAATGCAAGTGTAAAACCGCAACGATTTAAATCTATCGAATCCAGGGAGTAGGCAACTGAGAGCAGGTATTACCGAGTCATCATACAAGCGGCATTTCAAATTGTATGTCTTGAGTGACAAACAAAGACGCAAAGAAAATCTATTGTTTCCCTGCAGCATCTACTTTTCTAAATTTGACGGGTCTTACAATTTCGAAGCGAAGCGGAATGCACAAAGACTCGTAGTATATTGTGTTTTATACAACAAAGTATAAACTTTTCTTTTTTTTGTTTTTTTTTGTTTAGCACCTTTTTGGGAATTTTTTGGCCAGTGGCAGTAGAGTTTTAATGGATTATAAAATATTGAGGGGCGATTATTTATCTTGTAAATGAAATAGGACGCCAAACGGACTTCACAGCGAATATTGGTGAAATACTTAAGGCCATTCTAACTGTCAATTTCTTAATCTGAACCAAGTTAGTCAGTAACAAAATTGGATGATTAAATTTGCGTCAGCCTGTAGAAATATTTCAAATATTATTTTCCTTTTCAGCAGTATATTTCCTGGCTATAAGTAAGTGCCAGAATAAATAGTTAGTTGCCACAATAACGCTACTATTTTTTAAAGGCTGCTCTTTATATTTTGTTTTTCTTAAGGAAATTGTTTAAAGAATTAAACTATTACAACGGCAGATGATCGTATTTAGAAAAGCGCTAGTTAAACCAGCGTTTATTTTTCCACTTTATTTCAAAATTGATTCCAAACTCCTCCTGTTTTTATATCTGGCTTGTCTCAAAGCGTTTATTTCCAACAATTTGCTTTGATATTTTCTTTTGCATCAATAAAAAGTGTTTCAAACGTGTTGAAATAAAAATCAGTGATTTATTAAAAGAAGATCTGAACTTTTGCTATCGATTGGACCCATTTAGGAATAAACATTTCGGAATCAGTATTTAAAATTCGAAATGCCTTAACCTGCAACTTCTGCTAATCTTATTGTGGCCCGCCACTTCTTGATCCCAAACAAAAAGTTGCGGGCAAAAGATGCGGCGTTAATGGCAAAATGTGAATACACAAACAAACAACAATGGCAACACTATCATCTGCGAATGTCGTAAAAGAAAAAGAGTTATGAGTGTGTGATTGTGTGATTGTGTGCACCCATTTCGGAAGATATGAAAACCATTATTTATAAAATATTTTCTCTACAACGTTTCCATACCAAAATACTCACGTGTAGAGGATTTTTCTTATAAATTTTAAAACAATTGTCATGACAAAGTTTGCCAGGATAATACCAGCATCTTTATATGGCTGTTGCTTGTGTATGTGTGTGTGTGTGAGTGTGTCTCCTAGACACAGTTTAAAACAATTAGGAAATTTATTATTGAACAACTAAATCGGATGTAGTTTTTCTTCTATTCACAATTGGAAACTTTATAATAAAGAAATATTTACAAACAAAATGCTGCTGCTGCTGTTGCTGCTGCTGGTGTTGCTGCTGTCTTCGAATATATTTTAAACATCTCGAGATGTTCATTTCTAAGGCCGCATTAAATTTTATTACATTTCACAAATTTATGCCGAAATTCTACAACATTTTCTTTCTCTTTGCTCTCAAATTTTATAAGAATTTGTGAAATAAATTAATTATTTTTAATCTAGTCAAGAATTGATTTGGAAAGTCAATTAAAAAGTTTTATTTAAGTATAATTTGCAACATGACTTTGAGCAACTGAAATGCAACAAAAATATTCTGTCATTTGGAAAAGGGCAACTATTTGTTTAGTGATTTGTTTGCATTTTCTCAACCTCCCTCCCACCCCTGTTTGCATTTGTCACTTGGCACAAACAAACAGCCAGAGAGAAGATAAATTACTTTTAAATTGAATGCCCGCAGCTGCAGCAAAATGACTTTTTCTTATTGCACGAACAGCATTTTGGAAGTTTTTCAGTGTTAATTTCACAGATAAAACAAATTGATTGATATTTTTTTTCTTTTTTTTTTGCATTTATTTGCAAATCTGCAAGATGAAAAGTTATTACCAAAAGGTTGTTGTTGGTGTGCTTAATTGAAATTTATTAAGAAGGAGACAACAGAAAGTACTTTAAACGACATTAACAACAATAAACAAATTTCAAGTGAAGTTAACCAGCGGCAACTAATAAAAGTTAAACGCACAAAGTGCGAGCGCTTAAGGAAAAACTGCAAACAGCAGCGACACACAGTCAGCGGGCGCAGGGCGCTGGAATTCATAACAAATTTGCTCAATTAATTTTTCATTTATTTATTCGCCATAATGACGCAAACTTGGCACATTTCAATGATGGAATCTGTTAATTCTATAACGAGTTGTTTCAATATTAAAGGACTCTTTTCCTATACGAATTTATTAAAAGCAGAAGCACGCGCTGGCGAAACAGGGGAGGCTGTAATTTTATAAACAGCATGTTCGGTTTATGGTAAACACCGCTTTTTCCATCTTCTTAATAGCCGGCTGTGTAACCGATGAATGGGTTTTAATAAAAATATGACAAATTACTTCCATAACTCTCACACAAGTCATTGAAAGTCGTAATAGCTACAATCTGTTGAAAGGATAGCAGGCAGTCAAAGGACACAAACTCGTTGAGTGCGCTTTTCCCAAGAAACTTTTTCAAGTTTAAGTTTAAGTTTTTCTTATCCGTCTCACTATTAAAGTTGCACGTTTATTATATTTTGGTTTGTTGAATATTTATTTGAGAAAAAAAGGAAGAAACTTTTGGACACACAACAAGAGGCATGATAAATATTTAAATTCCTTCAGTTTTAGTTTCTTTGATTGTGAATAAATAAACAACAAGAAGCATGATAAATATTTAAATTCCTTCAGTTTTAGTTTCTTTGACTGTGAATAAATAAAGTTTCAATAGAAGATAAAATTAGAAAAAGTGCACACTGAAGCAGAGGAGTTTGAAAATTAAAAAAGCCTTCAATACGCAAGATGTTTTATGTTATTAATTTTATTCTGTGCTGTCCAGTGTAACCGCTCTTTAAATACGTTGCAGTGGATAGAATTTTTCTATGACATTTCGTAATAAAATAAAAAATAAAACCAGAAGAAGAAGTGACGATAAGGCAAACTACACATGAATACTGGAAAGCATAGTGGCCTTTGAAAACAGCTGTTCTGCTTTGATGTGTAAGTTGGCTAATATCCCTTCTAACTTGGAATATCGATCACATCTTCCTGATTTGTATCTAGCCCAACAGTCTTAATTGAATTTAATATGATTTCATGGGATTTTTCAAATAATTTTTTTTTTACACAAACAAATTAATTAATTAATTTATAAATAAATCAATCCACAAATGATTTGAGCATTAAACAATATAAATCTCGATTGGCCAGCAGTTGTTATAAATGATCCCTTGTGCAAAAATATTTTACAACATTGAAAAAAAGAAAAGCTTTAATCATACACAGAAAAGCATATGCATCTGTGTGTCTATGTATTAGTGTTGACCGCATAATATAAATACACACACACACACACACACACACAAGTATTCATTGGAATTCATACAAAAAAAACTAATTGAACCATTGGAGTATTTAAAGAGCCAAAGGTTTCACAACACAAACGGTTCCATGACAACAGCTGTTGATTTATTTGTACAGATTTCGAAAATATATATACAGTGATGGCTGCATAAATGAAAACATCTGCCACAAAGACCTCTGATTATATAATAATTAAACGTCTGTAATTAATTTTTCTTGTCCTTTAGTTAGTCGGCTTCGAAAAAAGGATCGTTATGATTCTTTTGAATGTTTTCCCCTTCAGCTCCTCGGCATTTACAGAACAATTTTTAAGAACATTTAAATTTTTATATGAGATATCACAACAGCTTTTTTTCATTTCATTTTATACATTGATCCTGCTGGTTGCTTATTCCAAAATATATTTCTTAAAACAGTATTCCGGGCAATCCTAGAGCCTATAATTTAGTGCACATCTTCCAGAAAATCTTCTACTTGTAAAAACTTGAATTAGCAAAACACTGTATGCAAAATAGAAATACCCAAGTAATCACAAAATCCAAATATTAGAATTGGAATTAAATGTTCTCCACTGTACGTGACACAATAACACTCGTCCTTGTACATGTTGTTGCCAAAGTGACTCTTCTTTTTTAATTTGTGTACTAGAATCCTTTAAGGATTCATTTCAAAAAGTCACACATCTTTTGAAAGTAGTTATTTTAAGATTACGTTACGCTGTAGGAAGCAAAAGTTTATGTACATAAAGAAGTTAAAGGAGCAGCGAAAAAAACATATTTTTATAAATTGCACAGACAGGAGCAACTTTAGAAGTGATTGAAATTTTAATAAACGATTTAGATGTGAACAATTTAAATTCTAAAGACGCAATAGAATCTCAGAGATTAGAAAAGTGACACTGTAGAGTGATTTCCGAGTTAAAGATATAAATAAACAATTCGATACGAAATACTTTTATAATTTAGATAAAAAGGCAAAAACTTGTATATATTTTTAAGAAAATGCAAAAAAAAATATTTGGCTTTAGAAACATGGAACGAAAAAATTCAGAAAATAGGACATTAAGAATACAATTAAATGGCAACACAAGGAGTTAATTAAAAATAGCGTGTTACCATCGGTGTGATACAGTTCCCCCTTCGCTTTTTATACTGAAATTGGTACCAAGAGAAACTATCGTCACATTAAACTAAATCAGCCAAGAAGTGGCACGCATGAATACTGATGAAGAAAGTGTAGCGGCTTTTGAAAACAGATGTTCTGCTCGTCTGTGTAGTTGACTTTCTGAAGTTGCCCTTTCCCTTGCGTTTTGCAATATTCATCACGTCCTTCTCAATTACAAATTGATATCGAACAATTAGTATATCGTTAATGAATTGAATAAAAAATAAGAAAAATAAGAGTGTCCTGCTTAATTTACACGGGAGCGAACAACAGGCTCCTCTCCTCAACTAATAAATTAGTACAATTAATTAAAAGATACTGCTAACAAATTTAGATATCTTACTTCAAGGATTGGAATATATTTTTAAACGATTTATGTAATAGGTTCTGTAAAGAGTCTTCCAACAGGGACTTCCTAACTTTGAAAAAACATCTTTCAAATTAGCCGTCATTTTTTTTAAGTTTATTTTGCATTCAATAACACGTGCAAATAATAAAATTGCTTCATCAAAATGGGTATACTTTTCGGGCAACGTACAGCGCTTATATTACGATAGGCCCAATCGTCCTATTGAGTGGACTACTCGCAATGTGATCAATAAATTTGGTGCATTAAATGATCGATCAGTATGTCGACGAAACGCAAGATGTGTTAAAAACATTGTCACCGTCTATGGGAGTGTGCAGGTAAATCCAGAGGCTTCGGCTAAGCCCATCACTGCGAGCGCCATGGTTCGATGATTATCAACTTATTTTGTCCTGAATTGAATCGTCTGGTTTCAATATTACGGCCATACGTTTCACACAGCCCATGTTACATTGGTCATTCTGCATGATCAACTTGTGGGCATGGTCATCCCATTTAGAGGTGATGGGAAGCGGCCACCGAGATCGTGCGATTTGAGCCCTTTCTATTGTTTCTTGTAGGTTTTTCTTAGGTCACAGGCTTGTGCAAATTAACCACAAATCACAGCGATCCTTAAAGCCAGTATAAGTCATGCCGTGGGCCAAATTCAGCCTGATTATTCAACTGTCGTGGTGGACATTCCACACTTAATGGCATAATTCGGTCTTTCAAACGAAAAATAACGGAAGATATCCCACACATACTTTTTCCATTTAACTTTAAACATGGAAGAAATTTAATGAAAGACCCTCATGTTCTCCAAAAAAAAAACAATTCAGTTACATGAAACTTTTGTTCACCGATGCACTACTTAAGCGCACTCATCGCCAGATTACGGCAAATAACTCTGGAGCAGCCATCCTCATCTGTGATTCTTCATTTGAAGGAAGCAAATGAAAACGAATGTGTTGCTCTGATTCTCTCTTTACCCGCTTGCCACTTATCGTCTACTTTGCAACGCATAACAGAAACACGAAATCGTTTATCAAAACGCACCCACATAAACGTGCACGTTTCTAATGCTTCTGTGCATAACTTGCCCGCAATTCCTTCAATATCCGTTCGCTTTTGCATCCATTAAAGGAATCGTACTCGTATGTTGCATCAGTGTTCAGAGCATGTGAAGAAAATATGCTGTTGCAGTTAAGCCGCTGTTACACAGACACACAATCCTTTTAAAGAATACGAAAATATGTAGGAAAAGGTATTCTTTGTGCTGTCGGCAGGGATTTACTCAATAAGGACGAGGAAGATGAAATACTTGTGCAATTAAAACGGCAACCTGATGAAGGACAATAGAAATTTGTTTGCAAAATTAAAGGAGTCCGCTTAAAGGAAAACTTTAACTATAAAAATATGTGGTCAACTACAAGTGGCCTCTTTGTTTGGCCAAAAACGTCGTGACTGTGGCAAATCGAATAATTCCATTTTAATACATCTTAACTTGTTGCCAAGTTCCAATCAAATTGCATTTTGAAACTTTTACGTTTTTGACCTTGACTTTATATATATTTCAACTTATTTAGGAAACTTTAATACTTTCTATTCCACATAAAAGTGCAACAAAAGGACCCACAAATGCAACAACAGTTTCCTTTTACCAAAAACGTGTAATAAAAAACCCAACAAACGTACCACACAATTGATGGAATATTAAATTTTAACCAACGAAATGATGAGTTGAGTTGCAATTCGAGTTTGCAATGCGATTATAAAATACTCCAGGCAGATTGTAAAAGCATCTGCTTTGTGTTGCTGTTTAGCCACTGAGACTATGGCCCTCAAGCGATGATGATGACAGATGTGGTGGCTGGTGGAAAAAATTATCGCCTATTCCACGATGTCACTAGAAAAATTACTTATGAAACGAAAATAAATTCTAAATTGTGTATTTCCTTTAAATGAAGTTGTGCAACAGCAGGACGTCCTGGTATAATCAGATAATGTTGTCTCAGCTCTGTTAGACGCTGCTTCATCAAAGTTGGCTTTCTTTAAATGAAAATGTTTCCTAAAACTCTTACGGTTTCCTAAATTTTTATTAATTACACTGTACAACACAAAAAAAAAATTACAAGGTCCGACCTGTAAAATTTGATAGAGGAGACAAAACAAAAAGACACGTGTATCGGCGTTTTGAAAGTTCACATCTGAATTTCATTTGAGGGGGCATGAAAGTTTCCCAGCTGTGGCACATTCTTATTGTTCACCGGCATAAGAATCCTTGTGATCCTTTAGGTATAAAATGTGTTCGGCAAATTTATGTAAAATGTTACGGATAACATTTTTGTAGAATATGCTAACCCTCTAACTCCTCAAGGTACGGGTCTTTTTTGTCCTACTTTTAAAAAGGGAAAAAACACCATTAAATCAGGCATTTAAGGGGTTAAACTGTTTCGCAAAAAAATATTATACGTTACATTACAACAAAAACAATGAAAAGCAAAATCAAAACAAAAGTCAAGAGCTGTATTTCTAATTGTACTGAAGCATTGCTGTCGCAGGATAACGGCTTAGTTTTAATTATTTTTATAAATAAATGTTTTGTTTGCATAAGGAAATAATAACTGATAATTCCTGCTGTTTAAAGATGCTTAACTCTTTTTATTTTTTGAGCGCCAGGAATGTCCCAGACAAGAGATAATTATTCTTTTATATCAATTGTTGTAGTAGCGAAAAGTAAAAGCTACAAGATATTGTACTCTCTAACATCTTCCAAACATCGGCTTAATGTAAGAGTTGAGAATTATAAATTTTTCCCAAAAAGTTTTGGCCTGTTGACTGAAGCAGCTAAAATGTATACTACGATGTCGAAGGTGCAATCAATGTTTTCAAACAATGTAATTTTAAGTGGCACAGCACAAGGGAAAGTCATCATCACCTTTATTCTTCAACTTACATAACAGAGCAGAACAGCTGTTTTCGAAAGCCGCTACACTTGCAGCATTAGGACTCTTGTGTACTTTTATTTATTACCACTTGATCGATTGTTTAGTTGAATATGGTTTAGTTGAATATTTTCATTTTCTTACTAATTTTGTTATCAAAAAGAATACGAGAAGTGTATCCAATCGTTGGTAAAAGAATTTTCCAAAAAATCGAGCAGCCTCGTATATGTTGCGCGGGAACAGCTCTTAAATTTAATAGTTTATTTAAAACTTAACAATTTATTTAAGACTTTAATAGTTTATTAAAAGGATATGAAGCTTTTGAAACGTGATTTTCAAATTACATGACAACTGCAGGATTTTTTCTTGCTAAAAATAATAAAGATTGAGTTAAAAATATAAATTTCTCAATTCAGATAATTAAAGATCCATAAATCTCGCATCCTTTTTGAAAACTTCAAAAAATAATTCAGTCCCTGCTAACTGATGCAAGTTAAGAGGTATAAGATTTATCTCAATCCCAGATGCTTCGTTCTTGCACTCTGTAATATTTTGTGTACTTCAAATTCTTGGCAGCCTCGTCCGTTCAGGGGCTCGCTGGTTCAATAGAAAGGAAATATAATTTAAAAAATATCAGTTATCCGATAGTTTGGATGTTGTAAAATCATTATGCGGGTATCAGTAGTTGTAACATTTTCTTTTCATAGACAACAGTTATTACACACACACACTCTTAATTTGCCGGAAAACAATTTTACAATTGCGCAGAGTATTAAAAGGACGACTAACTAAATTCACAATTTGTTAATTAAAAAGTTTATTTATTTAACTCACTGCCATTGTTCAACTATTTAAGCCCTAAAAATGAAACTGGTTGTTCTATTAACTGACAATTCAAGAGTCTGTACCATTTTAAAAAAGAAACCGAACGCCGGTTTTGGTCTTGTATTCATGCACTTTAAAATTATTTGCGTTGGTTGCTTTAAACACCAGATAAAAATCGATACCAGGCGTTAAGAGCACTTCTAAAATGCCACAGCTTTCTAGCCTTTATTTTTTATTATATATTTTTATTTTTATACTTTTTTATTTTGCATTTAATTCTGTTGTAAATTAGACATTTCATTATGTTTCAAACATCAGGCATGTGCTTGTATTTATTTATTAATTTAACTATTTCATGAGTGTGTGGTTTATGCCTCAACTAACACAGTTGCTAATTAATGTTAATAAAAAGCCGCACACACACACACACACACATACACAGTTGGATGGGAGCAAAGAGCATCATAACTTTGTTTGTTTGTTTTTGTTTCTCTTTTTTTTCCATTTTAATTTTTGCTTTTGCTCTACCTAATGCAACACAAAACAAATGAAAACGAGAGAAAATAATGCAGAAAAGGATAATTTACAACGTAAACATGCATTTATCAAATACATTACGAACTTGTCAACAAACCAGCCAACCATTGAACAAACCTGCCCAACTAAAGCGACAGTATGGCTGTCATACAAAATATTACATTATAAAGCAGGCATGGAAAATGCATATTTTCAAATGGTGCGGCAATTGAAAAGGCAACAGATTAATGGCTACAGCAGAAACAATTCATTTGGAGTTGTTATTGCTTTTGGAGTTGTTGTTGTTTTTGTAATAGAGCTTATCTTTATGATAAGCAGATATGAAATTAATAACCCATTGTGAGCTGTCACAAGCACTGTTTATATCGTCCTGTAAGTACTTAATTGCAGCATCTACAACTGATTATATTTTCTAGGAAATATTTAGTACAAATTTAACTGCCTGAGTCTTGTAAATAAAATATTTTCTTTTGCTTTTACATATATTGACAATCTGATGTTTTTAATTGTTGCTTCAAATATTCTACCAACTGAAATATATCAAATTATATAAGCGTGTTAAAGGGTACAAAAACAATTGCAAAGATTTCTCATTCACCCGATTTAGCCATGAAAAACTTGCGTTGTCAGCTGATTGTTAGCAACGGCAACTTATAAAACATAACCTATTAAAAAAAGTATAGAAAATGGCTGGCCTTAAAGGACTTCCCTGCATCCTGGTTCGTTGTGCTGTTTAACGGTTCTGAGCTCTTCGAGCTTAAAGACTCTTATTTTAATTTTCAAACTCCTACAATTTTTGAAAAGATCAACCGATCTCTAACTTAGAAGTAGTTTTCGAGTCCTATAAAATAAGCGACAGCACTAACTGATCGAATATATGACTTAAAAATTATTTTTAATAATTTCTTTTCGAACGTATTTCGTTCACGATGTCTCACCAACGGATTGGCCGATTGCAAGTGGTTTTTCAATTATTAATTTATGCAATCGATCAGAAAATCAGTTCAAAATTATTCCAAAGCCACTTAAAAAAATTTTTACTCAGTTTTTAGGATATGCTAGAAATTTACCTGTTCGAATCGATTCGAATCTGAGTTTTTAGAGTCTCTTAGAATGCCACCAGTTCGCTTTGATTAAGTCAAGCCGTTCAAAATTTATAAGTGGGTTACATACTTCCACCCACAAATACAGGCATAAGAACAGGCTCTCAGAAGTAGTCAGGGAAGTTTCCTGAGACCTCAAAACATAGAGATCTGTTAAGAACTTGATATTTTAAAAATCAAAATTTTTAAAATGCTCAATAACGAAATCTGAAAGTGAAATAAAAAAAAAATATCGAAATAATAAGAAAAATCGAATAAAATAAATTTTGGAAACTAAAGCGGTACAATTTATTCACCATATTTTACTGTATTTTGTTCAACATTTTAAAAAAGTAGATATCGAATCAATACATATTCTTTTGTATATAATTTTTCAAAATCCAAAAAGGCTTTCAAAATTGTTCCGAAATAGACCATGAGTTTTCATAGTATTCAAAATATTTGTCCACTAACCGTGACTCTATATTTTGATTATATAAATTGTAAATAATTATTTCAACATTCTTATTAGTTTTCCGACATGTCATTTAAGATTTTTTCCGTAGCTACTTTCGGGTTCTCCCTACTGAATTTTAGTAGATAATTTTGGTGTTAATCTCTAATCCTTGTTTTATATAGATCTCCTTATTTTTATATATTTTATTAAATTATTCAGCACTCTAGTAAGTTTTTCAAAAGAAATATTTCATTTCATTTCCAATATTTCGTCAATCTTTTTGTAACTTTTTCATTTAAATTATTTCCCTGAAGAAATTATTTTTTATAAAAAACTAGCCTCAATCCTGTATACTTTGATAAATAAATAATTAATAGAAATTCCTTTTTGCATTACGAAAAGTAACTGCCACAATACAATAGCGCTGAGTTTTCCATGGCTGCTGCATTCACTTACAACAACTGCGCTGGGGTGTTTGACTGAAAAAGTGTATGCGTGTGACCAACTTTTATTTGCACCCTTTTTTAATATAGAAAACTTTATTAACTTGGTAAAAACACAGACGCATTTAAAACTTCAACACGCACACAAACTTAGTTAATCCCTACACAAGAGTACCGAACGGAAAAAGAAGCGGTGAATTAAGAAATTTTAATATCAAAAGCTTTCCAGCCTTAACACAATTTTATTACCACTGCCAACTTGCTGGCTGGCAGCGGTTTCAGAAAGACTGGCGAAATTCGTCCTCAAGGGACTATGAAAAATTGAGTGTTAAAAGGACCATTCCCTAAATATATAAATTTAAATATTTAAATAGTGTTTTCGTATAAAATTTAAGAAAAACCTGAAAGTATTCAATTTAAAAAATGACATGAAAGTAGACTCTTACATCAGCTACTTTTAGACAAAAAAAAAATATGTAATTTAAATGGGTCTGATCACAGTCTTTTGTCTAGCACGAGCGAGTGAATGAACGATGTCCACACGACTCCTTTGGAAAGATTCGGTCAGTAGCCGAAAATTGGGAATTTTTCCTGGTGGGTTTCAATGTATACTTTTTTTCAAATTTATGTTTACATAACCTGTCATAATAAACTGAGTAAATTGCACAATTTTTTCACATGCTTACTTGCTTGCATACGAATGCACTTAAAACTTACATGCATGCACACATGCACATGCATGCATGTACATGCTCATGTACACAGCGGTACATGTACTCAAAAATATATTACATGGATGTGAGCGAGTATGTACTCTGCACATGCAGATGTATGCTGTACATACTCGTGTATTTACTTTAACAGCAACAGCAACAACAACAACGCCTTGTTCTGTGTTGAAACTACATAATTAAATTTGCCTACTTTCACAGGCACATGTGCGCGCTGCCTGTAAGTCGGGCATTTGGCTCCTTTTTTTATTGTTTTTTGTTATTTTTATTATTAATTTATTTAGTTTTGTTCGTGTTTATCATGAAGCGTAACTGGTACAACTTAACTGTTGGAGATCAGTTAAGCTTGTTTGAACAGTATCGGCCACACAATTAAGTCTGGGCAGTTGAATAAAATTAAAGTAATAAATCAAATTAAAATGCAGGCTGAAAACAAGACTGTCAATGAAGAGACATATCAAAAAACAGCAACAATTCGCACTTTAATCAGCGTTTTAATTATTTGTTTGAATAAATAACTGAAACCAACAACAAGTTTTTGACTACAAAATTAATTGGGCTTTAAACTTAAAACATATTTAAATACAAAATTAATATTTGCAAACCATATTAAAATTTATGTATCTTATACGAGGCTCGTTTGTCAAGGCTACAAAATTAATTTTTTTTTAATTAATATTGAGTTGTGATTCTTTTACTTGTAAATTTGTAACTTGTAAATTTTGAGAAACGGGCGCAGGGACTTTTTAAAATTATATGAAATTTATAGGTTTGTCATTCCATGTGTAATTTCTTCAATATTAATAGGGGACCCCATAAATTGTATATATTCTGGACTCTCATAAATAGCGATGACGATTGAGCGATGTCAGCCCGTCTGTCTGTCTGTTTTTACGTGCAATCGGTTTTCCCAAGCCCCCAGAAGAGCTAGAGACTTCGTTATTGGACTTATGGTTTGGAAATGAGCTTAAATATAGTGGTATTGAACATTCGAAATACGGTTCCAGAGCTGGGAAGCTTACACCTACTTCTCGACGCAAAATTAATACCAAAAACCAATTATTTGTTTGTTTCTTTGTAAATTGAACCTATTTTATGCTTTGGGAAGCCTCAATTGTCTATTGAAAACTTTAAAAAATAAAAAAAAATTCCAGGGATGGGAAATTAAAAGTTTTTTTTGCACATTCAGTATTTTGTAGTACATGTATGTTTAAAAACTTTAAGTTTTTCTTAAATAAAAACGCTTTATACATCATGAAGGTTTGCACTGGAAAAAATTGTTGAATTAAAATTTTGTTTTCAGAGGTGGGAAATTGATTTTTTTTTTGCATTCATAAAAGAAGCAACTGAAGTAATTTTTTTTGCTAACTAAAACTATTTTATAACTTAGGAAGAGCAAAATTGGTCCTCAAAAATATATGTAACGCCAAACGTACGTTGATGAAGGGTATATAAGATTCGGCACAGCCGAATATAGCACTTTTACTTGTTTTATTCATTGTTTAATGCAGATATGTATATAAATTAAAATTTGTTAAAATTTGTTTTATATTAAAACAAAAAAGTAAAAAGTATAAACTTGAATTAATATTTTGGTGACTTTGAAATTTGTAAAACAGCTGTTTATTGAAGAAATCATCGGTAGTTTTTTATCATTCAATTAGGCTGCCACGCTTTTGTCACAATTAACTGAAAATTTGTTTATGAAAAATTAACTAGTTTTGTCTTTAAATAATAATTTAATAACTTCTAAAATTATAATCACTCTATTATTAAAATGTCTAAATGGGCAAAGAGTTAGTCACGACTCCTTTCCATTTGAATGGAATTCGGTCTGAATGGTACGAATATAATAGACATCCTACTATTTTTTGTATCATAAAACTCTTATCGATCTCTATAAAACAGAGCGCTAGTGTACATCCATCATTTTATTTGCGCATTTCGGGAAAATAGTTTCCACAAGCAAATAACTGCATGTATTCAAACATCATTATTATTGTACGTGTTGAAATAGTGCAGCTCTCTGGGGTTTACTTACCCGGCAGTTGTAGAGTACTCTCGTTACTTTTTTCCCCAAATAATAGAGAGATTTGTTTTGCTCTAAAGGACATATTGAGTTTAAATACATTCTTATGCCACCGTAAGTCAAATTATTAGAGTATTTAAAATATAAATCGATACTAGTGGCTGCTAACAAATACAGTCACATTAAAAAAAGTTCACGTTCTTAAAAAATTTTAACAAACATAAAATATCTTGTATAAATCCGTCAGTATTAATCGGTACTTCCGGGTGAATTTATGAAAGCAAATATGAGTTTTTGTAAATGTGTGTGTACGTGTGTGTAAAGGAAATATATTTCATGCTCATTTAGACTTTTCATACACTGGCCATATTAAATTGAATAAAAATGAATAAAATTGTTATAAAAAATAAACAATTTCATTCCGTTTTATTCGATTTACAATTGGAAAAATTAACATCGGGCATTACGGCCGATACAATTTGAAATATTTTATTTATATTGTAGTTTTTATACGAACATTGAAATTCATTTAAATGGCAGCGTTGATTGAAAACTGTTCGCCTGCATTGAGTTACAAAAAAGCTGAATATAATTTTATGCAGGCAATTACGCGCCATTGTGCACTTAATAACGATTATTGTAACTGACTACAAATAGATGGCGCTTAAGTTTGTCCATGACTTTATTAATAAGAAACTAACTAACGGTAAATAACAGCGAAAAGTGAACCACTAGGGCTGGGCTGAAAGAATTGTTGTCTGATGCAGCGTTTTTTTCTTAAAAAGTGCTACATATTTTGCACTTTTTAGCAGAATTTTATATTTTCAAACTCAAATTTTATTTGTTTCAATTAAAAAATTAATTACCTTCAATGCCAGGAAGAAATGCTTGAAAAAATTGGTGTCTTATGCTGTGTTCTTTTTTTAAAAAGTGCTACATTTCTTGCACTTTTTAGTAAAATTTTATATTTTAAAACTCAAATTTTATATATTTCAATTCAAAAATTAATTGCCTTCAATGCCAGGAAGAAATGCTTGATAAAATTGGTGTCTTATACTGTGTTCTTTTCTTAAAAAGTGCTACATTTGTTGCACTTTTTCATAGAATTTTATTTTTTCAATAAAAACTTTATTTGTTCCAATTAAAAATTAATTGCCTTCAAATCCAATATTGTATCATTTGATAGTAAAAAATTTATTAGAAAATAATCCAGCATCTCTTGCGAAAAACTTTAAAAACTTTTAAAAACTGCTACTTTTTTAATAAAAAACGTGGGTTAGAATTAAATTATGCTGAACTAAGTCCCCTAGTAATTGGTGATAAGCAGAAATAAACATGAGTTGCTGTTAGTGACAGTGTAGCGGTTTTCGAAAACAGCTGGCTGTGGTCTTTTGGGTACGTTGAAGATTACTGGTGGTGGCTTCCATCATCAGTACTCTTGTGTATTTCTGTTTATTACAACTTGAATCTGGTAACAGTTTTTATGTATTTTCTCAACTAAAATATTTTTTTAATATAATGAAATCTGTGATTTAGAATCAAAATTTTGAAATTAGAATGGAATATTGCCAATTTTGAAATAATTTGTATTCTCCCAATCCACTGTACATCCTCTATTATAGTCTACCAAATTTTGTGTTCTCTTCCTGGCAGACTGAAACGAATAAAACCAAAACACAAAACCTAAATTAAACTATTTTTCATTTGGCTTCAAAAAAGGCATTCTCTGTGGGAATTCATGTCCGTTTTGTTTTCCAGCTTTTTAAATTAAATACTCGGCTTGTCTGCAACATTTTATGGAATTCACATGTCAATGAATGCAATCGATGTTGCAATCATAGTTTGCCATCCAATGAAATTTTATTTTCATGTTTTATATTTAAATTCATTTTGTTCTTTTGGCTCTTTATTTTTCTCTTAGCCCAAAAAGTGGGTGCAATAAATAACATCTCTGTACATATTTCGATATTAATTTCGTATCGTTAAATAATTCATTTGCATGCATTTTAAAATATTACCATTTTGCAATGAACTCTAATGGACTAATTGAACTGCTTTCCTGTACAGTCTCTCGCATAGTTTCGAACGTTTTTAGTTGTGAAAGCAATCAGTCAAGTGATTTGTAGTCAAATATTTATTATCATGCAAAATGAATGACTTTGCAGGCAAATATAATTTCATGAGTATTAAATGGGGTTTTTAATTGGAAATGTTAAAGTGTTCTAAACTCAGTTGGTTGTCTGCACAATCACGCAGAATATTCGGTGGGTTGTTTATCAGCCGCGACATGTTAGAAATTGTATATTTCGATTAAAAATGGATGTACGAGATGATTTCGTATTGTTTGAACATTTTAAATGTTGAGTTATTTAAGTAAAATATTAAAGTTTTTCTCGGGAATAAAGTATTTAAGATTTTTAATGACATTTTTACACAACGACTGGATAAATTAATGCTGCAACACACTCAACTTACTTTTTTATCTTTTTTGTAACTCTCATTTAGTTCATGAGTTTTAAAAAGTCAATACTAGCCGTCGTTTTGAGGGGTTAGTAGCGTCATTAAATTATGTCACATTGCAAATTGATTTATATTCAATTGATATTAATAATTTATAAAATAGGAAGGTTATAGACAGAAAATACTTTCTCTGAATAAGACATTAAGACTCGTAATGTTGGGTTCAGAATATTTCAAGGAACAAGTTAAAATCAATATAAATTTCATATTCCAACTTAAACAGGAGGAGAACAACTCTGTTGCCTTAAGTCACTACACCCCCATCATCAGTACTCAAATGAATTTTGTATATCAGAGTATAACACCAATTTTCATTTATACAAATTTTATAAGAAATTTAAAAACAGTATTACATCTCCGCCAGTTCTTTCAATAAATATTGAGTTTAAAGAAAAAGTTAATTGAAAGCAGCAGATTATTTGATTTTGTTTTCTAAAAATAATATATTTCTTTTTTTATATATTTACATAAAAAATTAATGGTATAACACAACGTACTCGGCATATACATATTTAATATATTTAATACTTAAAAAATTTTTGTAATCGTATAATTAACTCTTAATTATTGCTTAATAAAACGTTTGTGGGTGGCTTTTAATAAAATACTCTTTTTGGATAAAAAAGAAAATAAACCATTAAATAATAGTGGAGGGAATGTTGATGATTGTATATTTAAATTAATATTATCAAATAACTAGACTAATAAAAGAGAATCTCGTTCTTAAAACTAAAAGCATAAAATAAAAATAACAAATTATTTAACATAAACTAAATAGCAGAATTATTTAAACAAACGGAACTAAAAGTGATGTTGGGAAAACGTTGAAGTTTGATGTCAAATATTGCATTCATTTAATTGAACTTTTTTAATTAAAAAATAATAATAAAAATAATAATAAATCCCTAATGGAAGAGATCACCATTGAAAACCTAATTGAACTTTGATGTCGGCCCCACGTTACATGGAGGTCTCTAAGGGTTGGCTATGGGATCGTCCATTGGCATCCATTACCGGTGTATTGTCTAGGTCAAGATCAGTCTCTAGCAAAGCTTCCGAACGTGAACGCTGCTGATGTGTTGCTTTGCGTTCTCCAGGACGGAGCGATGAAGGCAATTGTGAGGAGGCAGTGTCATCACTTTCGTATACCGTTTTAGGTCTTCTATTTGCCACTAGCGCCGTGGGCGTGTCATATTTGGGAGCATTGCCCAAAACAGACGACGCTGGCCTTGACAATCTATTTGTACCAACTGCTGTCATATACGAATCCGGACGTCTTATGTCCGGGCCTGCGTTAGCGGCGGCAGCGTTACTTACTTGGCTATTATTATGACTACGTAATTCGGCTAAAGAACTAAAGTTCATGTTATCGATTTTTTGTTCGTAAGTCAAACTATTGGCAAGCGAACTCGTGCCAAATGGTGTTTGAGTCGTATTGGGTAAGGGGGCTTTATGGGTGGGGGGCAGAAATGTACTGGGCGGTTTGTCTGATAAATTACTTGAACGCTGTTGCTCCGGCATGTTTTTCTTCAGCTCTGACAAAAAGGCCAAATTTTCATTGGGATCGTGACGCAAAGGCAGGGTGCTGGCATTGCCATAATAATCGGACCCTGTCTCCTCTACATCTGTCTGATGGATGATGGGCGTGTCTTCGGCTATGCTGGTGCTTATGGAATTATTGCGTGTACCAGAGTACGTGGAGTTGTCACGGAATCCTTCATTCCGATAGGACAGTTCAAAGTCATTTGGTTTGTGTTCGGACCATGCAGCCACTGCTGCACGACCACGACTGGCACTGGCCTTGGAGGCTGACCCTATAGTGGCTACTCTAGGGGTGCCTTGTGAAGAGCCCGATCTTATCGTACTGGTAACATATTCATTTTGGGATTTTTTCGGTGAGTGATATTCGGTTTTTTCACCACTGCGGTGATTTTCATAAGGCTCAAAACTGGCCTCCGAACTTAATACGCTCTTGTCTATCGACTCGAACGAGCCGTTGCCCATCATTTTATAGTCTTGAACCATGGCTTTGGTTAGAGTGCCATTGGATGTGGAGATTTGCTAAAGAAATTATAGGAAAATAAAAAAAAATAATAAATAAAAAAGAACAGAACTAAAAATCAAACTGAATCTTAAAAACATAAAAGTAAAAATATCATACAAAGTTTCGTCGTCTTAAAGAACCCTGCGGGTCAATACTGTTTAAGCTGCGCAAACTCTGTCTTATGCTGTTGCGCCGTTGCAAACGTTGAACGTGGCGATGTTTCGACTTGGCATACCAGCAAATGGCCACTAAAACCAGCAAAATAATGGCCAAAATGAAAGCGGAAATAATGCTGATGGCAAATATATCGGCTCTCCAGGACAGAGGATCGATTACTACCTGGAAAAACAAACAAAAATATAATTTTAAAAAATAGACCGCTCAGCAACTCAGAAAGACATGATAAATATTCCAAGGCACAAGGCGAAATCAATAACTACTTAAATATTCATGTTTTACAGCAGAGCAAAACAGCTGTTTTCAGAAGCCACTGCACTTTCATCATCAGGTGTGTTGTGAGTTTTTGCTTATCACCACTTGTTAGGTGGCTGAATTGAGCTTCACAACGATTTTTATATAAATAGAATTTATTATAAAATAGAATACGAGAATTGTATCCCTGTGTTGCCATTTCATTATTTTCTTTATCTCCTAATTTCTGAGTTTTCGCTCAAACTTTTGTGTGTTTCATTGTAATTTAAAAAAATCGCTTACCTTCGGGTCAATTTCACATATGAAACCCATTTGCTTGTCGCACTCTTCTATGGTCACATCCGTGAAAGCGAAACTAGTGCAGCGGTCTATGTGATTGAAGTCCTGTATCCAAACTTTTTCCGGATACCTGCAATTTAAGATCCATTTGTTTAATACTTTTTACTTAATTTCTTTAAAAAAAAAAAAACCAAAACCACCCACTTCAAATGCGTCATTTGCGTTTGCAAGTACGACCACAATGTCGCACTGTCAGTTTTTATGAACGGCATGGAAGAGTTTTCCGATCTACAAAAATCTTTGGCTTCATGGAACGCCATGGGCACACCAACATACATGAAACAAGTGTCTTGTACTTGAGCCCAGCCGGGCGGACATTTGCCATCCAGTATTGTTTGATTATTCATTTGGAATGGCACGGCCTGCACCTCCAGCAATAAGGGATCATCTGGAAATTTGTGTTGGTAAAAATGCTTTCAAATACTGTTTCTTTGCTGTCATTTTTGTAAAAAACTTACCGGATTTATCTCTGATTCGGGACTGCACCGATATGCTGTTGTTGTAACTCCAATAATTATGACGGGCATCGATTTTCGAGCGCCACAATTCAATAGTGCTGTTGAGGGAAATGGAATGAAATAATTAAGATTGAAGGATTTACTTGAAAATTGTTATAATCTATTCTATTTATTTATTTTATTTTATTTATTTATTTCTATTATTTTTTTATAATTTTCTTTTGCTAAGTTTTACCTGTTTGTGTAATCAATGCTGGAACTATAATCAAGATCATGCAGAGAATTGTTTGATTTAGAAGGGAAAGACAAATAAAATATTGTAGTAAAAATTAGTTAGATTTACACAAAGAGAAAAGCATGCAGGATGATAGTGAATGTTATGAATGAAATATGAAAATAAGATGTTGAGTTGGAGGTGTTGGTCCTTAAATTGGCGCTATATGGCATTTGCTTTAGTTTTAATCATTAAAAGATCTGTTGATTCGTTCGTTTACAAAAGAATTACACTTAAAAAGTCAAAATATTATAGAAATTGTTACGTCACTAATTCAAAAAAATATTTTTAAGTCCAAATGATTCTCGTATGTGCCAATCGTGCATCATGATGACGACAGCCATGTTCTTTGTCCGTTGCTTGTGTAGGACAACCCTATACTTGGATATTCTTCTTGTAGCTTATGGGTAATTCCATGTCAAATGGACGAGAATTAAAATCCTTCCGATTTTAATAAAATTTGGTGGGCGGTTTTCTTTCAATTTATAACAAAAAAAAATATTGCCAAACTTGTATCTCATTCAAAATTTCATAGTTTCAACGAATTTGCAAAATTATTTCAGTATATTTTTTCAATATTCCAAATATCTTTTCATATACAAAACTGATTCTTTAAATTTAAAAGTGAATAGAAAAATGATTTTATAATACTTGGAATAATGGAATATCTGCAAAGTTTTGAATTTTTTAATTGGGGTTTCATACAAGACCGTAATTGATTTTGTGCTGATTTTTTTTTTTTAAGATTCTGAAACATTGAAAGATGTGATTTTTTACCCAACATTTTTGCTTTCAAAACGTTAAATGAAACATATTTTTTATTTAAAGTTTCAAAAGAACATAAATTATATTTTAAAAAGAGGGAAATGCTTATCAAATAACAGTTGGCGCTAAAAAAAACCTCACCCATAAAAAGATCTATACCTTCTGTGATTAATTAAATTTTGAAAATTGCAAAATATTAATATAATAAATATTTTGAAAAATAAAAATTATATTGTTATTTGATTTTGTAGTCGCAACATTCTTATAACATTTCAAAATGTTATAAGAATAATTATAAGATGGTTTTTGAGATATTGGAAAAATTAACTGAACAAATTGACGGAATTATGGAATATTCGAAAAAATTGGCAAAAAAAAAAAATTTATAGTTTTCGTTAGTACAAATACCAAAACGAACGATAGACAACCTCTGACCGAATTCCATTGAAATCGAAAGGGGTGTGTAACGTTTTATTTATTTGGTATGGAATCGTCCTTACATTTTCATCAATAAATAAATTTAAGGTTATATCCTATGGTCCTGTTCATATAATACAAGTAAATTAAAACCTTCGGAATTGTTTTAAAGAGAGTAAAAAACAAGAAACAGCAATAAAATTATATAAAAGAAGGCCAGAAGATCTAAATCGCTATTAAATGTTTTGAACTGCTTTTGAAGGGTGAAATTAATGCAACTAAGAAAATTAAAGATCATATTTACATGCTGCTGTTGACGGTTATAATTTCATAGTCGTTGTCGGGATTTTCAAAAATATTATCCACATACTGCTGGCCAGCTGTACCAGCCACAATGGTGGCTCTGCCCATCCAGTTGGTAGCCACATTTCTAGGAGATGGAAAATTAGACGCTTTGAAAAAATTCCACAATTTCATGTCTTAATTCACGTTATACCTGTAAAATCCATTATGCGAGGTGCTCTGGTAAATAGGCAAACGCACCTTCTCAAACCCCGACACTTCTACTATGCGACCGCCCACGTTGCTGTGGACATAATTGTAGCTAAAGTTGGACACCACTTGTCTCAAACGTATAACATCTTCGAAGCCGGCTTGATTTTGGGCAAAATAATTGCGATACAATTCCACTTCCTGGTAGGGAGAAGATTGTCTGCCCTCTACAAATAAAGCGGGTCGATTGTGGTTCTTCAGGAAAAGATTGTGATGGATAAATGCTCTTAGCGAAGTAGCAGAGCCGCGAGAATCGGCGCGTAGCTTAAGGCCTCCCTGGTTTTGTAAAATTAAATTGTTCTGCAATTGATTTTAAAGGGGAAGAATTCTTATAGACAATTAAAAAAATTACAAATAAAATTCCACTCACCATAAAATAGAATGAATTCATATTTTGTACATCCACATGGATGGCAGAGGGGCAAGTGGAAAAATTGCCATACAATTGCATGCAATTATTTTCTATACGATTCGAGGTCAAGGTTAACGTGGGCGTAATTTCACCAGCTGATGCATAAGTAACGGCACCTTTAGTCGAGCCCGTTATATGGGTGTAGGTTATGTTGTGCAGCGCATCACGATCTGGGGAGGATAAAATAATAAATTAATATTTTATTTAAAAAATGGATATAAGAAACTTGTGCACTGTGGGGTATGTTTGGAAAAAACTAAAATTATTTTGAGTGTTTCGAAACGATTCTTCCGGTTTTCAAAAATTTTCATAAAGTATTTAAGGAGCAAATGTTACGTTCAAAATTTTGATAATATATTTTCACAACGAGCGAAGCCACTAGAGCTCAAAGGGGGGGTAACTGAGATGCAAATATTATATTTTATTCAGACTTGAAACTATTGATCAATGAAAGTTTAATGAAATATTTTTGTTTAAACTTGATATCACAATCAGACTACGGGATTATAAAAATGCAGAACTAATTGAATACTTTATTTCTGAAATTCCCCACTGTGAGATACTCTCGTCGAGCACCAATTAAATATAAATCGTTTCACTTTTTAGGATTGCTGTTCGCCCATGAAAATCTTTTTGTAAATTTTAAAATTGATAATATTTCAATTGGATCGTTGTCTTTGTTCCTCATGGATGTGAAAGGATCAAATATTTCCTTTTACGTCCTTCATTTACAAATTTTTTGCAAAAAATTTCGAAATTTCGAACAAATAAATATAGGTAATTTTAAGGCTAAAATTCTAGCAGATATAATTCCAAGGGTGCAGCTGTGGCTGGCGGGTAGTAACGCCAGTCTGTCAGTGCAATTGCAGTGGAGTCGATTCCCGCCGGAATCTCTGGGTGTTTTTCACAGACAACCAAAACTATTCGGATCGCTTCGGAGTTTGAGTTTGTTATAAAAAAAAATTGGAAAAAATAATAGAATACTCTCCCTGATGTTTAGCAAATCACAGGGGCTTCTGATCAATAATAAAATTATGAAATTATATGAGAAATTAACTGCCTGGTCCATGATGTCACCCGATATCATTCTGTCGCACAAATACATTTTAAGCAAAAACAAAATTTTGTAAATAGTTTTTAATTTAAAAGTACTTCTTCGATAGGACAATATCGAGGAACATCATGGACCCAATCAATTTATCAGTAAATAGTCTTGTATATCGTAAAAACCTCTAAATAGAGAGCCGTCATTTAGACGCCGTTAATCCGCGAAATATAAACGGATTTTTTAAATGTAAAAAAAAAGACATGAATTTATAGACGACCATCTCTTGTCTTTCTCTGACGTGGCTTAAAATATCCTTAAAAGCTACAACTCACACTGTCCTATAGTTGATATGGGAACTGTCACCACTTCGGCTATGAAACCGTGATACTCTGGTGCGCCGCTGGCCATCAAATGTACACTCAAAGTGGGTCCTTGTGTCTTGAAAAAGGACTTCTGGTTTCGTGTGTCCGACTCTATTTGATCCATAAATATCGAACTAACATTATAGACATCTCCGTCGTACAAACGTATGGAATCCATGCGGCCATATAATTTCGAATGATTAAACAGATTTGACTGCAACAAACGAAAACCGATGGGTTTAGCTCTGTAGGCCGCTGTAAACATTTTAACACAATTCACCGGATTATTGTCGTATTTATAGTACACCAGCACACGCTCCTCTATTACAATGGACTTTTGGGGATCACAGATGTCGATCATGGAGAAAAGTTTATAGGGGATGTCTAAATTTTTCAACGGCGTAAAACTAGACTCTTCACTCTCTCGGCCTTCGCCGGTTAGGGAAACAATGTTGATGGCTGTGCCCAAAGCTTGTGAAATATTGAGTAGATTTAAATTAATAGGACCACTGGGGGCCACAAAATTAACACCATGATTGGCGGAATTCTTAATGGTTACCGCTTTGAGGGAAAGAGTCTTGTAAATGGCCTGTATGGCTGCGGACTTTTGGTTGTGCAGTATGCCAGCGTTCTCCAGTATAACGAATTCCAATTTGCTATTCTTATTCTTTTGCATGGTGTGCGTTAAGGTATCGTGATAGCGGTGCTCGTATTGATTTTCCTCAAACTGGGAGTTACTAAAGCGTATGCCTCCCCAGTAGACTTCGTCCTCAGGAGTCCCTTTGCAGCTAACAAATACAAATACATCATCCCAACGGCATTCATGCCGGTGGCCATAAAGTTGGCCATTTAGTCTTTCCTCACAATCCGACAGACGTACCTCATCTCCCCGACATTCGAGAGGCTGGACCCAGGTCCATATGCGTGTCAGGGAATTGGTATGAAACTCAACTCTGCGATCATGGGAATAGTACACATTCAAAGGATCATAGCCGAGCTCTCGGCATACCACTTGGGCATTACGCTCGGTAAAACGGCTATCGCACACGGGCACCCACTGCAGTGTGGTGTGATTAAAGTACTCCAAGAAGCCCTGGTTGAGATCGAACATGTCACCTGCCGTAGAGCTGCAGTTTTGGGAATTTGTGCACAAACGAATAGAGTCTTGGGCTTGCATTTGCGACAAATCTTCCAAAGATCTTTTATTTAGCAACGAGTAAGACTCGTGGGTGGCATTTTTGAAAGGCTTCATGACTATCGGCGACTCCGGATAGCCAATGGCGGTAAGAGAACCCAATACCAGCATTCCAATGTTGGGCTCGAATTCGATTTGCACGCCATGTTGAATAGTTAAATGGGCCTCCGGCATAACTGTTATATCGTTGGTTATTATATACGGCTGTTCGCGTTTTCTAATGAAGAGATCTGCATAAACCCGGCCGCCTTGCCAAGTATTTAAATCTATCGATCCCCTGTTTTCCTTGGCCAAAGAAACACTGGCATCAAAGGAATCCTCTATCAGATAAGGCTGGAATATAACATCAGCATGATCGTTCCAATTATCGAAATCGAAAATCTTAGACTCAATGTAGTGAATATCACTAGAACCCCACCAATTTTCGCGGGCAAAGAAAAAGTTATCCAGCCTGGCTGATCTTAAGCCGGCCAATAGATTATATTTAAGAGAATTTTCCGCTATCAGGTTGCGATAAAGCTTTACATTTTGTATGCCATCAATGCGTATCACGGCTGTGGGCATGATAATTTGGGCAGCCAATTTGCTGGCATGTCTCAAGGCCGGCAAGTGTCTCAACACTTCCATGTTGCTATTTCTCTTAATGGTATTGTATTCCACGATGGCCTTGACTTCTCCCAACTTTTCGCTTAAGCTGTCGGCCCTAAACTCCATAATATATTTCGCCATGTTTTGCTCTATTCGATTGTAGTCAAACTTCATGCGTTTTTCCATGCCAGAAATGGCAATCAGGCTTGAGGGACACTGATTGTTCAAAAAGGCGTTGGACGTTATATTGAAATCGGCATAGTGACCGGAAACGTCAATGCAGAAATTACGGTTACGCTGCCAAGTGGTGTTACCGAAGTGTATGCTGTGCGTGAAGTTCTCGTTGTACTGCCACACGTAGGGCAGGGATACCTGGAAGCCCCCGTTCTTGTTATCCTCCACAGTAGTGTCTTGTATTACGTAATGGAACAGATTATTGGATGACCTTAAATCCTTAGATAAGTGTCTGATGCCATAACCGTTTTGTGCTATAGTGGAACTATTCAAGTGCAGCGTTACCTCGGACAAGTTGCTGCTTATGACATCCCAGTAGGGGGAGTTCAGTAGCACCGCCTCCAAGTAGTTGTTGCTTATTTCACAATTGACAATTTTTATGGACTCATTGGCTTTTCTCAGATAATATTCGCCTTCATTGCCTCGATATCTGTTGTAGTAAATGGCCGAAATGCCCCTCAAGTTCTTTTGAATTTTAGTGGATCTTATGTGCAAGGAGGGAATGGGGCCACTCACTACTTTGTTGCGCATATTTTGTACCGGTGCCACCACAGTAGTCAGCATTAGAACAGCTCCTCCCAGAGCACTCAAACCACTTTCGTAGTACAGAACTATGCCAAAGCTGCTGCTGGTGGTGGGAAACACATTTAGATCCCGTTTGACATCCCATAACTGAGATCTTTGATTTTCACTTTGGGCATTCAATATTATCAGGCTTTCAGTGGACTGGTTGAGTATGGGATTCAATAGCTGGATGCCAAGCACATAACCAGCTGGGCAACGGACATACAGCTTTTTCGTTATCGTTTCACCCAAGACTTCTTCGGTGCGTATGTACTTACTCTCCCAGGTACCCAACTCAATATTGCCCTCGTCTCGAGGCAGGCTGTAGGGCTCGTAGTTGGTTTCGAAAGTATTGAAATCAGTGGACATTTTAAACCAGCCACCGATCTCCAGTTGATCACTGGCCGCTATAACCGGATCATGAGAAATGCCACTGGCCCTATTGTTTTTTATAATCGAGCCCTGTATGCGAAAGTCTAATTGTTTCAAACTTATGCCACTTCCACGGTTGCCCATAAACTCGGAGTTTCGTATATTGTTTAATGACTTGCCGCCATAAATATCGGCATATATCACACCCAAGCCGTCGTCTAAGTTGTCCACAATTCTTACGTTTTCCAAATTATGACGGGCAAAATCCATTTGCAGTGCCGGCTTAAAAGCATTAGTGGTGTAGTCAAACAAACCGGCCTTTTCAATGGTGACATATTGCAAGTCCGCTCTTTCGGCCAACATACTGAAACGCACTCCCGCCCAAGCGCCCTCATAGCAGCGTATGCCCACATCGTTGTCATGAGAACAAGAGTTTTCAAAATCGCCTCTATTTATATATTCAGCTTTGCATTTGGTAATATCACGATCGTGATCAGTACAGCGAACATTGGAAACAATAACATCTTCGGTTGTGCCCACTGCGGGCATTTGAGATCTCAGTAAACGCCAGTCTTTGGGGTTCAACGTATAACCCAAGTGATGGCATACCAAAGCCGAGTTCAATTCCGTCCAGCCATAATCGCAAACTGTGCCCCATCTACCGTGCAAATAGAGCTGCAAACGTCCTTCAAAAGGACCAGCTCCGCCTAGCAGTCTAACATTAACTTGAGGCGTTTCGTCAACATCTATTATCGTTTCAGTTTCCATGTCTAAATTTTCAATATCCATCATTTCATGATTGGTGGAGGAGTCCACATCCATGGGCACTATAGTATTCCGCTTCAGAGTCAAGAATATGTCATCTGGTCTTCTACCACGGGCTTCCAATTTCCCAGCCACCATCATACCAACACTGGGCTCGAATTGTAAAGTAACACCAGGTTGTAAAATCAATTTCCCACCTGGACGTATATTGATGTCTTTGTTGACCGTGTAAGTGCCGGGCGGTATCATTTCCTGGCCATCAACCTCTCCTCCAATGTACTCCGTACCTTCCCGATAAAATCTGGGCACGAAGGTTGAAATAGATATTACGGTAGTTGATCCCGGGTTCGAGCTGTGCAACAGGTACGGAATGTATTCTATTTTGGCCAAATTGTAGCGATCGTTGCGATGAAATAGGCGGCCATATATTTTGGTCTCATCCGTGTGACCCAGCCAATTGTAGGTAGCGTTGATTATTTGGCTTTGATCGGTCAGCTGTGAGCCAATTTCATAAGTAGAATCCAAATTGTGCAAAATATTACGAAATATGTCCACATTTTTGGAGGCCACTACCACAGCAGCCGCAACACGAGATCTGGGATTTAAACGGCCAGCACCATCTGACCCTTCACCGCCCTCCATTGGCGGCCCAAAGAATTCCATTATACGATTTTCTCTAACGAAATTGCGAGTAAATAAAATATTTTGCACATCCTTGCGACTGTAGGGTGAGAGGCCCAATGACACCACATGCACTCCCTGGTTCTTGATGAAATAGTTGCTCTGTATCAAGACACGCGCGGGCATAAAATTAAATTCCTGAAATATGAACTCGTTGCGTATAAAAATGCAGCCATATTGGCCATAACGAAATTGATTAAACTCGATCCTGCCCTGCAGGTTGAGGGCAGGGCTTATGTAGATGCTATTTTGTTGACTGTTCTCAAAGGAGTTGTGGCCAATCTGCAAACGCATGTTGGGTTCGTTGGGCTGCAGAGACCTCCAGCAGCTTTCCAAGCGTAAATCATTATCTGCACTGCCATTGAAGTAATTGCCAGTTACATTCACCCACATGGGCTGGCAGAAGTTGCCATGTAAAATACCAGTTTCCAGGTTGGAGTTTAAATGTGAATATTCCACGGCCGTGGTTTGATTGAGGGGTATATATTCGACTCTGTTGGGATCAGTGGTTTCATTTAGCCACACCGCTATGCCAAAGCCTTTATTGAAATTGACATAACTCCGCGAGATATTGCGATTGCCGCCCGTGTAAGTGATATTCACACCCGATCCTTGATTATAGCTGATACTGCTTTCCGTTATATTGACATCGCCTGCACCACTGGCGATATGTACACCAGCTATATGGCCGTTTCCAGATACTGAAGAAGTATGTACATGTAGTCTAGATCGAAGATGATCCACAGCTATGCCACGGCCATCGTTATCTTGGACAATGGAATCCAAAACCTTTAAATCAAAAGCACTAGAATCTCCTGTCGTGATGCGTATGAAACCGATGATTTCCTCACGCATATCGGCCTTGATTCTTATGAAAAGTTTCTCCCGAGTGGAGGTAATACTTTGAGGTCTGGTATAATTGCGTGCTTTCCAAACAAACAGCAAACGATCGTTACTCGAAGCACCATCAAATATTTCTACAGCCGCTGTTTCATTATTCTTCAGTACGAACTGTTCGAACTGCACCGTCAAAACATAACCCGGTCGGGTAAAAAAATATTTGGCACACTCTTTGGCTGATCCGGCATAAAACTTCTGGCTGAACGATAAAGTGATGGGATAAGTTTGGCCAGAAGTAGTGGGCAGTGTGCAAAAGTCGTATATGGAAGATCTGTCGGGTCTTTCGTCTACTCTTAAATCGTGACCCACATACTTGACGCCATCGGCAAAATTGTCTTGGACATTGCAGCCCTTCAACTGCACATAACCTTGGCTGGAGTTGACGAAGATGCCGATGCCATTACTTTTCCTCACAGTGACATTTTGCAGTTGAAATCCCCCATAAGGGCGGGTGGCATTAAAGCCCGTATAAGCTGAGTGGGTGATGACCACATGTTGCACTACCGGCGGTAAGCCGATAGATTCTAATGCACCCTTGGCGGCTTGTTTCAAGCCATTGCCAGCTCTTATTATATCCACATATTTCAACACCGATTTGGATTTGGTGTAATAGACGGTGTTATCTTTGGCCAGCGTTTTTATGGTGGGACTATTATCAAAAAACAGGCCCCGCCAATGGGTCAACTGTATGCTGTGTATGGCCTTGCATTGTATGCCGATATCGCTGTGATAATCACAAACACCAGAGCCCAGCTGTCTTGTTGACCACTGGCAATCCAGTAAAGAGTTTTCCGCTCCCTTGCACTTCGGCAGTTCGTAAAGTAAACGTGGCTTTTGGGCCGCAGAACGGTCAACCCAATTCCAAAAACGGCCGCCTTTGAAACCCAATTGTCTGCAAGCCACCTCATAATCCACCATAGTCCAGCTGAGAGAAATAAAATAAAGTTTTTTTTATAAATTAATTAACAACTGCCAAACAAAATGACTCACTTTCTTGAATTGGTACAAACAGACCGCCATGATCCCTTGTGGAAGATCTCTAACCTGCCCTCTAAGGGTGTGGGTCCGTCAACCAAACGTATGCCACGCTCTTGCACATCTGGCAGTTCTACATTGTGACCTTGTGCCGTCAAAGTAATGCGCGCCGTGGGTGTGCCCTGTAACCGTAAACATTTAAATAATTCAATTAGTTAAAGATCGCAGCGACACAAAAGAGTTTTAAATCGATAATTACTTGGACAAACTCTTAAATGTTTTTTATTTAAATTTTTATTATGCACACTTGAGCGCAATTAATTTCGTATGACCTTCTGACCTAAAGATGTGTTAATCAGACAACGATAATGTTTAAAATGATTGTCTCTGGAAGGGAGGGTGCGTTAATTAGGTTGGCATTAGGGTGGCAATTAATTTAATTGCATAATATTTCACATGTTGCAGCAATCAAAATCTTAAGCAACATTTTTCATCATGAAGATCATTGATCTTGGAATAAGAAACAGACCCTAAATGTAAAGAACAAGCTCTGAAACAAAGTCAGCTGTCTTCGAAAAAATAAAATTATATTATAATTTTAAATATTTTGAAATTCCTCCAAAGTCTTAAACTACTAACTCAATAACTTCAGTGAATATTCTCCGATTTTCAATCACTTAACAGACTTGGAAAGAATGAATTAAGACCTTTCGAATGATATATAGTTTATTTCATTTACTTTAGCCAATATTAATGTTTTCTTGCAACGAACTCTTGCATCGAAGTTTCAAAAATTTTCCATAATTATTCAAAAAAGTGTGAAAATTATTTAATTGCATTGAGACTTTATGGACATCGTTTTAATACCCTTAATTTCCCTTTCGTTGTAGTACAAAAATTATGCCACAACAATTTGTGGCACCCTATTCATGTGTAACACAAGCACGCAACCAGGCACAATGGGAAGTTATTTATTATTATTATTATTATTATTATATCTTGTTGCTCTCTTCCACAAACTCAAAAGACACATTCCTCAATTAGATGCATTCATTCTGGATCTCTCAAGTAACAATTCATCGTACAACAGCCACTCATTGTTGTAAAGAAAATTCAATGTATTTTAATTATGAAAAGAAAATCATTTATTTTACAAGTTGATTAGGCTGCTTAAAGATGAACGAGATGTGTCATGTTCGTAGTGTGATTTCATATTCATGCATTGACCTCTGCTTCCGCAAAATGTCTTGTAAGAATTCGCAGTGCACATAATTTATTTATGCTTTTCTTACTAACTCATACACATGCAAACACGCTGCTATCAGTCTGTATTAGTCACCAAAGTTGTTGTTCAGTCTAGTTAATTTTTTCTTTTATGTGGTTCTTGTTCTTATTCTTAAATACCGACACTAGTGCGTTCGTTGACAGGGAAACCAGACAAGAAGTTTCGTTGTTTGTGTTAGTTTTTGTTACCGATGAAAGGAAATGCCCAGTATCGTTTGTATAAATATAGTGTTAACTCGTTTTGAAATTATACTTCAAATAGATTTTTCCCAACGTTATTGTAATTATGGTAGAGCGGCTAAAACGGAAATAGATGTAATTCGAGTAGACGTTTGTGAGATCTTAAATGTTGTACGAACTTCCGTATACAAATCAATTAAAATAAAATAATTTATTTGTCCGAGCTAATAAATTTTAACACGGTGTGACTATAGAACGTTAAATTTGTGTAATCGTGGAACGATTATTTTGAGAAATTTTTATGAAAATAACTGTCATGTTGTCATAGTATTTTTGAAATATAAAATTTATTTGTTGGGTGGTTAGGCAACGTCTATAAGCACTTGATTGGCGCTTTTATGAAATCATCAGAAGACTTTAAGCACAGTTTTGAAAAGTGTCAAACCTCTCATCTTATGCAAAGAGTTTTATAAACCATTTGAGTGAAGTAGGATGTGAAACTTATGGCGTTTTCTTTTCTGGAAAATATTTAAAATCTTTTCACTTCATTTCTTTACATAGTCAGTTTTGAGTAGCCTTAAGACATAAATTATTTTTGCAAGGGATGTTGGATTGATTTCTTGTAAATTATTTATTTTCAAATGCCAAAATGGTGCCATTTTCTATTGAAAATTTTTAAAAATGTTGCACTTTTGCTAGGAAAGAAAATGATTTTAAAAAATTACATTATAATCAAAAAGTGCATTTTAAATTTTCTGTCAGTCAAGGTCTTTTGAATTTTAGGTGACGATATGCATGTACAAATCTTGGCGTTGTGCTAAAATTTTTCGGAACTAGTACGACTAATTGTTGTTTGTCTTTCAATATATTTAAGCTGTTGCAGAAGTTATTTATTGACTTTTTAAAATTTGTGCAACAAAAATATTTCTTTTTTCAGTGTAAAAATGCAGCGGGGTGACATTATTTACTTCGAGAGCTTTAGCAAATAGTTTTTTGAATTGTTTTATATAATTGATTTACTATTAAAAATAATATTCTTCTGCATATTAATTCACTTATTGCAAATTTCTTTTGTTAATTATTTGAATACGAGTATATAAATATTTTTAAGTTGTTTTCTGACACTCATTATTGTAATCGCTCTTGCCCAGATCGTGCTTTTTTCTGTTTACAAATTTAGTAAATAAAATTAGTCATCCATATCTAAGAGTGATTCACATCTATGACAACAAAAACTAACGCACTAAAACAAATTTAATAGGTTAATCAGAATCTTATAAATTGTCTAACAACAAAAAAAAATCTCTTCTAACTCACTTGCTTTTCATTAGGCTCTTGTTATTGTCTTATCGATTAACCAGACAATAAAATTAATACACATGCAAACATGTGTAAGTGTATATGTAAGTATCTATGAATGACGATACACAGGCCGTCCCACAATACAGTTGAAAAAGAAACAGTAGAAAATTCCGCAAATTTGTTATCTCTGATTAAGCGTTGCAACAACGTTTTACAAACATGAGTGGCAGATATGAAGCTTTTTATAACTGATAAGAATAACAAAAAACCTGTACTGGCAACAGGTGAATTTATTTCTTTATCAGAATAGAGGAAAAAAGATATTTCAAATCTAAATAAAAGAAACAAATAATAAACAAAAAATTGTGTATGAGTTTGAGCGGCATGAATCACTGGCATTGCAACTGAATGTGGAGTGGAAATTAAAACAAAAACACAAAGAAAAAGAAAAAGCAACAACAATCAGATCAAATTTAAATGAAAAAGTGTGTCAATAGCACTTGTCTTCTCGACAGCGAAAAAGAAAATATTATCAACTACAATTCGTACAATCACTTACCACAGCGTGAAGAACTCCTTTGATGGTAACGCCCACTGTGGGGGCGAATTCTATACGCACACCCGGCTCAATGATTAGTTTCGCATTTCGTTCCACTGTGATGTGTTCGCGTACTTTGTAAGGACTTTCTATCGCACGCAGTATACGTTCACTTGTTATGCTGCCGCCTTTCAGTTCCGTATACGAAGTAGAAGCAGACGAGGAGGCAGATGATGATGATGATGATGATGACATCAGTGTGTTGTCATCTGGTCCCAATAGGGGTTGCGGTGGTGATTTCGTTGTTGGCAATGGCAATGTAAATTGTGGTTGTGTTTTGATTTCAAAATCTGGGTCGACGTCATACTGGCTGTTGGAAAACTCCACGGATTCATATAATTCATTGTTTTGCGAGTCGATGAGGTTTATTAAACACAAAACGATTACAAACGTTGCTGCAGATCCATGTGATAATACCAGGCGCCTCAACGTCGTCATATTTTGTTACTTTTTTCTATATATTTCTAAGGCACACTTTTTGTAGAGATTTTATAGAAATTAAATTACATTTTTATTATGAAGTCCAGTTTCTATAAACACTTTTTAAAGGCCTCATGTTTAACTTTAATTCGTTGTTATTCTATTTATGAAATTTTCAAGTTCTTTTCAAATATTTTTCCTTATGTAAAAACAAAACTAAAACGATAATTAAAAGTGTAAACCATTAAGTTTTGGGCAAACACATTTAAACATATTTTTTGTTTGTTTGTTTTTCTTTTATATTTTTGAATAACGGGTTTTGTGTTGTGTCGTCATTTGTTTGTAAGAGTATTTGTTCCCCCTACAATATTACATATTTAGGTTACAAGCAGGCCAAGTTAACAAAACCCACACACACACACACGCACGTACACAAACTATGTTACTCCAACAAAACAAAATAAATAACCAACATGAACTTTTCAACACGATGCGTTACTTATTTTCTTCTTTATCCAAAACACGTCTATACGCAAACAACCGTTATAAAACACTAACTTGGCGCTGGCTTGTTTACTTTTAAGAACTTTTTTAGTTTCGTTTGTTTGTAGCAGTTTTAACGATTTTACTTCTCCCCAATTTATTTTGGCCTCTCTTTTTTTTCCACCACAACAACAATGAAACTATTCATACGCGGAGTATTTACAACACATAATAACAGTAAAATGTGTAAAATGTCTGGGAGACATTTGAACTCTGCCATGTTGGTTAAAAAAATTGAGAAACTCAATTTGTGTTGAATAAAATTTGAATTTAGTTATAAAGGGTGATTTATTGGGAGTTGGTGCTATTAATATAATGGGTTTTATTAAACTTTGAGATTTTTTTATGGTGCGCGACAGCACATTAATCGCTAAATAAGAACAAATTTTGAAACTTTGCTGTTTCTTTCAATGTATTTGTTCGATATAATTAAATCGATTTACAATCGTTTTGCTGCAAAATCCATTTGGCGACAATTTTATTTATATAAACGGTCGTGCTCACTGGCCCCCTCATTCGTTCAATTTAACACCACTCGATTACTATTTATAGAGCGGTGAAAGCTGCAAATCTTGAAATATTTAAACCCAAGTCAACACTGACTCCATTGGAAAAATAAGTCAAAGCTTTATCTAATCGAATAGATGGTGTAACTGGTAGCTTTAGCCAACATATGCCGAAAATCACTTATAAAAACATACTTCATGATATTATCTACCAGATAATAATTTTAGTTTAATAATATTTCTGTCATCATTTTAAATTCTCATATAACAAACAAACAAAAACACCCGCTATAAAAACCAAACTGTCTTAAAATCAAATTACATTTTACGAAACTAAAGAACTATATCCACTTTTTTATTGCTTTCTTATCAAAACCACCCCACTGTACATTACCAAGCATATTAGAACAGGATATTTTCCGAATACACGTCAACTTGTATAAAAAAAAAACTAATTTACAAAGCATGCGGGTATCAAGGATACTAAATCCACTTGTCCGTTTCGTATTCTATTTCACTTAATGGCTTCACCCGTTGCACTGTAACATACGACTGAATAAAATATATTCTTATGATTTCAGTTAGTTTTTTAGGTTGATGTATTTCATAGCAATTTATTGTTAACGATTTAAAAAGAGGAATCAAAAGACCCACGCAAGTTAGAGGTTATAAGCAAGTGAATTTAACTTATTTTCTTTTAATAGTTTCAAACAACAATTTTAGTTGATCTTAAGTCAGCGAAAATTATAATAAAAATATAGTTTTCTTTGTGAATTCAAAACATAAATTTGTTATGGGAAACATAATTTATTAGAGGGTTAACTGGCTTATGAACGGGTTTCCTAACAATGAAAATTCATTCTCTCACAAAATCCGATTAGAGTCAGATTTCGAGAGCAATTAAAATAATTTATTGAATTTTTAATGATCCGTAAGTAGATTTAATGTTTTCAAAGTTGTTTATATTTTTCGAAATTGAATAAATAATTTATTCTTCTCAACCACTAAAATGAATAACTTTTTATCGACCAACAACTTTTTCACTTCATGTACGCACACAACAAAACCCAAAAGTTTGAAAAGAGAAAGAGAGAGAGATTAAAATCTCAGTTTGAAGAGAGCAGACAGTTTAACTATTTAAAGAAATTAACAAAATAAACGATTGAATAATAATGAGTTGATAGACAAAGAAACGGAAAAATATTTTATTGTTTATTTCATATTTTAATACCTGCACGATTTTATTGAATGCAATGAAATGCATGCGAGAAAAATCAAACTTGTAAATATTGACGTTGTTGCATTGTTAGTGCATGAGGAGGAGTTCTTTGGTGAATTTATGGGGCTTTTGAACTCCAAAATAAAACATAAATAAAACAACAAAGTTTAATACACTCATTAATCAAAACTATCAAAAAAAAAGTATCTAAAAGTGGCTCTAATGGAAATGGAATTTGAAGTTTTAAAATAATAAAAGATAATTCAGGTTTGAACAGTCACTAGATTTGTTTGAGTTTTGAGGTTATTTTTATTTCAATAATTGATATTCGATATATCGTCAACCATCGGTTAGTTGCTTGAGGAAATTATTTGTAATTCAAGAAGCCAAACGATGGCAAAATATCAAATAACAATTTTTAAAATAAAAATAAACTCAAAACTTCAGCAAATTTGTTAATTGTTAAAACAATAAGTTTGATACTAGAATTATAGATACTAGAATATTATTTATGGTTTATCTACAACGAAATAGATTTTGAACTTTGCCCAAAAAGGCAATTTCTGTTTTATGTCCAACAACCCCCCCGCTACAAATTAACGTAACCTTGTCTCAATACAGGCTGCCAAGGTTAATTGATAATTGCACTTAGAAAGAAAAAAAGTATGTATCGAAGCCAGACAAAGTAAACACAAACTTTTCGTAACAACGAACACATGAAGATACATTTTCTACATCAAAGTAAAAGTTGATATTCGTCAGTTCATTTATTAGTCACTAAAACTGGTGACAGCAAAAAATTTATCGAAAAGAAAAAACTTTTTATGAATGAACACAACAAATAAAACAGAGTGTGAGTAAATTATCAAGTACGATAGCAAATAAATGTGATAATTAATTCTTTAATATATTTTCTTAGCATCAATTATTGCAGAGCACCCTACAGCCCTGCCTCAACAAATAGAAAATTTAAATTAGGGGCGCAACGATACATTGAATACTTTGATATTTGGCACTTTGAAATTGTATATAAAAGTTTTTGGGTAAACATAATCCGCACGATTAATTATTTGCAGACGAATTTTTTTCTAAGATCCCCACAATTCCCAAAGGAGATTTTTAAAATCTCAAACGTGCGAACTCTTAGCACTTCTCCCGTAGTCTGCTTGATTTTTAATTTTACATATATTAAATATTGAATTCAAATAATTATTAATTATAAAAATTTGTTTCTGACATCCGCACAATTCCCAAAGGAGATTTTCAAAAACCCAAACCTGAGAGTTTTTACCACTTTTCGCTGTATTCTGCTTAATATCCGACAAAGATCGCATATGTCCTAATCTTTTACCTTTTAAATAAATCAATTTTTAAACAAAGTTTTTGGGAAATTGAAGAGTTAGAAATAGACAAAATTTTTGTCTGAGATCCCCACAATTCCCCAAGGAGATTTACAAAATCCCAAACCAGAGAGTTTTTCGCACTTTTCCCGTAGTCTGCTTAATTTCCAAAAGGATTGCATAAGTTCTAATGTTTTTCCTTTTAAATAAATATTTCTTAAAGTGTATTGTAAAAAAAGTATTTATTTCTCATAAACTTTGAGTTTCCATTTAGATATTTTTAATTTTAAATTCAAATATTTATTAATTTTTAAACAAAGTTTTTGGGAAACTTCTGAGTTAAAAATAGACTAAATTTGTTTTCTAAGATCCCCACAATTCCCAAAAGATATTTTTTTTTTATAGTTTTTAGCTCTTTTCCTTGCATAAGTTCTAATATATTACCTTTTTCTAAAATGTTTTGCCTTTTTCTCAATGAAATAATTTCTGAAATGTAATTATAACAGGATGGTCCCGTTTAAAAATTGCAAAATAGTTAAAAATTTTTCAAAAGCTGCCAATTTTTTGTTTTGCATTAAATAGAGCTTCTAAATTAAAAAATAAATATCTTTTCAATAGAAAATGTTAAATCCATTTAAAAAATTAAACAAAATCCAACATAAATGCTTTTGAAATCACAAACTGAAAAAACCCTATTAATATTGGATGGCTTGCCCGCTGGCATATTGGATGGCTTGATCTCTTGGCAGTCTTGCTGAGCCATTGTGCTATTTGAAGAAGAAAAAAAATAAACCTTGTATTTTCAATATTTTACGCCCTCCTAAACATTTGCTTTTACAAAGTCCTGCCAAAGAACTCAAATAAATCAGTTACTTAATTTGCAATGAATAACATAAAACAAGTTGTTGGGTAAAAAGAAATTTTTTATAAAAAAATATATTTCACTTCTAAAAAAGTCAAGAGCAGGGAAATGAGAATATTTAATTTTTATCTCATCTCTTATTTTTATTGTGTTTTTTTATTAAGACATTCAGAAATATTTTTGTAGGAAAAAATTACCAACAATTTTATTGTTCCACTTCCTATCAAACCAATACAATTTTGTCGCTTGAGTTAAACATGTGATATTCAAGTGACATTATTTTGTGGTACAACTCTAAATACTTAAATAGACCGCATCATGAAAAATATTGAACCATTTGAAACAAAAGCAGCCGGTTATATGGTAATTGGACTTGGTAAAACTCTTGTACCCGCGTCTGTGTGTGAGTGCGAGTATTGAAACCTGCAGACTCTCTTTTATTTATTTCAATTTTTTTTCTAATATGTCGGCCATGTGTTTGAAATAGTTGAAACCAGCTAAAACGGAAAATTGTCAGCACGAATAGCATGAACTGTTAAACACGCACACATTCAACACACCACCAGCCAACCAACCCATCCATCCATCCATTCCTTTTGTTTACGTATTCGACTTGTTCATTCATGGTGTAACCGAATGCATTTAGTCAACGCAGCACCCAACAAGCCAACGAACCAACCAACCAACCAACCACTCACTTTATGGCACTCACTCTTCCAACCGACAAACTACAATTAAAAGCGCAACGTTCTTAATGTGCAACTAAGCGTTCCCAAACGATAGTAGAGGCATTTCTTTTTTTTCTCACTCGCAATACTTTTAATAATTTTACCCGTAAAAAGCAATTTTTAATTAATATAATTTTCGAAATTGGCTGTGTGCCGTTTCTGTTAGTTTGGCTAAGATTAACACAAAACGTGTAGGTGAGATGTGATCATGGATTTTGTTTGTTTGTTGTTGGCTTTTCATTTTCAAGTGCAAAAAATTTTATGGGTTACCAACAGGTTTTGCACACGTTAAAAAGAAACTGCAGAGGCACAAACGCAAATGAGGATAATGCTGCACATAAAGGAAATTCGCTAAGGCCTTTCAGCAACTGTTGTTGTTTCTACATGTTCTTGTTTCTATATGTTATGTTGTAGTTGTTTTATTCAAGAATTTTTATGTAAATCACATATTTTTTTTAATAAAATTTTTATTCTGTAACTAAAACTTTATCATTGTCTTTTACAGATAAAAGACAACAGCAACACACACACAAAAACTCACATTAAAATATTTCTTGATATTTGCACCACTACAGTCATACCTTTTCAACTTAAAAATGTTTTATTCTTCTATCAAATTGACCTTTTTCTTAAATATTTTCACTACATCATAAGAATTTCGGTTAATTTCTTTATATATTCATTGAAACTTTAAAATTAATTTAAATTTCTTGTAAATATAGACTTTTTTCTAATGAATTTATCGAATTTTCTTAAAACTTAGGCGCGGTCAGCTAAGTTTCATTTACACACGGACACACTCATACACACAAACAACGTTTAATACCCGCAGCACCAACATGAACAACAATAAAAACAACGATATTCAACAAGTTAACACTGCGTCCCGACCATGTTAACAAATTCTATATGAAATCAAATTATTAGTAACCGTTCAAGCTCAAAGACGTTTAACTTCTGAGAAAAGCTGCTCTCAACTGTCAGCACAATGCGCAAAGCAGCGAATTGCTTGTGACAAACTTTTGAAATACAACGATACTCCACACAAGTAACAAACACACAACAAGTATTTAAATATTGTTACTGTAGTAGGAGAGAGCTTTGCACACAAATTCATATCGGAGCGGTGGTTGTAGTAGTTTTGTTTACGTTTGCATATGCCAGTATTTGTTGACTTTGACAGTTGCGTTTCGAAACAAAAAGTTGCACAACAACAGCCAACTGGAAAAAGTTGTGTTTGGTTAACACAATCGAAAATTACGTTAAAGGTTACGTTTGTTGCCATATACAACATAATTGTAAAAGCGCGATATGGCAACTTTGCTGTGAATAAACACTGACAAAAATTCTGCTGAATTCATAAAGAGGAGTTCTTTAAAATCAAATTATTTTATTTTAAGGAAAACAAATAAAAAATTTAACTGAGATGACACAACAAAAGACGTTGAAAACTCACACCACAATCTAGTTTGAGGTAATTGAATTGATTACCAAAGATTAATCAGTCTAAACAACTCTTTCTCGAAATACACCGCAAAAGAATATGGGATATCAGTCAAAATACTTAAATAATATGGATACAGTAAAATTTAAATACCCTTTTCCTCACCATCACAGCAAATGGAATACGAATATTCTAATAGCTGATATTTCTCATGATTTTTAAAATCTTTAACGTGCGTTACATAACGTGCGTCACAAAGACTCATGTCCTTATTGAAATCCAAGCAAACTTTTTACTTCTAAATAATATTCATTAGAAAAGCATTTGCAATAAAATGCTACTGCTTTAAAAGCTGCTTAATTCTCTTGTAACGTGCGTAACACAACTTTTTAATGACTCACTTCGCACCAAAAACCGGTGGAAAATTATATTTTTTACCATTCGAAAGGACATCAAAATACCACCTGAAAAATTATATATAACACTCTCCAGCAAAATTAAAAGATTTATATTTCTAATGTAGCGTTCGTCACGCTGGAATTGCCCACGTATTAACACTTTTATTTATATTATTTCTTAGAGTCTCCCCTCCCATCGATTTATATATTATTTTTTAATCAAATTTTATAGAAATCAAACCTTCTCTAATTCTGAAGACATGACATGACCAATTAACAAATTTTAAATCAATGTCTTTATTTCTTTGCGTTGACTCACTTCAATATTCTAAATGTCTCACACTCCCAGTGACACGCATAACATTTCAACTTAGAACAGCAACGCTTTGTGCATACAAAAGAATCGAAGCGCTTTAAAGTTTCTTGACAAAATTTATTTCTATAAATTCTTTCAATTGAGTTATTAATCATAATTTCGAAAGCCAAGTGAAAAATAACATATTTGGCAATTGAAATTTAAAAATCTACGATAAACAGACAAACAGACAGACAGACAAACAGCCAGAGAACAGCAACAAATCCCTGTTGAAAAAAAGCTACACATCTTGTCATTCACGGACGTGAAATTTTAACGCATTCAATATGCAACGCACGTACTTAATATTAAAAACGAACCATGACAACAACAACAAAAACAACAATATACATATATATTTTAATAAAATAAAATAATCATAAAAAAATAATAACAACAACATAAAAACTAAAAACTTGATGGAATGATAAACATCTTGTGGTTTTTTGCTTAACATACGCGACTCTTGTGTTCATTTTGATTATGGAAAAGTTTCATTTATTAACTTTTTTTTATGTGTATGAATGTGTGTGTGTTTTTTTCGAGTGCGGCTGTGGATGTTAGCGGTTTTAGTCACTTTTAACAAAAAACCAAAAAACGTACATGACAATTATTTCTATGAAAATGATGAACAAAATTTACGTGCAATTCAATGAGCCGGGCGACGGGAAAAAAATACAAAATTTTGAACGTGATTGGCTGAAAAGGAATTCAACTTTGTGTCAATAAAACCGATAATACATATTAGCTGGAATTGAAAAGGCTACATATCACAAGACGAATGACTCATAAACTGATCAACAAAGCCCGAGAAGTTGTGGCGACCTTAAAGCTCTGTTTACAGGTCATAGTTTAGCTTATTAATGTAATCAAAGTTTAAATTGGTTTTTACCAAATGACTGGCTGGCTCATGAGAAAAATGCATTCTGAAAGCAAAAACGTTTGTAAAATTTATTGCAAAGATTTCCAAAAACTGAAAGCAGAATTGTAAAATTGCAAGAAAGCTTTTATTATCCTTTTATACAAGTGCATAGCTTTGCAAACATGATTTCATTATTTTTAGCTTTTTTCGTGCTATTTTATATATCCTAAAAATGGAAAGGAAGTTCCTGGACCATAATAGTTACACGTATTGTTTGTTCTACTTCAATTAAATCGGTTGATATGAAGCTTTTTATAGCAAAGTTTATATTGAAAATATAACAATTATATCAAAAAGCTTTTATGCAAAAAGCATACTTTTATTAGGCTGATAATTCATGCTAAAAACAGCTTTTGTAAAATGGCATTATGAAAATTTAAAAACAATATCTTCAAGTTCCAATTGGTCGTATATATAAATAGTTATACATATAAATGCGCCACATATATAGTTGTGGAACACTTTTTAGTATTTGATCCTGCACCGATACTGTTGAAACATGTACCGTTCAACAGGCATTTTAAAGTAGATATGCATTGCACAATTCTTTCTCAAATTCTTCGCTCAGAAGTGCTAAAAAAGCGAGTAACAATCTTTCTATTTCTCCACATGAACGCTCAAAGCTTTTTAAATGAATGGTAGAAAGAGAACAAGAGCTTTTTGTTGTTCTCTAAAAATATGTTTTCCAATGAATAAAATTAAATATAAAAATTTACTTGTTACTTTTTTAAACTTTCCCCAGCCCTAAATAAATAAATAGAGAAGCGCATATTTAAAAAAAGTACAATAAAGATTTATTTTAACCACCGTGCGATCCCAGTATATACAAAAATATAACAACATGGTTTTGAAATTTGTACAGCCCTTTGTTCAATTAATCTTAAAAAATATTGTCAGGCCTTAATTGATTATGAAACTATTGATTCTTGCCTCTAAACTTTTATTAGTCCACAAAAATTTTTAACACTTTAATTGAAAAGCTCCCAAAATTTTTCCAAGCTTTTATGAAATTATCAGATTAAAATTATTTACTCAAGATTATATATTATTGATTTTCGGTCTACTTTCTTCTGGTTTAGTAGGTCAGGCAAAACACTTTTTAGTTATAAATGAATATTTATTTCAGCAACTCCATGACTATTCGAAAAAAAATTTAGTTTGTATTACTGAACAGGGCTGTTTTTTAAGGACATTTCGAAATCTTAAGCTCTTATCTTCCAAAATATTTTTATGCACATAAAAATAAAACATCATTTCAAGTAGCATTTTTTATTTGTAAATATTTATTTGTATTTCATATAGTTTTTATTTAGAAAAAAAATCAATGTAAATAATTAAAATGTAATTTGTTGGAAACTGAGGAAGACATGACAGGATACGCTAAGATACATACATACAAACATACATACTCGTACATACGCTATATAAAATTCAAAGTACATAATAATGACAGTAAAATATTAACTATTAACTAACGGAATCATTTGATTAAAGTAATACTTTAATTTAAATATTTATCTAACACTAATTAAAATTATTATTTTTTTTTATTTATTTAGTTGTATTTTCTATATAACAACAATTTACTTAGGAGAAAAGACTTTCATTTAAAAATTACTTAAGAATTTAAAATTAATTGCAAAATTATTTTGTTTCCTGGAACACTACGTGTTCGGGCAAGTCCACTTAAGTTAAAAATTTATTGCTTATTTATAGAAATTTCTATGCTAAAATCTAGTTTATATTATTCTAGTTTATATTACGGTCATATGCAATTTAAGTGGAAAAAAATAGTTCAAGATTTTAAAATAAAATTAAAAAAGAAAAACCCACAAGCCATAACAAAGAGCAAACTGCTAAATTGCACTGAAATTTTAAAGCATTTTCATATGACTTCAGAATCATATTCATAATCAAGTATTTATAAAAACTATGTCCCAAAGCTCACTTCAAGCAAAAATTATTATTTATGAATATGCCAGTTGAGGTAAACTTTAACTGAGAATCATGTCACTGGTTTTAAAATTAAAGCAGCTTTAGGAAGAAAGAAGAAGAAGTGCATTTACAGATCACTTATGACTTGTTGGAGAGTTGATATTTAAAGCTAAATAACTTAAGCTCATGCTACAGTAATGTAAAATCTATTACGGCAACTACAAATTATAAACATAAAAATCTAAAAATAATTTATTAAGATTTTCTCTAATTTACCAAAAGATTACTGGGCGTGCAAACTTCCTTTTAGGGATTAAAAATATGTTGAACCACACTGTACTTGTATCGTACGATTAGCGTCTCATAATGTCTTCTATACTAAAGCCAGTGCGTTTGACAGGCGGCGGATTCGGTGGTGGCTGGTTATGGCTGGGGCCCGCTAGAGTGGACGATGAACTAGAAGCTTGAGATGACGTGTTAGCAGTTGACGACAGGGGCGCTGTGGAAGTGGCAGACTCTAGATGAGCACTCCGATGGGTGTGATGCAAATAGGGTTCCGCTATTGTGGTGGGCTTATTTGAGGGAGGCTGGGGAGGCGGAGGTGGGGGCGGCGGCTGATTCAAATGATAGTTGGTTGGCAAATATGGAGCCGGCTTGGGTGTCATATTACTCGGTGGTGGTCCCAAATGTGAGGGAGGTACTGAAGCCTCTAGTTTCATTACAGAAGCGGCAGCTGCCGTTTGTAAAGCGTGTAAATGTGGCCTCGACATGTTGAGGGCATACAAATTAGTATTTGTGTTAAACGAAGGGCCTCTTTGATTCAGGGCCTGCAACGGTTCAAACTCTACACCCAAAGAACGTTTGCGTATGGGTATGGAGCCCAGAAAACTGGGCACCGGTTCATGAGGTGAGTGTAGGGGTGGAGGAGGCGGTGGAGCTTGTATTCTTGTAGCATCTATAATGACGGGCAAAGCAGTTGCAGGCAGGGATGCTGCTGGAGCTTGAACTTTCAAGTCGGTAGGGTTATGCATTAGATTTTTATTGTGGAGATCTCTGCGTACATGCAACAGCGGCATATATGGATTGTTCGAATCGCTTGCCGCATGACTTACCATGGGCCCCATGTAATTTGTTACGCCCGTGCTGGTACTGGGCACAGCATAATCTGTGGATGGCTGTGAAGTTAGTGGCACTGCGGCATTTATATGTCCACTGTTTAGCAGGGCTAACTCGTCTGCTGCTCTTTGTTGGTCTTGTGTGGGTCTCATGGTGTATTGCTCGCCACCCTCATGATGGCAGTGAGTAACACCCTGGTTTTGATTCTTCACTGGACCATCAACAACATCATTTTCCGTTTTACGATAATTTCTTTCCATGATCTCTTCTTTGACGGCAGAAGGTTCTTCAGTTTCGGGCTGTTCCTCTTCTTCCTCGTCATTTTCTTCGGCCAATTCATCATCAGAGTCATCATCTAGTATCTCGCGATCGAATTGAGCTTTACGCTTTAATGTCAAACGTTCGGCCATAGAAATACGCTGATCACCCTCTAGCAGCTCTTCATCGGCCTCTTGCTCCGCCTCCAATTCGTGGCTGGGTGTACCAGATAAATGTCTGTGCACTGGCGAATGACGCGGAGAATCAACTTCAAGCAAAGAGTCTTCTTCATCTCCACTTAAATTACGCGAGTCATCCTCTTCTTCTACCACATCTACATACTCGCCGGGCACATCTCCCACAGCATGGGTTAGCGTATGGCGTCTAAGATCGCAATTGCGGCGAAACACTTTGCCGCAAGAATTGCACTCATAAGGCTTGTGGTCCGTATGAGTCAGCAAATGGGTCTTTAAGTTGGAACGTTGATTAAAACTCCGACTGCATACCGGACACTTGTGGGGCGATTCCTCCATGTGCAATATTTTGTGGACGGCCAAAGTGCGTGATTGGCAAAAACCTTTGCCGCACTCGGTGCACTTGAAAGGCTTCTCCTTGGAGTGAATGTATCTGCAACAGAAATATTTATGTTGAGAGTACATACTTTTATACTTTTCATAGTTTCTATGGCGATAAAAATTGTGCGCTTGCGCAAAGGCAAGAGAAAAAATTTCTCTTTAAAAATTAGCGTTTGCTTTCTATATGAGTTGCACTAGTACAACGTGATCATATTTTGTGCCATTGCATGAAAGCATGGCAGTGTGTACCAGTGGCAAATTTTATAATTTTTATGTACTTCTCTGTGTGGCATTGCCTTTTGCAAATTTTTAAAGGACAACAAAAGAAATGCTTAAAGGGATACCAAAAATTACGAAACTGACAACTTTCTTAATAATTTTAACTCTTACCTGTGATCCCGTAAGTGATCTTGGCGCCGAAAAGCTTTGCCACAGATATCACAAGAATATGGCCTTTCATCCGTGTGTGTCCTTTCGTGGATTAGTAAATTGTAGGACTTGGTGAATTGCCGATTACAAAATTTACAAATAAACTGCTTTTTAGGTCTCGACGCCCGGCCGGGAGCTCGCAGCAGACGTCTGTCTAGGCCGGCATGCATCGAAGGCGGCATACCAGGTGGAAATAAAGCAGCTGCTGTTGCCGATGGAAATGTAAAGCTGGCTGCCCCAGTAGGTGAAGGTCCGGGACCACCCAAATATGGCGGTGGATACATAACAGAACCCGGTACACCCGGAGGCGGTACTTGACCAGGGCGGGGCATTAACATGGCAGCTGCTACAGCGGCTTCACGTAGAGCCAGCTCTTTACGTTTATCCGCCATCATGGCCATGATTTCGAAATTCGAACCCCTTTTATTAGGATCCTTGGCTGCCTCGGCTTCCATCATGCCAGCGTACAGAGAACCAGGACCCCTTAAAGAACTGCGATGAGATGGCAAGACCGGCACAAATGCCGAGTTCGAGGGAGTATTATTGGACATATTTTAGGGATTCAATCAAATTTTTCTTAAATAGTAAATTGTGGTCTATTATTGGTAACTTATTGAGCTGGAACTCTTCTTCACTGCGTTGCTCAATACATCCAAATGAGATTCAATTGTTAAGCTGCCGAAAAGTTGTGTCAAATTAAGTACGTGATTCCAAGTGGGCATTATTCATCATAACGAAGTTCACATAGTGGTAGAATTGCGAACTCTGCAAAGAAGGGAAAATAAATTGATTTAATAAAAACTATTTTTATTTGATGAGTGACTTTCAATTTTAAATAATCGTGTGTTATTCTTTCAATTGTGCCATAAAATTATTATTTTCGTATTCACGTTTTAGTTAAACCTTCAGCGTCACTGTGACTACGAAGTTATTAATTGTAAATTTGTATCTGGAAAATATTTCTTTCTTCCTTTATTCTCTAGTAGCGCGATCGCTGTTTTATGTTATAAAATGCTCTGTTTTCATGTCGAATAGAACTTTCCGAATTGAAATAAAAACAAAATCAACAAAACAATCATGGAACAAGCGAGATAAGGTTCTTTTAGGTTTCTTGTTTGCAGTTAGTCTTATTAATGTTGTTGTTAAATGGCACACAGAGTCTCTATGTCTGATAACAAAGAATCCGCGGCAGAGAATTAAAGGAGTTAATTGTAAAGATTTCGCTGCAAAGATGTGGTATATGCCAGAGCATATCACTAACGTGTACTAAAGAAGTTTTCTTTTATACATTCCAAAACACAAAATTCTTTATGCCACAATTTACATGAAAAATATTTTTTAAACTTAAGAATCCACTATTTTAAATAGCTGGTTTGAACATTTGATTCTAATAGCAGGTTGCTTTTACTTCATGTACGAATTTACGGCAGTGGTAATGGAATGGTAAACAGTAGTTAAAGTCAACTGCCAGCACCGAGACCCACCACAGAAATGCAGAGACACACTGACAGACAGACAGACTTACTGCGGGCCATATAAAACATGTTATCACAACAATAGTGTAACGGAAAATATTATCAACATATTTTAAATGAAATTCTTTGCCGCATTTCTTTGTTGTTTTATTTTTGTTGTTAATCCAAAACTTCAATATTAAAACTGAAACAAATTGATAAATTTCTCATTCGCTTTTGTGCACCAAGAATTGGGGATCATCATCATGTCTGGAGTTTTTATGTATTTTAAAATAATTTCAATTTTGAGTGTTACAGATTATTTAGTTTATGGTCAACTTTAAGTAATTTGCTTAAGTTAATTCCTAAAATAATAAAAAAAATATCCTGATCTTGTGCCCAAACTTTCACAAACCAATTGAGAATTATATTAAAATAAGCCTGGTAGGGTTTGAAATATTTAGAAAACACGAGAAGCAAACCTCATGCGATATGAATCTATTATATTTTTCCGCGATGGCATCATAAATAAAATAGTTTCTTAGTTTCAAATTAAATTCAAACACGGTCTGAATGAAGTGCAAAAATGATCGAGTGTCGTTCTCAAGTTCTCTAGTTTCACTTGAACACATTCCATTGCGGTAGAGACAAAACGGTAAAAAATACGTTACTCTAGTGGATCAATAGAGTTGAGCACCCTTCTCGCACGGATAAGCTTATTCAGCTTCTATTATACGAAGTCTAGTAACTTGAAATTAGACTTTAAAGCACCGGACTTGGGTACACGAAATTTGTTTTCCTGTTTCGGTCGGATGGATAGTGCGGAGATTAGATGGAACGAAATATACCGTATTAAAAATTCCGAGTCAGTGGAATGTTTCTTTTAACACATAAAAACTGTGGTCAGGTCATAGAACACGGCATCGTTTGTTCATCCCAAGAACATCAAGAGTTTCTGATTCCTCAGTGCTGATTATTACAAAAATCTAACAAAAAGAAATATATTCTGACTCATTCTGTGTTTCACAAAATGACGAAAAATAGAAGTTTTGGTATTTTTTATTAAAAAAAATATTCCAGAAATATTTTAAATAGTTTGAATTATTTAAAAAAAATTTTTAAATTATTTTCTGAATCATGAGATATTATGATTAAATTTTCTTAAACTTTTTAAGTTCTTCCGATGCAAAAGATCTCACATCAGGTGCTTATATTTTTATATATTTTTTAACTTAGAACAACAAAATTCCAGAAATATTTTTAAAAAGTTTGAATTATTTAAAAAAGGTTAGAAAGCTTAGATTAAATTTTCTCAAACGTAATATTTTTATATTCAAAACAAAAATACTCCGGCAAAAGTTTTTAATTATTTCAATTATTTAGAAAATAATTATTTGAATTACTTAAAACTATTTGCCAAATCATTAAAAATTACAATTAATTTTTCTGAAACAAAAAAAAGTATTTCAATTACGCATTTCAATTTTTAAAGTCTCCTCTTTGAATTGCCCTCGTAAATACACGCGTATTCAAATGAAACCATGTGCACACGAGTACATGATATTTCGTAAAACCTGATATTCCCAAGAATTACAATGCAATTAGTTTTCGCCTTGGGACAGTAAATAGCGTATTTGGCTTATCTTTTAATATCGACCGCAATGCGTTTTACATCATTAGACGAAGATGTATTAAGAAGCAGAAAAAAGTAAAGGGTTTCTCAGGCCCAGTTGCTGCTGTTGTCGCTGATGATGATAAGAAAACTTCCAACAAAAACAATAACTCACAACTCAAGAAGGCAAAGTCACTGTTTAAAATCTGTGTGCTCATTATTCAAAAAAAGCAAATAAAACAAAGTGTGGAATCGGCAATTTTTTCTTATATACAAAAAGAAACGGGCAATAATAATAAACAAAAAAAACAACAAAGATGTCGTTTAAGAAATAAGAAAAGAAAATATCTGAAGCAGCAGCAGCAACAGCAGCATCATCATCATCAACTGTGAGGTAGTTGGGCAAAGAGCCAGTGTGCCAGCCTTAAATAAATAATGGTCATCATTATGAGATAGATAATGTTGGTCTTTTGAATGTTGGGCAGGCTAAGCCAAATGACGCTAATGGAAGCAAACACAGTCAGACAGACAGAAAGACCGACAGTCATACGTAAAGAAGGCTTGTAAGACCCAGCAAAAGCGCACTTACTTTTATTTACTCTTAACATGTGACGGTTTGTAAATAATGAAATAGTGTTGAGTGGATACAAACAAGAAATAAATACATTTTTTGCATGGAAAAAAGTACCCAAGAGATATGGGATTTAAAATATATCATGCCTGAAATGTACTTTTCCTCAAATCCAAAGTACCAATTGGCCAACACGCATTTAAGCCTTCCAATCAGCTTAAATACACATCAACACGCACATTAACTAAAACAACAAAGATTATGAATCCAGAAGAGAAAGAACTAAAAAACAGAAAACGGCCTAAAACAACAAACATTCAATTTATTTAAGATTCAAAGATACTTGCAAACAGTGTTGCCACAAGGAAAATTTATTTCCCTATACGATCGACGATTGGCCAGTGATTTGCAAGAGGATAATTCGATTGCAGTTCTTATTTGCAACAACCAAGAAAGGCAGGCCAACTCCCACTATATACCCCAATATTTTAACATCCGACTCTATTTATTTAGTTGATAATAATCATATTTTAGATTTACACTGGAATTCAGAACCCAACTGATGATCAGATTATTTTTGAAGTTTTACAAAACTGCAGAGTATTTTGATTACGCATTGTTCATGAATGGCAACCGAAATTCAGATGCTTTGCCAGCCGGCTACTGAATATCTCTAAATAGAAATGAAATCTCAAAACATCCCGGTAGCCGTTTTCAACAACTGGCGACACCAAGTTATAATCAATTGCCACCCATAATTCCCAATAAAAAAACACCTTTTTAGCCTAACAGCCAAGAGTTAAAATGGAACGTGTTAAACAAACTGCCCATTCATACTCGATCAATAAATGTTTATATAATCAAATCGCAACGGCAATACTGCTTACCCTGATCGCATACATACACACACACATTTTTATATCGTCAGTAAGTTATATTTTGATTTGAAAAATTTCAGTTTTTTTGTTTTCTTTGAGTCTTAAAAAGTGGGTTTTTATTTCACTATTTAAGGCTCTTGCATTTTTACTTAAATCTGGGCTTACAGTGGACCCAACAAAAGTACTGTAACATGCGCACCACTACATTGAAAGCCACACTTTCATAGATACTTAAAAATTAAGATAAATGTTGCTTAAAAATTAAGAGCCAACCAAAAAGTAAATTAAGAGAAGGAAAGAGAAAATTTCAGATTTGTAATAGTGAAACGATGTATTAAAAAATTAACCACAAACGAAGTATTGAATTTTTCAGCAACATCCAGATTAAGATAAATAAATAAAAAAGCAGGAATTTGATGAAGGAAAGAAAACCAAAGACAAAAATTATATAAATGCAGGTGGTCAATTAATTGTTTGCAAAACCAAACATTATGGAAATATTCCATTGAACTGTACAACACTATGATAATGATGGAACAAATATATTTTTAGTGGGTCAAAATCTGAGTCAAGGAATCAGGAAAAGTAATCGTTAGTTGGTTACAAACGCTGTTTTCAGGGTAGCCGAGATATGCTAAAGTAAACATGGAGTAGCTGTAATTGCTTACGCGTTGGTTGTATGGTAATTGAAGATCCTTTTCAGGTAACCGCTACATTTCCATGATCAGTAATTAAAAACGTTTAATTATAACCAGTTACTGAGTATGACAACAGCCTTTGATGTTTCATATTTCATGAGGAAATTGGACACGAGAACTGTATCAATACTGAACTCATGTTAACACGAATTCCAGTGTTGCCGTTTGGTTATTTTCGTCATGTTCCAGTTCTTGAATTTTTCTTTTCATTTCCCTTAAGCCAAACTATTGTAAAATCTTCTGATTTCAGATATTTATGAAATATAAAATTCCTTTTTTTTCTCCTTTATTCTTTACTAACTTTCTTGAAAAATATTTTTAAATATTTCTCAAACAACAAAAAGAAAATATATACATTTTTTTCTATTATTGTTTTGTTAAAATTTTTGGGTCCATCTACTCGCCTTGGCGACAACATCGAAAGCTATCGAAGTCTGGAGTAAAATTTCTTGGTCCAGTGGCTGTCTGCTTTAGTTTCGGTCTATTTAAATCTCCACATTTTGTATTTTGGACCGGTATTCGGGATGTGAACCCTACTGATGCATTGTGTCTTTGAGATTCCACTGTAAATCGTAAAGTTCTTAAATTTTCACGTTATCGGACGTCTTGTATTTATGTTGCTTGCCGAAAAGTTTGAATGAGTAGCGAAAAGCATGAAATTAAATATTTTTTATTTGCAAATATTTCGTCAACAAATTGTATGCATAAAAGAAGAGTGGCTGACTGGCAAAATAACAAACGTTTCTTTTGGGCAATCGTGTACAAAATGCTTCAGCAAGTGCACTTGATACTAAAGATCGATATATTTTTTTATTTGATATTTATTTTTTTGTTAAAATCAATGAGATTTCAAACAAAATCAATTGCGATTGTTCAATGTGCAGCAGAGTTAAAAAGCTGTTTTTAATATCTTAAAGTATACTTTAAGGAAGACTATGAATAGTCGTCAATGTCTTAACATTTAGCTACGGTTTTTAAATTATATAAAATTTTAATTTTTGCAATAACTCTTCTGAAAATTAAAGAACATTTTGGGGAATTCGCGACGAATATCTCCAAACATAAATAAAGCTTATTAGAAGCAGGGTTATGGTCCATCCCCCTTATAAGCAGACCCATGCTTAATGAAAAAATGTGTCTTACAATTTGACTAGAACCACCGGCGCTTATGCATTTTGACACACTGAATCAGAAACTGCAGTCCGTTTAACGCGTGATTTCCGAAAAGCCGTTTATTAACGAGAAAAGCTTCTTATTTTTCTGCTGTACGAGCCAAATGGGCCCCAGATTTAAATTCATGTAGTTGATATAAATTTAGATACCTAAAAGTACCAAAAATTACAGTGTGTATGTGAACTATTTTCATATGGAAATTAAAAAAGAACAGTTGCAGTTCTTATACTTTCAACGCATTAATTTATGAGGCAAAACGTAAAGCTCGCAACAGAAAGTTTCCGCTATCTTGGGGGTTACCTTGTATGGCATTTGCATTTAAATGGGAAAGCAATTTCTATCCTAAACCTTTTTCTTGTGTAAAACATAAAACTTTCGTTCAATTAACTAATTAAATTTATTTAATAATTTTTTTTACATTCCAATCTTTTTGTAAACTTGCATCTTTATAAAAAAATGCAAACTCATAAACTATCGCACACATTAACCGCCATTTTTGATTCGTTCTTCAAAAGTTGGATGGAAGAAACGATTTTGTTAAGTAAAAGTTTTATGATTTTTGCAAGGAACTCGTCTGGTTCAAACTGCTACTGAATTTTTATTTTTACTATTTGCAAATATTTATGAACATAAATGGAATTAAATGGCTGGCTGCTTGGCTTTCCATGTACTCATATGTGTGTGTGAGTATGTATGCGTGTATAAGCGCTTCTTTTTTATCTGTTACCTCTTTTGCCACTGTACACCACATAAATTTCACTAATTATAATTTTGTCTCGTGTTTACTTTGGTTGTTGGTTATGAAAGATAATTACAGGCCATAAAAATACACACACACACACAAACATACAATCGCCTTTGCCAACTCTAGTATGAACCAAACCAACAAGAAAAAAAGAAGGCTTTTATTACAAACAAACAAAAAATCTAAATGGAAAAGAACAACGAACAGGCTCTGTTATCAAGACCCACTACTTAATCGAGAATAATTATTAATATTACAAACCAACAACAACTATCGATCTGGCTACGGAAAATAAACTGGAATCAACTATAAACATCCACCTTAAGGGGGCCTTTAGAAAAGCCCCAGTATGTTAACTTTTTCCTTGCATGCGAACATTTAAGAAAATTCATTTTAAACAAAAACATTAAGCAACATGCATGCTGGCCATGCATGACTGGCAATCTGAGGTAAAGAAAATGAAAAGATGAGAAAAAGCAGCTCCAACATTAAATATGAGATCGAGATCCAAAATGAAGCAAAAAAACTACGAAAAAAAATTAGCCAGGAAAAAAGGCACAGAAGATAACAAATTTTTTTTAACTGCCAATGAAAAAACAATTATGCCGTAGGGAATTTGTTCAAGCCGAGGTGCTGGTAAGGAGGATGTAGAGGACCTGCAAGTCGTGGCCGTTGTGAAGAGAGAGTGAAGCTTAAATGGTGACGTAGAGTCGGCGGTTTTTGTTTATTTAAGTCTTGAAGAAATAACAACAACGCAAAATGGATTTAATTAGTCTTGGACACAGACTCCAAGATAAGACTCACGAGAATTTAAAGATGGAAGATGAGAAATAAAACAAAATCTTAAAGAAAACATGTATTAAATAAAAAAAGAGTTCAAATTAAATGTGAGAAGATGCTGAAGAGTACAAAAGAGTTAAATTTTTGAAAGGTTTTACTTTTCCAACTCGAATGCTGGTGGTGGTGGCACCAAAAGAGGCGAGTACCTCAATGATGTGGTACTCGACGACTAGATGTTTGTCAGGTTTTTTTTTCTTTTCTTCTTCTTGTCTTCATGGTTGTTGGTACAAACATCAACGTTTTTCTTCTTGATTTTTAGATTTTTATTTATTTTTTTTGCTTTTTATTTGTTTGGCTTTCATTGAGACTGATTTTCAGTTTTGGCCAAAGATATTTTCTGTTAGTTGTTGTTGCCGTATTTACTTTTTTGCTTACTGGTTACGGCACCACACTGTGTTCGGTGGCAATGACAGTGGCAGCTACAGTTGTATGGTAAACGTGTGTGCGGTTGCTCTGTAAGCCGCCAACGTAGAGAATAGTTCATTTTAAAAAACCAACAAACATTAAAGGCACGCACACTCTAACATCTCACACACACACACACACATACACAAGACTCGCTCTTTACATGGACAATAACAACACAGGCTTTGCTTGAAATATTGATTCAGTAAGATTTTTAAATTATTTTCAGATTTATCAGTGACGGAACATGATCTCTTTTATCAGTTTTGTTTTTTTATCGCGGTACCAAAACGAAGTTGTTAAATTTAAGAAGATTTTGTTTTGTGTACTATTTTTGTCAGCTCCAAATATGTCACTGATTTGCTAAACGGAACTCCAACCACTGTATCAAATTTGAGCTTTATAATACTAGTAACACAGTTTGACACAAAAAAATCTCAATTTAGCGCATCCTGTAGGCCAGATTCACACTTCATACGTGTAAAATGCTATCCATACTTTTTTGAATAACATTTTTAATTGAATATTTGACCAGCATAACCTGGATGACCCCTACATATGCAACGCATTGTACCGTATCTACAAAAAAAATATGAGAGATAGATAATTTAACCATTTTTGTTGTCAAATCGCTTGCGAATTTTTGCTGCAGTACCGACGGATAAGGTTGCACATTTTAGTACCTGATAATATCAGTCGTTTAAGGTAGTATTCACGGGTCAGTATTATGCCTTCGTTCTTGCTACAGCCAATGAAAATTAACACAACAATGACTACGCCCAAAAGACGAACCCAGTCTCCTAGGCCTCACACCCACTTTATTTACATCGCATTTGACTTCCTTAATATGTTAATATTTTCAGTGCAGTGCTCTTGAATAAATATATTTTTGGAATAGTTTTTAGTAATAAAAATACAAATTGTAGAAGGGCAAATAAAATACATAACAAAAGACTTCGACTCTTCCACTGTATTTTCTTTTTACCCAAAGTATAACCTCTTTCTTTAGTTTAAAGGCCTTGGCAACCACTCTCTCCCTCTCTCTCTCTCACTTTCTTTCAGAACCTGTGATTAAAAAAGCGAGCGCGTAAAACCGACACCCCAATAACGAAGTATATAAATGAAGCGATCAGTGCTTGCAGGATTAATTTTAAATACCGGCAGTTTATGACTGATATAGAAGCCGATCTCGTTAATGATACCGAAATAGAATATTAATTATCATTGAATCCGTTGATTAAAACACGCACAACATTTCAAAGAATACTCATAAAAGTTTTCTATATATTTCCCTTTAAAAGCATTCTATCAAAAGTTCCTGATATTTTTCGCTTATGAAAAATTTTAAATTTCTATTCGAATATTTTAATACATAAAGAAAAAATATTTTTATTCGCATAAACCAATCAAAGAAAAGCGGCTTTCTTTAGTTTTAAATGTTTATTATTATATATTATATTGTATTTATTTGAATTTAATGTTGATCATTTCTAAATTTCTCAAAACCCATTTATAAAGTCAGAACAGCTTGCATCTTTCTGCTATCAAGAAAACCCAAGTAATTAGAACTTTCATCTGATCTCCACATGTTGAGGTCTTAAGTAGATTCGACCTTTTTTGCGATAATATTTTTATTTTATACAAAAAAGTAATTTATTTGAGATTCCTTTATTTATTAAGACACAATTGCTTTCAGTTAAGAAAAGTATCAAATAAATTACATTTTAGTGCCTTAATATAGATTTTATTACTCTCTTTTCCTCGTAAATATTTTGATTGTTTTCCAAAGATAGAAAACTAAATTAGATGCATATCGAAAAGGTTGTTTTTGTTGTGTTTCCTAAAATTGTCAAAGTCTACGCTTTTGCTAGTGTAATTCCCAAATAGTTTTTGAAAGTCTGTAAGAGGGTTCGTTATGTTACAACATACCTGGCGACATAATGAACAAAGCAATTTTATTTGTATGTTGTATGAAAATTATCTTTATAAACGTGTTCTAAGTCCTCATATATTGTTATAAATACGGCGGCTAAGGTTTATGTGATATAATAAAAAATTCTCCGAATAAAGTGAGAGAGGAAAACGTCAATTAATTGAATCCTTTCAAGGTATCGATTGATTCAATTTGCAGTTGTAATTAAACAATTTCAGAATTCTAGAAATAATACTTTAAATAATATCTGCAGTTATTATAGGAAATTTCTCTAAGATACTAAAAATTTATTACCGTGCACAATTTACCTTTTTTTACGTTATTTTTGATGTATTTCAACTGTAAAACAACAACTTGAATTATATACAGATTTTATTTAATATTTTTTTTGCAAACAATGCATACAATTTCATGAGGGTTCTCAGAGCGCATAACGGCCAAATATCAACTTAAACTTCTGAGGACAAACTACGCATTCGATATTCATCAAAATTTAAACACAATTAAATGCAAATTTTAGTTCGACGTCAAGTGCAGTAATTTGTCCCCAAAAATAAATTGAGCCTGAAAGATTTTTTAAGTTTAAAGTTCAAAAAATTTTCTACTTTAAACTTAACGCTGCTTGTCATTCAAGTCAAATTTCGGTGTATTCAGGGAGTTATAATTGAGTTTTATGCTCAACATTATAGGGAATATTTTAATTCTCTGATATTTTGTTCTCAACACTTCCAAAGAGAAGGATAAAAAGTAACCTTCAGGTGCAAAATGCAGGCTACAACATAATGCGGCACGAAATTCTGCAACGATATAAAAATAAAACAGATAAAAGTTTATCTGGAAGACCTAAAACAAGTCAGAAGAAGGATGGAAAAGCACAACATTTAAAATTGATGGAAAAGTAATGAAACAAAAACTCACTAGATATATTTAGCAAAGCAGAATTTTTAATAAAGAAACGCTTTGGATTGATTTCTCAAAAGAAATATTAAATTCTTTATATACGTGACCACCCACAATGCACCCTCGTTGAACGGCAATTTTTATGATTCACTTCTCTTTGACAAACAATTGCATTCTGTTCCGATTTTTAATGTATCCCAATATTGTTATATTTATTATAAAGTTATCCAAAACTTTCTACTATTTTTTTAAATATCATGGCACTAATTTATACAATTTCCCGCATAATTTAGAATACAATTAACATGTCAATCCATTTTGTATGTATAATTTGATACAATTTTTACATAATTTCTAATTAAAAATGCATTTTATATTAATTTAATTAGAAACCTTCGCCTTTTTATCTCAAAACTCGAAAGTAAAGATTAAAAAAGATACCAAACATTTTCAGAATAAGAAAAACCTGTTCGTTCATACGTTTGGAATTTTTAAAGATGCATCGTCGCCTTTTCTTTTTTATATATTTATTTTTTATTTTTATTTGTTTTAATGTACATATTTTGTTAACGAAAAAAATGGAAGAAGAAAACAAATCATATCACTACTCTTAGATGGAGAAAAAAGATCTTAACGATCTTGGGCATAAAGCAAAGACAAGGAAAAAAATAACTCTAGAAAAGACAACATAAATGTTTGAACAGCATTAATGCTTTCAGTCAAGCACTCAGGCAAAAGCAAAAGACTAAATAAACGTTATAACGACAAACACACAAGCCGAACGACACACAGCCAGGCAGACGATCCGACTTAAACACAGAACAACCGATCAATTGTCTGTCAGTTCATGCAAACGTGTTATTAACGTTTGTTCATGCCAGGCCTAGAGAACAACGAACCTTGGCATGGCTCACAAGCAACTAAACAACCCATTCAACCAAACAAACAGCCAACCAACGAACCAACAGCCAGCCATCCATTTACCCATTCAGCTAACCGAGCAACCAAACTAACCTACCAAACGACCAGGCTTCTTCTGCCATCCGTCTAACCAACTTTTATTCAATTTTTATTTTTTTTCTTTACTTTTTTTATTACAATTTTCTGTTGTATTTTTTTCTTAATTTTATTTTTTGTTCATTCGCTTACACACGGCAGTTGAAATGTGTTTTTCTACATTTTGTTTTGAAATAGGAGCTGAAGCCAGTGCAGCTACCAAAACGCTCCTCAAGTAGTCCCAATGTCTTCCCACACGCCACAGTATAAAAATTGTAGACTACGTTATATATTTTAACGTTTTTACTAGACACAAATAAACACAAACACACATGCACTCAGAAACTCGCTTGCTCGCACACACACACACTCACTCAAACACGATCCATCTCACAGATACATTTTCTAACACAAACTTACTTGATTTCTTCTTTTACTTCAATTCAAATTTTCCGAGATCGCAAGAATTTCACATAATTTTTTCGATATAATTCTGGCTTCTTTTGAAATAAATTCTTTTCAATAAATCTTTTCAATGCAATTCCTTAATTATTTTTGATTTGTAATTTATTTTATATAAATTTTTGTATCAAATTCATTGCAATCATGAATTTTTGTAATATCACTATCTTTGATCAACACACACACACACGTTTACACCCCCATGTCATGGTAGTGGTGTTTGTTTTTTATTTCAGAAATATTTATTTTCCTTTTTTGATCCGTCGTTATTCCGTCTTTTCAAATTGCAGGTGCGTTACCTACGATCAACTCTTTACGACTAATCCCTGAGTATCTGTGTTTGGGGGGGCATTGCGCCACAATTGTGTGCACACTGAAACCTTTTCGGTTCGACAATCATTTATCTAGATAAATTCTGATTCTCATTTACTCTCTCTTACTAATAACTGATATCTCTTTTCATTCGCCTTTCGTGCTCTCTTTCTCCGCTAACGATCTTTATTTTCTTCTATCTCCAATAAGTTTTCTGATGTTTATTTTTATATATATTTTTTATTCATAATAATTATACCTGTTTTGTTGGCCGTAAGGTATTTTACTTGCTATGAACTGGTTTATTTCAAGAGTATGCGTGTACATGTTCGCCCGTCCGTCCGTCCGTTCGTCTTGCTGCTTTTTTATCTTTCATATGGAATAAAACGTTGTGCATGAGACTGCGATGGATGTTTAGGGTTTCATGAACGCTGTAGGTTTTAGTACTTTTTGTGAGGGTACGCAAAAGTATTGCAATAATGGCTCTCCTTTAATCTTTATTGAATTTCTTAGGCTGCCATAACGAGAGATTATAAAAATTGTGTAACAGGTACGTTTGATTGTTTGACTTACGTGGCTAAAGTATTCAGCTTCCATTCAAGCAAAATCTCAGTGAATTATTTTTGAGAAGCCACTGAACTTCTGTGTCTGCCTCTGCAGGACTGGATCCAAGTACTCTCTTCCGGTGATCGCTGCTAGATCCAACCTGAGGCATTGCTATATTAGTCAGGCCACTCAGAGCGATCTCCAATAACTCTCAAAAAACATCTGGTGCATGGTTCCCTAGAGACTTGTGTATCGAGAGATGCAGAGCTAAACACTGGCAAAGGAAAGGGTAAAACCACCTCTCCCTTGCTTTGTTCGCAGCAGCGATCACTACAGGACAGACATATCCTACTGACAAATGTCACACGCTTTTACAAAATTGCTAAAACATTTCGGTACGAAACGTGGAATATCTCAGTCCACCAACGTCTTCTCTATTGAATTTCTCGTGATGATGATTGCCTTGTATATTAACTACTACTTCCACTAACTGTTCGCTAGAAGTTTCTTTTATTTATTTTAATTTTTCTACTCCATGTTTTTTGTTTGTTTGTAAGTATAATCGTATGCTGACACAATGTGTGTGTGCCTATGAATATATTTATGTTTATAGAAATATGAAAAAATAGAAATAAACAAAAACTATTTTTAAAAATAAGAACAAAAAGAGTAGGCCTTAAACGATCACCAGATAACACTACAATAGACAACCAAATAATATTTATTGCAGCCAGCAATTTTTCTAAATTATTTCATATTAATTAATCATAAGAAGGTAACAGGTTTTGTGAGTAACTTTTGCTTTGAAAATTCGCATACTCTGGAGCAAAAAGGTGGGCACTTACGCATCTATGATTTTGTGGTACTGACTTATGTACTTTAAAGTCATTGAATATTACAGCATGTTACCGGTTTCGAAACGAATACGTTCATAGATTTGCACAATTATTTGAAATTTTTGATTAAGTTTTCGAAGTCGAAAATAGAGCTTTCACAAAGAGCAAAAGTTTAATATATTTTGTTATCCAAAGTATGATTGGCATAACAATATATTTTTCACAGCACTTGTAAATAAAGATGCCCTCATGTCGCATAAATCTTTCATGTGTTATTCTCTTTATTAAATAACAAACGATTCAAATTAACCAACTCAACTTGACTTTCACCCCAAGGCAAATTATTGGCTCCCACAAGTCGCTTTACGAATTAACAGAACAATTTTATATATGAAACATAAATAAAGTAGCACTTTAGAAAAAAGTGCGAAATATCACAGGGCAATTAAAAGAATATATTTTCATATCGTTAAAATAAAAAAGTCGCAGTTCCATTCATATTTAATAGTGAGTCAGTGGCGCTTAAAAGAAAAACTGTGGAAAGTTGTGAATACAAAAAGAATTTCATTTGTTTTAAGTCTAAATACAAAGAAACAACTTTTGATAGTTATAAAGTTTTATTATCTATTGTTAAGAGTGCACAGTTTCAAATATTAAAGGGTGATTTCTTTTAGCAGCTCACATATCTGGCTTAATAGCAACCTATTTCTAGCCGACAGTTGACTTGTGATTAACTTTGATTCACACTAAAAACTTCAAATGAATCCAAGTTTCTGTTCACACTATGAAAGTTTTTTCTCAGAAATTCTTATTTTTTGTGAAATCGATGATGCAAAAACATGTACTCCTCTCTCGCGATCCATAAAATATTTGATTGAATTATCTAACAGCTGAAGTAAAATTAAAAAACTAATACTTTTTCACTTGTCCTGCTTTTCTTGGAATTATAAATTTTTTTAAAGATCTCACTTTAGATATTCGTATATTATTGTGCCAGCATTATCGGGTGTAAATTCCAAACCCTTTACATATCGGAGAGGACATGTCGTTGGAGTGATAGTATTTCCGAAAATTAAAAAAAATATTTTTTTTTATTACTGAAAGAATTTGTAAATATTCCATGAATGATCTGCCAGATCACCTGATGTCTATCTTCTTTTTTTATTGCTCTGCCATGTTAGAAGCCTAATCTTTTATATATTAATTCCGCAAGATACTCAGGGGAATTCACCTGCTGACGCAACCCATTGTGCCGGAACTAAAAAACTGTGGGCATAACTTTGCGAATGATGAAAAGGGAAGCAATTTGTTACAGGCATTTAATATTCACTTCGCCGAAGATATTCCGCAAACGGGAATTTATGATCAAAATCCATGCCATGACACAGTCGATTTGACTTATTTATATACATCGCAAAAAACAAGATCCGGGAGCAAAATTACCGCATTCGAAGTCAACCGAAATTTTTATGCAAATTGTACATAAATTTCGATCGGTATTGAACGCGGTAATTTGGCCCTAGAACTTATTGAAAATCTTTTTCCTAAATAACGAAAAACCTTTAACACACAATTTTATGCAAAAAACTTGCAAGAGCGGGCGTTTGCAACATGTAGCGCACCCAAGAAACAAGTTAAGCATCTCCTGTGCCACTATCTTTTGACAGAAACACCAGCAGTTTGTTTTTCTCTGGCGGTTGGTTGCTACGTTCTGTTTCTTCAAAACCTTTTGCCTCTTTTGTCTTCTTTGGATTCCAGCTTGAAAATCATCTTTCGTTGGTTTGTTTCTTCTCTTGCACTTTTTATGTTGAAGCTTTTTCTGCTCGACTTTTTTCATATTTTATTTAGTTTTTTTTTTCGTTTTGATGATTTAGCAGTCAGTAGGCACATCAAACTGTAATCTTGCTACCATTTTACTGCAACTGTTGAAAACGTATCTTTATTATAATGTTTATAGTTACGTATGTGCATGTATGTGTATTCGTAAATGTGTGTGTGTACAGCGAACATTACTAGATACTAACTAACACTACTAAATTACAAAAAAAAAACAATAAAGAAGTAATAAAATATTCTATGTTGTTTAGTCGGCGTCGTATGCATGACTGAATGACTGAATGACTGACTGACTCTTCGCATATTAATTTGTGCTCGTATCCCACAGATGCATATTTACACACTCGCTTGCACTTACATGTTACACGTGCATTTTTGTTGTTTTCATCAATAGCAAAAAATAAAAAGCTGCAACTGCAAGTTAATACCTGAATAGCAAGCGACTACTACCGGCATCAAACGCCGCGATAGTTTCAGCAAAATAGTTGTGCTTTAGTGTTGGTAACACAAAGCATACAATTTATAATGGCTTTTCATGATGTTGCTGATGATGATGCTTTTTGCTACTCGTCATACAACTTACCAACCAACTACCAATTTTTATTTAAACTCAAAGCTACGAAACAACTAACCAACCGCTTACTACATACGGCTACTACTTTTTAATTTTAGCCTTATTGTTTGGCTTATTTTTTCCTTGTTTTGTGTGTTTTTTTTTGTTTTTTGTTTTTTGTTAATTTTGTTGTTGCTGCTACTTAATTTAATCGTATGCACAACTTGGCAACATCAACCAGTCAAAAGCATTCAACCAAACCCACCATCAAATGCAAATCGTCCAACTGACTGGATTCTCATTTACTTCTTTTTTTTTCTTTATTTTTTTTTTGCTCAAAAGACATTTAAATATTAATGCGTCTTTATATGCCCAAGTTTTTATTATCGTTGTTGGTGTTGCTGCTGTTGTTATACACAAAGATACGGGATCGCTAATGATCCATCTGAATAAATGAATGTCGTTTTGTTTTTTATTCGGTGGCAAAATAATTTCCAACGAAAAAAAATTAAATTAAATGTGAGTTTGTATTTCCATAACGGTCTTAAATAATCGCTTTAATTTCAAAAGCATTTTAATGCTAAATTAAGACTTTTTTCTCAAGCTCATTAAAATGCATGACACTGGCATTGCAGGAGATGCTGAAATAATTCTCCATGGTTTTGAAGGTTCTACGAAAATTTCAAAATAGTTCTGAAGAGTTCAAGTGCTAATAATTTAATAGATTATTCCACCTTGACCATAACTGGCACTCTCAATAGAAACGATGTTGTAAACAGGAGAATATGAATCTCAACTTTTATTCCTTTAGAGGTGCCAAGCAGGATAATGAAAGAAAATCAGTTTCCAAGACTATTCCTGCTAATTTTATAAATATAATGAGATCCTCCAAATAAAGATAAAGTATAAAATATAAAAATTTTAAAATATCATCGGTAATCGCTGCATACCCATCAGCCATATTATAGGGGTCGATACCGGTCGAAATTTGTACTGAAATCATATCGAAATATCAATCGATATCGAATGAGATAATTTTGCCCCAGGATATATTTAACTCGTTTTAGCAGAGATTGTTTAAAGGAAGAGTCCTTGAATTAAAAACAAGTGATCATTAACATCTATCAGCAAAGCTAAAAATATTTTTTTTATTTTATTAAAAAAAATGTGTAAAAAATCATAATTTAAACTATTTCAAAAAAAATCTTTTATGCTTAATGCAATTTTATGGAAGTACTATAATTATAATACTATCAGTCTTGTAGAGGGATACCAATAAATAAGTGAATAAAAAAAATAGGCAAATAATATAATTATTAATAAAAAAAATTCTTTGACAAGTAGGACCTGGAGAGGGCAAAACAAGGAAGTCGTTTCCCCTTTGAAGAAAACAAACAGGTTTGTCGGTGAAACTTACAACATACAGATCTGCATCTAAAACGACACTACATCTTTATATATTTTCGAGTGCCAGGATCGCAAGGGGATATGGCTCGGGTAATACCTGCCTCTCCGAATCTATTAAATTTATTTTCACGGTTTCTTTACATGCAAGCAAATGACATAAAGACAGTGATATAACACATTTCGTTGCAGTGATATAATACAGTCGGTATGAAATTATTCGTTATCGTTTAAGGTTCCGAACTTTTAGTAATGGACCGAACTTTATTTTTCGCTCAAAAATTCACAAAATTCTCTTGATTTTTATTTTTCGTTTTGAAACCGAAAGCTATTATCTGATCTTTATTTATTCCTGACAGGATAAAAGTCATTTCTTGGTTTGATTCATGTGCTTAGAAAGAAAATCATCTTGAAACTGGGAATCGGACTCGCGAATATCAACTCTACGCGTGAAACACTTTTTCCAAACAGCACTTTTTTGCACTCTCATTTCCAATCAATCAATACGATCTTGTTCCTTCACAACGACATATAATAAAAAGGTAACAATCACTTAGTGGAGACAATAAATTCGGTATTAAGTTGTCAAAAAATCGTTACTTTTAAAACATGCAATAAATTCATAGTTAAAATTTGTTCTTCTATTTCTATTGAAGTCAATACTGTGATTTTGGTTACCACAACCCACACTAGGGAAACGTATACCCCAAAGTAGCCAACAGCGTTGCAGTGTCAAACCGGCCAGCGAAGAAATATTACCAAACACTAGACGGTAGAGTACTTTTAAAAATTTCGCATGCATTTCTTAAAACTTTTTTGTATATTTTGCGATTCAGTTGTGTGTAAAATTTAAAAAGAAAATGTCATATAAGGCAGACAACAACAAAAAATTCAAAAATAAAGCAAATCTGGTCTGTGCGAATATTTTATACGTATTTCGCTTTTCGTTTTGGAGATTTGCTGCTGTTGTTTTGTACTTTTTTTTTTGTATTATTATATTTATCTCATATTTGCCAACATTTTAATTTTACAAACGTTTTAATTACTACTGTTTAAATAACAAAAAGCTGTTGCTGTGTTTGCCATAAAACTACCTGTATTTAGAATTAATTAATGAGATCAATAAAAGACGTTCAAACATTTAAGGTGTTTGCGAAAAGAAATTAAATTGATTTTGTCATTTCATTTTAAGCTCTTGACACGAGACATTTTGTGGCATTTTTCTTTTTGTTGTTGTGAAGAATTATAAAGCGGTTTTTTGTTAAACTAATTCAATAGGAATAATGGAAATATGGACACGTAGATAACTGGTAGAGCAGAATTGTTGGGGTATTATTTTTTAATTTCTATTATTTCAAAACGTTTTTAAAACGCTCGGCTTAGTTAAGTTATGCAATACATGTCGCACCTTCATTTGCTATTCAAAGCCAAAACCTACCAGATCTCAACATATTTCTACAAATAAAACCAGTAAAGCGGTAGTATGTCTGTGTATGTTTTGCATAAAAGCACCCTACTTTTATACTTAACTTCAGTGACATATTACTCCACTCGTTGTTTCTCACAGTTTGATTTAAATGTTGTATATAAAAGATTTTTCATGCGAGTAATTTTCTTCATGCGAATAATATTATTCGATTAATCTGTGATATAATAATATTTATCACAAAAGCAAAAATTTTATTTTAATAAATTTTTTTGAAATACAATTTTGGAAATGCCTTTTCTTACATTAATTTTGTTCCACGGCTTTTTCGTTAAACATTTTAAATTTGCTTTTGTTATTATTCGAATAATTTTAGTCGAATAAACTAGCATTCGAATAGTTAACCCAAATAATTTGCTTTAAATATTTTGAGATTAACATATTAAAAAAATTTGTTTCATAACACTCCCATAAAATTATATTTTGTGTGAAAATTTGTTTTATAAACCTGTTATAAGTCCAAAGAAAAATTTATAACTTAAACATTTCATCTTCAAATCATAAATAAAAAAATTATTGAAAAAATTCGATTGTTGCAAAAAATATCATCTGATTGCAAAGAAGAGGACCTCCAAAATATAACAGCCGTTAAAAATATCCTTTTTTGAAATTTTCTAATCACACGATATGAAAAGTTCATCAGATTCGATAAGCGTCAAGATGGCAGCACTGTTGGCACTACTTAATTAAAATATTTGATCCAAAAATATATTATTTGAAGTCATAAATCGAAATTAGTTTACGCAAATATTCGCCCCAATAGATATTCCATTCGTTTTGAGAAACAGAGAGAAAATTTTTAATATTTGGAGAAAACAATTTTGAAAAATAAACAAATTATGTATCGATTTTTATTTATCGAGATTGATACTAATTAAAAATTACCACCTTCTGTTTTGCTTAACAAATCCCCAACTATTTTTCCAACATCCGGCAGCATGTGTTCCATATTAAAAATGAAAACATAGAAAATCCACAGTTTTTTATAACTTCTGTTTATTATAAACAAACAATTCAATAATTTCTTTTCAGTTTCTAATAAAATATATAGTAAATAAACAAACAGTTCAATGAAAAACATTAACAAAATCTAAAAGCTAAATTGCGTTCGGCACAATCCACACGAATTTGAAAGATAATTTATAAGAAAAGCGCTCTCTTATTTCTATCCGACTCTGTCTGAATTGTGCGAAACGCTCTTAAACAAATTTGAACATTTACAAACTTTAATGATAATAATAAAATATTTCATATAAATTGATCGGTGTAAATATGTTTTATATACTTATTTAATTTTATAAATTAAAAAAATAATTGCCAGTATATATTCGCTTATTTGTATAAAAAAATTGAACTTGGCAAAATAATTTTGAAAACTTCCATTTCCTCACATGAGTGAGATATTTCAAAACTTGGTTTCTTATTTTGTTTCAATATATATTGAAATAAATAAATAAAAATATTTGTTACAAAAATGAGTTTAATATTTATTATTTTAAGTAAACAATAAATAAAGTTCAATTTAGTTGCTTGTACGCACACATCCATCAAAGTCTCTTTGTGTGTGTGTGTGTGGTTGCAATTGTTTTTAGTTTATTTTAATATCAATACACATATACATTTTAGTTTTTGTTTTGTTTTTGTCATTTAACTATAGTTTCATTACCTTCTTTTTTAGTTTTATATATATATATATATTATCTAAAATTAATTTTTTTGTTTTAATATGTATTTATTTACTTAATTTATTTCTTGCCGTTGTTACTCTTAGACTTGCGAAAATTTTGTTTATTTCCATTTTTCCCAACGCTTGAAACTTTCCGAACTTATTTGTAGATTTGTAACCCTCGGAAATCTGCAGTTACGGTTGCAGTTACGGTTTAAAAATAAAGTCTGTCTTTAAATAAAGTCAAAAAGTACCTTTTGCTGCCTTTTTGGGTAGAACAGTCTTCATACAAAAGTTTCAATATTAAAAACTATATCAACTTGTTTTTAATTGTTTTTGTTGTTAAACTAACCAACGTAAATTTTTTAAATGTATATTTAAAAAAAAGTATTTCATATCATAAAGTACGTTTTAAAAAGTACTTCTTTCAAATAAAACCTTTTTGGAAAGTACCCCTTTTAAAAGTACTTTTTTGCGTTTTTAATTGTTTTTGTTGTTGAACTAACTAACGTACATTTTTTAAATGTATATTTAAAAAAAAGGTATTTCACAACATATATTACGTTTTAACGCAAAGTACGTTTTAAAAAAGTACTTCTTTCAAATAAAACCTTTTTGAAAAGTATCCCTTTTAAAAGAAATTTTTAAAAGAAAATATTAATAATTTTTAATTGTTTGTTATTGAACTAACGTACCTTTTTTGAATGTATATATTTGGAAAAAGGTATTTTCACTAAAAAGTTTCAAATATAATCATTTTCAAAATGTATGTTTTTGAAAAGTTATCTTTATGAAAAAGTATCGCTTAAAAACGTATTTCTTTAAAAAGCTCCTTTTCAAAAACTAACCTTCCAAAAAGTACCTTTTTAAAAATCTTCTTCATGAAAAAAATACTTTTTGACAAATTACCTTTTTAAAAAGTACTTTTTGAAGGTATCGTCTGTTAAAGTACTTGTTTAAAAAGTTCCTTTACACAAACTACTTTTCTCAAAAGTACTTTTCTTCAAAGTACTTTTTAAAAAAGTAGCTTATGGAAAAATACCCAATGAAAAGTACTTTTTAAAAAAGTAGTTTTTTTTAATCAGATAAAATTTGTGTTCAATGAATAGACATCTTTTGACAGCAAAAGGAAAGTTAAAAATGTATAATTTTCTGTTAATTTTGTTACCATCCTCGTTTACATTAAAATAAAAGCGTTTCCTTTCACTTTTGTTTAAAATAGTTTTTTGTGCTAAATGTTAAACATCTTTAAATTTATGTTTTGAACTGCAAATATTGGTTTTCTTAATCATAAATTTATGGTTTTATTCTTTGTTTCACTGTGTCTGTTTTAGCTTATTTGTTTGATTTCTCCGTATTGGTTCCTTGTTGCAATAATCGTCAAGGACCAGACTCAGTGTGTATGGGCATCTTTTGCCGCCGCTGTGCGATTCCTGTTCAATGCGAGTAACTGTAACTAAACTATTCCATAAAATAACTAAAACTACGTCGCTTCTTTTTAGAGTTGTGTATGGATTTGGGCATAGTTTTCAACCTTAGTTACCCGGATTTGATCCAACGATCTATCGAATACTCCAGAGCTGATATCCATCTGCAATTAAAAAACGGATGCATAAAATTTTAGACATTTTTATAAGCAAAACTAAGATGTTCCTCAAAATTTGTTTAAATAAACTTGACAATACCGGCACAAATATGTTTCAGATTAACTAATCCAAGTTTAACAGAGATCTGAAAAACCCACCCCCTTTATAAAATCTCTAGTAATGGGCGTCCTCTTTTGTGCTCAACTTTTTAGCAATTGATGGCAACTGTTTAGCCCAACACATGCTGAAAACCCACAAATTAACTTAATCAATCAGCAGTTCAGGCTTAGCACAATATCTCGGGTAGCGAAAAAGTTTCATGACGCGAAAAATGAAATCAAATACTTAACTCAGCGAAACCGCTCAAGTCTACGTTTCTGAAGCGAATACGCAACGAATTGTTGCAACTTAACATTTTAAAGCAACTCACCTCTTCTTTTCCATTTCGGATTCGGTGTAAAAATAATAGTGCCTTAATTTCGGCTCCGGTGGTACAATATCGAAAGAGTTCTTTTTACCCGAAGTAGCAGCCGACATTGAAGAGACTTTGTAGCCGTGCAAGCATACCATCCCTGAATAGAAATAAAACATTTTATATTAACTTCAATTTAGATATACGAAAAGCATTTTACTCACCCAAAGCCGATTTGGAATTGGCATCTTGAAAGAAATAAAGGCAGGCATCTTTCAAAACACAATAACGTTTCGACCAGCCGCACCATTTCGAGCCCAATTTCATTAAATAGCCAAAACAATCGGGCCTGGAAATACTGCTGGGTTGCTTATATAAATTGCGGGCACTGTAAAGCGAATAAATTATATTAAACAATTTAATGTCATCCTGGTTGCCCATGAAGAAAACTTACCTTTTATCCAGCCATTGATTGTCTTGATTGGCTGCCTTCTTTAATATGTTCAACCAACGATTGGCTAATTCCTCGTTATCGGCGGCTACATACATGGGAATACCCTCTCCCGAGTCAACTTTAAATGCATGTGGTTTGCCAATTTTGGGCGGACATGGTTCCACAATATGCTTGGCCATAATCATGGCACCCACCGGTTGAGTGTCCTGAGGATATGAGAATTAAGTTTTAGCGCAAAGATTTCCTTTTTATTTATTAATTTTTTTTTTGCACTTAGAGAAAGGAGTTGAATAGTGTGAGGACCAGAAAACTTCGATTACCAGAATCATGACTGAGTGAGGAAGTGAACCCACAAACCTTGGCCTTCGTGGTCTATGCATTAACTACTTCAGCCAACAACGGAATAACATTTTTATTGAACATTTTTACGCAATATTTGTTCTCTACTGTTTTAAAGATTAATTTTTAACAACTTGCTCTACGGCAACACTGTTTTCAGCCCATTAGCTTGTTTCGTGTCAAAACATGGTCAGTTTGGTTTACGATTTAACCATGAATCGTTTTACAAACGAATATAAATTATCGGAATTTGTTATCATAATAGGAACTGGCATGTGAAAGCTCTTAAAAGATCACCCGTTAAATAGGTAAACACACTAATCGATACATACAGTATGTCATGAACACCTCACCATCAAACTTCTTACTCACCTCTTCAGTCTTGTAATAGTATAAACAATTGTCGGAGCGTAGAACGAACCATCTCTGCACCCACTTTTTGATGTTGGGCGATCCTTTGGCCTGGCCACTTTGCCGCCACAAATATCCACTGAAAATGACCTGGATCGGTGGTTCTTGCTGCTCATTCATTAGCACGCCTAGAGTACGAGCCACCTCCAGCTCTAGTTTTTCACAACCATCATGGGCTATTTTCACCACTTCCGTGTGATGTTTGTCCAAGACTTTTACACCATTTACGGAGATTATAATATCACCAACTTCCAGGCCGGAGCTTTCAGCTGGCGTGTCTGGCTCTATGGCGGCCACAACTACCGGTTTCGAGCCATGTATGCGAAAGCCGAACTCTCCCGAATCACTTTTCACCACAACGGTCTTGTCAACCCCTAAAATGTTAACATGTTTTCAATAACTTTGAATTTGTAAATTAAAAATAATATTTTTAATTTCACAGCTGTGTGCAAGTGGTTTGTAGTTTAGCCCCTGGAAATAGTGTGTTTTACCATATTCTCCTTGTGTTAACTTGGACAGAACATAACCTTCTCTGGCCCACACTAAAAGCATTAATTTTAAAATTTCCTCTAACCTTCGCCTCAACGAATTATGGGCCGAATTCGAGGTGATCAATTCTATAATGAAAACGAAACGTAGGTCAAGATTTCTATGTGAAGTTGTTGGTAAGAACGTGTTCCTATTTTTTCTTCTTTTTTTTTTTTATTTTAATTACGCACCCAACATTTTCCTTTGCGTTCTAGTTACTTGAGCTGCCCGAGATGTTGTAACAGTGCCGAGATCATGTAAATTTTTATTTAGTTTATTTCAAATCTTTTACATGCGCCTTTTTTTAATTAATTTTTTTTTATTTGTTTTTATTTTTATCAAGACAAATAGTTTCTGATGCTTTTTTATTTTTTTGTAAATTTTGTGTATTTTTAAAACTGTAACAACGTGTCTGCTGTCTGCCTCATGCGTAAGAATGCCGATGACTACACTGCGTTTGTACTACAAATGTCTTGCAGACCTCTCGAGTTGCTTAAATTCTCTATCAATAAAATAGTTCTTTCTCGTGCAACAACAACAACAACAACAACAAAATTATGTACTTTGAAAATAGAAAAGTTTATAAGTTTATTAGCACATTCGATAAGTCTTGATGTTTGTTCTCTTGCTTTGAATGGCGGTCACATAATTTTGTGCGAGTGTGGACTTCAGTTCCATTTACACACATTAATTTTGCTTTAGGCCCACAGTTTACTAAACGCTCTTTAGAAATTTTCCTCACGATCAATAATTTTTGTTTTGGTTAGAATTTTTTTCTATAAAATAGATATCGAGTGCGTGCTCTCACACTTGGGCTGGCTGTAAATTGGGAGTTCACTGTTTCATTAACACAAACTTCCAAAATTAGAAACTGGCGACGAAATGCCGGGTATCTAAACTATTTCTCTCGCTGCTTTTTTTTTTTATTGGTGTGGCAGGTATTCAAGCAAAACAAAAACAAAAGCACAGTGAATGTCTGTCTTACCGAAAGTGTCATTCTTTTGCCGATGATACATTTCTAAAGTGCAGCGTCTCTGCACCAGACGATGCAGTATAACCTGGTATTTGGAATAAAAGCTTTTTTCCGACTCCGTTGATGAACGTCTGCCCCGGTTTTTCTCTGGAAAAAGTTAATTAATGAATTATATGAAAACATTAAAATAATACCAGGAATCTTACCCAGTGATTGATGGTCTAGTTGGGCCCATATATCGGAATCGGTTAGACGGGTATACCGCGCGATCTCATAATGGCCAATGTAAATCGTTTGTTGCTTGCTGTCATGGCTGATTTCTGGCAGTATGCAAGGGCTTGAACCAGCCGGACGCAAATTCGGTGTTGATTTCTTATTGCACTCCTGATTGCGTTCCTCGCTCTAAAGAAAGAAATTTCAAAGTATTATTTTCGGTGTGCAGAAGTTTTGCAACTTTTCGGTGTCAAGTGGACACTGCAGGGTTTGCTTTTTCATCATCACATTAAATTAGGAAACTTAAAATACAACACGATTTCTTAGTTATTTAAAAGCTACTTGTCCTTGTGTATACTTTTTCATATATTTTTTTATACAAATACGCCGTCAATATTTTTGTGGTACACTCTTAAGTATTTTATCATCCATGAATATTGATGAAGCTGATATTTTTAAAAAGGCATTGGCGTGCAGAAAAACACACTTAATGTTTTTTAAATGCTCAAAAAGTATTAACAATATCTTTTCATTTTACATTTTAGCGTACACACAAACAAAAATCTCTATAGGTTTTCTATTGGAGGGCTAAAAGACACAATAACTTTTCTTCTTTTATAAAAATGTAAGCAAGTTATTGTAATATTAAATTGCTGCTGAATGGTAAACCTCAGCAGTTACCAAGTAAAGATTATTCTTGGAAAAAAAGTATTGAAATAATATTATCGCCTAATTGTTATTTCGATGTGATACAATAATATATTCAGCAACAACTTTCAAATAATTTCTTGTAAAAAATTTTTTTTTTTAGAGTATGAGGAAACGATTAAAAATTTATTTAATGATTGATTAAAATTAATGCTTTTCTCTTTTATCAAAATATTAGAAATTTCGAAATATATTCTCTCATTGAACTTAACACGTCTAAAATGTCTTATTTGATAATTCTATCTGAAGAACATTTATTCGAAAAAGTATTTTCAAAATGTGCTTAAATAGCATTTCAACTGCAGCTATTATATTTCAAATGTTTGTTTAATTAATTTTTAACCAAATAACATTTAATCGAGTAATATGTATTCGAATGATTTTTTATTGAAAAATATTACACGATAAATCGGTTGCCCTTTTGTTGCTATTTTAAAAATATTATTGCACAATAGTTATTTGAATGATGAAATATAGTTCGAATATATATTCTGTACCAGATTTGAATAATATTCGAATAACCAGAGGAAACATTTTGTATTATTTTGAAAAGAAGACAGAAAACTCAAACAGTTTATGATTGACTGGTCTATTTGAATGATGAAATTTTATTCGAATATATATCTTGTGTCAGATTCGACTAACATTCGAACAAGAAAACAAAATATTTTATATTATTTAGAAAAAATAAACAGAAAACTCAAATAGTTTACAGTTCAATCGTTATTCGAATAACTTTATAACAATATTATTCGAATAATGTTTGCAAGATTTGCCTTCAAATGCTATCGGATTTTTATTGAAATATTTAAATTTATTTCCTACCTTCGCTCTCACATTCTCCTTTTTGCTCTTGTAGTGCCGTCCTCTTTCATTGTGATATCTCTCCTCCGATCGAAAGCGTTTGTCCATTTTCTTGTACAGCCTCTGCGGTGTTTTGCTTGTTACTGGCGAGTCGGCAAAATCGGACGGTGGCTTAACAATATCCGGTTCGTTGTCTATAAAAGGTAATGATTCTACCGAATCGCCGCAAACGACACTGGGCTCTTCAACCTCTTTGCCACAGTGTGAACAGTGGCCGCTGTGAGGTTCGCCTTGATTGCCATCAGCTTCGCTGTAAAAAACAGAATCAGAACCAGGCGACACTGAACGATTGAGAGACTCAATTGATTTGGCTTTTAGTTGACATGATTCTGATGCTGATTTTACATGAGAGGGAGCCAAAGATGAGGCAACTTTCGATGCTATCAGAGAGTGGTCTTTCGATTTATTGTTGTTTACATTATCGATCTCTTGCTTGTGAAAAGGTGGTGGAGTTTTGGGAGATGTAATAGAGGTCAGGCCGACATCCAATAGCTTCTCGTGGTTGCCTTGGGGAGAGAGACTAGTCGCATTTGGTTTACGTTGTTTGGTTATACCTTCTTCACGTGAAGAACGCCTCAGTTGACGACGTATTTTGGGACGGAAACGTTTCATTTTTATGGGACTAGTCGACTCCGCTAAAGCGTTGGCAACCTTTTGTCGCTCAGGTGATTTTTTCAATTGTTCCCTTTTAATTGGGCTGGTTAAAGCTCGCATGTTCTCTTTTTCTATGTCGATTTTCATAGATGTTTTTCTACGCTTGCGCTCTTCTTCCTGGCGGTGTCGGCGTGACTTGATCTTTTGATAATCATCATCGTGGGGACTCTCATAGTAACCCGATGAGGAGTAGCGCATTTCGCTTTTCTCATCGTCTGATATTGACTCCATTTTTATGCGCACTTGTTCAGCTCGTTGAGTTGAAGGTGATGAAGCTACCGCCTTCAGAGGCACAGGCGAAGCTGTTTCCTTATCAGGAGTCTTAGCCTCGCCTCCGACATTATAACTGCCCGAGGAAGTACTGCTTATAGAATGGGTGGGTGATTTCTTAGGAACATCGTTTGGCGTTAAAGATAAACTAAGACTCAATTCCAACTTAGATTTCGATTCTCGACGGCCACCATCCATTTGCAACATGTCTTCCGTTAACATTTCGGTCTTGGATGAGTACAAGGATGAAGCACTTTCGAATGAGGACTCACCATGACTTTTGTCCATCTGGGAGCTCTGGGTAGAAGCTGCATTTGAAATAGAACCAACAAACATTTAAATTGCATTTAAGACTGTGGGATGATATAGACATTTATGCTGTTATAATTTATATGGGAGCATTCCAAGCTAAGCTTTATCGTGGCACACACAAAGCATCATCTTACATCAAGCAAGAACATCAATTACCATCTATCATGGTCACAAAAAAATAAAAATAATAATAATTAAAGGAACTTAAAAAGGACATTCACGTTTTAGTTTAGTTTTTGTTAAGAAATCAAAAGTGTAACAAAAAAGTCCAATTATATTATCGATCGCCAGTGAACAACTTTTGATCAAGTCAAAAGAACTTCCTTGTGGAATCATACATCAACACAAACAACATTCAGCTAAGTCTGGTTTAACTACGACTATAAATTTGATCGGATCAGCAATTGAACTATCGTGCTCTAGTTTCAGTTTGATTTGACAATTACGGAAAATTACGAATAGTAGTAGAATTGAAATGATGGTCTTATACTCAAACCTGGTACTTGTGTAGTTGATGATGAGCTTGTAGTGGTTGTGGTTAAGGTGGTCCTCATACCTGGCGTTCGCCTAGAAGTATCCGTGCATGTGGCATACTCCTCGGTATTTGTATTTGTACTGCATTCCGAATTGTCCGCATTGCCAGTAAAGCTTTTCGGCAAGTCTGTCAGGGAGGACAGGCCCAAGGAGATGTCTGATAACCTTAAATGTACGAATAAATTAAAGTAATTGTTCAAGTTTTAGATAAAGAAATACCTTCTCTGTTCCTTCTGAGGAGTGGTGGCGATACTCTTTCTGGGCGAGGCTTGCATTCCTTTGGAACTGGGTCTTGTTAATGTCGAGCTCTTGCCAAATGAGGGCGTAATTTCTATGGAGGGTGAAATTATTTTTTGTATTTGTGTAGTCGCATAGAGTTTGGGCTCTTTTTCACTTTGTGGTGTTACAGGAGAGCGTGATTTCATACTGAAAGAAGCCTGACTGAACGTGGGACTTTGATCGGTAAATTGCTCTTCCAAGTCCAAAGCATCTGTGTCCACAGAACTCCTCTGCTGATGCTGCAGTAACAGATGCTTGCGCTTAGTGGAAGGCGTTAGTAAAAGATTTGAGTTGTAGGAAGCCTCCGATCGCTGCTCTACCGTTAACACAGTAACCTCAGATTCATTCCAATGACCATCTGAATGATCTCTTGTTACGTCGTTGGCTAATGAATCCGAAGACGGATAAGTAGAGGCATGACCTATAGGCCCTTCTCTCAGGGGGCTTGGAGGTGCTGAAACACCCGAGCCCCTGCCATCTTTTTCCTCTTGCTCGCTACACTCGGCCTCTTGAACGTCGGGTATGTTGCAGGTGCAAGTTTGTATATTTTCATAGACAGGATCTCTTTGCTGTTCGGCGCTGTGATCGCTATCCACTGAGACTGAATCTAAAGGCTCACTTGGTCCATAGTAGTCCTCTGGCGCTCGCGGGTCTTCCGTTTTCGTTGATAGCTTCTTTCGAAAGGGTTTTATTTGGAAGTCCGATCTGATGTATGGCTTGAAGTCAATTATAATTTCCTTCTCATCGGACATGTCATCTCTGAAGGACTTGCGGCTAAATCTGCGTGCTCCCTTACCCGAGGCATAGTCCAAATCAATTAGTTTCTCTGTTTTCACATAAACTGGCATGGATTGTCGTCGTACATCATCCCGGCGAAAAGGTGAGTCGTTTTGAGTGTCCATGGTTACCAGCATGGATTTGCGGCGATTTGTCTCTTGGAACTCTCTGGGGAAGGTTTGTGTTGTATCCATGGAATCGTCATCATCGTTGTGGCAATATTCTTGAGGCGGTGGCAAAAGGTCTGAAGTAAAGTCAGAAGATCCATCAGCCATTAGTTCGGAACATTCCGTGATGTGCTTGCAAACGTCCTGGACATTGTGCATGTCTCGTCGCGGCAGACTGTGAAAGTCGGTGTCTAAGCGAAAGCCACAAGTTCTACGAGGCAAACTGTTGCTTTCGTATGAAAATGAATCCTCTTTTTGAATTGCTATCTGCTCTCTTTTGGGCTGAGGGCAGTACAATTCGTGATTGGTGTCATATTCCAGTGGAGGTGGTGGTTGGTAGTAAGCAAAATTGGTCTCCAGCGGAGATTTAGGCGGCTCTTCTGATTGGGTGCGATACAAGGCTTCGTGGTCTGCTACGGAAACCTCGTTAGCCACTTCCTTCCGCTTGTATTCATAAGGAATTTGGGACATACTTTTGGCCAAGGGTTTGCCATTTTGCATGCCATTCGTTTGGGCGCCTTGCGACACTACCTTCACACGATGTATAGTTCGGGGACTCAAAGCCAAATTCTGTTCAAATTCGTTTTTACGAACGTCGGTTTGTGTGGCTTGTGTTTTCATGGCATTACGGAATTTCTTTTCCACTACGATTACTTCGGGACTCACCGGCGGCAGAGGAGTAGGCAAACCGCCTGGCACCAGTCCTTGTATGTTTAGCGCAGGCATATCCTCCAGCAAAGGTATAGCAGCCATAAGGGCCGTAGGCTGTTGCGTTTGAACGTGCTGCTCGGCAACATAAGTGGGTACGTAGGTGGGCTGAAGGTGTCCTATGTGATGCTGGTGTGTATGGCCAATCTGGTGAACAGGAACTGTAGCCGGAGGCAGCATATGTATGGTGGATGTTGAACCCATAATGGCAGTGATGGGAGGTCCACAAAGAGGCAGTGTGTCATAATATGAACCACTGGGGCCCAAAGGCTTTTTACCGCCAATTAAACGTTCTTGCGATTGGGCTGTTTTCATGCGAACCGAAGAACGAAACCCTACATTAAAATCGTCGAAAGAGGTCAAAGTGTGAGAACGGGCAAAACTCACGTGTTTGGTTCTGCTAAAGATTTAAAGACAACAAAGAATTTTTTTGTTGTTTGAATGCTCATGTGAAAGAAAAAACACACTGACCTGGGAGTGGTGGGTGGTCCAGAATGTTGCTGCAGGCCTGTAGTTACTCCAATATGTGAAGGGCAGTGATATGAACTAAATGAAATGTTTCAAACTACAGATTCTTATGATCATTAAATCAAGAGCTCATTTACCCTTTTCCATTCATGTAATTAATTGCATCGTAGTTGTTGTAGGCGTGCTGGCTGTGTTGCGTCTGTTGTTCCATCCAGCTGGTTTGTCGGTTATCGGTGGCGTTGTCAACCATTTTGGATGAACTTAAAATCGAGGCTGGTTGTCGGCGAAAATAGGAACTGTCCATGTCCATTCTGTCGGCAGCACCAGCAATTGCTGGATATTGTTGATTGCAGCGTGGGTATTTGTAGAACGGGGTGTAGGGTGCCAGATTCTCATCTGATGGTACACGTCTACCCACACAGCCACCTAAAAACGATTGAGGTGTACTGCGTCTGGATAAGCAACCAAAGAACTTGTCGCGTCTAGAACGCTCGATTGTATTTACTTGGCGATCAGTTAGGCAATACTGGGAATGAAAAAGAATTGTTTTAGCTCTTGGAATAGAAGTGAATTGTTGTTGTTGTTATAAGCACCTGTTCTCTGATGTCTCCTTTGGAGTACTGCGAGGGTTTCGGATAGAGTTCGGTGGACGATGTGTGTCTCAGTCTTCTGCGATAAGTGTTCTCATCTTCCGAATCATAGTTTCGATCAGTTTGGCTGTAATACGTTGGCTTGGCATGCGAATCTATAGTACCCATTGAAACTGCATGGTGTAGACCTGGAAACATTTTTGAAATTTAATTGAAAATATTAAAATATGGCGCTTTAATTTTACGAAAAAGAAATTAACAACTTTCGCAACACAAATATTTTACAGCGTTAAAAAACATTTTTATTTACTCAATATTCGTGCCACTTGCTTTTGCAATTAATTAAGTGAGCTGCTGGCTGATGTTGCTCTTGTTCATAAATAGTAACAATTTTTATGAAAAACATTAAATATTGAAATTGAAATTCCTGCATAAAATTATTTGTACAAGAAGAACCCGACACATTCCCATTTGTGAAATGCCAACTTAATAAATATCCCATTTCCATGTTCGTATCCTGCTTAGTCCAATAAAAACGAAATCCCCCACCAAACACAAGCATGATAACATACACAAACACACACTTACCAAAATCAGAAAAGGCTAGAGAAAGGGACGCAAATGTTACAGGAAAGCAAAGTGTGTCAGCACTGTGCAATTATTTACAATTATTTAAAATTCTGTGCTTGCCTCTACCAAATACACTCACACACACGCACACTCGTACATGTATTTGTGCTAAAATTATAAATTTATAAACTAAAAGAAGCAGCAAGACCTGGAGCAGCAAAACAAAAATATAAACGACTAAGAAGACGAACAAGAAAAAAAACGAATTTCCAAGTAGAGGATGCTGTTTTTTTGTTGCAACAGCAATAAAATAAAAATTAAAAATACACAAACACACACACACAACCACCAAACTGAAAAGGAAACAAAACACTACAAATGGGTTTCCGTTTTTTATTTTCTACAATCATGCACACTGAACCCTGCACTCACACACTGGCGCAAACACATGAACGCACTACATTTTTCATTTCAGCCAACAAGCAGTCGTACAATCAAGTTTTCATGTGAACTTAATGCATTAACACAAATACGAGCTGTTTAACTACAACTGCTTAAAAGCAGTGCTGCACAATGGGGCAAAGAATTAATAATTCGTTTCCAAGACTTTTGGCAATTTAAAAAATTTTATAATTCTGAAATTTCTAAGCTGATAGACCGCTTTTAATAATATTAAATGAAAAAAGTTTCAGTTAATATTAAAATTAAAATTTCATTTAAAATTTCGGCCGAAAGCTCGAATTTTTTTTTGAAAAGTTTAGTAATTGATGAGGAGTAAAGAAAAACAATAAGAATTTCTTTCTGAGATCCCTGATGATCCCACATAAATTTTGAGATCCCCAAAAATGGCCTGTTTTAATTTTATGAAAGAGAAATTCATTTTTCAATGTTTGAGCTTTTTTCCCTTATATTTCCCCACACCCAGATAATTTTTTTTATAATAAATATTTAAAAAAGTTTGAAAAATTTTTGTTTGGAGAACTTTGATTTAAAAAAAAGAGTTGTTAAACTTTAAACTTAAAAAAAAATTTATTTATTTTGAAGCGTCGTGGCTTCGGCAATAATTTCAATTTTGGAGTAAAACTATTTATCATGATGAGTTCCTTTTAAATAAATACCAAAATGGGGTAAAATTTGGTTTAATTAAATTGCAAAATAACGCACCTTTTTTACAAAAAACGGGAAAGATTATGTTCTTTTCTTAATTTCATTAAAAAATAGCTTCGCTAACAAATTTTCCGCCAATAGTTACGTTTTTCCCTTAACAAAAAGGTTACTTGTGTTCTAGTCTGCTAGAATTTTTGCACTTTTTTCTAAAAAAAAGCGTGCAACGAAAATTTACTTATTCAAATGGGCAAAGACGCCCCAAGTAGGCTCATGTAGCGAAATAAAATAAAATAGGGAGGTCTTAGAGGTATTAGCCGGAAGTGTGGTGGCTTTCGAAAACCTCTGCTGTGTAAGTTGGAAAATGTAATTGATGTTCGTTTTCCTGTAACCCCTGGCGTATGACTTTTTTTTAATTTCTTTAACATATTAAAGTGGCTAACGAAAATTGCTGAAGCGTTAATACTATTATTTTGTTCTTAACAAAATCAACTTACACCACTTACAAGACAAACGGCTTATGTAAGTGTTGAATTTAATTCCATTCCTTTATGTAAAAGAATAATTTTTTTTTTTTTGAAATAGCAATTCATCTAACGCCTGTATTGTCATGTACACACTTTTGTGTACAATTGGCCAATGTGGTCGGTAGCATTCAAAGAAACAAACACACTCACCGTTATTCATACGCATCGCCACACTCATCCTAGAGACACACACAGCAGCTTTAAATTGCTGTTTCTTTGGTCGATTTTCTGGATGTTGAAGATGGTGTTATACAATGAATCTTTAACATTCAGAAGTGTGAAACAAGAAATAATTTAATTGATTTTATTACTTTACTTTTCGATCCTCAATGTGGTAAATTCGTTTAAGTATTTTTTCTGTTCTTTTTTGTTTTTGTTTAACTTTTCGCAAAAGTCAGAGAAAAGGACTGGCGATTTGAAAGCAGGATGTGTAGAAAATTACAATTGACCATCTTATGGAGGCTGTTGTTGTTGTTGTTGTTGTTGCCTTGTTAAGGTTTTCTTTATATTTCATTAGCTGCTCTTGTGTAACATTATTTTACATTAATTATATTAAGTTAATAAGATGAATAGATCTGTACGTTGATGTTTGTCTGAGTTGTTGTTTTACATAAATCCTGTCTTTTATAACGTTAATGGTAAAATACTATTTTGTAGCAGCCTCCTTTTTCATATCCTTGTTCTTTTGTCTTAATTTTCATAGTTGCAGCATCTTTGGTTGTTTATTGAATGTGGTTGTTTTTGCTGTTGTTTTAATTTAAAGCTTTTAATTTTATTTATTTTAGTATTTTATTTTATTGAATATAATTTTAAGTTTTTAATGTTTGTCTTTCTTCTAATTTTAGGTAAATTCTATTTTTACTTTAACTCGGTAAATGCTTTTTAAAATACCCGTATTTAAGGATCCTTGTTGTTTTACGACATTTTGGTATGTATGCGTCTGAAATTTTCTTTATTTTATATATACAAAGGGATTTCTTTTTCCTTTTTTTTTTTGTTGCTTTTTTAACTGCAAAGATAGAATTTGTAAATGTTTTTTATTTAAAGCACTTATGCAAGCACGTCTGAAAGCAAAAATTTGCCAAATTAAATTCTCTTACTTTTAGCACTTATTTCTTAATTATATTTTAGCTGCTGTTAAAATTTCACACTCAAACTTTAATTCACTATTATATACAATTTTCGAATAATTTTCATTCCAATGGATTGTTTAATGAATTTGTTTTTGTTTAAAAACTAAAAGTAAAATAAAGTAAATTTTTCCTTGGCTTTTCAGCAGTTAAATTTTATTTAAACTAAATTTAGCTCGTTTTCGCAAGACAGTTGAAAATTTGTCTTCTTTTTATCAAATCAATACACACTTAAGGCAAGTGAGTGAGCTTGTATGAGTGTGTGTGTGTGTATGTGCGTGTGTGTTCATATTCGGTTGGCTGGTTCGAATAAAGGAGAGTGTCGGTACGTGTGCTGTTTTAAGTCCATAATTTGCAATTGTGTGTGAGCTAAAGTGGTGAGAAAGTTTGTGAGATTTGTAATGCGTACGTGTGCATGTGTTTGTGCATGAGAGAGTAGTGGAAACAAAACATTTCTCAGATGTGTACTAGACAACCATGATGATGCTGCAACAGAAAACTTAATAACAAACTCTGAAGATGGAACGTCCATTTCTGCTAACAAACAAATTCACAAAAACACCTCAAAGTCAAGTGAAAAGACTTAGACACTTTTCAAAACCTAAAATAAAAGCAGACAGACCACCAGCAAACAAACAAAACACAAACACTCTTAAAATAACATCCTCGCTCACACACTCATTATTTACACACACGCATACACTTGAGTGATTTTAACACACAGCCTTCCTGAATAAAAGCCCACAAAAATTAACAAAACTCGTGAAACAATCAACAACAAAAAATAAATGCAGTGACGTAAATACTCAACGAATTGGGTCAAAATTGTAATTAATTTATTTATTATTTAATTTTCGTACGAAGATTGTTTCTCTTTTAATTGTTGTGCCAAAACGCTGTTGTTTCCGTAATTAAAAATATAAAATAGAAAAGGAAATTTCTTTGCAACGACCATATGTTTGTTTTTGTTGTTTGGCATAGGATTTGAAAACTTAAACTTTCACGCGTAACGCTTGTTCGACCGTTATATCCTTGTGAAGGAGCAACTGTAGTGTGTTGCATTTGTTGTCAGTTTCAAATATGTTGGAGTCTCCGTGCTGTTTTGTGGTGTGTAGTTGGTGCGCATGTCCAGGGAATCGCAACTTTTTTTTTCTGTCAAACGTTTGTTGTCATTCACAACTCTTCTTTATTGTGATATTCTTTTGATGCTGTCTTTGCGGAATAAAAATAACAACAACTTTTATTTTTATTTCTCTAATACATGACATCTGTCAAAGTGTACACAGAAAGAAAAAATTGGAATTTTGTTATTTAATGTCGTTTTTCTTTTCACTCACTTCTTTTGTTAAAGAAAACTCAAATAATTTTTCGTAAAGGAGGTTGGACTTATCAATTTTAAATTTTTAATAAGATTTTGAGAAAAAAGAACTACAACATAATTAAAATTTAGGAGGTTGGATTAATTTGGAATAAATTCTTTGTATTCAAAGGACACAACATTGGCGTTTTATAGTAAAAGGTGCAATGATGGGTGCGTTTTCTAGTAAAAAGTGCAAGAAGTGCAGCATTTTTTTGAAGACACTCAAAGTACAGAACAATAAATTTCAGTATTGATAAGTTGGTGTCGCTTAGAGATGTCTCCACTAATCCACATCAATAATAAGCTGGTTGTTAACGATGCTAGTCTTTTAGTACGGAAGTCGTGAGTTCGTTTTCAGGTAAAACAAAGCGACTTACTAGGTACCAAGTGACATGGATTTGTAAGGAATTACTGTCAGTTATTCCATTCGAAACTCATCTCAAGTCAAAAATAATTTTATTAACACTGTCCCCTCCATTCATTTAAATGTACTCTTTTCAGCAGCATACATTGCATAAGTGATGCTCATAACCTGGGTTCATGTCCGAGCTAAAAAAAACTAGCTTGATAATAACCCAAGTAGTTGGAACGTGTTCTGTTTTAACTTCCCGCTACAAAAATTTCAAATTTAAAAAAATTGGTTTTATCCCGATTGGAAAAAATTGAATTCTCATCAGATCTCGACGTTTTGAGGTCCATGATTAAATCTGAGAACCCGTGCCTACGTCTGTATGTGTGTGTGTGAGTATGTGAAGCGCTTATAATTTTGGAACGGCTAGATTAATTTCAACCAAACTGATGGCGTTCGAAAAGGTTCTACTGAACTGAAATATCCTGTGTATTCGAACCGATTCAAAAACTTAGAAAAAAAACTTTCGTTAAAACTTTCTCCTTTCATTTTTTAACGATTCCAGAAACTAATCAGCTCTCAAGATTAAAAACCTTCGTCGGCCATCGCGAGTCGTGTCACAATCGGGTAATCAGTTCGTGAAATATGGCGAGCGAAAACAACTCGAAAAAAGTGATATTTTTTAAACTCAGAAGTTAAACATCCAATCAGTTAGGGTTTTCGATCCTTTTAAAGGACTCGAAGGACTCAATCTCTGCTTCTCACGTGAGAGTCGCTTAAATAATTCACAATTGATAGCAGTGGACAATTGATAACAGTTTATTAAACTCTCGAAGGCCTTTTGATGGCTTTACGGATAAAATTTGGGGGAAGTTACAGGGATGGCCTTTAAGGTTAACCATCGTAAAATAAAACTCAATTTGTTTCGTGAAATGTTTGAATTTGTTTTTTTATTTTATTAAAGTTTTAACATTAAAATCTAATAATTACTATAAAAGTTTAAAGCGTTTTTTATTTATTTCATTTAATTACTGGTTTTAATTAATTCTTTTTTAGTGTTTTTCTTTTCAATTCAATTAACTACGTTAGGAATTTTATTCTTTTGTTTATTTAATTTTTATTTTATAATTTTTGTAAGAAAAAATTTTCTATAAATTTTATTTCATATATTTTCTTTTTTCACATGAAGTTTTTATAAAAAGTATGAAGATGGTTATTTTTGTCTTATATAAGTTTTTATTTTTCTCTGTTTTTACTTTACTTTCGTTTAAAAAAAGGAACAGGTGAGGAATTGATTTAAGGTGATATGGTCAATAAATTTGTTTCTAGCGGTAAATGGGTTTCAATTTTCTCTTACTCTCTTTGAACACATTCAATGTTTTATTAAATATCTTAAGACTTTTTAAAGTTTTTTTTTTTTTGTTATTGTTTAATAAGTTCTATATGAGTTTACTGTTTTCGCAATTTATAACAAATCAAGTCATGCATAAACGAAATTATGAAATGGAAACAATTTATATGCTGCTAATTAAATTTAAAGCATAAATTTAGTACAACAACTCTAGAATTAATAATATTTTTTAAGGTTTTAATTAAGACTCGTATTAAATAATTCAACATTAACAAGGTTGGCCTACATACAAACTAATTCAGGATAATTGCCTTGTAGGATATAAAATTCTCTGATACTTAAAATAAGTTTTATTATACATAAACTATTTTAAATGTTTATTTGAAAGTAGCAAATAAATATGCAGTTGGCAATTTAAATGCCTTCTGAAAAGCATTTTTCTTTAGGCCGCACACAGAGGGACGGCATAGAAGCGCAAAACAATTAACTGTATCCAAACATCTGTGCAGATTATTGAATATATTTCAAAGGCAAATAAATTTAATATATTTATAAAGAGATTAAAGCGTATAAAGAATCAAAAAAGCGAAAGACAAAATATTGAATAGTATAACTTCGTTTTCAGAAGTAACTACACTCCCAACATCAGTACTCATGTCTATTTTTTATTATCACCACTGAATATGTGACTTAGTTGACTGCATAGCGTTCATATGACGCTAGAGACTGTTTTTAGCTTCTTAGAAAAAACAAAAAGATGTTTGACACATTTTCCCTTTGCCACATCTGTGCCACTTTAACGGCCTTAGACTTAATCCGTTAAAAAATTGAAGAATTCAAAGAATAATTACGGAATTTTCAGACAATCCTGGTGGAATTATAAATTTTACAGTGGCAACTCAATCTTCTGCTGAAATTTTAAAACAAATTTTCGTAATAAATAAATTTTTAAGCCGACTACAAATATTCAATATCTTGAATGTTAAATAACAAGAAATTCTTTCACAAAAAATCAAAATTAAAAATTTGTTGCTACTTGTGCTAAAATGTCCCACTGTGCGGGTCTCATAACATAAAATAATTCTTGTTTAGAAAATTTTTAAAATTCTCTATTAAATTGAATAGATTTAAAACGAAGGAAAATTCTCAAAATATTGTAACACACTTTTTCAACATCCAAGTTAGTGGATTTGAAAATTATTTCATAATTCATTGGATTTAATCAAAGAAAAATTAAATCGTTATTAATTACTATATTATTTGTTCTTAATTAATTATTTACTTCAGTATTTCTTTTCAAGTAAAATTTAGTTTTGAACATTGAGAAAAATTCAATATAAATTTTTCCCTCATATTCTTGAAACTTAAACTGAATTTGAAATGTATTTTATTTAAAAATTTTCAAAATCAATTTCAATTACTTTTTAATTTTTATGAATATGAGGGTGAGTATTAAGTGTTATTTTTATTTTTGTCACAATAATTCGTCTATATGAAGACGTTTCATATCATGTCTGTTATTTAGTTTTGGTTTTTCTTTTCTAATCACTCTACAATTTGTATTCAAAATTGTTAAAAATTTTTCAGATTTGTTTTACTTAACGCTTTAATTATTCTAAAAATGTCTTTCAATTGTTTGATTTTTTTTAATTTTCCTTATTAAGTTTTTTCATATAATCGGTGGATTTAAAAACCTGGACTTAATATAATTTATTATTAATTTCCTTCAATATGTTATTAAGATTTGATGTTTACACATTCCATTGCCTTGGGCTGAAAATGTAGTGGTGTGTTCGAGTGTGTGAGTGTGTCTTAGCAGTAAGAGTTTAAGAGGCTGACTACATAAAAGGCAACTGTGGGAGTGACCAACACATGCCGCTGGCTATTAAATTAGTTGCATCAAAAAATTGTTTTCTTTGTTTAATTTTTGTTTTTATAAAAAAAACTACATAATTTGTGCTTGTGCTTGTGCTAGATTAGCAAAGCAACTTACAGCCGCTATTCTCTCCCACGGTTGCCTGGTGTATAGTCAGCCTAAGAATGTAGGGGTTGCATGTTAGATTTCTAATAAAAATTTCTTCATTTATTTTTCTTTTATTTTTCTTTCTCTTAATCCCGAAAAATATTTAGTGAAAGTGTGTAAAAGTGATAGGCGAAAAGGTGGGGTGAGGTAATTAAGGTGGGGTAGATGGTCGGATTGTAAAAAAGTGCTCTATAAAATGTGTGAATTTTAGGTTCAAGATTTTAAGGTGAAAAGTGTTTCGTGTAAGACGATTTTAATATTGTAGAAAAATTGTTCCAGTTGGATTGAGTTCTTTTCCTTATTTTCTCTATGCTAAATATGAAAAGTTCCAAGTAAAAAATAAAGGACTAGAAAAGGTAAAAGTGATTTTAATTCTAAATATTTCTACTTTGTAGTTTGCTAGTGAGAGTGGTAAAATTTAGAACATTTTACAATACAATAAGAACATAGAAACAGGTAAAACGGAAACAAAACTACACCGATGTGGTCATTTGTTCGACGAAGGTTATAGGTCGCGAAAGGGATTGTGAGCGCTTGAGTTTACATTTAGGTATTGTAGCAGTAGAATGTGATGATGGTCCAGAGTCTTTAAAAATATTTCTCAATTGATTGGAGGCTGCCAGTGTTGTGGTGGTAGGGGCCGTGGCCAAGGACTTATCGAGATTGTGACAGGAACAGTTGTGTAATTGCAATTGTTGTTGGGCCAGCTGGCGCGGCACATAAATATACTCGCGTGAGGGCTGAGATTTACATTTGCACTGTTGAGCCATTGTGGACAAACCTTCGGGAACACTTTGGCTTTTACAATTTTGAAAGTAGACAGAGGGGCTGCAAGTGCAAAGCAAAGGTTGTTGGGTGCCATCCGCTCTGTGGGTAAAAGATATATGAAATCAGTAACACAATTTGTGGAAATACAAACAGAATTAATTTACCTCAAGTCCCTGTTCGACCACTGGACATTGGCTTGACAATGGAATTGGTTGGAGCCACAGCAGTTTGCATTTTGTATAAAAGAAAGACTGCGTCTTAAATAATTTCCTGTTCCATTGTCGTAAATATAAGGATAGCGATGCTCGTGACCCACCTCAGCCACATGCAGGGGGCCCACACCAACGTTTCTGCCCACCTCGGGCACAAAATGTCGTCTAGCTTGCGTAGGAGTCGAATGGTGGTGATGACAACTGCATACCGGTCTCAAAGGCTCGCACATGCAGGAAGAACTTGCACCCAGCTGATTTAAACTAATACAACTACGATTTATTAAGTCTGGGGCCGGATAATCACAGCCATTTGTTTTGTGATAGTCGACCGTAAAAGCCGGCTGATATTTATGTCTAACGTACTGTGTGGACATGGAGCGCATGCGTGGTGTTGCTGGCACAACGGCACCATTCATGTTTGAACGTTGTGAGGGATTATGTGGGTATGTGGAATAGCCGATGAAGAATATTATAATGGCGGCTATAGCGGCCGCTGCTGAGCATATATAGTAGCCAGCCCTGCCATATTTCAGCGAATAATCGTTGAGGAAAATCGTCAGGGGTACACTTATCAGCACTGGGATGGCTTCAATGCCTCTAATGAAGGACCATGTCTTGGAAAATTTCACCTTGACTCTTTCCAAGGCGAGCATTTTCAGGGAGAAGCGAAAGCCGCCAAAACCCACACCATAAATGCCCGACAAAATACACAAGCCCTTGTAGCCCATCACAAAGGACATGAACAGTATCGAAAGAGCCACAGTGGCTAGAAAAAACTGCAAAAAATAATTCATGAATTTGTAATAAAAAATATTCTACAACTTCAATGGCCTGTAGCGCAAGTCATTGTTTCATAAAAAAAAACTTGTTTAATTAAATTTTTCATGGACGGGAATGCACAATGCCTTGCGACAACGCCACACAGGCAGTTAATAAAAACCCACCTGCGACACTATGGGTGTAGACAACACAAAATTGTGTATAACAAACGGTCTTCTTATCAACACGCCCGCCAGCACGACTCCCAGGGTAGTGGACATGCCCAACATAGTTTGTAACAGCACCAATTCCTGAACATCCGAACCTTCTTTGGCCGCATTCAAAGACTTGATTTTGAAACAGCTTTCAAGTTAATAAAATTAAATTTTGACTTTGGGAAATATTGTCTTACCATAGTAAACATGGGCGTATAAATTCCTAAGGCAGCCACAGCGGAGGTTAACAATAAAATCTTTGCCGTGCCGGATTTCAGATTTGATATGTCTTGTAATAACTTCTTTAAAATGTTTGGCTCTACGGGTGGATTGTTGTTTTTGTGATCGCGCATCTGAAATGGAATAAATGGTGAATAAATTAGCCCAAAAATAAAGAAACATTTAAATTTCAGTGCCATTAAAAGCTCACTAATTTTAAAGGACGGCAGGCAATGCGAGGTAATAAATAAGAAAACGGTGGCCACACACAAAATGTACTACTGACTTGACAACTGGAAAACTAATTCGTCTGGACTTCACCCCTGACATAATCAAAATATGGTCAATAATAACTGATCACATTAACTGTCTTTAGAAAAAATTACTGCTGCTCAATAATTAAATACTCTTTTGGGATGGGTTCTTGAGATCTCAATTAAACGAGGTTCAGTTAATCTGGAAACAGACTTTTGCCAGAAGTATCACAGTTTCAGACTACGTTAAGCCGAGTTTAAAATTAATCTACAACTCAAAAGTATAGACTTAAACTAAAAGGAAAAAATTAATTCCGAAACAAAAATGCATATTCCCTTAAACAGTTTGACAAAAAGTATATTCTGGCAGCTTTGAAATTTTCAATGAAATTTGTTTTTAATATCTGCATGATTATATTAAAATTGAATTTATAAAAAAAGCCTAAGTGACAATTACTTTGAAAATCCTTATTTTACGAAAATTCACTATTTACGTAAAATGCACAATTTACGTAATTTGATGCATCTGTCAAAATATGACAATTGTTTTAAGTACCGTTACGGATATACAGTAAAATAATTTTTAGCTTAAGTGCGATTTTTCTTAGTTTTTTTACACGTTTAATTTGTATATATTTTTATTTAATAAAATGCGACAAAACTGCTCTTTAACTTCTGGGGAATAATAATTTTATCGGTGCACTGCAGGGCCTTAAGTAAACTTTCGCTGCAAATTATTTTGAAATTTACCTTTTTTCTTTGATTTTTCAAATGCTGTATGGCTCTTCTTTGGGGATGGTACAAGGAGGCTGGTCTATATGATAGACCCACAAAAAAACTTATTGAAGTTAAGGCCGCTACAATTTGTAAGCCACAACGCCAACCCATTTTTCTGCAAAATTAAAAAAAAAATTTAATCAAATTAAATTAAATCTGTTCAGGGCAAATATCAGTTTGTTACCCACCCTACTCCTTCTTTCAGTAGCACGGAAAATAGTGCTATACCCACGCCTTCGCCCGACATGGCAACCATTTCCACAAAAAGTCTTCTCTTCTTAAAGTAATTACCCAACATAATAGTGGAAGTTTCTCGCACCATGGCAACACCGATGCCAAAAACAAAGCCTACAAATTATTGTCTTATATATTGTTGGCGAAACAACTTTGGGCAAGACTCACCATAACTGAATATAACCTGATCCACTTCAGTGGCAAAGGATGTGAATAAAATTCCCAGAGATAGGATCAAACCTCCCACCACAGCCAGAAGTCTGGTAGATTTTCGGCGACATATTGTTTCCACAAACGGCGATATCAACATCGATATGGACCAACTCAAAGCTCCCAGCCATTCTGTAAGAAAATCAAATGAAAAGTCTGACACTCATTTCGAAATATTTGGAAACAAATTTCCACAAGTCAAACTGAGTTCGCCCGGCACTTACCATTTCCGTTTGCGTTCTGTATGTGTTGAACGGCATAGAATAACGTCAGGCCGTAGGACAATTGCAGGCCGGTGGTTAAAATATGCACCAAAAAGGACATGCCACATATTATCCAGCCCCAGCCGCCATCCGGATAAAAATGCTGGCGTATGCCAATCGTATCCACTCCAGTACGTCTCAAAGCAGGAATATTGCGGTGCAACAAGTAAAATTCTTGATCTCTTAAGCCAGGAAATCCAGAATCCTGCTCTTCGTATTGATGTACACAGGAATCGGGAGCTATAGAAAACATAAAGTCATTCGTATCATTTTCATATCTTCAGAGAGTAAAAGAAACCACAAAAATTTCTAACCGTAATAAAAACCGTGATTGTAACTGCGATTGCCGCTGGGTGGGGGCGGTGGTGGTGGTTGCGCCAGAGGTTCTTGGGCTCGTACCTGTTGATGGTACAATTTGCCGCACATGCAGGCTGTGGGCACATGCATTTTGTGATGGTCTACGTTGTAGGAACTGCAACAAGTGTATTGGTGGTGATGTTGTTGCTGCTGCTGGTGTTGCTGTTGCTGCTGCTGGTGTTGTTGTTGCTGGTGTTGGTGTTGGTGTTGATGAACATGCTGCTGGGAGTGTAATTGTGTTTGCGGCTGTTGGTGCAAATGATGTTGATGCTGTAGTGATTGCTTTTGTTGGTGCTGCTGCTGCTGCGGCTGCTGCTTGTTGGCATGACGCCGGCATGTCATGGCATTAAAGTTGTTAGAAGGAACATGTGTTGACGCACCATAATTATCATATAAATCTAAGGCTGGCAATGCTGTTATGGAACGATGATGATGTGCTCTTATTAAAGGTGGTGGCGGCGGCGACGGTGTGGCATTTGTTACAGACGTGTTGCATTTATATGCCTGATTCGCCAGTGTTGAATGTGTTGTCACTGTGCTTGCGCCACTTGATGTTATTGTTGTTACGGCGGCATTTGCTTTCACCATAGATGATTTCTTGAACATGTTTGATGATGTCTCAGACCTCTGCCTGTCCAGTGTACCGTGAGGTGTATTCAATTCGTTGTTGTTTGTGATATTTATTTGTTGTTGCTGCTGCTGCTGCTGCACTGGCAAACTGCCAGCTGTTTTCGTAGTGTATTCCTTCAGACTCTGAGTGGAACCCTGTTGGTAGGCCAAGCGGGGACACGATACCCACCACACAACCGGTTGATCGTTGTAACGACAATTTTCGCACAAAATCCGTTGCGTTGTTAGTGCGGCAGGTGTGGCAATTGAAATGTCCTGAAATGCAAGTGGCGCCGGTAGTGTGATTTCCGTTTCAGACTGTTCGCTAAGGGATTTGGGTTTGGTGTGTCTGCTGGGTATTTGTGGAGGGTGTTCGCAACTGAGGTTATACCTTCGTCACACTGCGCATTTGCTGCATAGAATTAGATTTTTATTAGTTTTACTATTTGCGCTTCTTGTTAAAGCTGATCTTCTAAGCTCCTGTTCCGAATGCGTTCGCGCTGTATACTGGCCGTAATTATGCTGCTGTTGTTGTAGTTGCTGGTTCTGATGGTGCTGCAGTTGTAAATGTTGCAACTGCTGTTTTCTCAAAGTGCTGAAGAGATTTCTGGGCAAACTACGATACTGATTCAATTGAGGACAACTACTGTAAAGGGATGATGGTGATGGTGAGTTCGTTGTATGGTCAGGGTAGTCACCACTACCAGTGGCCATATTATCATGGCCCAGACGACAATTGTAATTGCAGTTGATCTGTTTTATGTCACCACATTTATATTGGCATGTGGCATACAATTTCATTGTTTATTTTACGATTTTTTTTTATCGTATCGAACCTTGTGCGTTGTGATTGTGCTGTTGGCAGTTGGTGGCAGAAAATTGTGCAAAAACAGATAGAGAAAGAGAGAGAGAGAGGCAAGTTTTGTAGTCGCAGTGTGAAATGGTGGATGATAAATTTCTCTATTGATTGAAGAGAAATTTGTCATTTCTTAATGCTGCTAAACGTCTGATGTGACATAATAACAAGATCTGGAATGAAATATGAAAAAGTTAAGATAATTTCCTTATTCCGTAGCTCTTTCTCAAAGTCACTTTAAGACAATATCAAAAGTATATCCTTAAAAGAATTGATATCTGATGGGTAGAAAGTTGCAAACGACTTTTAAAAGCAGTCAACTGCTGGAGGAAAAGAGTGTGTAACTGATCCATTTTGGATATTGTCTTGACGTGACTTTGACACACGTTAGAGAATTCAGTTGAATTTAAATTCAACTTGAAATTGTTGTTTAAAATATTTCTGATTGTAATAATTCCCGCATAATTGATATTTTCATTAATTCGGGTAACGTTAGTTTATATACTAGCGTTTTATGAAATTCTAATTAGAGTTTAAACTCAAAGAGCTCAAAAGCTTAGCAGAAAGTTGCAGGAATGGCGTTTACCCATATTTTTTACTCACTCGAGTTAATATTTGCTCTCAAGGTTTTTTTTATAATACATCCTTTAATGAAAAAAAAATCCCTATTGTAATTAAATGTTTGCGCTCATTTCTAAAAATATATGCTGCTACAATAAAAAATTAATTAAAATAAAAATGTCACACACACACACCTCCCAGTGTGGGTTAACCCTCTTCAATATTGAAAAGCCAACTCAGCAAAATTACAATGATTTAAGTCGTTATCATTTTCTTCCACTTCTTTAATCTCTTATCAAGTCATAATATTTTTTTTAATTAATTCTACAAATTTAATCCATTTAAGGCGATTAAGTACAAAATTTAGTTTTGCCAGTTGTAATTTATTTAAAGGGCTTTCAATTTGGCAATCATAATTTTCAAATTGTTTAATCTCTTTGGAATAATAAAATTAATGTGTCCTAATTATCTGCTTATAAATAATGTAGCGAACAAGATTAAAGCGAATTGTGCAGACGGCAGTAGCGATACTTTAAAGTTTAAAAAAAAATCAATGAATGTATTGAATTAAATTTGTGCAATAAAAAAGAGCGCAGAAAATATAATAATTAAATGTGAGAAAGAAGCTCAATATGAATTTAAATTTGCTTCAGCTTTTATTTAAGAAAACCAGACCATAAGTTTGCTGAAGTATTTCGCAATTAATTATCGGTTTTAGAATAGTTTTAAATGAATATTTCGGTTGTCAATACAAATTGCCAAGATTTTTACAATGCGGTTTTTAAATGTTCGTGTGTGTTTGAATGTTTAATGGAAAGCAGAGCATCAGCCAGTTCAGGCAAGCACTCAATCACACTCACACCATGCAAATATGCCAGTGAGCAAATCTATCTAACTATGAATTAGTTACTGTATGTTGGTTATACGAGGTCTGTGCAAAAATTAATTGGTAGTGGTAAGCAAAAATACACATGACTACTAAATGATGAATGTGTAGCGGCTTTGGAAAACAGCTATTCTGCTCTGCTTTTCAACTGGAATAATTAAATTGATAGTGACTTTCTTTTGTGCCGTGGAATATTTATTCTGAATTTCTGTATTAAGCACACGCTACGGACTTTAGCCCATGAATCTTAATTGAGGTAGATTTTAACTATTTTTCTCAAAAATTATTTATTACATTCATCGATTTCTGTTTTGTGCCCTTCAAAGAAAATCCCCTCGATTTTTTTATATACAAATTTTTAAGTTTGATTCCCCTGAATCAACGGCATTAAGCTCTTTCGTCGCAAAACGATGTCCTTTCATGGGCCTCTTCAATCTTGGGAACAGAAAAAATTCTTCAAGGTCCAACTCTGCTGAGGCGGCTGGGGGGTGATTGGAGTCTCGATTTTGGCTAAAACAAATTGTCGAAATTCGGCTTATCAACCGACTTCTTCGTTGCTTCGAAAATTCCCCATAACAATTCTTCGCTTTCCCAACGTTTTTTTCGGTTGGGGTGCCCAGGATGAGTATCGTTATTCACACCGTCAGGACCTTCTTTGAGAAGCTCGTAGCACTTTGAAAAATTTTTCTGATACTTTTAACACTTCCTGCCCGTTTTAATAAATAAAATGAGCATTTCGCTTGATACTTTTTATTTTTGCTTCATTATAAACGATAAATTTTATAATTTTATTTACAAAATCAGGCAGTTAAATCCATTTAATACAAAAAATATTAATAAGTTTTTTGTATTAATTTTCTTCAATAAAAAAAGTTGCATTTTCTTTTTAAAAAATGCAACATTTTTTACACATTTTAATGGAAAACGGTCACATCATGTCATTTGAAAATTCAGAATTTATTAAAAATTATTTCAAGAAGTCTTATAAAAAGTTAGTTTTTCTTTAAAAACTCCTCCAAATGGAAAGTTTTCAAAAAAGAAGTGAAAAAATGTTACATCCTCTCCAGAAAAGTAAACGCTATAAGATTCTCAAAAACATATAAAATATGCTACGAGCCTACACTTTTAGGCGTTGAAAAAACGCTAAACGAATGTCATGGGCAGTGAAACTTTCAAATTTATGTTAAATTTTGAACCGACCTCTTATAAACAATAAATGAAATATATTTTTTTCCAGGTGTAACAAGATTTTTTATATTTTTTACTGCAGAATAAAAATTTTGTAATCCGTATTATCTAAAAGTTTCTCTAAATATTTTGAGTGAAATTGTATTCCTCCCCAAAGTTTTTCACCTCCATTCACTTCAACGTTAAATAATTTCAGTTTTAATAGTCTCTGAAATACAAAACGTTGAAAACTTTTCCTCTCCACTTTCTTTGTGAAATGCAAAATAACTTTTGTGCCGTAAGAAAAAAACTCCATGAAATTATTTAATTTTAATTTAAAATAAACGAACTTTTTCAAACGACTTTTGTACTTTCATTAATCGAGAAATTGACAATTCATTTTAAATGCAAACAAAGTACACAAGAAAGTACAAATAAAACTATTGTTCTGGCCAACTTGTTAACTAACTTTTTAAGTATAATTCTTGTCCTGCAGTATTTTTTTCTATTTTTGTCCCCTTTTGCTGTCTGCCTGATGCCAGTATTTGTGTGAGTGTGTGTGTGTTTTTTAATAAAAGAACAACAAATGGGTCAAAGTAATTTTCGAAAATCTCTTTTGACCGTTACAAAAAAGAACTGTTTAGTTTTTGCTTCCTTTAATACTTTTTTGTTTTTTTTTTTCGTATAACAGAAATTTTACGTTGAGTGTATTCGTAATAGGAACGAGGGGACAAAGTGCATTTTTATCGCCATTCTATTGCACACGTCCAACCTCATACTCAATTAAAAATTCAGTTTGAATAATAAATTGGTTTTTTACAACTTACACGAATGGGAGAAGGCAAACAATCAAAACCATGGACAGACAGACAGACAGAAGCATTTACACAAACTAATAATTTTTATAGGCAGAAGACAAACAAACTACCAAACAGGCCAACAGACAAACAAGTAGGCAACGATTTTTATCTACTGTCCTAGAAAATTACAACTCATCATTCTCTCTGCAAGGAACTGCAGCAACAGCAGCAGCAACAACAACAACAACAGCAACTGCTATGACTGACTAACTGACTAACACACATGCACTTCTCCATACACGTTAACTTCTTTACATGAATGCACGCATATATAATCGTGTGTTTACTGGTGTGCTTTTGCGGATGTTTTAAAATAACAACAAACAACAACAACAACAGAAACAACAACAACAATTCAGTGGTGCACTGGCTGTTATCTATATTTCCTAGACATCATTGTACTTCCGTTTTCAGTTTCCCTTCCATTCAGACTCTGTAAAGTGCATCAACAATATTGTTTAAAATATAAATTCTGAATGTTGACAACAACATCTACAGCAGCAACAACAAAATAAAACACAATATTTTTAATACATTTTTTCAATTTTCTAGTTTATTTTTTTGTATTGTATTTCTCTGGCACGAATCTGTGGCACTAAAAACATACTTTCACACACACACACATACACATCAACTTTAGGACAATATCTCTACTAACACACATACATAATCATGCACACTCTGGCAAAATGTTTTTTCAATCAATTTTTACATACAAATAACCATTTTCTCCATTGTTTAAATAACAACAATTTGTTTAATTTGTCATCTCCTTCAATTTACAAAAATATCCCACAACGTTGTAAAATACATGCCTGCATGTGTGTTTGTATATGTACAGGGATGAGGTATGAAAAGATTTTTTTTCAACTTTGTTTTTATAAGATCGAATGTATGACTTCCCAAGTTTCAATTCTGTTGGCTACACAATTACAAATGCAAGATTTCGAATCAACAAGTTTTCTAGGACATTCTTAAATCTCCTGACAGAGCGTGCCACATATACCAACGAGCTATTAAAAGCTTAGTAGCAACTAAAATCGACTTAAGTGATTATTCGAGAAAAAAATTGCTTTAGCCTCTAATCAAATTTATAAAATACTTTTTCTATATTTAAATCTTTACGGACTGAGGACTCAAAAACTTTTATTCTACATTTTTATTATAACAACCGTACTTGGCCATTAATTATCGGTTGTAAAATGACTTTTCCACAAATTCTGGAGAGTAAAAATTTTTAAGTGACTTTTCCGATTGTCAATAAAAATCGCTAAGACTTTTATAATGCGGTTTAAAAATGTTTGTGTGTTTGAATGTTAAATGGAAAGCAGAGCATCATCCACTTCATGCAAACACTCAATCACACTCACAGCACACATAAATATGCCAGCGAACAAATCGATTTGAATATGAATCATCGGCTAGTCGAGAATTGCTTAACGCATTCGCAGCGATTTTTAGCTCTTCTCCTTTTGGAATAATTGCATATTAAAAATATCAACTCCATGAAAAGTGTTCAGTTTTTTAGTCATTCTTTTGATCCCGTACAAGCAAATCATTAACGATCCATTTCTCGCACGATCTTTAGAAGTGTGTAATTTTAGAATACGGAGAATTTGAAATCGCCGAAATGATATTGAATGAAATGTGGACAATTTTTTTCGTAATGAACCAGCAGCTGTTCCATTTAAGAAAATCGGCTGCAGGCTAAAGTAATTGACATATAACTTTTGCAGCCGGAGGAAACGACTTCGATGCGGTACTCAATTATGAGTACAGGAACGAAGTTTTTTTATCTATTAAGTGTTTTTGGAATGTTTCAATAAAGAAATTATAGCACTGGTCATTCACAGCTATTGGCATATTCATGTACCAAAGTGAGCTATAACGCCCTACATCATCCATACTGCAGAAAAATGTTGCCATCAAATCAAACTTCTTTCCTCCCTCCCTCTCTCTCTCTCTCTCTCTCTCTCTCTCTCTCTTCTCAACCTACCCATTGAGCACTAAATCTTCCTTTTATAGATCCATCAGAATGCATATCAAAAAAATAACAAAAATCATGTAAAACCGCACCAACAAAAGTCTCAGCTGATCGTTTGAAAAGTGTCACTCTGGCACACAGTTGCCTTTTTAAGGCACATTAATATAATCCTGTCAGAAGACATGTCAGATAATCATAGATCGTGCGATTATTAGTTACGTATCCAAAAGAAAACTTCCAACGATATATTTAACTGATAGAATTTATGCTCTTTCGGACATTAAATAAAATTGCTTGCTGGGTTGGAGTAGCCATTATATGGTCCAACCTCAACCAAACGCTTACAAAACGATGACACGGACAGACAAAATTTTGAAACAATACCAATCTATTTTCGAGCTCGTAACTGCTGATGTTGCTGCAGTAGGAACTTTGTTATTGTTGTTGCTGTTGTTGTTGTTAACAACACAAGGAAGAACTTTTGCTGCGATTGAAAAATGAATAACGAGTGTAGTTTCCAGCACGAGTACATTTGTTGTTGAGGTAGGATGGAAAAAAATAAAAATATAAATAAAAAACGAATAAATAATAAAAATAAAAATAGGAAAAAGCAGGACAAGTACGAAAGAGTTGGTTTCCAAGTGCTTCAGATACTCGTACAACACATTCACATAAAAATCATTCATTTAACCAGAAAATGTTTCAATCTGCACAAAATTTCTAAGTGTATCAACTGGCTGTGGCAGAAAAGTTGTTGTTGTTGCTGTTGTAGAAAATAGAAATAGAACCAGAAGAGGAAGAAGAAGAATAATAAATGAAAGAGGCAACTGAACAACTGAACAAAACAATTATTGTCAGAATTAACAAATAAATTCTGAATTTGCTTATTTTGCTTCATTTACAAGTATCAGCCATTTCAACGCTTCCCCCCCTTCCTCCTCTTCTTCTTTTTTATCATGCATCCTTCTTGCAAATGCATTTTTATACACTCGTACAACTTAATCCGAACGACAAATATTTTAAAGCTGAAGTAATAATTTTTATATGCAATCATTTATTTATACCAACATCGAACCGTCCGTCCATCCGTTCGTTTGTCTGAACGTCTTTGCTGCCTGTGTGCTAAATCCTCAATAAAATTGGACTTTATTTTTCAATTCAGTAGCTGTCGAATATTTTCTCTTCAAAAATATATGCAATCATTTTTTTTTCTTTTTGTTATAGTAGATCCTGCCAAAATCCTTAACAGTTGGACTTTTATTTTTAAAGTACAAAGAAAATATATTTGAAAATGCCTTTCTAGACTTGAAAGGGATGCCTGTTTGGCGTAGGAATGTGCTCTGAAGAGAATGCATTCAATCTAGATAAATGCTCGTAGTATGAATTTAATTCAGAAACTATTAAAGTCAAGAAGATTGTCATATCAGTTGCACACACTTACACAGACAATTTTTATGCTTTTGCACTTTCAAATCGATTACGGTATTAAAATCATTTTATTGTTGAGTCATGGTCATGACATGGACAAGTTGAAATCGTCCAAATTAATCTGTAAAGTTGCACTCAAATCAAATGAAATTTTTAATTCTTGGCAAAAATGTATTCAATTTAAATTAGAACTCAAATCAAACACAGACACACACACTCAGGTGAAAACAGTGATGCCAACTTGTATTGTTTCGGGTTGGATTTAGAGGGTTTCGTAAGCACCGGAAATGTGGGTTGTACTGCATTTCCGGATTAGGACATAAGATATCTTATAGCGTCTTGAAACGCTAGTGCTCTTGACTGCTTATTTTGAACCTTGAAAAACGTCCTCCAACCATCCTTCTATTCGTGAGAACTTTTGTATCACATATTGACCGCATTATTTTTAGGAATGGGTTGTATTACATCTTCGATCGGATGTAAGTGGTATAAATATTAAGAAGATAAGATGGAGTGAATTATGTCTTATACCGTCTTAAAGAGCCAAGATACTTGAATGTTCGTTTTAAACCATTAAAAACATCCACCATCCATCGAGAATAGCATTGGATTTTCATGCCAAGAACATCAGAAGCTTCTGATTCCCCAGTATCCATGCCAGTCGTGCTGACAGATAGAACAGCATGATCGTGCATGCGTTGATTCGGGATCATGTAGCATTAGGTCTTGCTGACATTAAAGTTGGGCCTACTTCTGAGAGTCCATTCAACTATTCCTGAGAACTTTTGTATCACCTCATTATTTTTACGAGTACAAACACAGCAACTGAGCGAGAAATAATATCTTATCAACATCAAAATTTTTCCACAACTTGCGAAAAACTAATTTTTTGTTTTAATAAAATTTTTACACAAAACTAATTTGCTGTCGGCAGCTTTGCTCACTTCTTGATAACTGATCACAAATAATTTATTGCCACTTAATATGATTTAAATTCAATATTGCGAGAGTGTTTCCAGCTCAGCAGCTTCTGCAAACACACACACACGACTGACTACACATTTTTACCTAATCAAAACTCTTGTAATTTGCTCTTAAAACAAAAGCAGCCATTTCAATGCCACTAACATCATTATTCTGGCAATGAGAGCTTTCAATGGTTTTATCTTTGAGAACTGACTTATTTCTACCTTTTCATTTATTATCATATTCGATTGCATGCGATGTTCTGGCACAAGCCAGCGAGTACACTGAACAGTCACTGAATTGCCAAAATGTGTAATTGCATGTACGTACGATTTGCAGAATTAGTATTTTCAAATTCATAATGTTCTTAAGCGAATAATAGATGAATAAATGCGGCCATTAGCAGTTTCAGCCCCCCCTGCGCAGCACAAGTCGTTGTATGTGTGTACTAATTTTTTATTAGTTTGTACTACTCATGTGAAGATGAAATAGTGTCCTAGCAAATTTAGTTGGACATAAATCATGTTGCTTTACATCAGTTAAGTAAGAACAGGAAACTAAAATATTTAATAAATTTGTGGAAACACTGTTTGGCAGGCTGGCAGTAGACACCAACTACAGTCGATACTCGACGATTTTAAGCTCAAGGGAACAGAGAAAATCTTCAAATAATCCACCCTTTTTACTAGCAAGAGTTCAAAGTATCAAGAGGAAATATGTAAAATTTTTAATATATATAAGAGAAAAGCTAATATATTATATATTATATTTTGTTTAAAAAAATAGGAAACAGACTCTATATATATATTTATTTAACTGCCATCTCAATCAAATCGTTTGGCGTCACGTTGTCTGTGGTCCAAGTATTTGCAAAATGTTAGATTCTTGTAAAGTGGAATAAAACCAATAACTTCCCTATTTTTTTCTTTATATAAAATTTCCCTTAAAAAATTTTAAAAATACTTTTCAAGTCACACTTAACGTTCAGAATTACAATAAACTTGTATATGGTGTTTTTTATAGAGTGATACAACTTTGAGTTGGCATCACTGCCTTATTTGACCACCCATTTAACAGCTGATAGTTGATTTTTGTTTAGTTTACTTCGACATTTTATTACGGATTGACTGACACCAGAGCACCGTGTGCAAATTGTGGAAATTTTTGATCAAAGTAATGGTTCTGTTCGTTAAACTTATCGTGCACTTCGTTGATTCAAAATTTTATTTTTCGATGAAGCACATGTTCGGTTGAATGGGTCTGTAAATAAACAGAATCCACAAACTTTTGTCGCAACACCATTACATACATCCACAGAAAATTACTGTTTGGTGCGCTTTATAGGCTGGCGAAGTCTTGAAAAACGATGATGGTCAGAATGTTACTATTGGTGAAAATTGGTGTTCCAGATTGCGCCTTGTACGCGCCAGCCGTGGCGGCCACATGGCCGAAATCATACTTAAACATTAATGTCATAAAATTGTCTATCCAATAAAGACTGTTTCATTGATATCAATAATATATTTATATATATTATTATGATTTAAACTTGTATCACTCTATAAAAAACACCCTTTATTATGTTGTTCCACTGTGCCATAATCAGATAATGAGAATCGCATTATTTTCGAAAAATATTTGATTCTCTTAATTTAGTTAGAGCCGACTTTAAGTTGACTTAAATCGATTCCATGGACTTTTACGCTTTAACTACTTTAAGCCATTCCATTTATTTTCACATGCCGATCGTAATAGAGACTCCCACTCTTCTCTCCGTGTGAATCAATTCTTCAACTTTAGTAACTGCTGTTGTTTATTTATTAATACAATTTAATCTTTTTTATAACTTTTTATTTAACTATCCGAGTTATTTGAACTTAAGTTCGTGATTAGGGATATAAGAAATGCAATATAAATGTGCAACTGCTAATATTGCACACTCCTTGAGGCGCCACCTTTAACGTTCACTCTTTTGCTCACAAAAATATGCTTCCAAGCTCTTTTAATATTCCATTATAATGGAAAAAATATGCTGTTTATGAATACAATTTTCTAACAAAGTGGCTGTTAACTAATTTGTAGATTGAAAATGATTTATAATATTTTTATGAATACAATCGTTAGTATTGAAAAAAAAATAGCTTTTTTTGAAACTTGTAACCAACTTTTTTCATTGGAGAAACCCCTGATTTTTCGCTGGGTATGCATTTGCATAAGTAAATGTGTGTGAGTGTGTGTGTATGTCTCCATGTTGGCCAATTGCACTAATTTTATCTGTTACATTAAAGTACTTAATTTTGTGGCAGTACTTGTAGCTGCTTTGATTAAAATCTTTGTCAAGATTTATTACACATCTGACACAGCCAGCTTTTGATTATGGCGGCAGCTGTTGGCTAACAAAAAAATAAAAGGAATGCAATTTAATTTTAATTATTTCCTATTATTGACTGTTCTATTTAAGTATTTTTTTCCTCCTATTCAATAAAACATTTATAAGCTTTTGGGCTCAGCCACAAAGAGAAAAGAGCAACTTTTGTTGCTTGAAACCTGGCAGTTCCAAGTGGCTGAGCAGGTAGCAAAAAGCCGGTGTTACAGTTGCAAAAGAGATTGTTTCGGTTGGCATTCGCTCACAATGGGCTCCAACAAAGGCACGCACATTAAATGAGTTAATTAGAAATCCACAACAGTTCACGCAAATGATGTTGGTTTTTTTTTGTTTATTTTTTTTCCTGTTATTATTTTCCCTTGCTATTGTACATGGCCTTTTACTGTGTGTTACCCTTTAAAGTGTTTGGCTTTCCCGTTTTGTGGCAACTGCATTCACAATATGTAATTCAGTTGGATGCTGCTGCTTTTAGTTTAGCACTGTTCGTTCCACCAAACGACAATGAAATGCAAAACAAATAACTAGCAAACGTCAACAAATAATACCGTTATGTGTCACACGCTCCTAGACGAACAGAAGAAAAAAGAAAGAAATGCCAGGCACTAAATAACAGCAACAAAAAGAATTTCATGAATACAACAAAAAGAAAACTATAATTTACACGACTCTGGCTGGCTCTTGTGCACACCTTCCACCTTTCAAGAACAGGTAAGTGCAGTGTGTTCGAACTGCTTGCAAACAGCAGTTGAACAGGAACGATGAAAGCAAAGAACGATAAACCAAAACTAACAGTCAGCCAACCAGCTAAACTCCCACATTCTCGTAAAACTCTTCTTTCCATAAATTCATATAGAAACGCGTGCACATATTTTTCCTTTTTTTTCAATAGTTTGACTGGGTTTGCCAAGCGTTTTATATAGTAGCGAATGTATTTGCTCTTCTTCTTCTACTACTGCTGCTTCTTCTTCTGCTGTATTTTAACAAATGCTATTGCTGGCAGGCACAGGAATGTGAATGCCTGTGCATAAAAGGAGTGGAGGGCAGTCGTTTAAATGAAATGGTTCTTGAAGAATTCGAACCGATTTCAATTATATATTCTGCAGCGATATGGCCGCCCCCAGATGGGCATTCATTGACTTAATTTATTTAAGGTAATTCTATTTTCAAAGCAACTCATTTCTGTTGCTTCATTCTGTTTGCAACAAACACTTTGGTTTACCACCAAACTTTATAAATTAATTGATAGTATTACAATTTACTCTTTTAAAGAATGTCCTAGAATAATATGCACTCTTATTTCGCTAAAAGGCATTTTGCAAAAAAAATATAAAAAAAATAATATAAAAAAGAAATAACCAAAAACAGTCAAATACATCAAAATATGAAATAAAAATAGAAAACGTTAAAAACATAAAATATTAAACGTAAAATATTTTATTTTTGTTGCAATTGTAGCAGCATATTGTCCATGTTGCACTAAAGCACACACACACTCACCCACACTCACACTCACTGTGCCATACAAAAGTGTTCTATTTATTGTTCGCGAGAGTGAGAAAGTTAGTGATTGCAAACGGCTGAGAGTGTGTGTGTGTGTGTGTGCCAGCAATTCAGAGGAAAGAGTTGAAGGCAAATATTTTATTATTTTTATCGCTGTTTTTGTTGTTGCTGCAGCTGCAACATTTTCCCCCGTTTTCCTTAAATAATGTGTAAATATGTTGTGTACATAAGAACGTGCACACACACACACACACACACAACGCACTAAATGTGATACTGTTTAACGAAAAAATACTTTTAAATATTCGTGTGCATGCATTTAATATTTATTTAAGTGCATCTCACATATCCATGGCCAGTTTTTAGTCTACTTTGGTTGCTTTTCCTTCTTGGTTTTTATTTATTTTTTTTTTTTTTCTAAAAAAAAATATGCTGCCGTTTTTTTAATGCTGCCTTCATTTAGAATTAAAAGTTTTTATTGAAGCACCGTTGCAGGTGATTAATTTTTGTGAAACGCGTTAAGAATGAATGCTTGTGTTCTTGCACACAGGATTTTTAAGATACCAAAAGATAAATCCACTAAAACAGCATAATTCAATCAAGAGCTATACAAAATTTAAACCAAATTTTTTATTATAATAATTTTTTTTTTAATAAATTCTTGAAATATAATGCCGATTTCTTTTCTAGCAAATAATGCAACATTTTTCACACTTTTTAGCAGAAAATAACAAAATTTTGCCATCTCAAAATAAGAAATTTATTCGAAATGAATCCAACAGGATGAATCACGAAAAATAATTTATGTTTTTAAACTTTTCCAAACCCGCCACTATTTAGAAAATAAGTGAAAAAATGTTACATGTTTTCTAGAAAAGCAAACGCCATAAGCTAATAAGTCCAAAAAATTATATATATATATATATATATATATATATACATATATATATATATATATATATATATATATATATACATATATATATATATATATATATATATATATATATACATATATATATATATATATATATATATATATATATATACACATATATATATATATATATATATATATATATATATATATATATATATATATTGCAAAAGTACGTGTCCGATTTTTGTTTTTTTAATTTTCAATATTGAAGGGACTATTTCAATATTCAATATTGATATATTGAAGGGAATATTTCCATTGCGCTTTAGATCTGTTTTCCCACATCACAAGGCTGAAATGAAATAATCGCTTACGGAACAGCTTAATGAAAAACAAAATGAAGCAATAAAAAAATCACATTTCGCTTGAATAAAAATCTGGTTTTCAGAATACGTTAAACCAAATTTCAATTTAATAATTTTCTCCAAAACTTGGCCTAAGTCCAGAGTCCCAGAGTGACGCTCAACACTTACCAATTAATTTATGTGCAACAAAAATTTTTTTAAACCTCAATTTGGGGATTCTAAAAAAATAATTATTATTTTCTTCTATGAGTAGGGCCAGTACTCAGGGGAACACCCCTACATACAGTATATGCATTGAGCGGGAGGTAGGAAAGGAGGGGATAGTGCTAAGAGGACACATGAAGACAATTTAGAAAATAGAGAATTTTGTTGTTGCTATTTTTACTTTTTACTTCGGTGGTGAATGTTGTTGCTACAGGTACCGTCGACGAAGGGAGGGTGCTGCATATTCTGCTCTTTTAGTAAATGACGGTGTTAATCGCTTTCGGTAACGTTCAGCGACCAGAGCGATGCCCTTGTCCTTGAGACAAGCCGACCACAATTAAAACGATCCTGCACCAGTGCAGATTGAAAAATTTCGACGCCACTTTGATGACTCAGTGAGGAGTTGAACTCGGGGCCTAAGGCATGGTAGCCTTGTGTTTTACTATTTCAGCCATTTCTACCCCAAATTGGAAATTACCAGGATTTCGAAATTATATATTTTTTTTTCCTTTGCATTAACTATATTATCCTTCACTTAACTACGAAGCTTCAGCAGAAAATATTGGCATTCAGCCCGGCTTTGCTCTGAAGTTTTCATAAACTCGAGCTTCCTCTTTTTGGTCTGCAGCCTACCACCTCTTTCATTGCATAAATCGTAGAGTTATAAAAATTTCTTAAATTCCCTTATTCTATTGTGAATATATTTTTTTTTCTCCGAACTTATTTGAGCACTAAATTTTAGTATCTTAAAGAGGATTAAAACAATTTTTTTATTTACAACGAAACGTTTAAATTTTTAAAGATATTCTGATATTTTTATTTTTTCTGCTTTTCAATGGAAAGTGCAACAATTTGCACTGATAATGATTTCATTATGCACTCAAACATCAAAAGACGCACGGAACACTTGAGGGGGCAATATACAATACAAACAGTAGCAACAGCAACAGCAGCAGCAATAATGCGAGTACATGATCAGCAATGAAACTGAAAGCTAATTTGCAGTTGCTTAAAATGTTCATGATTGTACAAGTGCATCTTGGCTGGATGCTGACTGGTTGGTGCAACTGCACTCGCAAGATGTGGTTGAGCAAATAGTCACCGATTTATTAAAGGGTGTACACTTAAAAGGTATTTAGTTATATTGAAAAAATACCGATTTTTATTTAAGGGCTGTCATTTATTAAATATTAGAAACAGCTTTTTAAGAAAGTTGGTTATAGAAATTATTTGCTTAATCTCTTGAAAAGCTTCAGATTTGCTCTACCCTTTTAACGCATACACGTGCAAGTGTTTACGTGTAATTTCATCTCTGTTTGTATTTGTATGCAATCAACCGCATCTTCGAATGACAACCGCAAGTATAAATTATGTCCTTTAGCGTTTTTCATTCTTCTTCCTGATTTTTGTTTTCTGTTTTCTGTTTTCTGTTTTTTTTTTTTTTTGTTGTCGCTGCAGTGGCACAGCCAAAGGCAAAGTGTAACGAGCCTAGAAGAGCTGAAAAATTATTGCTCCTTTGTTGGATGAACGACAACATCTGGATTTAAATTAAAATACATTGTTGACACAAGACTCAGTGGAAGGATGAGCGAATAAGTCGAGTACAAGGATTGAAGGGAGGATCCTTGGCAAGGCTTTGACCTCCAAGATGTTTTCATGTCGCTCATTTACTTCTACAACTTCATAACGTACCACTTTTCATTTAGTTTGAATTTTTAAGTTGAAATTTGATAAATAGCTTTTATATATGATCTCCGATTCAAATAAAAAATTGTTTCCAAATCAATATTTTGCCTCGATAAATATTTTACAGGGTCAGTTAATATATTAAGCGGTTCATACTCAAACCGTATTTCATATGAAAAAAAATAATATTTCCGCGCTCATGTAAACCATGTCATCAGAAAAAAATGACATCGTGATGTGTGCGGCATCTGAATTCATACAATTTATATCCTGGTTTCTCTGGGGTAGAGCACAAAACCAATAGTGACGTTTCAAATAGGAAGCAGACAGAGAGAACACTTCTTGAAACAATTAAAAGACAAACAACAGCAAATAGAGAAAAATATTCCAATTTAATTCATCAAATCTGGAAAAGGTATTCATTTCAGATATTTTTTTTAATAGAATTGATGTTACCGAAATTTTTTTCCATCATGCAACTATTTGATCTGCGAAGAAAAAAACAATTGTGGAAATTAATTGATATATTTTAAGATGCCAAATAAAAGCTTTCAAATTGGATTGATTAATTATTTAATTCATGCCAAATTAAATAGACGTTGGTAAAAGAAAATTATTTAACTCTTTTTCTGATATTTTGTAATCAGACAAAAATTTAAATATTTGCTTATCCTCTCTGGTTGTTGCAAAAAAATTTTTTTTTATTTTTCCCACAAAAAAATATTCAAATTAATACCGTTTACATAACAGAAAAAGGTAGACACCAGGGTTAAAACTTATGAATAGATCTTCCAACTATTACGGCATCCAAATATACAGACGGAGATAGAGAGTGGGCTAAGTCCACTTGTGCACAGTTAATTGGAATACAAAAAATAGGAAAACAAGCTCTTAGCTTTATACGAGGCGCGTTCGAAAAATTTAAGAATTTTTAAAATTTTGCAGGCAACATACAATTGATTAGCGTTGCTTTACGTTGGTACAGCAAGCAGAGATTTATTTTTATTTTTGCCACAAAAAAATATTCAAATTAATACCGTTTACATGATAGAAAAAGGTAGACACCAGGGTTAAAACTTATGAATAGATCTTCGAACTATTACGGCATTCAAATTTACAGACGGAGATAGAGAGTGGGCTAAGTCCCCTTGTGCACAGTTAATTGAAATACAAAAAATAGGAAAACAAGCTCTTAGCTTTATACGAGGCGCGTTGTTTTACGTTGGTACAGCCAACTTATTCAGTTGATTTGACCTAATCGGCTTTTTTCGGTTCCCAAAATTGAAGATTCCCATGAAAGGATAACATTTTGTGACAATTGAGAAGATAAAATCCGAATCTTTCAAACATACCTTTTAATAAATAATATCTATTGGAAAAGAATAAAAATTCAGCATCTATTTAGAACAGACCTCGTATACAAACTTATTTTACTTCTTCCAATCATTACCAACAACTTAACTGATCGAGCAAATAATCAGCACTCATTATTTTGCCTCCCATTAACATTTCAAAAGTTATTCATTTAAAAAATGTCCTTGCCTTCCTTGTGGCAACTACTTGACTCACTTTCTCTCTCGTAACTCAATAGCAGTTAATTTAAAAAAAAGATACATTTTCTTGTCCCTAATTATGCAATTTCATTTGCGTTAGTTTGCAACAACATTTTACGAGAAGCTCAACTCATTTAATTTTATTGATGTTTGTCAATTAGCTGCCAAATAAGTTTACGACCGGCTGATTCACTAGCGTCTGTTTAAAGTTTAATGACAATAAAACTACGACATGCAAATTAGGGCTAATTAAGTAAAAATATCTCTAAGCGAAAATTAATGTGTGTTTTTGTTTATTTGGTTGTGAGCAAGTGAGGATGTGTTTTATAGTTGGTAAAAACTTCTTATTTGCCTTAATGCCAAAAAGAAAAAAACGAAAAACAAAAATCACTTACCAGTATGTTGTTGTTGTTGTTGGTTTAGAGAATAAAGATGTACACATACAAACATGTTAACACATGCAGAGTTTTGTATACATACACAGGCATACATGTATAAATGTATGTAAGTGTGTGTGCTTGTGAAGATGTACACGTTCAAGACTTTTTAGAAGACAAACTTAGAGAAGGAAAATTTTTAAACGTTTTTGGGTTTTTTATGACTTTCTGCTTCATGTACAGTGATTGTCAAAACATTTCATGTCAAATAAATTTTTCGCTGATGTGTGCATGTTTGTATGTGTGTAAAGCGAGACTCTAGGCATTTGACAATTTTCATGGAAAAGTTTTTGACGGTTTTAATTTATTAAATCACCAGATATGAATGTCAGATTCGATTCAAGGTGGAAACTACATTTAGGAACACAACTGACGCGACAGGCGATTTCATTTTGTAAATTTGCAGTATAAAATACAACAACGACAAAATTACAACCGTAATAACTCATCGTTATATAAAGTTTGTGGGAAAACTGGCCATTTAAAAAAAATAACGAGAAGACAATATAAAATTATATATTATAAATATATGATTATTAAGTGTATATATTTTTAAAGTTATAAAAATAGTTATTAACGTTAATAGTAACTCCATTTACTAAAACATTTAGAAGCTGAAACGACACCTGCTCACATGGTGTTCATTTGCCGTTGCAAAAACCAGAAGCGAATTTATTGTGTAGGGACCAGCGTATGTCGCATAACGTCAACGCCATCAATGTGTGTATTTTAATACAGACTAATGAGTTTTATTTTGTGCGTACCGACAACATTTATAATAACAAAATTTCTTAAAAATCTTTATAAATAAAAACACTCATTGTCTTAAATTATACAATATCCATTATTCGACATGAATATGCCTCAAATAGCGTACTTATTGTTGTATTAAACACACGTTTTTAATAATTCACAAGCTCGTCTTAACGTCGTATAAATTGTCGAATCATATTATAACACAATATTATGTTGTTGTTGTTGGTAATTTTATTACAAAAGTGTGTTTTAATAAAAGGTTAAAATTTTATATTCTATTTGCTAGTGCGATTCTTAAAAATATATGATGACTAACAGCAGAAAATAAACTCTTCTTATTGAAAAATATATAAGTATATTTAAGTCATTTCAATTTAATTTTCATACGTGAACCGAAATTATTTATCGCGACAGAGCTATCAAATATTTAACATCAAACTGGAGTTTCCATACCTGACTATGTAACTATTGTCTTGACGTTTTAAACTCCTGACGTTTGAAAATACGACAGCATAAAGATCAGCAAATTTCTCTGCTCAAAAGAGCACAAACAAATAATCTCTCTTAACTATAAACAACTAAAAAATTTCTGAATTAATAAATTGTGTTTTAACAATTTTCATTAAAACTGTAGACAGTAAATTTTTGGCTAAAAATTTGGGAAAACATGAAAAAAAAACTCTTGGCAAAACTTTTGATCAACTATGCAGGCATGTAAGACAGCGTTGAAGATGTGCCCAGTTGTTCTCGTTGTATTTGTTAAACTTTACATGAGTGCTGTTGTTGTTTTGTAAGAAACCCTGTCAGCATGTGTGTGCGTGTGTCTGTATTTGCGATTTCTATTAAAGCGTCTCTTTTTAATTTATTTGTTCATCAGTTTTTGGCGTACAGAAGTGTGGAAGTGTGAGTAAATGCTTTATTGTATTCCTTCTTATGCTGGTGAACGTGTGTGTGTTTGTGTGTGTTCTCCATTTCCGTTCAAGGAAAGAGAAGAACATTTTGCGGATTTTTAGTTAAAATATTATGGTTGAATGCCTCTTGGGAAAGTGTTTTATTTTCTTGGTTTTTTTTTTGGGGGGGAAATTAAGAACTTTTTCATTTCTTTTTGTTAATTTTTGATGTCGTTTGTATAGTTGGTTGGTTGTAACTCGTGCATAATCAGAAATAAAAACGTCGCAAGTTAGAATACAAAAGTATGACAAAGTGAACGACAGCGGCAACAACAACAAGCGAAAATTAAATTAAAAGATATATGTATAAAAAAAGCAACAGCAGATGAAGACGATAAGCAATCAGCACACAATCTGCTTATAGACTTTTCACAACAAACTCCTGGTTTCCTGTGCTTTTTGAAATATTTTCCTTTCCGCTTTGTTATACTTTTTTCCACGTTTTATTTAATTTTGTTTAATAGGCTGCCCCAAGTTGGCTTATTGCCGATGTCGTGCCGGAGTTTCGTGCAAACGGCAGCAGCTACAAGAAACTGTTTGACAAACAGCCTTTTAGCCAAACAACAAGCTTCTCTGTAACTTTTTAGCTTTACGAGCTGTTAAGTTTTTTTTTCCTCTATGAAAATTAATAATTTTATTTGTACAGAAAAATATTTGTTGTCTTTCATTTACAAAGAAACAGCGAATAGCCCGATTGTTAAGCGTCAGCAGCTGCACGTCATCATTATCACCTTCCTTCCAGTTGATAAAGACGTCATTATCATCAAAGTTTACTTAAGTGCTCGTATTTATTGTAGTTGCATGTAATGCGGCGTATTGTTGTTGATGACTACAGCAAATTTTCTATAGTCATGAGAGTATGTAAAAGCTTATAATATATCGTTGTATTTAGTAGATGTTGAAAATGAGGCTGATTCTTGAATCGAATATGGATGTGAGTTGGTATGTGCGCTTATTTAAATTTTAACATCAACATTTTGTTTCACTTCAAACGGGCTAAATATAGAGAACTTTTTTTTTCTTACTGCTCTTGTTCAATATTTTATGCACAATTTTTCCTTTTTATTCTATAATTTTTTATTTTTTATTTTGCGCTGTCATTTCAGAAATTAACAGCAGCGTCGTTCCAAAAGTAAAATAACAGCAACGAAATTAACAAAATATTGCAAATTACATACGCTTTGATAACTTTTTTTTGTGTAAACCCACACAAAAGCACTCTAATGTCATACACACACACACACACTCACACACACATTCATTTGAATGTGTGTACATGGCATTATGCATACCTAAACACACAATGCTTTTGCTATTTACACATGAAAACTGTACCCGCCAGTTCATACGATGTTAATGCATCCTTCCATCCCATTGGGTTTCAAAAGATTCTGCCCATTTTTTTTTTTTCGCTAATAGGACCGCCACTCAGGTGAAAAGAGGTGATAGCGTTGAGTTGAGAAAATAGACAATTTGTAGCAGCCTTTTTGTTTATTTTATTATTTCGGCCGCAAAATTTTCCGGCCATACGGATCTATTAAATATTTATAAACTGGAATTATTTCAAACTGATTTGCTGTTAAAACTAATGGGATATTAATAAAGAATTAGACATGATTAAGGTTTCAAGAAGCGAAGAAAATAAGTTGCCACTGGCTGAGTGTTGTTTTACACGTTCGGTTGTACCAAAAACAATAAAAATTATAAAGAAATCATTTAATGGCGGCATTGGAATTCTCATAGAGTATCTTTATTTTAGTGGGTTTTTATAAATGAGACCTGCGGCCACAGTAGTCTTAATAACTGATAACAAATTTAAATACAAACGAGAAATGGTGACTTCGGAAATCGACGTTTTTCTGTTCCGAATTGTTTGATGTTAATATGCTTCTGATTCTTGATATATTGATCTCAATTTCTAATTATTTCTGAACATAATCTTTGTACCACAATAACAGCACAAAATCAGTTTGAGAAGTTATTCAATTTCAGTGAATGTTCCGGCAAGTGGACTTAGTCAGTTTATCACCATAAGACTGTCTGCAAAATATATTATTTCCTATTTATTTTTATATGAATGTGATTCTCTTTAAATATTTCACATTCTTTTAACCACCATGAAAGCGATTTGATCTCCCAAACCGCCAAATTATTGAATTAAGCCAAGATTCCATCTTTGAACTGCTGGGCAGTGGGATGCATTTATAGATGTAAATAACTAAACATGTTAAGACAAGCGTACAAAGTACATATTTTCTCACATGTTCGTTAAGCTACAAAATAGCAACAACCACAATAAAATCTCTATGCAAAGGATCGTACGTAGTAACTCCTGCTGTCGCGCTGCTTCTTGTGCAAATAACACAACCCACATATAATTAACGTAAAGTCCTGGAGTTTAAAATGGCAGCTACAAGAAACAAAAACCTGATACGTATATTATGCGAAAATAAATTAACATTTTTAATTGGTTTTTTTCACTGTACTGTATTCCGTACAGACAGACTGCACAAAGAAAGCTGACAATGTAATTTATTCTGCCAGATATATACGAAAACTCTGTGCGGATTCCAAAAAAGCATGTCCATTAACAGCGGAATCAGTTTCGAAGAACTATAATCGATTATTTCCTCTACTGGGCGAAATGTAACTTGCAGCAGAGTAGTGGAATGCAAATGTATGTTCTGAACCTTCAGCCCATTGAAAGTTTATATTGAAACATTTTCATATTAATTCGATTATGTTACTTATATGGTTTTAGGAAAAAAATTTCATCACCTATAAAGACGCTCAACCTCAATAACGATAATTCAAAAGCTTCTTAAAAATGGTTCAAACATAAGTATTTATATATATACCAGTCGCAGAAAATTGCAGACTCCATGAGAAATCCCACAAGCCCAAACTCTTTCTTAAATAATAAATTAATGATTTTTAACAAAACCTTTAAATATTCCAACAACAAGGATTTGCGTTTTATTAAAAATTTAAACATATTTGATTTGAAATAATTTCATAAAAAAAGAAAACCGACAACAATCATGTTATTAGTCAACTCACACAAGTGTGAACGGATATGTGGGAAATAAAACACGCCATTTATTATTGAGATTTTATTCACAATTAACTCAGGGAACACAAATCGTACAAATTGCGAACATTCAACAGCAGCGTGTCTGTGTAACTTAAAAATGTTGTCTTTGCACTATGGGAGACTTGCAATATATTTCGCCAAAACTTGCAAATGTTTTATAGATTTTATTTTATTTTATTTTTTTCTAAAACAACAAAATAAAAATTTTTATTAAACTTCAACTGAAGTGAATTCATGTCTGTTTATTGGAATTTGCAGTCGCTTAGCAAATATATTCATTTTTAATCCCTTGACAACTTCAAGTGAAATATAATAATAATTTTACTGCTACGGCCGTATTCATAAAATAGTATGATGGTTATAATTGGTTTATATGATAAATTTTCTATAAAAAATATTTCAGATAAGCAGCTTTTATAAGTAGAGCTGTTAAAAATATAAAAATGTATTCCCCTTTATTCTGTAACTACTTGTCAACGTCATGCTAAGAAACTATTAAAAATGTGTCATTTACGCCACATCTTTCTTCATCATTTGACTTTTTTCAACAACCTCTTGATATATTCTGGGCAGTCAAGAATAGTCAGAGGCTGTCACCAGGACTCAGTAGTTGTAAACAACTGGCACGCAAGTGTCGTATTCTCTATATTTTCTATACGTGACATTAGCAAAGAGTTACAGAATAAGGGGCTACTAGTTTTATCTTCACGTTTTCTATACTCTCTTGATCATATTAATTAATTTTTTTTTTAATATGTTGTGGTGACCAGTTTTCATTAAATTGTCAGTAATTAATTAATAGCGAGAATTGTGGCCTAGCATTACAATTGTTTCTAATTTGTTATATCAAAATTGGTTGTATTAGGATGATGTTTGTAACGTGTAACACAGAAATTGTAATTGATATTGATAATTTCTTTTATTCTCTGGAATATTAATCAAGAAACACTGGCGATAAAATCATATTATAAAAGTCAAAATTAAAGGAAATAATCAAAAAACGATACAAGTAAAATTTTTAGTTTCAAAAATTTGTAGTAAATTTATTTCGCTAATTTAAAAATATCTCCATCTCAAGGAATCATAAAGAAAACAGGATCAAACATGTTTTGGCATGCGGAAGAGTGTAACAACTTATATAAAAGTTATCGGTTAAAAAGTGGCAAAACGTTGGATAATTATATGGGAACATTATCGTTATTTAAATATCAAAGCAAATTTTATATTATTTTCTTTAAAATTAATTTGAGCTCATGAGCAACCAATTTGGACCATACCCAAGTAAAACAACGTAGGGTGTACGATATATTTCTTAGGACTCTTAGCCAAAGCTTAAGAAGTTTATTATTAAAATAAGAATGCAGGCTAATTTGTAGCCTTTTAATCAACGAAACTTAATCACAAATTATGCTGTTCCAAGTCTCATTTTAAAATTCATCTTATATTTTATTTTTCATTTTCCTTTCAACCCGTTGACTTCTGCTACAAAATACATTTAATATTTATCATAAATATTATTTAGATCAAATTCTTTTTTAAAACAAGCACATTTCAGCTTAATGCAATGCATAGTTAGCTGTTGCTAATATCACTCATACATGGATGCAGCTCGAAACTAAAGATATAAAATAAATGTGCAAATTCGAAAGAAACAAAGTACGAGTATCGTTTACAAGCAACCCAACCAACCAACCTCTCCATTTCACAATAAGTAGATTCTAAGACATGCCTTGTCCACCACCAACCAACCAACCAAACATTCATCCATCCAATCAACCATGCAATCATCTATAATCCAGAACAGCAACAGCAACGGCAACAATAATACGAAGACACACATACAAACACTCTCTGATTTGCACAAATAAATTAAACAAAACAAAATAGAATAGAATAGAATGGATGGATGGCTAAATGTGTGGAGATGTATAGATGGGTGGCTGGATGGATGGATGGATGGCAATGGCTGTAAAGACTTTACAGCGGCTCACAGAAATAGTCGTATTCAAAAGACATCGTCGTCATCGTCATCATCATCTCTCACCCACTGGGTTAGGTTTAATGAAGTGTCAGCATTAAACATACACTGAGCCAACCAAGCAAAATAAAGCACAGCACGGGCTAACTGGCTGGCTGGCTGGCTGGCTGGCTGGCTGGCTGCTTGACTGACTGCCTGGTTGTATGGTTGTATGGTTGCCTGGCTGGTTGGTTGGTAAGTAGCAAACAAAAAAAAAAGTAGAGAAAAAATATTAATAAAAGCATAGTAAAAGAGACAAAAAAGTAATCATAAGAAAAGAAATAAAAAGCCATCATTAAAAGTATTTGAATGACTTTTTAGGTCTCAAATCAGTTTTTTATGAGGCTTTTGAAACAAAATCAATTTTTAACACACTTGTAACTTATTTGTGTTACTAGAATTACACATTGTTTCGTGCTCCTTTATTTTACTTTATTATATTTTTTTCTCTTGTAGATTTAATTTGTACATTCCTTTCGTTTTATGTACTTTTTTCTAATATACATAAATGTATTTACCCACATACACAAGTATGAGGTGATGATAATCTCTTAACACTTCAAATTGCATTTGATTTTTTCTTTGTTTTAATAATTTTGAAGAAAACAGTTATACATTTTTCGCACAAATTTCACAAATAATTTACCTTTATTTTATTGAATTCACTTTGAAATTTGCATTTTATTTAACAAATATTTTTCTATTGCTTTTAATATACACTTTTCCTTAATGCGAATGGAAAATATATTTCCTTAATTATTTTATATTGTGCTTTGCAATTAGTTGCAGGTATTATTTTTTCTAATGCAAAAAAAAAACACCGTTTATTGAATATAACATACAATTTAATAGCTTTTTGTTTAAATATTTCTTGTATAATATTTATTACTTTTCAATTCGTTCGTTCGCTTATCTTCTTTAAAAAACGTTCAGCAGCAAACTAAAAATCTTGTCTTACAACAGCATCCATCCATTCCGTCCGTATGCGAACACGAGAAAATGAAATGAAATTCAGAGGGAAAAAAACTATAACAAAAACAACAACACTCTCCAAACGCTTGTTGTATATTCGTTTGGTCGTACAATTTCTGCTCGTGCAGTCATTCGTTTGAAACTCTGCGTTTTAACTCTCAAAAATTTTGTAAAAGGTCCAAAAGCAAAATATGCTTTTTTCACCACCATCACCGCCATGTCTCTTCCTGCCATCACTCTCCACAGCAGCATTGGACAGAAACAAAGAAATCACTTCAAGAGCAAAGAATAACTGAAATAATAAACTTTCCAATATAAAGTTTTTCCTTTGCTATCCACGGAATTCCGCTCTAGCCAACTGTTAGCGCTCTGCCACTCAGCCAAACACAACCAACCCACAATCCGTACAACCAAACGCTCTACCCATATGTTGCTTGCCGTACAACACTCTCGTACAAACAAAAATTGTACAACAATTCAAAAGCAAAACGATGAACGAACGCTACAACAATAAAAGAATACGCTGGAACAAAAACAGTCTTTGTTTTTTATTTACAAGCCAACAGGCAAACGACATCCATGCAACCAGCCAGCCAGCCATCCATCCATCCATCCGTCCATCCATCCATTCACTTTTCCTATTTTTCATTTCTGTAGTTGTTTGCTTTGCTTTTTCCTCCAACAAAATTTGGCGGTTTTCCTCTCCATTTCATGCAGCGAGAAGAAAAACAACTTTAAGAATGTGCTTTTGCTCTCTTTATTTGCAATTTGGTTAACTCTCTTTGTTGGGAACTTTTTTGTTAGCAAACACACTGTTGCTATATATTTTTGCCGCTTTTCCTTTTAGCTTTTCTAGTTCCCATTGATTTAAGGGTTGGTGTAATAAAAACATTTCCTTTAACTCCCACAGGGATGGCCGAAAATCGCCTAAATATATACACGTCAGTGGAAGAACACGATAGTTAAGAATATGGCAAGACTGATGTTTTAACGCAATAACTTTCTTCATCGAATTTATCTCGTGCAATCTTTTTCGTATGATAGATTTACAAGCCAAAACTGTTACCAGCAGATTTGGCTTTACTTTCCAGTGAAGAAGTTTATGATTGAATTTTGAAGTATTTTATTTGTATGCGGACCTGGAAAGAAATATAAAACTACAGGCTAAAATTTGTTTTTGAAACAAACCGACAAGCTGTTGTTTAAAACACGATGCCGAGTGTCTTGTTTTCGATCCTGGTCTTACTCATTAATATGGAATAGAGTGTTCGATCTGCATGAAGTGTATTGGATCCCTTTAAAAATTAACGTTATTGTTTTCGACGTTTAAGAATTGACAAAAATGCAATTGAACTGAGATCTTGTATAATTATTAAAACGGATTAATCCCTGAATGATAAGATTATTAAAGGAAAATCCTAAATGGCATCCCTCACATCCAAACTCACCAACACATATAAAATACTCGGGCATGTAAAATAAGTGGTTTTTCCAGCACCGTACGAATGCAAACTTTTGTACGATAATAAAATAGAAGAGACAAAAAATACTTCCTTCTAACAACGCACGTACATACATAATTAATGGGCTTAATGATCTTTTTTTTTCTTTTCAATAATAATGAAAAAAATATATTAAAAATTTGCCTCTTTTAGTCAAGTATTTACAATCTCCCAAATTCAGCCACAGACAACGTGTTTGTGATTCAGTACCCAGGTTTCATGTGTGTGTGTGTGTTTTCAAGCAACTATTGAGAAAACGAATCTCAAAAGCAAAAACTTTCTTTGAATACGATTCAGACATGGAAAATAATCAAGCTGAATTATGAATAATGAAGCTGAATTATTAAGCCATAAATGTCAGCCAAATCGTTGAAGATCTCCATACCAAGCAATTAGCCTTTTTTCTAATTTCCACAACTCCATTTAACATGGAGAGTATCTAAATTTAATGTGGGTTATTATCAAAAAAGTACAGGTTCTCATAACGATTTTTCCCTGGTACTTAACTTAAAGATAACAACTTTGCAAATCTCGAACTAACTGAAAATTACAGTGGCACCATATTTACCATCCCTGTTATGCATGTGTTTGTTAACAGATTCCCAGCGAGAAGCAGTCTAAAAGCTAAACTGAAGCTTTTTTCTGTTGATACAAAAATATTTCAAGTACTCCTCTGCACATTGAAAACAATTTCTTGGTGAAGTACAAGACGAAGGGAAATAAAAATTTATTGTATTCACAAACGTATCTATTGACCTCCGAACTGAAAAATTAGTTGTTATGCAAAAGAGATGGCTTATGGTTGGATGAATTTGAAAGGCCAGACTTTTTGTTTTGTTTTGTTTGTGTAAAGCAAAGCAAAGTTCGAATGTTAAATTGATTGCTTGTGTTATATTTCACAAGCACAAATCATAAATTGAAATTATTTTGACTACAACAACGAACGTGTGCACATTCCATTATTAGCCAGATATTATAATCAATGGTTTCGGAGCCAAATTTTGTGCTGAGAAATGGATGATAATGAATCTTTCAAATGCTGAAAAAAGTATTGTAATTTCTCATATTCAATGTAGGGATTTTAATATAAATAAAAAAATACTTGAATTATGTAAGAAATAGAATATTTCCAGCCGCAGCGGTAAAACATAAATATGGAAAATGAGTCACGTGCTCAATGAAGTGTTCACCACAAACCCTTTTCACTTGCCTGCTGTCCGCAAGCCCACAATCAAATAATTTTATGTTCATTTTTGATTTGTTGGTGTTATCATAAAATGTTAATTTGATTTTATTTAATTAAAGCGTCATAATTTTTGTTTTTGGTCTTTATTAAAACAATTCATTCAAGTTTTTTTAAATTAAATATCCAGTAGTTTAGGTTTTAATAGTTTACATTTCATTTTATTTTATTTTATTTTGCTTTATTAAATCAATTTATTACTCCATGTATATCGTCAGCATTTTAAATTTGTTAATCTTTTTCATCAAGTATAATTTATTTATAAATTTTTTTATGAAATACTTTTCGACTAAAGAACAATTTTCAATATTTAGTTTTAAGAAAAATTTATATTTAAATAACTAATTTTATAGTTAAAAATTAATAAATAGTTGTACAGCTAAACGTAATTAAAATCAATCAACAAATTATAGTTAAAGTTAATCGGTAATTAATTGTATTTTATAAGTCATTTAATTTATTTATAACAAAAAATATCATTTTAGTTAACTTTTAATTTATTTTTTATATAAAAGATTTTGTCATAAATTTTGATATATTTTTATATAATTTATATTCAATATTATTGTTTTCTTTATTTTATTATTAAATTTATTGTAAGCGAAGAATTCTTTTATTATATATACTTCTGGTTTTCTATGCAAAATCTCAACTAAAGAAAAATTTTCTTTAAAAAAACTTTTTCTAAATAATTAAAAATGTAAAAAAATTTCTCTACGGACATTTTGAACTTTATTTACTTTAAGATCTTTTTGTTCGTTCCTTTTTTTTTTTTTTGTTAATTTCCCCTGCCCTGTCATATTCAACATTTTCGACATTTTTATCTGAATTTATGGATATTTTGTTTTAAATATTTCTCAAGCTGCTCATTATTTTGTAAACTGCTTTCATTTTGTTATTTTTTTTAACAGTGAATACGTACTTTTTTAATAATTTCCTGAGGTTTAATATTTTTTATATATCTTTTTTACTTTTCTAAAAAATTTCACTTAAAAATTTATTGCGATAAAACAATATTTCTGATCATGATATACAACCCAGAATAGAAAGTAGAAATAAGTCTAATAAATTTTTTAGTAAAATGTCCTCAAAAAGCTGTCGTTCGTTAATTAAGAAGGAAATACAAGAGAATCGAATTATTGGGATCAAACGAATAGAACCAATTGAGATGTTGTTACAAATTGTCAAATTTGGGAAAGCTGTAAGAGTAGCCCGCATATACCGAAAATGATTTGGAAGTCATTCGCTTAATGACAATATACAATGCGGAGTTTGAAAAAAAATGAAACTAATTCTGCACCATATTTTACCATTCTTGTAATATTAATATCTCAATAGCGAAAGTGGTAAATACAATTTTTTTTATCTTCCATTAGTAAATTGATATCTCTGTTGAACTGAAAATTTTTATTGCAACATCTCTGCTCCTTAAAATTTCTTGTCAATTGGAATATCAGTTTCTCTGAAGGAATATCATTCTTATAAGCATTTTGAGAACATTTTATTTTAAATGCAAACAATTATTTTTACAAACTGTCTCTCTCTACGATAATCCTACAACAAATAAAGTGGAAAATAAAATGAATAACAAAATATTATTTTTGATATGTTCAGGATATAAATGTTGATAAGGATTTCATATTAAATTCAATTCCATAATATAAAATTCTTAATATAATTCTACTAAAAAATGTTTTCTTTTTATGTAAGAACATATACATACTATATATATATTTATTTATCGGGCTGTTATTTCTCTTTAAACAAACAAGTCAAAGTGTTTGGAAAAATAGACAGGCGATGCATCATGAGTGGGTGAAACGATGTAATAATTTCAATAAATCGTTGGAATGGCAAAAGATTCAAATTGATTTTCTTTGATAATCTTGCAACATGTGCTTCTCCATTTTTGTTCAATTTAGTCGAGTATGATATTTACATACACACATAGACGAGTATAAATGAAATAAATACATATACATACATGAATAGATGATATTAAATATTTGTTTAACATTCTGGAAAGGATATTTGGGCCTTACAGATTATGCTTTTTATCGTCTTTGGTTTGGTTTGCTTTACTGAGTGTTCATAGTATAATTTTTATATATTTCATGCTGGGGAAAAAAAGTTATTTTTTAATTAAATTTCTTTATACGTGTGTATACGTTATGGAATCAGGGATTAGAGCAGAGATATTAACTGTACAACAATACTTCTGATAACTTCCTTAAATGGAACTGGAACTTTTTTCCAAATTGAAACAATTTTGTATTGAAAACTTTCTGGCATTTAAAAATTACTCACCACACTGAACAATAAGTCTGTTTGGTATGCAAATAAGCTGAACATTTTTGTGGTACACTTGCAAATATCTCATCATCCGCTAATATTAACCAATAATATATCGTTTAAAAGGTAATATTGTGAAGATATGCGCAACATAAACCATTTTGCTACATTCTAAAAGTAATAGTTGAAAAATGCTTCTAAAACTTGCTTAAAAAGGAGCAACCAAATTTTACTATTTCCATTTTGCTTTAATATGAAAAAGCATTCGATAATTTTTCTTAAATTTCAGTAGCTTTAATTTGAGAACTAAGCGACTGTAAAAGGATTTACTTTAACTGCAAATCAGTGACCTGCAATACTTGAAATCTTTTAAAGCAAATCAGTTTTAGTGATGTGGGAAAGTTGTCCGGGATATATAAAGTCCTCTGAGTATAACATATTGTATATGGATGGAGGGAAATTAGCTTTTCGTTTAAGTACTTTGAGCAAAGAAGGAAGGGGGAAAGTAAGGGATTTATATAGAAAAACTATTTTTAACTGTTAATAAAAATAATAATAACAATAATAATAATAATAAAAGTTGTTTGTTGGGTTTTGATTTGTATAAGTTTCATACACTTATTATAATGTGATTTTTTTAAATCATTTGTGAATTTTTATAGTTAATTTATTAACAGAATTCTCAAATGGTTTATAGAAGTCTTTTGAGAAGTTTGAAAATTTTCAAAACTGTGGTTGAAGTCCACTGACGATTCGGTATAAAGCGCCAATGAAATGCATATAGACATTGCTTAACCACCCAACATATAGATTTCATATTAAAACTATTTTTATTAAAAATGTTTCGAGTTTTTTAAGTTTTTCCAAGACTTTATGACTTCCATCTATAACATAAGTGGAGTTGCATAATATTTGGGATTTGCAATTGAGAAATATTTTTAAATTTCAAATTTTTTGTAAATTTGCCGCAAGGACACAGTGCGTTTGCTGGATAGTTATTATGCCAGAACTGTAAATAGTTCAAAAACAGGAACTCATGAAAAATGAAAAACAAGCCACAGAAGCCGAGTTGTACACGTTACAAATGAAAGTATGCACGAGTAAAGTTGTAGTTTTTGTTGTATCTGAACTTAATATTGTTTGTTTGTTTTTTTTTCTAATTTATATTAATGACTCTTATAAAAAGTTTTTCTTTGTTGAATCCGTTGTATGTTTATCCGTGTCTTTAAAGTCTTTCGATGTTATGGGTGGTCCGCGAGATTCAAATGTTGGTTTCCCCATAGCCAAGGCTGGATTTAGGTCTAGCACAGTACGTGGACTCATGGCCACAATGCTGGCACCAATTGGACCTACAGAAATTTTAGAAAGAAATATAAGAATTTATTAACGAAATTATAAATATAAAATGCTAACGAATGTAATTCTGTTTTTTTTTTTTCTGTACAAAATGAAATTTGAATATATAATTAAATATCATTTACACACAAAAGCGAGTGTTTAAAGCAGTTATAAATAAATTAAAATAGTTTTTAATAGATAGTTTTAGTAGATTAATAGAAACAATGAGATAGTAAGACAAAAATATAAAAAAAATATATAAAACATGCTAAATTTTGGAGGGAAAAGCAAAAAATATTTACATGCAATTTTAGTTTTTGAGTTTTATGTGAAAGTTTTATTTACAGTATTTTCAATTTATTTCTTTAATTTTTATATTTCAACTAATCACTTGAACTAATAAGTTTTCTAAAAAGGATTTTGAAACTCTTTTTTTTCTATGGTTCTCATGTTAAAGGGGGGAAAACTTTTCAACTAAATATTTTTTATACAGCAGGTGACATAAAATAGCTTGTGTGGCCCTATTTCTTTTCTAAGATTATTAATCATGTAATCAATATGTATTTCTGCATATTGAAAATAGTTTCAAGTTAATGGAATGGAAGTTTCATTGTATACCAGAAAGCAGAAGTACCGAATTGAATATTCTAAAAGTATCGCTTGTGCGAAAAAAACAAAACAAATAAAATCTTAAGCGACATGATTTCAAATAGTGTAACAGGATATTGTTCAGTTCCGTGGATCACGTCAGTCCTGTAACAACCACGTATTACTTTCATTTATGGATCACTAGAAATAGAACTGATTTAAGCTTATTTTCTTATTTAGCTTTTTTGTTTGCTTGTACGTCCGCTTTGAGCTGGAATGTTCCAAATGGAACAAAGTTACGGAGAGCAATCGGCATGAGACAATATTATTTGCATTAAGGATCTGCTTGCAGATGTTCTTCAAGTCGAGCATAAAAGTCGTGATTGTAAATTTGCTACTAAACCAGGTATTGACAAACACTTCACCCTTTAATATCGCGTAAGCTTTTTCAGCATCCAATATATATAGAATTACAAATTTCATTATAAAAGTTGCCTTAACTTCGGTATTATAATTTCTGTTGCTTCGTGAAGGCATAATAAATTATTCAGAAATTACAAATCAAAAATTAAATAATATAATAAAAAATATACTATATTTTCCAGCCTTGATATTTCATCAAATATATATCGTGTTTATATGTATATAGAGTTACAAATTTCATTATAAAAGTTGTCTCAACTTCCGTAATATAATTTTTGATATCTTGTGAAGAAATAAATTGTTCAGAAATTATAAGTCGCATATTTGTAGCGTCGAAAAATTATATAAAAATAATAAAAAAAGATACTCCAGATTTTCCAGCCCTGATATTTCATCAAACATATATCGTGCTTATATGTATATAGAGTTACAAATTTCATTATAAAAGTTGTCTCAACTTCCGTAATATAATTTTTGATATTTTGTGAAGACATAAATTATTCAGAAATTATAAGTCGCATATTTGTAGCGTCGAAAAATCAAATTAATAAAATATATACAGCAGATTTTCCAGCGCAGACATTTATAATATTTCATCAAATATATATCGTGTTTATATTTAGAGTTATAAATTTCATTATAAAAACTGTCTTTCACAATATAATTTATAATATTTTGTGAACACATAAATTATTTGGGAATTGTAAGTCGCATATTTGTATATCTCATCAAATGTATATCGTTTTTATGTATATAGAGTTATAAGTTTCATAATAAAAGTATAATTTTTAATATTTTCTGAAGGCATAAATTGTTCAAAAACTACAAACTACAATTGAAACGACGAAAAATCAAATAAAACTAATCAAAAATGTACTAGATTTTCTAGCCCTGATATATCTCCAACTTATTTTCTGCCACTTGCTGTATAAAACTACTAAAAAAGGATTATTATGATTGTTGCTATTGTTTTGTGGGGGAATTCAAGGGGGGGTTGGTTGTCTACATTATTTTTATAATTTTAACAAAAATATTGTTTTAAGAAAAATATATTTTTTGTTGTAATTTTGGCACACACCCTCCCATTTGCTTCCATACATGAGGCAGAAGTGTTATTTTGAGCATTTTTTTTTTATAATTTCTTTTTTGTAAATGTGTCATTTGTGTTTTAGATCTCTTTCTTTGTTTTTGTGATATAAATTTTTCTTTCATTTGTTTTTATTATTTTTAATATGAACGTTGTCAATTTGAAACTTGTTAAAAGGATTCTATTTTGTTTTGTTATGATTTTAGTCAAAACCAAAGGCCACATCTGTAAGATATAAAATATTGAAAGATTTATAATGATTGCGATTTTAGTGTTTGACAGTTATAAATTAAAAATGTTTTTTTTATTCAAATAAAGAAACTATAAACTATTTTGATGTTTGTACAATTATTTGATATGGAAAACTTTGTTAGTTGTTGGTTTTTGTTAAATTTTTTCTTAAATATTCAACTCAAAATATACTCTGCTAAAAAATATTAAATAGATCACTTTTAATTCATCTTAATTTATTGTTTTTGCTTAAATAAAACGAATTCGAACACACACTTACATACACGAAATTTGTATCAAAAGTACAGGACAATTTTTAAAAACACATACAAATTTAAATAAAAGAAATTCCATAAGATTCACTAGTAAGAATTAAGTTTACAAAAATTATAATTTTCTTATTATAATAAATATGATATATTTTTAAATTAGTTTATGAAAAGATAGTTCGTTTAGAGGCACTAGAAGCCTCTATACAACAGTAACCGATTCAAAGAACCACCTCTTAGTCGTTTGAGAATTGCTGTAGATCCTTTTTCAATCTTAGTAATGAAAAGGACAATTTATAGTTGGGAGTCATAGACAAACCCTATAAATTTGAGTCCCTTTAGGAGAATATTTTACAGGGATGCGGCGCATATTCTCAACGAAAAGAAGACATTAAATTTGTTTCAACTGCGACGGTGGTGACTTGACGGAAACCTTTTCTCCTAAAGAAATTTTAAAGGATTCAATAATGATTTCCAATACTCGAAGTTACTTATTTTTTTATCTAGTATTAAAGAAGTTTTTTAGAAATAATATTATAGGTTTTACTTTGTGCCAGACTGTGTAACTGAAAACTGTTTTAATAATGTTGTTTTCTTTTCTAAAAAGAATGCAACATTTCTTACACTTTTTAATAGGACATAAAGAATTTATTAGAAATTAATCCAACGTTTCTAACGAAAAATTATTTCTGTTTTAAATTCTTTACTTCTGTTCCTTTTTTAGAAAAGGAGTGCAAAAATGTTGCATCTTTCCCAGAGAATAAAACGCCATAAGTTTTCAAAACGTTTATACTTTTTCTAAATAAATATAGTTAAAAATTGCTAATATTATATCCGCATCAAATCTTTGAAAATAATAATAATAATATTTAATGATGGTCTCCGTACTCAGAAATTTTGAATCCAAGTGGAAAACTAATTTTCTTTTCACAGGAATACTCGTACGATTGTAAAGTCCAGTGTCCACTAAATACACTGTCTACACTGTATACAATTTTCATAGCGTTGGATCAAAATACTGGATCTTTAGTTCGAAAGGAAATTGAAAAGTGCTCATAGCTGATGACCCGTGTGCGCTAATAAATGTACCTGGACAAGAAGAACAAAACTTTTGATATTTTTTTTTTTAGTTTAATTAAAAGTCACTAGTGAATTTTATGTTCAAGCCAAAAAGAAACTTAAAAAAAGAATAAACAGAAAAGACAAACTCAACACACACAAACACACACACTCAATTCAAGGAAAGAATGTAGTAGAAAAGTAAAAGAATTCAAATAAATTTAGAACAGATTTCCAATTAATAGCAAATACTTAAAATCAATCCAACGTAGAAGTTCACATACCGCAGCTGCAGTTTCTTAACAATTCGATTCAAATCAAATATCAAAATCTCCAATTCAATCCACAGCAAAAGCGTGAAAATGGTGAAAATGTTGTGTTGATATTCTTTTTTGTTCGTCTTTTGAGGCAGGTTATTTATGGATGGATTAGGATGGTTGGTGTTTGTTGATGAGATCGTTATGAAGATGAGAGGGGAAATATACAAAAATGATTCAAAATGCTAATAAATACGTTTATGTTTGTTCAACGAAACAAAGAAAAAGATGAAGAAGAAGAAGAAGATCCTTATGTACGATTGTTTATTAATTGTTAGTACATAAAAGCGTGTCCTGTATAATCCTGGATTAGAAATGATTTTTTCGCCTGATATGAAATTTGCTTAATATTATTCCGCTCTCTTTGGTTTTAGTTTGTTTGCGTTTAATTGTTAACATGGAAATTCTTCTTAATTGGACTTTTCGGCTGTAGTTATTGTTGTTGTTGTTAGTGCAGTTTTGGATGGCGTGTTGGATTACATATACGAGTACATACAAACATACATATTTATTTAGGGTTTGGAGGATGATTTTTGCCGCAACTGTGGTGGATTTCAAAGCAGCCTTCCCATTTTACTTTCACGATTTTTGCTAAGCATGGCCGTGTATTCATCTAAATTTGGTTTTTCAGTTTTTCGAATGATTCAAATAAACAAAGTAAATGATTTGTTTCTTTTTTAATTTATCAAAAACATTTGAATTCGTCTTGAAGAAAATTATTTTAAAAAAATATATAGAAAAACTTATTAATTTAGCAAACAAAAAAGAAAAACAATGAAAAATGCAAGTACGAGTATAAATTCAAATCGATAAGTTGGTATTTTCAATGCGGGTGGGGTACGAGTATAAATCGATTGTAATTGGTAAGAAAATATACAATATATATATTTTTTTTTCATTTTTTCAAAGCAAATAATTTACAAGTGCAAGCATTTTGTTAATAAAAATATTTTCCAATATTCTTATGCAACTTCTTTGTTTAATGAGTGTTTTCGTAATTGTTCTGTAAGCACTTTAACTTCACTGGCTGTTCATTCATTCAAACTCAAATAAATAGTTTCAAAATCAGCTCTGCAGTTTAAATTGTGTTGCTGTTGCTGCTAGTCTTGTGTACTGTACAACATAAAGCCATTGTGGCGTGTTAAAAGGTTAAAAAGCTGCATCATCATCATCTGTTTTGGAAATTATTATTTTTTGTTGTTTTATTCCAAATTAAAAAAAGTTATGGGCAAACAACGACAAAAATGCCAAAAACAAAATATTTATATATAGAAGATTTATTTTGCTTGCAAATTCAAAATATATTATTATTTACAATATACACTTTTTTTTGAAATTTGTAGCATTAATCTGATTGTTGACTTTCGAATCGTAAATTTGCATTCCGCTTACTCGCTAATTATTGGTTGGAGTCACACAACCTTCCAAAAGATATTCTTTTAAAAGGTTCAGTTCTTAACACTCAATTAAAAAAATGCTAAATAATTTCCCTTGAAGGGTAAATTTGTAAAAGGTACCTTAAAAGGTACTCTTTTCAATAGGTAATTTAATTTATGGTCTGCTTTAAATTAGAATATTTTTTGAAGTCGGCATGTGATACTGAGAGATATCAAATGCCTGGGTTTTGGCACAGCCTTTTACTTTTTGAGCGATAGTATTCCAAAAGCATATAGAAGAGTACTTTAAAAATAGTTATCTAAAAGGTACTTTTTCAAAATTAATTATACTCCTTTAATCATACATATTTACAAATGTTAATAACTACCTGCTTCTTATTCGCATATACTTCTTTAATAAACTTTTCCTAAACATAAATTTAAAAAAAATATTTCCTAAAACTGGGTTTTCCAAAAAACAATTTTCTTACTAGCCCGTTTAAAGCTGATAATTTGAAAAAGTCAGCACATTTTTATTTTAAAATTCGCATTTTAAAGAAGTTCTATTCGATTGCTTTTCAAAATAACTTCAAAAAAAATTTATTTTCCAGCGGAATATTTATGTAAATTACTCTTTTAAAGGTCTGCATCATAAAAATTCATATTAGAGTTACTTGTAAAATCGTAATAAATTAAATTTATTCCTTTATAATAATTTTTAAATGTACATTTTTAAAGCGCTTATTTTTAGATGTACTTTTTAAAAAATCTATTTTGAAGGTACATTTTAAAAGTCGCTTTTTTAAAGTACCATTTTCGAAACTATTTTTTAAAAAGAAAATGTAATATTAAAGCCTTTTATAAAGCTCTTATTTTATAAAATCATGTTATGAATACTCATATAAAAATTTCCTGTTAAATGGACTTAAAAATCATTTCCGAAATATTTTTTTGAAATCCTTTTTAAAGAGAATATTTGTAAAAACATGTTTAAAATGAACTATTCCTAGAAATCAATTTGTAAAGCAACATTTTTAACTATCTAGTTCAAAACTATTGGTTTTGAAAATTCACTTTGAAGACACTATTTTCAAAAAGTCCCAACTTTGGAAGCCCTTTCTAAATTCCACAAGTCTCAAATTCAATTTTAAGATATCTAAAAGCTTTTTTGAATGTACTTCGTTTTATTCCGTATCAAGAGTAGTTTTTTCGGAAGTACACCTAAAAATTTACGATTCGAAAAATACCTAAATCCCACTTGTAACACAATTTCCACTGACGTTTGTCCCTCGAGTAACATATTCTGAGCGTGTGGTAATTTTTTCACGAAATACTCACCCGATTTTGGACTAACTAAATCTTTGGTTTTATTATTCATACGTCTAGGTCCGGTGCCAGATCCCATGGGGCCTGAATTGGGTCCAGAACCGGGTGTACCACAACCACTAACACCTCCTGATTGACCTGAATTACACGAGAAAATATATAATTATTTTTAAAATGTATTTAAATTTTAATCGAAAACCAACCAGGAATCCTGGGTGGACGGGGCTGTTCAACCGGAAGCACACGTCTGCGTTTCTTTGGCAGTTTAGCTCTTGCCTGTGTATGCGAATAGTACATGGCAAAATTGCTAACAATAACGGGAACTGGCAGTGCAATGGTTAGCACACCGGCTAAAGCACACAACGCACCCACAAACATGCCAATATACGTTTTGGGCACCATATCCCCATAACCCACGGTGGTCATTGTCACCAGAGCCCACCACAAGCCCAACGGTATGCTATTGAAATCGTTATGTGGATTCGTTTGTATTCGTTCCGCATAATAAACGAGACTAGCAAAGATAACAATGCCCAAGACGAGGAAAAATACTAACAAAGTCAACTCCTTGGCGGAGGCTCTGAATGTTTGTATCAGAATTTTCAAACCCGACGAATGCCGCGTCAGCTTAAACAAACGCATGATACGTATAATTGAGAAGAATTCCAAAATGTCGGCATTCTCGAGATGTGATGCAAAGCGCTGCAGTACCAAGTCTATATAAAAACTAAGTGTTGCAATATAATCGATTATGTTTACAGATGATTTGATAAAGTCACACTTGTTGGGCGATGATATGAAACGGACCTGTTTACAAGATTTTCGGCAGGGAGGTAAAATAAATAAAAGAAAATATTATCAACTGTACGGAGGGCTACACCAGACAGTTGCAAACCACTTACTAGTATTTCAAATGTAAACCAGGCATTGCAGACACATTCAATATAGAAAAAAGCTATATGGGCATTTGTCTGTGTCTTGTCCAAATACCAGGCGGAACTACCGTTTGACGTGAGCACCGTTTTGTTTACAATATACGGCACTCTCATATCCGGGTGGGTTTTCAAACAGAACGATAATATTGAAATGCATATAAAGAACACCGATACAACACCAATAATCTGAAAATATTTTATATGGAATTAAAGCTCTATAACTCTGGTTCTTTTAATATATTGATAAAGGCGTTACCTTGGCTGCGTTCGAGCTGTATGGCTCATCGAATAGTGACCATATTCGTGGCTTAATTTCCTGCCACCACGACAATGTTCCCTTGTAGTAGTCTTCTTCGAAACCAAATTTTCGAGCTAATTCCTCTTCGGACGGTTTTTCTGTATCTAAATCTAAGCGATCTAGTACGGCTAGAGTTTCTTGGGTATCGCGATGCTGATTTTAATAAAAAGCATTTAAATTCTTATGAAGTGGGAACAGGTTTATGTCATGTTTACCTGTGTGTAGGTCATCCAGCAACATGGCTCAACTTGGTTTGAATCTAGCCCCCAAAATTCTAGTTCTTCTTCAAATAGTGGTCCACATACATCCGTAGGATAGTGAAGTTTACCAGTTCTGAAACAAATGAAATAAAATAATTAATTTTACGGCGTTTTCTTTTCTGGAAAACATGTAACATTTTTTCATTTGTTTTGTAATATGAAATTTATTTGTTGGGTGGTTAAGCAATGTCTATATGCATTTCATTGGCGCTTTTTCCCAAATCGTCAGTAGACTTCAACCACAGTTTGGAAAAGTTTCAAACTTCTCAACTTATTAAAAGACTTTTATAAACCATCTGAGAATTATGTTAATAAATTAGCTATAAAAATTCACAAATGATTTCAAAAAATCACATTATAATAAGTGTAGTAGGCTATGAAACTCATACAAACCAAAACCCAACAAACAACTTTTATTCGATATGACTCTATTTTATTTTTCTACAATGACAGTATCTACTTGACATAGAAATTACTTTTCGTAAGTGATGTTCCCCAATTTCAAATATCGGAACGTTGCCATTTTCTGCCAAAAAGTGTAAAAAATATTGCCCTATTTTCTAGAAAAGAAATCAGTATTAGGGAAAATTACCAACAGCAGAAATTGAACAAATAATCCTTTTTGAAACCAAACGGAATTATGATCAGTAGCTGTAGTTTTCGTTTGTCGTCCACATTGGACTTTTCCTACTCCTGCAGCGACTTTCACTAATGCAATAATCTGGCAAGATTATGCCCAAGATGAGAAAAAATACTAACAACGTCAACTCCTTGGCGGAGGCTCTGAATGTTTGTATCAGAGTTTTCAAACCCGACGAATGTCGCGTCAGCTTAAACAAACGCATGATACGTATAGTTGAGAAGAATTCCAAAATGTCGACATTCTCGAGATGTGAAGCAAAGCGCTACAGTACCAAGTCTATATAATTTAATTAATCTGGCAATACAACAATAACTCATTGAACACATTTACCACCGCAGGCTACTGACTCCAATTGTAGTGCAACAAGTGAATAACATTTAATACGAATTTGAGTCAGCTGCGACTCACTTCTAATTAGGGAAACTGTCAAAAATGCATATGTGCCCTCTGGAGGCGAATTTCGGCACTCGATTTCGATCGAAATTTGTATAAAAATTTGATTGAAATTTATATCGATTCTTTGGTCCCAGGAAGACTGTTTCGGAATATGATTCGAAAGCAAAGCTGTTTGAATGTGTGCGCTTTTGACACAGAGTTTCGAAAGCGTTTTCTCTCGAATGGAATTACAAGAAAAAGTTAGAAAGAAAAACTCAAGCCCACAACTTGAGCATTGACTTACCTGTAATAATTCAACACCTGAGCGAAAACTCCCGGATGTCGATCAAAAAAATATTCATTTAGCAGCGGATCATAGTTGGCCAAGGCTTCAGTTAATTTTGACAGTCTAGTTGCTGGTATTTTCTTCAACGTGGCCTTGTAGGTTTCATGTCTAATGCCGCCCACATTTAAAACTACCCGATTTTCTGAATCCATATTTATTAAATTCATCGCTGTATGAGAACGGGAATAATAGGATGTTTTTTTCGGTATGAAAGTCATGATGATCTAAATGAAATTTAAAAAAAAGAAAAAACCAAAAAGAAAAAGGAACCACAGGCTCCAGGATTAAACACTAACCTTTTGCTTATATATGTGTGTGTGTGTGTGTGCGTGTAAAAGAGAAGCGTTTTAATTAATTTTTTTAATAAATTTAACTAAATGATGCTTTGCCGTTGGTTAGTGCTGCTAGTTCTTCGTACGCAAGAATTAATATGATGAGATGAATGGTGGCAATTTAATTATTTGCTTTAACTATTTTTCGTTCTCTATACAAAAGGATTAAATGGTTTATTTAAGCTGAATTACAATATGTGTTACAGTTGTTGTTGTCGTCGCTTTAGTAGACTATTATTATTAAGACATTGAGAGGCTGGTTGCAGCAACAGATTACAGCGTTGTATGGTTAATGCGTTGTTGTTGCAGTTGTTGGTTTTTCTTATTGATTGATCGATGGACAGAATGATACACACACATGTATATATATTATTATTATTACTATTAGCTGGTTAGTAAAGCCATTGCTGTTGTTGTGGATGTGGTAGGGTCAGCAAGGACTGTTGCTGTTGTTGCATTATTAAAGCAGCCACATACGAGTGCATACGTAAAGCCACTTACACATGTGCATACATGTGGGAGTGTGCGTATATTTTAATGGAATATATTCAGTGTTATTTTTTGCCTTTTATAATCAATTATTTTATAATTATTTATTTATATCTATTTTTGCTTTGATTGCAAACAAATTTGCTGGGCATTTGTTAACAGTAAATATCAGAGCTGTAAAAGAATAGAAGTTATATTATATTATTAATTATAACAACAAAAACATGTAACGTAAAGACGTTTGAATCAATTGGTGATTGAACTATAACTCTAAATTCAAATCTTTGACATGAACTGAGAGAACAACAAAATTAGAAATTGAAATATTACAAACGTCTAACTGCTGTCGTGAGTAAAACACACTGTTGCTGTTGCCCGTGTTCTTTTTTTATAAACGTATTTGTTTTTGTATGTGTTCTAACCCGCTTTTTTCATAAATCTATTTATGTTTTTGTTGAGGAGCATGCGCTTCCTGTACAAAATGTGTAACAAAACAAGGATAATCAAGTGTGTTCAAGAGGAACTTGTTTATTTGAATTTCATGTTCTAATAATAAAATTGCAAGTAACCATGAATTGGCAATTTCGTCGCTTCAACTTTAATTAGAGTGTTCATTTCAATCGAGTTTTTAATTATTCGATTAATGAAATGCACGAAACTGAACATTTTCCATAATGCGAACACTCGTGTAAATATATTTATTGTTCGTTGTACTATTTTAGGTTTTACTTGTATAGGGTGTTTTTTTATAGAGTGACACAAGTTTAAATCATAATAAATCATAGTAATATGTTTTTGATGTCAATGAAACGGTCTTTATTGGATAGAAAATTTTATGAAATTAATGTTTAAATATGATTTCGGTCATGTGCCCGCCACGGCTGCCGCCTACAAGGCCCAATCTGGAATACCAATTTTCACAAACAGTAACATTCTGACCATCATCGTTTTTGAAGACATATGGGCCAATGACTCCGCCAGCCCATAAAGCGCACCAAACAGTAATTTTCTGTGGATGTAATGGTGTTTCGACAAAAGCTTATGGATTCTCCTCACAATTGCACGGGTGGATCTGGTGTAAGTCAATACATAATAAAATGTCAAGGCAAACTAAACAAAAAGCAACTATCAGCTGTTAAATGGGTGGTCAAATAAAGCAGTGATGCCAACTCAAAGTTGTATCACCTTATAAAAAACATGAAATTAGAGTATTTTATAAATAAACCACACATTATTGTGGTACACTTTTAAGTATCTTGTCTTTTGCCAATATTGATAAGTTAGATATAATTCAAAAGATATTCTTTTTAAGATTTGCACAATATAAATAACTTTCTGAATTATTACTCCCTTAACTACTGCCGCTCTTCGTTATTCACAAACCATTTTTACTTTGTAACGCATCAAGAAATCACAACCCTTGCGAAAGTTCCTGGAAGTTATTGCTGGTATCATCATGTATATTATATATAAAATAAAAATTAAAACGAATAGAAACTATTATTTTAGAAGAGGTTATCAAATTGTTATTTTAAAATAAACAAGCAATCATTGAAAAATCATCTTGACTCATCTTTAAAGATAATTTCTAAAATGTAAACACTTCCTACCGCACACATTTTAACGAAACAGACATGCAATTTAATAATTTAATGAATTGATATTCAATTTAATTACTTTTTTCCAATATGCTGTCAATAATGTTTAATAAAGAAATCACTTTTGCTGTTGGTTTATTTTGCTTTGATTTCTTTTGAATAGAAAATAATTGAAATTTATTTACACGCTTCGAAATAAATATCAAACACAGTCAAACGCACACAAACAAAAACTCATGTAAAGCAAAACGCCTAGAAATCAGCAACAGTTTTGTGTGTTGGTGTGAACACGGGAACGCTTAAAAAATAAGTGGAATATCATGATTTTGTGCAAAATAATTTTAACAAAATAAACAATTGCAAAACATTTGTTTGGTTTTTTTTTTCATTTTGTTTATAGGAAAAGCAAATAGTTTACAAAAATACTAACAGACAAGCAGAAAAATCATTGTGATGATATTTTATTGTTGTTGTTGTTGTTATTTCTGCCAAGTGTCTGTTGAATAGGCAGCGATTTCAAAGAATCAAGTCTATTTTTAGCAAGAAAATTTTCTTAGGATAAAATGAAGGGTGTTTTTTATAGAGTGATACAAGTTTAGATCATAATAAAACATAGTAATATATTTTTGGTATCAATTAGAAGGTCTTAATTGGATAGAAAATTGTATGACATTAATGTTTAAATATGATTTCGGTCATGTGGCCGCCACGGCTGGCGTGTATAAGGCGCAATCTGGAACACCAATTTTCACAAACATTAACATTCTGACCATCATCGTTTTTGAAGACATATGGGCCAATGACTCTGCCAGCCCATAAAGCTCACCAAACAGCAACTTTCTGTGGATTCTCCTCACTCCAAATGCGACAATTCTGTTTATTTACGCACCCATTCAACCAAAAATGGGCTTAATAAGAAAATAAAATTTTGAATTGACGAAGTGCACGATAAGTTTGACGAACAGAACCATTATTTTGATCAAAAATTTCCATAATTTGCACGCGTTGCTCTGGTGTACGTCGATCTATAATAAAATGTCAAAGCAAACTAAACAAAAATCAACTATCAGCTGTTAAATGGGTGGTCAAATAAAGCAGTGATGCCAACTCAAAGATGTATCACTCTATAAGAAACACCCTATATGTATGTGAACCCCCAATGAAATTGATGGAGATTTTTCGGAGGAAATATATTTTGCCGATGGTTTAAGAAAACGATCGTGATATTTTTACAAACTATCTACCGGTTAGTCTTGGTTAGCACTACTAAAGTTTTTTTTTTACTCGAGAAAATTTCATTGGAAATCTGTATACCAAATTAATAATAACACAAATTAAATCCCTGTATTATCGAGTGGTTATATTCTCTAGACCCTATTTTTCCTGCTCCATTTTTCAATCCTTTACGTTTGACATACTCTACTGTTGTATATATACGCGCATTTATTATTAAAAAATTTATTCGAGCATATGCGAATCCTGGATAGTTACTTAAATATTTTAGAACTGAAGAAATATATCACGAATACATTCTTATGATTCAATTAGCATCTGTATATATATTTCGTTTATGGCGTGTATAAGTCGTGTTGGATTAAGAATTAATAGAAATCATTCCTTCACAGCTCTGGCCGCATAACTGCTCGTTTTCCTTGTTTTGCGTATACCACCATACATATATCTGATATCGAATTAAGATTATAAGATTCGCAGATAAAAACAATTCCTCTTCTATCATGTATTTTTATACCAAATACGTACGCACACACATACTATTACAATAATGTATACATACAAACATTTGTACGCGTAATATAGTATATATAATCCTTATTAAAAAGTATTTTTCTTGTTAAATAATAAATTTGCAAAGAACTCGTCACCAGAACTCCCACAATTTACACTGTAAATATTACAGTACGTCAAGTACTGTGTTGTTGTATGGGACGGTGAATGTGTGTATGCGTTTGTATGGATGCGTAAATTTTCTTGGTCATACTCGTATCTCCAAGTTGTAAAAAATACAATTTATTAACAACACAAAATTGTTGTTTATGCTTTGATTGGCTGTTTCACGGAATAAATAAATTAATACATCTTCTAAATAAAGTCTATATGATCTCAATTTTATTTTTCTTTTGCAATTCGAAGTGAAATAATTTAATAATGAATTGCAGCGTAGGGTGCTGTTTGATATATAGACTGTTTTCTGTGTTAACACAAATTTAATTCATGTATTTTCTTCAAACATTTTTAATACGATTTCATTATTTTTGTTGTAGAATTTAACAATTTATTGTTTGTAACTTTTCACTTGCAGTTAAAAACGGGAACGTGTAAAACAATATTTCAGTTTCTTCTAAAACTTCATCGATTTTTCTCGCTCGCTTGACACTTTCTTTCAGGATTTATTTTTGTATTTTTCTGTTTGGTTACAAGTAAAATAAATTTCAACACAAAGTTGGTGGAGGAATTTAAGCAAATTATTTAATGAATTGTATGAAACCTTGCACTCAGTTTAGTTAATTTTAATATACAATTTCTTTTAACTTAATTTGGGTTATTTGTGTATGTACCTTTTTCTAATTTGTTGTTAAAAAAGCGTTTCTTTTAATTTTATACTATTACTTTACTAACTTTTATGTAATTGGTTTTATTTTATATATATATATTGTATATTAATCTGTAGGTATTATATATGGTTCGTCAATCTTTATTTTAACAATATTAAATGTTGGAATGAGAGATTTAATTTAAATATTGTAAATGGTGTCTAAATTAAAAGTTAAAATGCGTTTATAATTTTCTTATTTTGGTTTCCAACAACTTTTTACTCAATCAGCAACTACTTTACTAAAACTGACGGATGTATCGCTCTTTTTCTGCTGTTTTTCTGACTTTCTGTGTGTGTGATTTCCTTTGCTTCTTCTTGTACATTTTACTTATATCTTGCGAGTACATGGAACTGTTTGGGAGAGTGTGCTTTTTTGGTAAACTATATTAATTGTATTTTGTGAAATGTGTAATAACAATTTTATTGTACAAGCGCACCACACAAAAACTCTACAGAAAAAAATCCATGCATGCTCACAATTGTTGACTCTGGCAGTCTGACCGGCCACGAGAAGCAGAAAAACAAAATATATTAAACACACACCCATGCATGCACACAAACAAACAAACAGACACTTGAAGGAATCTCTGCTGAACAAAGTCCACACTCCCACCAATGCTCCCGCATGCCATAATAATTTCATATGTAATATTTGAGAGCACAGCTGGAGCACATACTCGATATCATGTGTTTGTTAACTGATTTACGTCTAATTAAACATTCGCGCACACACACACACACAGATGCATGTAAGCGCATACTTATATGGATGTGTGTAAACTTACAGGCCCAAACATTTTTGAATTTGTGTATTTTGTACTGAAGTCTCTTCTGTTCAATTTTATACAGTAACATAAACAAAAATAATTTTTAAAAGGCTGTCTGTCTGTATTAAGCGTGAGAACAAAAACCAACGTATTCGGACAATCCAACAAACTGAGAATTTGTATTTATTTACGTTTAAATTGCAGACATGTTTCAAAATAATATCAAAAATTTAATTGAAATGTTGAAGACTTTAATTAAACAAGAACTTAGCTGACTTCAATTAATAATATAATTGAATAATAATTCAATAAAATTAGCTTTGCAGTTTAAATTTATTTACAACTAATAAGAATCTAAAAACAAATACTCTAGATTTTTATATATAATCAATGAATTAATTTTTGATTAGCTATTTACTTTGAAATCTTGCAATAACATATCTAGAATATATTTAATTTACTTTATAACAAAACTAAAGTATTTAAATTTAAAATATTAGTCATATAATTATTAGGTCCGTCTTGCATAAATATTATATATCGGAGCATTCACAGAACGATGGAGTAGAAAAAATTATTTTTGCTTAGGAAAAAATTATTGTTCTCCGAACCTTTTGAAAGTGTTGCTATTGGCTTTTAAGTTGACATGAAATGAGCACATAATATGACGATTTTAATATCATAGATCATGTTCGTGCCAAATATATAATTATAGATACATGATGTTTATATAATTGCATTCATGCAACTTTTGATTAATTTTCTTATATCTCACACAAAATTAAATTATAAAAAATTCACAAATAACGCAAGTAGTGCTCTTATCACAGCAAAATTAACTGTCAGGAATAAGAAAGAATCGTACGTGTGAACGGCATGTCGTGTGACCAATACATCATATGACAGCACTAGTAGAGAAAAATTAAATTTCGATTTTATATTAATTAATACAACCTTATCATGATGTTGTGAGTCAGCTGATAAAAAAACCTATTCCATAGATGCTGGCTCATACGCATGTATTCCTGTACAACTCGTATGGATTGATATTAACATATTGGTGAATGTGAATAATTATGTACCATATATATTAAGAAATCATTAACCGAATTAGCAGCGATCTTTGCAACGCTGACTTGGTAACACTATTTCAAGCAGCTGTTCTGTCCGTTGTTTTATTAGACTGGCAACAACGGCATGTAGTGTATTTTACAAATAAAATTTATACAACAATTGTTAAAGTTTATTTTGAGTTATAGAAAAGTGTTGTGTATTGGTTTACTATCTTTAATTTGTATTTGTGTTAAAGTGAATTATGAGAACTTCTTCAACGCAACAACAACAAGATACTCCCAAGACGACGCAATCCAAATCTAAAAAATCTAAATCGAGGGTAAAGTCAAATAAATTGGAAAACAATAATAACAGCGGTAGTTCCAACAAAAATGCAAACTGCAATTCAGCCAACTCAACAGCTACGACACAATTGATTACACAGCAAACAGGAAATCAAACAAATCAACTGCATATACCTACAACACCAACAACCCCAACGTCGTCGTTAACTGCTGGCAGTGGAATGGGGGGAACAGGAAATATGTTTGAATCCTCAATGCAGCAACTTGGTGGCTTCGCAATATCTGGAGGGTCCGGAGGAAGTAATGAACTGAATACAACCTCAAGAGTAAGCTTACAGAAATGGTTGTGAAAGACTGCATAAATAATTTTGTTTTCCAGTGTAATCACAGAAGCTACGCCGGCCTGGAACCTAGATCTATTAAAATTATATGGGAGCAACATGATCAAAGTGATGTGGAATTGTCTGGGGATGTCTGTGCACGTGTAGCCGAAGATGCTTCTTATAGATTATGGGAATTAGTCAATGTAAAAAAAGTACTTAAACTTTTAAAATATACCTACTCAAAATAACATGTTCTTTAGAATATTAAAACTTACGCACGGCACTCGGGAGGCTTAATTACATATGACTTGGTTAACGAAGTTCTGCGGGACGCTGACGTCCCACCCTGTTTGGGTGCAATGGATAGCGATTGGGATCGAATTGACTATGATGGCAGCTATTTCTTCTATTCGGATAAAATCATTGAGTTACGGGATGAGTACCAAAGGAATGTAACCTGTAACATACCACAAGGTGACGACTTCAAATGCTCATGGCCCGCTGAAGATAAACACTTGGAAAATCTGAAGAAATATGTTCCCGCATTAATATATGGTTAGTTTTTGCAGTAGTATATGCAGCATGACTGTATAAGACGTTGACGCTTAAGCCAAAAAAAAAAATGTTTTCGACCTAAACGTCAACAGCTATTATACAATCTGGGAAAAGAAAAATTATATATGTATTTGGAATTTATATTCAACAGTGGCCTTAAATGCATCTGCGGATGATCTGGATGTTGTTTTAACAGAAACTGCTTTTAGCCCGTTGATGGGCAATTGCTATCGTGTAATTCTTACTAAAATTATACAAATTATAGCCTTTAAACAAAGCTCTGATGTGTGTCAGCGCTGCTGGCGCCTGCTTAGAGCTTTATCTTCTAATATCCTATGTCGGGATGTTGATTGCCGTGAACAGTACTTTCATTTGGCCGAACTATTAATATGTCAGTTATTAGCACCATTTGAAAGCATCAAAATACAAACTTCATCATCAAACGAAAAAACTGAGGACTCGTCTGACCCAGAAACAATAAAAATGGAAATTGATAATGAGGAAGAGAAAGAGGAATTTGTAGATCAGACTCAATCTACTGTAGAAGCAAATAATAATAGCAATAACACAGAAAGAGTTTACAAACTTGAACCGGACATGGACGAAGAAGAAATAAATGGTGGGGCCACTACAAACGGTGGCTCTGATGCTAATTATCATACCTCACAGTATTTTGCGTCCCCTGTTGATTCGAACTTAGTCGATGATCTGTGTGAAACCTTGGGACATTTGTCAGCCATAAATGGCTACTTCCAAAGTGAATGTTTATATCACATAATAAGAAGACTGGAGAGATTCTTTCAAGGGCGTTTTATAAACAGTGAAAGGGGTAAATCTTAAAAATCAAACGAAAAATCTCTGAATTCTCATTATTCACAAAAATATTTGAATTTTTAACATAGATTACAACTACATAAGTCGAGCTGTGCGTGGTCTAATATCGTTAGGAGAATCTGCATTCCGCGAATTTATACCGTTTTTGTATAAACTCAAAGCCGACGACATACCTGAATCTCTATGGAATAATTTTGCAGTAACAAATACCTTTCTTAATTGAAACAAAATAATATCTTCAGACTATTTTTTAGGTTTCAACAGTATTCTTACAGGGGTCTGACGATATCTTCCTTTACGAATGGTTGGAGTATGTTTGTGGTGGAGACAAATTGCAACCGTATATGACTTACCATGCTCAATATTATGAAAAATTCGTGTGTTATCGTTATTTAAGACGCAAAGCAGCTACATTTAAGTTAAATCCAAAATTAGGTGTGAGACGTCTAGAATGGAGCACCTTAGCTGCTGCCATGTGCCATGGTGATGATCCCAATAAAGCTTTGAAACCTAAACCTTCTATTAATGATGTTTTTCCGGATTTGAAAGAAATTAATATGAATTTGAATCGTGCGGGTAATATACGATTCAAATTTGCAGGATGCCGACCAGTAATAATTAAATCGAAGAATAAATCTGTCTTTCATGCGGCTGCTAATTGTCAGCCCAATGAAAAAGCATTAAATGGATGTGGGCCAAATGATATATTTATTGCTAAGAGACGGTTATTTAAGCCCTTAACTAATGAAAAGTCAATGACACCATTATGTGGTTATTTTTATTTGAAAATATGATGTAATTAAAAAATATATACACATAATTTCACATAAATATGCTGTTTAAATTAAACCAACCATCGGACTCAATTATTAAACAATTCTAAAAATATGTGTGGGGAAAACTCATACCAATTATTGTTAAAATGCACAGAATACTGTTGTGGACATAGTGGAATTAGCCATTATTTGGCTGCATTATTGTCAAGTTCTTGTATATTCGAATATATTTTGCTACTACAATTTTTGAAATCGACCGTAATTTTACTCAAACAATAATTGCTTCGGTTTTGGTCCGGCGCATGGTACAATTAAATATTGTGCCATGGTCCGACGTTTTAATTCTACCATGATTATATGTTTGATTGGTCTAAGTATTGCCAACTTGCTTTTCTTTCATAATTGCTAAATTCTGTTGTTACTTTCACATGTAGCTGAAATGTGGGAATAGCTAGAAGTTTGTTTACGAATGATACAAATGCAAGAATTCTATGAAGAAAATATAAAATGTGATTACAAATTGACAAATTTAATGCAGTAAAGCAACAAATATTACAGTTAATAAAATGAAGCTGATTAAAATAATATAGAGAAACTGCACACTGATAGAAATATCACAATTATATATTACTATGAGTATTAAGGTAAATAATATGTTATTTAATAAAAGTTTTATATTAAAAAGCATAGAATATATGTATTATAATATATTTTGTTGCAGAACCCTTCAGTCGCTTTTAGTCCCTAATCTTCAACTTGCAGACGTTCATATTTTGGTGTTGATCGATAAAAACAACACCCAAATCAAGAAATAATCAAGTGCTTATAGAAAATGATACCAACGTATGAACGACTAAATGCTCCAAAGACTTTAATAAAAGTTGCTTTCTCTAAGTTAGCTATTTTCGCGATAAGTTTAGCACTGGGTGCTTTTGTATTCACAATACTGTGGACGTTGTTATATGATTTTGAACGTGCTACTTACACGCACTGTGATGTCCCCAATTACCTGCCGTCCATTTCAGCAGCCATTGGTAATTATGAGCCGCAGAAAACTGTTTGGAGGTTGGCCATAATATTTCATTTGCCCATTCGTTTCGCGGTATCTCACATATATTCGAAATATTATCGCGATCATATAAGAAAAAATCGGCGTATTTTTGCTCAAACTGCAGTGATTTTAAATGTAATAGAAAATATTGCTTTATTAAGTTTGTCATTATGGACTTCGTCAGATGACTACGACATCCATAGGAACTCCTTTATAACATTTATTGCCTGCAGTGAACTATATATGCTAATAACTTATTTTTTACATAAAAATGGGCGTAAACTACAACTAACCGAGTTAGAAGAAAGATCTGTAAAAATTAAATTTCATATGTTTTTGACAAACTTGATTGCTTTTGCTTTGGCAGGATATTTTTTCTTGCGTCATAATGCAAAATGCGAACCAGGAGGTAAGTGGGAAATTTTGAGAAAAGAATAGATTAAATGAATTGTTTCTTTTTAGTATACACATTCTTCGCTCTGTTCGAGTACATAGTAGTGTTTACCAATATGGGGTATCACATGACTGCGTATTGGGATTTCTTCGGAGTTAACATATGTTTCGACTGGAAAAGTGGGTTGTATTTATCGCATTTATAGTTAATGGTTCTAAACATTATGTAATAATTTTATAAGCTGAGGGATCTGTTGGCTCTGTGATTCAAATTGAAAGATTTCAATTCAAATTCGAAAAATTTCAAATAGAAATGCATAGCAAAATTTACATTATTAATATGAAAAACTACAGACACTTAAACTCCTGTATTCACTTCCCTTTTATTGCTTCTGTTATTGTTTCCCCTCTTTTTTAAAGCCTTAACAGTAGTATGGCTAGCAGTTAACTCAAAATAGTAATATACCAAGATATATGAAGTTTGTCTATAAATACAACATTTTTAATTTATCTTCGCTTTATATTAAGCATATCTTGTCTCCGACTAGGTACCCACATACTAATCTATAAAAATGTAACAAATTGATTAATTTAATGTTTGCCAGGTTCAGGGAATTTTACATTTGTAAATAAAATAAAAATTTTATTATAATTTAGGTAGCGCGTTTATTAAAAAATTTTAAAAATACCATATGTATAAGTATTATAAATTGAACTTAATCTAACGACATAATTATATTATGTATACAAAATAAAGAAAGTAAATTATATTAAGATATATACATATTCGGAATAGGAACGGAGGGATATGTACTTTATATGATTTCCTGAATATGTTCATAATGTAGCCTGTATTACATATATATATATATATATATATATATATATAATAAATGGTTATTTTAAACATATTACTTCATGATGTCAAGACTTATCAGTTATAAAGTATTTTTCTCACACAACACATACATATATTTCTTCTGTTTTCGCCAACTTCCTACTTGTGTTAAAATTTGTTTACATATGAAGCGCGCTATTAATATTTCTTCATATTGCATTTTTGATAATGCAGGGCAGTGTGACCAAATTGTTTTATCGATTTGAATAACTGCTTATGCTCAGACATATCAATTAGTTAGTATTCAGGTAGTTTGCAAAGGAAAAAAATTTAACTTTTTCCGTTATATATCTTTACCTCCCTTCTGAAATTATGTATTTAGGCGAGTATCAAGGCTGACATGTATAACCAGACGTATGTCCGGCCACCAATTTGGACATGCAAACTATAAAACAACTGATGAGCTTTTTAGTTAACACGTCTATTGTATACATAATTTGTATCACATCCCGAAAGTTATTAAGATATATAGCAAATTCTCAAAGCTAATTTCTGTCATGGTGATAATGCCAGATGTAATAATAACATATGTGTAACAGCAATCAAATAAAATACTATAAAATATATATTTGTATACATTAATGTCACATATATCTACGATTCCGTAAATCTTTAATATTCATACTAACTTACATATGCATCGAAATGTTGCACTAAGCATTTATCGCGCTTTGCATTAAGATGTGTGTTTGTTACTTGTGACAATAAGTAATTGAGTTGATGAAAACTCTACCTAAATTTTCAGCGAATCGGCAATTCAGCAAGAACCTGCATTGCCAACATATATTTTTATGTACATCTACTATATGTATATACATACATAATTATCTATATTGCTGTAAACAGTAGTTGGTGTTTATACTTTCTTCTTCGATTATTGAAGTAAATTTTATTCAGGGCTTGAATAGATCGGAACTAGCAGAAAATAAAAATATAAAAGTAAAATAAATATCTAAAAATTCTTTGTGTTGTCTTCGCATACATGTACAAAGTGTATAATTAATTTTCAATTATTTTTAGTTCTGTAATTGGTGATTTGTGAACTTTTACTATTATAATAAGGAAGACGCAAAAAATGACCATCATCACGAAACCTTCGATAGAAAAGGCTTTTAAATTACCCTTGCCATTGGGTTTTGGAGGTGTTGGTAAGGATCATTTGGAGAAATCATTATTGGGGGTAAGTTCTTAAGAAAAGAATTCTACATACTTGGCCTTGTGCACTATAATATGGTTGTCATAAGATAATTTTGCTTATTTCATCAATAGTTGCATTGAGCACATTTCTATATATCCCTATTTTTATATATTTTTATCCTTGTATCAGGTTCAGTCAAGTGCAATTATTGATTTTTCCCTTTTGTAATAAATATGTATATTATATCGTATAGAATTTACTGCGTCATGTAGCACAAATACATTAATATGTGTACATATGTATATATATAAATAAGGTGTTTATATCTTCTCCATAGACATATATTTTTAAATTATACATACATGCATGTACACATATGTAAAAGTATGTAAGCGCTTAAATGCATAAATACATATTTATATAATGTTTATGGAAATTTTTAGCCAATCAAATGTTCTCTTTGGATTCATTTAGCTCATATTGTTGCAAATATGATGGGTAATTATTTGAAGTACTTGTTAAAATTAAATGAGTTTGAATTAATTGTGTTTTTATTTTTATCTGGTGATTAAATTTCATACATTCTTAAATCGCCATGTATATAATAGGGTTTTCAATTAAACGGGTTTCCGTTTTAATATATATATATATATATATATATATATATATATATATATATATAATCTGAAATATATGGAAAACTATGAGAATATCTACTTATATTTGTATAAGTTAGTGCAAAGAAATGCCTTTTAAGTTTTCCAAACATTATAATATGAAATTTATTTGTTGGGTGGTTAAGCAATGTCTATATGCATTTCATTGGCGCTTTTTCCCAAATCGTCAGTAGACTTCAACCACAGTTTTGAAAAGTTTCAAACTTCTCAACTTATTAAAAGACTTTTATAAACCATCTAAGAATTATGTTAATAAATTAACTATAAAAATTCACAAATGATTTAAAAAAATCACATTATAATAAGTGTAGTAGGCTATGAAACTTATACAAACCAAAACCCAACAAACAACTTCTATTTTATTATATGTTTTCCAAACATTTATAAAACTATCAAATCGTAGTAGGACATAAGTAAGTAGTCTGTTCGTAACAGACAAGAACTTCAGAAATTGTATGCCGGAAAGCAATGTTGCTACTTAGAAATATGCGCAATTAAATCTACTGGTACCTTCGTATTATAAACTTGAAATCATGAATCACTATTACTATGAATGTATACAAAGTTTTATCATATATGTATGTACTTACACATCGACTTTGTTTAAATTTTCTTGCAGTTAAGTAAAGTTCAGTAGTAATTTTAAATTGGTTTGTATGTACAAGACATAATGACAAATCTTTCGCTGTTTATAATACTGGACTTTGGCTTCAATCTGCATTATTTGCTTTTGATAACATATTAGTATTTGCTACATACTGTTTTCAAAATTTGCACAATACATCAAGAAGTTGACTTTAAGTACAATATCTTTTGTTTGGTGTTGATTGAAAATTATAGTAGATGGTAAGATGTCGTTGAAGCTAAGAAAAATATATTTTGCAAATTTTATATCAAAAAGTTTTGTTGCTTTCATAATTTGAATTCGTATTGAATTATATTAACAAATGATCGATTGAACTCTCCAATGCGTAACGGTGTCCATAAGCAAATTAATAATAAGATAATGTTTTTGTGTCAGAGTTTTATGTGTTAGTATGTTTATTATAACATAAAATATAATATTTGCTACATTAATATTGATTTTCCGGCAAAATACATGTCAATAAACAAAGCTCATTTAATTATTGAGTTCAAAAATGCCTTGAATACGTGTTACTAAGGTCTCTGACTTCTGCTGACTATTATTATTATTCGTATTCTACTTTATCAGCTAAAATATAAATTTTTAAATATGTGTATGTGTATGTATGTTCTCAACATTAAAAATGCAATGTTCTAAATAATTTTGAATATAACGTTGTAATGTATGTAACAAGTTCCGTAAATATATGGTACATATTTCATGTATTAGCTTTTATACTTATATATTTTAGCCGAAAGCTTACCTCCCTCATAATGGCGGCGATGTAGAATCTGTTCATTATACGCATCCAACCGCCTTCAACTGTATTAAAAATGGTTTAACTGTTCTACTTATCTTTATAACTATTTTGTTGGGCATGTTTGGGGGCTACTTTATTTATCGCTCATTTGGAACCACGGATTCTTCAGATAGTTTTCATTATCATGCTTTCTGCGATGTACCTTATGAATTCAATGGCAATTTAACCGGACCACGTTTCTATTCACAAGATGAATTTGATTTGAATTTCAACTGGTTGTTACCACGACTGGCTTCTAAAGGCATTGATAGTAATGACCTTAATTTCTTCCGTGAAGAAATCGAGTTGGATATACGAGATGATGAAGGTTATGCAAAAATCGATGTACCTGATTTTAAAGATGGACGTCATGGGCGTTTTATGCATGATTTTAAAGAAAATCAATCGGCTATTATTGACATTACAGCCAATCGGTGTTTCATAATGCCTTTGGACCGTAATACCACTCTACCCCCAAAGAATTTTGTTGATCTAATGGAGAAAATGAGCTCCGGATATTATAACATTGATACCGATCATGTTAGACGTAATATGAGAGTTGTACTTCCCCCAATTTCAGATTTAACTCTTATATCGGAACGTATAGCTAACGAATGTTATGATATGAAGGTGTATATGTTGGAGAATGTTGTATCAGGAGGTATGTATCATTTATTTATATTACACACATATATTGATTTATTTTAATTTTAGTGTTTAAACGTTCCGCCGAGCCACTGACTGATCAGGGAAAATTTGCAGAGTATTTCGGCAAAGGTATTACGGAAATAGATATTATTAACATTAAAGATGTTGTACAGTACGAAAAGAATCATTTAATATAAGAATGCAAAAAGCTTTGTATAATGTTAGAAAAACTAAACAATAACCACAGATAAAATACAAAACATTTGTAATTTAACCTAATTGTAACAAATGTTCTCGCCTGTATCGAGAATTTTTTTCAAAACTTAGTAGTGTGTAGTTTTTTTGATTGAATTATCCTGTATTACCTGCTAAAATTAAAATAAAACTATAGAAATAATTGCTACTAAAAGAATCGAAAATTTAAGTTGAATTTATTAATAAATAAGTAAACATTAAAAAGTATAAAACTGGATTGCACTAAAGGTATTTTAAGAAAACTTTCGATAATTTTGCTTTAAATACATGCTAATCACATACATATAATTGGGCGCAAATCCTTCAAGATTCAAATGATCCTCCCATATTTGATGTAAATTAACACACACATTCCATTTTATGTTTAAAATAGTAATTCCGAACACATCAAAAATAATTCAGATAGTACAAGAACCACCTACAGGTACCTTAATGAAGCTGAATTACACATTAAAATAAACTATTAAAAAATATTTTACAACCCCCATTTGGAAACCTATTCATATACATACATATATTGTAAAATGCAAACAATAGTGTTCTATACTTCATCTGTAGTCTAATTGCATTGTTGTTATATGGATTTATTTGACACAACATGGCCTACAGAAAAGTGCTCAAACTGAAATTTTTATTAAAACTTATTTGTAAAGCTCTGTCAATATGAATTTGATTACATTTCATGAAACAAAAAATATATATGTATACATATAAATCTGAAGAATTTTTATTAAATGTTATCTCAAAGAAAAATTTATTTACTGTGTACAACAAGTGTTTTAGTAAATATAGAAAAGTAATATTAAGAACAATAAAAAACTCATTAAAAATTAATACATAAAGTAGCGTTTCAAAGCTCTCGATTTGAAGTATGTATATAATACATATATGTAAACATTTTGAATTTGGTAATGTAAAATTTTCCAGCAGGTATAATTGATTTTAATCGATTAGATCAACTACATGAAAACAAAATCGACTAATATTTCATGGCAGTAAAAAAACAAATACGGTTTTCAACAAAACACAATGGTTGAGCAGAATTATGTGATGTGGCGATGCAATAACACCGTGTGTTTACGGTTGGAATGCGTTTGCTGTATTGCTGCCGCCTGTTTATAATATCACCATACGAAATTCAGAGTTAAAGTTAATCTATATCTACTGTCGTGCGAACAGACTATCGATTACTGTTTTTTTTTCTCTACTGTCATCACTATCAACAGCTGTTTTGCAAAATTCATCCCACTAACAAAGTCATATGGTGTTTATTTAAAAAACATTTAATTTTTTGAATTTTAATATAAATAATAAAAGCATTTTTAAATCAAAATGTTGTCAAATTTCATAAAACGAAAAAGTTTGCTTTATCACTCATATACAACAAAAGCGAAGAGAAGTTTACTTAAACAGGATCAAACAAAAATAATTGGTAACTTTATATATTTATGAGTACATAATTTCGTAGGGAAGTAGAATGTAAATAATGTGAAATTTTTATAATAGACATTGACACAAAACCTTCGAATCCCCATAAAGAAAGAGTGTACGCATGGGGTTACCAAGAGACTGGAGCCTTAGGCTTACAAACAAACGTTAAAAAGTCACAGGAACGATATACTGAAATGGTTCATCATCCAACTCGTATGCAGTTTTCAGTTAATAACGAAATAATTGACATAACAGCAGGTTATGGCTTTTCAGCATTCGCTGTTAAACGTTCAGATGGTGAAACATTGTTTGGTACGGGCTTAAATACAGACTCACAGTTAGGCCAACAAGTAAAGGGTAATCCCAAGGATCCCAGGAATTTAGACGTCATAATATACCCCACTGCCATTAAATTACCACGACTTGCGGGTGAAACGGATGATGACATGATGATTAAAAGCATGTCCGCTGGAAGAGCGCATTTAGTGGTTGTTACAAAAAATGGCACAATATTCTCTATGGGTAATAATGCTTATGGCCAATGTTGTCGGGAAATTATTGAAGATGAAGCCTATAAGGGAAGCTCTTTAATACATCGATTATCTCAAAAAGATATATGTGGCGAAGAAGATGAAATTCTACAAGTGGTATGTGGTCAGGATCATACAATGTTTTTAAGCAGACAAGGTCGAGTATACTCTTGTGGATGGGGTGCGGATGGTCAAACGGGGCAGGGACATTTTAAAACTACCGGAAAAATTTCCCAAGCCTTAGGCGACATATCAAGAGAACAAATTGTCAAATTAGCATGTGCCTCAGATTGTGTGTTAGCTCTAAATGACAAGGGAGACGCTTTTGGGTGGGGTAATTCGGAATATGGTCAACTAGATGAATCTGAAGATGCCATAACTCAAGTAAATACCCCAAAACATTTAAAGCTAACAAAAGGTATTGGCAAATTGAAAGATATAGCAGCTGGTGGATCCTTTTGTATGGTGCTTAACGAAGAAGGTTTGGTATATACGTGGGGCTTTGGTATTTTAGGCTTTGGACCTTACGTTGAGCAAACATCAAAACCACAACATTTACTGCCAACTCTGTTTGGTCGAAATGATTTTAGCGACAAAACCTATGTAACATCTATAGGATGTGGCGTCTTCCATATGGGTGCTATTAATTCCGATGGTGACCTTTTTATGTGGGGTAAAAACCGTTTTGGCCATTTGGGTCTAGGTCACAAACAGGACCAATTTTTCCCATTAAAAACTGCAGTTAATGGCAAAGTAAACAAAGTAGCTTTTGGGGTGGACCATACGTTGGCTATGTGCAAGCCTTTTATGTAAAATAAACTAATACATAAGTATATAAAGTATTTATATAGAAATAAAAAAGATCTGTTTGTGATATATGTATGTACATACATAAACTAACCTTATAAAATATTGTGATTATTTTAATTGTAAATTTATTTATATATTTTTTATTTATTCGCAGTAATACTAAGCCATTAGGCCAATAACATATATTACAAAGTATTGATTTGTTCTTCGTGACTATAGCTAACGAATTTATATTGCTATAAAAAAGATACGTCGATAAGGTGTACCTTGGGCAAACTAATATAATTAATGGAATTTTTCATTAAAGCTATGCAAATTAACAAGAAAACAATGAGGCTGACAGGCCCGACTATAGTTTGCAGAAACAGTAATTATCATAATGGAATAACAAATTGCTTGCAAACCCGTTGTATACAGTACCATATATGCATGTATATCAATTTTTCATATGTACTAGCGTCACTAAAGAATTCAGTTTGTTGGAAGGCGGCTAAATTGCTTCGAATAGAAAACTACGTATCCTCAATACATTGTTAAAACACTTGGCTTCAAGCGTATGTAGCGACGTGTGCTTGACGTTAAGACATAAATGAAAATTGCAGACGTAAGCTTCTACATTTTGTAGATATTACACGAACTTTGTAACTATTAGAATACGTTTACGGTCATGAAGTTGATGGGAAGAGAATCCCATTACTTTAGGCAGGGGGTTAAGGAGGTAGAGTATTTAGTATAGGAGTTACCTTCGTCTGTCTGCTAATCAATTTCGTACAAAATACGTATATATAGTCTCACGGGTATTGCCGTTACGTTTTGCTAACCATATAGACTATTGTGTTGAGTATTTACAAATTGCATCGTGTAAGCAAAGCATGACATTATCTTAGCAACACTGTTGGACATTAATGTACAACCATGTGTAGTACTCCCTGAATTAAAGTATTTCAGTAGTACGGTAACACTACTCCCAAAGACAGAAAACGACGAAAAGAGAAAGACAGATGCAAAAGAAATTGAACGTACAGAGGTGTCTGAGTGATTCGCGTATTGGAGAATTTTTATTAAATTAATAAAATATTAAAAGTATAATAAATCTATAAAAAACAGTAGATATGTACCTTTATAATATTGAATTATCATAATATTATTGCAAAGTGAAAATGTCAAGTGGTCCTTCCTTAAATTGCAATCTTTAAGAAATGTTAGTTAAAGAGGAAGAAAATTTTTGCAAGTGAAAATTTTCTCTAATTTGAAATGATATAAAAGTGTTTCTCGCAACATTACTTCTAAAAAAATATATGAAATCAAAACTGGAAATAATATTAAAGAAAATTGTAGCAAAGAAGTGAAATTTGTGAAATTAAAATTTTGATTATTGCATTTTCAGAAGTCCATATTGGCGTCATCAGTTGAAAACTGAAATACTAATATATGTGAAATTAATGAAAAACTCTCTATTGATATAATCCTACGTTTTTCAAATCGGATAATATAAGAACTATTTTGAATAAAGTAATATTGTGAAGGAAAAATAGGAAAATCAGTCTAAAGCTTTGTATGTTCATAATGCATTAAAGGGGCTGGGGCTGCTTTTTCATCGACAACAACGAAGAAAAAAAACGCATTTTCATCGTAGTTTTGTCTCCGGTAGGTACACACACAAAATATCCGACCACATATATCCAGTAATTTTTTATCCCCATATTTTGTCTTGCATATATTCACATTTTCAAAATTTCATACAGTTCGCTCAAATAATACAAATTCGCTATTGGTATTATTTTCGTGCAACTCCTTGTGCTCCTGTTTATATGCTTGTTCTCTTTAACGAAATTCAATGCTCTGCTCCCTGTTTATAACTTGGATAAAAATTTAGATATATACATGGTGCATATACATACATGCGTGTGTATATGTACAATATTTGCTATACTCTCGCCCATTTTGACAATTCAGCAGCAGCAAAAACTTTAACACCACCCCAAATATTATACAAGTTCTTCCTTTTTACAAATAGCAGCAACAACAACAGTTAATCTCAAAAAATGTTCAACTTTCTTCAAATATCCTGCATCGGTGTTTCTTTATCCACCTAATTGTTTTTAAACAAATTTTAGTTTCCATATGTCAATCGCTTATATGGGTCTAATTAACTGTTTTGTACTTTAAACCTCTCTATAAATATTGTCTAAAGGAAACCGGCATATGAATTTCTATTACCGTTACACCGGTGTCTTGTCATTGGTATCCGCAAATGAAATAAAATTTCTCTCTTAATCCCCACGACCATTGTTTTCGTTAACACCCTATTCTTGAATTTTTTTCAACCACCTTTTTGTATGTGATTTGTTGTTGTGTTTATTATTATTTTGTTGCTATTGTTTTGCTCTGTTTTTCGCCTCTTTTCGTATACATTTCCATACATTTTTTTGTAATTGGTATTGTAACATGTTAATATGAGAAAAACTAAACTAATCAAAAAAACATTGTGCACAAGTTCTAGGGAAAATAATAATTTTATTATATGTACGTATATGGATTTGTGTAAGACTATTGATTTCGTTTATTTCGAGATCAATTTATCTTGGCATGTTATGGCAGTTGCTAAGTTGCTACCAAAAATTTGTAACTAAATAAAATTTTTTATATGTTGTTTAGCTGGAATAACAACAAAAACGTCTTAAAACGAATTAACTATTCACATTGTTGTTAGAAAATACTTTCTGAAAATGGTATTATTCATCTTTAAATTGTTCTTTATTACAACCAGAATCGTTTTAATTCCGCTAAAACCGGGATTTTATACCGTCGTGCACATAAAATTCAGTAAATTCGCGGAGAAAGTAAATAAATAAAAATAAAATATAATTGCAAACAAACTTTGTCAAATGGACTAAAATAATCCTTTTTATAAAAACAGTCATAATTTCGAAGCGTTTATAAGTAGGCTTAAAAACAAACAAATTCATAAAAAATTAAAAAAAAATATTTTTAATATTTGATTATGATGGGAAAACATATTTACAGCCATATGTATGTACATATGTTCATATGTACATATGTACTATCCTTTCAATACTTATGCATATAAGCAATATTGTTCACTTCTTAGATTCAAACGAAGGATACAGCTTTTCTTAAGACCAAAGTTTATGGCGAAAATAAATTTTCTGTTTTTTGTGCTTAACGTGAAATTCTATTACAATTAACCAACTCACAGAAAAGCTTATGTTGAGGAAATAGGAGCATCAAAAATATATTTGCTAATCATGTGCTAACATATCAACAGCAAGCAATATTCAATGTCCTTTCTCATTACCAGGAGCAATCAGCAGTATCAACAGTTCTAGCTATAAAATATCATCATAAAAGCCGTCCTCAGCCCATTCATGCTCTGCGTTATACTGTTGGTGCATTCGTTAGTGGTACATACTCTGTGTGAAAAACGAAAATGATTTAAAAATTGTTTTTCCTTTGTTGTAAATTGTTTGTTGTTGCTGAGTGGATTTTTGAAAGGTTCGTTTCGTTTTGCATATTTTGTTTTGTTTTCCTGGAGTGTGAGCTATCCAAGGGTCTGTCTGGTGATTGTTTTTTGTGTATATACCTGTTTCTATGTCTATATGTACATGATTTTTGTATGTTTGTAGTTATATACATATATGTATGTGAACGTGTAAAATTTGCTAATCTTCATAAGCATGTAAACATGCGATTATTTGAGCAGAAATTAAATATAATGGAAATACACACGACTAATTTATCCAAGGATATATTGAATTCAGTTGTTAAATCATAAAACATAAGTTGACAAGCCTAAATATGCAAGGACGTTTCCTTTCACTTGAAAATAGAATATTTATATTGAAAAAAATCAAACTGCTTATAAATATCACTGAAAAGCTACTTGTATATATGATTCCTGGTTATAGTTGTGCAAGAACTTGACTAATTTTCCAATTCCAAAAGATCTTAGCAGACCTTTTGGTTATTTTTATATTTTAATAGATATTTGTTAAAAAAAAAATTTCAATCTGGTAAAGTTTTGAAAAGTTAAATATTTTGGTTCTCTCTATTTCAAAGTAAATATACCTTAGCAAAATTCAGTCGTTGCACACTACTTTGTACTACAAAATTTGAAAATGAAAAGGATCACTAGACTCACTACAAACCAATTCCGATTTTGAACTCGATATTTGATTTGTAGAACGAATTTAGGATTCATCCTGATAAAAATAAGATAGTGTTCAGATTTTTATAAATTGAAAATAAAAAATCATGCTTACATATGTAAAAATTAAATACATTTATCAAGTTTATCGAAATTTAAATACATATGTATATGAAATGTATGCCAAATCATGTACAAATTATTCAAGACTTTTCCATTGTCATGGCTTATTTAAATGCAATTTAATTTTCGGGTGTATAATCATGTTGTTTGCATTGTTTTGTTTGTACTCAACTGTATTTTAAAACTAAACATTTTTTGTTTGTTTTCTGTAATTGCATTTAATTTTATTTCATTTCATCGTTTTTTTATTATTTTGTTTATACAAAATTATATGCCGGCAAGCTGATGAAAATCTAATTGAGAAAATATACACACTCGTTTTATTTGTAGTGTATAAATACAATGGGGTTGATAAAACGGGTGAAATGACACGAACAGACAGGAGGGAGTTGTCATTTAGACAGGCAGCAGGTATAATATTCTTTCTGTTATTTTGCACAGGATTAACTTTAACTGTCAAGTGAAACCGAGTGGTGAAATTCTATACGTGCACAAGGGATGTGTGTGTCATATGGTGAAAATATTCAAAAAAAAAATGCCGAAGGCCAAGTGAATGCAATTATGTATTTGGATATACATATTTGGATGATTTTCAAAGAAAAATACTTTATTTAATTCTTGTTAGCGATAAATAGAAAATCTCAAGCTTAAGCAACGAAAAAATGTATTCTACTTTAGATGTTAACAAATGTTAAAATAATAGAAACATGCATTAAACTGCCGTTTACAGTTGCTAAAAATGATAAAACTTTTTGCAATATTAAGTATGTACTGCGTTTTAAAGCGGACGTAAAGCCATGAAGATATAAAATTTAATATACTAGCCTAAAGTTCTACCTAATTATAATCATAGACTATTTTGATAAAGAGAAATCTTTTTTACCTTCTATAAAAAAATATTTCTGACAAAAAGCATCCTAAATTTACTTATTTCATCAAATCATATGTAAACTGTACAATAAGCCTACGTTTTTAATATCAAGTAATGTAGACAACATACTCCGCAGACCAACCAAATGTTATTACTAATCATTCAACAACTTCATATTAAATGTCAATTTCAAATTATAAATGTGTCCAATTATTCAACTATAATAAACTAACCTGAAGTTGATTGGCCATTAACCAAACTCTCTCAAGTGTGAATTTGAAAACAAATTCTATAGTATAGCAGCGTAAGTTCTGACTTATTGGACCTCATTACGGAGCCACAGTTTTTCGTTGTTAATGTAGTAAATTTCGACGACAAACTGTGAGCTCTTTATTCTCAACTTTCCAAAGCACGGCACTATCGCTTTATTGCGATAATTATGGCAAAGTGTATTCGATGAGTATCTGATGATCTCCCGAGAGATTTTCATTACGAAAATTTAATTTACAACCAGATGATTTTTCTTTTAAATTGAATGTTATTCAGAGAAGATGAATATGTATATGAATATATTAACTATGGAATACTAATCCACATGAATTTTGCGTGAACTTTTTTATTAATGTTGTATGTCGAGTATTCAGCATCTTAGCGGTTCAAAATTCCACAAGTGATCGTTTCATACAAACTGAAAAACATAAACAAAGAATATTTGATCATTAAACTGGTCTAAGATCGAGAAATTTAGCATTTGGTTTATTGCTGGCGAGATTTACTGACATAAACAAATTAATTGCGGACACTTTCGGAACATTCCTGAGTACGTAAAATTTAGTACATAAAATAGCGCTAGAATTAAAAAAAAAAAATAATAATAATATGTTAGATTAGCTCATAAATTTATAAGATCAGTTCGTCAACCTCATTAGCTATTTACTCCCACAAATAACATATTTATAATAAAAAATATAGTGATTTTTATTTTTTATTTGCCCATAATATCAAATACATATAGTAATAAGTTTATCTATAACATTTTTCGCTATGAATTTATAAAGTATAATAACTTATGTATGCTCCCATTTTCAAATCATAAGGTCATGATGTCATTGATATCTCCATTCTCAATTTCTATTTCACTTTAAAAGCATGCACGTATTTTATATGTTCTTTACATATGAATAGTCATTTGCAGAATGTACAGAATTCATACAAATTAAATGATGTTTTATTTTTTTTTAATTTTATATGTAAAAATAAAACTATAGGAAAATCAGAGAAAAAAAACAACCACAACTACAAGATTGAAACGGACTTAAACACAAAGTCCATGGAAGCCAATAGATATGTGCATTAATATAAAAACATAACTGTTTTGTAAGGAGGATCCCATAACGATATAATGGTTAATAGTTGAGTGTAAAGATTTGAACTATAATCGGACTTACTTTCAATAATTTATTTCAACTAATATAATAGTTATGAGTTTTATAAGAAACTCCCCTTATATGCTGCAAAATATTAAATATTACAGCTTTATTAATTAAAATATCATTACGTCACGACTTAAATATATAACTCATTTACATCATTTGTCTGACATACAAATATATTTGCACACGCATGATAGTTTTTAAAGTATGTTTATAATAAAACACGTTTACACCTTAAGATATTCGCAAAGAAATTTTTATATAATGAAAAATCGGTCCGCCTGTTAAATGACAAAAGTTGTAAATTTCGCACATGTTTAATGCTTGTCATACGTTTAATATAAAAATTTATGACAATTACAGTTATTGTTAATTATTGAAATATGTGAAACAATTTTTGTTTTGAAAGATACACTTATGTGCATAAATACTATTTATTAATTAACTTGAAAGATAGCGACATTTAATTTTTTTAATAATCTACTTTTATAGAAAATACCAAAAAGTTTAGGTCATATATTGAATAAAAATAGTTTGCTCAATGGAACCAATTCTTAATTACACAGTGGAACGTTTCACTAGGAAGCTATCAAAAATGTACTAAATAAAGTATTAAGTATTTGAAATTAATATTTTTCAGATTCCAAAAGTCAAGATGATAGGTTGTTCATATTGCATAAAATTTACTTCAAAGTCATCATAGGCATTAAAATATAAAAAATACTTAAACTTGTATCCATTTAATCAGGTTGTACGTTCGGCAGTTTTGAGAAAAAATCCATCAACTATAGTACCTCTCGTACCACAGTGCGTTGTTAAAAATAAAGAAATAAGAAATTTAATAATAATCCATGTTTGTTAAAAGTAAATCATTCAATTGGCTTTGTTCAATTATGGTGCAAACAACCACTACAAACAATTATAGAACGACCTTTCAGTTTGCCAGTATTAATAACATATTCTTTCTTTGTTGGTTTCTTTTCCATTATTTTTCTTTGCAACATAGTTATAAAAATCCATGTTCTTGACTTATTTTAGAGTTACTCTTTATTAAATTTGTTGAAATATATAAATACTTAAATTAAATTAAAGTTCCAATAATGACTAATAATTCCTCTTGAATTTTCCACCTTTTCCCATTCCACCATTTTGAATAAGTATTCCTTGAGAGATTTCATACTTTTGTTGCAATGTGGAAAAATGCTAGTAAATTTTTTATGAGATAAGTATTATTATTATTTATTTAGAATTTACATTTTCTTGGTTAGGCATATGTTTTAATGCAAAATGTCGAGAGGAAGTAGTGATCAAAACTTAATGCAGGTGGCATCAAAATCAATAACGACTCTTTTTTAATATTTCTGTTCTGATGGAATTTATAATTGGAGGAATATTTCCCCCATGAATGATATCATGTGATCTACGATCTGCTTAAAAAATAGTTTTTTACGATAAACTCTTCAAAGAAGATTTTGTCGAAATGAATAATATCTGTGTATAAGTACGAAAAAAGTATAACTATATCTCTAAACTTCGCAGGTCTCTAGAAAAAATTCGTACAACTTTGTTTCTCCGGTAATTTAAAAGTATTTAAATTTAAATTGCATCTGGAGCGCCGACGAGTTATAATCTGAAAATTTTCGGATCTACGCTCTTATATTTTTTTTATTTATCGTATATATTTGTTTCTTGAATCCTTTACATAATTATATGTCTTATCATTATAATATATGGCTGTAGAGTGCACATATAAATTGCAATTAAAAAAAATTGGCTTTAACAGATCTGAGACAAAAGTAAAACAGAAATTATATTTACTAAATGAAACAATAAACATTTATTGCATGATTTTTAATTGGCGAAATATTTCTTCCAAGTTCTATATTGTTAAGCTGAATTCTCACATTGGAGTAGCTTCAGGAAGTTGTTTTAATTCTATTTTTTCTGCTTAACAAGAAAATTTTTCTTAAAACATATCTCCATAGCGAATGCATAAAACAACTAATTAAAAACGATTGGTTTGCATATTTTCTATTTTATTATGACAACCAAAATAAACGAAATGCAAGGAAACGACATAAATCTCTTATAATTTTAATTTAAAACTTTTTCCTTTAAGAATGAAAATATTAGTTGAGGTAAAACCGCAGACGTAGAATGCATAAAAAAATTAAAACTAAAGGGTGGGCCATTATAAAGGTAATAAATTCCTCAAAGCTTTGTCAATTACAATGAATAATATAAAAGAGTTTAAAGCCTATGATATTTTATAACTGTACTGGTAAAAGTATAACCCTATATAATATATGCACCTGTAATAAAGTCAAGAAGTTTTAAGAACAACTCTAATGCATAACTAATAGTGAAAAGTATACTTCAAATGTAAATTTTTAAAGGAATTCATTCTTTGTTAAATAAGTATGTATGGGAAATATTTTATCGTAGATCAACTACGACCGTCAGGAGACTTTCACAAATTAATTGCAGTTTTATTTTGTGCTTTCAGTTGCACATTTTTGATTCATGCATGTACAGTTTCTTGTTTGAGTAAAAAGATCAGCATGGGGTCCACAAAATTAATGTTCTGTTCTTAAGGGTCAGATACAAGACCCCAGTATGTATGCGTAATCAAGTGCTGGTGCAACTGGTTTACTATTGTAACGTACACTATTTGGTTGGATTGCTGAATCCATCCCCAACAAGCTTTGATATTTTTATGAACCTACCAGTTTTTTTTTATAATGATGTCTATATTGCACTATTGTGGTATTTTTTTCGAGCCTGATTCAACATCAGTTGTTCAACTTATCCGGTAAATCTTTTGCTTTTGGATTGATGTAAAAATATACACATTCCTTTGACGTGGTCCACATTTTGAAACTTGTGTTTCAGAAGTTTTCATTGTCTACTAAGAAATAGCGAGAGAGGAACACAAGCTATATATTTCTATTTAGTTTGTCACATACAGTATTAAAACCGCTGCAGCTAAAGTTTTACAGTGTGGAATTTCTTAAATTTCTTACGGAAAATTGGGTACAATTCACCAATATTATTGAGATTTAAGAGCATAAAGGTACGAAAACAAGTTCTTGTTGTCATCGATAATACCTACGAGAAAAATAATATAATTTCTCAGGCATTTTTTGCTGGGCGTTGCATTTGAGTTTTTGACAAGTTTTAATACATAATGAGTATAATAATCAAAGGAGCTTTAATAGTTTTCTATTCAATGAAGTTCTTTGTTTTTTAGATTTCTATATTATTTTTAAGAGACTTCCTGGCATGATAAAAATATAATTGGAGAGAAGTAATAGATGAGGATAAAATTATGAAAGATACACAAGTTCATCATATTTGTTAATGTTGAAGTACATATATCAAATATTGTAAAGAAAGATTAAATTATTTCAGGTCTCTGCCATTTGCCGCCAGCACATATAAATAAACTTAGTATATAATAGTGGTTTTTCTTTAAATTTATTCATGATTTTTTTTTCTTTATAATTTCACCAAACAAGGTAGAGCATGAATAAAGTGAAAATGTTGAAAAAAACAAAAATGAAATCAAAAAATAGAAGAAAAAATACTTGTTGGCACAAAGCCCTAAAAATGTATTATGAGGGGCAGAAGGCAACAACGACGACATCAGCGATAAAAATTTCATTTTGGCGCTTAGCAATGCTGCATTAAATTTTATAGACGCGTTTGCATACAAAAATCTTGTCGGTCTTTTTCAAATTTCTTTTACCAAAGATTAAAAAACAAAAATACACAGAAAAAAGAAGAAAATTCAGTATTTCTCCACTCATATCAGAATGAAAGACATTTAAAGTCTCTTTAACATGTAAAAATATACGAATTCTTTTCATCTCGTGTTATTGTTGTTGTCGGTTTTTTCTCTAACACCGGAAAATCAATTTTCTCCTTACATCTGAGACTGCAAACAATTTGTAATGAAAAAAGATAAATAAATAAATAAATTTGCATCTCCGTTTTCAATAAGAATGGTTCGCTCTTACGGGAATTCATTATTTCGCTTTACTCAACCACAGTGAAAATTGGTATATGATTTCTACTATGTAAATCGCAGAAGCGGATCCAGTTCAAAACTGCTGAGGAGCAAATATTTAACTTTTTAATAAGTTATATAATTTTTAAAATGTTCTAGCTATTCAACAGAAATATTATATATATTCTCTTAGAACAGTCTTTACATGGTCCTAAAAATGCCCGTAGAAGAGTACCTGGAAACGGTTACAAACTTGTTCCAGGAAGATGTTACGATATTATGCTTTTTCTTACTTGCAAGATGGTATCCAATACTGAATATTCCATTATGATGCATAGTGGCACATATGATCTTATAAATATGCCACATATATTTTTATAATCGATCCACGACCGAAAATCTTTTTTTTACAAAAATCATTTATTTATGATAAATTTGACCATGTGCGAAGGAATCACAAAGAAGCAAAAGAAATTCTTTTTAAAAATACTACTGTAAAATTTACTTCTTGTTACTTAAGCTTGTGTTGGCGTATTGTAATTTTGATGAAATGAAACATATTTAAAATTTTTTTTTGTGCTGTCGAGGTGCATAATAATCACTCGTTGTTGTTCAAGTCCATTTCTAAAACATAAAAATCTTTTGCAGTATAATTTTGTTATACATATTTCTTCAATCACTGCAAACAGTGTTTTTTTAATGTTTTGGTTTTAAAATTTTTATGAGTCACTAACAGGAATTGTTAATTTTTCCAGCTCTTTTTGTTGCTTAAAATCAACACGAGACTTCTTGTTTATTAAGCCATTCTATTCATTCGTTTGTTATAAAAAATTAAACCAAATAGTTTTAGTTTTATATTCATTTTCCTGAATTATTCCGGACGTATGTTTGTATGTATGTATATTTATTACAAATATGTATTAAATTTTTTTTATTGAACTGAAATCACTTTAAGCAACATTCATAAGGTTATTGTAAATGAATGATTTTTATTATGTTGCATTTTAAGTGTTTTTATATCTGTTTTTTTTTGTAGTTATTAAATAGACTGGAATTTTTAAGGGTACAATTTCATTAAAACAAATTAGGTCAAATATTTGTTTGTTGCTATTAATAGAAAATACTGAGAGAATGTAAATCTATTAAAAATAATCTGTCAATTGAAACTATACATCCAAGTCCATTGAATATAAAAACGTTGAAAACACGGATTCGGTAAGGGGGTCCATATTCCAACAGTCGAAAAAATATATATTTAAAAATATAAATTGCGAATTAAAAATAAATTGAAAATAAAAACTGGGACTTATTACGATCTGTAAATATCGGGCAATAGCTCCAGTTCATATGACTGTTTATTCTCATAAGTGCTAGATTATGAGAATAAAATTATAAGTTTTTTTATGTAAATTAAATAAATAATCAAAGCACATAAAGTAAATATATTTTATGTGGCGAAAAAATTTGGAAAAAATATATAAAAATCAAATTACAAATAGGCTTTTTCACCGTTTTGTTGTATTTCTCCTTTCCATTATAGTCATCAACACATCCCATGAGACAAAATTTTTTTAAAAATATTGTGAACTTCATATCAAATCCCAGCGAAGATTTCTGGAATTTTGGTAATTTTAAAATGTCACGAAAAATAAGCAAAAAAGTAAATTTACTTATATATCATTCACGAATCGAAAACGGTTAAAAAGTTATTCGTACCTTTATGTTTGTACATTAAATCACATTTTTATAACATGAAAATAAGCAAAGAGAGAGTTAAATCGAAATTATTTATATCATGAGTAATCATCACAAGATCGTGCATCACGAACATATATTTGCTTATGAACGTTTATAGTGGTCGTGAGTGAAAATTTGACCCACGATTCCATCTCTGGCTTCTGCTATTTAACACTTGCCAAAGATTTGCAAACGTTTTGCAAATAATGCTTCAATCGCCATCATTTCAAAGCAAAACACATACAAATTAAATGCTTTAACTAATTCTTGACAACGATATTAAACATAAATCTGTACATGCTCGTACATATTCATACTATAAATTTCTCACATACATCATACATCAGCTTTTCAAAGACTTTGATTTAAAAGATTAAAATGTGTGTATCTGGCTGAGTATTTGTTATGAAGTATTGTGCAAACACTATTACGACTCCAATGCTTTCTGCTGAGTTGATGACTTGTTTGGTTATATTGTGGCATTGTACTCCAAGATTACATATATATTTATGTAAGTGTGTACGAACATAAATATGTAACTCTGTATTTTTTTTATTTTGTCTATGCATTCGGATAAAAAAGAATTATATTGGAAAAAAGGTACGTATTTGTTCGTATAAGACAAATGTTTACTGTTAGATAAAACAAAACAAAAAAAAAACTAAAATATGTTACATACTTTACAATATTTTATTGTTAAAATATTTACTCGTACCCAGTGTTGTTTCTATTTCTTCAAATTGCTTTGGTCGTTGTCATGTTGAGGCTGTGGGGCTCTTGAGTAGCAGTTTTTCATTATTAAACGTTGATGGTAACTTTCACTTATTATTCAGATCAAAAGAAAATTTCAATGACAGCATTTTGTAGCAGGTAAATTGCACTAACGTGTTTATTTTAATTGTAAAAATTGTAATTACAATAATTTTAAAACAAAAATTAATTAAATAAATTTGTAAAGCAAAAGCAATGAAGAAATAAACGAAAAAAGAAAGATGATGAAAAATATCGCACTAACAACTTTTGCTATTGTTATAGCTACAACAAATTTTAAGAACTGAAGTCTTGTATTCATTTTATTTTCATAATTGAAATAATTTGACTAAATGGTGCTAAAAATACCAGCTTTGAATTTCATATAGCAAATACTTTTAGAGTTGCAGGTAATGTTATTACCTAAAAAAATCTTAGGAAATCATCATATGAGTTATAGTTTAGTTTTGTTTTGTTACGATATAGGATGTCATTTAGAACCAATAAAGTTCTAAAAAAATTATGAAACGACTAGTGTCTTATTGAAAGTTTAAAAAAATCAATTGTTTCAAAAACATTTTATGAAAAGAAAGTATTTTCTAATCAAAAATGTATTTAACGTCTCGCTACTTTTACTTGTTGTTAGTTTTTTTTCATTAACAATTAAGTTATGTTTAACACGACAAACAAAAGTTGTTCAAACTACTGCTAAAGATTCAGTTTTCTTAGTGACGTTACTTTTACTATTCATTCATGCCATCTTAATCGCTTGTAACAATCGTACACGTAGCACCAAAAATAAATTTAAAAAATAAAATAAGTAAAAAGCAGCGTGAAATCATGATATCTCAAGTAAAGAATTAAATACTTCACTAAACAGAATTCGACGTCTTCTTTTTCTGTTTAAAAGCAAATAAAAATGAAAGCTGAGCATTTCTTAAGATTAGAAAAAAATTAATTTTGAGAAATGTGTGGAGACTTTATTTGAGTTGCAAGAAAGGTCTATATAATTCAACGTTTTTTTTTTTTTTCAAAGTGAACTTGTCATTCATTTTGTGGTACTTTCAAGTATTTCAAGTTGTTAGCACTTTTTTTAAATAAATAATGGAAAAGGGTGTAAAAAATTCGGTACCACCAGAAATGCACTACATTTTACATGGTTATGAGAATAATAGTGGAGCAACATAAAACAACAGTAGCGACTACATAAATCCAAGTACGTTTTTCTAGTAGTATTCGTGCAATTATTGCAGACACTTAAGGGTTATTTTTCCAAACACTTTGTGCAATTTGAAAACTTACTTACGATTGAGACGGTCAAGTTTTATTTTGACGTTTTTGTGTTTTCTTTGTCAAGTAAAACATTTTAATACTTTTTGAAATTTAAAGCTGATTAGACTGTATTGCATCAAGCAAACACGAACAAAACAACAATAGAGCCTTATTATACAACTTGTGATATTCAAGTTTTCAAAACATCCACATATTAGCTATTTACGTAATATGCAATAACTGCCTGCAACAAAGATTGATATTTGTAAAAAAAAATACATTTGACTTAACGGTGTCAAATTTTCTATGGCTTAAATTAGAAGAAACAAAAACTTTAATGTAAATGGTGTCAACTTTAGTGTTACAAAATAAAGTGGGGTCTTTTGTAAAAATTAAACTAAAAAGGGAAAAATGAAAATGTTTATATTGTTTGAATTCAGATTGATTTCTTTGTTGGTTAATTTTTAATTGTAAAATTTTGGTTATTGATATTTCTTTGTGACTTGTGACTTGCGCCAAGGTCAAAAATGATTCGGGTAGAAGAAATGTTATTTCATTCATACAAACAAAGCTTACGGATTAACTAGTACCATCATGAAAACTGTGGGAAACGATTTGCAAGCGCTTCAACCATGTTTGGGTCACGACCTACTTCATCAGCTGCCGTGCGATTGCCACCATGATGTAATAAAGAGTAGAATAATTATATCGTAGCAAAAATTCACCGGTGAAGTAAAAAATGCTACAAAAAATATATCTTCTTATTTATCTACATTTTTCTTCTCAACATTATCTCCACGTTGTATTATTCATCAATTGAAAGTTAATAGAAATTCTCAGAGTATTTGAAAATTTTTAGAAAAGGGGATTGTTCACCATACTCGGTTAAAGAAATTAAAAATAAGTACAAGATGTAACAAAAATATATTATTTTAAAAGTTAAAAAAGACTTAAAATTAAAAAAATAAATATATTAAAATAAAAAAAGGTTTCAAATCCAATATTCAGACTAATTGGATAAAAAACCAAAAGCAAATAACGGAAACCCGAAATTTTCTATTTACATATATGCAAATGTTTGATAATTCAACTATAAATTTAAATATTCTTTTAGTATATAAGAAAAGAAAATCTGTAATTTCAAATTCCTCAACGGCTAATACTAGGCTCATGGAATTTCTCATGACCAGATAAAAAAGACGATAGGCTTTATTAATATATAAAGATACATCCATATGTGTTTATTAACGTTGGTAGATACAAGCAGATACATGCCATTAAAATTTGATTTAACGGAACAAATACATTCATACGTACATGCATATGCATGTTAATACTTTTGTGTTTCTTTTTAATTTGCTATTCTAATTTACTCTTACCTTTCTAAAATAATCAATTGGCTTGTATCTTCAATTGGACACGAAAAAGCAAACAACAAAAATTTAAATTTAAAGAAAAAAAATCTATAAATAAAACAAAAAAATTCGAATTTTATTTAAAAATACAACATAAATTATTTTTATTTTATAATTTTATTCTGTGTTTTTTTTATTTTCAAGTATAAAATAGTTCAAACATAAGAAAAACATTTATTTTTAAAATAATCAGCCGTCCATCGCCTCCATTCATTCAGCCATTCATCTATAATCTAAAGCCATCAATTTCCCTTGACAATTATAAAGAAAATAAACAAAAAAATCTCTAGACGATGGAAATTAAATTGAAAATATACTAGACAGTAGTATTGATGTATATGTACGTAAAGATTTGTTGCAAATGTAAGAAATTTAACGAGAGATGTATGATACTCGTATCAGTACACGGTGTCAAGAGTTCAGATATTGAGTTTGAAAAATACGCCCACAAAAAAAAATAATAATAATAAGAAATAAAAGTCATTGATTTTTCTTGCACTTTCAATTAAAATAAAATCTGAAAATATTTTATACATTTCTTGTTTCTTTTCTACAATCTCTCACATTATTTTTATCAGATAAAAACTTTTCCGGATTTGAAATTAATTTCAACAAGCATCAACAATGTACGTGATATTTTGTGATAATTTTATATATTTCTTTAAATATTATAACATATAATATCGGATTTCCGGTAATAAGCCGTTGAGTCTACTCTTATAAAGATAGACAGACATTATATACACATTTATGTATGTATGTATGAGAAAAAACACGCACACTTAGACAAGTAAATCCACACATACAAATAATAAAAAGTGCAGACATACAGGCAGTTTGTGATTTGTTTTAGGTATTTGCCTATTATTATTTTTCTGATGCAGCCATAATTGTTTGTTTAAAATATTTTCTCATGCTGCAAGTAAGTTATACTTTTAAAAATGCTACTTCTTCTAGTGCATAAATTGACATAGTCCTTAAAGTAATAAATTCATATTTTATCAAACGAGTCTTGAATTACAATAAAACTCAAAATTAGCATACACTGCATCTGTTGAAATGCAAGTTGCTGCAAGTTTTACAATTGAAAATAAAGTTCTTATTAACAAAAATGATCTCACATTTTTTTTGCTTCTATATTACGAAATTTTTATAAATAAAAAGTTTTTATTTCAATCATCCTTAGTTAGCCGTTTGATGTACTGTGACATTTCGGTGTCGCGATGCATGAGCCCTTGTTGACATCGTAGCTAATATCGAAGACATGTTGTTTGGAATATTGCTACCACTTGGCTTGATCATCTAAATAATTTCATTTCGTTATATTTATAAAATGATATCACTAAATAGTTCAATATTTCATTAAAAAAATTATATATGGAGACTATAGGACATAGGACTGTTTTTGAGATTTTCCACATGCAAAACTGTTATATCTAAATATATTCTAAAAAATCGAAACGAAAATGCATAAAGTTTCCCTTAACATAATTTTTGAAATTCTTTTTATTAAAAGAAGCTTTTTGCTAGAACCGCGTTTAGAAAATGTTCTCTTCTTTTTTTGAAAAGATTCTTTTTAAAAGCTAAATCTTTTCCCAAATAACACATGATTTATCTCAAGTTATTTTTTGCTTTAGAAAACGCTATTAGAAATTTAAGACTATTTTATTTTCGAACATTTTCTTGGTGATATTATTCTTTTAAACATACTTTTCATTAGCTCTATGTACACATGCCTTATGGTACTATGATGGTTATTATAATCAACATCTAACATCTAATAATAGAAGCTTATAACGTCCTTGAAATTTCAGCTTATGGCTGTGTCTAAGACGTCAACAGAATGTATGTATACAAGTACATACATAAATGAGATAGAAATAAGCCACAATCCGGCATACAACAATGACTCGTACTTGTTTATTGGCCATTTGGTGATCACAACCAATATCTTGATGTTAAAAAAAATACATTAGAAAACGGAAAATGTTTTGTAATCCTAGAAGTAATTTTTTGGACATATTGTTAGTTTTTTCCTTCAATTGATGGTTGTGGGTGTTGTTTTTTGCAGGCGTTACAATAATATGATAATATACTAAGTATGTTATATACCATATGTATAATCTATACTTTTTTTCCTAACACGCCCTAAGTGACATAATAAATAATGAATATGCACGTATATGTATGAATATGTAAATGTATGTATATAACAATAAATTCGGCTTAAACAAATATTACATTTATATAACAGAAAGCTTTAGCCAATTAGATACTAAATACTGTACAACAATTACAAATGATATTCTCAGGAGAAGCATACCGTTGTAGTGAAACAACGAAGGTTACTTTGTTTGGAATTCATTAATTAAAATTTTGTAGCAAAGAAAATCTTTTCAGGAGTGAAAATGCTATTAGTTTAAACTTAATAGTTTGGTTAAATATTTTCTGTATTCTAAGAATTGAACATGAAATATTTTCGGAAACCAACTTTTTCTGTCTTCGAAATAATTGTAGCCATAGTGTAGGACAATAAAAGTGTTAAATGAAATAGCTCGAGAAAATGTATCTTGTGTCTGAATATAGCAAATTGTTTTTTGGTCATCTTTTTTCAGAATATTATAATATAGGAAAAAAGATTTCTACATTTTGCATCTGTTTTTTATATAATGCAAGAAATGTAAGAATATTTTAGAAAAAATAAAACAAAATGAAATAATTAATATTCTTTGAAGTTGTTGCTCTCGGTGAATGCTGATAGCGCATTAACATGCTTTTCAGTAGCACATTCGAAAATAAAACTTTATTGTAAAAATGAATTTCATGAAGGTGTGCTAAAAGCTCCTAACAATAACTTATGTAATTGTGATACAATAAACTATCTAGAGTCAAAAAAACAGCAAATGGAAATAATTGTTCTTAATCTTGCATCCAACTGCAATTAAATGTGTAATAATAAAAAGTAGCTCGAAGCAAACCTCCTTTTATTAATAATTTCCCATTATTGATCTACGTATTATTTTCTCATTCATTTGTCATTGTCAATTTGCTGGGAAAAGTTTAATAACGAACTAAACTGATATTACTTTTATATATTGAAATGCAAATTTCCTATGCTGTGCACTATGCAGCAGTTAAGTTGTGTTCTGTTTAAATTCAAAGCCCTAACAAGAACAAACATAAACTGAATGCACATGAACTACTCTAGAAGTTATATTTGCATAACACACTTTAACTGAACAATCTGAATAAGTAACACGAACAAAAACACGTCTCCTGTAACTACATTCTTGAACACATATTTTTATATTAGCATGAATAACTAGGGCACACCAAACGAAGCATAATTTTAATATGTGCAAAAAATGCGAACTGAATGAAACCTCTCTCAAAAGAATAAATTCAACGTGAGCATACTTTTATTTTACTTTTGTTTTTTAAATATTTGTCGTAAAAATTTACGACTAAATATATATTATTAAAATTTGAAAATATTATCTACAGATATTTAAAATAGTTCTGAGTAACATTTGTTAATGTCTTGTTAGAATTTGACTTCAAAATATTTGCGTAGAAATTTTGTACTGAAACTAATTTGTCTTCGTTTTGCAAGTATAAAGGAGCGTAAGAAATTTATAGTTTTATCTTCTTAATATTCACATGGCATTTAGCTACATTAATCATTATATTATAGTTGAAGAAAATAATTTTAAATTTTATATTTAAAAATTTATTATTTTTTAAGTGTGTTATTTTGTATTGTACACAATTAATATACAAATAGATTTAAATATGCTTTTTTCTTCTTATTTTCATTCTCTTTCTGATTTGTTTTCTTACTTTCTTCTTCTTTTATTTTTCGGTTGCTTTTAATATAATTTGCATTTTTGATTTTGCTGTATTGCAACTTTAGAAATGTTAACATATTGGCATCATCATCAAAGCTTAGGCGATCATTATAGACAATTGGATTCAACTTAAGGACAAACACCATTATCATCAACACCATTACCATTTCATCAACTCCACCAAAACGCTTAAGCGTTTAAACAACATAAAATAAATCCTAATTTTTTCAAAAATTATTTTATGACTGATCGGCAGCTTAAAAAGAAAGCGAAAAAGTATTGAAAACTTAAATAAAAAAAGCTACGGAAACAAAAGCTGCTAAAAATAATATAGTTGTATATATATATAAAAAATAAGCCAAAAGGAACACTTAAACTCCAGACATTCCGTTATTCCCAGCCCTCAGCTTATTTGTCAAAATCCTCCTCTAAATATATTTTAGAGGAGTTTCTTGGAATGTTGGAATATCCTCAACGATTTACGCGTAATATCCCCGAACCCTCAACAGCAACACAAAGCAATACACATCACAGTCATCACTTACATCATCAACAACCACAACCACTGCCACACCAAAACTACCAGCAACAGCAGCAGCAACAACAACATATAGTTGTGGGATCACATTATCATCCCCACTCACAACAGGGCTCATATCCAACAACGCCAGCATCACCTGCTCACCAGCCGCGTTATCCACAGCCACCACAACATCAACGTAACTTATCGACTGCGTCTTCCTGTAGTGCTCAACATAAAAGTGTCACTTTTAGTCAAGTAACAACTTCTAATAGTGGCGATTATAGTGCAGGCAGCAGCAGTGGTAATTCTAGTTGCGGTGGTCAACAATCAATGGCGGGCAATATGAAACACGGTAAGAATTCAAACCTTGCAATGGGAAAGCGATTGTATTTGTTTTTAAAGTAAATACTTTAAATAATTTTGAAGCAGATAATATACGTATTTTTTCTTTTCAAATTCGTTCTCATAAAACTTTCCAAATTAATTTTTAATTTGAATAAACATTTTTTTTAGGAAAATCACAAGAAGACGTTTGCTACGTTGTAGCCAAATACGATTATGCTGCTCAGGGAGCTCAAGAACTGGATTTACGAAAAAATGAACGTTATTTACTATTAGACGATTCCAAGCATTGGTGGCGTGTACAAAATAATCGCAATCAATCGGGCTATGTGCCTAGTAATTATGTGAAAAAAGAAAAACCATCATTATTTGATAGGTAAGTCTGATTTTGAACAACCACAATTAAATTTAAAACATAATCTTAAACTACCAGTCCTACTAATCCAAAAATGTTTTTCTTTTTTTATTTTTTCCCATCATTTAGCTAAGCTTACTGATTTTTAGTTTGATTTTTATTTCAATGTAATTATTTAAGTAGAAATTTTTAGTTTTTACATATAATTTTTCATGCCACATTTTATGTTGCTATTTAAAATATTATTTCAAATGACTCGTTGAAACCATAACTGTTGTGTGAAAATTATATTCCTTCCCGCCCCTAATTTTGTTGTCATGTTGATAGTCTTCTCATAACAAAAAAAAAAATTCATTGATCTATTTATGCTCTCGTTTTGTGTTATTTTTATACGTTTTTCTCTTCGTTATCAATACTACACTGCTTAGGAAACTTAACTAAATTAAAACTCTATTCTTTGAGTGCATACTTATATATTGCATACATTGAAAGAACAGTATTAAAATTATATTTAGAAAATGCTACAATTCTCTTAATTCGTTATATAAAATACAGAGTTTCCAGATCTAAACTATTTCATTTTTATTCCACCATGTTGTATGAACTATATTAAAAAATCCCAGATAGTAGCATTGTTTTAGTGACGTTAAAAAAATTTCCCGTATGTGTATTCATATGCACACATACTTGAAAATAAAAAATGTTTGGTACGATATTGTGTTGTAAGTCGCGTGGCTGAAAATAATCATTAAAAATCCTCCCTTAATATATATTGCATTATGTTATTCAAATCATCTACATATGAATGGGTAATTATTTACGTAATAAGTGATAAAAATAAAACAGAGTTCATTTGATACTATATAATATGTTTATTTATTTGATTGCGATGTTGTTGCTTTGTTTTGAAACACATATCTTCTTCAGTGAAATAATATCCAATTTATTCCAAGTAAAGAGCGGCACACAGCAAAAATTTGCGTTTATTTTCAAAATTTATAAAAACTATCAGGTACGCACTTGTACTCTTAATTTCTAATATAATATAGTTTTCTAATTATGGTACTGGAAAAAACTTATCTTCATTTCAAAGTTTTACAAATGATACGTACCGACATTTCACACTTTTATGTTAAGAATTTTTTGACTTTGCTATTGGAAAATTCATTAGATGTAGAAGCAAACATTGAGTCGCTTATGTAAATGAAAGTAATAAATCCTAAATTGTAATCAACTTGTTAATTTAAATAATTGTTGGACTTTGACGAGTTTGCAGTTTTCTCCAATCAGCAGATGATAAGAACAATTTATATGAAAGCGAATTTAATGTAATTAATATTTAGTTTAATTTACATATTTGTAATAAAATTTTATATATGTATACTCTACAGTAAAGAGAAGAAACATACGAAATTCAAATAATAACTATAAAGGCAATAATAACATTTTTAATAAATCATTTCTAAAACTTAGTGTGTGACCAACGATGTCACAAGTAATCGTTAGCAATTCAATTGTTTTAAGCGTAATGGCTCAACATAACGAAATCTATCATTTCTATAAAAACCATTATAATATTTTTATTTCCAAATATATTTTTATATAGAAATATATGTGTTTAAGCTATCGAAAGTTATGAAAAAAAATAGTTGCGCAGTTTGGAACTAGTTGTTTGCTCAAAATTAATTTGGTAATAGAAGGCGATTAATCACTTGTATTCGAAAGGGAACAATTTTTATGAAATACAAAAACGAAGAAAACGAATAGGATTTATTTATATTTTTTTTTAGATTAATAGTTTAAAATACAATTCGGCGGCAATTTTTTTAAAAAGAAACGAATACCGATTATCTGTGGATTATTGATTCGACAAATATAACAACTTTGAAAACGTGTTGTTGTTAGTTTTGACAAATATAATATTGAAAATATAATAGCTCTTAACACCAAATAACATCAAGTTAAATTCTGAAAAAATTTGTTAACATCAAAACCCAAAAAATTTTCAGTGAAATACCAAATATGACCGATTATAACAGACATTCTAGAACAACGTTCTGAAAACCTTCAACGAAAATTTATTGGATACACATGCTTCGTTGCTTTTAAATAAATGAAAGTGTAAAGAAAAATAAATGTTATAAGTACAATACTTGCGAAAGGATTATAAAAAATTGTAAAACCAATATTTATTTTAAAATTCTTTTCATAAACCTTTAATAAGTTATTTTGAAAAATGTAATAATCAATTGTTTTTTGTTCAATATATTATTCAACAACTATCGTCCTTTATTTATAGCATAAAGAAAAAAGTGAAAAAAGGTTCAGGCTCGAAAACATTACCTAATTGTTCTCCATCAAGACAAATTGAAAGTCCAACAATGTCGCGAAGGCTACCCCCAGATCCATCAGAGGCTATTGGTTCAGCTATTGTTAAATATAACTATCAAGCACAACAACCGGATGAACTTTCTTTAACCAAGGGTACACGTATACTTATATTGGAGAAGTCAAATGATGGCTGGTGGCGGGGACAAAGCGGTAATTCCGTGGGCTGGTTTCCAAGCAACTACACAACTGAAGATTGTGATAATGATGGTGAAATCCATACATACGCAATGGCTGAAAATGTATTAGATATAGTGGTAAGAATTTGTGTTTTATATGCTTTAAATGTGAAAATAAATGCCTTTTCTGGGTAATAAATACATACACACATATTTACATAAATTTGTAAATTTCAAAAAAAAAATATATATATTTAATTCTCTTTTGTTTTGTACACAATTTCTTTACCAATCAACATTTAAAAATTCATACGTTGCTTTTCAAAACGTTTTGAATTTATATGAATAGTAAAATTAGATGTAGTAAAAAAAATCAAATAGAGTGAAATTAATCGAAATTTTGTTTATATGTACATATTAATTACATTAACGCAAAGTGTGATTTACTTAATTAGAGCCTTAATCGTACTATATACTAAAATTTCAATTTTATTTCCTTGAAGGTGGCTTTATATAGCTTCAATTCAAATAATGATCAAGAGCTATCATTTGAAAAAGGAGATCGCTTAGAAATTGTTGATCGTCCTGCATCGGATCCTGATTGGTATAAAGCTCGAAATAATCAGGGCCAAGTCGGTTTAGTTCCACGCAATTATTTACAAGAGTTAAATGATTATTTAGCCACACCATATCGCAATAATGGTGGGGCAGCAGGTAATGGTAATGCTGGTAATGGTGGCGGCAGCATTGGCGGTGGTGCAAATGCAAATGGTGACTCTATCGATCGTAGAGCTGACGGTATGCCGCAAAACTCACCACCACCCATGGAAAGGCCAAACCTTGCCGGCAAATCGTGGTATTATGGAGCTATAACACGCAGTCAATGTGATACGGTCTTAAACCAACACGGTCATGACGGTGATTTTTTAATACGTGACAGTGAAACTAATGTGAGTATTCTAAAGTTTGTTCTGTATATAATTTGAAGAATTTAAAACAAATTTTTTAAATTTTATTTTCAATAGATGGGGGATTACTCAGTTTCTTTGAAGGCTCCGGGGCGCAATAAACATTTCCGCGTTCACGTGGAAAACAGCATGTACTGCATAGGCCAACGTAAGTTTCATACTTTAGATCAACTTGTAGACCATTACCAAAGAGCGCCCATTTACACAAATAAACAGGGTGAGAAATTATATTTAGTACGACCGTTACCTAAAGCTAATGGTACGTAAATTATTTCAATTTAAAATACAACCTCAATTACCCACATTAGTATCAATGGTTTTCTATAAACCAAAAAAAATAAAAAGTAATGAAACAATGAAATTTTTCATGTCTAAACCTTAAAAAAATAATGAAAGAATGAACTTTTTCATGTCTAAACCTTAAAAAGAGAGATATACATATTCATAACATACACGGAGATACCATTTACCAATTACGCTAAATATGTTGTCACAATATCACCTTTAAACAAAATATAAAATGTAGTATATCAGAACAAACAACCATACAAAACAACTTCATATTTATATACATGCATACATTCATTATTAAAATAAAAAACACAAGGCGTAAAATATATTCAAAGAAAAAATAATTGTCAAATTACATTTTACATTATAGCTATATACATAGTGTATAAATATCGAATGTAATTATGTAGTTTTCTTTGATTTTCTTACTATTATTGCAATGAATTAAACCGAGAAATCAAGTTTTTTACAATTTTATATTTCTACTTTTCATGTCTTAATAAAAGTTAATTAAAACTGTTACTTTGCCAAGAAAGTGATTTTTTTAAAGTCAAATTGAATTATATTGATCAGTTTATTTGATATGTATGAACTTATAATAAATTTTTTCTTCTTATCTAGTGAATCAAGGAAACCATATATATAATTACACTAGGCTATTTATACACATCCTACAACAGTATATTAAATATATTAAAAAAAATTAAACTGAAAAACTTGATTTTTTTTGCTAATTCAGCTTAAAAGCGTGATCATTCTAAAACATTACGAAATGAAAAAGTCATCTTCAAAATACGATATGAAAATTAAACGAAAAACAATTGAAAAGTTTTCTAAATAAAAACCAGAAAAATGTCAAACATAACTTTTATACATAAAAGATATACATTTAAATATTCATATAGGATATAAATTTAATAAATATGCCCCCTCCTCCACCAACAAATATCCAAAATCATAGAAATCCCAATTTTATATATAAATATTAACTTATAATTACTTATATAGTGAAAGAAAAAATATGAAAACGTAAATCACTCAACACTTTCTCATTAATAAGTAAATTTAAAGTTACAGATTTCTTTTGCATATATTAATCTAATTTAATTTAATAATAGGTATACTTATTTTGTTTTAATTAATTTATAGGCTGTTTTTTGTTTGTTTGTAATATTTTTTTAAATACAAATACATATAACTTCCCCCTTGTCTTTACGTAGTAATATACAATTAGTAATAAATATTTTCATAAAGAAAATCTACTTTAATTTCAATCAAATAATAACCAATTTCATTTCAATACATCTCAAAGCTTTTATATGCTTATATATGCAAAAAAACGTCTCAAATGTTTTTTCTTAGCTGTAAATAGCCTTATTTTAACTTTAACAAAAGCGTAACAAAACTGTATTGTTAATGAGTATTTCACTTCGAAATATAGGCAATTCATGGCAGTAGGAAATAAGTTCACATTAGAGCAACTGTTAAATGTATGCTACTTATTCTATGCGTTTAAGATTGTACAACTATTGTTGCCATGATTTTTAGATAATATTAGTGATTGTTTTATAAGTATCGAGAAACTAGCATGTGCGTATAAAAGATAAAAGGTTAGAATACCCTTAAAAAGTCCTTTATTGGTTTACAGTTGCATTGTGGTGAAAGGTGTATTCCATATATACTGTTGTTTGCTTTTAAAATTAAAAGAAGGGATATGAAAGAAAATGAATTAAATCCATAAAAAAGTTGTGTTATTAAGTATGTGCTGTTATTCGATTAATAAAACTTTATTGGATCCAATTTACTAGTCATAGACTTCTGAGAGAAGCGATATAAAAATAATCTATATAATAGCCTGCACCCTATTTGAATCAGTTTAAAATGAGAAGCAAGTTAAGCAATATGTAGACTCTTGATACCTATGTAAGCGATTACATGAAAATCTCGTTCTATTATTAATTCTATTTAAGAGTTTCTTCCAAAAACTTTCATACCAAATTGTTCTTCATGTTTTTAAGATTTATATACATACTTTGTACTGTAAAGAGCCCTCTATACCTTTCGCCTACAAACATAAATTGTCAATTTGTAAAATGGTTTTACTATTGGCTTTTATCTTAATAAATATATTCGAATATTCAATTAAAAGCATATCCTTACTTCTGATACATTACAACGTAAAATATGCATATGATCGGCTATAAGACATCTTCGCTATACTTATACTTTAGATACTCATATTCGTCCAATTTTGCATATTATGCGAAGAAATAAAAAGGATATGCAGCGCAGTGCAAAATTTAATGGATTTAATTTTATGTTGTCGAAATTTTATTTTTTTTCTTTCCTGCTTTTTTAAATTTTTGAAATAATACAGTACTATTGAACAAGTGCGATGTATTGCGTATATAAAGTCAATAAGACAATGATATGAATGATTAACATTATTTTCCGATTCTTCGATTTGTTTTGTTTTGATACACTATATTAATTCAAACATTTATATTCTATAGCCATTTAAGATTACTTTGAATTGAATAACTACATCCATACGTATTTATACGATAAGTGATATTCAAGTTCGTTTACAATGTTGTATATCTTTTATTTGGAAATTAATGTTTTGTTATGAATGAGTGAAATTTGTTTACCTCACAGAAGGGAGAAATATGTGAATGCTTTACATATAATACTTACATGCTTTACATGTAATTTGTATTACATGCTTTACATGTAATACAAATATGTTTAATTGTGCACTAATGGGAACTTAGTAAATATTAAATATCTAATGTTTTATTTATAACAAAACTTGGTATGAATATAACATACATTCTTAAAATTTTTCATTACAATTTGGTATTAAAAGACCAATCATGATTTGTGACTATATCCAATAATGAGGACCCAGTATTTTGAGTATATTACTTACACTATCTTCATTTCAAGTTTTTGTTATGCATACAGCTGCTGCTTTTTGAGGCCTCTGCTTCTATAATTATTAGCTAACAATTAGTTATATAAGCCAACGTAACACTTAACGGTTTCATCAATTCATATATGTATTTATACCATTACTTAAAAAAATATCAAAGAAGTTTGATTGGCCTCCACAGTTCGTGTTAAATGGTTTATACATCTTTTAAATATATTGTAAATAACTTATGCATATTTCTACAAGTTCCCACAATCTAGACTTTTCAAAGATGTAAGTACAAAATTGGCACGGAAACTAATGAAAACATAACTACTTTTCATCCTGATTTTGTACTGAAGTCAACCGAATGGATGTGGAAACGGTATCTAAAGAATATAAAGTCTTTCGAAATATATGAGAATATTAGTTTTTATCAAAAAATAATAAGAAACATTATCGCAGTATTTATAAAATTAGATTCATAATCTTTTGGCTTTTTTTAACAACTTTTAGTAGTATGCTTAATTCAACATAGTTTCATCCTGTTCTATCACCGATTAATACCACTACCACCATCAAAACAAAAACAAATAAAAATGCATTTCTTTTTGTAAAACTTTTAACATCTAACTACCTACAACAAGAAATTGACCCTCCAAATCAGTTAAAATCAATGAAAAGATCACCTTAATATATAGGATTCCATTATACATATATACTATAAAAAATTAGCAGCTTTTTAAACAAATAGAAGAAACATGGACAATTAATTAAACGAAAAAGAAAAATTCTATTACTGTAGGAACAAAAAAGACGTAGCAGGCAAAAGACAAAACTATAAAAATGGCTTTTAAAAAATATCATGTTAAATACACGAATATCATATTAACTGGAGCTTTCAAATTAATTAATCTTTCTCGAAATTGAATTTTATTTAAAAATCATTAAAAAAAACATTCATGTAATTCTATGCGTAATTTCTTGATTTGAAACTTCTTTTAAAAAATTCTTCTGATTGAAATACACAAAAATTACACTCAATCACTATCTAAGTTACAAGATATTAGCGAAAAAAAAAATTAACAACTCAATAGAAGAACGGAAAAAAACATTGAAGAAATACTTTAAATAACAAAACGAAGTTTTAATAAAGAAATCATACTACGTTACTATAAAATGAAGAAAAATATTAAACTTTTTAATAAAATTAAAAGAAACTCTTACTCGAAAGAAGAAAAAAAAAACAAAAAGAAAAATAAACACTTATGTGTCTGAGAATAATATTTTTGTTTATTTGTTTTGTAAATTTAAAAATAATAAATTTAACAAATAAATCTGTATATGTTGCCTAAATATCTATAATATGTGTGTATAACTGGTAAAAAAAATTTTGCGTTACGAATATGATTACAAAATGCCAAGTGGGCCCAAATTACCGCAATTGATATCCATCGAATATTCAATACAATTTAAATCGAAATTTTGATCGATATCGAATACTGTAATTTGCCTCCTGATTTAAATTATTGATAGAAATCTGATTTATAGTATCCTTAATATACAAATGTAACACTGTTTCTTAAAAGTACTGCTTTAAAAATTTGTGTGAATTATTCTTGGCTTAAAATCTATATTCAGAATAATTTCATTTAGTTTTTGGTTCCTTAATGAATATCATTGTTTTTTTCTTATTTAAATTTTACGTCACTGTGATCTGTGTTCTTCTACTTTAAAAAACATTTTGTTCTCGTTACCTTTTTACATAAAAAATGTAATATTACTTATTTTTTATTGAGCTCAATTGTAAGTTGATTAACATGTTTATTATGTGAAAAGGACACGAGTTTATTCATTAAAACATTTCGTTAGAAGTCATAAGTGAATCAAGAACTAAAGTAGAGAGCAAAATATATTTTAATTTCTGAACTCTCATTCGTAAAACTTTAATTCCGTTTCCTTCATTTCAAATAATATGTTTCACTGATAAACTTTTAAACATTTTGAATATTCGTACCACTTCCAAACAATTTAAACTTCCTTATTTTTTTTATTAAATATAAACGGTTTTAATAATCCTTTTTGTATTATCTCTGTCATACTACTCCCTTGAATATCTTTAGTTTTGATAATAAACATAACTTTGCTGTATAAACAGTTCAACTACTCGTCTTAAAATCATGCTAAAATTATGGCATTTTATAGTTTATAAAGATTCTTGTGTTCATATATATTATTATTTCAACCAATTGTTTTATACATTTTTTTTTTTGTTAAATAATTTTTATTTTTGTAAAGTTAAAGTAAATTATTTTTAATTAATATATAATAAAAAACAGTTTTAAGATTTTTTATATTAAAAAAATACTTTTTAAACACACAAGGTAAAGCTAACTAGTAATTAATTTAAATTAATATACTAAACAAATTATACCAAAATAATAAATAATTAAAAAGAATGGAACAAAAAAAGAAAAACTCTAAAAAAATATAAATTATACCGAAGCGGAAATAAAATTCATAATAATATTTAAAAATTCATAAAATAACTGTTAGTTTTAATATTTGTCACTGCCATCGACTTTTATCGAATTAATTACGAATTCCTATCCTTTCAAAAATGGTAGTTTAATATCAAAATAATTATATTGTTAAATATTCAGTCTTAACTTTTGAAACCTGCAAAAAGGAGCTGGCACACGCTTTAAAATTATTCTGGAATCAGTTTTTAATAAAAAATTAAGTAATATCATCACTTTTGATAAAAATTTTATGCATCAGATCGGAATGAGAAGATTTACGCAATAAAGTTCTTTTACATCATTGATCTCTTAAAAAACCATCAAGACAATGCGAGCGTAAAAATGTTTTATTCCTCTAAAGTGATATAACAAATAATTTTTTTGCTGGTGAAATTGTGTAAAACACAGAAAACATGCACTAAGTAAACTGTCATTGGATTGATAAAATAGAATGAAGATTAACATAAAGTTTAACCATTACCTCCCTTGCTGCGTATCGTCTAATGTAGATAGGACCTAACTCAAATAATTGAATCTTTACAGTAGATGGAAAAATCATGATAGAAACTGTAACTATCAATTGCTTGTAAACCTGTTATTTTCAGTACCATATTTGTAACAAAGTGTATTTATATCCTTTTTTTCATAAAATATTTTGGAATTACGCAAAAAATCAATTTCCACAAAAGCAACTGTATGTCTTCTTAATCAGCCTTGTACTTACCTGAATACATTTGAAAGGGAATTAATTAAAAGGAGTATAAATTTAATTTTAGTTTATTTTATAATTTTTAGTTTTATTTTTTTTTGTATTATACATAAAATGTATAAATGAATATAGTATTTGATATATGAAAATGTTTTTATTTTTTAATATTTTATTTGTTTTATTATTAATAATTATTTTTTATATATTTTTACCAAAATCATTGTTTATTTTTGATGAGCATTCGCAGTTGTATTTTATTCTCAATAAAACATATATTTCTTAAATGTTTTCTTCTCTCAATATATTACACTTTTGTATTCGATTAGGTACAAAATTTCATTTATGAAACATAATTTAGTTAGAAACACTTTTGTTTGTATTATTTTATGTAATTAATAAAAAAAAGGCCTCCAATATATTTACAAGCTTTTTTTGGTTAATTATGTAAAATGCTTTTAGTAAATAAAATTGGAAAATAAATTAGATAGTATGAATTGGGGCATATATATTTCTACTTATATTAGTTAAAAATGTATCTTTGCGTGAAAGAGTGCACAAATCTTTTTGTAAATAATTAAAAATATAGAAAAATGAAATGAAAAAAACAATAGCTCAATTTAAAGGCGTTGTTATAGTGTTCACACAAAATTTCCTACGAAAAAATTAGCTTTTTTCAGAAATTTTGTTTGAATTTTAATTACAAATTTTACAAAACTACAAAAATTATAAAATTCTTTTAAAGATTCATAAAATAAGAGATAGATACACCTTTGGCTTTGTGAGGATTGAAATTCATCTAAGTATTTTTGTATTCAAAATCTTGTATGAAAGTTGACTACTCAACCCACATATGAAAATCGATATACGTCTATGTTCTGATAAATGCAGCGTTTTCAAAACGCTAATCGCATTAAAATACAAATATATATTCTGATTTGTTGGAGACTTCATATTTTTCGTAAACGTGTATGAACATTGAAAATGTGGGTTTTATCATAATTTAATATATAAACAAAAGATTTGAATTAAAAGACAAAATAAATTATTTTTAATCATAAATTCATATATATATAATATGATTTTTATAAGTTTAATAAATAAATGTTATGCTAGGCCTGAACAAGTGATCGAGTAGAGTTATGCCATTTATAGATTTCTAGAGCGTAACTTTTCGTTTCAACTGTCAACAGTTGAAAGCAGTAACTATGTTTTATGAACATACCAATTAATAAATAATTAAGAAAACTTTAAAATCTCAAACAGCTTTAAAGTGAAAATATGCGAACAAATTTATCTTGCGAAATAAAACAAAAAACGAATATCATAAAATTGATCAATTTACAATAGAAATAAAAAATAGATATACAATTGCAATAATATAGAAAATGAAATACAGCACTCATCGAAACGAATGGTTTTTGAAACCATTGATTTCATTAAATAAATTTTCAAAAAGCCACCAATTTTTCGCTACGAACACATGTAGGAAATATTCAAAGTAACAGCATAAATATTCACGTTAACCATGTTGCATGATATTTATTAAGCAGTTACTCTTCAAAATGTAGGTTTATAGGTTTTACTTCCAATAATAGTAAACATTTTGTATATCTTGCGGATAGTAAAAGTTAATTAAATATATTGAACAACTGTTTCATTTTTTTTTATTATTTATTTATTTATTTAAACGAAAAACTTAAACTAATTACACAGAAATGTATACACATTTATATTCGTATAGTCTTATACGTATATCAAACAAATTTAATTTATATGAAAAAATTTGGCAATTTTATAGCTAGAGAATTTTCTTCTTTCCTTTTTAATAGACAAATATGAAAGGAACATTATTTCTAACATTTTCAATTTCGGGCCACTGAAATGAATTTATTCATGATGATGGTAGTGTTCGTAGTGTTTGGGCTCTTCGTAGTGACCGTGTTCATGGAATTTCGACTCGCTGTGTTCTTCCAAAACTAAACCATGATTGTGACTCTTTTCAGTTTCGGGGTGGAGGATTTTCAATTTTTGCTTAGTGCCACCAATTTCGACGGGTTTCTTAACCAAATGGTGATCGTCCTTCTTGATGTATACGGGCACAGCATGATAATGATGCAACTTGACACTTTGATGTGAAGTGGCGTGCTTGTGGTCCACATCATGGTGAATATCAGTTTCTTCAGCATGTTCGGCTTCCTCATGTTTAGCATATTCGATGTGTTCATATTCTTGATGGCCACCATGATGACCGCCAAAATCGTGGATCTTTAAGGCGGCTGTAGCGGCAACAATTAGAGTGCACAGAATCTAAAATTGATTGAAAGTTAATAATGGTTGAAGGAATTGAATAAATGAATATCTCAGTTATGAACTTCCTTACAATAAATTTCATCATGTTGCTGATTTTTTTTTGGTAAGTGTTAACTTTCTATTATGCTAAATATAAGCTTTATTATTATTCCACTGAAATTTTTCCTTAACACGCGATCCTTCTTTGATATTATACGAAAATATAAATCACAAGAGTTTGTTTGATTATTTTTATGAATTAATAAATTTATTTATTTTTATTTTTTAGTCTATTGTGTTGGCTTAGAGTATGTTGCTCTAAGACGTATTGGCTTTGACTGTGATTATGGTTTGAATCCAGATTCGATTTATACCCCAGCCAAAAAACATCGACGACCAAACAAACTAATTCAGATTCACAAAGACAACACCGTGCATTCAGTATATTTTACTGGCTTTGACTAAAGATTAAAACATGTATTGGAAATATACATACAATAAGTATTAGTAATTGTAGTTGTATTAGTAGGTACTAGTTGTTCATGCTTAGCAAGCTCTTGTTGTTGTTGATATTATTGCTGCTTGGGTTGCTGTTGATTGAGCTGCAGCTGTTTTCTCTAAAGCTGTTACAACATTTAAAATGAAATGTTTTTCTTTTTTTACTTTAAAATTCCCAGTCTAACGAACTCATTTGAAACTCTTATCGACTTTTGCCACCATTTAACTTTGTTTACGAGCGGTGCCAGCTACAACTTGCTTTTTGTCTTTTCTTTATTTTGTTGTTGTCAAAGACCCCAGATGATATTACGTATACGCCGTTGTGGCATAATACGTCACTTCTGTTGGAAGGCTTTGAATTATTTGTGTTGTTGGACTTTTAACCCTTTCACGTAACAACGCGTGTTTGTTATCGAATCTGTTTACAACGAAGGGACATTCTAATAAATGAAAAATGATGTATTCGTCGACTTTAAAAAATATTTAAACGGTTATGAAATTGTTTGACAAGACATGGCCACACACGATCATCATATAACTGTTCGAAAGTAAAATATTAGACTCAGTATGAAAAGTTCTATAGTTTCATAGAAAATGCTATACGACTGGGATAGCATTCTTGCCAAGTGACAATAGTTGAATCAAGAATTTATTTATAACAACTGGATTTCATTGAAGAATTATGATATATTTGCCACATTTATTGGTTGCTATCCAGTTGATGAGGGTTTCACCTAAGACAGTTGTGCTAAAAGCTTTATAACTACAACATGTTCAGATACTCAATTTTGAACAGGTTTTTGTCGAATTTAAACCTCTTTTACGTTAACAGGGTTAAACATAGCTAAATGCTTAGAAAATTTGCCATCATCTTAAATAATAAAACATTTATTCCGTTACAAAAAACCGGTAAGAAAACATTATAAATAGGTGTGCAACACAAAACACAGAGAAAATCGTGATGCTTGCAACAATTTCGCCAAAAAATTTAAAGACAACAAAAAAAAACTAATGAAGACAAGTGCAAGGTAATTGCGCGTTAAAATGTAAACAACTAATTGACAACTTTTGAAACAAACACAAAACCACGCATTAAGTCAACAATGTGGTTTATTTTCGCAAAAAAAAAAGCAAAACAAAATCTTAGTTGTTCATAAGGATGATGTCTAAAAAAATCTGACTGTATCATTTTAATAATTTAATTAATAAATTTTATGGAAAAGTATGAAATTTAATAATATTTCAAATTTTGAGGGCTAAAACCCAATATAATAAAAATTTATTTTAAATCAGTAGCCAACAGATCAAAATTGCAAAAGGCATAAAAAGTAGGCTGCAATCAATAAGACTGACAAATTTTACTTGTTCTTTTTTTACTGCAATTTACGTAGATGTCGTTTGACTTGAAACCATTTAATTTGTAGCACAGAAGTCTGTAGTTGCACGTATTATTATTAAAATTTTTTTTCTTGTAACTACGCGCTAAACTTAATTTATAATTAAAAAATCAATTAATAATTAGCTGTTATCTGCATATACATATATTCTAAAACAACATTTACTTATTTCGAAACATGAATATAAACCAAATTTAAAAGAGTTTTCTTAATGTCTTGTCACCAGCTACTTTGAAATTGAGTTGTTATTTATCGAAAATTTTTTTGAAAGACAGCTTTTAGGCAAGTCGCTCAATGAAAATTGTACTTTGAATAAATGTTGTCAAACACAAAGTATAAAAGCAACATGCATTGCAAAAGTATACAGTCATTTTAATAAAATTATCATACTTGACGAACTCAGAGAAAAATAATTTATACCAAAAATTAATTAAACAATTAGTTGTTTAAGTAATTTTGTGATTTTGTGACCAAAAGCAATACTATCCAACAATTTTAAGTACATAGACAAACTCAACACTTCAAAAGTTTTCAATTAATATGTAATTGGTTTCAATTACAATAATTTCAATTACGAAAAATTTATGCTGAATAAATTTTGGTTTTAGTATAACTTACGATGCTAATTTTATATTAAATTTATAGAATTGTAATTTCAATAACCCAATCTATATATTAAATTTTGGAATATATTATTTTTGATAACAGAATTTTATCAGACGTATAAATAGTTTTTCATTATTACAAATTTATTTTAATTTGAAGTAAGTGATAAGCTAAAGGCTGGATGAACTCACTTAAAATTTTAACAGGCTGTTGTTTTGGGTAAAATTTAAAGGTTAAACTCACTACCACGCTCGCTCACGAAAGAAATATTATTAATCACGTTCTTTTCATGCACGGCTCACAGTAAAATAAAAACTTAGCTAAAATTGTTTTGAAGTTCAATTCATTTATAAATATCTCAGTTTATCGAAAATCGGCGTTGGATTTATTTAATTGCATAATTAATCAATAACAGTTTAACAGTTTTATAAAAATTTCAGTAATTTCAACCTTAAAATTTGGACTTCAATTCTTTCTTCATGAAAGATATAATAAATTCATATGCACAATTTCCAATGAAAAAAACTTTAAACGTTTATATGTATGTGTATTTGGGTATCTAAATTTTTTTATTAATTGTATCGACTGGGATACCAAAAAAGCTATAAAATTATCGAAACTTCCATATACACATGCCTAAGTTGCAAATGTAAATAGCCTAAACCGATTTACTGTGAAGCCCACTGTATACTTTTTGCATTATTTTTCATCGTTTGCTGTTAGCGCTTTTTCCATCCAAACACTTACTATAATATGGAGTTTTATCTACAATATCATAAAGATTTATGCAAATTATAATTATGGTTTCAACATACTTCATATGTATGGATATGCACATGTGCTTGTGTATGTGTGAATGTGGGTACGTATACCTGGCAATTGACCAATTTGTGGTATTGTATTTTGAAATGTGTAACAACAATTTTATGACAGTTTTTCTTAACGAAAATATAATTGTGAGTTTCGTTACCAAGTTTTATTGAAAAGGCCGAACTAAAGCAAAAAGAAATGTATCACACGAGTTGTCTGAAATATGCTTAAGTGTTAGGGCAGTAACATATATTTTGTCCACAACAAATATTGTCTTTTTAGGAGATATTATTATTATTATATTTTTTTTTTGTAAATTCAATAATTATATTGAAAGAAATTGTATGTGAACTTTTTCTATTAGCTGAAATGTAGACGTTTATTGAATCCAGGGCGCAAAAACAAACTGTTCTCACCTTAATGTCTCTACATACAAATATGATTGTGTGTATGTATATTAATACGAACTATTGCCTATACTTTTTTGCCTTTCGCGACGTTTGATAGTAAGTCACTTTTGTAATAATAAACATTTGTAATACTTCCTTATTGTTGTCATATACATAAAATACCAATTACATTGGGAGCACATGTGCCACATGTGGCTCTTATTGTCTTTATTATTATTTTTTTATTTGAACATAATTACAACAATTTCGTGAAAGAAAAACGTTGCAAACAAAGTACATTATATACATACATACATTTGTGTTTATGGGATACCTGTGGGCTGGCTATTGACAAAACAACTTAAATATAATTTGAAACATTTTCAGGACAGCATCTATTTTAAATGCTATTAAAGTCCTAAATAATATTGTTATTGGAGTTGCACTAAAAAATTAATATGTAACGTTATGAACAGATTTTTGTATTTTATTTTATGTAAAGTGTTTCTTCTTTTTTTTCACAGTTGCGAATTAAGAAAGATTGAGCTAATTTCGCAAAACACTAATATATTTGTAGAAGTTTTTCAAAACGATTACTCGTAAAAATCTGTATTTACAAATAATAAATCAGTAGAATTTTCTTCGCACAATTCATGTTCCTAATTGATTCTTTGCCCCCGAATTTCTAAAAAAAAATTCAAAGCTTATTTCTCTGGGCCTAATGAAGATCATCAGTAAAACTTTAACGCAATTTTTTTTTATAAAAACTTCTACTGAATTGAATAATAAACAAATATAAAAGATACAACAAAAACTCAATAATCAGTTCAGTTTTATACTTATCCTTCCACAAAGGTTGACTGTTTCCCGATATGAAATAATAAAAGCTATGAATTGTTGTTGGCGCACATTCGAAATCATAGCTATTGTTCTGTTGAATAAATAGACTTGAGAATTTTAAATTTGCTTGCTATATGTTCAACAGAACGATGGCTTAGGATATCGCCGAACAGAAATGTCATTTTTCAGAGAGCTCAAACAAGGTCGACAGTTGCTGCAAAAAGTGTATTGGATTATAAGAAGAAACAAAAGAAGAATATCTTCAACGTAAGATTTGTTGCACATGTTTTTTTATCGCGCCTTGCTAATTGAAACCGAAACGAAAAGGCGGACATTTCTAATTATTTCTTAGTGGCATACAAATCTGATCTCTGTGGCATACAAATGTTATTTAATAGTATCACATACACACACATGCATGTATTTGTTTTGCATAAGCAATTTCTTGAACTATATTTCTTTCTTTCTGTGCACATGATTAAATATTCAAATTATTTGGTCATAATTTGTTGCACAAATCGATTGTTTTTGAGGAACATTGTTTTACATTCCGTTCGTAGTGAAAGGTTTTTGAAATTAAGCATGTTTTTGTTACCTGCTGCTTGGAGGTTTGGTTTTCAAACAGCTTAACCTAATTAAAATCTTAATTGGTGGTTTATTTTCATTTTAGTACGAATTTTTTATATATGTACACATGCATATAGATATACACATCTATGCACATATCCAAGTGTATATCTCTTTGTATTTTTGCTATAAAACTTTAAGAGCCAACTATTAATATTAAATTTAATTTCTTTATACAAAGTCGTTTTCTAACTATTTAAAAATCACTTTAAAAGTGAATTTGTTTTAGCGTTGATGATAAAAATGTGTGCAACTATTCACACATGAATAAACTAATCAAACATGAAAAGTAAATGAAATAAATTTTTGTTTTAACATGTTTTTAAAATTCAACATTTATTAAAAAAAAAAAACTTAATTAAAGTTGCAGTAATTTAGAGAAATATGTAAAAATATAGTGTTTCGGTGGCTGCAAAATTTGGTCATTAATATTAGCAAATCATTGCAGGCGTTAAAAGAAGTCGTATACACACTAAAACAAATATATTAATAAATAAGATTTTACATATTTTATGCATTTCCAAAAATATTAAGGCGCACATCACCGCATGAAAATTAAAAAGCCATAGACAAATTTATAATATTTTCAATAGAATTAAAACAAGATTTTTGTCAGCAACTTTCTTTTTGCCAGTATTTTCCAAAATAAAACATTTTGAAAAGCAAAAATGCCAATTTCGGATTTTATGGAAAAATTGCTAAAAATCGAAAATTTCATAAGGGGTACCTCTTTGCTCAAAAAATCGAATTTTTTAAAATTTTCTCAGAAATCGCTAGATTTTTGTCAGCAACCTTCGTTTTGCCAGCATTTTCCAAAATAAAACATTTTGAAAAGCAAAAATGCCAATTTCGGATTTTATGGAAAAATTGCTAAAAATCGAAAATTTCATAAGGGGTACCTCTTTGCTCAAAAAATCGAATTTTTAAAAATTTTCTCAGAAATCGCTAGATTTTTGTTAGCAACCTTCTTTTTGCCAGTATTTTCCAAAATAAAAAATTTTGAAAAGCAAAATTGCCAATTTCTAATTTTATGAAAAAATGGCTAAAATCGAAAATTTCATAAGGGGTACCTCTTTGTTCAAAAAATGGAATTTTTAAAAATATTCTCAGAAATCGCTAAATTTTTGTCAGCAACCTTCGTTTTGCCAGTATTTTCCAAAATAAAGCACTTTGAAAAGCAAAAATGGCAATTTTTCAATTTATGGAAAAATGGCTAAAATCGAAAATTTCATAAGGGGTACCTCTTTGTTCAAAAAATGGAATTTTTAAAAATTTTCTCAGAAATCGCTAAATTTTTGTAAGCAACCTTCTTTTTGCCAGTATTTTCCAAAATAAAACATTTTGAAAAGCAAAAATGCCAATTTCGGATTTTATGGAAAAATTGCTAAAAATCGAAAATTTCATAAGGGGTACCTCTTTGCTCAAAAAATCGAATTTTTAAAAATTTTCTCAGAAATCGCTAGATTTTTGTTAGCAACCTTCTTTTTGCCAGTATTTTCCAAAATAAAACATTTTGAAAAGCAAAAATGCCAATTTCGGATTTTATGGAAAAATTGCTAAAAATCGAAAATTTCATAAGAGGTACCTCTTTGCTCAAAAAATCGAATTTTTAAAAATTTTTTCAGAAATCGCTAGATTTTTGTTAGCAACCTTCTTTTTGCCAGTATTTTCCAAAATAAAACATTTTGAAAAGCAAAAATGCCAATTTCGGATTTTATGGAAAAATTGCTAAAAATCGAAAATTTCATAAGAGGTACCTCTTTGCTCAAAAAATCGAATATTTAAAAGTTTTCTCAGAAATCGCTAGATTTTTGTTAGCAACCTTCTTTTTGCCAGTATTTTCCAAAATAAAACATTTTGAAAAGCAAAAATGCCAATTTCGGATTTTATGGAAAAATTGCTAAAAATCGAAAATTTCATAAGAGGTACCTCTTTGCTCAAAAAACCGAATTTTTAAAAATTTTCTCAGAAATCGCTAGATTTTTGTTAGCAACCTTCTTTTTGCCAGTATTTTCCAAAATAAAACATTTTGAAAAGCAAAAATGCCAATTTCGGATTTTATGGAAAAATTGCTAAAAATCGAAAATTTCATAAGAGGTACCTCTTTGCTCAAAAAATCGAATTTTTAAAATTTTTTTCAGAAATCGCTAGATTTTTGTTAGCAACCTTCTTTTTGCCAGTATTTTCCAAAATAAAACATTTTGAAAAGCAAAAATGCCAATTTCGGATTTTATGGAAAAATTGCTAAAAATCGAAAATTTCATAAGAGGACCTCTTTGCTCAAAAAATCGAATTTTGAAAAATTTTTTCAGAAATCGCTAGATTTTTGTTAGCAACCTTCTTTTTGCCAGTATTTTCCAAAATAAAACATTTTGAAAAGCAAAAATGCCAATTTCGGATTTTATGGAAAAATTGCTAAAAATCGAAAATTTCATAAGAGGACCTCTTTGCTCAAAAAATCGAATTTTGAAAAATTTTTTCAGAAATCGCTAGATTTTTGTTAGCAACCTTCTTTTTGCCAGTATTTTCCAAAATAAAACATTTTGAAAAGCAAAAATGCCAATTTCGGATTTTATGGAAAAATTGCTGAAAATCGAAAATTTCATAAGGGGTACCTCTTTGCTCAAAAAACCGAATTTTTAAAAATTTTCTCAGAAATCGCTAGATTTTTGTTAGCAACCTTCTTTTTGCCAGTATTTTCCAAAATAAAACATTTTGAAAAGCAAAAATGCCAATTTCGGATTTTATGGAAAAATTGCTAAAAATCGAAAATTTCATAAGAGGTACCTCTTTGCTCAAAAAATCGAATTTTTAAAATTTTTTTCAGAAATCGCTAGATTTTTGTTAGCAACCTTCTTTTTGCCAGTATTTTCCAAAATAAAACATTTTGAAAAGCAAAAATGCCAATTTCGGATTTTATGGAAAAATTGCTAAAAATCGAAAATTTCATAAGAGGACCTCTTTGCTCAAAAAATCGAATTTTGAAAAATTTTTTCAGAAATCGCTAGATTTTTGTTAGCAACCTTCTTTTTGCCAGTATTTTCCAAAATAAAACATTTTGAAAAGCAAAAATGCCAATTTCGGATTTTATGGAAAAATTGCTGAAAATCGAAAATTTCATAAGGGGTACCTCTTTGCTCAAAAAACCGAATTTTTAAAAATTTTCTCAGAAATCGCTAGATTTTTGTTAGCAACCTTCTTTTTGCCAGTATTTTCCAAAATAAAACATTTTGAAAAGCAAAAATGCCAATTTCGGATTTTATGGAAAAATTGCTGAAAATCGAAAATTTCATAAGGGGTACCTCTTTGCTCAAAAAACCGAATTTTTAAAAATTTTCTCAGAAATCGCTAGATTTTTGTTAGCAACCTTCTTTTTGTCAGTATTTTCCAAAATAAAACATTTTGAAAAGCAAAAATGCCAATTTCGGATTTTATGGAAAAATTGCTGAAAATCGAAAATTTCATAAGGGGTACCTCTTTGCTCAAAAAACCGAATTTTTAAAAATTTTCTCAGAAATCGCTAGATTTTTGTTAGCAACCTTCTTTTTGCCAGTATTTTCCAAAATAAAACATTTTGAAAAGCAAAAATGCCAATTTCGGATTTTATGGAAAAATTGCTGAAAATCGAAAATTTCATAAGGGGTACCTCTTTGCTCAAAAAATCGAATTTTTAAAAATTTTCTCAGAAATCGCTAGATTTTTGTTAGCAACCTTCTTTTTGCCAGTATTTTCCAAAATAAAACATTTTGAAAAGCAAAAATGCCAATTTCGGATTTTATGGAAAAATTGCTAAAAATCGAAAATTTCATAAGAGGTACGTACCTCTTTGCTCAAAAACCGAATTTTTAAAAATTTTCTCAGAAATCGCTAGATTTTTGTTAGCAACCTTATTTTTGCCAGTATTTTCCAAAATAAAACATTTTGAAAAGCAAAAATGCCAATTTCGGATTTTATGGAAAAATTGCTAAAAATCGAAAATTTCATAAGAGGTACCTCTTTGCTCAAAAAATCGAATATATAAAAGTTTTCTCAGAAATCGCTAGATTTTTGTTAGCAACCTTCTTTTTGCCAGTATATTCCAAAATAAAACATTTTGAAAAGCAAAAATGCCAATATCGGATTTTATGGAAAAATTGCTAAAAATCGAAAATTTCATAAGAGGTACCTCTTTGCTCAAAAAATCGAATATTTAAAAATTTTCTCAGAAATCACTAGATTTTTGTTAGCAACCTTCTTTTTGCCAGTATTTTCCAAAATAAAACATTTTGAAAAGCAAAAATGCCAATTTCGGATTTTATGGAAAAATTGCTAAAAATCGAAAATTTCATAAGAGGTACCTCTTTGCTCAAAAAATCGAATATTTAAAAGTTTTCTCAGAAATCGCTAGATTTTTGTTAGCAACCTTCTTTTTGCCAGTATTTTCCAAAATAAAACATTTTGAAAAGCAAAAATGCCAATTTCGGATTTTATGGAAATATTGCTAAAAATCGAAAATTTCATAAGAGGTACCTCTTTGCTCAAAAAATCGAATATATAAAAATTTTCTCAGAAATCGCTAGATTTTTGTTAGCAACCTTCTTTTTGCCAGTATTTTCCAAAATAAAACATTTTGAAAAGCAAAAATGCCAATTTCGGATTTTATGGAAAAATTGCTAAAAATCGAAAATTTCATAAGAGGTACCTCTTTGCTCAAAAAATCGAATATATAAAAGTTTTCTCAGAAATCGCTAGATTTTTGTTAGCAACCTTCTTTTTGCCAGTATTTTCCAAAATAAAACATTTTGAAAAGCAAAAATGCCAATTTCGGATTTTATGGAAAAATTGCTAAAAATCGAAAATTTCATAAGAGGGTACCTCTTTGCTCAAAAAATCGAATTTTTAAAAATTTTTTCAGAAATCGCTAGATTTTTGTTAGCAACCTTCTTTTTGCCAGTATTTTCCAAAATAAAACATTTTGAAAAGCAAAAATGCCAATTTCGGATTTTATGGAAAAATTGCTAAAAATCGAAAATTTCATAAGAGGTACCTCTTTGCTCAAAAAATCGAATTTTTAAAAATTTTCTCAGAAATCGCTAGATTTTTGTTAGCAACCTTCTTTTTGCCAGTATTTTCCAAAATAAAACATTTTGAAAAGCAAAAATGCCAATTTCGGATTTTATGGAAAAATTGCTAAAAATCGAAAATTTCATAAGAGGTACCTCTTTGCTCAAAAAATCGAATTTTGAAATTTTTTTTCAGAAATCGCTAGATTTTTGTTAGCAACCTTCTTTTTGCCAGTATTTTCCAAAATAAAACATTTTGAAAAGCAAAAATGCCAATTTCGGGATTTTATGGAAAAATTGCTAAAAATCGAAAATTTCATAAGAGGTACCTCTTTGCTCAAAAAATCGAATTTTGAAAAATTTTTTCAGAAATCGCTAGATTTTTGTTAGCAACCTTCTTTTTGCCAGTATTTTCCAAAATAAAACATTTTGAAAAGCAAAAATGCCAATTTCGGATTTTATGGAAAAATTGCTAAAAATCGAAAATGTCATAAGAGGTACCTCTTTGCTCAAAAAACCGAATTTTTAAAAATTTTCTCAGAAATCGCTAGATTTTTGTTAGCAACCTTCTTTTTGCCAGTATTTTCCAAAATAAAACATTTTGAAAAGCAAAAATGCCAATATCGGATTTTATGGAAAAATTGCTAAAAATCGAAAATTTCATAAGAGGTACCTCTTTGCTCAAAAAATCGAATATATAAAAATTTTCTCAGAAATCGCTAGATTTTTGTTAGCAACCTTCTTTTTGCCAGTATTTTCCAAAATAAAACATTTTGAAAAGCAAAAATGCCAATTTCGGATTTTATGGAAAAATTGCTAAAAATAGAAAATTTCATAAGAGGTACGTACCTCTTTGCTCAAAAAATCGAATTTTTTAAAAATTTTCTCAGAAATCGCTAGATTTTTGTTAGCAACCTTCTTTTTGCCAGTATTTTCCAAAATAAAACATTTTGAAAAGCAAAAATGCCAATTTCGGATTTTATGGAAAAATTGCTAAAAATCGAAAATTTCATGAGGTACCTCTTTGCTCAAAAAATCGAATATTTAAAAATTTTCTCAGAAATCGCTAGATTTTTGTTAGCAACCTTCTTTTTGCCAGTATTTTCCAAAATAAAACATTTTGAAAAGCAAAAATGCCAATTTCGGATTTTATGGAAAAATTGCTAAAAATCGAAAATTTCATAAGAGGTACCTCTTTGCTCAAAAAATCGAATATTTAAAAATTTTCTCAGAAATCGCTAGATTTTTGTTAGCAACCTTCTTTTTGCCAGTATTTTCCAAAATAAAACATTTTGAAAAGCAAAAATGCCAATTTCGGATTTTATGGAAAAATTGCTGAAAATCGAAAATTTCATAAGGGGTACCTCTTTGCTCAAAAAACCGAATTTTTAAAAATTTTCTCAGAAATCGCTAGATTTTTGTTAGCAACCTTCTTTTTGCCAGTATTTTCCAAAATAAAACATTTTGAAAAGCAAAAATGCCAATTTCGGATTTTATGGAAAAATTGCTAAAAATCGAAAATTTCATAAGAGGTACCTCTATGCTCAAAAAATCGAATTTTTAAAAATTTTTTCAGAAATCGCTAGATTTTTGTTAGCAACCTTCTTTTTGCCAGTATTTTCCAAAATAAAACATTTTGAAAAGCAAAAATGCCAATTTCGGGATTTTATGGAAAAATTGCTAAAAATCGAAAATTTCATAAGAGGTACCTCTTTGCTCAAAAAATCGAATATATAAAAATTTTCTCAGAAATCGCTAGATTTTTGTTAGCAACCTTCTTTTTGCCAGTATTTTCCAAAATAAAACATTTTGAAAAGCAAAAATGCCAATTTCGGATTTTATGGAAAAATTGCTAAAAATCGAAAATTTCATAAGAGGTACCTCTTTGCTCAAAAAATCGAATTTTTAAAAATTTTCTCAGAAATCGCTAGATTTTTGTTAGCAACCTTCTTTTTGCCAGTATTTTCCAAAATAGAACATTTTGAAAAGCAAAAATGCCAATTTCGGATTTTATGGAAAAATTGCTAAAAATCGAAAATTTCATAAGGGGTACCTCTTTGCTCAAAAAATCGAATTTTTAAAAATTTTCTCAGAAATCGCTAGATTTTTGTTAGCAACCTTCTTTTTGCCAGTATTTTCCAAAATAAAACATTTTGAAAAGCAAAAATGCCAATTTCGGATTTTATGGAAAAATTGCTAAAAATCGAAAATTTCATAAGAGGTACCTCTTTGCTCAAAAAATCGAATTTTCAAAAATTTTTTCAGAAATCGCTAGATTTTTGTTAGCAACCTTCTTTTTGCCAGTATTTTCCAAAATAAAACATTTTGAAAAGCAAAAATGCCAATTTCGGATTTTATGGAAAAATTGCTGAAAATCGAAAATTTCATAAGGGGTACCTCTTTGCTCAAAAAACCGAATTTTTAAAAATTTTCTCAGAAATCGCTAGATTTTTGTTAGCAACCTTCTTTTTGCCAGTATTTTCCAAAATAAAACATTTTGAAAAGCAAAAATGCCAATTTCGGATTTTATGGAAAAATTGCTGAAAATCGAAAATTTCATAAGGGGTACCTCTTTGCTCAAAAAACCGAATTTTTAAAAATTTTCTCAGAAATCGCTAGATTTTTGTTAGCAACCTTCTTTTTGCCAGTATTTTCCAAAATAAAACATTTTGAAAAGCAAAAATGCCAATTTCGGATTTTATGGAAAAATTGCTGAAAATCGAAAATTTCATAAGGGGTACCTCTTTGCTCAAAAAATCGAATTTTTAAAAATTTTCTCAGAAATCGCTAGATTTTTGTTAGCAAACCTTCTTTTTGCCAGTATTTTCCAAAATAAAACATTTTGAAAAGCAAAAATGCCAATTTCGGATTTTATGGAAAAATTGCTAAAAATCGAAAATTTCATAAGAGGTACGTACCTCTTTGCTCAAAAACCGAATTTTTAAAAATTTTCTCAGAAATCGCTAGATTTTTGTTAGCAACCTTCTTTTTGCCAGTATTTTCCAAAATAAAACATTTTGAAAAGCAAAAATGCCAATTTCGGATTTTATGGAAAAATTGCTAAAAATCGAAAATTTCATAAGAGGTACGTACCTCTTTGCTCAAAAAATCGAATATATAAAAGTTTTCTCAGAAATCGCTAGATTTTTGTTAGCAACCTTCTTTTTGCCAGTATATTCCAAAATAAAACATTTTGAAAAGCAAAAATGCCAATTTCGGATTTTATGGAAAAATTGCTAAAAATCGAAAATTTCATAAGAGGTACCTCTTTGCTCAAAAAATCGAATATTTAAAAATTTTCTCAGAAATCACTAGATTTTTGTTAGCAACCTTCTTTTTGCCAGTATTTTCCAAAATAAAACATTTTGAAAAGCAAAAATGCCAATTTCGGATTTTATGGAAAAATTGCTAAAAATCGAAAATTTCATAAGAGGTACCTCTTTGCTCAAAAAATCGAATATTTAAAAGTTTTCTCAGAAATCGCTAGATTTTTGTTAGCAACCTTCTTTTTGCCAGTATTTTCCAAAATAAAACATTTTGAAAAGCAAAAATGCCAATTTCGGATTTTATGGAAAAATTGCTAAAAATCTAAAATTTCATAAGAGGGTACCTCTTTGCTCAAAAAATCGAATTTTGAAAAATTTTTTCAGAAATCGCTAGATTTTTGTTAGCAACCTTCTTTTTGCCAGTATTTTCCAAAATAAAACATTTTGAAAAGCAAAAATGCCAATTTCGGATTTTATGGAAAAATTGCTGAAAATCGAAAATTTCATAAGGGGTACCTCTTTGCTCAAAAAATCAAATTTTTAAAAATTTTCTCAGAAATCGCTAGATTTTTGTTAGCAACCTTCTTTTTGCCAGTATTTTCCAAAATAAAACATTTTGAAAAGCAAAAATGCCAATTTCGGATTTTATGGAAAAATTGCTAAAAATCGAAAATTTCATAAGAGGTACCTCTTTGCTCAAAAAATCGAATATATAAAAATTTTCTCAGAAATCGCTATATTTTTGTTAGCAACCTTCTTTTTGCCAGTATTTTCCAAAATAAAACATTTTGAAAAGCAAAAATGCCAATTTCGGATTTTATGGAAAAATTGCTAAAAATCGAAAATTTCATAAAAGGTACCTCTTTGCTCAAAAAACCGAATTTTTAAAAATTTTTTCAGAAATCGCTAGATTTTTGTTAGCAACCTTCTTTTTGCCAGTATTTTCCAAAATAAAACATTTTGAAAAGCAAAAATGCCAATTTCGGATTTTATGGAAAAATTGCTAAAAATCTAAAATTTCATAAGGGGTACCTCTTTGCTCAAAAAATCAAATTTTTAAAAATTTTCTCAGAAATCGCTAGATTTTTGTTAGCAACCTTCTTTTTGCCAGTATTTTCCAAAATAAAACATTTTGAAAAGCAAAAATGCCAATTTCGGATTTTATGGAAAAATTGCTAAAAATCGAAAATTTCATAAGAGGTACCTCTTTGCTCAAAAAATCGAATATATAAAAGTTTTCTCAGAAATCGCTAGATTTTTGTTAGCAACCTTCTTTTTGCCAGTATTTTCCAAAATAAAACATTTTGAAAAGCAAAAATGCCAATTTCGGATTTTATTGAAAAATTGCTAAAAATCGAAAATTTCATAAGAGGTACGTACCTCTTTGCTCAAAAAATCGAATTTTTAAAAATTTTTTCAGAAATCGCTAGATTTTTGTTAGCAACCTTCTTTTTGCCAGTATTTTCCAAAATAAAACATTTTGAAAAGCAAAAATGCCAATTTCGGATTTTATGGAAAAATTGCTGAAAATCGAAAATTTCATAAGGGGTACCTCTTTGCTCAAAAAATCGAATTTTTAAAAATTTTTTCAGAAATCGCTAGATTTTTGTTAGCAACCTTCTTTTTGCCAGTATTTTCCAAAATAAAACATTTTGAAAAGCAAAAGTGCCAATTTCGGATTTTATGGAAAAATTGCTGAAAATCTAAAATTTCATAAGGGGTACCTCTTTGCTAAAAAAATCGAATATTTAAAAGTTTTCTCAGAAATCGCTAGATTTTTGTTAGCAACCTTCTTTTTGCCAGTATTTTCCAAAATAAAACATTTTGAAAAGCAAAAATGCCAATTTCGGGATTTTATGGAAAAATTGCTAAAAAATCGAAAATTTCATAAGGGGTACCTCTTTGCTCAAAAAATCGAATTTTTAAAAATTTTTTCAGAAATCGCTAGATTTTTGTTAGCAACCTTCTTTTTGCCAGTATTTTCCAAAATAAAACATTTTGAAAAGCAAAAATGCCAATTTCGGATTTTATGGAAAAATTGCTAAAAATCGAAAATTTCATAAGAGGTACCTCTTTGCTCAAAAAATCGAATTTTTAAAAATTTTCTCAGAAATCGCTAGATTTTTGTTAGCAACCTTCTTTTTGCCAGTATTTTCCAAAATAAAACATTTTGAAAAGCAAAAATGCCAATTTCGGATTTTATGGAAAAATTGCTAAAAATCGAAAATTTCATAAGAGGTACGTACCTCTTTGCTCAAAAAATCGAATTTTTAAAAATTTTTTCAGAAATCGCTAGATTTTTGTTAGCAACCTTCTTTTTGCCAGTATTTTCCAAAATAAAACATTTTGAAAAGCAAAAATGCCAATATCGGATTTTATGGAAAAATTGCTAAAAATCGAAAATTTCATAAGAGGTACCTCTTTGCTCAAAAAATCGAATTTTTAAAAATTTTTTCAGAAATCGCTAGATTTTTGTTAGCAACCTTCTTTTTGCCAGTATTTTCCAAAATAAAACATTTTGAAAAGCAAAAATGCCAATTTCGGATTTTATGGAAAAATTGCTAAAAAATCGAAAATTTCATAAGAGGTACCTCTTTGCTCAAAAAATCGAATTTTTAAAAATTTTTTCAGAAATCGCTAGATTTTTGTTAGCAACCTTCTTTTTGCCAGTATTTTCCAAAATAAAACATTTTGAAAAGCAAAAATGCCAATTTCGGATTTTATGGAAAAATTGCTAAAAAATCGAAAATTTCATAAGAGGTACCTCTTTGCTCAAAAAATCGAATTTTTAAAAATTTTTTCAGAAATCGCTAGATTTTTGTTAGCAACCTTCTTTTTGCCAGTATTTTCCAAAATAAAACATTTTGAAAAGCAAAAATGCCAATATCGGATTTTATGGAAAAATTGCTAAAAATCGAAAATTTCATAAGAGGTACCTCTTTGCTCAAAAAATCGAATTTTTAAAAATTTTTTCAGAAATCGCTAGATTTTTGTTAGCAACCTTCTTTTTGCCAGTATTTTCCAAAATAAAACATTTTGAAAAGCAAAAATGCCAATTTCGGATTTTATGGAAAAATTGCTAAAAATCGAAAATTTCATAAGAGGTACCTCTTTGCTCAAAAAATCGAATTTTTAAAAATTTTTTCAGAAATCGCTAGATTTTTGTTAGCAACCTTCTTTTTGCCAGTATTTTCCAAAATAAAACATTTTGAAAAGCAAAAATGCCAATTTCGGATTTTATGGAAAAATTGCTAAAAATCGAAAATTTCATAAGAGGTACGTACCTCTTTGCTCAAAAAATCGAATTTTTAAAAATTTTTTCAGAAATCGCTAGATTTTTGTTAGCAACCTTCTTTTTGCCAGTATTTTCCAAAATAAAACATTTTGAAAAGCAAAAATGCCAATTTCGGATTTTATGGAAAAATTGCTAAAAATCGAAAATTTCATAAGAGGTACCTCTTTGCTCAAAAAATCGAATTTTTAAAAATTTTTTCAGAAATCGCTAGATTTTTGTTAGCAACCTTCTTTTTGCCAGTATTTTCCAAAATAAAACATTTTGAAAAGCAAAAATGCCAATTTCGGATTTTATGGAAAAATTGCTAAAAAATCGAAAATTTCATAAGAGGTACCTCTTTGCTCAAAAAATCGAATTTTTAAAAATTTTTTCAGAAATCGCTAGATTTTTGTTAGCAACCTTCTTTTTGCCAGTATTTTCCAAAATAAAACATTTTGAAAAGCAAAAATGCCAATTTCGGATTTTATGGAAAAATTGCTAAAAATCGAAAATTTCATAAGAGGTACCTCTTTGCTCAAAAAATCGAATTTTTAAAAATTTTCTCAGAAATCGCTAGATTTTTGTTAGCAACCTTCTTTTTGCCAGTATTTTCCAAAATAAAACATTTTGAAAAGCAAAAATGCCAATTTCGGATTTTATGGAAAAATTGCTAAAAATCGAAAATTTCATAAGAGGTACCTCTTTGCTCAAACAATCGAATTTTTAAAAATTTTCTCAGAAATCGCTAGATTTTTGTTAGCAACCTTCTTTTTGCCAGTATTTTCCAAAATAAAACATTTTGAAAAGCAAAAATGCCAATTTCGGATTTTATGGAAAAATTGCTAAAAATCGAAAATTTCATAAGAGGTACCTCTTTGCTCAAAAAATCGAATTTTTAAAAATTTTCTCAGAAATCGCTAGATTTTTGTTAGCAACCTTCTTTTTGCCAGTATTTTCCAAAATAAAACATTTTGAAAAGCAAAAATGCCAATTTCGGATTTTATGGAAAAATTGCTGAAAATCGAAAATTTCATAAGGGGTACCTCTTTGCTCAAAAAATCAAATTTTTAAAAATTTTCTCAGAAATCGCTAGATTTTTGTTAGCAACCTTCTTTTTGCCAGTATTTTCCAAAATAAAACATTTTGAAAAGCAAAAATGCCAATTTCGGATTTTATGGAAAAATTGCTAAAAATCGAAAATTTCATAAGAGGTACCTCTTTGCTCAAAAAATCGAATTTTTAAAAATTTTTTCAGAAATCGCTAGATTTTTGTTAGCAACTTTCTTTTTGCCAGTTTGCTCAAAAATCGAATATTTAAAAGTTTTCTCAGAAATCGCTAGATTTTCGTTAGCAACCTTCTTTTTGCCAGTATTTTCCAAAATAAAACATTTTGAAAAGCAAAAATGCCAATTTCGGATTTTATGGAAAAATTGCTAAAAATCGAAAATTTCATAAGAGGTACCTCTTTGCTCAAAAAATCGAATTTTTAAAAATTTTTTCAGAAATCGCTAGATTTTTGTTAGCAACTTTCTTTTTGCCAGTTTGCTCAAAAATCGAATATTTAAAAGTTTTCTCAGAAATCGCTAGATTTTTGTTAGCAACCTTCTTTTTGCCAGTATTTTCCAAAATAAAACATTTTGAAAAGCAAAAATGCCAATTTCGGATTTTATGGAAAAATTGCTAAAAATCGAAAATTTCATAAGAGGTACCTCTTTGCTCAAAAAATCGAATTTTTAAAAATTTTCTCAGAAATCGCTAGATTTTTGTTAGCAACCTTCTTTTTGCCAGTATTTTCCAAAATAAAACATTTTGAAAAGCAAAAATGCCAATTTCGGATTTTATGGAAAAATTGCTAAAAATCGAAAATTTCATAAGAGGTACCTCTTTGCTCAAAAAATCGAATTTTTAAAAATTTTCTCAGAAATCGCTAGATTTTTGTTAGCAACCTTCTTTTTGCCAGTATTTTCGAAAATAAAACATTTTGAAAAGCAAAAATGCCAATTTCGGATTTTATGGAAAAATTGCTAAAAATCGAAAATTTCATAAGAGGTACCTCTTTGCTCAAAAAATCGAATATATAAAAGTTTTCTCAGAAATCGCTAGATTTTTGTTAGCAACCTTCTTTTTGCCAGTATTTTCCAAAATAAAACATTTTGAAAAGCAAAAATGCCAATTTCGGATTTTATGGAAAAATTGCTAAAAATCGAAAATTTCATAAGAGGTACCTCTTTGCTCAAAAAATCGAATATTTAAAAGTTTTCTCAGAAATCGCTAGATTTTTGTTAGCAACCTTCTTTTTGCCAGTATTTTCCAAAATAAAACATTTTGAAAAGCAAAAATGCCAATTTCGGATTTTATGGAAAAATTGCTAAAAATCGAAAATTTCATAAGAGGTACCTCTTTGCTCAAAAAATCGAATATTTAAAAATTTTCTCAGAAATCGCTAGATTTTTGTTAGCAACCTTCTTTTTGCCAGTATTTTCCAAAATAAAATATTTTGAAAAGCAAAAATGCCAATTTCGGATTTTATGGAAAAATTGCTAAAAATCGAAAATTTCATAAGAGGTACCTCTTTGCTCAAAAAATCGAATTTTTAAAAATTTTTTCAGAAATCGCTAGATTTTTGTTAGCAACCTTCTTTTTGCCAGTATTTTCCAAAATAAAACATTTTGAAAAGCAAAAATGCCAATTTCGGATTTTATGGAAAAATTGCTGAAAATCGAAAATTTCATAAGGGGCACCTCTTTGCTCAAAAAATCAAATTTTTAAAAATTTTCTCAGAAATCGCTAGATTTTTGTTAGCAACCTTCTTTTTTGCCAGTATTTTCCAAAATAAAACATTTTGAAAAGCAAAAATGCCAATTTCGGATTTTATGGAAAAATTGCTAAAAATCGAAAATTTCATAAGAGGTACCTCTTTGCTCAAAAAATCGAATTTTTAAAAATTTTCTCAGAAATCGCTAGATTTTTGTTAGCAACCTTCTTTTTGCCAGTATTTTCCAAAATAAAACATTTTGAAAAGCAAAAATGCCAATTTCGGATTTTATGGAAAAATTGCTAAAAATCGAAAATTTCATAAGAGGTACCTCTTTGCTCAAAAAATCGAATTTTTAAAAATTTTCTCAGAAATCGCTAGATTTTTGTTAGCAACCTTCTTTTTGCCAGTATTTTCCAAAATAAAACATTTTGAAAAGCAAAAATGCCAATTTCGGATTTTATGGAAAAATTGCTAAAAATCGAAAATTTCATAAGAGGTACCTCTTTGCTCAAAAAATCGAATTTTCAAAAATTTTCTCAGAAATCGCTAGATTTTTGTTAGCAACCTTCTTTTTGCCTGTATTTTCCAAAATAAAGCATTTTGAAAAGCAAAAATGGCAATTTTTCAATTTATGGAAAAATGGCTAAAATCGAAAATTTTATAAGGGGTACCTCTTAAACGGAGGCCACCCTAATGCATTTATATGGAAGTAAAATTAAAGATTTTAATAACACCAAAAATATATTTTTTACTTTTTTAAAGTGAACGATCTACTTGAAAACTTTAGACTTCAAAATGACAAAATTCAGCTCGTACTCTGGTTTGGGCAGTGATCTCATTAGTATGAACGACAGTTATAATTAAAATTTGTGTTATTATGCGGCATGGCATTGATGGTATACATTATCCATCGCAATAAATCTCATAAGCAAAAGTTGTTTATGTTTTAAAACTTAACAGTTTGCAAAAAATTATATTGCGAACGGACGATAAATTTGTCTCAAGGTAAAAATTTAAGCATATAAATAACAATTATTAATTAATTAAAGTTTTATTTAAATTAATAAATTGCCACAATTTTTTGTTTATTTTTCTGTAAAAATTTAACAAAAAACATACACACATACATGTTGGCTTGTGAGCTGGGAAAAGAAAAACAAATATGTAGTCAGTTTATGTTGCCCCATCCAATTAACGTAATCTGGACTACAACTTTTTCTCTTGGTTGATATCTTTTGTATTTTGTGAAGCTGAGATAGCTCTTTTCAGGATTTGTGCGAATAAAAACTGGATCTTTGCAATAAAAGTTCACTCTATATGCGCTTTAATAGGAGTTTAATTTCCTTTGCTGTTGTAACTTCAATGGAAGTAAGTAAGCATTAGTTAGCTGGTTTAGTTGAATGGTTTTTACAAGTCAGTATTACAAAGTTAATAGCACACGGGTATCAGTCCGTTTGTTACAAATAAATTGTACATTTTATTATATAAAACCACAAAAAGTAAATATAGTATCCTGTCAGCTTAATGCATGGTTTGAGTAACGATTGCTTTTGTAATGTTTGTATATGGACACCTCGCTAAATTATTGCAAGAGGCAATTTTTTTAAAACTTGTTTGATTATTAGAACCAAAGTTTCGTGGATTTGTGAAAAAATAAAATGATAATTTATAAAATACGCAATTTTATTGTAAGCCGTAGTTTCATTTCTATGACATTTGAAAATATATAATTACTCGATTCACAAGTCATATTTTAACGTTTAACGAACAATAATAAAACAATACCATTCGAAGAGAATTAATATAATATGCATATATGTAATATATAAATATAATAACATGCATATCGTTGGCCTCAAGTGGAAAGATCATAATAGGAGCTGTAGTTACCAACCCCTTGTATAATAATTTTTTTTTAATGGAGTTGCAATAAATTTTTGTGCAACTGTTTGTTTGCGTGAAATGTGTTGACATCAGGGGCCAAATTATCGCATTCGGTATAGTTCGAAATTTTAATACAATTAATAAGCAAATTTCGATCGATATCGAGTACTGTATTTTGCCCCCAGTAACAATTCAACAACAAAAACTATTTGTTACAAATTGTAATCAATGTTTCTGAATGTACGTACATGATGCAAGTACAACAACCGATCACACAAATGCAATTGTTTCTTCTTGTTGAGATGTCAAGTAAAACACACAAACTTAAACTACACACATTCCTCTCAATTTGGTTATCAGTTCTTCTTTTACTGCAGTATCGTTAAAATGTAGGAAAAAATCATTACATACTCTTAGGCATAATGTATTATGAAGTATTCGAAACACCCTATGAACGTTTTCACAACAGCGCGACTCAAATACTTTGCCGCTCCTGAAGGTATGTAATGCTTTTTATTTTTTAGAGACACCTACTGCTTTTGGTGCAGTTCTGGGTGCCTGGTATTGAGCAAATTGACGAAAAACAAAATTAATTTTTGGTCTGACGTCACGACACACTGCACAGTAGAAAACAAATAAATATTTTAAGAAAGCAATAGAACTTAATTAAATAATTCAAATTTAATAAATAAAAATAACACATTTGAAAAACCTTTATTTTTCGTTAAAATTTTTGCAATATTTAGGTGAGTATTCTACATATATAACAAATACATAAATTTACATGTTTTGTAAAGAAAATAAATAGCACTTTTTCGGGTTTTATATTCAAATAACAACAATTGAGAAACTGCAATTCCTTTTTGTTTCCAATAGACAATCATAGCAATCGAAAATTTTTATTTTGTTTACAAATGCGTATTGCGTTGGAATGACAAATATAAATTTTTCGCTTTGGCGATGTATCGATATCGGCAATATTTGCCGCCGATATTACACTGTCTTTTCGAATTTTTCTTCCGCATAAGTTTTCGAATCTGATACCGATTTCTTACACTGTGCTTTATTGTAAGAAAAAAAAAACACTCTACTTGAGATTTGTTAAATCTCTTTCTTGCTCGATAAAGGTTTGCGAAAGGAAACAAATTTTTTTCAAACACTAAATGATTCCATGATCACACATACATAACTCCGAAACTGGTTCAATTTTGATTCTATAACTTTATCCAATGAGCTATTGCATCACATTTTACAAAATTTTTATACGATTTTTCCAACAAAAAGCAGCAAGTATAAAGAAGAATAAAAATGTTTATAAATTTTTATATTAAAAATTTTGGTAAATATTTATTTAAGAACATAATGGAATTATGTAATTTGGTAAATGAAAAGAAAATGAATGATATAATCACACAAATCAATAATGAAAAATAAATCTTTACAATAAAAATTAATATATGTATGTATAAAAAATATTTGTTCTATTTTTGGAAAATAATTAAGACACTTTTCTTTATAGTTTTAATACCGAGTAGTTTTCGTTATTGTTTTTGCTGGTTTTTAAATAAACATATTGTTAAAACAACCTTAAAGGAGGATTAACATAATTTTCTTAAATATTTATTATAATAAACTAAATTCTTTATGCAAAATAAAAATATTAGTATTAATTACAACAGTTTAAACATAATATACACATAAAACTTAATATATAAAATAGAAAATTTAATTTAAATTTAACAAAATGTTTATTTCCGTATTTTTAATAAATTTTGATATAAAAAATAATCAATGTGGGATAACTACATCTGTATATCAAAGACGAATCTCAACGTCGAATTGCACGGAAAAACTCGATAAAAATATAGTTAAATTCCATCACTTATGCTGACTTCACACCACATTTTCTTTATGCATATCGCACTTAATGTGATATCGATGACATTGAAATCTATGCATAACCAAAAGACTGCATGCAGTGCCCAAATAGGCTGAAACTGTTTTCGCCAGCTTTCTGTTCATAGTAGAATTCGCGACATTTAAAAGAGAAAAGAAAGTTTTAAATATTTTAAACTACTTTCACATTTTTGTGTTCCCTCTCCTTTCTACCTGAATTTATTTCATACATTTTGTGAGAACATATGAAAATTCAACAACTTCCAGTTATAAAGATATGATTTCGTCAAAATCTCTGATACAAATTCGAATTTCAGTACAGATTTAATCAAATATGCTGAGGCAGTTTACCCAATCAATATTGTGTAGAGTAAATCGTTTTGATCTTTTAATTACAGCTTACTTCTCGCTATGCATAAAAAAGTTGGTGTTTTTAGTAAATAAATTTTTTGTATTTGTATGTACATTGAAAGATTGAGTTCATAAGTTTATGTATGTACGTTCTTTTATCCCGAAGATTCAATGAAACACAGCTGCACTCTAGAAATTTATCGTGCTTAGGCGAACAGCTTTAAAATTTACTTTTAATTAAAAGCAAAGTGCTTCCAGAAAACATTAAGCTCGCCCATAAAATCCATAACGAGCATGTATAAGAAAATATATTAAAACTCGGACTTATCAAAAATATGCGTGAGAAATCGAATCTGAACAAAAAAAAAAACATGTTAAGTGAATAAAGCTAGTTTTTTATTGTTGCTGTTAATGTAAATAGATCAAACAAAATTATCTGCTAAATTCGGAAATATTCTTGGAGTATAAATTAGAGTTTCATGATTTGCAAGGTAAGCGCAAAATAAATTTAAATGGAGATAAATCGATTTGTTGGATTATATGAACAAGCTTTGTTTATCTTATTATTATTGCATTTTTTGTAACAAATTTGAAAAATATCACACTTAAGAAAATATTTTTGTCATGGTTAAGAAAAAATATGTTATCTGCAAACATAAAACATGGAGTGTTCATCTGTAATAAAAATTATGCATATTCTATAAACGTATTTTATACTTTTGAGTTCTTATGAAAAAAATTATTCGATTTTATAAACAATTAAAGCATGACGAATTGCGTAGCATGTTCTGCATTATATTTTATATAAAGCTAATTAATAAGGATACAAATTTTAATAGTTGAATCCTTCTAAAAGCAAACAAATAATTTCCAAAGTCCGAGTGTATTATTATAAAATTAAAATAAACAGGAATAAAAAGTAGAGATAAAAATATAGTATGTTGTTCTGTTTTGATCTTAAAAAGGCCTATTGTTAGAATATTAGTAACCTTGATAGCATTTTACCCAATTATAAGGCAGCATTTTTCTTCGGATTAGAAAACGCCATTAGATTACCATTTCAACAATTTGACAATAAAAGTAATTAATAAAAATATTAAATTTGCTTACCAAAGAAATATGAACGGCAATATGACTTTTTTCAATAATAGCAGCAAAAAGATATTCAAAATTTTTAACAATGATTATTTAACTTTTGTTCTTTTTTGATATTTAAGGACTTTTGATTTTCTTTAACGAGTTTTTATACTTTCTTTGTGATAAACTTAATATTATTAATATTGTATCTTTTATATAATTTGTTATTGTTGTGGTAATTTTATAACTTCTAAAAGCATTTCATTAATAAATTTTTGATTTTAATTATTATCAATTTGTTTTACTATTTGTTGTTTGATTTTTATACATAATTTGTTTAATTTATAATTTATATTATTATAATATTTATTATTTACCTTAAAGTAAAAGTAATTTTTATGATAAAATTTTTGTTTAGTAGTTTTGATTTTGTTTTTAAAGGAAATGTGAAATTTGTTTTAATTTCTATATTTTATAAGATGTTTTGTTTAGTATATGTATAAGAGTGTTGCTTTTCTTCAATTTTAAGAAAGATTTGTTTTACTATAGTTAGGAAAATTTATAATATTTATAACTATTGTTCATAAAATGGACTAAGTTTTTTTCTTCTTTTTTTAGATAAGGCTTGAAAATTTTTTATTGAAAAAAATTTAATGCAGCCTGTTTTTTTAATATTAGAAAAATATTTATATATATTTTAAAAATAAACCACAGTTTGTTTAGATGGATCGATCCTTTGAAAACTTATTAAAACAAGTTTGGTTTGTTGTTGTAAGTTTTTTTCCAGAACATGTATTGAAAATATTTAGTTGGGTCTAAGCATCTCATAGTTGACTAAAGGATCATTATTAATTTTAAGGCTTCTCAAATTTCATAAAAATGGGTTGTTTGAATTATGAACTCCCGTAGCCTGGAAGAAAATAAAGACGTTACGGTATTATTTTATTACCTTTAAAGAACAATATGTACATTAAATATATAATAATAAGAAAAAAATTTCTATAGCTAATTTTGTAATATATGTACATATGTAAATATGTATTTACATACAAACATATTTTTAAACGTTTTATTATAAAAATAGTCCGAATGTTCCGCTTTTAATTAACTATAAACATAAGAAATGCCAGCTTGCAGGATCAAAGATATCTATTTAGGTATTTGAAAATTTTTTTTTTTAATAAAATAACGATATATGCTGTGATGATAATAAATTCTCAATTTTTCAAAACTATTCTGTGTGTATGAGCAAGATTTTAACTTACAGCAAAAGGATTATTGAAAGTATTTGTTGTAAGACCAGTACCAGTCGATGCGATTTGTTGTTGGAGTGTGCCAAAACCAAAGCCACAACCATTTGGTCCAGTTTGTATTGACGTTGGATACATAAGGGATGCTTGATGTTGTTGCTGCTGCTGCTGTTGATGTTGCTGTTGTATTTGCGGCGTATTTACGCCATTTGTAAATCCACTTGTCGTATAATTAAAGAACCCCGTATTGGCAGTATGAGTTTTTTGAGCATTTAAAAAACCATTTGCCGCAGCTATTCCATTTGGTATTAAAGTCATTTGACCAAACAACTGCTGTGTTGTATTTTGCGTAGGATTGTTTGACGCATTTTGAAAAGGATTAACAACAGTTGTCTGTTGCTGATGATGTTGTGTACCAAAAGGATTCACTGTACCATTAACGTTGGCTAAAATAGAAAAATATTTCAATACAAAAAATATATATAAAAGGTCTTGAAAGTTCTCTTACGATTTCCAAAGCCAGAATCTACCACATTTGCTGTTACTATTGAAGCGGCCTGGGCTGCCACTGCTTTGCTTTCCCTTAATTGTTCATCCAAATCTTTCAAGGCTGCATATCGATCTTCTGCGGGTGCTGATGAATTGTTATTATTTATATTATTGTTGTTGTTATTAAAACCATTTATTGTAGAATGTTTATTATTATTAACTGGAAGACCTAAAATTAAATATTTACAAAACACTTTAGTAAGCAAAAACAAAAAGGAATTCAATAATATATATAACAATTAAACTGCGAAAAAATTAATTAGTAGAACGAACAATAAAAAAGTACATTATTCATAAAATATAACAAACAGCGAACAAATTCAACTAAAACTGGCATGTGCGAGTTAAGAAATGAATGTGGGAGGCGATAACAATTTAATAACACTGAAAAATATTACAATTGGAGTTGCAAATAAATATTTAATATATATATATATATATATATATATTCTCTTTTAACTATTATTATCTAAATCTTTTTTAAACTTTCGTCTTCGTTAAGACAAAACTTTTCAATCAGACTCGTTGGTAGTGAACTATTTCAATTCCCAGACCAACAATAGTTGCAACAACAAAAAGGCCGAAACCTAGATTGATTCGATTTCTTCACTATACACTTATAGAATAGAGTTTTCGGAAGAATGCAGGATCTGTGTCGGTCTTGCAGCACCAGAGCATTGTAAGCAACACATTTTTTTATCGTATTTCATTATATATAAATTTTGCAGGAAAGTTAACTACAATATGCAATATTACTAAATAATATAATTTTAAACGAAAGTCTATTTTACATTTAAAAGCATAATTTACAATTTATGTGTCCCCACTTACAACTTTGTCAACTGCAAACGTACTTTTGGAATAAAGTTATTTCTCAGAGAAATCGTCTGTAGCTTTTAACTATAATTATAGGCCATTGATTTTAGAGTTTCCATATTTTAAACGACTATAGACTTCTCTGAATTTTGAAATATACAACTTTTTGACAATTGAAACACCTTGGAGAGATCATAATTTTGCAGACTTTTGCAGTTGGGTCCATTCTAATTAATAATATTATGTTTTCTCTCCTTATCATTAACATACGTCAGTATGCATATGGAATTAAATTAATTAAATAATTAACTCTTCAACATGAAACTTAAAATAGCACAAGTAAAATATCATTCCATGCAAAATCCAGCAACAAAAACAAGTCAAACAGCAACAAATAAAACTAAAAAAGGAAATAATTTGGCAACATAAAGTCAGCAATAAGTATTTTAGCAGCAAAAACTCCTTTTAAAAACAACAACAACAAAACAGTAGCAACGAAATTAACAAAAGAAATACATATACGAGTATAGAGTGATCTTAAACAATAAATGAAAATTGTTTATAGAATAAGAAAACAACACAACACAAAACTTACGCCCACTATTATTATTGTAATTGTAACTTTCATTTAGATAATTATTTGGATTCTGATTCTCAATAGCTTTCGCATTTTTAGAGTTGGAGTTTTTTGGATTTAAATCTAAATTAAAATAATTGCAAGTTGCACTATGACAAAAATTGTTGGCAACATCTTCTTTTCTATCGCCAATATAGTTTTCGTTATTGTACGAGTAATTGGAATTGGAAGAATAATAATAATTGTTGTTTTCATTACGATTTGTGGGATTTTGAGTATTTGCATTATCATCATCATCATCATCAACAACAGTGTAAGAAAACGTACTGCCATTCATGTGAACTGATGAAGCAGGATTAAAAGGATTTGTTTGTGAGTTTGGAGTTGTAGACACAAAAGTATTTGTTGTAGAATTGCAAGTTGAAATAGAGGATGTTGTAGAACATGGTGACTGATAGATGGAAATTTTATGTGCATTTAAAAGATCTGGTTGGATTTTTGAATTGTCTAAAGCGGTCAGAAAAGGATTTTTCGTAGCAGCATCATCATCTTTACCGTCATTATTATTTTTATTATAGTTAGTTATTGAATTTTGTCTACAATCCAAGTTGTTATTGTTGTCGCTGATACTAGTATGATAATTTTGAATTGGTCTTGGTGTTGTTGTTGTAATTAAAGAATTTGATGATGTTGTTGCAGTAGAAAATATATCAAAATCATATGATAAAATTGAATTTGAAACAAAATTGAAATCATTATTAAAATTTATATCGAAATCGAAATCAGTATTTGCAGTAGATGTTGTTGTTGAGGTAATGTTGTTTGTGTTATAATTATTAAAATAATAATCATTATCATAATTAATTGTATTATCATTTACATCAAGATGCATACGAAACGGATTTGTTGTATTTATTGTATTCTTATTTAACATACTCGTTGTTGGTATTTTTGCTGTAGGACTTGATGTTGCCCCATATGGTGCTGTTGTCGATATTGTCGTTTTGCCCGTTTCAAATGTTGTAGTTGTTCTTGTTGCTGTTGGATGTGTTAAAGAGTGTGATGGAAATGTGCTGGAGGGAAAGTATTGATGTGGATTTTGCACTTGTGTGTTGAAATTGGCTACCGAAGCATAAATATTATGCTGCTGCTGTTGTTGTTGCTGTGCCACTTCATACGTATGTTTTTCAAAATTATTGTTAGGAAACCGAGACGTAGATGTAGCTCCTGCCGTTCCACTTACTCTTGTATCCTTAGAGGAAGGCCATACATCCCATTGATTTGAAAATTGTTTATAAGCAGCACTCTCAGCTGTTTGATACTGTTGTTTATTGAAATGACTTTGATTGCCCAGCACCGCCATAGCTGTAGCATGAGCAGCCAAAGCCAAAGGTGTAAATCTACTGCCATTTGCTAAATTATCGATACCCACATTCGCATAATCACTCTCAAATTCTTTGAAATTATTCCGTTGCCTGTTATCGTCTAGTGTTAAAAAAGTATCGAAATCATCAAATAAATTTTTATAACCGCCCATGTGGCTGGGATTTGTTGAATTGGCTTTGGCCTCACCAAACACATCGTCGTCGTTAAAGTTGATATAATCCCCAGCATTCTCGTTACTGTCCATTTCCAAAATATCCTTCAATTGTCTTTCATTTCGTCGTATTATTGAACCGGATATACTGGAAGTCGATTTCTTTCGTATGGCATTTTTTCTTACAAACTGATAATTGGGCGCTTCGTCAACTACAAAAAGTTTGGGAAGCAGCGGTTTACCACAAATATTTTTTGTTTTGTTTTTTATGTGTTTTGTAGAGAAGAGAAGAAAATTAATATAGAAAATAAATCTGGACTTATTAAGAAATATAAGAAAAATAACAAACAAAAAAAAACTCAAAAAGACATGGATGAAGCAACAGGTTAAAGTGCTTAATTTTAAATGGAATGTATGCAAGACTTATTTTAAAATTTGCACATAATTTTCCTCTGAACTAAATGTTCTTATTTTTTGACACATATTTTAAAAATCGACGATCCCAAATATGATGGCACTCTTTTAAATAACATGAAGATAAAATTTTTTTTTAAGAAAATTGTATCAATTGCATAATAGATTCGTGCAAAGTTGGTGGTCAACTTTGGTAATCACATTATTTTAAATTGATGCATTTTTTCCTATTCAACAAATCAAGTTTAGATTGCAAAATTTACAAGCCAACGAAGGAAAAATATGAAATAACATAAAATAGCAAAGAATCTTGTCATAAATCCTGTTTAACAGCTTAAATAAATAAATCTGGACATAAAGCAGGTAGAGTTAATACAACTTAAAGAAAGAGAGGAAGAAAAACTGCGCCAATGACAAATCACTTGGTGGTGAGGAAAACACTGCACAGGAAATGCTTTGGAGAATTTGTTTTTTCTTTTAGAAAATGTAGGTTAACATATTTCGTAGCTTTATAAGTTTTATAAACACCCATACAAATAAGCTAAAAGAAACAAATTTATAAAACAGTTTAGAAAACGAGAAAAAAAATCGAAAAATTGCGATATCAAATAAACTCTAGAGACAAATCTTAAAATTCGTTATTGATAGAAATCTCCATTGAGATAATATGAAAACTTCAGTCAGCCATAATTGTTATTACAAATTAGCAAAAACAAAACTTAATTTAATAATTTCAAATAAATGTTTCATCATTTTAAGATATTCAATTAAACTTCAGTTCTAGAGAGTTCAATTTCCGTCTAACTTTTTCAAAGATATGCTATATAAGGAAAAAACAAGAAAAATAAAACTATCGTTCTTGAAGAAAAAACTTACGACCTGGTTTAGCAAAGGACTGACACACAAAATAAGAAAAATAACAAAAAGCAAAAATATGCACAACAATATAAAACGAAACTCACCTGCCGCATTGTAAATTGGGGCATGATCGAAATCCGCAAAATTCTCCGTATTTCCGTTACTGCTGCTAACGAGGTTTCCATTTTGTAGACTTGAAGTATTATTGCCACCGCCGCCGCCATGACCATTCATAAACTGGTGATGTGCAGCTGCAGACATTTTCATTGGCTGTATTTTGGCGTAACCATTATTTGTCGTCGATGAACCGATCGATGAAGCCGGCGAACTGGCCACAGTCGCATTAAATATATCAGCAGAACCAAAGTCGGCTACAAAATCTGCTTCCGCCCCAAAACCATTGGCACTAGCACAACTGCTGGTATCCGACAGAGCTCCGGTGGACATAGAAGCAGCCGATGAATTTAAGCCATTATGTAAACCGAAAGCATCTGTATTATGCGATGAGAGCGAACTAGGAAAACCATTTTGAGGTTGTGGTGTTGTATGCTGCGGACGACTGATGGCGGTAGAGGAGGTCTTGTGCAGACCGTTGGCTGTAGTGCGTTGCGATGTTGGTGGTGTCAATTGTATTTGTGTCGTCTTGCTGTTGTTATTGTTTTGGCTATTACTCGCCGCAGAGGCTGTTGCTGTGGATGAGGACGTTGATAATGTGGCTGCTGCTGTAGTCTTAAGATTTGTGGCATTTGTTAAAGATTTTAGGGGACTAGCTGGCTCTAAGTAATAACGTTTACGTTCATATTTGTCAATCATCAATTCACGTTGGTCCTGATGTACAGCCCGTTTTGGATCCCAAAGACCCAACCAGGTTTTTGCACAGACATCGTTGCCATGTGCTTTCAGAAAGTCGATTTCATCTTGTGTAAATGTTGCCATCGATATGGATTTAACGCGATGTGGCGGTGTAATGCCGCGCCTGAAAAACAGTTTGAAGATAAATTTTAAATTAAAAAATAATCAATAATAAAAAAAGTCTGTGACAATAAGAAGTTGAAAGAGTTGAATTTTCGACTATCGAAGAACGATAAAAAAATACTATTCAATTATTTTTAAAACGTCCATAACACATACATACATACATACATACAAGCATGCATGTATGTGTTATGTTAATATCAACCTACAAGAGGTTAGACGATTTCGAAGAATATCCGTTTAGCGAATTGGATTGATCACAAAGTTAACTTGAGAAAATTTTATAATTTTTGAAAAAGAAAAATATATTTATTTCCTCTGAAAATTCATGTCAAGAAGTTTTGCGAGTGCACAGAATTTCTCATGAATTTGAAACTGAATTGATGATGCGTTGTTCTCAAATCAATTCTTATGACTGTAAAAATTCACTGACTTTTGTAAATTTTATTTAAATCGGTTATACCTTTCGCCGCAGCAAAGTTAAAAAAAAAAATATATATATATATATATATATATATATATATATATTTTGTAATATAATTTTTTAATTAATCAGTGAAACTATTGTAAGCTAAAACTCATTGAAATTAGCTACCAAGTGGAAACTCTTACGAAACTGCACAAATTTAAACTCGATTTCTGCTTGACTTTGATATCATCATAAGGAATATGGATAATCTGTAAAGTTACTAAACTGCGCCCTAACAAAATTGTTTTTGTGGCAGGTCTATAATTTTTCTTGCTTTAATTTCAAACCTTAAAGTTTTATGTAAACGAATTTTCAATGTTTATTTTTCAGTACGAATAATATTTTAAAGATGCCTGCATATAAAATTGACTGCAGTCATTGCAACGGCATTTATTTAAAATTCCACATAAAAACAAAATATTTTACAAGCTTTGACGTCAAGAAGTGCAGCAGTGTGGCAAGAACAATATCCAAGTATGATGGTGTTGAAGCAAAAATAATGTAAAAAAAATAAAATGAAAATAAATTTATACAAAAGTTTTGGCTGATAGTTCAAATGACGTTAACTTTTGATGGCGTGAACGACAATAAACATTTTATTTTAAGCAACACACAAGCCGCTCGCTCAATGTTAAATATCAGAAAACTTAAAACGCCAACACATATTTTTACAAAACAAGACAGCCAGGCAGGCAAGTAGATAGATACGGGTATTAAACAAAAACCAACAGTAATGAACAGAATAGGGTTTGAAAATTGTTAACGTATTTTCTAGTACATTTTTGGTTTAGGGTGCCTCGAAGAGTACGTCTTTGACAAAAGACTTTGAAATTAATTAGAATCGTACATTTTAATAGCATTTCGTTGAGACAACATACAAAATTGGAAAAAGCTAATTGCAATTTTACACATTTTTCTTAAGCTTTCATTTTGTTACAATGAACACCCTTTTACCAGATAAGGATCACGTAGTTTTGTAAATTGCACCTTTCGTAAATTCAGCTAACAATTATGACATTGTTGTGAGTTGTAAACAATTTGGAACAGCATATAAGACGCAACAACGTACAACAATGAATGCAAATTTATACGATATTTTTGTTGTTGAAGTTTCCGTAATTTCTTTCGCAAGTTATATCAAACGTGTATGTAAACGTCTTATAGTCATAAATTTGTCAAAGAAAAGCTGTTAAAAAGAACAAATGCCACAAGATAAGAATGTATACACACGTGTTTAAGTAAATTATTTCTGTAATAGAGCATAAATTTCCATTTAAATAGTTAAAATATTATAAGAGTACATGGTAAACCTCTACATCATATATATTCTATATCGATATTTAAAAAGTTGACTGTTGAAAGTGTATGGAATGTATGACTCAATATATATACTAAATGATATAGTAATAATGGAAAATGCCCAACAGACATACTTTTAATATCGACTTATATATTATCGGCCCAATTTTATTTTTATTTCAGTCTCCTAGTTTTTGATGTATGTATCTTTTTTTATAGTTTTAGACTCAAAAGCTGAAAATGTAATTATGGTGAATGGTTCGAAGGACCATAATTAAGTATGGATCTACTGGACTCTGACGTTTAAGATGTTCATAAAATGCATTTTAAATACGCCTGCTCATGTTGTTTTTTTTTTCTTTTTAATAAATTTTTTTTCTTAATTTATTTATTGTTATTATTGTCTCCTATTTTAGTAACCCATTTGGTTGCTTGATAAACCAAACATCTTTGAATCGCGAACAAGATAATAATGATGAATATACTATAATGATTTTTTTTCAGCAATATGAGCGCACCTCGAAATAATACGTTTGTATTTGCGCGTATTAAACTGTCAGTTGACATTTCTGTTGAAGGACGTTATCTGCAGAAGTAAAGATAAAGTGAACATGTTCCAACTACTGGAGCATATTATAACTTTTTCCTTAGTTTTAAACTAATCACAAGATCTTTTAATAACTCACAACAATAAAGCGAGAAAAATTAAAAGTTTTTTGCAATATGCTGGGCTAGATTGTACATGAAATTGTAAACCCTTAATTGCCACTTTCCATCCATTATGAATTTCAAAGCCGAAATACTTTAAGTTTTCCAATAGAAAACATAGAAAACCACATTGTCAGATTAAGAAAAAGAAAAAAGCTATAATTTCTTCCTGCAAACACTATGACATTTTAAAATATATATAACCCTCTTTTAAGGAAACCTGAAGGCTTCATTAAATCATTATAGAAATGAGAAAATTTATGATCAAGTGATTTAAGGTCTTTTCATAAACGTGTGTGTAAAATCTAAATAATTCTTGGGACTAAATTGTCATACTGCGAGCAGATCCACTAATAACACACAAAAATGACTTTGAAATTTCATAAAAATAAAATGTCATAACAATAAACAACAACTGAGGAACAAAGAAGATAATAAAAAACTAAAATTTATTTCTAACTTAACAGTAATCTAAAACGTAAAACGTAAAACGTATTTATGTAAGCAACTTGACACAGTTCTCAAATTCTTTTATTTCGCATACAAACGTGAACGTGTGAGTGTTAGTGTGAGTCTGTATGAACTTGCTGCATGTGGCAGCAAAGAAAAACAAAATAAATTGAAATTTGTTTTCATAATAATGAATAATGCTTGTTTTATGATAAGAATACCTTGCGATTCTTAAACACTACTCGCACTGGACACTCAGTTTAAGAAGGTTGAAAACAACTGACGTACGAGTGAGTACGTAAGTCGGTATGATTTTCGAAATTGTTTTTCCTAAGTCTAGTTTTTCTATTTATATCTCTGTGTCGTAACATTGACATTTTTTTTTTCATTAAACACACTGAGATGTAAATACAGTGGGTAGCCTGATAACGTAATGCAACTTTGTAAGGAAGTTACACAATTATCTGACGTATTCGTAAGAACAAATGTTGACATAAACGGTCTTCCAGTACACATAAATTTTAACAAGTACGGTCGTTACTTTTTTTGGGGATTATTTTATATGAAATAATTAAATTTTGACGCGGTTAATTAGAATAATCAAGTTTTTTATGAGCTCTAGAGGGATATATATATATTTTTATAATGTGTGTAAATCAATCTAATTTTTTCTGAAACCTTGTTTTGAACTCTTACTTTGAATTAAAACAACCTAAAACACTATTTAAAATAAATAAAACTAAAGAGATTAGTTTAGGGTTTTAGGGTTAGTCTGAAAAGACCTTGAAATAAAGTTGCGAATCAGCCCAATAATACTACCATTTTGGGGTGCCTTCCACGCCGCCTACTTCTGAGTCTGTATTAATATATTGTACTGCACTTGTACTTAATAAATTTAACAAGTCTTGCAATTGGACACATACAGTTAAGCAGTTTCCCATCATATTGGATTCTACACTCATGACTATTAGTTATCCAACTCAAAATGTTTGTTGACTTATGACATGTACCTCGCATATTTTTTATATCTATTGCATTTAGTAATTGTTCACTTGCGAACAAAAGTTTCTTTACATCTCATGTGTGTAAGATAAACAGAAAAAAAGAGGAAGGCTGACTTGGTTGACTGGATGTTTGGTTGGTTGGTTGGCAATTATTCATTCGCCTTAACTCAGTGTCATTATGAATGAAGTAAATTTTTATTTTTATTTTAAGAATATTTGCATTAAGCTTTAGTGTTGAAACTCTTTGTTTTATTAGGATTAAGGCGTTTTTATGTTGCTGGTTAATTTTTTCACAATTGCCCAAGTACTTATTATTGAAGGTATGTAGAGACAAATAATGATTTTATTAATAAAACACACTTCAAAACACAGAGAGAGGAAGAACTAAAGATCTAGAATAAAAAAGTTTCAAACAATGAGATGAATATGGCAACTTGCCACTCTGATGAATGGATAATTGGCACAGTTCTAAGAAATTGGATATTAAACGGACCAAATATGTCATAGCAATGCTTTCAAAACTGCTCTGGATCAGATATCTAATATATATATATTAAAGAAAAAAATTGTTATTTCGCCTTCGCATTCAACAGTTTGTAACAGATTGAAAACTAAATGTTTTTTTTTTTATTATCAAAAAAGTGTGGGTGCTGTTGGCTAAAGTAGTGAACACAAGATTACGGTGCCTTAAATTCCGAGTTCGACCCCAAACTCTGTCAAGAATATTGCGTGGAATTTTTCTGATCTGCATTAAAGGTGTAGCGTGGTCGTGTTGAAAGGCAAAGCACTGGTAGCTGAAGATTACCGACATCTATTAACACTATCATGGTATGCAACTCGGATTCCATGCAACTTTTATTTAACACAGAGAGCGACATATTCGAAGAATGTATCCCAAATATTACACGGCGCAAAGACAATACCGCATACAAAACTTCGACTTCTTATTTCAGATTTTTAGCTCATAACTTATTTGTTTGGGATTATTAATCCAAAGAATTTATTTTTTATTGGCCACGGCATAATTTCTAAGTCTTACATACCTGATGCAGGTTAATTATTACATAAAAAAATTTTTGTAACATGAAAAACTTATTTCTCCAAATGCTTTTGAGCTATTTTATTATACGTTTCTTCCATTATAATGAAAGTAACATACAAGTTAATATGTTTTTCACTTATTCATTTTATTACTTTTCTTTTTCTTTCAATATTGCCGCTACGCTCTATCAATTGCAATTTAAGCTTTTGTTGAAGTAGTTTTTGCTTTCCCAAATACATAATTAAAACGAACATTACGACCAGTGGCAGCAGGTGGCAGCATGAAACAACAACAACATCAATAATTATACACTTTTTTTCGTTTTTGAACTTGCACAAAATGCCGTGAATATGGAGAGTGTGAAATAAAAGCCTCATGTAGTGGTGATGGTGGTGGTGGTAACTTATTTAGAAAATTTTGTACAAATTAATAGTTTTTAAATTACTGTGAAATTATTTGGAAAATCTTTGTGTTAAAATGTTTGGCACTGTTATTCAAAACGTTGAAATGTGTAAGTTTGTGTAGATGTCTGTTTGGTTGGCGTATTCATTGAATATACTTTTGGGTTTTAGCCAAATAATGAGTGAAACTACCGTTATCGGCTGCCAATTTAGGCGCATACTTGTTTTTACTTTAGCTCGACAAGATGACAGGCTATTTATTGTATGTAAACATGGAATGACTTCAGTTATTTTGGCGCATTTGTAAACAAAATGATCAAAGTTTGCATTTATTTTTCAATTTCAAATAAATAAATAAAACTTTTAAGTGTTGGCATACACTAATTGTTACCCTCGAGTTCTTTCTTTTGTTTTTGTCAAAAAAGAAAAATATAATATTAATAAAAAAAAATTTTAATTGAAGTGAATGAACATCATTTAGTTGAGTTGATTTAACTTTTTTTGTCGAAATTGAAAACTGAAAATTTACATGAACAAATAAAAAAAGACGGACAGTTGCCTCTCATGGATAACATTTTAAGCCTTATGTTGATTGTATCCCAGCGAACATAGTGATTCAAAGTAAGCTTTTTCACACCAAAGGGTGCTTTTTAAGATGTATGCAAACTTCCGATAACATGTAAAACTATTTGTCGTTTTAATAACGCTTACAAAAGCAGCACATTTCTTTACAAAATTCGCACTTTGTTCTAATAGAGCACTTCCGTCGTCGATCTGAGCAGCTTGTATTTATTTTTGGATAATATTTATTCAAATTAATCGTTGCGGGCAGAAGAAGCCATCGTCGCTCGTGAGTTTGGTAGAAGGCTGCAATTGGAATATTTTGAAGAAAAAAATCTTGGTCTACAATATGACATCCTACTGGTTAAAAAATTAAGGGTAGCTGTGTGTGTGAGTGTGGTCTATAAAAATGAGCCGGTACGATTCATTATACGTACTATTCGCGTAGAATGTTGGCTGCATTTTTACTCGTACAGCTTCATTGTCTTTTAAAATGGACAGTTAAAATTAAATATTTTTTAAATATTTTTAAGTTTTAATAGAATTTAGAACGGTATAACCACCCTTTTTATATTAATGAAATATTCCAGGCATAATTAAAGAAAAATAATTGAAAACGTGGATGGACATACTAACACATGCTATGAAGTTTAAATGACTTTAAGGCTACATTTATTAAATTTAATTTTAAAAAGACAATGCAAAGCAAAAAAAAACAGAAATAAAGAACTCTTTAAAAAGCTCTCTCTTAACCGGACGTTTCGCATGAACGCTTCAATGCCTTTTAGGCGGTTTTTAACAAACGTAATGATCATTATGGATGGCTCATGCTGCTTTTGTTCAAGAGGAGAGACCACATCATGCACCACGAATCATTAAAGAAGATTGCAAATACACATACGAAGGCTTCTTTTTTTCATTATTTTCAAATAAAAATACAAGTGTTTTAATTTATTCTGTATATTTTACACCAGTTTTTTTTCAGCTATAAAATGGTGTGATAATTTTCGCTTTTCTTTTGGTTTAAGTACAAATTATTACAAAAACAATAATAAAACAACACCATTAAGAAATAAATAGGTCATATATATACTATAACAACAAAATTAGCAAACAATTATTACATGTGAATATAAATACAAACGTGTGTAACCCAACAAAGTAAGTAAATTCATTCACAAATTTGTACGATTATATACAATTGTATAGTTGTGTATGTGTATGTTTATAAGCACACTCCAACTCAGATGCAACACGAACATTGTAATTTAATATTAAAAAATCTTTATGCATTATTTTTCAATTTATATTTTAGTTGTAGTTTTAATTTTTCTTTTTATTATTATTATTTTCCATTTTTATATTTTCAACATCATCACCAACTATCATCTGCCAGCCAGCCACTAAATATCATTTTTCTCTGTCGTAGCACTTTTTCTTTCATTCCATTTAAGTGCAATAATATAAATAATAATAAGACCTTTCAATTCTATTCCCTTCATATTGCATCAATAGCATTATCTATCATCCAATTTAGACCATAATAATGTCTGGGAAATTACTTTTGATTATATTATATACTCGGTACACTTAGTTATTTCTGCTCTTGTGTTTTTCTGCATTACTGCCTTTTTCTTTTCTTTTTCGCTTGCAACAGACACTGTGATTTTTATTGTTCTTGTTGTAATCATAGTGAGGAAAATTGAATTGGGGGCAATGATTGAATCAACTTTGCGGATACATATTAATGAAAGCTTTTCTTACTATTGCGATTTCTTTCTTAGGCAAAAAGCGCTACGCACATATTGTCATTTGTGTTCTTTTCTGAAAAATAAGTGTGATCTTTTCAAAAGCTAGACTTTCATTTGAAATCATGTGTATAAATAATTTCGTTATGAATGTGTTAACAGAAGAAAAACAATTCTTGCTTTAATTATTCTATACACAACTTTTGCTTGTTGTACCAACAAAAATTTAAGGTTTGTAGCTAACAAATTATTAATGTTTTCCAATATGTTAAGCTCATTTGAAACTCAAACATCTGTGTTTCCAGTTAAAAATAGAGAGAGTTGATAACAACATTTACCATCAAATCATATTCCTTTTGTTAAGGTAACCATATCTAAATATTTCTGTATGTACATCGTTAAAAAAAATATGTATGAGTAAAAAAAATGCTCATGCAACAAAATTGAAAAACGTAATCGAGTTTGAAAAACAAATTACTCTCTACTATTTTCCCATATCTCATATAAAATATTTCATATTCATTGTTCTATTGAGTTCTGTTCAATTCAAGAGGGCCATTATTGTTTTAAAGAACTTACCACCCACTTTTGAAAAGTGTAATTTTATTACTGATACTTTAGCACTGAAGGTACAGAAACTCAATTATTAAAATAAACAATATGTGATTTGAAAACAAGTTAAAATTTTTAAGGTTGTTTGGAAATTGGTAAATGTACGTTTAACCAACAAACAGTATGTAGAAGAATTGGAGTATAAACTTTAGTCATTTAATTATAAATTATATTTAAATATTTGAAATTTAGATAGAAATTTTAAGCCTTTTGTTTACTTCCAAGTTGTTCTAAATTTGGTGTCACAAGCAATTCTTTTTAACAGAACTAAAAGTTGTGAACATGACTTGCAAAAATAAATTATTTATTAATTTATTAAAGATGTTGGAAAACAAACTATTTCAGAATTATATTATCTGGAAAAATAGTTCATGTTCCACATATATTTGAGAAATAGTTAATTTTTTTATAACCCACATATTACCCAGGACTTATTTTCCAAAGACTGTGAATTCAAGATCCAATTCGCGTGCCGGCCGAAAAAGTGAACACATACAAACAACATTTAATATTCATGACATGATTTTCAAATTAATTCTTAGTCTGATCAGTTTTCAGGCGGGATATTGTATAACTAAATAGGAAGTGAATGTTATTATTATTTTGTATTTTGATTAGAGAAGTTACTTTATCATTTGAAATACTCGTACATATTCTTTCAAATAATTATTTATACAAACATTGCAAAGGTGTTAATAAGCTCGGTAATTAACGTAGTGTAAAACATATTTGCTAAAATAATCTAATTTAATAAATGATAATGAAAGTACGTACACAATTTAAAAAAAGCAACGACCGTTGTTAACACTGTGCTACAAGAAAAGGTATTTGCCAATCAAACAACTGAATTTACAAAAGATTTCTTTAGTTAATAGAAGTTTTTGGTTAATATTATTTGAATAATTTAATATCGCGATAATTCGTATTGTTATCGGTACTCCCCTAACTGCAAATAAGATAAGACTCACATTCAACTTTCATAACCATAAATGGAAAGTGTTCCTATTTGCAATTTTCATAAAGACATGGCAGAGCGCCGAAGAAATAATATTGTTCAATTTTAATCTCAATGTTTTCACAAAGTTTTTTAATGGTAGTTCAGTGTAACTTTACGTTTAGAGTTTCGTTTGGAGGAAATTAACACATTTCCAATTCATTAATTCATTGTTATGGTTATTGGCCTGTATTTTATACAACTAAATGATGATGACGATTATGACGGTGGCTAGTTAGTTCATCAAACTTCTGCAGCTGATATTCATAATTAATGTATTTGAAAATCTTACATATATTCATCACAAGAACATAAAACAACATCAAAGTAAAAGATATTATTTAAAATAGGAAGCAACAATGGAGTGTTGGAGTTGCAAGTTGGCATATGGCATGGAAAAGACAGTGTGTGACAGTGGATATTGACAGTGTGACACAAAGTGGCATTCTTTATGAAGTGCTTTTTATGAGAGCATTTTGAAATAAGTTCTTTTCGAAAAATATATTTAATTTAAAAAATTAAAAAAATATTTAGCTTCTGGACTACTCAACAATATAAGAAACCTAATACATTCAGAAAGAATCACTTCTGGAATTGGCCCAACACTGTTGTGCTTTATAGACATCAATTCATACCTCATCGCAGCCCGGCATTTTAATCTAAATTCAAAGTTTTATTGCTATAAATTATAAACTATGTATAACATTTATTTTTATTTTTTAAATTGTAACCGACAAAGTGTATGTTTTTATTTACTATTTTAAGTATCTCACAATGAATCACCCCATATGTTTGAGATGTTTGTTACTGATGCTAATGATAATTGTGACCTGCTGTTGTGGCTGGTGCTCTTCTTATTATAATTATTAGTATTTCATGTTATTTTTTATCATTCTTAACTTTTTATGGAATAAATTTGTTTTAAAATAAACAGACCGCAACTGGCGTAATTGTCGTTGCCAAACGGTCCCGTTTCTGTTTCGATATGGCATGTACATCTGCACGTATGTATATATATACTTATACATATACATATGTACATATATGTAGATGGTAGACAAGTACTAGTACTTAAAATTGTATATGGTTCTTAAGTGAAAACAGTTGCAAAGAAAATTTAGTTTAATAAATTTCCTGTTCTTTTACTAGTTCATTCATTAAAAGGCATATTTTTCTCATGGTTGTATTTCAACCTGGATTTCACAAAATAGATCACAACCACCGGCATTTTTCTTACTATACGAACACAAGTGCTGGAATTTACCTACTTAATTTTATATCTAATTAACAATTTGCTGTTCTTTTTTTAATCTTATATAAATAGTTTAAAGTTATTCGGACAATGTAAAAGCCTCGCTCGATTAATCGACATGGTTTATATTAAAATTTTAGAACCGATTAATGGTTTAAACAAGCAAAACTAAAAGTAGGATATTAGGATACTCTAGTATTTATTTTTAATTTACATATTGTACAAAACACAAAACCTACTAAAACTTTTTTAATTTAAATAATTCTTACTTCTATCACCAGCACACTCTCTATGATTAACAATTTCAATTTCTTTAGAGTTTTTTGTATATTCTTTATAAGTTTGTGAAAAACAACCAAAACATAAGATAAGAAAAAATAAATCGTTAAATTATACACAGACTATATGGCGGCTAGAGATACATATAATAGAATTTTTAGTTGTGCTCCTTGTGTCTGTCAAAACTACAATTGGCGGCAAAAAGATAGACAAACGTTCATAAAAAATAAATGCTTTCGATTAATATCTAAGTAAACATACAATAAGAAGCGTGTAAGCAACCACCAGTGTTGCCAAGAAGTAATAAGGAAAGAAGCCGTTGTTATATCTATATAATCTTTAAACCCTCTTTATTTTTAATAATCATGTATGAAAACTGATGTAAGATTTTACATCAAATACTAAAAGCGCTATTTAGAGATCGTATGGAGAAGGAATTTTGGAAAGGGACACCGATTTTAATTCGAATAGTGATATATATATATATATATATATATATATATATATATATATAAGGTGCCAGTGCTGCGACAATATATACATTAAAAATTATGGACTGAATTGTATTGAAATTTCTATCGATCTCCAATACGATAATTTGGCTCTAGAACGAGCACTTGTTGTATACGAAAACTTGACATCAATGTAGCCAAGCAATGGCTGAGCACTGCCACCTTGTATTTATTTTACAAATGAGTGGATCCATAAAAACTTTTAGAAAAGAAATACTTCATTCCACATCGTGCCTCTAAACCAACAAATACCCTTTTGCTGGATATTATAAATGGTGCGTTTTTACTTAACATTAAATATTTTTGATAAACATGTTTTGGGAAAATGCTAGAAAAATTTTAAATAAAAAAAAATTTACACGCTTTTTCATGCCAAAGAGTTTTAAAAATTCTAAGTGTAACATTATATATATATATATATGTATATATATATATATATATATATATATATATATATATGTATATATATATATATATATATATATATATATATATATGTATATACATATATATATATATATATATATATATATATATATATATATATATATGTATATATATATATATATATATATATATATATATGTATATATATTATAACTGGCAACACTGGGTACGTTCGCACACTAACACAAAATTTGGTATTTTATTAATGCTTTTAAGAGCATCAGTAAAAACTTTAACAATAGCAATCACCAGATCTGGTTGCACCGTCATAAATTTTTAACTTGTAACCAATACTAATCCATGAAAACTTTTTTTTGTCGTGCACTGTATGCAAACCAGCTTCGTTTTTCATACTTAACAAACAAAATGCCGTGAGGAAAATGACCTTGGATGCAGTTTTTATTTTTAGTTTTTTATTTTTTGCACTCCACCAAAGATTTGTTTGAATTGTATTTTCTATGTGAAATTCATCTATATCTACTCGTATAAATAGAGAATAATGTTTCAGTAATGCAATATTCAGCATTCATTTTTGTATTTCTTTAGAGTCGTTTCATTTCAGTGTTGCCATTTTATATTTGCAGATCGCAAATGAAAAAAAATAAATTGGCGAAATTTCAAAAAGTACGATAATTTACTTTGCTAATAAAATTGGAACACCAAATGGTGTATGTGAATAAATTTTATATGTGCATAAAGAGTATTACGATTTTAAATTGAATCAAATTTTAATATAAAACTTCATTCAGTCAAGAGTTATTTTGCAAAGATATCACAAATTGAAGAAAAAAGCGAAGAAGTGTCAGAAACTATCCCTTTTAAAAACAGGTACAGTATATAAAAAAAGAGTTGAAAAATACCTTGTAAAATACAGGAAAATATATATAATGGCAACACTGTTTTGTGGTATATTTTATGTACAAAAACAGAAACAAAATTTTATAATCAAAACAACATCATCATCCTCAGCAAAATCGTTTTGTATACTTTTATACCAGATAAAGAAACTCAGTTGTTGACTACAATAATTATTTCCATACACAATAAACTGAAGAACATAAATAAACACTTGCATTTCTTAATAAAAGCGCATAAAAAAAGAATATAATATAATAAACAGCTGAGGTAATCAGCTTAGAAACTCAAATACCTTTTTTCTGATTAATTACGAATTTGTTTAAGAAGAAGCAATTTGTGTTTTAAAACAATTGCCAGATGCTAAGGAGAGATATATTTTTCGTAATTAATTTCTATTTGAAATCATCGAAGTATGAAATGAAACAATTTTCTTTGTTGATACTTTTCAGAAACATTAATTTTATGGCATTAATATTTTTTTTTATAATATTTAGCCATACGAATTTTTTTTAGATTTCTTTATGCCCAGTAAATTTTCAATTGTGAGTACTTTGAAATTAAAGTTATAATAAGCGGAAAATTACTTACATTAATGACACAGTTTAAGATTTTTTTTATTATAAATAAATAAACATTTGAAGTTCTTTAGAAACACTTACCTACAAAGAAAAGAAGGAAAATTATATATCAATTTGCTGTCATGTATAAGTATAGAATTGGACACAATAATAATAATCATATACGAGTATTATATAATAATAATTTTCATAATAATTTTAAAACTAGTTAATATTATTTGTAGTGTCAGATGTTTATCTAACAAATACTAATTTTTCACAAATTTTTCTAAGGCAATTACTCGTACACAGTGTTTTGTTTAATAAAAATTTATTCTGACTAAATAAATTTTAATTCCAATTGATATTATGTTTATCAATCTAGAGGTTATACAGATCAAATAGAACAAGATGTTAAGCTTCTAAAATGTACTAAACAAAGAAATTTTATTCTAGATAGAAAAATAAATTAAAAGCAGCCTAAAGCGCAACAGTATTAAAAATACTGATGCAAGAAGTTAAACAAAAAATAAATTTTGTTTTCTGGGCAGCATCATATTATGAAATGCCGAATAACTATGAAACAATTTCCTCTCCAGCATCTAGTTAAAGACTGGAAATCGAACGATGTCTCCCGGTGATTAAATTATAAGTATTAACGAGCTGATAGACATGAATTGCTACCACTAAAATTAGACGTCAGATTCTACTCTTTAACTAATTTTTTTTTAATGTGATTTATGTTGCTATGGACTGAATATTGAGAAACTGTCACGATTTTTCCTATATAACTATTCGACAGAGTTATATCTATCCACATTTTCCTTATTTCATTAGATATTATTAATATTTTGTTAAAAAATTAAATGTTACAAGTTTAATATCTCAGATATCGTCTCAATTATTTGATTAAAAACCTGCATTATTTCTTGTCTGTATTCTCTATACAAGTATTTTAAATTCGATCTTATACGACATTATTAATAGTCTTCAAACTAATTCGGAAAATTCCAAACCTCAACAGATAACGTACTTTTTTAATACACATTTTTTAATTTTCAAAAATAATTGACATAAAATATATTTCACATTTGCCTGCGAAGCACTTTAATGTACAGCACGTATAGTAAACAATCTTTATATATATTTATAGCCATTGATCTGCAAAGTTATCTGGCCAACAGTACTAGTTGTATTACAGTAAGAAAATATATCGGATTTGCATGAAAGAAACATGACGACGGCTTTTGACACACGAAATCTGTACCTATTTAAATTTTTATTACTCACATATACATGCACATAAAACTAAATTACTTAAATAAGCTTCATACAATAACAACAGCAAAAATCTTTCCAAGAATCTGATTGTGTCAACAAAACCAATTTTATTTATTTTCATGGTAAACAATACTAAAATTTCTACTTCGTAGCAATTACTCAAATGCGTTTCAGCTGAAATATTAAAAGCGATAAAGTTTCGTACAATTGATACGAAATGTCAAGAAGGAACTTTTGTTTGTAATCTCAAGCATTTGTCAACTTTCAAAATTAACTTTTACAATGAAAGTTTTAGGAGTGAAATTACATTTTCTTAATCCACAACCGTAGTGTATATAAGATTACGGCTCATATGTGATTGCAGGAATAAATGCCTGCACATTTATTTCGCACAAAAATCCTGGCACAATGAAAGCAAACATTTTAAGAAAACAAATTGATGTTTTCTTATTGAACTTTAGACTTTTAAACTATATCTTTTGTTGTTATTAGTATTGTTTTTGGTAACGTCTTTTGCGGTCATAAATTTTTGCACAACTTTTCATTCGCTTTATGGGTCAAAAAATATTTTAGTTCGACCAGAAAAAAATCTTTTACAAATACGTATTTAGCAAGGAAATCCAGCTTAAATGTGTTAATGGGCACAGGGTGTGCCAAAATTAACATGATATTTGAATTTGAGTAATAGCTGTACCACTAGCCAAAAGTGATTACAACTTAAGGTTTAGCGCTACTGAAAAATCAGTATTGACAGAGTCATAACTGAGTTTTAAACAAAATAATCAGTATTGATGGAGTTAGTTTTAAATGATACAAACTTCGAGAGTTTTAATGGTGGCAGACTTGGAAAACTAAAAAATTTCATTTCGAAATGACGACTCTAAAAGAATTTATTGACAATAAAAGCATCAAATATATATTTCTTTAAAAATTTCTTGGTAACATTTTTACCAATCAAATGCATAAACAAATATAATTGTCTAATTTTCCAGCAGCATATATCAAATAATATTACAATAACACAATAAGTGACTTCGTTCTAGTCCAAAGAAAGAAATTATTTATCAGCAATAGTGTACTTTAGGCATTTCATTTGCTACCATTTTGTGGTGTCATTTTTAAATATCCGTAACCGTGGTGACAACCGTCTACACAACGAAATATATCGAGAATGACAAACGTACACACCATCCTACTGGCTTCCAATGTCATAATGCCTACGAAGCTTAACTCAAAATTTTTTGAAATATATTATCCCAAACTAAAACAACCCCCATGTTCTAATTGAAGTTTTTCAGCAAATCTCCCAACGTCATTTATATTGAAAAACAAGCCACTACAAATAATTTTAATTTTGGAACACCCTCTGTCCTTCGTAAGTAAATTTGTATGAATATGTGTATACGGCTTATAAGTTTTCTCCTCTTTAACATATGAAATTTTGTTGAAGAGTGAAACTATGCCAACCAAAAGGCTTACATACAAACATATCCGTTTGTATGTTTATGCATCCGTTCGCCATGTCCAACAGCAACAAGAACTAAAATTACAAAACGAGGACATTGTCCGTTGCAGAATTTTATATAGTTTTTTTTTATTGTTTGTTAAAAATGTGGTTAAAGTCCCAGCAAGAAGTCAAACGAGTCAAAATGTAACAACAGGCAGACAAGTAAAAAAAAAAAGAAAAGAAACAACCAACAACACAGACCGACCAGACCAAGTCAGGCCATAACAGAACAAACCAGAAGCAAAAGATAACAACGGCTCTGTAGGTACTGGTACTTTCAAATAGCTGGGTTGCATGTTAATTGTGTGTTGTTTGAATGTGTAGAATATAGCCAAGCAATTTGTTATTTATTAAATATTTTTCCGTCTTTCCTTTTTTTAAATTGAAAAAAAAAAAAACAAAAAGATATAAAGGAAATAAATACTCAAACATTTTTGCAGCTGTTGCTAAGGAATTTGTTATTTTTATTTATATTTTATTCAGAATGAAAGAAAAAAACGAAATGCAAAACGTATTACCAACTTCATTTTCTGTTACTGCCAATAACACTGGTAGTTAATAAAATATGTCGGTTATTTCATCCGACTGTTGTTTAATAAAATTCATATTTTGAAAAAATTTTCAATTTCTTTTCTAAATAGAAGAAACTTTTAACTGCACACATACAAAATTAAACACCATTTAATTTAAGCTTGATTACCATCAAGTCGTTTATGTTAAAGTATTTTTTCTTACATAAAAAGTAATAGTTTCTGTTTTTTCCCCTTGTTTTTAATAAAAAAAAAAGGAAGGTATAATAGTCGTACTATATAATCACATGAAACTGGTTTTATCACAAGTTTACCATAAAATGTTACATAATCTGCGCTGCTGCCATCGCTAATGCTTGTTGTACCTCCTCAGGTAACAGCAACAACAAGATCTCTTATATCTATTAACACTTAATTTTGCCTCGCTCTTTCCACGCATCGTAATGACCACTGTAATTATTTGTTTATCTCAGCAACCGAGTTAGCGAGTGTGTTCGTTTCTTATTTGTTTGTTTTAATGTTTCGCATTTCAAATAGAAAGTTTACCCTTGTAACAATTTCTCTGCGAATCAACGACCTGTAATTAAACAACTTTTTGTTTTAAGAGTTTTGTTAAATGCACATAATCGTGTGTTTTATGATAAAACCAGTTAATTATAATTTTTAGCACATTTAAACTGCTGGGTTATTTGTTATTGTTAACAGTTACTAAAAGCATTGTTTATTCATTTTGTTTAAATGAACGTGGTTGTTTGGTAAACAATATTATTATCTTTTTTTCTTTGAGAACAGTGTTGCTAACTTAGAATTTTTAGCTAAAAATACCGCGTGTCTTTCAACAGAATGGTTGTCAAATCAATGTTATGAAAACGTACCAATTCCTGATTTCAATAAATCAGTAGTTCAACCATTATTTTTACAATCGGCACCAGAATGGCTTCCTTCGTTGTCTTTATTAACAACATGATAAAAACGTTTTTATTTTTTCTTTTTTCATGTTTTCCAAGCTCAAACTTCAAACTGCCTTGTTTAATGTCATTGTCTGTTATAAACTGAAAAATTTCATGAGATTTGTCGTCAGTGCTTAAGTCTTTTAAAATGTTAAATTAAACTGTTTAGACTAACACTCAAGTCAGGGATGGAAAACAGCATTGATTAAGGTTTCGAGCACAAAATGTACTTTTTATACTATGACGTTACCAGTTTTTAATACTTATTAAAAACAGAAAATCAACAAGAATGGAAAATTTAATACTATACAAAACAATAAAATATTATATTTACAAAAATACACTCTAATGAGTTATAGAGATCAGTTATCAATCATATTTAATACGACATATAAAAATTGCTGCATATTGTCTCGTATAATATTGACAGACCAATTATTAGTAATATTTCTTTGTTTCAAGAAAGTCACCGTACCAACGATGTCAAATATGTTTAAATAAAAAAGCAATTCCAATTGTGATTTCCATCACTGACTCAAGTGCAAGATTTAACATTTAAACGATTACAAAAAATGTTTAATTGACTTTTACTTTTGTACTAAACAAAGCCCACAACCTTGTTGGCGAGGAAATCACACACATGCATGCACACATACGTATCCAAATAAGCAGACATAAAACACACATACCCATACACACACATCATCAAATTATACTTTTGAATTTTTTATTTAAACTACGAAAGTATCTTTTACACAAATTCTATACATGTGTATTCAATGTTGCTGATTTCCCCCAGAGTAGAATGTCGTCCTTAACAGCAACAAACAAACAAAAAAAAACAAAATTGAGAAAAACCTAAAATTTTATTTTTACGATAATCTTATCGTTTTTGTACAGAAACACTTGAGGTATTTAAAGGAAAGCTGAAATGCTTGGTAATAACTTTTGGCTAAAAGCCAGAAAGCGAATGGAAAACACCAACTAAAAATTCATATAAAACTGTTAACAACAACAACAACATGCTGTTGTTCGTTATGTTTCCAATTAGATTTTAGTTTTCAGTTTATAGTATTGATGACGTGGTGTTGCCGCTGGTAGCAGTTCGTAAGAATGATTTTTGTAAAATACATTGACTTCCATAAGTCTATGGCGAAAAAGTGGTTACAAACAAGATGTTTGATTAAATCGGGTTTTCCTCTTCTGCTGCATGTTTGCAAATTGCGATATTATTTTATTGTTTGGTATTCGGGAAAGTAAAAGGAAAAGTCATTCATTGAATTAAGAGTAAAATATGCAATTACGCAGAAACAAACTGGCGTTGAATAGCCTGTCAAAAATGAAAATTTTCACCTAAAAGATATTTAAATAAAGAAAACTAGTTATTGAATGGAAAACAGTAGAAATCTACTAGATTTTGAGCAATTTTCAAAAGTATCTGAATATATATTGACTTCTTCATAAAAAAAAATATTTTCTGTTTATTAAAGACTTATTTAAGAAATTGACCATAGAAATGATAATGGCCATTTTTAATGAGTAAAACCCTAAGTAAATAAATAAAATTCTGATTTACCCCTGCAATGGAATCAGAATGGTTTCACAATCTTAACCGACTTGTACTCTATTACACAAAGCAGCTTTAAATATTTAATTTTTCTCAGTGCAGTTGTTAGATTTTAACCAGATTATTATTGTGAATTTTAGTTTTTAAAGCAAAACCTTGACTTATTGTTTAGGTCATTAATTGATTTTTGCTTTTACGCTATTGTTTATTTGCACTATGGCTGTGATTTTGCCTAAAGCAACAGCGAACAGAATCAAACGAAAAAAAAAATTGATTTCATTTCATAAACAATGAAACCTTTTGAATGATATGTTTGTTAATTCCACTTGTTTTTTAATCTGTATGATTTATTCAAGAATTTATTCAGGGATTATATTAAGGTTAAAATAAACGTTTTTATTGCAAGTAAATTTAGCAAAGTTTCTGTTTATATTTTCCGTTAATATTAATTTGGTCAACTTGTTGAGATGATATATAAATTAAGAAGTAAATAAAGAAGAGTTGTTTAAGTCAATTTTGTTCTGATGTGTGCCACAACAAATTTCAGAAAATCTTTAGATCCCAAATGTAGCAGAATAATAATATTGCAATTTAACCCATTAGATGCGGAGCTAAAATTTAAGCAATTTTGTAAAAAATACAAGGAAAACTATCGCTTAAAATTATATTTCAAACAGTAATGCATTTTAAATCATATAACAGTCAAATTGGGATTATCCAACGATTATCTTTTCAAATTTCTATAACAAAGAGGATATTCTAGTTCTAATTTATTTGCAACCAAATATTCCAGTCACATTTCATTAAAATCTCTGATTCGTGATTATTGCTGCATTGTCACAAATTCGTTAAGCAAATCAGCTTTTGCTGCCTTTGTAAGCATATTGTTTTATGATGCAAAATTTCAACCAAAATATATATTAACTTACAATGCAAACACTTAAAATTGTTTTGGTGACAAAAATTATATATCAGCAGTAATAAAATAAACAAACTCTTTATTCCTAAAACTATACGTACTTAAACAACCAAAATAAAACTAACAAACGAGTGATAAATCATATTTAAATTTCAGAGAAAAACGAACGACAGCGAAATACGAATTGCAACAAGCAACCGAATTGTAGAAATTAACTTACAAAACTACAATCAAATCTAAACCTTAAATAGAAAATGCCAAATAGCAGCCCTCTTAAATAATAATATTAACTAAATGAATGAATGTCTGCAACGCAGTTTTGATTTTATTTGTGTAAAGGTATTTTGTTGTTGTGTCGATTGTGAAACTAAAATTAAGCATTTAAACTGGCGCAGCAATGCAGTACGAATGGATGGATGATAAGCTTAGCAAGAACGGCGACTATAAAAACAATAATCAAAATAGCAAGGAAAAAAAAATAAATAAAAAACACGTACCGCCACCAAACAGCGAAATCAACTAAATGCCAAAACGTTAAAATTGCTCATCAAGAAAAAAAAAAAACGACGTCTACTGCACTACAGTCAGCCATTCATTCCTACAACAATCGCAACAGACATAAAATTTATTTTTACGGAAATCACGTTTTTCAGACAACAACAAAATTTTCCAATTTAGCGAGAAGAAGCATTTCTTTCTTTCGGCGAAATAGATTTTTTTATTGTTTAAACGAAAACTGGTAGTGATTTCAAATTATAGTACGTTTTCTTTTTTTCTTCTCCCTCCCCAACACTTTTTTCAATACTTTTTTCTTTTTTTACTAAAATAAAATAAAATTGTTTTGTGAGTGATATTAACAACAACAGCAACAAATACATACAATATTGTTGCTGGTGGCAACTGAATTACATTTAGATTAATTCATTTTGGACAGGTAAGAGAATTAAAAACAAATACTTTTTCACAAAAAGTTATGTGGTTAAAAACAACATTAAGTTTAAAAAAATTAAAAAGAAAAACAACAAAACACATTTAATGGAACATGTGTTACGGTTGGGACATAAGCTCCTTAAATCAAAAGGCGATTAGAATCAGTCACTTCACATATATGCCCTACATGGAAGTGGTTTTTAGTGCAACTCCATATAAATAATTAACTTTATTGAAAAAGCACAGCAATACGATTTCAACAGGACTGACTGACAAAACGCACAGTTTTTAAGTGTCGGAAGAACGATACGAATTTTGTTACATAAATATTTCTGAACAGACTAAAACCACTCTCAGATGAGAGTACTTCTCGGATACTCTCGATAGTTTTAAAATATCGGATATATCGATGGGAAACATTGATAGCGACATTGATATAATTTTGAAAAAGGTGTAGCAGCTACAACCACAACGAAATCAATGGATATCGATAGTAGAAAATGCCGTTTTCATCCCATGACAAAAGAAAGAAAATTTCAAAATATTTCAGCACAAAGACAAGGATTTGGATTTTTATCTTTTCCGTTTCGAATAAAACTCAACACAAACATACGTCATATCACATGGTGGAAGATATATTTTGATACCTGTTTTCTTGTTGTTTTTAAAGCCGTCTAAACTTGACCTTCTGGGACATTTTTGAGAAAAGTTAGCGCACCATTTCAGGTAACTTTTGATCTCCAGACGCTATTTGAAATAAACAATTTCAAGCGTTTTAATAAGCTTTCAGAAAACATTAAACTTATCTATTTGAAAAGTATCTTTTGCACATATACACCCCTCTTACGTCACTTTTATTTTGGCAACAGTGCCAGTAAACTTTCATTAATGAAAAAAGAAACAAGCAAATCTTTTAGCTGAGCAGAAAACTTTCGTAGCTACTTCAGTTTTTAATAATGTTGTATGATATAGAAATATACGCGACTCCTTTTGCATATGCAAAGCTATTAAACACAAGGCAACAAAGATTTAATGTAGATATGTACCGCACACTACAACTATCTAACAACACTTAAGCTTTCCTCAAACAATCTTTAAGTGTCTGTTTCACTTGTAAAATATGTAATCATCAAATTATAAAAAAAAAAGAAACAAATTGCAGCATTAGAAAGAAAACGAGAGAAGGTTTGTTGCTATTATTTTGGCTTTTCTTTATTCCGTTTTACTACCAAAAAGTGAAAGTTTTATTTAAATTGCTCCTTATTTTATAGACACACAACAAAACCGTAACCAACCAAACCATAAGAAGCAGATGTGTGGATAAAGAAAACCCATTACAAACATGTTTGAAATTAATAATAGTTTTCACAAACACAACAATTTTACTCTAAAACCGCAAATAAAGTATTTGCTCTAAGCAGATTTCTTACATTAACTCGTGTCCGTACTGTATTTATCTGTTTATTTCTGTTTTTATTTATTTATTTACTTTTTTTTTTTTTTGGATGAAGGTCACTTTGCTGGAAATTCAATTGAAAGTTTGTATCAAATGGTTGGTCAAACTGGCATTTAATTAATTTGTAAAATTGAAAAAGCAACGAATTCATTGTGTTTTCAAACCAAAATCAAAAAGTGTTTCCTTTTTTTCTGTTTTATTTGTCATTATTAAAAAAAAAATAACCAAATAAAGTTATTTTATTTTTAGAAAACTACTTTCAAGAAAACTGGCTTGACTGCCGATATTGAGTAATAAAACTTAATAGTGAAAATGCTGCTTGATTTGGTGCACAGTGAGTCATTAACCTTTTTCAAAAATGATTGGCAGACGGATATTTATAAAATATATTTAAAAAGAGCAATAGTGAAAAAAGTTTACAATAAAAACAAAACGTTCTCTAATAGGAAAAATTAAAAATATATAATATTTTATGTTTAATTTCAATTGTATTTCGATACAGCGCATCATGGTCAATTTGAAGAGATTTAAAATTTTTTTTGTATCTTAGCGGTTTTTTGAAAACATACAACAATGATATATTTTTCATTTCAGATTTATATGAATATAAAAAGAGAAAAGATTATACAAACGAATTTGCTTCTTTTAAATGCTGCGTTTAAATGTCAAACTTATTTTAAAAAGCCTTTTTAAAATTATAACAATTCATTCTATTGAAATATATTATTGCTTTTGGACTCTTTTTTTTTGCAGATGAAAGAGGCTAAATAACAAATATCTCTTGGTACCGCACATACTAACGTCAAATTAACAAAATAAATACCAAAAAATTAGGTCTTTGATATAAACTTCCAACAACGTTAATTGTTGGAATACATTTACACGATTTCATTAAGCATGCAAGAAAACTGTGCATGTTGATTCCGCAGAGATTTTATTTCTTGCATCGTGCATAAAAAAAAACGTTAAAACGAATACATAAACGTATAAAAAGTAGGAGTAAATTAAACACGCCTTTAGGGAATACATTTAAAACTTAAATGTATTTGAAAACAATGCCTTGCATTTAAATCACTTTTTAGAAAGAAAAACTTTATAAGCATTTGACGTTTTTACAAAAACAAAAAAAAATCCTGTATACGAATAGTTATAAAAGCTCCTATAGATCTGGGGTTTCGGGCGACATAATATATTTGAATAATTTATATTTATTCATACACTCTATTGAGTGTATGATATTTTACAATTAAAATTCACAATAAATTATTTGATTTGAGACGTAATTTGATTGGCATATATTTGAAATAGATATTTGTTAGATTTATTGTTTTATCGTTTTTACAACATTTTATTTAGTTTCACTTTTGCTTGTCTCTGTGTGGGTTCGTAATCAATTCTTGCTAACAAAGATTCTTATGAAATTGAATTCCCGTGACAATAAAATGTTAGAATTGCAAAAGTGATTATTTTCCAAGCGCATACAAAGTAGATAATGTTTTTTAATTAATTCCACTCTGACAATTGTTATGGGACACAATACAACATTATTATAATGAATGTGGGCAGAGTCAGGCGCAATGTCCTTTCTCCTCCGCTCATAGTAAACTGATTTGTATGAAGAGTGCGTACTCCGTTAATAAAATTTAATTATCAGAAAAGACGGTAGAGGATCGTCCATGCAAAGAATATATTAATTTTAACTTAAAAACTGTTTTTTTCCTAAATTCTTGTGTGGTTTCTTTGGCCCTTTTGGCAATCCATATTAACGCAACCGCCCACTAATTCATAACCCCATTTGCTTCAAGTTGAGATCGACCTCTGATTTTGATAATCATGCGCTCGAACTGCTGCTGGCAACAGCACATAAAGTTTTATAAGGTTTATGTAATTTATGTTTTACTTAATTAGCAAACTACAAAATAACATCGTTCAACTTAACAACTATAAAAACCCGCCCCTGCTGAAAACTCATTTAGAATTAATTTGCACTGCAGTTTGCTTCTGTACAATCTGTAGTTCTATTTAATTAAGTGGCATTGTTTTTACATCGCACTGCCAATTTTGAAATTGTTACGAATTGGTGTCAAATACATAATATTTACTTACATCTTGACATTTAAACTTTACTCACTTTTTGCAGCTCACAACTTCATTCATGAAGCACATACGAGAAACTGTTCGTGCGATTGGTGTGCGTGTATGTGCATTCATCTATCCGTACGTACATCTGCCACTGTCGCATTTGTAAAATACAAACTTCGAACTAAAATATTGCAACTGGGCGGTCCGTCGGCACTTTTTTCATGATGATACAAAAGAACATTTCATATACATACACACACACACACACACACCTCGATAAATGTTGCAGAAAGTACATAATAATATTTAACCGTAGATGTTAATTAACTGATGACCTACTAATTATTTATAATGCGAACTAAAGTGCAAAATAACACAAGTTTTCCACATGTAAATAAAATAACATGAAATGAAGTAGCTGCTACTTTACAAAATTAACAACCCACTTAAACATTTTTAAGCGCCTGCAGGTGGTAAATTGAAAATGAAAACTAGCGATGAAAAGCGAACGATTGTTTAAATATTTATAGTGAATATTGTTTCTTTAAATTTGTGCTAATTTCACATAGTTTTAGCTATTCTAGTTCAACCCAGATAGAAGCGTTAGTATCTTATTATTTATTAAGTATTTATTCTAGATACTTTGACATAAGTTTCTTTGAAAGCATACAGGGAATACTAAAATAACTTAATGCCCAACAAAAAGTTGAGCACTTTCTGTAAAGAATTTTAATTTATTAACGTGTTACAAAGTAATGGGTGTTATTTATTTATCCTATTATTTTATTTGGGGGAAAGTACATTTTTGCTAATAAAATACTTTCGAACATATAAATTTAAAAAAATTCATTTTCATTCCTTTTCTATTGATTTAGTTCAAATAATATGAGTTCGACTTTCCCCCGAACAGGATTGCCGTGATATTACGGACTATTTCATTTCTCGATTGGCGTACATTTTTATCAGAAACCCTCACAAGACTTGCCTTATGGCCAACGTTAGGGTCCTCTTAAAATATACGACTATAATTTCACCTAAAATTTATTCCACAATTAAAAATTGTGAAATTATTAATAGTGAAATTATTGTTTTTTAATTCATTCTCCTCTGAACTTAACTTTACGTGAGATAAATGCAAAATTTTGTTATTTTTAAACAAAGACAATTTTAAAGTTGTTTCACCATATTCGAACTATTATTAGTCATACAAACGATATTATTTTGAACTTTTGCTTAAACTTCATTTAAGGCAACAAATTTGGGGACAATATTAATTTATTGGAGTATAAATAAAGAAGATGCTATTAATTTTTCATATTTGTATTTTTCTTAAAATGGCAATTTTCTGTAAAAAAAAAAAAAATATATAATATCAAAAATAATAACCCAACGCTTAATTGGCAGTAAATTTGAAAGCTTTAAACTTATTTATCCACTTAAGCGGTTATGGCTTGTGACCACAGATATACCATTTGAATTGTTTACTTTAAAAGAACGTATAATATATTAGATTTACTTTGGCACAAAAGAAAAACATAAAACACACCTCTACTTTAAAGAATCGTAATTTCAATGAATCATATTTGTTTACTTTGCGTTAGTTAAAAATTCAAAATTTATTCCATTCAAATTAAAAAGTAAAAACAAAAATATATAGAAGACTAGTAAATAAGTCTTTGTTTTTAGCTTGAAAAATTAATTAACGATAATAAATTATTTCAAAATACATATTTAAATTTTCTGTATCGTATTATGCATAACAAGTCGACAGATTTTTATATACGAGGAGTAATACAAAAATTTTAGGAAATACTCACAGACTTGAACAATTGCAGAGTTTTGTTCTAGAATATTTTCAGGTTGTACGAGAATGGCCAGTGATTTTTTTACCACAACCTTTAATGTTTATTTATTTCTTTTTTTTCCTAGGTAATTTATAAATAAAATAAATTTATGTTTTTTTTTTTTTCAATTTAATGTGTAATAAATCAGATACTGTCTGTTCGGCGATTTTGCAAATAACATTTAAAAGAACTAACGCATTGTTTTTATTTTAAGTGTTATTTGTTCGAAAGCTTGCGACATCGCTGGACAAGCCTTTAGTATTCGAAAGAACATTTTAATCATCCTTGTACGAAAATTCGGCTCCCTCCAGACCGCACTAAACGAGTAACAGTTAAATTAAACGACTTCTGAATTAATTCAGAGATATTCAAAAGATTATTTGGTTTTCATTTCCACTACATAATAGGCCAAATCTGTCAAATGCACAATGGAGCGATTGTCAACAAAACCCGACAGCAATTCTACACAAATCGCATGAAAAGTATTTGCAATGCTGTTTATCAAACTCAGCTAATTTATAACTACTAATTTTATTCATAGTCAGCCCGTATTATTTATAAAATAAATTAAAGCAAATGAGTTCGCTTGCTCCAACTTTCATGGGAAAACTTTTAAAAATCTTTTTAATAGCATTATCTTTAACAATGATGTTTCCAAGATATACATCGAGCAAACAAAGTAATTGGCTACAGTTTTTACACGAGTTCCCGAGAGCCGTAAGATTTGTATTTATAATAGATACAAATCCCACAAAAGCGTACTTACAAAATACGTTAATATTGTGGTGACAAGACTACAACACCAATAATATAAAATTGAGTAGAGCTTCACAAGCATATTTTTCAAAATAATCGATTAATATTTGATTACTCAAAAGCAAATAATCCATATCAATTGTTATTAAGATTTCGATTAGTCGTGATATCACTTTTTGCGAAAAAAAAACAGCTAAACAGTTCCTTAAAGAATTTCCTCAATAAGTTAAAAGTCCGTTATGACATTATTTCTTCCTAAAGTTCATGTTTCACATAAAAGAAAATAAATTTCTTAGCAAACTTGACTTCAAATCATCATCAATGTCATATTTTCTTTCAATTGAATTGAATACCCTTATTAATTTTATTTAGTTCAGTAGTTTATTAGACTGCTGTTATATGACACATGCATGTATATATTTATGAATGTATGTGTACGCACATGTCAGCGTACATACTTATGCAAACATTTTGAGTTAGTTAGTTTGGTTAGCTGATTTTATTTTTATAGTTGTGCTAATATTTGCACTTTTGAGTGCAAATTAAAATATCAATAGTAATATTACGGATGAATATGGCACTCGTATTTGTAAACTAGAATAATTCATTAGATTTACTCTGTTAAAAACCCAGCAAACAATTTAATACTACAAACATATATTAAAAAGAATATGTTTGGTTATCGCATGGAATACAGATATAATGGCATATATTCCGAAATAGAGAGTTTAAGCATATAGACATATAAAAAATTTTAAATAAAGTATAATTAATTTTATTAAGAATACAATTTTTATCCGAAAAAATTCATTGTATCGCAATCAGATATACTTATAAACAGTGTCTTTTGATATATAAATAGGTCACACAATTTTTGTGGTACACTTTTAAGTGTCATATAGACCATTAATATTCATGATTCATATCTGACTCAAAAGGTATTTTTATATAGATATGCACAACACCATTTTTTTTTTCTTATCATATGAACACTTGTATGTGTGAATTGGCTCCAATAAATCTTGGATATGCCAATAACATAACATTTTCATAGAATCACTAACATAATCTATAAAAATAAAGGAATACAAAGTTGTTTAAAATATTTACAATGGCAATATGGGTAGCGTACAAAATCTGTTTTAAAATATATCGCCGTTTCCGCAAAATTTCCCTCCAACGGTTGCTTAAATTTTGCTTCTAGGCCAGCTTCAATTTTCCTCTTACGGTAGATTTAATTAAAATAATAAGGCTTAAGAGCACACTTTCCAAAAGCAGCAAAAATATAAACCAGACCCCATGTTCACTGTGTTGTATTACAGCCTCATGCTCCCAAGCGGAGTTCTTTGTGATGATGTTGTTTATTTTTCGCAAACAAGTTTCCTTAATTATAGCTTTTTTGCTTTGCTTTTGCTTTTATTTTTATTATTATTAACAAAATATACACAAGATTTGTATTTTGTTTATTCAAATACAACTATACAATTTTTACTGGTATGAGTGTCTGCCTGACTGACAGTCTAGCGAATTGGCTTGTCCATATTTTGCTGGTAGTGCCTAGCACGATTTAAATAATTATTTCAATCACTTGCTTACCAACACACTATTTTAAAAACTGATATTTTTTTTTCAATTAAAACTTGTGATTTTTATATGTATGTGGTAATAAATTTTTATAGATTTTTTTTATCAGACAATAGATGATTTGTGTAATAATTAAGTGAGTATTAAAGGTCAAGACTGAGGTAATGAATAATTTCAGAGACATTGTGTTTGTGACGCCAACAAACGTATTCAGAGCGGTGTATTAAACCTACAAGGGAAGGAAATATTATAAAACTTTTAGAGATTAATTGTTTCTAACGAAATAACTCAACTGGACTTGGAGAGTTTTTATTTTGAAAATACATAATGCAGTTACTTGCGACTCTTTGATATATACTTTTAATTTTTCCAAGCAGGCAGGTTTTACTGCCACTGACTTTTACATAACTTTCGTAAATACATGTACACATACTTGTACATGTACATATTCATACATATAATTTCCAGAAAAAAATGTATAAAATTTTATATAAAGAAATTGTTTCTGCGTACGACCGCTGATTTTTCGTAATATTTATGTTTACTTACAACACCTAAATAGAAATTTATACCCCGTACTTTCAAAATGTCTTAATTGATTTCATAAAACTACAAACACTTTCAGTAATTTATTCCATGGAATTTTTTTTAACCCCCCCGTAGAAAACTAAAAGTTATTTATGAATTTCATACACAACAAGCAAGAAAGTAACAACAATACAAAAAAATGAATAAATAAAAAAAAATAACAATAAAATAAGATATGAAAGTATATGAAAGCGCAATAAATAATTCAAAATTCTGAACATGACTTGAGGTCATACACACAATAAAATTTTAAAGTTTCATACGAGCACAACAACAACAAAAACAGCAACAAAATTACTAAAAGCAATCCTCTTAAAAGAAAAATAAATATTATTACGCGACAATTGACAATGATCAACAATGATTGTTATTTTGTTCGTTGGCAGACAGACAGACATACAGATACAACAGATGGAGAAAGAGGAAATTACCAAGAGAAAGACAATTTTTAATGATAATTTCTTTTATTTTCTTAATTTCACATTCACCAGAAACCCCGATGAATAATCGCTTTCCATAAAAATTCAAACAGCCACTAAATATCGTAAAAATAACTTTTTTTTTCGTGCTACAAATTGCTAATATTTTATGATATTTCATGCAAAATATTTTGCATGTGTTGAGTAAAGTTTTAAATTTTCAACAAAGAAAACTGACTTTAAATTTAGTAGTTTATTTTTTTAAGTTTTTACAAATTTATTTCATTCTGTCTGAGAGTACTCAAACAAAAGTGATATCTTTTATTATTTAAATCGCCGGATCACAGTTTTTTTTCTCTCTCTCTCTCTCTTTTGAATAGGGTTTAACCAAATAACATATTCATGTTATTTTTTCAGCCAACAATAACGAAAATCTTTGCATTTATTTCTATTGTTGACTGTATAAATTTAATAGCATTTTGTTTTAATCTGGCTGTCTCCAGCTATTTGTCACCAATATCTAAGTATGGGGTAAGTGTGAAAGTAGTTTCCTGGAGAAATTTTCTCAGTTAAATATATATATTTCATGATATTTTATGTAAAACAACAAGACTTCAGTGTAGCATCCAAAGATCTTACGGATCTATTGCGAAAGTTGGAAGAATAAACACATTTAAAATAAAGATATATAATTATTAGAATTTTATTTTTCAAAATATATCCAAAAATTACTTTACTCACTTGGCTAATAAATATAGCCCAACATATCCTGTCTTGCAAAGAAAAACAATCTATTTGTCGATTCGACTAGTTGTTACATTAGATACAAATACCAGGCCACAGGTCACATATATTTAACCCAACTTAAGCTTTTGAGAATTAAAATTTTATATAAAATATACAAAAATATATTCGATATTAAAATACTTTTTGAATGGGTGAATATATCTCAAAAAAATATTTCCTTGTCAAAAATTATTTCAGACGATTTATGGAACAATTAAAAGCTGTTTGTTTGTATACGTAAATAAAAAAAAAGTTTATGAAAAGTAACTTTCCCCACAACCAATAACGTTTAACTTCAAGTGATTTTTAGTCATTATGCTGTTCTTAACTTTTGAAAGTCACTGTAGCAATAGTTTGTTTTGTTGCTTTTGCTACAAAATAAAACAACTGCTAAATTAAATTATATTTTATGTTTGTCTTGTGAGGCATTTTGCTTTACATACGAGTTACAGATATTTCTGTTAAATACATGCGACTAACAATTACACTCTTGTAATTTTTTCATGAAAAACAGAGAGTCTACGACACAAACAACAAAAACAACAACAGCATTTTTTTAGCCGCGTCAGTCACTCAGTCATCCAGCCATACGGGCATTCTTTGTTCGCCAGTGTCACAATGATAAATGAATGCATTTGAATAAACTATTTGCACTATTGCTGCTGGCTGGCTGGCAAAAGTTTTTGTTGCTATTGCTTTTGTCATGACGTTCATTGCTGTTGTCATTATTATGGCGTTCCAACGACACAAGAAACAAACAAAGAAAACTTTATGAGAGAATTTTTACAAAGTAAGCATGTGGTCGCCATTAATTTATTACATTTACAAATCACAAGCAAATGCACATTCTAACTCACTAACACTAACTGGCAGACCGTCTGTCAGTCTGTTTGTTGTATGCATCCATTCGAACCAAATATATGAAGACAAAATAACAAAAACCTTGAATTATTCATTTCATGTCATTTGTTTTAAACATGTTGCAAAGTAATTATTAGCATTTGACAGAGAAAATTACAAAAACAAAATTGTTCATACAAACTTGACTAATTTTTATCTTCGTTACTTTTAAGATGAAATGTGAACAAAGTCTTTGTTAATTGAAACAGCTCAGAGTTTGAAATTTTGTTCAACAGTAAAAGACTCGGTAACCCCAAAAATACTTGATTACGACAGTCTCGAACAGAAAGGCCTTAAGTTCCATTTTTTACAAAATAAAGTTTTCCAGTGATTCCAATACGTTTCACTTAAATACAGCTCATCTCAAAAATGTATTGCAATACTTTCATATATAACGATTTTAAAATCGTGTAGAGTTACAATTGTATGAATTAACTCCTTTCTGCTGGACACCAATGAGGCACATATAAACACACACATATTTATTTCTAATATGTAATTATAAAAAAAATATTTGGCAGCATATTGTAACATTAAAGAAATTTTATTATAAAAAAATTTTATTATACAAAATTTCCCATTGACCCGCAATGAATTATTTCTGTATTCAATATTTTCCAAGGGAAAAGACTTGCATCAATACTCGCAGAACTTGTCGAATCAATGATTTTTCTTAATTAACTTTCCACAGTCTTCTTTTGTATTTACTACTCATTATTTTCAGTTCATTTACACTTTTATAATATCATAAAGTTTAGATTCTTTTTCATATAAATTTCTATCAACCACATTAATATTTCCCAGGGTATAAGACAAATAGACAGTCTGATAGACAGTCATCGAATTGTCGTTTGTTGTTGCATTAACATTTTACAAAAATTATGCATATTTAAAATTATTTCTACCACATTTGCATTAGAAAAAGCACTAGATATGTATTTTGTATTAAGTACATTTAAAACAACAACTATAACAACATGAAGTGTAAGTTAAGCTGATACGTTCAGAAATGCACTTAGTCTTGGCAATATATTTCAGTTATACGAGTGCATTTGCTGTGGCTTATGAATGCGATATAGACCTGTAGAAGCCATAAAATGTCTTCTAATAATAAATTTAAATAGACAGTTGCAGTTTGCAAACAGTGTAAGATGAAAGTTAAAACATACACAAAACTTTTAAAATTTCACTCGAATTTTATGATATTCTGTTACTGCAGATAATTTTAATGCAGTGATGTTCAGAATGCAGGATAAAATTTATTTTGATACAACACAATTAGAACAATAAAGCGGAATTCTTCCCTTTAATAAAGTAAATTATACATGCAGGTATAAACCAAACAGGAAATAAAATAACTTTGTTGTTGCTGTTACGCCATACTTAAAACTTTATTTTGCCAGTCTTATGCTAAGAATTTATTTATGTTGTGCATATCCCCATAAAAATCCTTTTAAACAACAAATGTTTCATTAATGTGACTCATAAGACAATTAAAAGAGCTCCACGAAACGACGTATGTCGTAAGATCAACAACAAATAACGAATCACTTGTCTTTTGAACTCCCAGAATCTGGCTCATCAGCCAGTCTGACAGCTGAAGTTTAGTTAAAAAAAAAAAAAATATATATATATATATATATATATATATAATTTTTCATTACCTTTCATGAACTACTTTTGCTCCGCACTGTTAAACAATTCAAAATATGCTTGCCACACAATTCACTACAAATGTCCACAACGTGTATTAAATATGCAAAAAAATATCTACGTTTTGTTGCTTCTAGCGAAAGTGATAGACACCTCAAGTGCTATAAGCATTGAATTTTACTAATTTATTTTCATTTGTTATTTCTTTTCTTCTAAACATTTAAAAATGCATGAGTTTAAAAATTTTATTAAATGTTTAAAATTCCCTCGTACGTACTACGAATTAGTCTTTTCGTGTTGGCCCTAGTTTTCGACATAAACATGCATATTTATAAAACAAAAATCGGGAATGCTTCATTCCCGATGTATTCTACTGTTGCTGTATTCCTTCTTCGCGCAACAAAATTTCCACTATTTATGAAACAATATTTAAAACAGCACATTATTTACACTTTAAAGCTAATTTCTTTTCTAGAAAAGTGTGCAAAATTTTTTACACTTTTTAGCAGAAAATGGCAACATTCCGATTTTTGAAATAAAGAAATTTATTAGAAATTAATCCGACATCACTTACGAAAAGTAATTTCTGTTTTAAGACTCCTCCAAACTTCCACTATTTACAAAACAAGTGAAAAAATGTTACATACATGTTTTCCAGAAAAGAAAACGCTATAAATCATTTAAATTGCAACACAAATTCTATTTATTTTAAATTAAAATTCTATCAACTTTTATTTCATATGTAGGCTTTTAAAATTCTTATTCCTTGTTTGTATATAAATGCTTCTTTCTTGTTTTGCATTCACAACGCATTGATAGCGGGAACACAAATATCCCCCTTCATGGTGAATAAAAATTTCAAGGAAACAGACAAGTCACATTTTATTTGCGACCAATAGTTTCGGAAAAGTTGTGATATATAAAAAAGTTGCTTAAAATTAAGCCCATTCTTTCTTTAAACAATCAAGAACGCTATACAACTGTACATACTTTCCAATATTAATCAATTACTTTTGATCTCTTAATCGAGTAAAATCCAATAATTCTAATTAAAATTATTTTACAGTACAAAAATAATATAATTTTTTTAAACTACTTTTTTGCACAGTTTGACCCATTGAAAACTATTTCCCTTAAGACGTGAATTAAGTAGTGAGTTGATATACTTCTCCAAGCTAGTGGAATAGTGTGAAGTCGAGAAGTTTACTTTATTGCTAATAATCTTCTCTTTTTCTATTTTTATTAATTCTCATTGAGTTTGGAAACATTTGTGTTTTACTTTGAAATTTTTTTTTTCTACTTAATAGGGTAACATAGTTTTAACAGGATCATAAATTTTTAAATCTAACCGCTCAGTACATTTTATTACATCACTTTGTAAATATATAAAGTATATATAAGAATTATATATTAAAGCAGATAATATGTATAGCAAAAATAGAAAAATTAAATTGCCAAAATATCTGAATATGCACGGATATAAAAATAAACAAACTTGCGCAATACATTGACATTTTATTATGACGTCAACTGACCTCATTTGGGAATATTTGCCAAAATATGTAGTAATAAACAGCATAAACTCTTGGACTGAATAATTAGTGGCCTTCATATGTTCCAGCACTCTTTTATAACTTTTATAATGTTAATTCAATGTTTTCTTTGGGTTTGTCGCAAGATTTATATACCGCTTAGAAAAAAAGGCAAACATTAAATTATTTCAGCTCTTTTGCATATTGACTTTGTAATAAAATTCTGGCGGCATCACTTTGACCCAAAAGCAAATATGTGTACGATAAAGTAAATAAGACATAAAATGTAATATCTGAAACAAAAGCACTAAAATATGTTGTTTATTTACAACTAAATAAACTTTAATTTACAATTTATTTTTGGAATAACTAAATGAATTACTGTCCCTTTATAAACTTTATTATTATTTTTTTATGTGAAGATATTATTAAAATGTAATCTTTTTAGAGCAAAAGTACTTTTTATTTTTATCTTTTGTAAATAAATTGTGTACATTTCTCATTTTTGTGATCAAGATATATATAGAAATATTTTCATAATTGTATAAAACTCAAAGAGCACAGAAAATTCAAAAAACAACGAATTTCTTCAACTGATTGCACTAAACATTGAGATTTATATGAACTCTCGAAAATAATAATGTAAACAAGGAGATTATAAAATTTTTAACAACTTAATTATCTTTTGGTCTTTTCTTTTTTAAGCGCAACTTTGAAGTCTTTTTACTTTTACTAGGATCGCCAGCTGATCTCAATTCGACCACATGACATTTACAGTTAAAATAAATTTCTACATCCGTTTCTGTTTTCCATTTCAGGTTACTTTTAATTGTTAGACAAGACATTTTAAGAAAACAATAAAAAAAAGATTTGTTTTCTTGCAGGCCAGGTGATAAATATTGTTTACATTGTTAATATCTACACAAAAATACCTTTCAAACCATATATGTTTCATTTAGATTGATGAATGATAAAATGGTTAAAAGTGTACCACAAAAAAAGGGTGTCAATTGCATACATGATGTCTATGCACATTGAGTAGAGTTATTTTATTCTTTCACTAGCATTGTTTAGCCCAACACTTTGAGCTTTAATTTAGAGTATAGCATGTATTACTATGGGAGGTAGTACGTTTATAGCAGGTGTTAGAAGACATGTTTACATTTTCAATAATATGACCGCTGCAAACTCTTAACAATATTTATAGTTCTTGAGATGTCGATCTGCAAAATTAAATTTTATTAATATTTAATGTATAATTTAATTATTTAGAATTGCTTTCAATTTTTATATTTCCAAAGTTCAGTTTTTTATACATTCAAATTAAACCTTTCACCTTTAGCACAACAATAATTAAAAAAAGTGCATTTTTTAAACAACATGTAAAACTTAATTTATTTTTTTGAAATTTTAAATCCGACACGCAAACAAAACATGCAAAAGCATTTGCTTAAGGTTTTGCCTCTTATGAGTGAGTATTGCTCTGAGTTTGTATATATTTATTTATTTCCATTTTCTTATCGCTTTATATTTATATCGAAAATACGAAAACAAAAATGTTAAGCAAGAGTCGTAGTCGTAGTCGTAACGGAAGCTTTTTAAAACAGTACGGTCATATTATTTCATCTTTCTTAATTAAAAGCTGAAAATAATAGAATGACTTTCTCATTTGTTAATGCTGTAAAACTACTTCCTTTAAGGATGTTAATTAAATTGCAAAGTTTTCTAATTACTAGGAAGTGTTTTTCCAATGTTTTGTAGAAAAAGTTTTTTTTTTATTTCTACGCAGTTGTAGCAGAGAAAAGTATATGCGTGTATAAACTTAAGAAAAAAAGTTGCCATGACGCTATTTGAAAACTATAGAAATAAATGCTGATAATATTCGCAATTTGTACAATAGTTTTTAAAATGTCACAAAACAATTGCTTTAATTTTGCTAAAATCATTTCACAGAAGTGCAGGGTAACAGAATTACAAAAGATAAACATTTATGATTATTTGTGACAGATTTCTTAAAAACATATTTATCATTTAACTCTTTTAAATTTTCTCAAATTTTTTTTTTCTTTTTTAATTTTCAATAAAATATTAAATAAAGGAATTTGAAAGGTGATTTTTTTGAATAGATTAACTAAAACAATTTCGTATATAGAACTACAATTAAATATTTAAGTTTTACTTTTTCAAGCTTTTTTCTTATAGAGATTTATTTAATTTATCTACGATTTCCCCTACACAATTGAAGGGGAGTAAGCGATTCATTATTTCAGTTCATTGATCATTATCTAAAGTCTATAATTTGTAGTCTGAAAAGCTATAAATAAAATTAAAGTAAAAATGGAATAAAAGTATTAACCAGGAGCAGCAACATGATTTATAGCAACAACTTTTGACAAGTTCAGTGAGTTTTCTGCGTCAATGACCAAACAAACGATGATTTTCTATATTTTATTTCAATGGCAATTCAATTAAAAGGTGTTTTATATGGGGGTAATTTTTATCATTTCAGATTAAATTTGGTCTGCTGATCATTAGTTTTGTTGTTGAAGTAAATGATTGTGAAAATAGTACTCCGTAATCAATCACCCTTTAAAAATAGTTCCACTAGGCTACATTTCGTTTTATTTTTAAGTTTAAATATTTTTTAGCCAATTACTAGTTATTTAGACAACAAATTACCTGCTACAGAGTTGACTATCTATTTAAAGTTATAAGTTTTTTTATTGTGTAACAACTATGAAAGTTTGTTACGCGTCTTTAGAAATTATATGATGCTTTTGGGAGAAATCGTTTTAAGAACTCAGCTCGCCAGGCAACAAAATGTTGCATCGTGTATTGAATTTTCAAAGTTTTACCTTGAGATGTGTCGTTTTGCGGCACTGCTAAAATCATAAAAGCTAAGTAAATTGCATGAGCTTTTATTGAGGTTTTAAATTTCGAGAAGTTAAAATTATACATTTTCTTTTGTGGCTAAACGAATAATTTTTTTTTGAAGGCTTTACTAACACTTACAAAAATATTTAGAAACATTTTATTTCAAATTCTTATGATAATTTCTTTTTGATTTTTTCCAAATAAAAACCAAGCAACAAATCTTTGAAACTTTTGATATTTTGGTTTTGTTTTCCATATGAATCTCAATTATTCGACGTGGTTAATCAAATTTGAGTTTTAAGGCAGGCCTTTTTTTCAACAAAGAAACTCTGTTTAAAAAAACATTATATTTCATTTTTATAGGTTTAGTGCTGCTTATAACTTAAGATTATTATTGCTGATTAAATAATAATTAATATAAAATTGCGTAATAAAATATTTGATAAGATCATTATCAAATTTTGAAATGAGCATCGTTCTTTACACTACGGTCACATCAAATATGTAAAATAAAACTGAATTAAAATTTTAATATGTGGTCAATATCATTTTCTACAACTTCAAACGACAAATGACGTAATCTAAAACAAAAAAGCAAAAAAAAATGCAATAATTGTCATAATCTCAGCAGCAAGTAATAAAACATTGAACCATAAATATTGCAGTGGGTGGCTGACGCCAACTTGATTTTGACTTATAAACAAGTTCTGATAAAAAGTCGTTATTTTACTTAAACAGCTCAATATATTTTCTCAAGAATACTAATAAGCGAAATAATTCCATTGTTATCCGAATGTATGGTGCAATAAATTTTTATTTATGATGGAAAAGGGAGCATTTTTTTTTCTCAAACTAGTCAAATTGTTATTTGATTGGCTTTTTATTCACACACACACACTTGCCACAGAACACCCTCGCTCAAAGCATCTTCTCACAAGCCAATACAAATTGGCTGAGAATTTCTTATCAGCCAAGGTCAATTTCATCAAATTGTATACATCGAGAATGCATGATATTTTGTAGCATTTTCTGTTTATTGCCAAAACAAATCAAAATCAAAAACAAAACCATCAACAAACTTGAGATTTTTAATCGATTTGTTTTTTCTTTTCATTTTACTTTGCCTGCAAGTTAATCTTGTATCATAATATTTTTTGGACGTCAGCCAGAAATTAATTTAAAGAAAAAAGCCAAAGAGAAAAATACGTAAATTCAACTTTTACAGAAACCAAAAAGTCGATCATGCAGCAAAAGAAACTGCAGAAAATCCAACCAATTGAATTGAAGTAAGAAAAAAGCTGGTAAACCATTTCCAAGGATTTTCTCCAACAAGCCAGTGCTTTTGTACCATGAAGTGTTACACTAGCGAAAATAAAAAGCCAACAAGCAAACAAAAAAAAATAATATGCGCACGAGTTTATACAAACTTTGTAATTAAAAATGTATTAGGCAACAGTTTTGGTTAAATGAAAACATGTTGAAATGTTTGCAACATCCTTTAAAAAATACACAACAAATTAATCCAAACGTCAAAATGCGGCAAACGCAAACTTTGAAAAGTTGTAAGCAATTTTGACCCATTAGGAAGTTATTCTTGCGGCTTAATTAGGAAATAAAATTCCCTTATTTAAGTGGAAAGCATAATAAAACAAAAAGGCTGAGTGCAAAAATTAAGGGCGTTCGGTCGGTACGTGGAAAAGTTACGTTAAGTTGTCCTGAATGTATCAACTTTTTGGGTGAACTTTTTGTATGACGCAAAAACAAAAGTTGACAGGAAAGCTGTAATTTTTTTAGTTTCATATCAACAATTTATTGCATATAATGTTTTTATGTTCATACATTTTCTTTCCTTAACAATTGTTGTGAAACGTGAGTGACAATCAAGCGGTTAAAGGACATTCAATGAGACAAAACTTGAACACTAGAAAATCTAATGATACACTCAAATTGATATAAAATCTTCTAACTCTTTTCGTGACTGGCGGAGTTTAGAGAAAAACAAACACTTATAATATTACAAACCACTCGTTTTCTTACGAGTGGGTTTAAAATATATTTCTCGAATATTTTTCAACCTACAAAAAGTGATTGTCCTTGCGTTATCGAAAGAACCATTCAAGCGCCTCAGAAAAAAATTTTCCCTTTATTCTGTGACTATTTGACCACTTCTACATCACGTCAACACATATTCTAACAGAATAATATCCAAAATTTTAAAAATTTACGTACTCTTAATGGGCAACACTGGAAAACTGCTAGCAGACTGACTGTTCTCTGAGGCCTAGAAAATTAGCAAAAGGCTATTAAAAATGGCCAACAGATGCATAAGAAGACCAGTTGAGTACTTTGCTTTTCATATTGCCTTAATGTGACCTTCATAAATAGTTACAGAATGCGAGAGATAAATATGTTTTAATTTAATATTTCGAATAGGTAAAAATGGAATTTACTTATTACAAATAAATATCCTTCAAATTACAAGCTGATCTATTTGTTGAAGTTCTATTGAAGTTTCTTAAACTTTTAGCCAGAAATCTCTTTCACAACTAATCAGTAGCCTGCAAATTTAATGTCCTGTACCACTTTTATATACACAAAAGCTAACAAAATATTATAGTGTTGTCAATATTTTTGCGTTGAGCCCCACTGTGCACAAAGGATCTAAATTTAATTGGTGAAAATGTTAATGCTGCTCCAAAATTATTTTAGCAGACCATTTCGAATTATAAATTTAAAATAGTTATTCAACGTGGCATTCCAAAATTGAAGTGTAGCCGCATTAATTTTTCTTTTTTCCACTTTTATCCTTTATAACACTGCTGACAGTAAATAGACCAACAAAATTGTATGACGTTACACAACGGGAAACAATTTTGCAAGCATGTTTTTTTTATAATTTCAAATTTATTTTGTTTTGTATACTTAAGCATGTACATGACAGTTTCCAAGTCTCTTGACTTTTTATATGCAACATTTATTTATTTTTATTTTTCAGCAATTTTTTACTATCATTGTTACAACTCCACATACATAATTAAGTGTAAATATGTAAAGGCATGCTATATAACTATGGTGACCACACGTTCAGTATTATAGTGGACAGTAGAGTATTTTAGTGTCTTCAATATATTTTTTAAACACGTTATATTTACGCTTTTCTACTCTTTATCAAAAACCTATTAGAAAATTTTAACTATTTGCATAGAGTCGTACACTTCTGTTCCATTTATTAGACTCACATAAAATATTTATTAACCCTGGATGCTTACTCTTCATTGTTGTACATTAAGATTACTTTTTACTCTTGAAGAAGTGAACATAAAATTCACGAAACGTCGGGACAAACATGGAATAAAAATTTCATTTTTATTTACATAAAACACGGTAGGCCAGTAGGATTAATTACTTACAAATCCAATATAATTTATAACAAACACAAAAAAATTATTTTTCGTGGAATCGACGAACAATTTTTAAAAATAGTTCTAGCAAAACAAATTTTCAAGTTGAAAATAAACAAAAATGTTTTTAGTTAAGTTAATTCAAATATAACGTAACAAATTTTTTCGTGGATTGGACAAACAGTAACCATCCAGGGTTAAGCTGGACATAACATGAAATTGTAAGACTACGAAAAGGTTTTATTATTATTATTATATTTTGATAATAACATGTGACATTTTATAATTTTTCTACAATATTAAGAAAAAAATATATTTTTTTGATTTCATATTTAGATTTCTTGAGTAAAAGATCCACTTTATATTTTTATTTAAAAAAACACAAAGATCTTATTCTTAATGTGATAAAATGTGCGCTCAGTTTTCTTATAAAATAGTGGTCACCGTATATACATACACATATATAACGCTCAGAGACAATAACAACAATAATTTATATTACAAACAACACAGCGTTGGTGTTGTTTGGTTGGTTGGTTTCAGCCACATTAATATATATGAAAACAACACTGTTCATATTTAGACCCAGTTCTGTTTCGTGTGGGTGGTTTATGGGAAGTACAAATTACATTTTTTTTTCTAAAATTTTGCCAAAGTTTGTTACAAGTTTAAGCAAAAACTTCGCCACAAACAATTTTCCCCGTTTTAATTGTATGGGCTGGGTTAAATTGAATTGTAAAACATACATCAGATACAAGTATCAGCTTAAAATATAGTATTTACATAAATAATGAGAAAGAGCCACTAAAAAAATTTTGTGCAAAATATGTTTAACATTAAAACAGTTTGGGTTAAATTGTTAGGGACACTTTACGCTTATCTGAGTATTACGTTCCGTTCTATTTATTTATAATGTTCTCATGATCAAACAACTTGACAATTTTAAAGTGGGCCTATAGCACAGCACACACATAGAAAAAATAAAGGCAATTTTAAAAAGATCTTGAAATTAAATTCAATTAAAATTAATAGGCTAATGCTCGTAACGTATTTTTAATTCTTAAGGACAGAATAAATATTTCAGGGCACAGGGAAAATTTACCGTCAAAGCGCAGAACAGCTGTTTTCGAGGTCCGCTACACTTCCATCATCAGTGCTCATGTGTATTTTTATCTTAAAATTATTTGAGTTGATTGCAAGTTGTGTATAAAATTTTCATTTATCACATCATTTTTTAATGGTTCAGGACTTTTTTTTAAATGTTCATAATTCATGAATAACATGTAAATCGTCAAAGCGTCAATATATTGGCTTTCAACAATTGCGGCTGTTCTTTGTGCATATAAGTTACCTGTTTCTTAATAGAAAAGTAAATGTGTTTTACTTTGCCATAATCTATTTACATATAATATCTTTTTCCCCTTCTATCATATTTTATAAGAAATTATTAATCCAGCATTTTTATTATTGATTGATTTGTGCCACTGCCTGAGAGATGGAACAAGAATAAATGCATCGCTAAGCCATGCAGAAAATAGTAAAAAAAAAAAGAAATAAATAAATCCAAACAGTTTAACCAACCAGTTAAACATGATGCAGGCAAGTGTATTGAGAGCGAATAGAGGATAGGAAATTTGTATAGCAAAATATGAGAAAAAAAAGATAAAATAAAAATTCATTGAAAACACTTAATGGAAATCGCAGGCATCTATTAACACCGGAGAGAAAAAAGCTGCATTAACAATCACACATTTCAAACGTCAGCTAATAGATTCATCAGGTAAATATATTATATCGCTTAAAAATATTTTTTTATTTATTATTATTTTTTTTAATAGCAATCTGTTTATTTTTGTGAATATCTTGTGTTAAAAATAACATGAGAGTTTCATTTAAATTTTTTTTATTTATATTTATAAATGTTTATACATTTTTCCTCTATTTTCTTCTAGTATCTCTACATACATTTTCTTTTGTAAGTTGCAACGAAAATAAAATGATTTCAAGTTAAAATTTACACAAAAAGCTCAAGACTACGAGGAATATGAAGAAGAAGCAGAAGGACGGAGGCATGATTTATTTTAAAATTGGCGCCAATTTAATGTATTTTCGGGTTTTTGTGTGCAAAATTTTTTTTCTGCTGATGTTTCGTTGGCTAAATACACAAAAACGGACATTTTGGTTTATTTGCCATTCTTTTTTTCGTAAACGATTTTGTTGGCTACATTTCTAAAGCACACTGAGAATATACAATATAAAAATAGAAATATTTGTATAGGAAAAAATATAGATGAAAATAAGAGAAGAGTAACACGAAAAGACAAAATTATCTACAAACATGGTTGGCATTTTTTTCTTTTAATTTTAAAGAGACGACCAAAAGCAAATAAAAGTTCAAGGCAAATAGAAAGCAGTTTTTCATGAGGCATCTACTACATCATTATCATCATCATTATCATTATCACTATCAGCATCATCTCGCCATCAGCATGCATCTTCGACATGCTCAATTCTTTTTTTTTTTTTTTTTATTATTATTTTGTATTTATTTATGATTTTTCCACCTTTTACATTTTTAGATGATGTGGGGCGGATAAATATTCCACGTTGTGGTTAATAACGTGAAAACAACTGCTTGTGTTTTTTATTATTTCTCCAACTGTTGGGGAATTTTTAGTAGTACATGAAGTGTAAATATGCATGAGACTGATTACTAAAGCCTTTGTTTCATTAGTCAAACAGTCTTTAACAAAGTAAGCTCCGTTCTTTTTTTCTATTTGTACAAAATATTTTGTTAGTACAGAACTAATTTTTTTTTAAATGGGGGAACTTAGAAAAACTTTTTACTCTACTGCTATATAAGCAAATACAAAATGATATATTCTTGATCAGTAAACAAATTCAGGTTGTTTTCTATTACTTTTTAAATATTTATTTAATTCAAGTTGGTAGACAAGTTCTTTACAGACGATTCAAATAGAACAGCATAATAATTATTTAATTCACAGGCTGGCATTAACGTCGTATGCGCTCTCAAATCTCATAGTTGTGGCACAGCGTATTTTTTGTTGTTGGTAATTTTCATGCAAATGCGTTTTGATTTTACCATTAAATATTTTTTCTTTTTTAGTTTTCACATGCTTTTACCGCAGTCAGGTGTGGGAATATCCTGTTTATTAGATTGTTTAAAAAAAATCTTTTATATTTGAGATCAATAGCATCTGAAAACTAATTACTTTTAATATTAAATATATAATTCATTGGAATTGTGCTTTCGAAATTCTAAAAGAGAAAAACTTAAATTCCCACACCTGGTTGAAGTGATCACATTGGATTGACATCTTCAATTCCTGATGGTTTAATTTATCTTGTATCATTTTTAATAATAAAATTTACACAAATAGAAACTAGAAACATTCAATTAACTGGTAATAATTACAACTGGTAATATATACAATATACATATTAGCACTGATAATGAAACTGTAGTGGCTTTCGAAAACAGCTGTACTTTTCAAATCTGTTACACTTAAGCGCGGTACATTGAGTTCTTTAAGTTTTTTTTTTAATTTTATATTTAACCACAATTAAATACATAAAGTTTCGACCACCTTGCCATTATATCACATAGTAAAATTTTTAATAGAATTTTCCCGTTTTACTAAAATATTGCAACGTGTAATGGTTTTGAAGGAATACTTAGAAATGATAGTGAGTCTCGAGTTACGCATTTTAATTTCCATTCTTTTTTTTTTTTTCAATAATTTCTTGTACAAGGAAGGATTTCATACTTAAAAATTTCAAATAGTATTCATATACTTAACTATTTTTCATTTTATTTTTATTCTTTTGTTAAAGTGCACTAGAGATTCAAAGTGGTTTCCTCTTACCAAACAAGTGTTCGAAAAGTATCCTGGCTAAACATTTTTCATTTTCATTATGCTGGTGTAAAAGCAAACATGTAGAACAAAGTAAAAGCAAACAAAGTCCTGCTCTTATTGTACTTTTTTATCAAATGAGGAGAGAATAGAGTAAAAAGAAACTTAAATTTATTTAAAAGGGGGAAAACAGTACTTAACAAAGAAATGAAATTCGAGGGTTATTTTGGATTTGAAATTAATTTCAGAAAACTTTAAAGGGATTCCTTTTTAATTAAGTTCAAAGAAATTTGCAACATAATCGACACAACAAAAGAATTATTTAAAAAAAAAATGCTTTTTGTACACCAGGCAACAAATAGCGTTTTAATTAGCTCAGCTAATAATAAATATTTGCACTTTCACCTCCTGTTTATTTTGTTGCACAAATTTAATCTCTCCATTCAACAATATGTACAGAAAATATATTAAATTAAATTATAAATGTGTTAAACAAACACATTTTTGTTGTTGTTTTCCATATCAATGCAAATTAGCATTTCCATTCAATTTTGCCGCTGAATTTTGTTTGATGTATTCAATAAATTATTTATAAAAAAAATCATTTGCTTCATTATAAATTTAGAAATAATCTAACATGAAATTCTTCGGTGGTAAACACAAATTCTAAGCATTTTTCAATTGAAATGTTAGCGAGAAAACATAAATGTTTGTCATAGTTTGTTCATTTCACGGAACCAAAATAGAACAAAGACATTTTTCCTATGAGTAACATTTCGCATTTATTTCTTGGTTTTTCATAAAAATATTCTGCCATGAAAAGTCTGCACGCACGTCTTACGATCCCATTTTATAAAAAATTTTAACACGCAAAGCGTTTGGAAACAATATTAATTTGAGTTCCTTAAAAGTGTTCACAATTTTTGACAAGGGATGTAGGGATTTTGCTACTAATTAAAAAATTTCTTATCTCAATATTACGCCATATATAAATCGTCATAACAAATTAATGGTTCAATTAAAGGACTTGCTTCCGGAAATATTGAAGACAATAATAGGAAATCGTTAACATTAAAATTTAAATACATTATAAAATTAAAAATACATAAAAATTAAATACATTTTAATAAAAAGTGAATGTACGACCTCATTGATATATAACGTCAATGGACTTTAATTTTCATTCTTTATGTTTTTTATTAAGAAGACAAGATTTTATTTTGATGTGTTCAAAAAAGTTTTAGAAAAATTTCAATTATATTTATGGCATGTATTTACAAACAAATATTTTGTTCTAAAAAAGTAGACTTTCTAAAAGTTTTATAAAAAAAGTTGTTTGATTTGTATTTGCATTTACGTTATTTTTGTAATGAAATAAACGAATTTTGGTAACAAAGGGAAGCTATTTGATAAGCTGAATTATTTGAATAAAATATATATTTTTATTTAAATAATAAACCCTATTCTAATAAAAACACATTTTTATGACGTCAATTGTTACTTTGCTAACAAAAAGAACATAAACAATACAATATTAATACAATAAAAATAAAACACTTTTTTACTTAAAAATACAGAAAGTAAAACTTTTAAAAAGAGAAATCTTTTTAAGTAAAATAATCGCCCGTTTTTAATAAAATAAAATTTTCAATGCAAATGTATGTTTTGATTAAAGTGATATTTGAAATAAAAAATTCCTTATGAGAAAGTGCGAAGTACCTTTTTAATAACAATTTTGTTTTTGAATAAAAAAATTGCACTTTTTTGACAAGAAAATACCTCTGAAAAACTGCATTTTAAATTAAAAAAATAATTTTTAATAAAATAAAAGGTATCAATAACCAAATACCATTTTAATAAAAACTATCTATTCAACAAACAAGTAGATTTTGAAAAGAAGTAAATTTTTTACTAGAAATTCTATTTTTTATTGAAAGTAACAAATTCTCCTAACAACAAGTAGCTTCTCAAACAAAAAATACATTTTTAATTTAAAAAAATTACATCTATACTTTCAATAGGAACTGCATATTTAACAGAACTTTTATTTGGAATAAAAAAAAGTTACTTTTCAATTTAAAAAATTTATTTTATAAATTTTGAATAACTTGTCAATATGTGAAAGCTTTCCGCAATACACGGTGGCATAACCAGCAATCAAAGTCCAATCGGCCTGGTAAACAAAGCCAGAGGACTGCGAAGGTAAAAAGTTTATATGTGAGATCCCATTCACAAAAAAAAACCCATTTTAAAATTGTATGAAAAATATGTCTCGGAAAGCTATAACTATAAAACAGCTGTTACCACCTCAGATGACAACATTCTCAGAATTCTCAAATCTTTTTCAATACACTTTATATCGTATTACCCGCATTTAGTTTTATCATGCCCCACCTCCTAGTAATTGACAATCAGTCAGTCATAAAAGTAAATTAACTAAATCAACAGCATAATAATGCCTTCCATATTGTATTTCAATGCCCCAGCATACTCTGCTACGTATGCACTCACTGGCAGAAAACAGACTTTTGTAGAATAATTACGTTAAATTTGTTTGTTGTGTCTCTTTTTACCAACACATACTTATTAGTGTGTTTCTATCATGTTGCCACTTCAACGCCTTTGCAATGGCAACAACATCGTATATTTTCTCTAAGAGCATTTTTTTTTTCTATTTATAGTTTTATCCTACATACCACTGCACAATATTACAAACTGCTGCTGCTTGTCAGTCATTTATTATAGAATGGCTTTTATTTGATAATCCTCTGATAAATTGCTGTACGGGTACGTTCTAACACATAAAGACATATTGGTAATAATCTTGATGTAGCGATGTTAGCAACAGTAATTATTAATTTTCTTCTATTTTTTTTTTAATCTGTTGAAAAACAGCACTAGAAAATACAACTTCAATATTCACTTAACACGAGTTGTTGTTTCAACAATTGCATGTTTCTAGCCCATTTGTGAATGCAACTACATTTTCCATCTCTGTCTAAAAGTATTTCTAATATGAATTAAAAAGAAAATAGCATTACAACCATTAAAGGGCTGGAAACACATGGCTAAGCTTCGCCATATGGTAGTCAATTTGGAAAAGATAGAAAAAATCTTGATTTGATTTATACATTTTCCAATTACATATTTTCTGTTTTGAACTCTACTTCTACTCTCTATGGTTTCTTTTTACTGTTTTATTTATTATTGATTTCTGTCTTAAAAGGGCGTATAAAGCTTTAGATTGTCGTGCTTGTACACACACGTACACATTGTCGCATTGTACATTCTTTAGTCTGGCTCCACAATGGAGGTCATATGGCTGGTTGACCATGTTTTATTTTATTTTGTTTTTGTTTTTTTTTTCTTGCTTGGTTATAATAATACGTTTTCTTTTTTACACACTTTTCTACTCAGAGGAAATGGTATTGTCTTGTCATTTCATTTGTTCGATTTTACGAGTACTCTATTACTTAGTCAGCTGCACTCACAAGCAAAATTATTTGTTAGTTATTGTACATACTGGATTGTTTTTGTTTTCTCTTTGCTAAATCTTGCAGGGTTTTCGGAATTCGTATAAAATAGTACACTGCGTTTTGACCAGCGGGATCGCCAATTAGGCAAAATATATTTTTGCGGTAAACAAAATGAATGTCAAGACATCCGTTATCTTTACAGCTTAAATTCACTGTTATGATATAATAATAGGTCTTTTCATCGGCAAGTTTCTTAGTGCAATTGTACATAAAAGAGATTATTTTTTCTCTCAGACTCAACGCAAGTATTATTTTTGTTACTTGCAATTCTTTCAACAATTAAACTGCATTTTTAAGAAAATGAGCGCTTTATAAAACAAGTTCCATGGGAAGTTTTCTCTTATAAACCTGTTATAAAGGTTATATGTTATTATTAATATTGTGCGCATATATTTTTAGGAGAGGACAAAATAAGGATGGATTGATTCAGGCTGCTGCAGCTTTTTATACAAGAGATCGATTTTATAGCACAAAATTTATCTCAATATCTCATTTCTTTAAATATGTAATTTTTGATATATTTCACTTAATTTTTCAAAATATATTTTGATTTTATTTTGGCACTAAGATTAATATTTTAAGTTTAATATTTTACTACTGATTAATTTTTTAGGATATAATCAAACTGCAAACTTAACCGAACAGACATACATATTTATTTGCTTTTTATTTTATTGCAATCTATCGCACAATTTATATCACATATTATGTCTTTGTTTTAAAAGTAATTAAAGAGAAGAAACACATTCTTTCGAATTCGTGATACAGGCAGTTATTTTATCCATACTACTTTTAACTTAAGTTGCATTTATCATGACAGGAATAATGGGAAAACTATTTAGCAGTATACTAGGATATAACAGCCACTGTTTTCGATGGACGCTGCGCAATTTTATCATGTATTTGGTTTTTATATCACCTCGTAAGTATTTGCTTCTTCATATCAATTTTATAGCATTAACAAACTCGGCTAGTACGAACTCTAACAAAATTATAACAACAACAAAGTTTCAAAAAACTAATAAAACAGTTAAGCTTTAGATAACAATTATTTGCTCTCTTTCCTCTCCAGAAACCCTGATATTAGAATTTATTGAGTGGGTGTTTGCATGTCGTATGTAAAATGGGAAAATAAACTATTAAATCTTATTTAATTCTCTTATTTATGATGAATATTTATTTGTATGAATTTGTTTAAACAAAAACTCATATCAGTTACTGGGGATTTATAGCCGCTAACAGAATGTGTACTATTCTTAACTATTTTATTGTGTATAAAAACAAATGCAATGCAACAATGCTTTGTTTATTTTAACAAAGACTCAATTGAATAATGTATAATAAACCTGTTGTTGTGCACTAACGTCGTTATGTTTCATATTTAAATTTATATTAGAGAAGTAAATTTAGAATGTTTGCATTGTGTGCACCCTTTCTAAATTGAGCGTTCGTTGAAGAACTGTTTTTCAAACAGTTCACAATGTTGCCTTTAATTTTAGTAACTGCAGAAGCATTTTATTTAATTATGGCAGCAACGAGTTTTTCGAAAATTAAAACAAACTACACTGTTTTCTGTGGATATATATATAAAGTCTCTCACGAGTTTGGACAGGCCAGCCACAATTTTAGCACTGGAAGGTAACATTACAACTGCCATTGGAGAGGAAAAATATGCCCAAAACGAAGGTCAGGCATTAACAACCTGAGGCATAGCCGCGGGCAACATTTACCTGAAATGCTCCTTAAAAGTAAATGGCAGGAAACCATTTCTTAACTCAAATAATTATTTGCAAACTTTCTACTTTTTTTATTTTTCAAATAGTTATGAGTTTTTAAATTCGTTCATGGTCACATTTTTAGTTAACATTTTATCAAATTGTAAATAACTTTTCCTGTGTGCGTCTGTTGTAAGTTTTATGATCAAATTCTATGTACTAAATATAAAGTTATGTTAACGAATCATCTATAATAGCAAACCGCTCATTATAATTAGTATAAAATGTATCTGCGTACTTACAAATGAAGTGTTTTTTAATCTAGTAATTTGATTTGATAAAAATATTCAATAGCACTTACCTAAAAATAGAGAGAAAATATAATTATTTAATAATAATATTATATACAAACAATGAGATATATTTAAATTTATTAATAAGAGTTTAGTTCCTCATCTGCTCAAAGCAAGGAGGCATGGTGTGGCCCAGACTTTTGTACATTAATTTTATTTACTAATTACATATTTCTCAGCAGGGAATAAGTAGAATAATAAATTCTTACAAGCAGGCATTTAAATGCGGTATTAATTCATTTCTGCCTTTTTTATTTTTATACAACAATTACATATTTAGTTTTAGTTTTGAGTGACTTTTGTTTGATTTGTTTAACTTTTTTTTATAATATAATTAAAAATATACTTCTCTTCTTTGCTGTAAACTTTTAATACATTTTGCTATTGTCGCTAATTGGTACTTGTGATTCAAAGTCGTTGACTTCTTGAGTTTAGAAAACAAATAAAAAAACGTTGCTTAAGTTCTTCATGATGAGTAATTTAAATAAAAACAAGAACAAACATTAACGTCTAAATTTGGTGTTTATAGCCTGATAAGAATGTTTAGTTTTCCCCCCTTTCAGAGAATTAAAATTTAATATGGATGGGTTTTTTGTTTGTTTATTTGATAAATTTAAAATACTGTTGGGGATTTTTTAAAATTTGTGTTATTCAATTAATTAGAGTAAATTATAAACGCACGCCAAATTAAGGGATCTTAATTGAAAGGCAGTAAAATTGGCGTGTAAGTGTCGAACAGCATAGGCGATGCAGCCAGCGATAACAACGCAATTACGTTGGCCCTTAAGAGTTAATTATGGGGGTAATGATCTCGCTACTATAAATACTATCTCAAGTTCACCTTTTCTAAGTAAAATTCTGTGATCTTAAGCCTTCTAACAATTACCATGTATAATAATTTTCTGTGGTGTCCATTAATCCGATATTCTAGTGCTCGCAAAAGCTATCAATCAATGCCAGGTCGTTCGTGATGAATTTATTTTATCGTGCAACTTGCAATTGGCGACTTAATATCAATAAGTTAATTATAAACAGCAGCATTCATGGGGAAAACCTCTGATGCAGTTTAGCAAACTTCCTCTCCGTTCATTAACTACAATTTTCTTATAATTATAATTGTCTAACAATCTTTTTTTTTTTTATTTGATATTGCTTGCTTTAGTGTTCTAGTTTGCCAAATGGTGCCAAAAGACATTTAAATTTCTACAATTTCGAATTAATTTTTATTATAGAAAATTACAATAAAGCCTGCGTTAATTTGCCCCCTTCAGTGCTACTTTACAATACTCTATGGAGTTACTAAACAACTATGCAGACATCCACTAAATTTTTAAACGATTTTTGTTTAAAACATTGTATGTGGAAGTGGAGCAAACAACTACAAAACAGCAAACAAGCACATGATAAATGTTAAGAGTAACTGCTATTAAAATTATACAAAGTAAAACGTAAATTTTTATTTGAACTTAAATTTAGTTATTTACTTTTTTTTTTGTTAAATTAAAAACGAAGACAAAAAACTTGTTTGCGGTAAATGTTGTTGGTGAATTATTTGAAAAACAACACAACTGGTTTTGGTATTTTTCAGATATTTCTTGTAAAACGAAACTGGATTTCTATGGTGTTAAATAAAAATGTTTACTTTTTTTTTGAAACTTTATCATCTTAATTTGACTTAACAGAGACAAAGAGGAAGTGTATTTAATTTCAAAAAATTGGCGACTTCCTAGTCTATTTTTGTAACAAATTCATATTTACATACTTTTAAACTAAACTAGTTACTTCCATGCATATGTGTGTGTGCGTAAGTGAGAGCATATCAGAATATATTGATAAAATAAAATTATTCATGTATTATGTACAACAATCTTTTAATCTAATTTTTTTAATCTAAAGTACTTTCCATTGCTTTGAGTTTTATTTGTACTTTTTATAATATCAAGCCATTGTCCCTTTGTGACCTTCGTGAAGAGCTTTTTTCGGCAAAAAAAAAAAAAAAAAAAAAAAACTAATACATTTAGTGAAAAAAGCATTTATACTTTTGTTCTGCAACTTTTCTTACGAGCACATTTCGTAAGTTGTTCATTGTTGATTTCAGTAACTTTTACTTGAAATGCGAGCACAATAAAATAAATTGTTTGGCAAAAAGTATTTTTCTGTTTGTATATAAAACAGCCATGTTTTAGTTTCAAAACGTAATGGGCATTAGGTGGGCTCACTACATAATTTTTAATAAAAAAAATTTATAAAACCATTCCCTAATCGCTATATATATAACTGACAGTACAGTTCAAATTAATTTTTTCTGTACACAAAAAAACGTTGTTACTGAACTTCCTTAATTTTATCCAGTAAAAATAACATAATCAGGATAATCACTCTTCGTAGGAGTCGTATTTTGCGAGGCATGCAAATCTTGCTAAAATATATATCAAGAGCTAATTTTGATATAAAAATTTTAGTTCTTAAATAAATACTCTCCCTCCTTCTCCCTCTCTCACCATCAACAGATGTTGGAGTTCCGTTTTCAAATAAAACTATTTTTTCACTTACAGTATACGAGTATGCCTGCAATAGAAGATACTTCTAGTGTAAATGGTCTTAATATAAGTATTCTTTATCTTGGCATTCAGATCATAAAAGTTAGACAACAAAAATTTTATATGTTAAAAACTTTAAATTGGTGACATACATACAATATCAAAGAAGTAAAGCCGTAAATATATTAAGAGACTTAAAAAAAAGTAGGTTTAAAATGTCGTCAGTTATAATATAATATCAAATGCGATTTAATTGTTTAAATGAATTAAAAGTACAACGTTTTAAATATAACTTTGTAGCTACATTTATTTAGAATGGGTTTTGTAAAATTATTTGTTAAATGGAGTAGCATTTGCTTTGAAATAATTATGAGGTCAGTATGAAAAAGCCACGCAACTTTTCACAAGTTATTAATACAATAACGGCTTTGCCTTTATAAATGCTGTAACACACAATACGTTAAGAAACAATTGTTCACATTCACACATTTAACTAATTATTTGCACTTGTAATAAATAAATTTGATTAAAGTACATAATAGATGGAATTTCACTCAATTATTTATTACCTAATGGTAGTTAGATTAGCGATAAAAAATAAGTCACGTTTTGCTATAAGACAATAAACGAAGTATAATAAAACAATTTGTCATTTTCAAAGCATTGAAGTCGGGCAAATATACGAAAAGCTAAATTTTATAATCAAAATTTAATTTTAAATACAGAAATCGAAAACTACTAAAGTTATACTATCTTAAAAGCATGTGAAATTTTTTGGCAAATCTGTATGTCGAAATTTAAAAAAGTGAGCAGATTATATGCCTTTTTTGAAGTTTATTAAAAGGGTCTGTCATTAAGCGCTTTTAAATAAAATAAAGCACACGTGATATATCATCAAAATTTTTGTTCGTTCAAAAGTCCTACTGATTCCATTATGTGTGAAAAATAGCATCGCTCAAATGCCTCATATATTAGGATGAATTCGACCGATGACATGGATTATGTTGGCTTTGAGAGCTGTTGTGGTTTGCGAATCAAGAAAACTCCAAACCAAATCGTACGATCTGTGTGTGTCTAGTTCACATCACGTGAGATGACTGACCGTGCCATCAAATCGCTTATGCAGAATATTTAAAATCCTCTAGTTCAGGGCAAAAGAAGTTGGTGAGCAGCAAACTGCAACGCTCTTCACAGGCATTCCTCTATCGCATTGCAAGTTCTTGGTTCAGTATGAATCATATAGACTCGCTCATTTAAAATGGGATAACGTGACCAACTGTCGTGTGGCAAGAGCCACATGGCCCCGCTATGACCCACGCAGAACACGGAACCTTCTGAACTTCAACAAGGTACGAATTCGTCAACTTGTGAATGTCTTAACTGGACATTGTAACTTTGGGACCCATGCGAGAAGGATGGGTCTAGAATACAATGACTTCTGTAGAAGCTGTAATGATGAAGAGGAGGAAGAAACAGTACTCCATCTTCTATGTCAGTGTCCTGCCCTGGGCGGCTTAAGGGCAGTGGCGTTGCGCTCCAGCTTCCTGCCGGACTTAGACAGCCTGGCGAGTCTGGAGCTGACTAGAATATTGGCCTTCCTAAGGTCCACGGGATGGCTTAATGCGGCAGAGGACGACTCGTGAGTGGTCCTTGCTTTAGGGTATCACATCGGGACCGAATCAACGGACCCAAGTGCATTGCTTAGGCAATGGCCCTAACAACCTAACCTAACTTAACTGCAACGCTCGCGAAATTCTTAAGCGCCCAGTTGGTAAGCCCTTTACTTATATTTATCAATCTCAAGGACGTATTTTTCATAAAATTAAAAGTTTTCTTAAATAAAATGTATTATTGGAGAAAGTTTTTTAACACTAAATTTCAATTTAATTTAACGACACTTTTTCCTCTTTATAAAAACGTATTATTGGGAAATTTTAAAACCATTTTTTTCATTGAAATTACTGAGAGATTTTTAATTAAATTTAAGTTTTTTTGTATGGAATTATCTAAATAAAACAAGAGTTCCTAATGGCTTGAATTGCTTTACTCAATATGAAATTGCGTTACTTATTGGAGGTTCTTAACTGACTATATTTAATACTTCGTCTTTCGTGAATACGAATTTAGAAAAATTATGATTAATTTGAACAAAATAAAATTCCTTTTGCTTTACTCCTAATTATCAATAAATAAATCTGTTCAAATGTATCTTTCCATGGAATATACCACACCTTCTTTCAGATCACGGAAAAAGTAAGAAACTTTTTATGTTCAGCAGCAATTTTGTCTTGATAATAGTTCACTCGCTGTTATTACCTAATCCAGCTTAAGGCGTTTCTCTGCTAAAGTTAAATTGAATAAACAAACAACAAAAAACTTGATATTATGTTTATATTTATCCGCAACGCATACATTTTCCATGCCACTTTCTCTTTTATGATTATGTTTTTAATTTGATTTAATATTCTCTTCTTTGCTTATAATTTTGCTTAGCAGCTGTTACACCGGAAGCTTTTATGGAAATATGTAACGTAACCTTGCCCTTGTTTCCTTTCTTGATGTCGTTGTTATTGTTCATAAAATGGCTTTTCGTAATACTAAAATTATTTTATAATAATTCTTGAAGTATGCACTCGTATTACTTAATTACAGTTAAGCACTCAGCGATTTTTTTTTTGTTTTTTGTTATTTAGGGTTTAAATTTTTCCAGTTGTCTTGCAATCAATTTTGGGACTTTGTTTGATTTTTTTATTATTTCTTTTGTGTGGCATTACATTTTCATTCATATTTAATTACCTAAGACCCATAAATAATAGACTGCTGATGAGTACAAATGCTGGTTTATTTTGCTTTCATGTGCTAGATGTGTTGTTATTAAGTATCATTCCAGTTACTAGTGCAGCAATAACAAAATTTTTTTTTTATTTTATTTTGCTGACTACCTGTTGTTGCTAACTAGTCTTTGGAAAATGAAGAAATAATATAAGTTTTTTTATTTTACAAGTTGTTCTTACATTACTCATACTTAGTATTTGATTCTTATTTAATAAATTTTCCAAACATGCAATTGAACACTTAATGACGGCTTATACACAGCACAATGCGTCATGAAGGTGTTTTCAAATACATGCAACAATTTTGGCTGCTACACGATGTTGAACGAAGGAGATATTTTTCGTACAATTGCATTTAAAACAAAATATTTGATTTTTTTTTTCTGTTTTACATAAAATTGTGAGATAAAAGAATTCTTATATTGCTCAAACATTATTGACGTGCTGTTTATTTTAATGTGTATTTGCGGATTAATCACACACTATAAGTTACATATTTCTGTTTATGACAGCAATATTTTAAATGTTTCGCATTTCCTTTTCGTCTTCAAATGTCAAGTATTGAGTGTCAGATATATTTTGATATGAGGTTTTTAGACAAACATAATTATTTTTCAGGTTTTGCCTTGAATTGTTTTCAACATATCGCTTTTTTTTTTTGGTAAACGTTATAGCAACACAAAATTAAGAAGAAAAACGTATGAGAAAAGTCAATATTTAAGCAATTATAACATTATTTTTCGATTGAGAGCCAAACTGATATATTTCTAAAATCCATAATCTTAAATACTTCAATTAAAATTTATATTTTATCGATATAAATTTATATAAATAGAAAATGAATTTGGCATATATTAATTTTAGAAATTGCTAAATATGTTAAAGGGAAAGAAAATTATAATTAAAATCTAATATAAAATAAAAGAGAGGAAGAATGATTTTGTGCAGATTTAAATTTAGATAAATAAAATTTACAATTTTTTTTCCTATACTTTACAACAAAATTAGATAAATCTTGATTTAGCCAAAGGAACTGTATTTCAACTGTAACGTAAGAAAACAGCTGATTGATTTCTTTATAGAGATGTAATGTAACGTAACAACATGACGTAACATTAGTTTCATTCCATTACACTTAGATTTCTTTCAAATCGATTCACTAAGCCTTAAGACGTTCTCAACTTCTGACAATATCAATCAAATCTTATATAAAACAATTTTTCAAAACTTTTCCATAGAGTTTTATATATCGGATATTTTCAGATAAAATGCTTACTAGGTGTTATAAAGCAAATTTAATTACACATCATTGTAAAGTGTTTGCTATGCGATAACTTCTAATAGAATTTAAATTAATTAATTTCCGTTTTTATATGCAGAGTGTTTTAATATTTGGTGTTCTAAATTTTTTATTAGTGCGTCTCTATAAACCATTTATTTATTGAGCCATGTGGTGGGTTTCTTTTCATTTTTATTTCCACGTCTCTCACTAGTGACGTTTGAATCTGTAGAACTACAGCTGCAACGGAGTGGCAGAAAGACGAAAATGTGTGACCTAATTTGAAGTAGAAACTACTTTTATTATTAGATTTTTTTTTTAAGCTCCAAGTTTTCATACGTAAATTTATCATTTGAATACCAACGTCATTCAGCGCTTGGAGTGGAGTGAGTAGATGCAAGTGTGATGCTCTGACTTTGAAAGCAGAAGAGTACATTTTGAGGTAATTTTTTTTTTGTATGCGACTGTATACACACTTATACGATAAAATTTTATTGGTGGCGTTTTGGTATTAGTGCACATGGTAAATGTGGATTCCAAAATATACATCTTCTGTTGTTATTTCTTTTTTGCACAACATGAAAATCATTGATATTTTTTACATCAAAAACATTTCTATATGCATTTTGGTGCCAAACACATTAGCAAATATGTATTAACATCACAACTTTTTTAAAGCATATAAATATGGTTGATACGTAAAGTGGGTTTATCAAAGTCGTTTCTCTTAAATACAACTATAAGAATATAAATAATAGAAATAATAGTAGTTCGAGTTTAATTATCTTAGAAATCTGTTTAGGAAGTTATTAGGGTCTTGATTAAATCTGTTTTATTTACAATAGGTTTGATTAACATGTGAATACAGATTTTATAGTTTGAATAAGGCATATTGACAATAAGTTGAAAATTTTACTATGAAAAATAAGAACAGAAACAGATAAACTAAATTCCTTTCTTTTAGAACAAATATTTTGTTTCAACCAAATTCTTATACACACATATTTCAGGTTTTACCAATAATAAAAAGTATTTCAAATGTTAACAACCTCGCAATTTCAAATAAAAATTAAATATTGACGTAAATTGAACAGTAATTCTTTCTGCATGACGAACGTGTCATTCGTTCGTATTTTCGGATTAACATAAACATTTTTTGGTATTTCAAAAGTGATATCTTCAACTCAAACGTAGTTTGCCCCTAAACATTTAAGCGTACTTTGGAATAGTTGCGAAATAATTGATCACAATTATTGTGTGGCACACCCTATATAAAACGTAAATAAATTTGATAGCTGAAGTGTGATTTTAAACTTTTACCGAAATTTTCATAATGAAAAACATAAAATCTGTTTGTAGCCATATGATTTTGTGAAGTTTTATGAAAAGCCTCGGCAAGACGTAACGAATTTTTTGCCGTATTATTATCACTCGGCATTATAGACAACTATTAACATACGAAACTTTGAAATATATATATATACAACTTTTTTTATTATATATAAATTTCATTTATATATTTTTATTAATTAACATAAAACTTATGATTTTAAGACCACAACGAAAATTTCTAATTATTGGTTTATGTGAAATTTCAATTCATTATGCACCTTATCTATACACGATTGTTTCGCAACACTAATTTTTACTATGTTTTTAGATTATATATTTTCACATCGCTGTTTTAAAAATTGTCAAATTATATGATTGTCTGCATCATAATCTCCTTCTTCCTACATGGTTCTCAAACAAACGAATGCTATCAAAAATTCACACGTTTTTAGTTTATTGTACCTATTCAAAAGGTAGGGGGGAAAACTTTTCTGCGCCATAATATTTGGACACTTTCTGTAATAAATACGAGAACATGGCACTACAAATTTGTAAGCAATTTTTTTTTTACAAAGTTGTATGAGCATGTTTACAAAGTGTAACATATCTTTATGATTTCAAGTTCGTTTAGTTAAATTTACGAGAGCAATTTTGAGAAAATTTTATTTGGTATTTGAGTAAAATTATATTACAATAATAAGTAAATTGAAACAATCTGAAAAATACTGTTAAATGTCATGATGTTTAACCACAAAAGACCTTTTTAACTTCAAGTTATGAAACTCAATATGAATATGAATATGAGTCATACATATTTGAATACAAAAAAAAATACAAAAACGTATATTAACAGACAAAATAAATAATCAAAAAGCAAACCAATATATAGTAAAATATACCTAAAGTTATGACTACAAATCAACTTGGAGGAATGTTTTTCCTTTTGTTTTCTGTTTTCAACTCGATTATAAAGTATAATTATACAAATTCACAACTACAAGACTTCTGAAATGGACAAACTTATAGAATTTCAATTAAAAAAGCTATTACACAACAAATAAGAACTGTAAAATGGTAAATCTTTTTATAATATTAAAGACATAAATGGACATTAAGGTTACGAATGAATTACATATGTAATTGAATTAAAACACAAAGATCCCTCAACAACAAATAATAAAAAGCGTAATAATATCTTCGATATTTGCCCTGATATACATAATAAATAGGGAAACCGTAAATATGCAACTGCATTTTTTATGATGTAAACCCTGGATTATGGGAATAAATTACGAGTATTTACATATCATGGTTTCGATATTGAAGTGTCCTGTAATTCACTCCCCTTTTTGGTGTAAAAAAATTTTAAAATGTCTGTATATTCTCTACTATCTTTAATTTAATGAAAAAAGCAATTAAGAGATAAACCTGTTAAAGAAAACGCCTAAAATTAAAAAAAAAAAACAGAACGCAAAGTTTTGAACACAGAACACAGTTCCTGTGATTTCAAGTCACTTTGATAAAATGTGTTTTTCAGAACAGGCATGCACTTATACATCTACATGTACATATATTTCTGAAATACTTTTTTTATTTGACAAAAAAGTTCTGTTGGAACGATTTGGACCCACTACTTAAATTTGCAAAGAATATCAAACAATTTAAACACTGTAAAATTTATTTACAAAAGTTTTATTTACTATTCAATGAAAAGCTCGGTCTCAAATCCAAAAATATTTTATATTTTTTCCAGCAGGAACATTCAAATAATACTGAATAGAAAGAAGCAATCACATTTATATGTATTGCTACGTCTTTACTCCTTGGATCTGCTTAATTCTGACTCGCTTTTCCAGGAAATGTACACATTCTACAAACGCGTTAATTACTTCAAGTCCGTCTTCTTGGCATTTTTATATATAAAAGTAAATATGTATTATTATAGCATGAATATTGAAAAATAATAGAAAAAACGAAAAGCAAAACTTTATTCAATGACTATATAACGACTGGCTTGAAAACTGGCCTTTAGCTGGTGCTTTGGATAGTTATGCAGTCTGACTTGTAAGACTATAAAAGTCATGACTTTGTTCACTACGAATAACAATACTGTGTAATAATAAGTGAACCAAAAAAAAAAACAACATTCTTTCAACAACACGCTGAAACGAAAATTCATACAACTCAGCCAACCAAGCAAAAAACCATATAGACAATAAACCAACCTACGAACAAGCCCTGCCAGTCATAGTCACAGTTAAGCCACATCCAAAGACGGACGGACAAATATCGCACACTCAATAAGGAATTCCAAACCTTTACGAAAAAAAACAAAAGAAACATGAACAACACAGCAAACATTATTCGTACTTGTATTTTTTTTTTTTTTTTGCACTTTAAAATACGTTGTGTTCACTGAGGCTGAGCCTGAGTAATACAAGATAGTGTTGTATGTATTACAAAAGTCATCTTCGTTTGACTGCCATTGTATCCGTATGTGAATGTGGTGACTCATTCATTAAAAGGGGTTCACTTAATCGAAACTCTTGCACTACTACGACCGCACAAATGACTATAAAACGCGTTTAAGACAAGTAGGAGATATCAGTCCTACCAAGCAACCTGAACAGGAAGAAAACACATGTACGCACTTACATTCAAAAAAAGACGGATTGTAGACGTCTACCGAAAATAGCACCGACAATTCAACTCAAAATACCATAATAATGTCAAGAAACCGGTTTTCGAATCGATCGTTCTCAAATTTGCACATTTATTTTAGCATTTTAGGAAAGCGATGATGAAGGATTTATCAAAGATCACAGCGTGGCTGTAGAGAGACCAGTTGTATGTACTACTTATTACACGCACATTCATACATTCGTAAATTATTTACCAATAGGATAATATTTACATTGTGTTAAAATTTCCAATAGAATTATTTAGTGGTTCGGAAATTCCAATTGTTTTTTGGAAAGCATTGCTGGGGCATGCTGTTTCTGTATTATATTTGACTTTATTTGTTTCTGTATTATATTTATTATTTCTTGCATGTTGTTAGAATAAATTTTTTTTTATGATGGAATGACAACGACAAATTTGTTTAAAGATACATTTTCACCTTCATATGCCAATTGGGAGAAAGAAGACTTATTTCATATCGGTGCAATGGCAAAATGTTTGACATAAAACTGTAATTATTAATAATTTATTGAAATACTTCATTCTAAACGTTTTCGCTTAATCCACAAAAGCTACACCTCCTTTTTTTCTTGTTTATGATTGGAGATTGACTAGAAATAAAATAATATTAAATAAAATGTGAAATACTTACAACACTCCTGAACAGCGAGTACACACAAATGAACCAATGGTCATGTTAACATAAGTTGGTCCTTTTTGGCCGCAATCAAAACATTGTCGATTTCCACCACCGGTAGTTATTAGCTCACGCAGAGCTTCAAGATATTTATCATCTTGTTTTTTGCGTACCATGGCCATGTTTTGCGCACTGTTGTTGTTATTCTTGCTGTTAAAGTTATTAAGAGTCGATGGTGGCGCAATTGGACTAAAACGTTTTATATCCTCAATTGAGGACGAAGGCAATTGAGGTAACCGTGTCGTCGAGGTTATAGGGTATTTTGTCGATGAACCCTTTGGAAACTTTGTGATCGATTTGGTATTTTCGTTTTTATTCGATTTGAATCTAGTACGGCGATTTGAAATGGAGCCGTTTTGCTCGATATAATTAAATTCGTCGTCGCTTGCAGAGTCGTTGCCAAAGAATTCCGTATCAGGCGGAGGAGAGGGATCCCGGTTAGTTCGATATGTATCCGTTTTGTTAAACTTTGTATTCGTTGGATAAATAAAAACGAACTGAATTTTGCTGGATTTAGTTTTTTATTTGATTTCTTTAATTATAAATATTTATCTATCTACTAATGCCTTTCTAGTGCAATATATGTATGTATGTATATATTGCACACGCTTTCAACGACTTGAACAAAACGAAAAATTGTAAAATTAATCCAACCAGTTGGGAAATGGATGAAATTCTATTTATTATATATTTGGCGCCACCAAATAGAGAAAATAAGAAAAACAATTTCAACAACAAACACAAGGTAATAAGGTAAAGGCCACTCTAGGATCTATTTTATTTAGTTGCTTTTCTTTTTGTAGCTGTGTAACATTAGCACACTTTCTGCAAAACACTCGCACACTTAATAAAAACTATATACAAGCATGTGTGTAAGTATGTACGTATTTATGCAATTGCAATAGAATTTACTTTTCGTTTTTCCGCTTTTGTTGGGATTTTCTTTGATCACACTTGAGCAATATTTTTTAGATAAAAAGAAAGCTTTTGTTTATACTTTACACATTTTAATAGTTGCCCGTTTAATTTTCTTTGTCAATTGCGTTTCTATTTTTTTTAACAAATTTTCACTGACACATAGATCTTCCTTTCGACAGAATTTCAATACCGCGGAAAACCAACAACCTCAACGGTGAGAGAATTTTGCTCAACTGAGAAATTTTATTATATTCCCGATATAACTCCGAAGCTTGTAAATCAAAAATTACAACGGCGTTCCATTTGACGTATAGAATACAGAGACTTTCTTAAAAATGCGGTTATTGAGAGTTAAGATATACTTATTAAAAACGTATGGTATTCGTTGTGAGCAACTGGCTATATCTATGTCACTTAACAAAGCTTTTTGTTTAAGAATATTGTATCGTTTAAAATAGATTTTTCCCCTGCAAATGGTGCATTACAAACCAAACGATTGACTCAATGACAACACATACTTATATACAATATATTTTGATTGTATTATACCCTAAGCACCATCTATTAGGCCCAGGCTTACTATTTTAAAAAATTTTGTTTCGACTCTGTACCGAAATGAAAGAAATGTTAGATCAAGTATTTGTGCAATATCTGTCAATATATATATGAATACATATCACATGAAACAATATTGATGTAGTGTGTATAATTTTATCTCATGCTATATATGTTACAATACTTACAACTCAAAATTCATACACCATGGCAGCACGTTATACAAAATTCTAAGTGTGGCACTATTCATTCCTTTCAACAAACAGATTTCTACAGAGCCGCTATTATACGAAAAAGTTCAACTCAGCCTTACTTTTGGGAAAATAAACAATACAATCTAGAAATAATGTGCATTTCAAACGAAAATGGTTTTATGAAGCAATTTGCAACAACTATAAATGATCAACACACTGAATTTGTTTTTCAACCATTTGCCAACAAATGGTTTCTATTAATCACACAATATGGAAAATTGCCAAACCTCTACAGTGTTAAGTTTGATATAAAACGAAACGAAGGTATTCCCGCTGCCATACAGGGACCAATTGATCATCCTAAGTTTCACATGTCAGTTCCTATATCAGTAACTTGCAATTTTGGTGCAGACACAGATGAAGTGCGTGGTGGGATACAATACTTAGTCAACAAATCCACTCTGAATAGATGTCCCACGGAATTCGTAATTGGCCTGGGATTAAAAGAAATAAACGGACTCACTCTTAAAGAAGTGGCTAAAGTTTTGAATGAAATCATCCAATAATTACTTTTGTAGAAAAAACGATACTTTTTTATTTCCTAAATAAATTTGTACATTAAAACGTGTACAAAATTTTTTTTAAAATGCTGTTTTTCTCGGAAGGAGAAATTTCAACATACACTTCACTATAATAGGTATTCTTTAGCTCCAAAAATAAAAAAGCAGCATTTAGTCCACGCATACGTGTTCCAGTCTGTCAATTTAATCGAAAAGAGCGAAACCCATATCGTCATCGGATTCCTCAGGTTCTTCTTCCTTCTTTTTCTCCTCCTTCTTAGCTTCTGCAGCGGGAGCGGCCTCAGCTCCTGCGGCAGCGCCAGCAGCGGGAGCTCCAGCTCCTACACCAGAACCAATGTTAGTGATCAAATCCTTAACATTGATACCTTCCAAAGCCTTGGAGAACAAACCGGGCCAATAAGGTTCAACCTCAACATTGGCAGCTTTCAAGATGGTTGATATTTTATCGCCCTAAAAACGGTAAATAGACAATTTGTTAACAACTGGAAACACTTTCAAAATAAATTACATATATAAGTTCGTATAAATATTGAAGATTTCCACGATACCCGCAGATCTTCAATAACAAACTTATATGTACATAATACTTACAGTTACGGCAATATCATCATCAACCAAAATGAGCGAGGCGTACACGCAAGCGAGTTCAGCTTTAGTAGACATGTTTTTTGTTATTTAATAAATGGTGCAAGTTGCCAAAAATTATGTGTAAATTTTATTAAATATTTGGCCTTAGCTCGATTTCGAGAACAAGCACACTTGTGAGAATCCTAAACCGGAAAGAAAGAAAAGAGGTAAACGAAAACCACAGGGAAGTTGGCTGCAAAATAAAGTACACTGTGCAAAAATGTAGCGAGAATTTGCTTACTACCAACACATGCAACCACGCACAAAATAAGGCAATATCAAACAATAAGGTCCTTGTCGATATTTATATATATGCATATATATATATATATATATATATATATATATATATATATATATAGGATGAAGCAAAAAGTTTAAAACATTACTTAAAGCAGATGCATATGACAGTCGTATGCATCGACTATAGCATAATACATTAGTGACATTGTAAATATTGAGATGAACGTTTTCATAACATAATGCTCGGACTCCACAAAATAACCTGTGACGGACTCAACCCCGAACATTATGGTTCTATTTTTATGCCAGTTTTTCTTGTTGATTTCAAAATAAGAACACACAAAATATTATACACATACTGTATATAATATCAATACTAATTATGGTAGCAGCTGTCATATGGTATTTAGTCTAATAAGTGCAACGCTGGAATAATGTATTTAACTGAATTATGAAAGGGGTGGTTTAACACAAAATGTAAACAAAACTGGCGCACTTTTTGTTTTCATCACCTCACAGACATCATTCCGTATATTGTAGAAAGGAGTTTTTTTTAAAGATATGTCCGAAAAAACTGACGCTCTAAATGATTCTTCGAAAAGTAATACTTCTGCAGAAGAAATATTTGATCCAGCTGTAGACAAAATTACGTCCATAAATAGGTTAGGCCCTTTTATAGCTTCAAAAGACAACGCTCGTAATACAGTATATTTCTCTGATATACCCCAGCTGTGTAAAGATGAGCCTTGTGTGCTGGGAGTGGATGAAGCCGGACGCGGACCTGTTCTAGGACCAATGGTGTATGGCATAGCATTTTGTCCCATAACAAATAAACAAGCTTTAGTAGACTTGGGCTGTGCGGATTCCAAACAGTTGACTGAAGAAAAGAGAGACATAATTTTCAACGACATCAACACCAAGGAGTTTGCAAATACTTGCATTGGATGGGCAATTGAAATTATTTCCCCAAATGTCATAAGTACTAGTATGTTTAAAAGATCAAAATGTTCGTTGAACGAAGTTTCCATGAATTCAGCTATTGGACTGATACATGCGGCCTACGACCAAGGTGTTAACATAGCTGAGGTTTATGTAGACACAGTTGGTCCACCGGAAAAATACCAGGACAAACTTAAAAAAATCTTTCCTCAATTTAAAATTACTGTTGCTAAGAAAGCAGATTCTACCTATCCTATTGTATCAGCTGCTAGTATATGCGCTAAAGTCAGTCGTGACCATGCTCTTAAGGTGTGGAAATTTCCTGAAGGTATTGAAATCAAGGATAATAACTTCGGTAGCGGTTATCCTGCCGATCCAGTGACGAAACGTTTTCTTTCTGAAAATATTGATTTAGTATTTGGGTTTCCCCGTTTAGTACGATTCAGTTGGTCCACAGCTGAAAATGCTTTAGCGGATAAGGCATACGAAATGGAATTTGATGAACCTGATACAGAAAAGCCTAAGTATGCTGGTACAAAACTAACCAAATTCTTTAAGGGTACCACTAAAACGGGAGAGATTAAAAGAAAAACGTGCCGTTTATTAAAAGAACGTTTTTTGGACAATTGTTTAGATTTTTAAAATTGATTTTCTTCGTTCGTACTAAGTTGTTTTAAATATTTTATTAATAAAAGCTAAGTATCTACTATATTTGAAATTATTTTTTAAAAACGCTTAAATTTGATGGACTATGGTGAAGACGAGCAATTATTGAAAGAACAAAATTGTAATTTATATTTTTGTAAAATTTAATGAATTTAACCAATTTTTAACATTTTCAGAAAATGCTTTGATATATCGATAGTTTTGAAAATTCATGCATATGATTTGAAAATAATGCTGTTATTTTTAATTACCGGTATGATAGAATAATTGGGTGACCACATTGTAACTCGAAACAAGTTATCAAATTTCTTGTGCATGAGGTAAAGCAGAAATTTCTTTAGCTTATGCTTAAAAGAATACAGTCCTGACACTAACTTAAATGCTACGAAATGTTCAGTTTTTATTGTTTACTAAATTAAAAATAAAAATTAATGCTTTATTCAGAGACCAATTAAAAGAAACCATCTCTGGGTAGCGTAATACAAGATGATGATGATAACGGCGCTGATCAAAATTTTCTTAGATCTAAAACGAAAACGCTGCCATCAGAAGCACTAGCGCCCACTTTTGTGCCTTTGGAATTCCAACAAACTTCAAATATACCACCCGTACCCTTGTAACTATGTACCAATTGTCCAGATTGAGTACTCCAAATGTGAACGCATTTATCAAAGCTTCCTGATGCCAAGTACTTACCATCGGGTGAAAAGGCGACGGAATAAACTGGCTCTGTGTGTTTTGTCAAAGTGTGAATACATTGACCTCGTTCCACATCCCACAATCTTACTGTAGAGTCAAATGATGCGGACGCTAAAAGTAAACTCGTATTCGGATTTTGTGTGCCTGGGCCTGTGGGCGACCACTTTATTGTATATATTTCCTTTGAATGCGCCTGCAAATCATGGCAACATTTTTCTCTCGTCATGCACCATATTTTTAAAGTCATATCATCCGAACACGATGCTAGAAGTTTGCCCTGTGGACACCATTTTATTGCATTAACTTCGTTCGTGTGCCCCTTAAACGTTTTGATGGGTAGTTCTGATCCCAAACGACACACATGTATACGTTGATCGGTGCTACAAGAAGCAAATGAGTTATTTGTTTGCCAATCAACATCAAGTGCTGGCGCGTTGTGGAATGAAAATTGTTGTGTACATTGTCCAGTTGATGCATCCCAAATTATGGTTGTTTTGTCAACACCAGCGGAAAGAATGTAATTACCACGTTTGTTCCATTTTAAGGCAAATATCGGACCCTTATGTTGACCCAATGTAGACGCTAACCGCCCATCAGTTTTCCATATACGAGCGAATCCATCATAGCTGCCAGTTGCTAAAAGTGTGCCATCGCACTATATACAATTAGAAAAAAAAGCGATAATTGGTATTAAAATCTTATATTAAATTAACACCTACATTCCAATCCAAAGACGTAACATCTTTATTACTTGGTACTTCTGCGCCTCCTTTTTGTATGCAGTGACGCAAAACCAATTGGTTAGGCGAACTCATAGCATCAGACATATCCCAAATACGAGCGGTACTGTCTCCCGATCCACTAGCTAATAAATCTCGCGATGGATTCCATGCGCAAATAAAAACTTCACTTTCATGACCCCTTAATACGGTGGCTTTGGATGCTGGTATTTCAATATCAGAGTCGATTTCCATTGATTCTACATTTCCAGAGCCAGTCGTACCACCAGTGCCCGAAGCTGTCGCGCTACTTGTGACTGTTTGAGCAGACGTGGGTGCAGATGCTGCATTACCGCCGGCTGCGGAGCTGGAACCACCGCCAGAAACTGTTTGTGCAGCTGTTGTTGGGGTAGCAGTGCCGGAAGAGCCTGTAGCTCCTCCAGCAGCACCTGCGGGTGGTACTTCAGTGGAATTTGTGTTACTGGAACTGCCATTTGTAGATGATGAAGATGTGGCGTCGTCTGCATTAGTCGCAGTGCTAGCGTTTGTTGCTGAATCAACTTTTTTATCATCTGAAGCGCTGGCCACTACAGTATTTGTAGCAGTTCCTCCAGCTGCGTTTGTACTAACTGTTGAGCTTCCTGTACCGGTAGCAGATTGGCCGGCATTACTATCTGCTTCAGTGCTTTCCCCTGCTGCATTGCTATTTGCCGCCGGCGCTGTTGAATTTGTTGAACACCCGGTAGCAGCTGTACTTCCATCGGGTTTTGCCTCTGATTTCACATTGGATGCAGCATTATTTCCTGACGAACCTCCTCCGCTTCCTGCAGCAGAGTTATCGCCATTTCCGGATTTGCCGGGTTCTGTTTTAACAATAGCCGGTTTAGCTTCAGGCATTACAGCATCTATCAGACTAAGACTTTCTATAGCTCTGACAGACATACCGTCCTCGCCCAGTGATAATTCAACCTCTGTGTATAATAATCCTTTCTGCAGAATTGTCAGTAAGGCAGCAGGCGGAACAAGAGCTCCATTTATATTACTTTGTGAGATATGGGATTCAATTCCAAACACAAACGCCGAATGAGTGAAGCCTGCAAATAATTTATACAATGACTTTCACATGGTTAGAAACTGTTTATATACTGAACTTACCAGATTCTTGCAAGTATCTGTAGACTAAAAAGTTTACTTCATCACTCGAGAAACTCATCTTACTCGCTTTAACTGCTAAAAATTAACAAGTTATTTGTATATACTGTAAATTTAAAAACTTCTTTAGATTTTCATCAAAATTATTTGCTGTAATCTCACCTCTATTCTTTTTATCGACTACCGCTCTCTCACAATTTATGGTGATGTCTTCATAACACTTATACCGCTTGTTGCAAAATTTAAATTCTATCTCGCAATATTTTAGTGAATAATTTATTGTTCAAATATACTGACCATTATTCAAAGTATTTAAAAAGTTTTTCAACTACTAGGGCATTTAACATGCTTTCGATAATATTATAAAGTACTTTGTTTTCGCCTTTTCAACACAACACACAGGTAACGCAATATGGCGTTTATTATCTTACTACAATTTGCAATTTCGGTATTATATACACTGAGAAAAAAGTTGTTCTATTTTTGACATATATCCAAATTTTGTTCTCACACCACGGAACTATTTCATCTGGCAGTGATTACTGTCAATTTGCTTTCCCGTTTTTTAATATGTATTGGTCCATAAAGCGAAACTGTTGCTTGAACAGATTCATATAACGTGAGGTATGACGTTGACATATATATGGAGGATACCCTTTCTAAATAGAAAAATATGCTGAAACAAAATTCCATGGTGTTAGCTACGTGCTAAGGTAACAATCACAGGAACATAGACTTAAGTCCATATACGGTATCAGTCTATCGGCCCCAAGCAGTTAAACATTACATGCGCAGGTGGTAGGATTGTATACCACTAAATATACTGGTTTTTGTGACGTTTTCAACTGACTACGCGCCAAGTAGGCCTGTGGATCCATGTTTGGAAACAAGGTAACAAGTAACAACACATAAGTTTCAATATACACATGCGTATGCAGAGATATAATGTCGAAAAGTAGGTAGATATATTCTTGATATAATTTCTAAAGGTACTAAAAACACAAGATACTACTTTTATATTGCAACAATGTGTCGTATTAAAAAGAAATTAAAAGAGATCTTTGACTTGTCATTCTACATTCGTATGAATAGACCGAGTGGGGAAAAAGTCAAACGTAAGAAGAAAAATCAATATAATTTTTCGCTGTATGCTGTGTAAAGGATTTTCAAGCAAATAATCAGAGAAATAATATTTTATAATAAAATCTGCTTGCCAAGTGTATAAATCGGTTATATTAAATAAATGAATTGTGACAAAATATTAAATAAAGTTAATATTTAAATATAGGATATTGCAACGCCCATTTCGAGGTATTACTCAAAAACGGTAGAAGGCACCGTGTATACTTAAGAATAAAAAACAGTGGAGATATCTGTATATTTCACTGAAGTAAAATATTTTTCAACTATATAATTAAGATCGTCGACATGAATTTGTTTAAACAAATTTTTTAAATATTCTAATTAGGACAAATCAAATAAAATTGTAAAATCGATATAAAAATGTAATGCTAGATTTCCAAAAAGGAGAACTATGTATTTAAGTAAGCAATTTTAGTGTGTATGTATGCGCTATTGTTTGTATGCGTTTTCACCTATGTGTTTTGTAAAGCTGGCTTTACAACTGAAAAAGTTTCATAAAGTTCACATAGGTAGTTTTTGTCAAAAGTATTACTTAATTATGTGCTTAGTTTAATTTCTTTTTCTTCAATTTGCGTTCGCTGTATTTATTGAGGTGTCCACAAAAAAAATTGTTATGTGACGTCGACATGTTATGTGCGTAAGGCAACGAACGTAACTAGTGTGGAAGAGCATAATTCGCAAACAAAAGCCATTTAATATAAAATATATTGCTTTAAATGTATACATAGGAAACCTATATAAAGTGCCGGTTGAAGAAAAACAAATTTAATTTGCATTAAATATGTGCTTAATCAATAACATGTAATAATGAATTGTTGAGTTATCTTTCGGTGCACATATATAATTTCCAGTCTTAGCTCGATGTTGCAGAGTTGCTTTTCTTATTGTGATAATAATAGTTGTTTGCCAAGAAAAGGTCATAATATGTTTTCAAATATAGTTTCTCGATACCAAGAGATAAAAATTTATCTATATCTAATATATTGATATTATATTAAAGATTATAGAATATCAATGAAATACCAGACACAATTTCACACATCTATATATATATATATATATATATATATATATATATGTATTTATGTATATATTATTTTTATATTAATGCTGCCAATCCCATTGTTTTTGTACTTACTAGTGTTGTATAGAATTATAATGTTTAATATTCGCCAATACGAGTATCTGCAACAATATTCGCGAATACGAATATGTATTATATGTAAAACATGAATATTTTTTTTATTGGCCTAGGGTTAAAGTCTTAAAATTGGTATATGGAAGCAAATTGTCTCCGTGCATTAATATTAAATTAAATAGGTTTGGAAAGGCTTTTTTGTGTTATATTTAAGAATGAACGAGTTCGCCGCAAGTCTATCAACAATTCGTCAATAGGCTTGTTTTAAACCGACTTTTCTGCGCAAAATAAAAAATGAAACTTTATGATTTTTATGTTTTTATCGTTAAGAATCTTGGGAACTTTTCTTAAATGCCAAATTACTGGTACCTAAATCATGTTTGGAAATATTTACATTTCATATGGTGAGCAAACATTTTGTATAGTTGCATATGTATGAAAATCCCAAACCAGAAATGAGAATAATTACAAGATAAATACGAAGATCCTTAAAAATAATTTGCTAGTGAACTTTTGGAAAATTAATAATATGCTATACCTGTCCATATACAAATCTTAAGGAACATGCTCTTCATAAATCGATTTCAAAGAGTTTGTTCGGCGAAGAGCAAAATTATCAAAAACTGCAAGGATATCCATTAAACACTTTTTATATATTTTTTTAATTCGAGTTACTTGTTGCTAATCTACTCTTGCTTTTATATATGACGTGTATTCTTTTCTGTTAAGCACTGACATTTTTTGGTAAACTACTTTAAAAAGCAACTAGAATGTGGTTACAAATATCCTAATTGCTTTTTAATTCAGAACAATTGTCCATCAGTCCTTTTTTCCATATTTTTAAATTTGATTTTAACATAAGATTGTCATCAGAAGCTCAATTTTCTCACTTGTATAGTTATGTATGTATATAAATACTTCTTGCAAACTACTAATTGTTAATTTTTCTATATTCATGAGCAGATAATGAGGCGGCTTTCGAAATATATATCCTAAATATCTTCCCTATATGGCTTCATCAACACTACTCTGAAAAAATATGCAAATAGGTTTTCGAATCATTGCTATCTGTGAAGTTTTTACAATGTTGCTTGTTTTAATTGAAATTCAACTTCACAGTTTTATTAATATAAACTCAACGTTTACACTATGCATACTGTAAAAAATGAATTGGTTATGTTAAATAAGAAATAAAATAAATCACTTGATTCAATTTAAAGTAACTAACGTCCACATCCAATTTCTCGTCATTTTGTTATTCCATTTATAAATATCTTTGTTGCTTATGACTTCTATAGCGTAGATTTTGTTGTTTTCGTTTGCACCATTCATGCAGCAAGTGATAAGAAAATTTAAAATGAAAAATTCTGTTATAGAGATTTGGTCGCTTGCTTATTTTTAGTATATGTGTGTATGTACTTATGTACTCGTATTAGTTGCTTACTTAACTATGTATTTTATTTTTTAATGAATTAAAAAATAAGTAACTAAAAAATATCGATAAAAATAAAACAAAATAAAATACCACATAGAACAATCAGTTCGAAATACGCCTCTAGGTCAAATAAAATTCGAAATAATTGCACATTTCATGTTTTTATAACGAAATAATATATGAGGAAAAGTAATTAAAATTATAGTTAAAGTATATTAAAATAAGACTTATTTGTGTATATTAGCAGTATTTGTAATCATTGGTTTTAAATATTTTACATATAAAATTTTTTTAATCGACAGGTCATCTTCTTCAATATAAAACGTTATCTAATCTACAGTTGAAGCAACACGGTCAACACCTCCTTATACAGGTCTTGAGACGAACAACCAAACTAGAATTTACAATTAAAATCATTACATGCTAGTGATTAATATCAATATGTTCTGGTGAATTGCCGGCTTGGAACCTATAAAAAATTAAATACACACTCCCATATTAACAACAACACTTGTTGCTTTTATTGTATTGTTTTATTGGTGGTGCCCTCTTACTGTATTTCGCTGCTGTTACTTGTTTGCTGTGCAAAATAATCTTTTCAACAATACATTAACTTTGATTATTAAACGCTTTTGTCTGCATTTATTAGCAGACACTTCTTGTAACTAATTGATATCATTTAAACTCTCCCCTAAAAAAGGAGAGTTTAAACAAGAACAAATCTTAATAAAGCTTTGTACGAATTCTCTTTCTAAGCAGGTTTTTATTAAACCTTAAAAATTAATAAACTAACTACTATGGCACCTGTAAGGGGAGATGGCATGCGTGGTCTGGCAGTTTTTATATCGGACATAAGAAACTGTAAGTAATTTTAACTACTCTCTTGTCTTAATTAAATTAACTATCACATATTGTACATCCTCAGTCGTTGGAGCACTAATTTGACTTAATTTTGAAATTTTTTATATAAATTTACTTGGCATTCTTCCTTTAGAAATTTCACTGTAGTCGAGTTATACAAGTTCCTATAACAAACAAGTATTGCTATCTACATGAAATTTCTCTTAAAATGTCAAATGGCTTATATTCTTATCTTTGTATCATAATTGAATTAAACAATTATTAAATAATAGGGGCGTAATATTACAAACATGTATCCAAAGCGTTTTAGAAAATATTTTCTCTTTAACGCCAGCTTTTCCTACTTTTTATTGTTGGCGCTAAAACATTCAATTACTATTATTCAATAGCTGATGTCTGCTGCATACATACATATGTACTGCAAATAAGTAGATGTACTGTCTCAAGTAGGAAGGCCCTAAATCGTATTTTTACGAACTTGGGTTTCTCAGTGATTCCAATACATTTCACACATTACACCTCGTTACAAAAATTTAGTGCAATATTATAAAAAATAACGATCTATAATTACAGTTTCTATTGTATTGATCACACAGTTTCAGTTATGTTTTGACTTTCCCCTGTAAAGTTACATTTATTTTAGTTAGGGCCTCTCTATTCGCGGTCAGCGATATGTGCGTGTATAAATATTTAAATAAATGGAAGGTGAAATCCCAATATGTAACTGATACTTTGTGGTTCAATAAGCTACCTTTACGTTTGTGGCTACATATATATATATATATATATATATATATATATATATATGTGTATATTTAGCTAGTTAAAAAATAGGAGTTTGATTTGTACAGATTCTGTTATTTCAGGAGGTGTTAATATTGGCAAAAATATTTAATCTTGTGAAGAGAGTTATTGTAGGTGATATGTATGATATCTAAAAACTTATCCAGAAAAATACCATGTAAATCTCTTTTATAGTCTTTTGTGCATTTTAGAGTTTAAAAAAAAATTTGGTTTTAGTTGACACCCACATCGTGTTAAATTAATTAGCATTATAAATATACCAACAGGAGAGAAGTACTTGCGAATAGCTTTAGATATGTGCAATTAAAAAGTCTAGTTATTTATTCAGTCACGCGCCGCAATCAATGAATAAAATTAAGTTAAAGATTAAATATATTAATAGTATATATTGTAACATATCCAACATGTAAGCTATGCTTTTCAAATTGTGTCTATAAAAAAAATATCAAATATTGAAAAAGCTTTGGTCTTAAAGTTCCAGTACATGGTTACATATGTTCAAGGCATGATCGGCTTTTTGAAGCATTTCTCAACATAAAGAGTTAAAAATATGTGTGAAAACTGATTCGGAGAGTATTTATTATTTTGCAAGATTTTGCATTAAAACATTCTTAAAAATGTTTGATAGTAAAATTTTTATGAAAAGTTTGCCAATTAATTCTCATTAAAACAAACAATAATGACTTTCATAATGATTTTTTCTTGAAATTGTACTTTTGTTTAAGGTAAAAGTAAAGAAGCGGAAGTTAAACGTATTAATAAAGAATTGGCTAATATACGTAGTAAATTTAAAGGAGATAAAACATTAGACGGCTATCAGAAAAAGAAATATGTGTGTAAGCTGTTATTTATATTTCTGCTGGGTCACGACATTGATTTTGGTCATATGGAAGCGGTAAATTTACTATCATCGAATAAATATTCAGAAAAACAAATTGTGAGTAAATTAAAATAAATTGTGTTACAAATGAAAAAAAAGGGAAAAATATTTGCTTCTCTCGTATTTCCAGGGTTATTTATTTATATCGGTATTGGTTAACACGAATAGCGATTTGATACGTTTGATTATACAATCAATAAAAAATGATTTACAATCTCGTAATCCTGTGCATGTTAATTTGGCCTTACAGTGTATTGCCAATATTGGCAGTCGTGACATGGCTGAATCATTTTCCAATGAAATACCAAAATTATTGGTATCGGGGTAAGATATAATAAACACCAGTTCTTATTTTACATAAATTATTATTTGAAACTTTTAGTGACACTATGGATGTTGTAAAGCAATCCGCTGCTCTATGTCTTTTGCGTTTATTCCGTTCAAGCCCTGACATAATACCGGGTGGTGAATGGACTTCACGCATTATACATTTGTTAAATGATCAACATATGGGCGTTGTGACAGCTGCTACTTCCCTAATAGACGCATTAGTCAAACGCAATCCCGAGGAATACAAGGGATGCGTTAATTTGGCCGTTTCCCGCTTGTCACGTATTGTTACGGCAAGTTATACAGATTTACAAGATTATACTTATTATTTTGTGCCAGCCCCATGGTTGTCGGTTAAACTTTTGCGTTTGTTGCAAAATTACAATCCGGTAACTGAAGAACCAGGGGTGCGAGCTCGCTTAAATGAGACTTTAGAGACAATTTTGAATAAGGCTCAAGAACCACCAAAAAGCAAAAAAGTGCAACACTCAAATGCCAAGAATGCTGTGCTGTTCGAGGCTATCAATCTCATTATCCACAGTGACAGTGAGCCTAATTTATTGGTGCGTGCTTGTAATCAATTGGGTCAGTTCTTAAGTAACCGTGAGACCAATTTACGTTATTTGGCCTTGGAATCAATGTGTCATTTGGCTACTTCTGAATTTTCACACGAAGAAGTAAAAAAACATCAAGAGGTGGTTATTTTATCAATGAAGGTAAATAAATTACATGTGTATGGATAAACTTTTCATTCTGCAGTTAATTCTATCCGTTGAGAGCTGATATATTCAAATGTTAACTATTTTATATTTTTAGATGGAAAAAGATGTTTCCGTTCGTCAGATGGCAGTTGATTTGTTATATGCCATGTGTGATCGCAGTAATGCAGAAGAAATTGTACAGGAAATGCTAAATTATTTGGAAACAGCTGATTACTCTATTCGAGAAGAAATGGTACTAAAAGTGGCAATTTTAGCCGAAAAATATGCAACTGATTTTACATGGTATTTGAGCAAAATTAGATAAAAGCAATTGATTTTTAAAAAAGAAATGATCAAAACTATTCTATTTGCATGGTCCTTATAGGTATGTTGATGTGATCCTTAATCTTATACGTATTGCTGGCGATTATGTCTCAGAAGAGGTGTGGTATCGTGTCATACAAATAGTTATAAATCGTGAAGAAGTCCAAGGTTATGCTGCCAAGACTGTTTTTGAAGCCCTTCAAGCTCCGGCATGCCACGAGAATATGGTTAAAGTTGGGGGCTACATCTTGGGAGAATTCGGTAACTTAATCGCTGGCGATTCACGTTCTGCTCCACTTGTACAATTTAAACTTCTTCACTCGAAATACCATTTATGTTCACCAATGACTAGAGCTCTCTTACTATCAACATATATTAAATTTATAAATCTCTTCCCTGAGATACGTTCCAACATACAGGAAGTATTCCGTCAACATAGTAATTTACGTTCGGCAGATGCTGAGCTTCAACAGAGAGCCAGCGAATACTTACAATTGAGTATTGTGGCATCCACAGATGTTCTAGCTACAGTGTTGGAGGAAATGCCTTCATTCCCGGAAAGAGAAAGTTCCATATTGGCAGTGTTGAAGAAGAAAAAACCTGGTAGGGTGCCGGAAAATGAAATACGAGAATCGAAGAGTCCAGCACCAGCTGCTGTACAAAATAATGCACATGCTGCTACCAATCACAAGTAATTACGTCCATATCTAATTTAATATATTTTTGCAAAAGTATTTACGTTTTCTTTTACTTGTTGTAGAGTTAACAGCAATGCTAATACAGATTTATTAGGATTGAGCACACCACCAGCAAATAATACCGTTAATAATGGCGGCACTTTAATAGATGTTCTAGGGGATATCTACGGCAGCACCAACAATAATACCGCTACATATAATACCAAAAAGTTCCTATTCAAGAACAATGGTGTTTTATTTGAAAACGAAATGTTACAAATTGGTGTTAAAAGTGAATTTCGCCAGAATCTAGGACGTCTTGGTTTATTCTATGGCAATAAGACTCAAATTCCTTTAACGGTAAATCAATTAGATTTTCTGGTTTATTTCAGCTAGTAAATATATTTTTACAGAATTTTAGTCCAGTTTTACAGTGGGATGCTGAGAACAGTTTAAAGTTGAATGTTCAAATGAAACCGGTTGAACCCACCTTAGAAGCTGGCGCCCAAATCCAGCAGTTATTGACCGCCGAATGTATAGAAGATTACTTAGATGCTCCAACAATTGATGTTAATTTCCGTTATAATGGTGTGCAACAAAAGTTCAGCATTAAGCTGCCTTTAACAATAAACAAATTCTTTGAACCAACAGAAATGAATGCCGATTCATTCTTTGCAAGATGGAAAAACTTAAGCGGGTAAGTTGTGAAATATGTTCGATTTTATGTTTTTATATTAATCGAAAAGTTTTGAAATGTCAAGTGTTGTCGAGGTATTTAAATGTCAAATGCATGTACTGGTCAGTAAACAATACATCCAATGATTGGCACAAACATGTACCCACTTTGGTCGGCATTAACCACAAATTCAATAGCTACCACAAATTTGTTTTCAACATTCGAACATAAATCCGAAATATCGTGTTTGGCGTTTTCGCCTTCACGATAAGGGTCAATGTTTACTTAATTTCTTATACTCCTTCTGATCCTTAAATAAATATAATCTAACAATATTATTTGTGTATTGTTCGCTGTAGGCCATGTTTTTATAAAATTAATAAACATTAAATATTTTTCATTAATTTATCAAGTCAAGTGGACGTTTTTCATTTTATGAGCATACTAAGTACGGGTTCTAAAAATTTTTATTCTTGGCTTCCATTCATTCTTGCTTAGCAGCTAATGTTTTATTTAGAAACAATTTTTAAATAATGTCTTTGGTTTTATAAAATAGCCAATAAGTCAAAAATAACGAAAAAGGAAATCTCTCTGTATATTTTAAAACATAAAATTTCTAAAATGAAGCCCTTCCGAAGATTTGTTTGCTTTAAAACTATTGAAATAGTGTAAAACAGAGATAACAGGTAGGGTAAAAATTTAATAAATAATGTAAACTTTTTCTTTATATTAGCGAACAACAAAGAGCTCAAAAGGTATTTAAAGCTCAACAACCTTTAGATTTACCTGGTGCCCGTAATAAACTCATGGGTTTTGGTATGCAATTGCTGGAAAATGTTGATCCTAATCCTGATAATATGGTGTGTGCGGGAATTATACATACACAAACTCAACAAGTGGGTTGTTTACTTAGATTAGAACCCAATAAACAGGCACAGGTTAGTATAAATTTTACATTATTCCGTTTGAAATACATTTAAAACGAACAATTACATACATATATCAAACATAAACATCGTAGATGTTCCGTTTAACAATACGTGCCAGCAAAGAAAGCGTAACCAGAGAAATGTGCGATTTGCTTACAGACCAATTTTAATTAAATTATTATAGACACTATTGTTAGAGAAATGAAAACTGCAAACGAAAAGAGGGGAAAATGCAACGACATTTCTATATTATTAAAATATAAAACCAAACAAGAACAACAATAAATAAATCATAAACAAATTAAAAGAAAAAAGTAGTTAAACTAAACAAGAGTATAAATAAAAGTTTTACTAAAATAAATAAGAAAATATATTATTTATATTAATTAAATTAATAATTTAACTTGAATAAAAAATAAGCTTGCATTCATTTTCGACGACAAAAATCAGATTTAAAAATTATACAAATTTCCTCAGTAAAAAAGTTATAAAAAATCTGAATATAATTATAGCACAATCCTTTATAACTAACACCCAGACTCGTTATTTTCTAATATCTACATAAAACTATATAAGTTTACTATTAACGAAAAAAGGATATACATAATTTACATAAAAGCCCACAAAATTACTCGAAATATAAAACTATATACTTTACATAAAAATAATACTATGAAAGGTCATTTAAAATATAAATACTGTAAAAATATAACTATAATATATGTATATGTTAAATAAATTAAAGTAAACTTTAATTTCGAATAACCCGAAATTTCTTTAAATAGAACTAAATAAACGGCATTGTTTTTAATAAAGAAAAAAAATTTAATGTTAATTCCAAGAATTTACATCAAGACTATCGTGAATATGAAATAAACTAACTTAAACTTAAAAAATATATAATTCCAAATACGTGTTTGAAACTACAGCAAATTTTTAAACTTTAAGAAAAATAAGGCTCAAATCATTAAACAAGCATATGCAATAAATATTCTTAACTGTTTAATATTGCATACATCTGTAATATTTCAAAAAAATTTCAGCAAACAAATTTTTAAATTCACAAAAAATTTTAAGATGTTGGTGATTTTATTTGAAGCAGCTCTCGATTTTATGACTACCTTTAGTGTGTGATGTCGCGGGAAAAAAAAAGAGACAAAATACACAATAAATAATGCTGTTTACATGTATTTCAACAAATTTATAATTTTATTCCTGAACGCCATACAATTATGCAGAAGTGTGTATTTTCGTATGATTTTAGTTTATGCACAATTTTTTTTTTTTGTTAAATTATGTTGAAAACAAATTTTTGTTTTTCATTATAAGTTTTGTGTTTTTATAGTGTTTTAAGAAAATTGGTGCATAAAAAGTGCGAATATCTGACAATGCTTCTGGATAGGTCTGTACGATTTAATTATCTTAAAAACTATTTTGTAAAATACTATTTTAACGCCACTAGACATGCATTCTTGGGAGTAGTTTGATAGTTCTTTATTAATTATACAGTCTATTTGAGTTCTTTCTTAACTACAGAAAAAACAATACTACTACAAAATTGAGTTATATACACAATATCAAATTCTTTAATAACCAATTTATGATTTTTTACGAGAAATAATTCTGTTTAATTTGTGATTAAAGATATATACGAGTATGTATATATTACTACAATTTCCATTTCTCAAAATCTGTGAATATTTTATTTTTGATAACAAGGATTTTTAATTTCTAATTAATATTTTTGTAAAAAAAAAATTGAGAAATTATTTATTTTTCATTGTTAGATTATACTAATAATTTTTTTTGTTGGGGCTCGCTCAATGACATCAAAATGCAAGTGATTGTTTACGTTCAATAATAAATAATGAATCGTGTATTCATCAGGAAGTTGTTAACAGTTTCCAACCTTTTTAAAGATCTTGGAAACAACAAACTAAATACGAAGAAAATAATTGTATTGAATTTAAATAATTTAAAAATTGTTATAAACTTATTAAAGAATAATACAACAAATTATTCAAATTGCATTAATATCAAATAAATATAACAATAAAACTACATATTATATTCTCTAATGTTGACTTTTTCAGAAGTGTTAAAGAAATCGAATTGATATTTTTCTAGTTTGCAAAAATAAAACACTAAAAATTTCAATAAGATAAGTAAAAAAGAAAAACAATGTTAAAAGAAAGTTACCCACAAATTAAATTAAAACTCCTAAAAATAATTTATTTTATATAATTTAGAAATGTATAAATTTTTTCAAAAACATAAAAAAGTAAATAAAGAAAAAAATCTCACTAGAACAATACTAATAAAAATTAAAAAAGGAACAAAAAACAAAGTACTCTCAAAGAAGATCTTTAAAAACAAACATAAATATTCCCATTTGTTAAACAAAAAAAAAAATTTATTTCTTATTTGTTAAATACACATTACGCAATAATTTATAGTGTATTGTAACTATTGTATTAAAAACAATTTTAAAATATATATATTTAACCATTTTATAATTTTTATTATTTTCGAAAATTCCATTATTATTTTCGCTTTTTTTACAAAAATATTTGTATAGTTATAAAAATATACTACAAAAAAAAAAACAATAAATAGTATTAAAACCATATGAAAAGCTTAGTTTTTCTTTATGTATAATTTTTTTAAATAATCAGTTGTCTAAAAACGTTTGTTATCAAATAAATAAATATATACAAATACTATACATAAACACAACACATTATTTAGTGTCATATATTATGAAGGAAAAACATACAAAAAAAAAAAGAAAATTAAAATAAAGAAACAATATTATGTAACACTACAGCGTTTCAATCTCTCCAAGTAAAGTATAAAAATTAAGAATTTCGAATTAAAATTGTTCTTCAGCTGTATTGATGTACAAAGAATAAAAAAGTGGAATTACTCGAATCATTCATCATACATATAGAATTGCTATAGTCCTCAAATTATTATATCTAGGACCAATGCCATTAAAAATTTTGGGGAAAAGAAAATCTAAAAACAAATCTGGTAACTTTTTTCTTTCATTCAAGAACCAAAGCAAATACCCGCACGGTTCATCCAGTACTTGGAACAAGTTTGTGATTATTCATAAAAGTTTATTTAATATTAAAAGAAAAGAAGTTTTATACCTTAACAGGGTAACTAAATTTTTACACAACTAAATTTCTGTCAGTGTCAATCTTGCATTAATATTAACTGAGCTTAATTCGGTAACTAAATATTTGAAAGAGTAAGGAATCTCAATGTAGCCAATGCCAGAACCATCTCCGCACAGGCGACAAGTATCAGGAACAGATTGTAGTTTTCCTGTATTTTGGGAACGTTTGACTATTTTCTTCAGTGGTGCCAATATACTACCGCATTTATTACACGCCAATGAGTAAGTCTTGTCAGAATTATGGAATAGACGATCTTGCAACAGAAAAGCAGCACCGTGCGATATTAAGGCATCGCGTTCCATTTCACCAAAACGTACACCTCCACCACGTTTACGACCTTTAATTGGTTGTTGAGTTATTGCATCTACAGGTCCCGTAGAACGCACTTGCCATTTATCGAACACCATGTGACGTAAACGTTGATAATGTACTACACCAAAGAATATGTCAGCAGTCATTTCACGACCATCGATCCCTGAATATAAGCGTTCAGTACCGTAATAATTGTAACCACCAGCTTCAAGTAGCTTGCCGAAATAGTCAATGGCGGTATGTTTTTCGGAGAAACGGAAAGGTGTGGCATCATGAACCAATCCATGTACTGCTGCGCTTTTTCCTGCCATTGTTTCAATCATCATAGCAATTGTCATTCGAGAGGGAAAGCCGTGAGGATTGAATACAATGTCGGGTATTAGTCCAGTTTCCGAAAATGGTAAGTCTTCTGCGGGATACTTTTGCGAACAAATACCCTTCTGGCCGGCACGAGAAGCAAACTTGTCGCCTATCGTTGGAGGACGTGGTATACGCAATGTAACACAAACGGTACGTGGTGCAGTTGCTTTAAAACTACCGCAATATCTAACACTGTCTACAATGCAATCTTCTTTTTCATCCAACTTAACTAATTTATATGTAGATTCCTCTGTATCAAAGTAGCTGCAATTGCATAATTTTTGGACATCATTTTTAGAATTGATTGTTTTAAACACGCAAAAAATATATTGTATGTAAAAACTGTAAAAATAAGTTATCTGACCTGTAGAACGGACATCCGTGAGTCAATTGTGTACCCGAATGAGGAAGACCATCATTATCCAAATATTTGCTCAACTCTGGCATGTGCGGATTTCTAGCAAAATAACTAGAACCACGCAGTTCTAGAAATTTCGATTTATATATGGATCCATAAGCGAAACCACGTTCGTGCGCGGACTTATTAATGATCATTGCATCTTCCATATCATAGCCAGTGTAGGATATAACAGCCACAATAGCATTAGTACCCATAGCGAAATCATCTAAACCTACATTGTCATGGTGGACAGGTCTAAATAGGGGAGTATGGGGTGTTTGCAAGCGATACAGTTTGTTGGCAGCTTGTTTTTGCCAATTAAGACATGGAGTACCCATAGTTTGTTTACCCATCTGACACTGATACATGTTACTAAAAGTTAAAGGTCTTCATATTAAGTTTCTTTTTAAATGTTTATTTTACTAACCGTGGCGATTGATTGTAATCGGGCATAGGAATTAAGTTAGCCAAATTACTCATAAAATCAGTTTTAGATAACTCCATATGAGTAGTAAAGCCCGGATACATTTCTTTTTGGTCTACAGCAATTTCCATGTAGACTTGTTCTAATGAGCCTATATATTCTATTTTATTCAGGGCTAAGTTTCTTACTGGACGCATAAGACGAGCAGGGCCTACAAATAAGTATAGGCCAGGAAATTGTCCCTTCTTCCTATACGGTATATAAGCTATTTCCATCATTTCCGGTAAATTGCCCTCAATTTTTGATAACCGTAAGTTATCTACAATTTTTGTAGCGTCCGCTTGTCTTATATGTCCTAAAAGTTTGCCTTCTAGTAACACCACGAATAGTTTTCCGGAAGGATCTTTTACTTCGGATGCAAGTGGTATCATACCCATTCTGATCAATGTTTTTGGTATATTCTGAACGAATAACAAAATTATTGCAATAAAAGTATAATGGCGAATTAATACTCACATCTACTAATTTTTTATTTGGTATAGTAGAAATTCTACATGCCACCGTTAAGTGATTTAGCAAACCACAAGGCGTGCCATCAGGTGTATGTACTGGACAAATAAAACCCCATGCATCAGGTAATAATTGACGAGCTTCAGTTGTTCGCATGGTTGTAAAGAATGATCCTCTGTGCACAGCTCTAAAATGTGACATGTAGCGCATACGATTAATATTTTCAGCCATAACTACCAGACCACTATTTTGCATAAGACCGAGACCGCTGCGTGAGGGAGCATTACCGGTAGCTAAAAAGGATTCCATAGCTCGACCAACACCTCCCATGTTGCACAATATAGAATTTAAAATGTTTGCGCTTATTAGCGCATCCGGAGTGTTTAATTTTTTTAATACCATCTTTTTTGCGAATTGCATCCATAGGTCAATGCGGTCTCCAAGAAATTTTTGATATAAATGACCTGACAAGAATAGCGGTTATAATTTCACTTTTGTTTATTATTTAGTTTCAAAATTATGGACACCTTTCTGTGACGTCTCAAAGAAAAATAAAATGATTTAGCAAACATATTATACGATATGTTTCCGTACTTGGACTCATACTACTTAATTTTTATGTTTGCTTGATTTCTATGTTTTATAGAAAAATTTTTGATAAAAATCACTTAAATAAATTGTTTATAAATCACAAAGATTTATTTTTAAGGAGACGGTTTACTGCCCAGTCGAAAAAATAAAAAGTTATTACACGTACGCACCTGATGTTAATACTTCCTGCATCATGACCGAGTCAACGTTCTCAATTTTGGCGTTTCCTTGAACACATTGATACAGCTTTTGAATCATAAATACCAGCAAATCAAACTTTTCTTCATTAGTTTGCAAATGTATTAATATTCTCTGCTGCATAATAAAATCATTGACCTCAATATTTGAACTCCAAGGCGGTAGTTCTGGGAATCTTGAACGAAATATTTGACCAACATAATCTCTGCATTGACCAGCAGTATGCAGACCCTCATCGTGAACATCACGCAACATTTGTTTGACACAACTTAGATAGTATTGATCTTCTTCATAGCCTCGTACTAATCGATTATAGATTTCTTCATCCGTGTAGTCGACTAAACATTTCATGATCAAACATACCGGAACATAAGTCATAAACTTCATATTGGAGAACATTAGCTTGCAGGTGCCGTTGTTGAGATAATGCAAAACATTGTTGTATGAAGTTTCATCCTCACGAATTGATCTAATCATAATACCCAATTCTGTAAAGTTTGCTCCACGATCTTTCCACGTTGTTCTTTTAATAGCTATTGGATAATTCCTACGACTCATCAGCAACATGCGAATGATTTTCTCATTACCCTTGACAATGAAAATACCACCCCATTCGGAATCATGTTCACCGTGTTTAACCATTTCCTGGGGAGATTTATTGCCCAGATTACAAACTTTAGATTTCAACATTATTGGTATTTCACCCAAATCTACATCTAAGGGACTCTTTTCGACATCATCAACTCGCCATCCCACCCTTATAGAACACATGCCTGTATACGATGTATGCAATTGCCTCGCTTCCGAAGGGTATGTATTGCGGTCTTTTACATCGATAACTGTTAAAGGTACTTGGGGTCGTGCTATTCTAATATCTTCCACGTATAAATCGATTTTCTCTCCAGCTGGTGTCTTAAAGCTACATGGTGTCATGTGCTTCGCCACATTAGTCAGCCCATAGTCAACGAATTCATTAAATGAATTCAAGTGTGGAGCACCTAAAGCTTGCAAATGCTTATAAACATATATGATTAATTTTGCTTCACCACCTTCTTAAATATATTTTTAACTTACTTCGTTTAACTCTTCTGGCAAAACTTTAAATATAGGACGAGAGTTTGTTAATTCGGGATAGACTTTCATTTTCACGAGTAATCTTTATTAATTTACAAAAATTGACCTTTTATAAAATATAGAACTTGCTCCTTTTTCAGACATGAGACTTGCACAGAGAAAATTAAGAACTAAATGTTTATTTTGTTTTCTCTTTTGAATTACACGTGCTTGTATTAGCGAGATGTTCAATCAGCTGGGCAAGTGGATGTGCAATTGAGAATATGTATTGAACATGTGATGAGTTTCTTCAGAGGTGAATATTAATGGTAGTATGTTGAATATATGAGGTGACGTTTTAAAAAAGTGGTAAAATGTTTACAATGACTTGATGCTTTATATTATAAATTTTACAAATGAAATCCTTGATAGTTATGATATATTCCGTACAATATTCATATCAAACGATGTTTCCACATAATCATTCAATGACAATAATAACATGATGTGGATCAATATATTCGCATAATATGTTTTATAAGATCAGTGCAATATGTGCCAACAAATGTTTAGTCATACACATTTCTAAATTTCTTTACTATTAATTCTTTATATCGGCCTATAAATCTATTGGAGAAGCGCTTCAGGAAGGCCTATTTGGAAGATATTTTTAATAAAGCTTAAATTTCAAACCGAAAAACTACATCAATCCACACTAATCACGTGAATAATGGTGTATTCATTCAAAAGTATAATTCAATAATCAAAATAATTCATTCAATAATAATAACAATTTGTCTGCCAGAAAGAAAAATCAAAAATCGATTACTTTAGATATCGGTATTAATTTATCAAAATTTTTCAAATATTGATAAATTGTGTTAAATACTTCAGATCAGTCAGTTCTGGAAAAGCGCTGATTTTTTCTGTGGCCCTGATGAGGGTCTTGTACTAAAAGCTCTTGTATTATATAATTTAAATATAAAGAAAATGTGTTTCACCAGGTCTATTATTTATTAAGTTAAAATGTTGTCATCAACAAATTTGATTTCATTGTTTTATTTCACCATCATGACTAATTTATTATTTATTAAATTCAAAAACATATTCAAAGAAATATATGGAACGTTTGTATATCCTCATGAACGTATTTTGAATTCTGTTTATCTTCTTGCATGTTTATTTATTTTTAAATATTCAGTAAATTCTAAACAATATCAAGCATTTTTTTCAAATTATGCATGATCATTTTTTTATATAAATATGAATGTATTTATGCAGATTTTAAAAACAGCACATGATGGACCACAATAAAATTTCATGTATTTTTGCTGCAAAATTGCGTTTTACACGGTCTTACAACAAACAAAGAAAATGCTGGTTTTGTTATTTTTCCTTTGAGGAACAAGGAAGAAAATTAAAATATAAATAAAATTCTTTTCCTGACATTTTTCTTTTATTTATTTATTTTGCGATTTCAATTATAAATATTGTTGCAGCATTTGCGGCACAGTGCAACGCGAAAGGAAACAAATCGCAGACAAGTTCAATTTTGTTTTCAATGACCAAAGAGCACTGAACTCTTCGCGCCAGCAGGACGAAGAGGAGGAGGAGGAGGAACGGTTTTGTTTTAATATCATCATTGTTGGTGTTGTTGCTGTGGCTGTTTGTATCCAAAACAGCCAACGTGAAAAACTATTTCATTTATGAATGCCAAGATTGTGCAAATGACAGATGTTCGCGTGATGAATGTTGTTGGTGTAGATGAATGTTCGAATTAATAGTTTGAGTGATTAGACACATTTTAATTAGTTTATAAATTTGAAATTGAATTGTGAAAACATAATATTTTTAGTTTTCATATCAAAACTCAACAATGAAAATGTACAAAAGAGCGACATAGATTTGAAATAAAAAAAGAGAGGATTTTATTGGTTAATGTTTTGTGTTCCTAATATTTTTCTGAAAATAATTTCTATATGTCTGTGATAATTTTTGTTGATTAAAATAATGTTTTATTAATTATTTATCATTCAAATGTTGAAAAGCACATTTTGTAAATGTGGAAAATGCAATTACGTTTTGAAGTCACAAAAATGATACGTTGCAAGTCGTAACCACAAACACATTTTCCAAAGAGTGACATGAACTTGCATGCATCTATTAAAAATAAGTGTAGAAGCGTTTAATTTGACTGAGTTTCTTAAAAAAACGAACAATTAATGGTAATAAAATTTATTCCGCCTTATTGCGAATGTCGTAGTCGTAAAGAAGTCAACTACATGTGGCAACGCTACAGGAATGTTCTAAATTCAAGTCGTTTTATTGGGAATCTATATTGTATACGCTAGACTTGATTAGCTGAATTGGTTCCTGCAATTTTAATTTCTTTAAAAAAAAATAATCGCTGAAAGTGCGGTCCCTTTAGGGCAAATATAGGGTGTTTTTTATAGAGTGATACAAGTTTAAATCATAATAAAACATAATAATATATTTTTGATATAAATAAAACGGTCGCTGTTGGATAGAAAATGTTATGACATTAATGTTTAAATGTCCGCCACGGCTGGATCTGGAACACCAATTTTCACAAAAAGTAACATTCTAACCATCATCGTTTTTGAAGACGTAGGGGCCAATGACTCCGCCAGCCCTTAAAGCGCACCAAGCAGTAATTTTCTGTGGATCTGATGGCGTTTCGAAAAAAGCTTGTGGATTCTGCTCCCTCCAAATGCCACAATTCTGCTCATTTATGCACCCATTCAACCAGAAATTGGCTTCATCGGCATATAAAATTTTGAATGAATGAGTTTGACGAATAGAACTATTATTTTTATAAAAATTTCAACAATTCGCACTCGTTGATCTGGTGCAAGTCGATTCATAATGAAATTTCAAAGCGAATTAAACAAAAAGCAACCATCAGCTGTTAAATGGGTGCTCATGGGGTTAAAGCAGTGATGCCAACTCAAAGTTGTGACACTCTAACAAAACATAATAAATAGAAAACTCGATTTTAAAGACAAACGAACTAAAATTAAAAATAAATTTTTAAAACCAACTTAAATTAATAATGAAATTACAAGTATCAATGTGAGAAAGCGTCGGGCACTCCATATAAGTAAAATAGGGCCCACGCTTTTGTTTACAATAATACTGGCATTTTGGTGATGGTTTTAAGTTTATTTCAAAGTTTATTTGTCAGTTAGATTTTCTTAAAAAGCCTGCTTTTAGTTTCTTAAACGATATTTATTTTGTAGTTGAAAGTGCTTCGAAAGCGTGTAAAAATACTTACACATTATGAGCAGATAAGAACATGAACCACACCAACAATGTGATGTATGAGTAACATTATTATTAATATAAAGTATACGCACGGAAGCACAATACAAAAGTAGAGTTAAATGCATACAAGCAAACTAACATGAAAGTCAAGCTTATAAAATGCGTATAAAAATAGTAGAGTTGGGTCCAACTTCATGAAACGCTCAGTTTTGGTAAAAACCTCTGGTCAAACCCATGTAATTTAAATGAGTTTGATCGGAGGTTTTTGGCAAAACTGAGCGTTTGATTAAGTTGGACCCAACTCTAAAAAATAGTAACACCCAAACGAATATATAGTGTTTCATATACTTTTACATATATATATATATATATATATATATATATATATATATAACTATATATATATATGTATATATATATATATATATATATATATATATATATATGTTTTTAAAGCGTATATTCCTGTATGTGTGTTTATTTCTATGACAAAAGTTTTATTAACTACAAATAAAAGCTTTTATATCAACGTAATTAAATTATTTTACTCTCCTTGTCCCAATAAACAACAAGACTGCATTTCGTTGTAAAAAATTCTACATCATTAAACTACGTCGCAGAATATTGTGAAAATTGCAAAGTAGAACACGAAGCAGAAAATAAAAGAAGAAAAAAAATAAACAAAAGAAATACAAAAATCGCTTTGTTCTTTGACGTCCATTGTGCAGAGATCACGCAAAAATAAGAAGTACAAATTTGAACAAAATATAGTCATACAATGATGTAAAAGGGCATGGATGTTATGTACAATAAATAAATTAATTTTATAAATTACAAATATTTTTATAAAAATGCTTTGTTATTTCGCAAAAAAAAAAAAAAAATAATTGAGGAAAGTTTTGCTCTAAACAGTTTAAAGACAAAAATCTAATATAAATTGCAGGTGCAGTGATTGTGGAAATAATAAATTTCCACGAAACATAATATGGCTGTCGCAACCATGCTGTACTACTACTTGAAAATATTTAGCTAATTTTTTTTTGCAAAAGTATTACAAAAAGAACAAAACGATTGTATAGGGTGTTTCAGTTGTATAGGTGGATTCAGTGAGTAGAGTAGTCTTATATATAGGGTGTTTTTTTAGAGTGATACAACTTTGAGTTGGCATCACTGCTTTATTTGATCACCCATTTAACAGCCGATAGTTGCCTTTTGTTTAGTTTGCTTTGACATTTCATTATGGATCGACTTACACCAGAGCAACGCATGTAAATTGTGGAAATCTTTAATCAAAATAATGGCTCTGTTCGTCAAACTTATCGCGCACTTCGTCCGTTCAAAATTTTATTTTCCGATGAAGCCCATTTTTGGTTGAATGGGTACGCAAATAAACAGAACTGTCGCATTTGAAGTGAGGAGAATCCACAAGCTTTTGTCGCAACACCGTGATATCCACAGAATTGATTCGAATAAAATTTATTGTAAATAAATGATGTTCTTGTAAAATTCTTTTAATTCTTTTGCTTGATTTATTTATCTTTCCTACGTGCAACAGCTTCTTTACATTCTCAACATGAAGTGGAAATTGTGTTGCTACAAAGAATTTCAAGGTTGTTTAAATAAACTTCTTCATCATTTTCTTTGACCCCCAGCAGTTAAAGATAAACAAGACAACTTCTGCCTTAAAAAATGCTCTGTTTTTTGCACTTTAATTAAAGCCTTAATAAAACATTATTTTCTTATATATATTATTTCCAATTTAGTTTACGAGAACTGCACTTTGATCTCAAGCCGTTTGAATAATTCTTTGCCAATAAGTCACGTTGCGAAACAACAATTTCAATATAAATTTCTGTTTATTTTCTTAATTAAATCAGGTGTAAAATGATTTTTATTGTTGTTCTTTTTTTTCTTAATTTTATTGCCAAAAACGTGACTTTATTTCATATGAATTTGAATAATATTATTTCTCACTCAAGTTTGTTTTTGTTTTCTTCGAAAATGAAATCATTTTCATAATTTCGAATTTCAACTTTTTTTCGATATTTAAATTCTCTTTGTTCTCTTCTTAAATACTCAAGAAGTTAATTTTATCTTTTTTGTTTTGTTTTTAGTAGAGGGTGTATGGAGGAGGTGCAGTTGTGTCTTTGGAATTTTTTCAGGCAAGTCTATTCCATGGGGATTAGTTTATTAAAAATAGACCATAAGATAAATGGATTGTTTTTTTAAAATGATGGGCGCGTGCTAAAACAAAGACAAAGAAAAATTATTTGGTTTTCCCAACAAGTGAAGAGTTGAAAAAGAAATATTTTTTTTTTTTTTCTCTTAAACGTAATTATTATTTGGTAAATAGCTGATGTTTGTGAATTAACTGCGTTATTCATAAAAAATAATGTGGACTTTAAGTGACACCCAAAAGAAATTTATTATGACACACATTTTTCTTGTTTGTGTAAAGGGTGGGCAAATTTGAGGTTAGTAAGTAAATTGGCTCCAAAATATTAGACTTTTTGGGAAAATCCAGTTTTATTAGTTTTAAAGTCAAGTAGAAATATGGAAATTTATTAAAATATATGATGTTGGGCACGTATTAAACTCTTGCACTTCGGCAGATGTCCCCTCCCTCTTGTCACTATATTTTTAACCACATTTTTTAACAGAAATTGGCTTCTTTCGTCAACTTTAAATTTTCAGATCCTCTCTCGTCAAATTTCATCGCTCAGAGAGCCAGTTAATTGTGATTTGTTAAAAAGGGCCTCAGCGGATGGGATTATATGACAGGAGTGAGGCGGCCAACTGCAAATGGGCCTCATATTTTTAAAATGATTTTGTTGAAAAGGGCAACCACATTTTTAACAAAAATTGGCTTCTCTTTTAAAATTTAAATTTTCAAGGCTTCTCCCGCTAATTAAAATCTCTCAGAGTGCCAGTTAATTGTGATTTGTTAAAATGGGCCCCAGCGGATGGGATTATATGACAGGAGTGAGGCGGCCAACTGCAAATGGGCCTCATATTTTTAAAATGATTTTGCTGTTTTCAATCAAAAGCGAAACGTTCCATATTTAAGATTTTCAAATTTTTCACTAAAATAAAAGTCAAAGGATGACTTCTTGACTCCTGACATTTAATAATTTGACAGTTAATTGAAGTCCTAAATTAAAATTTGCAAAAACTAAATCGTTTTATTACTGAAACTTTAGTAAAACCAAAATTTGAGTTCCCAATTATTTTTTCAAACTCTCAAGAATGGGATTATAAGAAAATTTTCGCTTGATATTTATTGTATCGGGTGTTTTTTATAGAGTGATACAAGTTTAAATCATAATAAAACACAGTAATATATCTTTGATATCAATGAAACGGTCTTTATTGGATAGAAAATTTTATGACATTAATGATTAAATATGATTTTGGCCATGTGGCCGCCACGCCTGGCGCATACAAGACGCAATATGGAACACCAGTTTCCACAAACAGTAACATTCTGACCATCATCGTTTTTGAAGACATCTGGGCCAATGACTCCGCCAGCCCATAAAGCGCACCAAACAGTAATTTTCTATGGATGTGTTAGTCTTTCGACAAAATCTTGTGGATTCTCTTCACTCCAAATGCGACAATTCTGTTTATTTACAGAAATTGGCTTCTTTGGAAATGATTTGGAATGGAAATTCAAAATCAATATCAATTTGTGCTTCAGCCCATTCGTCAAACTGGCGGCGCATACGATGGTCGTTTGGCTTTAAATCCTGCACAAGTTGAATCTTGAAAGCTTTTAAGCAAAGATCTTTGCGTAAAGTCTGCCATAAAGTAGAAAGACACAACCCCAGTTTTTGAGAACGGCGACAAATTGATTGATTAGGATCATCTTCAAAGCTTTCCTGTACAGCGACAATAGATTCTTCAATGCGCACTGTTCGGCGTCTCATGGGATGCACATTATCAGTAGCAGTAAATGTGGTCCGAAAACGATCTATTATTTTTCGAATTAGCAGCTCTGAAGGACGATTATGTACGCCATAAAGTGCACGATGAGTTTGACGAACAGAACCATTATTTTGATTAAAAATTTCCAAAATTTGCACGCGTTGCTCTAGTGTAAGTCGATTCGATTTGAATGAAATGTCAAAGCAAACTAAACAAAAAACAACCATCAGCTGTTAAATGGGTGGTCAACTAAAGCAGTGATGCCAACTCAAAGCTGTATCACTCTATAAAAAACACCCGATATGTATGTAAAAGAAAATGGAATCGAAAACTTTGCCTTGCGAGTCGCAAAAATAGGCGTAGAATTCGCTTTAATTTGCCAATACCCAGCGAAATAGCAATTAAATTATAAATAAAATAACTACAAATTATTTATAAATTGCGACTGATTATTTTAATTAACAATATTATGAGGCACGTGTACATAAATAAATAACTAAATACTTTTAAAAAGAAATTTTGAAATTATCAAGTTTCTTCAAAACTGAAAATTTTGCTTTTGTGATATATAATTAAGCCACATTTTTGTACATAAAAACGATAATAATTGGCCTGTTATTGACTCAATTAAAATTAAACTCAACATCTGCTTAAATACTGAAAGAAATTTCCTTAAAATCGGCTCATTCCTTTAGACAAAGCAGAGTTTTTCCCACTTTTTATGAAGATCGCACCAGTGTGCAACGTCCTAGGACATGCCAAGTCTTATGAAAGTTTTTATCACGTGAGTTTTTATGTTCGCAAGGGTGAGTCAAAAGTTTTGTCACGATTCCATCTCAAAATATAATGGAAAATTCGAAAAGAACAAAAAGTATTTATTAATATAAGAAAATCGAGGTATTAAGCAATTCAAATCATATGTTTTCACATCATGTTTTTTTTTTTAGATTAATTCAATACAAAATTTTAGTTCATGCCAAAAAAAAAAAAAAAGAAAAAAAACAAATGGAAGTGTGTGTATTCGAAAAGCACTTTTCGCTGTACAAATGAAAGAGAGAAAAAAAGCATTAAAACAGAAAATGAACAACCGAAAAATAACACAAACAAAAAAAGAAAATTTTGAAATTCATTTTTCGAAAATACTATTTTTAAAAATAGCAGCAACCGTCAGTTTTTCACGAGTAGTGCTGGCGATAACATGGGGTTTTTCTGAAAGCACACACACACACACACACACTCAGAATTTCAATTTCAAAATAAAAAACGAGGTGAATTTGTATTAGAAATTTCTTAAGATGTTCCTTTTTTCATAACAATTTTAATAAAATCGAGGACAGTGTTATTAAAAAAAGTATTATTTGAAAGTGAAATTGTTGTTCGGGAGTGAAAAAGTGATCGATTGGGGCAGCAGGCAAAAATATTTTATTCAACTCTTGTGTTGTGCTGGTGTTTGGGAAAGCAAAACAAGAAATTGAAATCGAAATCGAAATCATTTATCTACAACAGAATCGTGTTGAAATTGAGAAATCAAATACAAATAATGACGCTGGTGTGCTGAAAGCAAACTCAGCGATAATTAAAGCGAATAAACCCTAAAAAAGATTCTGAAACGCAATTTGCCACAAGAAATCCTTTGTTTTTTCCTTTTACGTTTATTGTGAAATAAAAAAGAAAAAGAAAAAAGAAAAAAATCTAGAGCAATTGTTATTGAAAAGCAACAAAAAAAAAAAAAGAAAAAATATCGAAAGAAAAATAAAATAAATTGAATTGTTCTTTTGCCTTCACTGCCTACGGGAGGGGGGGTGAAACAGTAATTTCTTTTTTGCATAAATAACAAAGTCGTTGTTGCCGAAATGGCCAGTAGTGAATCAAATACGTTTGAAGAATCATCCCCAGCAACAGTTACAGCAAATATGCCCAACGAAAGTACAACAACACAACTGGCAAACGAATTGAACAGGAGGGAACTGGAAACAGAAAAGGAATTAGGCAACAATCCGAGTGTTAGTCCACCTCCAGCCACGCAAAGACCAGCTGCTTACCGAGGCCAGCGGTTGAACGCCACTGATGCAAGTGCTCAGCCACAGGATGACAACGACGACGACTCTTGGTGGTGTGAAGTGGAAAATAATGATTTATTATTGGATCATGTGCCAAATGTGACAGCGGTATTCACACCCACCCCCGAAGCCATTTTGGAGAAAAGCATTTCGTTGGCCGAAAGTGAAAGTGTGTTGAAAGAGGAAAATTTCGATCGCTTGCATAAAATAGCCGATAAAATTAAAATGACATTGAGCGAGCATGCCAAGAATAAAGAAATGGAAGACAGGGTGGAAAGAGAGCGCAAGATGAGCGAAACTAGTGATAAGGAAAACAGAACCGGTTACTGTGAAATGGATTGCAGTAGTAGCGTTGATGTATTGCCCGCCACCAAAGAACAATCTTTGGAGGAGTTCAAAGAAGAATTGCGCACTAAACGCCTGCAGAGGCAGAGCGCAGTACAGGATTTACGCGATGAAATCGCCACACTGCGTCGTCAATTGGCATTGGAACGTGAAGTCAATAGACGTTTGCGCCAGGGTGAACATGTGGAAGAAAGTTCTCTTACCTCTACTCTAGATTCTGTGGCCACTAACGAGGGTGCCTGCGGCATTGATCGGACAGATGATGAAGATGCTTTGAGACGCAGTCGTCATGCCAACATCGAATTAGCAAATGCTCAGCTGGCCTTGCAAATGGCCAACTCGGAGAACATTTCTTTGCGTGGTGAATTGGCTGTGGTGCAGAAACAAGTCGTTACTTTGAAAGAGGTCATCGCCTGCTGCAAGCAAATGTTGGCGGTCAAGGAAGAGCAGTGCAACGAGGTGAGTTCAAGCGAAATTTTAAATAAGTTTTTCTTTTCGTACAGTTTCCTTCGATATTGTGATATTTGCTGGTCAGTGAATGCTTCGATCAAAAGCTTAAAAAACATTTAAAATGAAAACAAGTTTTTAAATTTTGTGTTTCTTTTAAATATTATTTGTTGGCCTGAAGGCTAGTTTTTTATATGGCCGGCCAGTTGGGCCGTAGGAACACGTTTTTGTTTATATATTTACATTCTCAGTTTCATGCTTCGCAATAGAATTATATCATCGCTGGTGAAATTAAAACAACAATCAACAGTTCCAAAGTATTGTTGAGATACAATTTTGAAAATGCATTTTTATGAATTACGTAGTTTGCTCCAGTATTTAATTTTCGTTTAATGGCGCATTCTTTTCGATATATATATATATATATATATATATATATATATATATATTTCATATCTACTCAGATAAAATAAGTTCTGAAATTGTTAAACTAAATAAGAGTTTAATTTTGAGCATTTTTCTACTCTATTTTTACCAAAAAAATTATGTTCGTTTTGAATCTGACATGATTTTTGTTGCATTCAATTTTTATTTAAAAAAAATGTAATTTTTAAAAGTCTTATTAAGTTCTTCTTTTTTAACCAGGAGCTGCACTGTAACGAAACTGTAGTCTGATTTAGAATTTATTTATATTTTAATTTTAATTTTAATAACGCCTGGTTATTGATGGCGTTTTGGTACAACAGATATAGCAAATGCAGCTTTCTTTTATAATAAAAATAAAAAATATATTCTACCCTCTTAAGATTTTTATGTTCGTTTCTAAAATATGCAAAATTTTTAAAAATTGCTGCACTAAAACAGCTAAATAAGTGCACTCAAACTTATGTTAATTTCTTTTCTATAAAAAGGTGCAACATTTCTTGCACTTTCTTATAAAAATGGCAACTTTCTGTCATTTGAATAACAGGAATTAATTCAGAATTAACCCAACATCTCTTACGAAAAGTAAGTTCTTTTTTAAAACTCCTCAAAACTGCCACTTTTTAGAGAAGAAGTAAAAAGATTTTAAATATTTTCCAGAGCAAGAAATGCTGCCCATTTTTAATGACTTTTGTTCTATAAAAGACATATTTTTGTTTAAAATAAATTCAGTATAAATTTAAATGCTGTTGCTAATGAATGCAAAAATTGTTTATATATTTTAAATACTAAATGAAGCGTTAAAGTGCATAAAAAATTAATAAATTCGCTGGGAATTATAAATGAGTCAACACTGTGCGAGTATGTGGAGAAAGTGAAATGATCGTATTTTCTAGTAAATTTTTAAAGTCAATTCGGTTGCTCCCTAGAGTGATCATAAACTGATTTATGTTTTTATATTTTTGGTTTTTGTAAGAAACTTAAAGATTTTTAATTATTTTTAAAACTCGGAATTTTCCTATCCCATTGATGTTATAAATTATTTTGTATTAGTAAAACTTGTAATAAATTTACAAGCAATTTCACCGAAAGTGCCTTTAAGAATCTTTTCAAAATCACATCAATAACACAAGCAAATAAGGGTAAAGAAAATAAAAATATTTGATATATTGTTGTTGGGTATATCTAAATTTTCCTAATTCAAAATGATCTACAAAATAGATTTGGTACAAAAAAGAATTAAGAAGAAAACAAGCTTTTTAAGAAAATCGAATTAAAATGTTAGAGATAAATTAAAACAAAAAACTTCAAACAATAAAGAACGAAAATAGAAGCTTTATAGTGAAAAGGGTATCGTGTGCTCGATGTACGAAAAATAGGCTACAAAGCGGCCACGCCTTTATTCTCACAATAATTCTTATATGTTGGTTCTTTATTGTTCAGGCTGATTTTGAAACTTATTTTTAATTTATTGATTCGATTTTCGTAAAAAGCGTGTTCTTAAGCTAAATTTAGTTTAATGTGCTTCAAAAGCGTGTAAAAATACTTACACTTTATGAAAAGATAAGAACAACCATGTGAGGCATGAGTAACATAATTAATAATATTAAGTATGCGCCTGGAAGCACATTAAAAACAGGAGAGTTAAATACAAAAAAAAAAACAAACACAAAAGTAAAACTAATAAAAAGCGTATAAAATTTTTTTTGGACTCAATAGAGAATTTAAGCTTTAAACACAATAACGACAGCAGGCTACACGAACACCGACTACAAAAGCTGTTGGCTACAATCGTCGCCTCGTCGTCAGCTACTTAATTATTTTTAGAACGACACCGCCAAATTAATAATCATGAGTTGTTGTTTGTAGTAGAATTCTCTTCATACGCCAGTGTAGCCGCTTTCATATATTTAATGCTCTTAAATAGTGTTATTCCAATAAAATAAATATAAAGTCCACAGTATATGACAAGAAAGCATTTCATTAGCTTGGAAATATAGTTTGTTGTTTCTTTTTGTTTAATAAAATAATATATTTTCAAGTTTGCAATAATTGAATTTACTTATATTATACTGGCAATATTGCGTTTACTCATTGTCGCTCACCAAAATAGAAATTCGTTTAATTTGACTACAACCACAAAAACAGCAGGGACAACAACCAGTAGCCGTGTTACCTTTGGCAGTAAAAGTAATCATTCTCATATACGCACATGTATTCTATTTTTGGCAAGTTGTAGTCTGCAGCTTGCTGTCGTTATTGTGTTTAATGCCTTATGCCGACATAACGCTTTTAAATTAGTCATCGAATTGTTTTCTATTATAAAATAATTTATTTCTTGGCTGAATTTAATGTATTTATTTCTAATGTAGGGTATTATTGGCCTGTTTTAGCATAAACTTCTTAACTTTTTATTATTGAAATTTTTCATAGAATTATTTCATAAAATTTAATTTAATCTAATATTATAATAACATTCGAGGTCATTGTTAACGTAACCACTATTTATTTATTTATTTTTTGGTAAATGTATCAAAAACACTATGGGCCGTATTATCTCTTGGTGTTAGTGATTACAAACTTGTAAAATTAGTAAATATTTCTTTTATTTTTCAAATTTCTTGTCATTTAAAAACTTTGAATATTTTTGTTTGTTAATAGACAAGAAGAATGTGCAGACAAACATTTTGGTAACGCAAAGTGACTAACGCAATTGGGTCATGTAGTATAAAATAAATTAAAATAACAATATAATCAATTTAAAAATAAAAAAAAAGACTTTTTCGATTTGAGAGAGATGTTTGCCATTTCTTTTGTTGTCATTAAGTGATGTCATTTTCTATTGTGTGTGCCAAACTATTGTGACAACCGTGTACTTTAAATGGTAAATAGGACGATCACTAGTGTCCAATACAACGTTTGCTGGTGATGTCACTAAATGACATAGTGATTTAAAAAGACTCAAAGAAGTGTTCAATAAGAAAAAGGATACAACAAGCGGTTGCTGTCGTTACTAAAATTCATAATTTCAAGTTTAAGGACTTTTTTCAAAATTCTGCGAATGATACTTCAAATCAGTTCGACACAGAATTTTCTCAGTCATCTGAGGTCTTCGGAAACAGAGTTGAAACTACAGACAAATAAAAGAACAGACAGACAGACAGACTTAAATTGCCTACCAAAATTATAAATGAATTATCTTCGTAAATTTGGAAAAGTTGATTTTGATAAATATAATTAAATAGAGTTTTTTTTTATTTTAGTTGATAATAAGAAGTCCATTTACAAAAGCAATTATAATAATAAAAAAACAACAACAACAACACAATCTTACAACTATTAATTTTCCTCCTTTCATAATTTACGTTTAGATTTTTCGATAAAGGAACTCGACTAATTGTGGAGAGAAAAGCAAACAGAATTTAGCAAATTAAATAATATTAAACACGAATTTCTCATTCTTCGAAGATGCTTTCAGCGGCTCTACACAAACTTAAATACATACAAAAGCAGCCCATGGAGAAAAAAAAAAGAAATTTGTTGGTTGGTGGGAAAAGTCAAAACTCGTTGCGCTGTAAAAATTTGAATACGGAATCAACAAATTCGATTTTGCTTAAAAATCCAACGTTGAAATATTCCGAACAAATTACAATATATTTTTAAGTAATTTTATAGAAAATAATTTAATAGATAATATAAGTTAAAAAAAAAACGATTTTGTACAATAAATTTAATGTAATAAAATAAAATGAATACGTTTATGAAACAAACACAAGATGTGGGATAGAAATCATTTTGGAGTTTGTAACACTGCAGATTGATAATAAATTCACCAGGGTATTGGAATATTTTTATATAAAATTTTAGAGCACTTGTTTTGATATGATGCCCAGTGTGCCAATTAAAAAATATATTGGATTAATACGGACAGATTTTAATAGACTATTTCTTAACCAATTTACATAAAAACTAAAGATATATTTCACACTTGTCAAATATTTGCCCGAAGAAGCGTAACCGCTGAGTACTAATGAAATAAAGGGTGTTTTTATAGAGTGATACAAGTTTAAATCATAATAAAATATAGTAATATATTTTTGATATCAATAAAACGGTCTTTATTGCATAGAAAATGTTATGACATTAATGTTTAAATAAGATTTCGGTCATCCGGCCGCCACGGCTGGATCTGGAACACCAATTTTTACAAACAGTAACATTCTGACCATCATCATTTTTGAAGACGTAGGGGCCAATGATTCTGCCAGCCTATAAAGCGCATCAAACAGTAATTTTCTGCGGATGTGTTAGTGTTTCGACAGAAGCTTGTGGATTCTCTTCACTTTAAATGCGACAATTCTATTTATTTACGTACCCATTCAACAAAAAATGGGCTTTATCGGAAAATAAAATGTTGAATGGACGAAGTGCACGATAAGTTTGATTAAAAATTTCCACAATTTGCACGCGTTGCTCTAGTGTAAGTCGATCCATAATAAAATGTCAAAGCAAACTAAACAAAATACAACTACCAACTGTTAAATAAGTGGTTAAATAAAGCAGTGATGCCAACTCAAAGTTGTATCACTCTATAAAAAACACCCTATATATTTTTCATTTAGAGACGCGTTTAATAACTAAAATAAAAATAATAATAAATATAAAAATAAAACACTCTCTAGTGAAAGAATCCAACTTAATAAGCACTCATATCAATTTAACAGATTCTTATTAGTATATAGTGGTTACGTTTTTTTGGACAAATATTTCATAGATGTGAACGTAGCAGTTTAATAATAATATTAAATTATATGTCACTGTCTGCTAATAATTAGCGATACTGTCTTACTTAAGAAGCATTTCCCTGAAACTAAATCTCTATTTAGTGGTTACGCTTTTTTTGGGTAAATATTTGGCAAATGTGAATGTAATTTAAGAGGATGTATTTCAGTTTCAAATAAAGAAATTTAAATTCATTTAAATTTCAAGTAAAAATGTGTGAGTTACTTGTGATTATTTTTATTCACACACATAAACATGCACACACATATACATACGATCATATGAATGTGTGTATATCACCTCGTTTGTTGTTGTGCAAAATGTGTGTCAAATAACAAATAAAAGTTGTGGCGAAAATTAAAAAAGCAGTAGCAGAGTTAAACCACAAAACACAATAAGTAATTGAAGAAAAATTGTCGTGGTTAAATGTTAAACAAAAAATTATAACTCGAAATAAAAAAAGAAATAAAAGTACGAGAAAAACGAGTGATTATTTATGGTAAAATATTTACAACAACAAATTCAAATGAATGATGATGTATTTTTGTGCCGCCAGTGAGTGAAAATATTTAATTCTGTTGAATTTAATATTTTTTCTTTAAAGTGTGATAAAAATGAAATTAATAGTGTGCAGAATATTAAAGCGAAATATTTTATTTTTATTATAGAAAATTTCACTATCAGGGTATTCTATAGATACCTTTTTGTGTACGTACATCCATGGGATTAGCCATGACATTGTGATGTCATAAAAATGATGATGATGTAGAATGCACTTGTGCAAAACTTTCTTCAAATATTATGCATAAATGTAAATTAACCCATAGTGCAACGGCAACAATCATATGTGGTCAATTTTGATGTATTTAAAGATATTAAAAATAGTTTTGAACAAATACTTTTCGATATAAAAGCGAATTGCTTAAATTAAAGTTGATTTCTTTGCTAGAAAAATATATTTTTGGAAACTGTGTATTTATTAAATGCTAATTTATGAAATAGAAATTTGAAAAATTTCGAAAAAAAAATTTTTTCATACATATTTGGAAACGGTGCATATGCTAAACGCTATTTTAAGAAATTCTAGTAATTTTAAACATTTAATTTGATACCGTCTGAAAAAAGACTTTGTGAAGAGGCACTTTTCGAAAATATGTCTTAAAAATTTTTTTATTTAAATATTTTTTTGGAAACGGTGTATTTGTTAAATGCTATTTTAAGAAATAGTATTTTTGAAAATGCAATTTTGGAATATATAATTTTTGTACATACAAATTTTTAAAATATAATTCTAGACTACGAAAACTTATGCAGATGGTACTTAATGAGATGGTACTTTTTGATAGTGGTACTTTATGAACAAGGTACCTTTAAGAAAATATACTTTAAAATGTAGTTTTAAAAATTTTAGAAATTTAATTTTAGAATATATAGATTTAAGCAGATGGTACTTTTGGTAAGGAAACTTTATGAAAAAGCTACTTCATGCCATGGTACTTTTTGATAGTGGTACTTTACAGAAAAGGTACCTTTAAGAAAATGTACTTAAAAAGGTAGTTTTCTGAAATTTTGAAAATGTAGTTCTAGAATAAGAAGACTTATGCAGACGGTACTTTTTGATAATAACACTTTATGAAAAATGTACTTAATGTGATGGTACTTTTTAATAGAGGTACTTTATGAAAAATGTAGTTTATGCGATGGTACCTTTTAATGGTGGCACTTTATAAAAAACGTACCTTGATCGGTGGTACTTTTTAATAGTGGTATTTTATGAAAAATGTACTTTTAAGGAAATATCAAGAGGTAATTTTTGAAACAAGAATTTTATTATTTACAAAATACAAGCAAATATTGTGCAGCTAAATTAGAAGGACTATATACAAAAATAAATCACGCAACAAGTTGTACGAAAGACCCTATTATTGCCGATGGATTAGGCTCATTTAAGCAAAAATAATACGATAGTTTTTCGCAAAATGATAGAAAAAACTCAGCAAAAAAAAAAAAGAAAGACGAGTTCAAGAATATATATATATTTTTTGTAACTACAAAAACTGCAAAAAAAGTCGTGAACAACTTTTCCCTTGTAGTTACGCGTAAGAGCCCATTGTGTTTTCGCTGTGCCATTTTTTATTCGCTATTAAAATTATTCGTAGTCTGCAGCAACAGAAACGAGTGCATGAAGTGTTCAACGCTTCATAGGGGGTTAATAATTGCCATTAGCCAAAAACGAAAATTATATAGATATTTTCAACATCACTTTTATAAAGAATTAATTAGCAAATTTCTAAATTAACAAACAAGAGGAAAACATCAGAAAAGTTTTGTAGACACATGAACAGGCAACAGAAAGGCTTGACAGTGACACTGTTGTGAATCGCATATTGAAATGAAATTATTAAATCATTTTAAGTGTTGAAAAATGAATTAAGAATTTTTGAAAATAAACAGACGTGTGTGTGTGTGTGTTTGTGAGCATCCAGCTGTTTGTCTTTGCAGCCAATTTTATGCACGTTTTCCCTTCGATTTCAATGCAGTTTCTTTTGGCTTTAATTTGGCTTGATGAATAATAATTTATTTCAGCTTCCTCTTTGTGTCTCTTCTGCTTATTATTCATAAATGTTTGCTCCATATTTTCCATGATTTTTATTTTAATGTTTTCCTTTCGCTCTCTTATAAATTCCAGCTGAAACAAAGACTTGCTGAAATTGAAAAATCCTTTGCCGAGCACGAAACAAAAGTCATGTCCGACAATTTACGACAGGAGTACGAAAGACAGTTGGTGAATATCCGTCAATTGCGACAATTGTATGAGGAAAGACAACGTGTCGCTGCAGCGGAATACGAAAACTTGCAACGTTTAATATCGATTAAGAGAGATGAGCTGGCGCAGGAAGTGGAAAAGTGAGTTGAAAATATTGTAAAACATAATTAATTATGATACTCGTAATACATACGATGGATAACGAATAAAGGTAATTTATTTAAGGATAACTGACAAATTGACAATGACGCTGGCGTTTAAATATAATTAAAATTCAGGTCGCTCAAATGTTCTTTAAGTTTTGTAATTGTTTTATCTTTAAGAATTTAAGTTTGTTTTTGTATTGAAAATAATTTTCAATTCAATTTCCAAAATATCGGTGCCCAGATGTTGATGGGTTGATTATGAGTAAATGTCGGCGATGTGGTTAATCAGTTTTTTAATCCTTTTCTGTGACCGACTGTACAGGACTTATGCCTCCACTTAAGAAGTAGCAACGTAGTTAACCACAGAAACTTCATCAAAAGAACTGTAATCTAATCTGGGGTGCAGAAGTTGACTAGTAAGAGTGAGGTGCGAAATCCTTGAACGAGAGTAACCGATCAGGGGTGTTCCAGCACTTAAAATAAATATCGCCTACGAGGCTTGAAGTTGACTGACTCAGAGCTGCTTGGCAACTGAGGAATTTAAATTTGAATACTCTTGAAACACGATCTTTGACTCATGATCATTTACTCATGAGTTTTCGTTAGCATTAAGGAACTACCGGTATATATATTAGCTCAGACAACAACCAATAATTATTTTGAATAATTTAAAACAGACTGCTGATGTATTTTATTTTGTATTCGCTCAAAAATGTATAATAAAATAACACAAAAAAGGTAATTTATTTTGAAACATTTTTTGCTTACAAATGGGGGAATCCCACAAATGATTCACTAGCCAAAAAGACTGGATTTATAAAATCTAAATGGAACGAAAACAATTATTTCTACATTAAGAAGAGCGCGAAAAGCCTACAGAATAGAACCACTGGAGATTTTAATTGACAAAGACGACTTTTTGGTTATTGAATTGAAGAAAATATAACGTGCGTTACGTAGCATGCGTCACTAAGGATTCATGGGTTTTAACAATAATTAAAAATATATATTTTTTTCAATAAATAAATTTACAATCCTTTTGTAAAGATTTGGAGGCGCCTTAATGAAAGAGATTATCATAATTTGGCGAGAAAGGATTTCTTCCCAGTTGCGGAATGCGAAGAATTAAGTCCCAACAATTATTTTTTAATAGACTTAAAGCACAATGAAACCAACTACTACCAGATAAATAATGTAGGAAATATTTTGTCAACAGTTTTTTTCCAACAGCTTTTGAAAGAAAAACAAAAAACTTCTCAACAAAACGAGAGGATGTTTTAGCACTTTCTTTCAATATTTTAATTACGGAATAACCTGTTCGACAGCAATAAATATTCAGCATATTTCCGCATGCGATGGCAATTGAAACTATTCGAATCGTATGCCATTATTTTCTTAACAACGAATGCATTACCTGAATGCTGAAGAATAAGAATTACATTTAAATTTTCAAAGAAAAGTTGTTAATAAAATTAAAATTCATGAAAACACATGCTATTCGTGCCATGGAGTTAAACGCCTTAAGGATATATAGTCCTTAATAAACTCCTATATATAAACATTCTTAAAAAAACTGAAAAACATTTCAGTTTTTTTTCTGAGTTATATTTAAATACAGTTATCGTTGCCTGAAAGGCAAAGAGGCCTGCCTAAAAAACTGTTAAAATAAAACTTTTGAAGTTGTTCAGTGCGAACTTTTCCAGCAAAATTTAATTTCATTAAAAATCTTTATATATTTAATTTAATTTAAAATCTCTATTTTACTAAGTGCAAATTTAACTTTCTTCTACAGTGATTATTTTGATGAAATGCCACTCAATTTGTATAAATAACATTTAAAATTATTTGTTAGATAGGGCCTTTTGCGTTTTAGGTTCCGATATGGAATTCTAAAATTATATAAATTCAGGTTAGAAATAAAATTTTTTATGTTTTCTTTCTTTTTGTGTATTTTTATTTAGAAGTTTGTATATGAAATATTGAAGTTGTTAAAAATAAATGAACGCTGAGCAAAGGAAACCAGTCATGTGCCATTTTCCCAGAAATTTGTATGCCACCATGTATAATCTCTAGTGATTTCTACCTGAAATTGTTTTCTACATATTAATTAATAATTTGCTTGAGCTCTTCCAAAAACGATTAAGAAAAAACACATAAGTTATTTGCCTGACTGAGCGTAGAAATGATTTCCAACCAAATTGTTTTGTTATTTCATTTCTATTTTCCCAAAAATAGTTTTCATATTCTTCCAAAAAATAAAGCTTTAAATACAATAACGACAGCAGGCTACACGAATACCGACTACAAAAGCCGTTGGCTACAATCGTCGCCTCGTAGTCAGCTAGTTAATTATTTTTAAGACGACACCACCAAATCAATAACCATGAGTTGTTGTTTGTAGTAGAATTCTCTTCAAACGTCAGTGTAGCCGCTTTCATATATATAATACTCTTAAATAGTGTTATTCCAATAAAATATATTTAAAGTCCACAGTATATGACAAGAAATCATTTCATTAACTTGGAAATATAATTTGTTGTTTCTTTTTGTATAATGAAATAATATATTTTAAAGTTTACAATAATTGAATTTATTTACATTATACTGGCAACATTGTATCTACTCATTGTCGCTCACCAAAATAGAAATTCGTTTAATTTGCTACAACCACAAAAACAGCGGGGACAACAACCAGTAGCCGTGTTGCCTGTAGTAGTAAAATTAATCATTGTCTTATACGCACATGTATTCTGTTTTTGACAAGTTGCAGTCTGTAGTCGTTATTGTGTTCAATGCCTAAAGCAGGAAATAAAAAAAAGTAAATTTTACATTCTCATAATAAAGTTCTGTCGCTTGTTTTTTTTAGAGGACTAAAGTATTTATTGTTTTTTTTTAATGAAATCATTTTAATATAAATTATTAGCAGCTACAAAATGAGTATCAAATATTTTACACCAACAAAAAGTTTTTTTATTTTATTTTGTTGAGTTCAGCGATTGTCAGACATGAAAATGGAATGTTGATGAGAAATATTTTGCTTTTATTTTGTTGCTGTTACTTTAAGAAAAGCCCACATTTTTGGGAAATTATTTCTATTGGTGTTTTGTGAAAAAAGAAACTTTCACTTCTTGTGGCCTGGTGTAAATTTTTTGTTTTCTTCTTTAGTTGAGTTTGCTGGCGCTGGATTGAAAACACACAAACCACCGTGAACAAACAAAACATGTGACGTTTTTAAAACTAAAAGTTTTAAATTTTGTTAATCTTTTTCTTCCTTTTTTGTATATTTTGTTCAGAAGGGGGTTCCTTCTCTTTTATTATTGAATTTCATAAATAAAAGAAAAATATATATTTTAGTTTATTTTAGTTGATTTAAATTATCTAAATAAATCGCCAACATATTTTTCGTATGACTCAGAGCATGGTTTAGCGGTTTTGCTGCTTAAATTTAAATAAAATAAACAGAAAATGGTTTAAGAAACTTGATGTTTATATTGTTTTCGGTTACTCAAACTTTAATATTTCTCACATGATCTACTTAAATATTGTACAGGCAGTGTAGTAAATATTTCTTTCAATATATTTTTATTATTTAAAATTGATTGCAATTATTTTTAATTTATTATAATTAAAGTTGTTGTTGTGAAAAAGACTCATAAATATTTTTATCGGGTGGTTGGGAATAGTTGAAAGTTTTACTGAAATCTTAAATTGTCTTTAAAATAATAAAACTGAAACCTCAGAAAACCTTATTTTGAGATTTTTTTTTCAAAAATTTTTTACATGAGATGAGCAACTCTCAAGTTGTGAGAAATTTCTTGGCCATTAATTTATCTCTATTATTTTGCCATCTTGTGGTGCAACAATATGTACCGACCTAATAATATTGTGTTCACTTGAATTATCCTGTAACTAAACAATAATATAACTTGTCCCGTAGGGATTGCAACAACTACCAAGATCCATTTTCTCTAAAGTCGATTTCTTTTCTAGAAAATAATGCAACATTTTTCACACTTTTTACAAGAGAATGCCAACATTTTGCCATTTCAAAATAAGGGATTTACTAGAAATGATTCCAACATTCCTCACGAAAAGTAATTTCTGTTTTAAGACTTATCCAAAAAGCCACTTTTTAGAAAATAAGTGAAAAAATGTTACATATTTTCTAGAAAAGAAAACGCCATAAATCAATTTTATTTCAATTGTTTTCTAAAAGTTGAATTTAATTATACTTTCAACTATGAAAACAGTGGCCATTTATTTACACCCTTTACTTCAAATGTTTGAAGACTTCTTTTTAAAATCACATCTAATTTTATCACACGTTTTCTTATTTTTCTTCTTGTCAAGTTTTATTACACTTTTCGGGTGGTAAAAGTGTAAATAAAATGGGTTTGGTAAAAAAAAAACGTTAAAGAAACATTTCGAAATAATTGATTTTGTGTGAATTTGTTGGGTTTTCTATTGTAATTTGGAAAACAAAATTTCACAGTTATTTAAAATAACTTGCAGGTTTGTAACAAAAAGACTTAACTCCACTTAGAAATTTTTTATATATTTTTTTAAAATATTTTATAGAAAATTTGCAACTGTTCTTAAAATAATTTTTTCTAAGGCAACTAAACCTTATAAAGATTTAGCTTGAAAGATATATGATTCGAGAACAGTCTTAAGGTAACACAACATTTGCGCAAATATTTGTGCAAAAAACGTAACCACTAAATTTTAATGAAAAATGTATAGGGTGTTTTTTATAGAGTGATACAACTTTCAGTTGCCATCACTGCTTGATTTGACCAACCACCCATTTAACAGCTGATAGTTGCTTTTTATTTAGTTTGCTGGGACATTTTGCGTTACTTGACTTGCAGCAGAGTACCGCGTGCAAATTGTGGAAATTTTTAATCACAATAATGGTTCTGTTTATCAAACTTATCGTGCACTTCGTCCCTTCAAAATTTCATTTTCCGATGAAGTCCATTTTTGGTTGAGTGATACGTACCCATTAACAGAATTGTTGCATTTGGAGTGAGGAGAATCGAAACACCATCACATCCATAGAAAATTACTGTTTGGTGTGCTTTATGGGCTGGCGGATTCATTGGCCCATGTGTCTTCAAAAATGATGATGGTCAGAATGTTACTGTTTGTGAAGATTGCGCCTTGTACGCGCCAGCCGTGGCGGCCACACGGCCGAAATCATTTTTAAACATTAATGCCATAAAACTTTCTATATAATAAAGACCGTTTTATTGATATCAAATATATATTACTATGTTTTATTATGATTTAAACATGTATCACTCTATAGAAAACACCCTATATAAATTCCCATAAGTGTTTGTTCAGTTAATCGTATAAAAATCAAGATATTTTTCTTTAGTGGTCACGCTTTATTGGACAAATGTTTGGCAAGTGTAATCATACATTTAGAAAGTAAAACGAAGGCCACAATTTTAATCAGAAAAGTTTCATATAATAAAATTGTGCGAATACCACGAATATTGAGTTGTACTCTTTTGGTTACAAATGAGGTTTATATACATCCGCATCTTTCTTTCTTCTCTTGTGTTTTATGATTAAACTTGTCTGCACACACTCTTAAGCAAATTTGAAAAATCAATCTAAATCAAATTAAACACTTAGCAGGAGTTGTAAAATCACTATGAGAAGTGATAAAAACAATTTTAATTGCTTTGGATTTGAAATAGTAAAATATTGTTTTTTTTTTTCAATTCCATTTAATGTTACAACAGATACAAATCCTGCAGAGCATTTTTGGGGTTTCTTTTTGATTCTTAAATGTGTTGGTGTTTAAATGCAAATATTTCCTACGGATCTATCCGACATAAAGAAAATAAATCTAATCAAAGATTTCTCTTTAGCCATTTTTGTTGGGGGAAAAAAATGAATCAAAGCAATAATAATCACCATCAAATCGTAGTCATAAAAAGTCTAAGTGTTTGTTGTTTGATATCAAAAAAATTTGCGAATTGATTGCAAAGTTTTTATGGTCTTGAAACGCTTAAAATGTTATAAAAAGGAGTAACACGGAGGTATGGAAAATCCTCTAGCCATTAGCCTACCCAGTCTCTCTAAAGAAAAACCAATTATCTATTGAATTGGAACTAAAGACACTTTGTAAACAAGAAAACATTAAAGGCTACGCAATTTATTTGTTTTTCAAAATCCAGTGCAGTTTTACGCCCGCCATTTATCGCGTGCGAAATGGAAATTTTCTATAACAAATAATACGAAAAACATTTAAATAAAATAAAAATTCCATTGACGCTTAGAGCAATAAAATATGAAAACATGTTGTGCTCTATTTCAATGGAAAGTTTTTTTCTTTGATTATTTGCAAATATAATCAGGTGATTTAAACGGACAAAATCAAAATTCATTTACGTTCGATTCGAAGCATCAGCCGCTGGTGCAGTTATTGAAGGGAAGTCGTCATTATTATGACTTACCAAGGCAACGTTGTTGCTGTTTATTTTTTTAGAAATAGTTTTACAATTTTTTGTAATAATATAACACACACAAACACACTTACGTGCGTACTTGTGTGTAAGATTTTTCTTTTAATTTATGTATTTAATTTAAAAGACAACACGAGCCACCAACCGTGATGTAAACAAGTTGGATGGAAGGGCAGACCAGGGGACAAACGGTTGACATATAAAAACTCGTGCGTTATTTTTTATATCAGAGTGTGCGCTTTCTGTTGTTAATTCTGTGCTCATTTAAGTGACATAAAATCATTTTTTTGGGGGAAAAAAAATTGGCAAAATATGTGGTCTATTGAAATAAAAAAACAACAATCTAATCATCTGATTTTTTAATATTCGTACTTGTCATGATACAAAAATAATGTTTTTTTCCATTATTTCATTTAATTTTCACGTTTTTTTCGGACTTTGAAATTTTTTATAGAGGCAAAAAAAAAAGAAAGAACTTTGAACAGCAGTGACAGTTTCTCATAAATTTATTGCCTTAAAAAAGAAAATTCGCGAGTCTGCCCAAATTTAATTTCAAAACGATTTAGGCAGACGTCATTGTTTTTTCTGATTGCCTATAGAATTTGTGCAAAGTTTTATAATATTTCACCACGAAGGTCACGCATTTTAAATTTTTTTTCCCTGACTTCTTCACACCAAACTTTCTTTTCAAACCACAAACCGATAAATAAATGCTATAAAAGTTTCACTATAATCATATACATGATGGATTTAAAAACAATTATTTAAACGAAATAATATATCTCACGAAAATAGATGTATTTGTTGTTGTCATTTTTCATAACATTTGAACAGCGAATTTTACAAAAGCAGGGCACAAAATACCGCATTAGAAATCGATTAAAATTTCAATACAATTTTAGTGGAAATTTCGATACATATCGAGTGCCGTAACGCGAACCATATTTTCGTTTCCATAAGAATCTAAGATATTTTAAAACTATCTCTCTCTCTCTCTCTTTCTCTCTCTGAATTTCACAAAATTATGAAATTACAATAAATGAAATCATTTTGTTTTATGTAAAACTTAATCAGAATCTCAAATAAATAGTGTGGATATACTGAAATTGCTAGAGCGCTTTTTCAACACTATCAGCTGTCTTCAATCTGTAACTTGGCAGCACTAAATTATATACAACGAAAATGAAAAATGAGTTTCAAATATACCGTTTTTACACTGAAACTTAAAACCTGGTTTTAGCATTAAAACTTGGTTTAACCATTAAACTCATAAGCCTGTGATTTTACGTTCTCACTGTAGATTTAAAAAATTCAAGTTTCGACTCACAGGTTCTCCAATAAATTTAATCACAACAAATTAAATCGCTTATAAAAATAGGTGTATTAATTTTTTTAATTTTCCTTTTCATTTTATAATATTTAATGCACAAACTGTACTACAGCTGTTTTTGTTTGCATAAAAAATAAAATAAAGTTTCACTAAAGTCTAAAAGAGAAATACTTAATGCACAAGCTGTACAGCGGCTGTTTTTGTTTGTATACAAAATAAAATAAAGTTTCATTAAAGTCTAAAGTAGAAATACTTAATGCACAAACTGTGCTGCAGCTGTTATTGTTTGTATAAGAAATAAAATAAAATTTCATTAAAGTCTGAAAGAGGAATACTTAATGTGCAAACTGTACTGCTGTTGTTTTTGTTTGTAAGAAAAATTTAAAATAAATACATAAATAGGAATTCTTTTCTATTTTTAATACTCTCTGTGCGTTCTTCACAAGTTTTCACATGTTTCCGATATACAACTTGGCAGCACTCAACTTAGCACAAACAAAAACACGCAAAAATAGAAATGCATTTCATAACAGCGATACAAAAATGGTTTGAAGTTGCTGTTAAAAAAATTATTTTGTTTTTTAAAACCCGATTTCAACAGCTGGCTTTAACGTTAAAACCGGAATTTATTAAAACCATGTTAGTGTTAAACATAATTATTCAACATGTAAATACATCCCATGTCATTTATTTTTTATTTTTCATATAACAAAAAATTATATATTTCTTTTCGTTGTTTTTCCAGATCAAAGAATCTTGAAGAACGTAATCAAAATTTGATGAAAGAAATCGAGGTGGCCAACAACGAATTGGCTTGCCTGCGTGATGAATGCAAAGAGCACAAGTTTGAAAAAGCTGTATTGAAAGAGGAAATAGGAGCTGTTAATATGGTAAGAAATGTTTTAGAAAACGTATTTAATAACCGCCACTGAATATCATAAACGTCCATGGCCATAAAGATGTGAATCTTCTTGCCTTTTTAAGTTCTTATTTTCTTCAAAATAAAATGTTTACTCTGGCAACATTTTTATGACAAATATATAAAATATTATAAAAGTTTTTATCCTAAAAAGTATTCTTCCTTTTAATATGAAAACTTCTATTTATTCTATGTCGGTGTATGTATATGCGTGAGTGGATGCAAGTATTTGTGAAATTTCACAATTGTTTCAAAACTATTTGCTGAATACTCAAGTTGATTGATTTGGTGTTACAAGCTCTTGTCAAAATTTGTTGAAATTTATTTTCATTATTGCTTTTCTTTTATAAAAAAAAGGAAAGAGAAAATGTAAATAACTATATTGCATGAGTGTGTTTGTGTTTGCAAAAACAGTATTTGATATGAATTGAATATTTTGGTTAAATTTGTCTAAGTCGTTCTATTGTTCGGTGAAGTGTTTTTCTTTTGGAAGAACAATTTTATATAAAATTAAGAGCGTATTTGGAGTCTATTTAAGTTAAACTGATAGATTTTTCATAAGCATTTGCTACACACAGTAAAGTACTTGTAGTAAATGGAAATGCATAATACAGATAAAAAGTTGAATTATTATCAGTATTGCTGAACTTTTTCTTCAGTTTTAGTCAAGGTCATAGTCATATCATAGTCAATTTGTGGTCCACAAGTAATAGTGAAGTTATAGTAAAACTATAATCCAAGTACTTTAATTAAATTTAATATTATAATCAAGTCGTAGTCAAGTAATAGTGAAGTTCTAGTCAACCCGTAGTCAAGTTATATTAAAGCTATGGTCAAGATAGAGTCAAGTAATAGAGAAATCATAGTGAAGTTCAAGTGATCAAGATATAGTCAAGTAATAGCGAAGTCATCGTCAAGTCATGGTAAAGTTATTTTGAAGTCGTAGTCAAGATATAACAATTTATAGTTATGTTGTAGTCAAGTAATGATAAAGATATTTTGAAATCGTAGTCAAGCTAAAGTTAAGTTATAGTCAAGTTATATTAATGCTGTATTCGATTCTATTCAGGTTATAGTCAAAGTCACGGTCAAGTAATATGAACGCTGTACTCAAATCATAGTCGAGTTATAGTCAAGCAGCTTGACTTAAGCCATCGTCAAGTAATAATAGTCAAATAATATTAAAGTTTTGGTCAAGCTTTAGGTAACGGTGAAGATGTGGTAAATTTATAATCAAGTTGTAGTCAAGTCATAGTCAAGTTATAGTCAAGTAATAGTGATGCTGAGTTTAACTTATAATCAAGTTACAGTCGAAATCATAGTCAAGTCTTAGCCAAATCATAGTCAAGTCATAGTAAAGTAACCAAGTTGTAGTCAAGTCGTAGTCAAGTTATAGTCAAGTAATAGTGATGCTGTATTTAACTCATAATCAAGTTATAGTCAAAGTCATAGTTAAGTCTTAGTAAAGTCATAGTTACGTAATAGTAAAGTAGCCAAGTCTTAGCCAAGTCATAGTCAAGTAATAGGATAGTAGCCAAGTTGTACTCATGTCATAGCCAAGTTATAGTCAAGTAGTAGTGACTAACACATAAAAATAACTGTTTTAAATCAATTTTTACACATGAAATTTACAGATACAATTTTGCAAAAAGTTTTTCTTCAATTAAAGTCTTCTATACAGAAGAGCTAATCTGGCTTAGAGATTTATAACGAGTGGATGCTTAAATGACAGACTGAGTGAATAGATGGACGTTTGTTGCATGGACAAACACAAAACACTCACTTCCAATATGGCGACAAAGAAAATCTCCACCTTCTTATTCAAGTTACCATACAACATACTAAATTAAACACATAATTTTAAACCTGCTACTGACACATACACACACACACATCTTTAACAATATTTCCCTTAACTTTTTATTGAGAATTTCCTCATGGTTTTTGCTCTATTTTGTCTGTCTCTTCCTGTGCTAAAATGTTTTTTTCTATGAATTCTTTTAGCTCTTCAGTCAAATGGTGATGGGCTTTAATGGTAAAAACAATTTGGATATCGATAGACTGACAACCATGTTGGAGGAAAATCGCACACTGTTAAACGACATGGCAACCAAAGAGTGTACGGATGGTGCAACTTTGCCAAAACTATTATTCGAATTAGTACAGCAGGCAACAACTGCACAAGACGACATGAAAAACCTGCAACTGAGTAGAAGTCCAAGTCCCAGTGATAAAGTAAATGCTGCTAAACTGAGTGTTCAAATGGCGGGAGTTGAGTTAGAGGACAGCGATGATGATGGTGCAACTGAGGAAGCGAGTGATAATGAAAATGTGGCATCATCAACAGCAACTGTCACGCAGCTGCAAGAGAACGAGACGTCATCATCAACCTGCAACAATGAGAACACATCAACTGGCAGTCAAGTTAGTGATGATGTTGATGTCGCTGCAAATGATGTTGATGGAAAAGTTATTGCCATGACTCAAAATAAAAACAAAAAACATCACCGTAAGCAAACAATAACTAATAAAAAATCATTGTCAATGTCAGCTGGTCATGTTGCTGCAGGCTTTGCAACAATGCAACAACATACCGATGGCGAGTTCGGTGTTAAAGTAGCGTCAGCTCAGGAAATTATTGGCAATTTACCAAAAGTCTGGCGTGTTTTAATGGAACTCTTGAATCATCACAAAATTGATCCGGTTCAATTTGAGGAAAATGGCAAAAGTGAAGACTGTTACAAATCGATTCAGACCCCAAATGGGCCCAAGGCTGAGTTAAGCGTTAGCAAGACTTATATTAAATTAAAGGTGAGAGAAATTATTTTATGACAAATAACATTTATAATATAAAACTAAAAATATTAGCAAAATAATTATTACAATTAATCGATCAGTCATTAGAATTTTGTTAGAGAATTTAGGGTCTAAGATTTCCTATTTGAAAAAATTTAATTTCGCCAACTACTTTTATATGTTCCACAATATAAAAGCAGACTTTCTTACCTAAAGAAAAATAAGTAAAATATCTTTTAGTATCTCCTTAAAAAGACAAGAAATATATTCTTTTCAAAACAGTTCTCTGTTTCTATGACATTAATTCCTGGGGTTGAGTTTATTACTTGTTCCTTTACAATAAAAAATAAGCTCAGAAAGATTTATCACTTCAAAGTACTCTTTGAGAGCTTCTTCACTTATTTAAACAGAAAATAAAAAATACATCAACTTCCCATATTAACTCATCATTTTCCTGCTCGAGTAAAAAATGTCTTGAAGAGAGTTTCTTTTTTCTTTACTTCTCCACACCAGCCATGTCACGCTGCTTCTTTTAATTTTATTAGTTTGTCAGCACTGTTGCTGGTGTTTTCACACTTCCCCCCAGCATAGCTTCTTACAGCGTTGAGCTACAAATTATGTAATTTTTTACTTTGTACAAGTTTTTTTTTCTTCAAATTTCACTTTTTATGATGTTGCATGTTTGTTAGCTTTATCTTGTTTTTTCAAATTTTCTAAGTACTTTAAGTTAGAAACTGCAAAGTTTGTTGTGGCATCGAGTTGTTGTTACTAAACAAACTGTTGGTAAATTTGGGTATTATAAATTCTATTTTGTTGTTGTTGTTGTTTTTTGCAATTCTTGCAACTTGTCTGTATGGAGTTGGTAATTGAATTTATTGTCTATCTTCGTTGAATTTGCAACACCTACTGACAGGAATATGTATATATATATATATATATATATATATATATATATATATACATATATATATATATATATATATATACATATATATATATATATATATATATATATATATACATATATATATATATATATATATATATATATTTATTTATTTATTTATTTATTTATATATATTTTGAACGAAGAAAAAGCCAGCAAATACAAAAAATGAACTACAGAAAACATAATTTTTACACTTGCACAACTGCATATGTAAAGTTGTATTTAGTTAAACACTAGTATTTGTACACTAACAGTCACTTAAATAAGTTAATTATATTTTGCTGCATATTTTTTCCACAAAGACTGTTTAAATTTTAAATAATTCAAAAAGGGGTTGTTTAAATTTGTAATGATTTGCTGTTATCTGATAGCAAATCTGATTTGATATACGCTGTGACGTATGAGTGATATTTAGATTTAGTGGTGAGCATTCGCAATACTCATACGCCTACGATATGAATTTGAGTCAAAAGTTATGAGGAGGTTGTGAATTAGAATTTTTACACAATATTCGAAACTTTGAAATTGATATCATGATTGTGTGGATTGAAAGCTATTATAGCGCACAGTGGGTCTATAAATATTATATAGCAAGAAGAGAATCCAAATATATGGTGTTTTTTTTATAGAGTTATACAACTTTGAGTTGGCTTCACTGCTTTATTTGACCACCCATTTAACAGCCGATAGTTGCTTTTTGTTTAGTTTGCTTTGACATTTTATTATGGATCGACTTACACTAGAGCAACGTGTGAAAATTGTGTAAAACTTTAATCAAAATAATGGTTCTGTTCGTCAAACTTGACGTGCACTTCGTCCATTCCAAATTTTATTTTCCAAAAAAGCCAATTTCTGGTTGAATGGGTATGTAAATGAGCAGAATTTTCGCCTTTAGAGTGAGGAGAATCCACAAGCTTTTGTCGCAACACCATTACATCTACAGAAAATTATTGTTTGGTGCGCTTTATGGGCTGGCGGAGTCATTGGCTCAGATGTCTTCAAAAACGATGATGGTCAGAATGTTGCTGTTTGTGAAAATTGGTGTTTCAGATTGCGCCTTGTACGCGTCAGCCGTGAATCATGTTTAAACATTAATGTCATAAAATTTTCTATCCAATAAAGACCGTTTCATTGATATATTAATATATTTTATAATGATTTAAGCTTGTATCATTCTATAAAAACACCCTTTACGTGCACTTTTGAATATCAGAAAAATTCAACACCATATTCATAACTGAGTGCGAGGTCAAACTGGGGATCTAAGGCATCGTAGTCTCGTATTTACTGTTTCAGGAAACAACAAAATTGATTTCCTTAAATAAATGGATTTTTTTAAAATATCTTCCCATGCACTGGAATTAATTTTATTGACAGAGACAATTATCTGGCAGGAGTAGAGGTATAAGGACATATTTTGTAGCAGGTTATATTAGAATTAGTGTTGTGATGTTGAAGGTTTTATGGTTATTCTATGAGGAAATAAAAAATTTTGGTCATTTATTACTTTTTCTATTATTTTTTTTTGTTCGTAAATATTATAGTCTATATATTGGAAAATGTTTTGAAGTTACTGTTAACAAATTAATTTTGCAGGATAAAATTAGTTGGTTTTAACGATAACACCAGTATTTATTAAGGCCATGACAGTATAAATTAATAATAAAGTAAATCTAATTGAGCAGAAAAATTATGAATTGAAAGATAAATAATTATGAGAAGCAAAATGAAATTTTTCACAGAGTTGGTTCATGTGATATGATAAAAATATATCGATTTTTGCTGCTTTAGAATCATATTGTGACAATATACTGATATCAGATGTTGACAATACACTTGAGAGATAAGGCGGAAACTAATTTGCTTGCAACGTTTTAATTTAATGCCACTAAAATTTAGAGTCGATATTAAATCATCATAAATTCCTTAATATTAAAATTTTTTTTATATTTTCAATTAGTGATAATAATTTTTCTTATAAAGAGATTCCTCCTATTGTGCGGAAGCATTGTCTACAATATGATCGATTATCTGGGCTATAAACTCCTTTAGATCTCTCTATTGTGTCACTAACTTTTTACATGCTTCCAAATGAATACATTTTTAGAAGTTTTTGACACACTTGTAGTCCTGTGTGTCGTATTTATAATATTCCGTGCTATTCGCAACAACCCAGTATGCAACATACCCAGTATTCAATATTATCTGCTTTTTATATTAAAAATATCATGTTAAAAAATGATTGATGGCTGATTTGTGTTAAAAAAATACTGCAAATAAATAAATTCCATTAAAACTATTTTTATGATTTCTTGTTTAAATATTTATCATAAAAATTGTTGGGTTGCGACATTAAAATATTCCACTGTTGAATAATAACTGGATTAAAGAGGGGGAACCCAAATGCTAATATTTCAGCTTTAACACCACAAAATTTATATTAAAATTAATCAATTATTTCTCTTTTTCATATCTTTTTCCATTGAACCTTCAACATGCGAATCTACTCCACCATGATAATGGATGGCCGGGCTATAACATGAATGATTTATTAATGCCACCCCTAAACACTAAATACAGGATCTCATCTTGGAGAAAAAGTCTTTGGTGAAGGAAACTAATCGCCTGAAAACGTTAAACAGCCATCTGGATTATCGTCTAAATGAACAAGAGAAACGCTTGAGTGCTGTTAGTTTGGAGTTGACAAAAACTTGGCATTTGGTTGGCAAAATGCAACGTCAACATCGTCAGCTGCATACGCAGGAGCAAATATTACGCTATCAGTTGCAACAAAAACGTCGCCTGCTGAGTGAACTCAAGGATGAGTTGGAGTATTGTCGCCGCAAATGGGCAGCTGCACGGGCCAAAAACGATGAAAGTCAAGAGCAGTGCAATGATTTGCGGCGTGAATTTGCCAGGCGTAAATTGGAAGATGCCAATAATTCGGCCGAAAGCGGTTACAGTGATTCTGGTGGTCCAGCTTCGGATGAAGAAGTGGTGGTGGGGGGCATTGAAGCAGCAGCTGGTGGGGAATTAGTGCCCAACATAAATGATGGTGATGATGAAGATGACGATGATGATTTAGAGGAGGATGAGAAGGCCAGTGTGGCTGTCAACACATCAGCAGGTGGTTGCGTGAATTATAGACGTAAACGTTTGAGGGAAATGTTTGAACACACACGCAAAATAAAACGCATGCAAAGCAGCTCGCCAGGCAGAGCAGGGAATATCATGGAGCCACAAATAGTGGTGCTGCGTTGGAATAGTGCACCGCCCACTTGTAGTTGGAGGGATATGGTTGGCCTGGAGGACCAGGTCGATGGCAGAGTAAATAAGGAATCGCCTTCATCTTCTGCCAACTACTCGGAGCGGGGTGCTATACCAAAAGCTCCCATAAGGCCTTCGCGAAGACCAAAACGCTGTTTGACGGACAAGCCTGAAACTGATGGCAGCGAAATGACCAAAGAGGATGCGGAGACTACAGTCTCCGATGAGAGATCCTGTAGGATTCAACGACTTGAGCAGCAGTGCAAGACTTTGATTAAACAAGTTTTGGAAACTTCCGACAATCGTGAACGTTTAGAAGTGCAACTGAAACGTTTTCAAGACGAAATGTCACCGGCCCAACATGCTGTTCCCTTGTCGGAGCTCATAAGCAAGAAACGTTTTGAACGAATGACTCGTGCCAGCTCAGTACCCATCACGGGTTCAGGTTGTCTCACGCCCCGAGAAGAGGAGTATACACGCAAACGTTCTGAGCGTTTGGAAAGACTGGAAGAAGAAAGTCGCCAGTTAATGTCTCGCATTAAACGTACCTCGGATAGAGGCCACTATTTGCGCTGCTCCTTGGATCGCATCCGAAGAGCACCCTTGAGTCGTGAGAGCAGCGCTGAAAATCTAACAGCAAATGATGCCCAGAAACCGAAAAAGGAGGACATGAATATTGCCACCGCTGACAACAGTTGTCTCCAAAATAACACACAAACCGAGAACCCAAACCTGTTGGTGTCCACTTCCAAAGTTAATCCCTTGACAGTGGAAGAGGAAGCCTACATTGCACGCCGAGCAGCCCGCTTGCAAAGGCTGGAGGAAGAAAGCAAACAATTGCTGACCACACTTTCGAAAAACAATCAAAGAGGTGATAACTTTGGCTCCAGACTAGATTCTCTGCATGAACGTTACAAGTCACAGGAAGAAGCCTGCAGTGAAATGCCCACTTCATCAGCTCAATCACAAGTGACATCTGGCAAATTGTCTGTCGAACAAAGAATTGAAAACATTGAGAAAATCTCCTCCAATCGGGAAGAACGTTTGCGCATTCTGGAAGAGGAAGGCAGACAGTTGATTACTAAACTTTCGGAAACTTCCGAAAGGGGTACAAAAATGATAAACCGAATTGCCGAAAGAGAACTCAACCGGCAAAAACGATCCAACTCGACACCAGTTAGAGACACGTCCCTTGAAAATGATAGCCCGGGTTCAGTTAAAGTAATTAACGATAATTCTACTGCAGAAGAAACTCCCGTGGCTGCTGCTCTTTTGCCCACTCCAAAAAATGTGGCCTGCACCAGCATCGTATCGGAAGAGCTGAATGAGCGTGTTACCATAACCACTACGCCAAGTCAAATAGCTGGTCACCAGGGCGCCATACCAAAGTCTAAGCCCACTTTACAACTGCTGGCCTCTCGCCCCAAGTCAGCTAGACTACAAAAAACTGCAAATAAAAGCAGCGATATGGCAGATGAGTCCTTGGAGGACATGGTAAAACGTTTGCAGTCGTTGCCCTTTCCCAAACAAGAACCCAGTCAGCAGCGTGACTTGGAAGAAGACACAATAAAGAAGGATATTGAAAAGGTTGCTGAAGAGGGCCTTGAAACATCCCCAAACAAAGAAGAGTCAGCGGATCCTGCTGCTGATAGCGAGTTAAAGGATCTGGTGGCTCCTGCTGCTGTCGCAGATGTGGCTGTTGTAGTTGAAACTCCACAAGACTCAAACCTCCATCACAACGATGCTGAATAAAATTAAGCTCAATACGAAAAGACTTTATTCTTCGTGTTCAATTATTTTTAAATTTATTTATTTAATTATCAATACGAATTGCTGAATGATCATGCGATTTTTGCATGGAAATCGTTGGAGTTTTTTTCACTTGAATATTTATATACTCGTACTCACACACACACACACTTAACTATATTATATGACGATATATATTTTCAGATTTATTTATAATTTATTTATTTATAATATAATTCTTAACGATGTACTGAAGAATTGTAACTAGTGAGAAATAAAGATTTCTTTCGTTTTCGTTCTGAATACTAAATTGAAATGAATTAAATGTTTATTGAATATTAAGAAGAGTTTATTTTCTGCTGTTAATAATGAAATATTTTGACAAGTCGTGCTAAAAAATATATTGAATATTTCCAAATCTGCTCGAAATAAAACTATTTGAAAAATATATTTCTTTAAGATAATTATGAACAACACACATACAACACTGTATAACTATATGATCCGACGACGTACACGACATTAAGAAGAACTTGTGAATTGATTAAATATTTTTGTTTAAACAATTTGAAATGTTAAAACGAGGGAACTGAAATAAAAGAAGAAACAAATTGCACCATCCCTACACTTTGTTGACTTGTTAGGCCACAAAATATGGTAAAAATTTTCACCAGAGAATATAATCTGCTCTGGTCATGTTGTCCAATTATTTGTTATCTTAAGTAATTAATATAGCAACCATGAATACCTGCACCATTCTTTCCCATTAGAATTTAAGGGGCAACCGAGAAGGATGAGCTTTTTTGCAGGCGTTACAGCATCCAGAAATTTATTTATCCAACAATTCATCAGATTTTCTCAACATTTTTCCATAATACAACAAATTAATTGCAGCCTTATTGTAATTATAAATAGTTTAAAAGAGATAATTATCACACAAAAAAGTCTCAAAATGTGTATAAAAATTGTGTTGCGTCTTGTTGTTTGACGTGGTTTCAAAAACGCTTCCAAATTGCGTAAACAGACTTCAAAAATAATAAATCTTTTGGCCAAATTGCAAGAACATTTCGGCCATTTGATGGCCAATATAAACAGCCTAAAGATTAAGTAATTCCTGCAGTTGTTAATCGTTTTTATATAAACTTTATCCCTCTCGATTGGAAACCAATACCAAGATCTGCTGTACAACACTGCTGTAGGAGCAAGAGTATCCGATAGTTCTCAATGGAAAGGTGCCTTTTTGATGAGAATTAAAGATAAGTTTTAATGAACTACTTCGAAGCAGTTGCAAAGTAATTGATTTTAAAATTCTTCGAATAGATTTCACTGGAACTTTTATAAATAATCCAGCAGTTTGTAAAACTTTGCGAACTTGTAGCCGTAATTTTAATAATTTTTTAAAGATGAAAGAAGGATGAAATTTAAAAACATATATTTCCTTAAATAAATTTTGCAAAAAAGTGAAATGAATTTTTTATAAGTCAGCAGTTTTTATATAGTCACATTATTTCTATACTCGGCCACGTTATTAACATAAAAACAAACAACGTATTTTAGAATTTATATAAAATTCCTGACTATTGTTGTGCTTATACATATTAAGAAGCAAGTGTGTGCGTGCATGTGTGCAGCCCAAGTGTCTTACACGCTGACAATGTGCTATTTTACAAGGAATTTGTGTGTTCTCTCGTTATGTTCCACTCTCATTTACGTTTAATCATGTTAATCTTAACTGTTGTTGTTGTTGGTGTTGTTGTGTTGTTATGACAATTGTCATTATCATTATAAATTTTTGTGCATGTGTGTGTGTGTGTGTACTAATGCTGTTGTTGGTTTTGCTTTAGATAAACTCTTTTTGCAATTTTCTTTTCCACTTTTAGTTGATGTTGTTTTATGCTAGAAGTTTTTAAGCTGTTCGTGTAGTTGTAAATTAAAGTTTATCTTGTTGTTTGTTTATCTAAGACAAGAGCACTTTCGTTTATTATTCTGAGGAAAACTTGTCTAATTGAGGGTAATAATAATAGTTAGTTGGAATGGGTTAAGAATTGTAGCACAAGTAATGAAATTTTCGTATTAGAAATACGCTGGTGTGGTGTAACTGTTTATATTCCTTGTCTTGTTGATTTCTTTTATCAAAATTTAGTTTTTCTTATTGTGGTTTCGTTTGGAAGTTTTTATCAGGGAATTTTAGCTTTTATATTTTCAAATATTTTATATTAAATAATATTCACTAATATTTTTGTTACTAATTAAAAAGCGGTAAAAAACCAGCGGAATTGTATTAAATTATTTCGAACAGAAAATAATTTTAGCATTCTTCGTACTCTACATGAAATGCACTCGTGCGTATGAGTTATATTTTCTATAACGATTAAATTTTCGTCACTCATACGCTGCCATAATGAAAGAGGAAAGAGACGTTGTTAAAGCAAAAAAAAAAGAGACGAGTGATTATTTTGGTTTTAATTTTAATTTCAATATCTTTAAAGCTTCTTAACTACTTAAATGGTTTTTCTGAGAAAAGTTGGGGAAAATTTCACTGAAGATGCCCCTGGTGAAATCTGCATGGGAACTTTAAAAACATTTTTTTAAATAAAACATGGCGAAATATGGCAATTAAACTAACAGTTTTGATTAAGCTTGTGTATGTGCGTGATAGTGTACCTGTATTAGCAAAGTTTTAGTGTATGCAGACATGTCAAGTCAGGTTTTCGACAAGACAATTCTTGCTTGTTTTTCAGTTTTTGTATAGTTGCTTTGAAATTTCATTATAAAACGACTTCCGCCAGAGCAACGCGTAAAAATTATTGAAAATTTAAATCAATAATAATAACTCTTCTATTAATAATAATTATTATTCTATTCGTCTTTACAAAATTTTATTTTCCGATGAAGACCATTTTTGGCTGAATGGGTACGTAAATAAACAGAATTGTCGCATTTGGAATGAGGACAATTCACAAGCTTTTTTCGAAACAGCAACACATCCACAGAAAATTATTGTTCGATGAACTGGCGGTATCATTGGCCCATCTGTCTGCAAAAACGATGATGGTCCGAATGTTACTGGCAATGGTGAAGGGTATCAGAACATGACTTCAAATTTTTTCGTGCTTCAGTTACGTGGCATTAATCTTGCTGATATGCATATGGAGCCTTATGCCATACATCGGGCGCTACAATTGATTTACTCGACGAAACTTTTGATGAAAAAATTATTTCACGTAATAGCCCAATTAATTGGCCAAAAACATCGTACGATTTAACCCCATTAGAATATATTATTTGGGGTGATTATGTTAAGTCACTTGTCTGCGTCGACAAACTACAGACAATTGGCTACTTGGAAATCAGCATTCGAAAAGTTATCGGCGAAATACGGTCACAAATGCTGCGAAGAGTTATTGAAAATTGTTGATCCAAATTATGCCCTCTACCTGCCAGTCGTGGCGGTCACGTGACAGAAATCATCTTTAAACTTTAATTTCATAAAATTTTCTTTCAAATAAATATTGATATTAAAAATATATTTCCTTGTGTTATTATAATTTGAACTTGTAACACTCTATAAAAAACAGCCATTATTTATTAGCGCATATCGAAATCACGAAGTTTTTGTTGCCCCAATTTATCATAAAGAAATATATTTGAAACATATAAAACTATTGTGGGTTCAATTAATCTGCAGGCCTGCATTTTATTGGTGTTAATGTCAAAATATTAGCAGATCTTTAAAAATTATAATTGAAAAGCTTTCAAAGGAAAACTTTGTATTAGAAATATAAAAATTATTTAACTACCACTTCTAATGAGCCAAAAGTGTTCTCCACCTTAAAAATGGTTGCGATGAAAAATTCATATTCTGAATTTTCCTCATAACTTTCTTGCCAGCGTATATATTTTTTTTACTTTTCCATTATGTACAATTAAGTTAAAAATCTAACAATTTACATTTAAAAAATATATATTAAAACACACACACTCTCTCACACAACTTTTTATAAATCATTGTTTCACTGTAAATTATAATACATACCAGAGAAGTAGAAATTTTACTTAATTTTGCTTTTAACAATATTGTTGTCTGCCAACATAAAAAAGAAGGCGGACAGAATTTTTGTTGTTATTGCTGCTGTTCATGTTGTCACTGGGTACGGGTTTGAAGGATGTCACTACCAGTTCCACCACTGCGATATGCTGGTAACTGCTGCTGCTATCAACTGCTACTGCACGTATTACAATTTATTGTTGTGTGTTTGTATTTGCATGGTTGACAATGCGCCGGTGTGTGTGTGTGTGTGTGTGTGTCTGTGTGTTTGTTAACTGAACATGAATAAGTGCACCTTTAATGTTGCAGTGACTCATTTGAAATTCATAAATTGTTTTTCTATGCAAAAACTAGAAACAACTACAATGTTTGCTGAATAGTTTTGCTTTTGTTTTTGCTGGTTTTGTTGTTTTATGATAGTAAAACGTATGAAAAAAGAAAGTATTTTTTGTTTAACAATTTTGTAATATTATATATAAAAAAATGGAATTTTAGTGAAATACACCACCATCACTTCAGCAACAATAACAGCAGGAGCAGCAGCACCACACCGGTCATCAATTACGCGCAGTGTCGACTGTATAGTTAAGACTATCTTCACCGAAAAATTTTGAGGTTTGTAACTAAATAAAATTAAATAATATTTTGTTCTTATGGTTGGCCCAATGGGTCACAAAGATCGTGTAATTTAACTCCACCGGAATATATTCTTTGGGGTTATGTTGACTCAGTCGTCTACGTTGATAAACCATCAAACAACTGAACACTTTGAAAACAAACATTCAAAGAGTTCGATATATGACAGCAAACTCAGAGAAAATTTTTGGAAAATTGGTGTTCCAGACTGTGTCCTCTAGCGCCAGCCGTGGCGGCCACAGGCTAAATTCATATTTAAATATGAATTTCAGAAAATTTTTTTTTCAAATAAAATCCGTTTAATTGATACTAAAAATATATTTAATTCTGATGTCCTTTTCGGCTTGAGGTCTTGTAGACCTTTTTGAATAAATTTGTTTTGTTTGTGATGTCCTTTTTGGCTTGAGGACATCACAAACAAAACAAATTAGTTCAAAAGGTCTACAACAAAACATCTTAATATATTTAATTGTTTTATTATGATTTAAATTTCTGTCATTCTGTAAAAAACACCGATTATTTTTGTGCATCCTTAAAAGCATTTACTACTCCTGGTATTTTCAATAACAACATTTGAAGGATTTACGACTTCTTATATTTGAAAAATATATTGATTTATGCTGCTTCAGATGCTACAGATTTATTACAACTTCTTTTTTATAACACCGTACAGAGTTGAGGTCTATTTTGGATGTCTTACAGTTGGTCACACTTTAGCTTCCGTTCCAAATAATACTAACAAAAATTATTGTATCTTGTGTTTGAGGTCCACTACTCGAACAGGATAAAATATCTCGAATAAAAAACATTTTGTTGCTATTAAAACAAAACGAGAAAAAAATGGCAACAACCTGCTTCATTTAACCACCAACGGTTGTTAGTTTTAAATAAAATTTTCACGTGGCCATTAAATTTTTTTTTCTTATAAAAAATTAATTCAGTTTAGAAAGTTTCCGTGGAAGAATAATTTACACAGACAAAAAAAAATATATATTTTAAAACAGAATATAATAACGATCTGCTGCAAATACTGGCAGAGGATGCGGCCAGCAATTCCAGAGATTTGAGAAACTGCCAACTGCTGTTATTTCAGAAACATAAATATTTACCAGCATGCAAAAATGCAAAGTAGATCAATTTAATGTGGAATATTTTAATGCAAAAAGGTGGAAAATATTTCTAGCGAGCAATTTAAAGTAGCAGAAGTTTTAATTTGCAGAAAAAGTTTTAAAAAGTTACTTATGAAACATTCATTTTGACATGATTGTGTGACATCATATATATTTTCATCTCGTATATGAAAATATATATAAACGATATCGTTAGTGTGCTAAAAAGTTTGAAAGCGTGTTTAAATATTTTCACAAATAATCTTCAACAACAACAGCAAAAAATATAACAAAAAATTATTTTACAACATGGAACGTCTGTTTTTTTTTCTTGTTGTCTTGTACCAGCTTTCAAGGAATATAAACTCCACATACGCTGTGCATTGCGCGGAAAACATGTTGTTATTTAATGTTTTATAAATAAAAAATTCTTTTCAATTTATTCGCTGATATTCTTAAAAATCATCATTCATGTGCCGCATAGTTTTTGTTCTTCGGCAAATAAAGTTTCTTTCATTAAAAATTTAATCAACATTCTTTTATTGTGGCTTTGGCTGGCAACAATAAAATACAATAAACACTGTTGTTGCGCTGCTTTTTTAATATTTACGTTGTTGTTTTTGTTGGCTTGTTAAAGCTGATGTTGTTGGTCAGCCAGTTTATGGCACAACTGGAGTTGTAAAAATGTGCAACGATTTCACTATGGCGGAAGGAAGTTCCGTAGAGAAGTTGGTAGAATAAGTGAACAACTTTTATTTATACACTGTAAAACAAAAAACAAAAAAAAAAAGCAATACCAGCATAAACAAATAAAATTTTAAATTGAAGCATTAAATACAATAACGACAGCAGGCTACGCGAACACTGACTACAAAAGTCGTTGGCTACAATCGTCACCTTGTAGTCAGCTACTTAATTATTTTTAAGACACCACCAAATCAATTACCATGAGTTGTTGTTTGTAGTAAAATTATCTTGAAACGCCAGTGTAGCCGCTTTCATATATTTAATACTCTCAAATAGTGCTATTCCAATAAAATATATTTAAAGTCCACAGTATATGACAAGAAATCATTTCATTAACTTGGAAATATAATTTGTTGTTTCTTTTTGTATAATAAAATAATATATTTTCAGGTTTACAATAATTGAATTTATTTATATTGTACTGGCAACATTTTATCTACTCATTGTCGCTCATTAAAATAGAAATTCGTTTAGTTTGACTACAACCACAAAAACAGCAGGGACAACAACTAGTAGCCGTGTTGCCTGTAGCAGTAAAAATAATCATTCTCATATAGCACATGTATTCTATTCTTGACAAGTTGTAGTCTGTAGTCTGCTGTCGTTATTGTGTTTAATGCTTTATACTAAAATAAACATAATAAAATTATTTTTTCGTGTTATAACTCCTTTCGGCCCATCTGTTTGCCCCAGAAGAGAAGATTAATCGCATTAAAATTCTTCGAATATTTCAACACTAAAATGTAATAAAAATATACTGGAATAAGACAACTCACAAATACATGATGAATATTTTTGACGAATAGAATTAATCGACTAATAGTTTTATAAAAATTATTAAATAGTTTTTTTTCGTTTAATTACTCCTTTCTGTCGGCCATGAGATAGAATAATTAATAAAATTTTGCATATTCAAATTAGACAAACAAACAAACACTTTCCCATATAAAATAAAATGTAACAGGAAGTGTTTGAGGAGGAAACAATCGCTGTAAGTACCAGCAGTTCTTTACTTCACTTTAATAGATTTTTGAGTCCTTGTAGTTTCCAAATCGCTCTCGTAGATATCGAGATTTATTGCGAATAAATCAAATGATATATTATTCAATAATATATCATCTGACATTTTATGGTTTCTTTAAAATAATTGCATTTTAAGTTTAATTTTTTTTTAAATAAATCAGAAGAAGGAAATAAAAAAGTTTTCTTTAAACTGTATTAAACAGAATTGTATGCAAAATATGAATAAAACAGGAGGAGAGAGAGGTTGCGCAAGCACCTACAATGCCCACCCACACAACCAAAGGAAATCTCATAAAGTTTTAAGCATTGAAAACTACTCAAGTGCTTAATAAGCTGGCAATAGAACTGATATTGTTAGCAACTGCCACGGCCATGCAGTGGATGCTGCCACTGCTTTTCTTGATTATTATTATTTTTATTTTATATCTTTTTCTATGAAAACTTTCTGTTTCATATTCTTCGGCATTGAGTTTCAATGTTATAGAAATTCAAAAGAATGAATATAAATATAATTCTGAGGATAAAAAAACCAAATTTTATGCAATTTATTGATAAAGAAGCAGCGACATTGAAAACAATGGATTTGAGCACAACGACAGTGAATTAAAAAGAAAAACTTTATTAAACTGGAAAATAAAAATGCAAAATAGCTGAGATGTAAACTGTTTCTTATCAAGTTTTGTTTTTAATAATTATGCCTTCAAGCTAATAAATTTAGATTAAATCTGAATAGGAACGAAGTAAGGGAATTGGCTATAAAATTGTTCACATTGATAATGAGCGTATCTAAAATTGGTTTTTGATATGAAAAGTCTTTTTTATTAAAAATAATCGAGATAATTGTGCAAGTGCAGGGTATTAAGTTGGATAATTTCAATATGAAAGACAAAATGTATTTGGAGTTATTTTGAAGTGTCACTTAAAATTGACACTTGAAAGAAGGCTTTCAAGTTTCATTATAATGCTGACAGGAAAAATTTTATCTTCAGAGGTTGTAGATGCTGTAGTTGGTTTCACTCTTTTCATGCAATTTCTCCAGATCGACTTAAAGAAATCCTTTTTTTTTTGGCGTGTGAGGAGGATTTAAAACGCCTTCGCACTTACAGCGGCCGTCGCCAGCTGCGTCGTGTGGTGTTTCCACCAAAATAATCCCCCCTCCTTTACTGGTGTTTGCCTCCATGGAACCGCTTTCTGCATTACTTCGTTAAGACTCAGAATCAACGTCCTGAAAAATAACCTTTCCCTGTGTGCCCACGTCTGAGCCCGCCATAAAGATATCATATAATTATTATTATGATTATTATTATTATTATTATTATTATTATTATTATTATTATTATTATTATTATTGTTTTAATTGAAAAAACAACTTATATTTTTATGCTAATTTATTTAATATTGAGTCTTAATAGAACTTAATTTAATATTAAATACGTTTCGCCTTAAGACAACAATTTAAATTCCCATTATGCTCTTCACAAAATTACAAATTTTAAGAAAAACATTTTAATAGAATTCCTATTTATTAATAAGACTGATAAATAATTCATATTTAATAGAAGTATCCATTAGCTCGGCTCCCGACAATGAAATAAATAGATGACAAAACTCATGAGGTTAAACACGACAGACAAAAAGAGTTAAATAACGCGGGAATAAAATTAAAATGTTAATATAAAATAACTTAAATAAATAAATTTTAAATTAACGTTTATTAAATAAAATTGGCAAAATTTATTTGTTATATAGGGTGTTTTTTATAGAGTGATACAACTTTGAGTTGGCGTTACTGCTTTATTTGACCACCCATTTAAAAGCTGATAATTAATTTTTATTTAGTTTACTTCAACATTTTATTATAGATCAACTTACACCAGAGAAAATCGTGCAAATTGTGGAAATTTTTAATCAAAACAATGGTTCTGTTCGTCAATGGTTGTGATTCGTGCACTTCGTCCATTCAAAATTTTATTTTCAGATGCTGCCCATTTTTGGTTGAATGGGTACGTAAATAAACAGAATTGTCGCATTTGGAGTGAGGAGAATCCACAAGCTTTTGTCGAAACTCATTCACATCCACAGGAAATTACTGTTTGGTGCGCTTTATGGACTGGCAGAGTCGTTGACCCATGTGTCTTCAAAAACGATGATGGTCAGAATGTTACTGTTTGTGAAAATTGGTGATCCAGATTGCGTCTTGTACGCGCCAGGCGTGGCGGCCACATGGCCGAAATCATATTTACGCATTAATGTCATAAGATTTTCTATCCAATAAAGACCGTTTCACTGATATCAAAAACATATTATTATGTTTTATTATGATTTAAACTTCTATCACTCTATAAAAAATACCCTATATGAAGCGAGTTCTTGTAATAAATAGAAAATTGTTTTCTATAAATTCAATTTTAATTAATTCATTTACCAATTAAATGTAAAATTTAATTTTACAAAGATATTTATGGAAATCAGTCATTCAAGCAGAATTTTAAAAGAAGCCATTTCCTCGTTACACATTTAAACACACAGGCATGGAAACAGTGTAGCAGGAAAGTTTTTGTACAACGCAGATTTGTGAGTTAAAGAAGTTTTATCTAAAATTTTAAATAAGAATTATTTCAATCACTAAAGATTAATGAAATTTTAGCAAGTCGATGTAAAATTTGGAACGTGACCAGGATTATATTTTTTTCTCAAACTTTTTGTCTTGGACTAGCATTTTGGAGATGTCCTTTACACATGCAGTGCCTTGTGCCTGAGCTAGAAAGCAGGGGATAGTGATAAGACGAAAAAAAGAGGGATGTCCTGTACACATTCAGGGGATGTCCTGTAGACATTCAAGGGATATCCTGTACACATGCAGTGCCTTGTGATAGAGGACAGAAAGAGGTTAGAAATTTTGTTTTAGCGAGTTTTATTTTCTGTTTTGCCGGTGAATTTTCAGCTACAGGCAACGAAGAAAGAGGGTGGTGTATTCTGCTGTTTTAGTACATGACGGTGTTAATTAATGTCGGTTTTATTCAGCGGTCCTCCCGTTCGGGCGATCAATTGATTACTTTTATGGGATTTGATTAATACTATTACTTAAATTTAAAGAATATTAATAATAAAATACATGCTCATTATAAAAAAAAATTCTAGTCTTGAATAGAAATTAAATTTTGTTAAATTGTATGAATTATATCCTTCCACTCTGTCCATAAAGTGGAAGATACGCTAATTTATTAGCATTTTAATTTCGACTCACACCGTCTCAGTTTTATGTGGAAACGAACTTAAATAATGGCATTAAATTGAAATAAACGATTTCCGTTTATATTATTGAAAAAAAAAACAAGGAAGCAGAAAGAGCTCAAGGATATGTACGCATGCATGCGTGTGTAAGAGGCAGGATACATATTTAAATTATATTTCGCATAAAATTGTAATAAAATTTTTCACTTAATCAACGGTTGCACGCAAAATATTTCATTGCAAGATTATGTTTATTGTGTTTGTGTGGGAGGGGGAGTGGTAAAAAGTTAGTAACTTATTTTTAAATTGAAGAAATAATATCAAGCATTTCTTATTAATTTATTTTTTTGGTTAAATCGTCAGTACACTATTTTTGAATATGTTATTTCAATATCAAGCATGTCTTTTTAATTAATTAATTTTTTTTTTATTATTTTAAGAGCTCTGAGAAGTTTAAGGAGCAAATTAAGAATGGCTTCAAGGCCTGAATCCGCATGTTCTTATTTGATATAAGATTTGTTTACATCATATTGCATCCTCTTGTAAAAATATAGACTTATTTTTATAATTATAAGGAATAAAATACGGTGAATATCAACATTTTATTTTTCGACCCTGATGGACCATTCGAACGAAATGCCCATATAATTTTTTTTACTATATTTCGGTTGGCTTAATATATTTTTTATTAAAAATCTCAGATGATTTATTGGAAAAACAGAAAAATGCGAGAACTTTTCTTCTAAAGAGTTTTTAAATCTCTGGAACTCTCAGTCTTTAAGTAATTTATTAAAAAAATGTATATCCAGTAACAGTTTAAATTGTCCTTTTGTATTGTGCTTCCCCGCGTATACTTAATATTATTAACAATGTTACTCATACATCTCATTGTACTCCTACAAGGCTGTTGATGTGGTTCATGTTCTTATCTTGTGATAATGTATGTGTAAAGTATTCTTACACGCTTTTGAAGCTCATTAAATTGAAATATATTAAACAAATAAAAACACATTTTTTAAGAAAATTTTGATAAAAAGTTAAAAATAAATTAACACAATAATAAACCAAAATAGAGCGTGTCTTTATAGAGATTCACAAGTTTGAGAAGAATCCACAAGCTTTTGTTGAAACACCATTTCATCCATAGGAAATAATTGTTTGGTGCGCTTTATAGTCAGAAGAAGTCCTTGGGCCACCTGCCTTCAAAAGCGATAATGGTCAGAATGTTACTGTCAACGGTGAAGGGTATAAGAATATCATTCGAAATTTTTTTGTAACTCAATTAAGTGGCATTAATTTTAATGATTTCTGGTTCGAACAGGACGGAGTCACTTATCACACAGTGGGCGCTACAATTGATTTACATAAGGAAAATTTTGATGCAAAAATAATTGCCAGTAATTGGCCACCAAGATCGTGAGATTTTATCTCGTTGGAATAAATTCTTTGGGGTTATATCAAGTCACTTGTCTACGTCCATAAACCACAAGTAATTGATCATAATTGATAGGCGAAATACGACTGCAAACCTGTTTAAAATTGGAGTTCCAGTTTGCGCCTTCTACTTGCCAGCTGTGGCGGCTACATGACAGAAATCATTTATTATTAATTTGCTTTAAAATAAATTCTATTTCATAGATATTAAAAATGTATATCCTTGTTTTATTTTGAGTTAAGCTGGTGTCGCTCTATAAAAACACCCGTTATAAGTATTATTATAAAAAATAGTCGTGGTGTATTTGTGTCCAAGTTTTTCTATATAATTTTTTTTCACAGAATACCTATTTTTGGTTCATTATTGTGTTGAGTTTATTTTAAAGATTATTTCTAACTTTTTAGTTCTATTTTCTTAAGAAGTTGTTTTAAACTCAATAATTTTTCTTCTCCCAAAAGCAAAAATATAATGGCAAACAAACATGTTCAGAGTGTGTTATTACCCGCATTAATTTTCAAGTTAAACCGCAAGACTTTTGGTGTCAGTTTTGGTATGAAAAGACACATCCTGCAGCGTTATAACAATCAGACGTGCTACAAGACACGCGAAATTGTGGCAGGTATCCGTAGTAATATAAAGAGATTTTAAAAGAAAAAGCGTCATAAAAGTAAAATAAGTGTGAGATTCTTATTTCTGACAGTTATTTATGCTGCTAAAATGTTAAGTAACTTTTCATTGCGTCGTGTCATTGGGATCCTTAAGGTTTAGATACTCCCTCGTATATGTATTCAACCATTAATCTTTTTACAGGTTAAGTAGCTTTTTAGTTTTATTTTTTTAATATGTTTTATTATATTATTAAGTAAAAATTAAGTCATTCTGCTGATGACGCTGGGAGTTTTAGTTTATTTTTTGTTGGCTCTGAAATGTTATAAATTCATATCAGGATGAATATGGCAAAACTATTATGATAATAAAACATGAGCTTAAGGTATGAGAATACCTGTTTAAAGATCTTGACTTTTTTTTAATTTCAGTAAATTTTGTATGTCATTGCTTGCACGTGCATGTATATATTGTTTGTAATTTGCAACTTAAGGCTCCCAATATGTGAGATTAACAAAAAATAATTGCTGTTAAGAGTACGAAGTTATTTTCAAAGGCGTTTCTAAAAGAAAGAAATAAAAGTGAGCCCGTTTCTGAAATATTTATAATTATTACAGTACTTAAAGCGAAAACAACTAAAAGGATTTTAACTGCTGTTTGTTCTACTGAGGACGAGCAAAGAGCAACATCATAAAATAGCACAAAACTTTTGGTGTTCTCTGCTTCTGTAAGATAAAATAAATAAAAATATTTGGTTGATGATTTGAGATATAATTTCTTAACTGGTACCATTTTATTCTGTTTTATAAGAGGTTAATAAAAGCAATTTTTTTTTATACAAACAAAAAAAGGCTGTAGTACAGTTTGTGCATTAAGTATTCCTATTTTAGAGTTTAATGAAATTTTATTTTATTTTCGTACAAACGAAAACAGCTGTAGTACAGTTTGTGCATTAAATATTTCTATTTTACACTCTAACGAAGTTGTATTTTATTTTTATGCATACAAAAACAGCTTTAGTACAGTTTGTGCATTAAGTATTTCTATTTCGGACTTTAATTAAATTTTATTTAATTTTTTTACAAACAACAACAGCTGCAATACAGTTTGTGCATTAAGTACTTCTATTTTAGACTAGAGATTTATATAACTTGATTTTAATATATTTTTATTTATGATATTAAATCAATAATTCATTTTAAAACACACTGCAGATTCAGGAATTATAGCAGCTTCTTTCCTCATATATAATTTGTCAGTAGTACTTGGCTTTTAAGCTTGAACCCTGTAACACAAAACTAAGAATTTGGAGCCCAACTTCCAAAAATAATAAGTAGATCGGTGACAGGTTGGAAACCTGAAATTTGCAGTGCTTAGCCCCATTGAAACTTTGTTTAGTGAAAAGGCGAGAAAAAACATTTTTTTGTACATTTTTTTTCTTGTCAACAATTTTGTTTTTATTTCAATTTTTCATTTTTTATAAATCTCTTTTCTCTAATTTTCTGAACAGGAACAAGAAACTTTTCAATTGATAAATGCCATTTTCCACAAAACTTTTCCATTTTCTGTTCTTCCTTTTTGTCTCCAGCTGAAAAAGTTATCTCTTTTACATTTTAGTTTTCGATTTTCCATTTAAACTGGTATTGTGGCGAAAATGTTGTTGTCATTAAAGTTGTTGTTGTCACGATTATGGCGCTGATGGCAACTTATTGATATTGAGAGTCACTTAAAGAGCGGATATTAAGTACTATTTATTTAAGTTTGGCTAAAAGGAAGTTGCCAATATAATACTTTTTAATAGAAAATAAAGCAGCAGAGAAACTCTTATTTATTTTGACAACAAAACAATTGCACTTTGAGCTTTTGGCCAAAATATTGTGATAAATTTAAAAGTAATTGGCTTTAAATATCTGGGATATACGAGTATAGAAATATAAATAAAGCCAAAGCAAAAGTAGGGGTCAGTGGAAGAAGTTAAAAATTAAAAAAAAGGATTAAATTTATAGTTTAAAAAAAGAAGGATATTTGTAAAGAAGTATTTATTTCAGGATATTTCAAAAAGTCTTTAACAAAATATTTTTACAGCATCGAGACTTGAGTGGTTGCTGAATAGAACTGGCGGTGATGGACTCAATCATGTAGTTAAAACGCCACCTTCTTGATCGGTATTGTAGCGAATGCATCGGTGAGGTAAAATAATATATTAAAAAATTGTGATCACAAAGTTTTTCATGTTCTCATCTGCTCATAATGTGTAACTCCTTTTTGCCTTAAACAAGAGTATTTTAAAATTTTCATAGTTTTTTTGTAGGAGTCTTTGAAATTCTATTAGAATGATATAACCCGACATGTACGCACCCTTCACAAGCGACTAATAGTCGTTGTAATAAAATCGCCACAATAAACATGGAAAAATATTTATTGCCTTTTTCCTCATAAATGCACGAGGTAACAGTTTTTATTTGAAAAACACTCATAAATAAACAAAAGAAAAATACACTGAAAAGCAGGGAGTCACTGATCGCTGTTGCATTTAATGGTTTTATATATTTTCCCCAGCATTCTGTTCTTTTTCTAAAACTATAAAATATGAATAATTTAAATAAACCACGAAATATGTTTTGAGTGGCATGAAGCCATTTGCTACAACTTCTACGGAAAGCAAATGTTATTGGTTACAAGCGGATAAAAGAGGGATGGGAATGGGAACTGTTTTTACTTTTATTTTCTACGGTTTCTTTTTACGAAATTTAATATGCAACTAATAGATGCATTTGTTAGGAAAAAGCATGGAAATGTTGGCACAGTGCAAATATTTTAAGTTGCACAAGTCTTTGAAGCGAAGCGGGTTTGAGGAGTAGAAAATATGTGCGGTGTATATAAAATGATGCTTCAAAGTAAAACTATTTTTTATGTTCATAAATATTTCCTTCGGGTGAATATAGAGAAGAGTTATTATAAAATATTTATGAAATTCTTAGAATAAAATATTATGCACATTTAATATGTTTTATTTACACAACAGACATGCATGAATGTTTAACAGATCTCGTTAATAATAACGCCCAACATTTTCTGCACTGCAAAATATGTTACCCTTTAATGCTGTTTGAAAAACTTTCTTATTAAAGAAAGAAAGGGGTGGTATATTAATATTTTTATTTCAAATATTTTATTCAAAATAGATTTCAACAAAGTCTAGGCGTGGGTATCGAAACCCTTAAAGCGAGCCTTGATGTGGGGCAAGTCTTATATGAATAGAACACAAAATAAAATAAGTAAAACAAAACATTTTTAAAACAAATAACTTAAATGACAAAAGTAATTGATTCAAGTTATTTAAAACTACAAATAAGAAATAAATAAACCGTGAAATAACCATTCAATTACTACAAAGCAACGAAAGAGTTAATACTAAGTAAATAACAATTCTAAAAAAAGGGTAAAAAGAGCGATAATAAAATTAGAAATACAGGTTTGAAAATGCGCTGATTTAAAAAAGGGCCAAAATATAATTGATAGCGCCACTAAAAAGTGGTAGAATTACAAGACTTTTATATCGAGTGGACCGACCACGTTTTTAAATACTTATTTATTTTTTATATAAGCAAAAACAGCTTTAGTACAGTTTGTGAATTAAGTATTTCTATTTCATACTTTTATTAAATTTTATTTTATGTTTTATACCCACAAAAACATCTTTACTACAGTTTGTGCATTAAGTATTTCTATTTTAAACTTACATGAAATTTTATTTTATTTTTTATACCCACAAAAACAGCTGCAGTACACAGTTTGTTCTTTAAGTATATCTACTTTGGACTTTAATGAAACTTTAATTTATTTTTTATGCAAACTAAAACAGCTGCAGTACAGTTTGTGCATTAAGTATTTCTTTTTTACACTTTAACGAAATTTTATTTAATTTTTATGCAAACTAAAACAGCTGCAGTACAGTTTGTGCATTAAGTATTTCTATTGTGAACTTTAATGAAATTTTATTTTATTTTTTATACAAACAAAAACAGCTGCAGTACAGTTTGTGCATTAAGTATTTCTATTTTAGACTTTCGTGAAATTCCGTTCTGAATATTTTATTTCAGTTTGAATGTTCTATTGGAATTTTCTCTTGATTCATCTTCATTTTGCTTAAACATTATTTTAGTAAAGTTTTGTTCTCTTCCTTAACGATTTCAGATTTGATTTCTTTAAGGGGGAGGCATGTTTACAATGAAGTAGATGCAGTAGAACACGATACATTGAAAACATTATACGCAGCTCTTTAGTTTCAGTATATATAAAAAAACAGTATAAAAAAAAACAATATAAAAATATAATAAGTATTAAAGAATATAATAAAAACAATTTTTCAGTTTTGTTAGAAGAAGGACAAAAAGATGTTGTCCAAGAACTGCAGGACAAATAATTATTGTTATTAAAGTACTTGTGTCAGTCTCGAATGCATGTACAGTAATTAAGAAAAGTTAAGTGCCGTTTCGAACATCCATCATTATTCCGTATTGCAATTTCTGATACTCTCTCCCGCTGGCCACAGGTTTTGGTTAACACTTAAATCTGTTTATCTGTATTTAGTTCGTACAACACTTCTTCTACTATCTTTCTAAATAGTGTTGCTGCTCTTTTTGTTCAACGAACAATTGCAACAAATTGCAAATGATAAATTGCCATTTTATAATTGTACAAGAAGCACAAGCGCTACAATGCGCTTTGCATCTGTAGAAAAAACAGCAGGAGTAAGCAAAATTCTTTACTCCAGACCATGAAACATTTATTTTCTTCGCCTTCAACATTTTATAAAAAGAAAAATAACCCTTTTCCATGAGCTCCACACGTCTGCTTGAATATATTATTCGAAGTGAGAAAACCAACTATTTGCAAATTACAAATTCAAGTTAATGGCTCTTTTTTTCTCCCCCCTTTTGTAAAGGAGTTTATTGTGTGTAAAAATTTATACGAAACTTGAGGCAAATTGTAATCACATTTGCAAGTTTGGTTGAGTTTATTTTTTGTCGCTTCTGCAGCCAATAAAATCTAATAAATTTTCTTCATATTTTATCGAACACACGCTGTTATTATTATGTTGCAGTTGCCCTTTACTGCCTCTGCTCTTTGTTGGTGTTTTTGTTTTGGGTCTTAAGTGATGGTGTTGTTGGTATTAATTAAAGTCCTGCATAAACACTAGCGAAATGGCTCACAAGGACCCTCAGCAAAATTGTTATTTTATTTTAAAACAAATACTCACAGAAACCAGTGCTATCTATTTGGTGCTTTTCTTATGGGTTTGGGTGCTGTTTGAAATTGTTTGCGCCGCAAATTACTTAGTTGTTTCTTTCTTAACTTCGGTAAATTTTTTAAGTTTTCAGTATGAGGAAAAAACATTTTTATAATAAATTAAAGCTGTTTCAATAGCGCTTCAAATTAGTCCTTTTTACAAAGAAGCCATTTAAGTGGCCATTCAACCAGAAACGAGCTTTATTGGACAATAACATTTTGAATGGATGAATTCCACGAATAGAACAACTATTTTGATCAAAAATTTCAGTAATTTGTGGGCGTTGCTCACAGGTAAGTCGATTAATATTAAAGTTTCAAAGCAAATTAAACAGAAAGCAACCATCAGCTGTTGAGTGGTTGCTCAAAAAAAGTAGTGATGCCAACTCAAATTTGTGAAACTTAAAAAAACGCTGTACAATCACAGTAGGCTGTTCTCAAATTGAGCATGTTTTTCAAAAGTGTATGAATAAGTTGTGCGAATTTTTCTTTGTTGAAAACACTGTCATTCTACTCTTTTAAAAAGAATTTCCAAAATTGCCAACAATAATATAAAATTTAAGCTTTTAATAACACGGTGATTAGTAACATGATAATAAACAAAACCCCATTCCTGCTAACACCAGCATTTCGTAAGTGATAACAACAACTCAAATGAATACTTAAAGCCTGAAATATATAATCTTCACCCATTTCCAACAGCCTGAAACGATGAATAGCAGTGCTGATAATTATGAGCATGATGATGATGATGATAATCATGATGTATAAACGAGTATTTGTGTTTAAGTTTCAACCAACACAATTTGCGGTTTTGGTGAATAACTCTACGGGTCTAAAATTTCTACAAGACTGGATAAATTTATTCTGGCTTCAGATGAATGTCCGTGTGTGTGTGTGTGAGTGTGTGTACGCTCAAACAGCAGAGTGTTGGCTTGCATTTGAATGTGTATGTTTCACTCTATAAATTCGTTCATTAAATTTCTGTCTTGCCAGTGTTTTGGGCAAATGTTTCTTCACTCAACTTGAACGCAGAAAATATTGGCCACCAGCAAGAAGTTAAGACTACTGACAGAATGCTTTTGAAGGTATTTCTGAATAGCAGGAGTTTTATGGCATCAGGAATTACGATAATAGCAGAAGAGTATTATAACAACTCCTGATGCCACACCCCTTCTTATAATCAGTCGCCAGCAGCGTCCATAATAATTGTTTGTGTGCATGAATTTTGTTGTTTGTGCGTGCGTTGTTGAATGGTGGGATTCAATTAGTATTTGTAAAACTCAATTAATTATGCTGAGTTCATATAACTTTTCATAAACTCCCTTCCGAAGGCATCGCAAACTTCATTAGAAGCTAGGAAATATCAAGTATTGAAAATTAAATGTGTAAGTATTTACAGTCTTAGAACAAAGACGATGATAATTTCAGTAAATAATTGTGGGTTTTCAGTTTGGTTAAGTTGGTCGTGCGTGCAGGCCGACACAAAATTATTTAAGCAAAAGTTTTCATTTAATGGCTTCACTATATGGTATAGGGAAAATTGAAGTTAATATAATTGCATTATAGCTTGAAGCTGGAGTTGATGTTAATTAATAAGTTGAAATTTATTTTATTTTAACAAAAAAATCCATAGATTTTGGCAAATGTAACAACATACTGTTTTCGCAGCACGCTGCCAAGTTTCTGAATAGTCTACTCTTTTCATTTTTAGTTTACTTTCACTCACTTTTAAATTAATTTCTTCCATAAGATAAAAGAAATAAATTAAAATGGATAATTTTAATGTGAAAACGATTAACAAGTACAGGAATTGCATAATCTCTAGGCTGTTGATATTGACCATCAAATGGCCAAAATGTTCTCTGAATTTGGCCAAAAGATTTATTATTTTTCACGTCTATTTACACAATTTGGAAGCGCTGCTGTGGCACGTAAAGCATCATGCTGCACAGAAATGGCAACACAAGCTCTGCTGTAAAAGCAAGACCATCAGTTGATACTTTTGCAAACCTTCTAACACTTTTGAAAGTATTGAAACTTCTTCAAGAAAACTGTAATAGTAGTCGTGAACTGTGCAACGCACACAAACACAACACATGAACAAACAATGAGATGAACAAACAATTACAATTGTTATTTTCAAGATTAAAAATGTTGGTAATAAACGATTGCAATAATTAGCAGGCGATTATTAACTGTTAATAAACGACTTTAATTATCAATGAAAGAAATAAAATAAAATAAAATAAATTATAATTGATGCAGCATAAATCACCAGCAGCAGCAACATTTTTAATAGCAACAAATTAAGAGAAAATGCAACCTCACAAGAGCTGCTGCGTAGTCCACGTCCTGTTGCATTGACTGATATATAAAATATTGCGAATGGAACTTACAACCACTTGCAAATATTTCTTTTGTATAAATTTATATATTTAGCGAAAAATAGTTTTTTTTTCGAATGAAAGCAAACGAAAGCTGTCAAGTTGTTAATTATGGCGAAACGGTGAAAAATAATCAGCAATTATTCTCGCCTTCGCTTGGCTTAAAGCGGTGGCTGGTGGGCGGCTGAATGTTGCATTGTTATTGTTGTTGGGGATTGGATTGTAAATTATGGTTGGCTATGCCTGACAACCTTTATGCACCATCATATTATAATCGTGGAGAGGTTTTTACTTTGTGTTTAAAATTGCGTAGGCTGCATTGAAAATAAATTTCTTTTATTGTAGTTTTTTTAATTTTTGCTATAGAATTCGATGTGAACGTGAATTAATGCTCTTGAATAAAGAACAACTTAACAGTGTAACAGTGCTATTTTACATTTGGGCAAAACAGCGTAACCACTAAATACTAAACAAAAACATATTAATTCAGAAAAATATTAATTGATTTAATTAGTTTCCAATAATACCCACTGACTATAAGTTAAGTATGAAACTGCTTTACTTAATACTCACTTAATAAATTAAAATGCTTTTTGTTAATGGTTACGTTTTTTTGGGCAAATATTTGCCAAGTGTGACCGTACCTTAAGTCTATTTCTTTCCTTGTATTTAAAGCGAGTCTCAAATAAATGAGAATGGACATTCTAAATATATACAACTACGTAAAAAGTAATTATATTTTTATAAGACAGTGTAACAGAAGATTAGTGAAACAGATATTAAGACTGTTGAGATTTATGATAATCACAAAGTTGTTGAAAGCTGCTAATTACTAGATACTTAAATTGAAAACTATAAATTGAGGCAATTAAATCATAAATAAAGCAAAAAGTGAAGGGTTCTCAGAATTGATACTGGTGGGCTTCAAAATCGTTTGTTTAATTTTTAGTTTGTAGGTATGTGTATATATATGTGTGTGTATGTGATATTGAATCTATTCCTGCCAAGTCAAAATCGCTTAATCCTTTCGCGGAGATATTGTGAATAAAAAAAATTTTAAGAAAATTATATATTTTTAAGAGCCTTAAATTTATATATCTGATCAGTTCTCCATTCTCTTATAGTAATCGAACACTTAATAAATCAGTCATCAATTAAAAAATTAAATTAAAATAATTGTATTTTAGCTCGAAGAGCACAAAAACCAGGTTACGATAATTTTGAGGTTAAAATTAGGGGGAAGTTATAGGGATGGCTTTTAAGGTCAACCGTTTTCTATTACCGAGTGTCCGACGCTTTTTTCACAATAATAATAGTGTTTTGATTTATTATTATTTTAAGTTAATTTTAAAATTTATTTGTTCGTTTCATGTGCTTCGAAAGGGTGCAAAAATATTTACACATTATGAGTAGATAAGAAAACGAATCATAACAACAATCTTGTATGGGTACAGTGTGACGTATGAGTAACACTATTAATAATATTAAGTATAAGCATGGAAGCACAGTAAAAGAGGAGAGAAATACACAAGCATACAAGTGAAGCCTAATTAAAAGCGTGTAAGAAACGTTTCTGTGCCTTTCCAAGATCCAAGGACATTTTCAGAGTACTGGGTCCTAGTAAAAACTAACGTCATGATAATGGAAAAAGTTTTACTTTCCATTACTTTACTATATATTTGATATAAAGAGTTGCTTTACTTGTCTGCTTTTAAGTCATGATACACTATTTCACACTAAAAATTTAAGTTTCCATTCCAACAGTTTTCAAGACACGCTTGTGTTGGTTTCACTTCAAAATTTTTATATATAAATTCTTGTTAAAAAAAGCACTTCCAAAGGTCAGGCATAAAATGTTGGAAATGACAGTTGTCCCCTGCATTTAACGCCATAATTGTTTAACCCAAAAACCCATTTTGTTTAATTTATATAAATGCTCTACAACTTAAAAACTTATTTCTTAAAGTAAATAAAACTTTAGCGGCACATTAAAATAATCACATGGAAAATAAATTGTTAATTTCAAAAGTGACATCTGCGCTGCCTTCCGGCGGTTGCCAGGAAATTGTTAAATAAAATTATAAACTTTCTTTGTGAATTAAATGGTTTCAGTCCAAAAGCAAACACACACACACACACACACACACGCAGAATGTGCATGCAGTTTAAAAATGCTCAAAAGAAAAGTCATTTCGCAAATACGCTACAGCGTTTTATTTAAATATCATTAACGATGCTTTCGACTCATTGTTGCAGAACTTTTTACTTTTTAATAGCACAACTTGTGCTAAATAAGAGCAGCTGCAAAACTCAACGACAAAAACTGTGAAATCAACTTGAGCTGAAATGGACATTAACAGCAACAACAACAACAGCAACAACAGTTTACATACTGTACGCTGTTGAGATGAGAGCGTGTCAGGGTTTTTTCAAGTGACTCCAGAGTGAATGAGTGCGTGTTTAATATACTATTTTGTTGAATATTATTTCATATAAAGATATTGGAAACCAGACAGCGTATTTTTTTTATTTTATAATTAAAAGTCTGTCGTTTGTAAAAAATATTGAAGTTATAGTCTGTATTATTTATTTGTTTTCAATACAAAATCCCCTGCGAATTGGATGCTTAGAAACTTAATTTCTATGGCTCGTTATTAAAGCCGTTGCGTTTCCAAACTGTGACAAACATGAGCAAAATAATTCTCAGGGGTGTATCTAAATTTAATAGTGAAGAATAAAGAAAATGGAAAGCAAAAACAACAAACAGAAGCAACTAAATAACAACACGTGGTATGTACTTGTGAGCCCAGCAAACATTTTCATTGCTGAATTATATCAACAGCTAATCACAAGACTTCAAATTAGTGCCGCAGGTTGTTTAGAATACACGACAAAAATCATATGGTTGGTTGAGAAGAAAATGGGCACTTCTACAATTAAAGGTTTTTCCGATTGGATAAAGAATGTGATATAAGCTTTAAGACCAGAAAATCTGCAAGTGTCGGTCGCCTTGAAATCAGTTCATTTGCTTCTGTTCCAGTAAACATTCAAGCTGGCCAGCACGGCGTAGCTCACTGGTGTTATTCAGATATTTACGTCCGTGTGTATATCCGTAATATCATTATAATAATTAAAGTTACCATGAAGTGTTGTTGTGCAAAATGTTAACAACAACATTTTGTTGTAGTTTTTTTATTGCACAGTTTTTCCCTTCTTTTCATCCACTTATTTAACTCCATGACGAACGTCACACCGTCATTAATATCAAAGAAACTTGTAAAATACAACTTTAGTTGGGTCAGCAGACGTATTTTTTATTATTTTTATTCTAGTGTTTTAAGGTCGAATTAAACGTTGTTGCTTCAGGATTATTAAAATTAAAAAATAAAAATAAATGAAAATAATAAGAAAATATGCAGCCTTTCCCATGTTGGACATGCAACTGGTTTGACACACTTTTAGCAAAACACTTAAGACAAAATTCGAGCAGAGTGCAATTACTTTTGAAAAAGTTAGGAAAGCGGTTGACCCTTAAGGCCATTCGTGTTACTCCCCGCTAATTTTAACCGCAAAGTCATCGTAACCTGGTGTTTGTGCTCTTCGAGCTAGAACACTATAATTTTAATTTTCAAATCAACCGATTTCCAAGTGATGAGAGATGATTGTTGTGTGTTTTCGATTACCATAAAAGAATTGAGAACAGCCACTGAACCGATTTATAAAATCGGAATTCTTTAAAAATAAATCAATTTGTTGAATATATTCGCTCACGATAGTTCACGAACCGATTAACCGATTTTGGCCCGGTTTACAGTGATCTACGTGATTTAAATATGTTAAGAGATTTTTAGTTTATGAAGACGATCGGTGATGAAGTTGGAAAATGGTTTTTAGTTTTAACTTAATTCTGCTGCTAAATATTTAATATTTATCAAAATTTCAATTAAAATATTATAAAAATTTCTCTCGATATTGAATGCCATATCGTGGTCTAGTACCACCCTAGTTTTTTATAGAGTAATCCAATTTTGAGTTGGCATCACTGCTTTATTTGACCACCCATTTAACAGCTGATAGTTGCTTTTTGTTTAGTTTGTTTGGACATTTTGCGTTACTCGACTTGCAGCAGAATACCGCGTGCAAATTGTGGAAATTTTTAATTAAAATAATGTTCTGTTCGTCAAACTTATCGTGCACTTCGTCCATTAAAAATTTTATTTTCCGATGAAGCCCATTTTTGGTTGATGGTAAATAAACAGAATTATCGCTTTTGTCGAAACACCATTACATCCACACAAAATTACTGTTTGGTGCGCTTAATGGGCTGGCGGAGTCATTGGCTCAGATGTCTTCAAAAACGATAATGGTCAGAATGTTGCTGTTTGTGATAATTGGTGTTCCAGATTTCGCCTTGTACGCGCCATCCGTGGTGGACCCATGGCCGAAATCATACTTAAACATTAATGTCATACAATTGTCTATCCAATAAAGACCGTTCCGTATTGATATCGAAAATATATTACTATGTTTTATTATGATTTAAACTTGTATCATTCTATAAAATATACCTATATATTTCCCATATTTTTATTGCTGTCTGAAGTGAAGTCTATCGCTGTTAAATTAAGTTAGAGATTGAAATAATTATTTATCCTAAAAGGAAGAACACTTTTAACTTTTAGCGACATTTTCTCTCATTTTCCTTCTCACACTTCCTAATGCTCATATGACTTGTCCTTTTAAGATTCAAAAAAACTTGTTTTGAAATATATTTTAAAGTTTATAATTAAGAAAAAATGTATTAAATTATTCTCTCTTTTTAATTTATTATTCATTTAATTTCACGGATTAAAAAGGTTTCATTGTGCAACATCATTTAAGCATTAACGATTTAATAAAAGTATGAAAAGAACTTGAATGTTTTCCGTATTTGAAACACTTTTTCTTTGAGCGTGTCATGGTTTGATATTTACCTGGAAAAAAATTAAGTAAAAAGCAAAAAGCAAATTGTATGGTTTTCTTTTAACATTAAATTACCAAGTGGATGTTAAATGGAAAATGTGTTGCAAACGAAACCAGGCTACAACCGCTGTTTTGACTGTTGACACTTGGAGGTTTTGATTTAAGAGGAGCAGAGAAAATCAAAAAGGAAAGAAATGAAAGGATGTGTAGAATGGCAACAACTTTTGATGCTTATTTTTTAATCGTAGTATTTTCTACTGTTTGTTCGTGTTGTTTGTATTTGTGCGAGAGTTCTGGTTTGGCTGATATTTAACACAAGAAGTTAAGTTGATTGCTGGCTGTTATAAATATTTTGTGTTTACACTTTGGCCGCTTTTATGATACGATAAATTCTGCGTTGAAAAGAAGAATATTTCTGTTTTGATTTATTTTTAAAGTAGTTTAAATTTAAAATTTCATGACGTCGCAAAAGTTCGGTAAAAGAATTGCCTAAAAACACAAGAAATATTTGTAATTTTCTTAAGAAATTTGTTATAATTTTTCTATAAAATTCATCAACTCAAAGTGTTTTACAAAATTAGGGGCTTCAATCGCTTCACTGAGCGCCATTATAACTTCTTATTAATTAAGACAAGGATGTCATGGAACGCATAGAAGTTTGTTTCTATTATACGATCGACTTCTCAGTCAATGTATATGACAAGAATTATTGTTCGATGAAAAGTAAAACTCAAATTATAAAACATGAGAAGTTTATTATTTTCATATACATAATGTTCTGCCCATTTCTTCCATCTTCTTATTGAAATTTATTCTTCTTTTGATATTTTGCTGAGCAAGAGATCCACTTAATTTTTTTATAGAAAAACTTATTCTAACTTTTTTATTTTTATCCAATATTTCGCTACCAACAATATGCAGCTTCTTCAGGGATATTTTCAAAAACAAACAAGTTTTTTATAAAATAACGGAGTGAATCTTTTGCTCAAAAATATATTAAAAATTACTCATATATAGGGTGTTTTTTATAGAGTGATAAAGCTTTGAGTTGGCATCACTACTTTATTTGACCACCCATTTAACAGCTGGTAGTTGCCTTTTGTTTAGTTTGCTTTGACATTTCATTATGAATCTACTTACACCAGAGCAACGCGTGCAAATTGTGGAAATTTTTAATCAAAATAATGGTTCTGTTCGTCAAACTTATTGTGCACTTCGTCCATTGTCGCATTTGGAGTGAGGAGAATCCACAAGCTTTTGTCGAAACACCATCGTATTCAAAGAAAATTACTTTTTAGTGCGTTTTAAGCGCTGGTGAAATCATTGACCCAGATGTATTCAAAAACGATGATGGTCAGAACGTTATCATTTTTTAACATTAATGTCATAAAATTTTCTATCCAACAAATACCGTTTCATTTATATCAAAAATATATTACTGTGTTTTATTATCATTTGAACTTGTATCACTCTACAAAAAACACCCGATAAATCAATAACAAAAGATTAAGGCCAAAAATTTGTCTAATTAAAATTTTGATAGGCTTATCTTCGAAAACATGAAGGACCCGAAGGAAACACTTAAACGGCAACACTAAAGCAAATCACCTTACTTTTAGTTTGATAGAATTCTCGTATCCTGTTTCATAATAAAGTTGTTACAAGTAGAAACTGTTTAAACATTTAGATAAGCCTCGTAGCCTTCCATGTCTTTCCAGATACACAAAAAGTGTCAGCGTTACTTAAAACAAGAGGAAGCAGCTACAAGGACAACTACTAATTAGCTTCTCCTGCCACAGCATGATTCTTTTAGAGTATTTTCTCTCTTCAAAGCAACCGCAAATTCCCTTAAACATTTTTTAAATGGCACAACAACTTTATTTTGCAAACTTTTTCCATGTTGTTTCCTTAAATAGTGTCCTTAAAAATATCCCAACATAAAGGAATATAAAAAGTGACCTTTTGATTCAATTAATTTAACGCCAGAAAGTGAATTTGCAAAAACTTTTCAACTTGATTTGCCAGCAACCAAAAATATTTTTAAAACACAATTTAAGAAAAAAAAAAAAAAAATAAACAAATAATGAAATCAAATGTGGAGCAGTTCCTCATACTATTTTTGCAAACTGTTGGACAATAAATTTTATTAAGAAGCAACTAAAACTTGACAGAAAAAGTATTAAAATTTTAATTTAAAGCAACAACAACAACCTGAATTTGAATTGCCTTGACAGAAAAAGTATTTAAATTTAAGTTTTATTTTCCACAAGTTGCCACAAACTGCACGATTATCCCGGTTAAACGGCTTCAACTGTCTCGTCTTGAGATTCTCGTTTTCATTAAAATTTAATTGTCTTTCTTTTTAACGATTTTATTATTTGAAAACCACAAAGTTTATTTTCTCATGTTGTTTGGTGGTCGGTCGGTCTCCTTTCTTATCCCCAAGATTTGCTACACAACGGGTTGTGTTTGAAAATATTTTCACTTTTATTTTTGTTTTAAATTTAGTTTTTTGTGGGTTTCTGTTGTGGGAAAAGTCCTTCAATGGATTTGTTGTGTAGAGGATTTGTTCAAAAGAAAACTTATTTAAATTAAATAGAAACGAAAAATGTCAGCAACATAAATGAATGGGAAAATAAACACTTTTTGAGGGATTATTCAAACTAATTTAATTGGTTAAAGGGAAGCAGGACCAACTATATATTAGAATTAAAAACGTTTTGCTTTATATATTTTAAGATTTTAGCTAAAACTATAACTTTCAACAACTTTAAATATTTAAACGAAACATAAGTAAATTTTTTGAAATCTTTGGATATTTTGTTTTTGTTTTGTTTAACGAATCTACTGATAGAAATGTGCTCTCTGCTTTAATGGCTCCATTTTGCCGAGGGTTTTTTTCAAAATATTTTTTAAAAAAGTCAAAATATTATTAAAGCCGGAGAACGCAAATATTGATCCGTATTTAAACCAAAAGAATCAAACCAAACACGATGTGTTGCGTGTACAAGCGACATACTAAAGTAATCCTGGTTACAAGGACTAAATTATCCTTGACTTTTATTTGAAAAAAAAACACTCAACTTTAACAATTATTTTCTCTGTTTTATTAAATTTTATTCTATGGAATAAATTAAAATGAGAAATAAACTTCTATTTCTTATCTAAAAATAAAAATGAAGAAATAACTTTTATTTTCTGAAGAATAAATAAAAATCAAGAAATAACTTTTATTATCTGAAGAATAGACAAAAATCAAGAAACAACTTTTATTTTCTGAAGAATAAATAAAAATCAAGAAATAACTTTTTATTTTCTGAAGAAAAAATAAAAATCAAGAAATAACTTTTATTTCCTGAAGAATAAATAAAAAAGAGGACATTCGACTCAGTCATCTAAAATGTAATAATAAATAAAAATCCTCATGAATACTGATGATGAAAGTGTAGCGGCTTTCGAAAACAGCACTTCTACTTTGCTGTGTAAATTGAATATATAAAACTGGTGTTGAGTTTCCGTTGTGCTTTGTAATATTTAAAATATCTTTCTAAATTAAAAACTGTTTTCGTACAATTAAATTTAATTAAAAAAGTTGATTCATCCTATAAAAATATTAAACACCTCGAATAAATTTAATAATTTTCATTCTTTGTAACACACACATTCAACCAAATCTTTTTCATCATAATCTGAAAATGTTATTAAAAATTTCAAACATATACAAATTGCTTAAATAACGGCTTTAATATGAAACAGCGAAAAAAAGCCAACAAAAATTAATATCAAACGTATCCTTCTCTCTTCAACAGACTGAATGAAAGAGCATCTGAAAGGCTTAAAATATATGAGAAAATACAATTCTGGTACTCACCCTTCAATGCAGCGTGTTTGTTTATTAAATATTCACATTTTCGTATGAATGGAACAGCTTAAATGGAATGACAAAAATATGAGAATGACCGCGGGCTGACAGCAGTGCTGAAAGGATAAAAAGAGATTAAAAAATAATTAACAAATAAAACCATCAACGAGGTTTGTTCGAAATATAAATTTTATGTTCGAATTTCATAAAATACATACAATCGACTAAAGATTTGTTTCTAAGTTGGTGCAAACGTTCCGAATATATGTTCCCGGTTCTTTACGAGAGTCATGAAAATTTATTGTTTGAAATATATATTTTTAAAAATTTTGAATTCATGGGATAATTGTTCGAAAAATGTTTTGAGTCTAGAAAGACATAATAAATGCTTCAAATCGTAAGAAAAACTTAACATCAATTTTATATATTCAGCTGAGCACAACAGTAGATTTCAAAAGCCGCTACACTCTCACCATTAATGCTCTTGTGTATTTTCATTTATCACCATCTTGTTCGAAGACTTATTTGAGAGTGTTAACAGTTTCTCTTAGAAACAATTTTGTTATGAAAAAGGCTACGAGAGCAATTTTATTTATTTAAATTTATTGAATTAAAAATTCCAACAGAATTATTAAAGTCAAATGCCTGCCGCAGTTCATTATCTCAATACCTCTACAAAAAAGTAATTAAACGCTTAAAATTTTTTCCCTTTTTATTTATTTTACGTTTGAGTATTTCAGCAAATTTTACTATTGAAAAATACAAAAGCACTCACACAAATACACATGCATGAGTGTGTGTTAATGATGGCTGTTTATATAAGCAAATTGCATTAGGATGCACTCCAACTGCCAGTCAATATAATTTTGGGTTTTTAGTTGTACTGCCGCTGTTTTCCGCTTTTGCTGTTGTTCTATTATTTTGTAAAGAATTAAATTCAAATTCTCGTTGTGTAATTTTGTGGCCTCAACCAAAATAAATATTTATTTATTGTCAAATATAACTGCTGGATATTAGAGAAGAATAGCGTACTGAAGTGGTTCACATCGAATTGGGTGGCGGAATATTCACAATGAACGGGGTGCAAGAGGAGTGTTAATTAAGCGTTTAATGGTAAATGTTTTAAAAAGATAATTAAAAAGTTAAAGTGAAATGATAATTGTCATGTTTGTAGAACAAAAATTATTATGCATCTTAATTAAGAGCATTTATTTTTAAATGCCAGGATGTACAATAAATTTGTATGAATGAAATTCAATGTATTAGGAAATATTTTGGAGGGAGGCGTTTCTCTAGAGATATTTGGGATCAAGTCTTTCACAATTGAATTTAATTTAGCAATAAATAGTTTCATAAAAAACACTACAATTGAAATAAAAAAAAGTTCTGGCTTGTTCTAACCCAAAAGGAGTCTGAAAAGTTTATATGAACTTAAGAAAATTCCAACGAAAAAAACTGGACTTAAGAGACACAAAACAAAAAATTTTGAAAATAAGACACACAAAAATAATAATATGGCAACACAGCGACTAGTCAAAACTGTGCTGCCATCAGTTTCATGTACTTCTCGTATTCCTTTCATAACAAAGTTGGTACAATTAAAAACTTTTATATCAACTCACAGATGAGTAACTGATGATGATAGTGTAGTGGCTTTCCAAAACAGCCTTTCTGCTCTGCTGTGTAAGCAGAACATTTATAACTGAAGTATTTCTTTTCAGCATCGATGAAAACGGTTAAAATCAGTAAAATTAATCTAAATAAAGATCGATGAAGGCAGATCAGTAGTACAGGTTTTTGGATGTAAATAATTATTTAATTATTTAAATAAAATATATTAAATAAAGACTTGTTTATAAATAACTCTTTAGTTAATTTAAATCAAATTATATTTTTGTGATACTAAATGTTGTAACAACAAAATTGTTTTTTCAGTTTTTCCTGAAGAAGAACACCGACGGTGTTCGAAATATCGAAATAATAAAATATTTACAAATATAACGAGATAAAACATAGAGTCTTATTTTCGAGTCTTAGACCTAGAGCCTGAAGAATAATTATAAGAAGAATTTAAGTACAAAACAAGGTCGAATGAAATACAAAAAATAATTGTAATTATTAAAATTTTTGCTGTGAATATGAACAGTGTGAAATTGTGTAGGAGCCAAATGATCTTTAGTGCGATCAAGAGCTATTATTTTCCTTTACCGACTTGTGAAATAAAAATTTCCAACGCTCCTGTCTTCATTTGTACAACATTTTCTTGAACAAAATTTACTTGCGCAACACAAAGAATACTGTTTTTATTGCAGCCCACATAATTCCTTGCAAGTTGACACAAACTTAAAGGGAGTGCTGGCAGAAACTAACAACAATTGTTATGTTTTCATTGTCAAAGTAAATGCAGCCACAAATTGCAAACAACAAAATACAGCCGCCAGTGAAAAAGAGCAATTTTAACTGGGAAAATACAAACGCCAAAACAAAACAAAATAAACCAACTAAAAGAGACGCCAACGTAATTGTCAACAAGCAGTGCCAAAATGCTTTCTTGCAACGTTTTTGTTTAGTTTAGCAACATGAAACTTTTGCCACAGCGAAGACTTTGCAAGAAAGAACTCAGCGCGTTGCAAAATGTGTGAAAGCTTTTCACACAAAATTCAACGTTTTTATTGGAACTGCTGCTGTAACTGGATAAAATTTCCTGCATCAAATAAGTGCATGTCTAAATGGTGTTTGTCTGCTTGCCACAAGGGGAGGGGGAGAACATAAATTTTACCTAAAGAAATTTGCATGACAACCTCATAAAAAGAGGAACTGAAAGCAGCATAAATGCCTGCACTTTAATTTCATTTGGATTATACGGCTGATGTGAGCCGAAGTAATTGAAAACAAATTTCTTAGCAGCGAGAATTATGAGCAACAGGACAAAAAAAAAGGAAAATTAGAAACAATTTCTAATACAATCAGGCGGTTTTGTGCATTTCGCTGCGAAATAGTTTCACTGAGAATTTCAACATTAAACGTCCTGTTACGAAGGCTTCAAAATAGTTTTTAAATTAAGAAACTTAACCAGGTTTCTTAGGAACATTTTAGTTAGTTCTTAAAAAATTCATTAACAATTTATTATCAAGAACAATAAATTGTAATACTATTTAATGCAGCCCCTACTCTCTTGTAATTTATTATTGTCGTTGTACTCATAAAAATTATATCTGATTTAAGGAGTACTTGAAGACAAAGTCTATATATAAAAATTAGTCTCCAAATCGGTTTCAAAAGTAATTTTATCGCTAATAAAACCTGAAGTTATAATAAAACAGGACAAACATATTTAAACAGCAAATTTCCATAAATTAAAATACTTTTTTAGTTTTTCAGCATTAAACACAATAACGACTGCAGACTACAGACTGCAACTTGTCAAAAACAGAATACATGTGCGTATAAGAGAATGATGAATTTTGCTACTACAGGCAACACGGCTACTGGTTGTTGTCCCTGCGGTTTTTGTGGTTGAAGTCAAATTAAACGAATTTCTATTTTGATGAGCGACAATGAGTAGATACAATGTTGCCAGTATAATATAAATAAATTCAATTATTGTAAACTTTAAAATATATTATTTCATTATACAAAAAGAAACAACAAATTATATTTCCAAGCTAATGAAATGATTTCTTGTCATATACTGTGGACTTTAAATATATTTTATTGGAGTAACACTATTTAAGAGTATTAAATAAATGAAAGCGGCTACACTGGCGTATGAAGAGAATTCTACTACAAACAACATTTCATGGTTATTGATTTGGTGGTGTCGTTTTAACAATAATTAAGTAGCTGACTACGAGGCGACGATTGTAGCCAACGGCTTTTGTTGTCGGTGTTCGTGTAGCCTGCTTTCGTTATTGTGTTTAATGCTTTACTCTTCTTATTTCTTAAAAAAAATTAAAACATTTTTCATTTTATAACTTTAAAACTTCATTATTAATATTATTTCTCATGTTAGTAAATACTCTTACCATTTAGCACAAACAAGCACCTTATGAAATATCCTTATAAAACTCGCAATAATGTTGTCGTTCATTCAACTTAAATTCAAGAGTAACAAGTGGCGTATAAATACTGTTTTAAAATAAACTTTTCCCCTAAAGATTGTTGGAGTGTAAGCCAAAGAATTCATGTTTGTGCATGCTCACATTTGTTGGTTTTTTTTCTTTTTTTTTAATTTGCATGGAGTGCATACAAAAGAAAATTTTTATTTCTGCTTACCTCCACACTATTTGTGAAGGTTTTGTTTTTCAAAATTTTGCAACTAATCGTATTTAATATTTTAAATGCCTGTATGTTTATTGTGCATAAGACGGCAATAATTTTTTGCCACCTCTAGGATTTACTGTACGAGAGGAGTGCAAATTCAATGTGTGTTGGGAGAATAACAGCAGCAGATGTAGAAGGTGCAGAACATTTTTAGTTGTTGAACTTCATTTTGGGAATGATTTCCAGGGTTCATGTTGCTGGCAAATAGTTTTAAGTCACTTTAACCCTAGATGGTTACTGTTCATTTAATCGATGAAGCTCATTTGCTCTTTGTTATATAATTCTTTTGTTTTAATAAAATTCGTATCGAAAAGCTTATTTATTCTTGACTGCTTTATTTCACTCAAACTCGTTTTCAGTTTTAAGAGAGAAAATAAAGTTTTTAAGTTATTTTTTTATAATTTTTTTAAATAAAATCTTTAACTAAAAATATTTTTGTTTATTTTTTATTTTAAAATTTGTTCCGCTTGAATTATTTTAAAAACATTTTTGTTCGATTCAACGAAGAGTAGTTTTAATGTACTTAATTGAAAAGTAATTATCCAGGGCTAAGGTTGTAGTCTGTAGTCTGCTGTCGTTATTGTGTTTAGCGCTACAGTTGCTTATAAATGTAAAAAGTCAGTTTAAACTTTTTTCAATATAAAAACTTTTTTTTTCCAACATATTTTACGCAACTCCGTATACATTCAGAAAAGTAAAAATACATTCAAACAAACGAGTTTTTTATTTCATGCATGTGTGTCGTGCTTTCAATCTCCTTGATGCTCAGGTAACAGGAAAAAAACCGTGAATATGTTTCAACAGCTACCGAAAGTTGTTTCTGAATATTTTTCAAAGCTCCTCAATTGCATTTTACGATGCATCAACATGCAGTATTTGTTTCCAGTGTGCTTTTATGGTGTTCTTTCAAGTCCTTTCGAAAATGACACTCGTTTCGTTAAACCATTTTTTTTATTGAAGTTAAAAATGTACTTGCGTGTGTGTGTGTTTGAGTGTCTTTATTACTTTATTTTCCCTTTTAATTTGACTTTTGAAAGAAACAGCATTTTTGAAATCCAGTGTATGATTTAATAATAAAAAACCAACAGAAAAAAATATCTCATATAAATTGAAAAATTCAGTGAGTGAAAAGGAAAAAGTCTTCGCAGCATATACTGGAGTTAACTTAATAACGAGAGAAAATGCAATTTGAAAAAGAAGTAGAAGTAGTTTTTGCAGCGTAAAATTTTGTTAAGGAATGCGAGGTTTTTAAGGAAAATAAATATTTTAAAGAAACCCCAAGCTTTTTTTTAAACAGCAATCGAACTTATTGCAAACCAAAATATACATTCATTGTGGCTTATAAATTTTGTTCTGATAAAAAACACTAAAATTTTAATATCAAAAAAATGCACTCGAGTCCTTGTGGAGTTCGCTTAAGGTGGGCATGTGTGTGTGTGTGTAAATTCTATAAAAACAATTTAATGAAATAATGAAGTGGTCACTTTTACATCACTTTTTCTATCTTTTAATCTCTAAAGCTGGTTTCTTTTCTAGAAAAGAGTGCAACATTTTTTACACTTTTCAGCAGAAAATAGCAACATACTGATGTTTGAAATTAAGGAACTTATTACAAATTAATACCACATCACTTACGAAAAGTAATTACTATTTTAAAACTCCTCCAAACTTCCGCTATTTACAAAACAAAAGAAAAAATGTTACATGTTTTCCAGAAAAAAAAAATGGCATAAAACACTCGACTGCTGATTTTGACTGAAGATCAATATGTCTTTAGATAAGAAAAAATTACACTTCTGTCAAGTTTCTTGATCTCGTTTATTTTAGTTTTGAGATTTCAACAATATTCGAGAGCATCCACAAAATGGAAAGTGTCTATAGTCCCGATATATCCTTGATGTTCTTGTTCAACTCATCAAGGAATGGGTGACTAAATTTTGCAATTTTAGTTTACAAGTTGCTGTTGTTGCTTTTGGTATTTGATACTAAAAAATATTGCATTTTTTCGGAATTTTTTATAATTAAAAACCAAGTATTTTTCAAATCAACTGGCTGGATCCAGAAATATCGGTTTAATGTGTTTCATATTCGCTTCGATACACACTGTCCGTTTTTGTAGTTAAATAAAGATTTTTGTTTACAAATTTCCATCGTAAAAATAAGTAGTTCTTCAAATGGAACACGAAGAAAATATTAAAACGGTAACCCAGGGACTTAATAAAAGTGTGTTATCTTTGATTTGATACAGTTCTCGTATTCTCTTTCACAATAAAATTTTATTTCATGGAAGCAGTTCTCATATCCTTTTTCATAATAAAATTTATTAAATATAAATTATCAAGTAAGCCAGCAAACAAGAGTAATAAACATAAATACTCAAGAGTACTAATGATGTAAGTGTAGCGGTCTTTGAAATCAGCTGGTCTGCCCTTTAAGTTGAACTTTTAAAGCTGATATTCTTCAAACTGATGCTTGTGTCTTAGAATATTTAACACCTCTTTCAGATTTGAAAACTCTTATAATAAATAAGTATATTTTATTGTTTTTATTGTTGTTGTTGTTTCCTAGCAAACATTTTTATATTATTTACAAAAGCAGGCAGTTATTTAAATTTTGAAATATTGAACGAGTTTAAATAATTCAATTAAAGTATAATTCCTAAAATATTTTATACTCAGGACTTTCTAGTTTGACAAATTCCTTTAAAAAATTTGTCAAATAAACAGTTAATAAACCTAAAATATTTTTTATAAATTCCGGGTACATAAAAAAATTTTCCGCGCTTATAAATTAACACCTACAAAATATTAAGAATGATAAAATAAATTTCCTCAAGACGTATTTGTTTTGTGCAGCCCTTGAATTGTGTTCTCTGTTCCCCCACAAAATATTGTGGAAAGAAAAAAAATATCCTGAAAGCCCTGGCAGTGAGTGAGTGTGTGTGTGTGTGTAAGAAGTAACAAATAACGCTGTTAAATAAAAGTTTAATCTCATTTTTCACGTCACACACTGTACACATGCGGCACCAATTATGTCGACATTTATGAGTCGTGTTGGATCAACTGCTCGTTTGTCATTGTCATTGTTCGTGCAACAGCAACAAGAACCAGCACAACGAAGTGATAAAAAAACATGAATAAAAAAAAACCACAGCCAACATTCATATAAACGCTTTAATTGTTGCGTGTAGCTGGTAAACTGTCATAAGTTGTGCCAGGACGAGCCCTCAGCAGCAGCAACAATTATACAACAATAAGACTTTTAATTTTGTGCAGTTACGCACAGTGTTGCAAGTAACTTGTAAACAGTTTTATAAAACTGTTATACAAGCGGATTCCATGTATGCGTTTTTTATTTGCAGGACAATACAAATGCCTGCCGTTTTACGTATCATGACTTTTGCTAACTATTAAATTTCTTTTTTTTTAAATAATTTTTATTAACCACAATTCAACCATTCCACTGTAAAGGCTCAGCAGTATTTTGTTAACGTACAACAATAATTGTGTGCATCCCAGGCGTCCCTGTGGATCAATTTATTATGATGGCGTGAAGGTGCATGTTGTTGCATGCGTGATTGTGTCCTTGTCGCCGTACACTGGTATTTTGCATTTAGCGAGCATTTTGTAGAATGTGACTTATTTATAAATATTATTAATAACTCTTGTCCACAAATAGAGATGCATGCGAGCACACAGCCACACACACACACACACACACATTAAACAGCTGACCGGTTGTACGGTGAGTGCAACAGCCATAATAAATGAATTTGTTGGTTGCAAGCATGCAAAATATTGAGGCAATTGTGTTGCTGAAGTTATCGTTGATAAAGAAAATAAAGAGAGTTTTGCAGCTTCAACTAAAAAATTTTTTATATTAAAGCAAAAATATTATGAAACATTTTCTGTATTTAACGAAGCAAATAAATTTGGGCATTTGAAATGGTTGATTTATTGAAGTACTTGACTTTTAATATTTTGGGTTTGCAAATATGCCACATATTTCTAGGACGATGGGAGAATTTCATAGAGCTGAAGGACATGTAAAAAGTATTTTCCGTACAAATATTCCTAATAATTCACATCAATATTAACAATATTTTATTTTATGCCGGTACTCCTCTGCATGCAGTGAACGGCACAACAAAAAGGAGAAGTTGTGTTGTCAGGACTTTGATATTTTTCAAACTTCTTATCTATGAAATCCTTAGTAAAATGCCCAAGAAATAATTTAATTGATCTCTTTGAATATATCAAAATAGTTTGTGACAACATAATCAGCAAAGAAATATTAATATTGAACATTTTAAAACAAAAAAAAATTTCCAAAAACTAATTTCAAATATATTTGATTCCCATTATTTCGTGTTTAATATAGAATATTAAATATTCTTGTAATTTAGTTATATTTGCCTTAAGATTCAAATGATTCGGTTGTGCCAGTTGCTTTTTCATTGCTGTACTGTCTCCCATTATTCCCTTTGCTTTAGTGTCTCCCATTGTTCCCTCGATTCTTTGTTACATTTTATTTTAACTTGCAAACAATTTCAATATTCATTTTTAATATTTTAATTATTTTCGTTTCCCAAGAATTTTTATGTATTTGATTGCATTTTACAAAGAACTTTGATATTTAATTTAATATTTTACCAAAATTGTAATCGTTTTTATTTCCCAAGAATTTCAATGCTTTATCAATTGTATCTATTTTTTTCTAATAAGAATTGTAACATGTTAATTTGGATACATGTTTGTTTATAAAAATCAACTTTCTAAAGAACTGATTCATGTATATTTATTTATCAGAAGCAATTAATTTTTATTTTTTCAAATGCATTTCCAACCAGGAAATTGCAGCAAAACAATCAAACATTTTTCTATTTATGTTAAGAATAAATAAAATAATTAAGCTTTTATTCCACAAGATATTGAAATGATTTTTTTAAATCTACTATTTTTAAAAATATATATAATGTTTGTATAGGTTGTTTTTTATAGAGTGATACAACTTTGAGTTGGCATCACTGCTTTATTTGAGCGCCCATTTAACAGCTTGTAAATGCTTTTTGTTTAGATTCCTTTGACATTTTATTATAGATCGACTTACACAAATTTTGGAGATTTTTAATCAAAATCTGTTCGTCAAACTTATCGTGCACTTCGTCCGTTCAAATATGGGCTTCATCGGATCTATTTATATAAGAATATGATATTTTGTAATTTAAATATTCAATTCTGGAAGGTTATTCTTGTTTTTTTATTTATTTAATTTTTTCATTGTTAAAATTTAAGTTTAGCTGAACTTTTTAGTTTTACAGCGCCACTCATCTGATTAAACTTTCATACCATATTTTAAATATTAAGTTTGATTATATCGTCCCATAACTGCCAAAACAGCTCAAGTAACAAAAGTAAATTTTTCAAGGAAAACTATTTTTAAAATTAACTTTAGTTTAATTCAAAATGCAGTTTTAATATTGAATATTTAGGCCTTTAAAGGACTGTAATAGGCACCACTTAGAGCTTTAATAAATTTCCTTTACCGAACGATTATTTATGGCTTTTAATATATTTTGCAATATATTTGATGTCTTAAAAAATTCGATAATATAATAATATTTCTTTTAAAGTATCAGCTGTTGTCCTTAACAAATTGTTGTTCATCTGTTTCATTGATATCCTAGAATTTTCGCATTTTGAATGAGTAGAATCCACAATATTTTGTCGAAACACATTCACATCCACAGAAAATTACTGCTTGGTGCGTTTTATGGGCTGGCGGAGTGCTTGGCCCGTATGTCTTCAAAAACAAAGATGGTCAGAATATTTCTGTTTGTGAAAATTGATGTTCCAGATTGCGTCTTGTACGCGTCAGCCATGGCGGCCATATGGCCGAAGTCATATTTAAACATTAATGTCATAAAATTTTCTAGCCAATAAAGATCGTTTTATTGATATAAAAAATATGTTACCATGTTTTATTATGATTTAAACTTCTATCACTATATAAAAAACACCCTTTATCAGCTACTTAAAGATAAGCATGACTGCTGGGCAGTACCATGGAAGGCTTATTACTTATCGAATATGTCCCAGTTAGTTTCCTTATCCAAGAATCGTTCGCAAGAATACTTTTCTTAATCTTCAAAGTGTTCAGAGATAAATTTAATAGAAATGGATAGTGAAGGTTAAGTGCTGTTACACAAAAAATTCATCAGTCCCCAAACTGGTCTTATTATCCCGTTCTTTTTGCTAATAAATAATTAAACATTTACGCTGTTATTTATAAGCGATTATTAAAACTAAAGTTGCTTTAAATTATGAATTTTTTATGCTTAAAGATCCCTTAAAGCATTCATTAACTTTAACAATCGTTTGTGAATTAGGGGGTTAAAATATTGGAGTCTTACATTCAAAAAGGTTGCTGCCAACGATACATTATTTTTAATAAAAATCGCCCATTTCATAAGTGGTTCTGAACAATAAAAATTTTTTATGCTGCTTACAGTTTAATCTAACGAGTTCGCATTGAAATTATTTATTTCGTCACCTAAAATTTTAAATAACGTATAATAAACCTGATAAAATGGAAATCAGATAAAATTCAGATCAAAATGAAACTGTTTGATTTTAATGTAGAATTTAACTTTTTTAATATTCCATTTTCGAAAGTTTTCTCTTCTCCTATAAACTTTGCGCAAATGGTGATACGTCATTCGGCATTTTAGGTGACGATTTGAATGCCCGTTCCACTAACACCTCCAATTGCGCTCTGTAGCATTGAATTCCCGCTGAATATTGTAAAACTATGTTATTGTTTTTCTATCATGTGATGCCAAATAAATCTCTAAAATGTTCAAATTGAAGTAGTGCAGCAGTTGATAATTGTGTTATTTTTTTATTCTGTTGCAAATTGTTGAATAAATTTTGTACACTTTTTTTCCTAATAATAATTATTTTGTGCATTGCAGGGCGTTATTGTGTGCCAAATTATTGAGGAAGTAAGAGAAACGGGTCACAGTTGGTCTGCCATTGAATTGATTTATTTGATTTATGCTACGAAAGCGTGTAAAAATATTTACGGATTATGAGAAGATGAGAACAAGAACCACAGCCATAACCTTGTCCGAATACAATATGGCGTATGAGTAATAATTTTAATAATATTAATCGATTAAAAATCGAAGTATAAATTTTCGTCTGTTTTGCCTTTCGATATGATTTTCGATATCTACTCTTATGACGGTTTCCGTTTGTTTCCAAAGTGAAATATTGGTTTCTGCTTCAGTACCGCAACGTCGTAAGACTGTAACAACTGCAGTTTGCGGCATGTCGTTACTGGATGTAAAAGAAAATATTAAACAAATTCTGTATACTTTCTTGACCATAATATAACTCAGCACTGAATACCGCCAATATTTAAGCACTTTGAGCCTTTAACAGTTGCATTAACATGCACTTCAAGAGTGACTTTATTGTCATCCTTTTCAAGTTGTTTGCTGTTGCTGTTATGCAAACGAATTTAAAGATGTAAAGCGGCCACACATTAAAGAAGCCACAAGAAGAAAACAAAACAAAGTAGAACCCATAAAGAAACAGGCAAAAATAATATTTGCAATTCGCAAGGACAGATAAAATCTGCAAGGATAACACGAATTTACATGAATCTTTTCACTTATTCTTATGCAGCTCTGTTGCATGAAAACACAGCTTTCCCTGTCGAATGCATTCTTCTAGATACATGACTTTATTTCTTCACTTTTGCTTTTTGTTTCATGGTGATTTTTATTTCTTTTTTTTAAATAAAATTCTTAAAGACTTTAAAATTATTAAATACATTTAAAGTATAAAAGAGAATATAAGTACGAGGGAATTTTTTCACCATTTGAGTTGGCTATAACTATTGACAAAGAAATATTTTTGCAATTAACAATATAAATTTCAGTGATGCATGAAATAAACAAAAACATTTTCTTTATTTCATTTTCTACTTTCGCCTTGTCCAGAGACTCTCAATAGATTTTTCTTTTTATATTTTGTTGTTTGTGGTATCCGTTTCCTTTTCGCTTTCATTGCTCGTTTTATTTTACTCAATTCATATTGAGTTTCTTGTTATTTGGTTTTGCTAGTTATTTCAATATCCGCTTTTTAATTTTTCGTTTGTGGCTTAAAAATAATAATTTATTTAATTTTCAACAATTTATACTTAAAATTCTATTGTTTTATTGTTTTGCTTTTGGTAAAAATAAAATGTGTGAGTAGATACAATTTGTTTTTAGGTTTTTCTTTTATGTTTCTTTATTGTATTTAAGACAAAATAATATGAGTTGTTTTGAAAGATGAAAAACTTTTAAATTTAATAGGAGATGAAGTGCACACGTCAATTAAAAAGCTGAGAAAAAGAATCTTCCCAAAAGGTACACACCAAATTTAATTAAAACAGACGTCGAATTTTTTACTATAATTGCAGCCGTTTTAAATGTATTTAAAAACAATTAAAATAATAATTGATATAGTCTTAAGGTACCATTTAGAATTTATTTTATTTATTTTAAACTAAATTTATATTTAAACTAAATTGTGAAAATACAACAATAATTTGACAGATTTTAATTTAAAATTAGTAGAGCTGTGCCGAACTTCCTCAAACGATCGTTTTCGACAACAACCTCTAATCAAACCCATTTAAATTACTTGGGTTTGATTAGAGGTTGTTGTCAAAAACCACCGTTTGAGAGCGTTGAAGTGAAGTCCGGCACAGCTCTATTTAAAATAAGTTATTTGTCAAATTCTAATTTTATTCAGAGTGAAATACTTTAAATATTTTAAATGTTCTTCACGTCATACTAGCAGAACGCTACGCCATCTGATCGATTTGTACTATTTTTTCCAATCAGTCTGAGCATTTACCATCAATGGTGGCATGCAAATTGGCTGCCAACAATTCAAGAGTTGCTGGTTTGTTGGTAAAGATGGAAACCTCTTAATGAGTGATATAATTTCAAATAAAATTGGAATCCATGACTGTGCGTGTTAGTCATATATGACACTGTTTTATTTAATAAAATCGTGTCAAAATAACTCTTTAATTTTAATTATTAAACTCTTTAATTTTAATTAAGTGCTGATTCTTTTTTCCCGAAATGTTATGAAAAAATTCAAAGTGATCAATTGTGGGGTTTTAGCTGGTTCCTACAAGCATTTCACTGGGACTAAGGCAGATCATCAGGGAACGTTTACCCAACATTTCTTAGAATAACTAAAGATATTTATTTCAAGCTTCCACTTTGATAAATGAGAAGCTTAAAACAAATATTTTTCATTATTATTTAGTGTTTAAGCTTTTCCAGCCAAATATTTGACAAGTATGAACGCATTATTTCCATCAGCAAATAATTTTTTGAATTTATTAAAATCCCAATTTTATTGTGAGTGGAATATTTTGAAAACTTTCTGATATTCAATTTTCTTAAGCAAGAAAATCCAGCGAATTTTGTTTCTTATCAAAACAATTTTTGCAACTCTTTTCTATTCTTCATTAACAATTGTGTTTGAGTAGCTTTAAGAGCCTGGGTTGATGTGGTTAATGATATTCCGATATTATAAAATATGAATTTTTTGGAAAATTTGTCACGTTCTGTGGAGGCCATGGCTACATGGCTTTATAATTTTCTAAGTTCGCTTCAATTAACCTGTTGGATAATACAAGGACTCTGGCCTTTTTTGAATGAAAAGTTATTTTAATATCTGAATTGTTTGCTTGACGACTAAAATTCTAGATTGTTGCTTAAATACCAAAACTTTATCGTCATGGTGAGTGATTTCCTCAGTCCTTGTTTGTTATAAAATTTATTATAGCAAAAGGACATTCTTAAATAGTCAAAAGCCTTTTTTCTAATAAAAAATGCCAATTAGTTTAATTATTTTTTTTTCAATATTAATCATGATTTCACATGATTTCTTTTGAAAGGATATCAATTTTATTTCCCTCTCTCTATCTCTCTCTCTTTGTGCAGTTTGCATTGGCCAAAGAGTCTACATAATTCTGCTGTTCGTCTAATTAATTTTTGTGTTTATCTAGTCTGTTTGTTGGCTCATAGATTGAAAGATTTTTTCAGCAAAATAATTATTCACTTAATACATACGTAAAGGGTGTTATTTTCAGAGTTAGGCAAGTTAAAAATAATAATAAATTCCATGTACTTGGTCTTAAAGGTCAGACAATTCTTTGCTTTTTCAAGGCAATATAAGATATCCTTTTTCATAATAAGTTTCAGAAGCGGGAAAAAGAAAAGAACAAAATTAATAATCGCATGATCTGCACCATAAATTGAAGTGATAAATCGCTCTGCCGCTCTTAAACGTGGATGCTATTTCGTGAAGCAGTTAACGCGTTAAGTACTTAGTCGAAGGACAATCCCGCTCTCAATCATGAATGTAATTAAATTTTTTCTAATCTGAATAAGTGCATCATGTTGGCAATTTTAGCCGGCCTGCTAAACTATTGACAACTTTTAAACCAATCATGGAGTAAAAATACCAACTCCTTCATCCCTGTTACAGGAAATCTTTAGAAGAGGTAAAATAAAATATATAAAAAAAGGCTAAACAAAATTGCTACTTCCCAACTTCCATCATATGTAATTTTTGGCCCCTCTCTTCTATAGCTCCAGCACAACGCATCGTATCAGATTCTATCTTTTCTATTACAAATTAATTTCCAGTCGCTTCAGCTTGATTTGATATTAAGAAATTTTGAAAATAAACTGTTTCCACATAAATTTTAAACATGAGCGCTGTTACTTCAATAGAAATTATCTATAAATTGTTTATAATTCAGTGTTGTTTTACTTAACAACCTGCACATAACGAAGGTCATTTCCAAGCATCGGGATATTGAAAATGGAATGACAAATAAAAACAACTCAAAATAACTGACAACTATCAGCTTACTTGTCCAGTGTCTGGTTGTATAAATCTAAAGAAAACACCCTATAAATAAACATATACGCAAACAAATTCCATGAAGTCCTTTCGTTAGTGTTTGTGTGTATATTTTCTTTTTTATCTCAGCCGATATATTGAAATTAAAAATGAAACGTTTGCAGCCAATTTTATCTGCTTGAGGAAATAGGAAAAATCATCTGAAGGACTCATGACGAGATTCAAGAAACAGATATTTTTAATTAGTTTGAGCAAACGAAACAGTGTTTTAATCAAAAGGACTACGTACTCGCTGCTAAGCTAATTATCATAATTAATTTGTTTATTTGAGGTTTTAAGATTTTTGCATTTCATTGAAATGATGGAAAATTATTTGCCAACTAGAAAAGGAAATGAGGACATGTTCTGTTAATATATTCGGTCGCATCAGCAAACAACTTTTGTGTTGGTGGTGTTCTTAACTTTCATTATTAATTTACTACCATGCTGGAGAGCGCTCTGTTATGCGTTTTAAATAGAGGACGGTTTTAAGCGCTCTCGGTATTGTTGAGCCACCAGTGCTATGCCGCCTGTACTGAAGCAGGTCAGACAAATTCGCTACCAGCTACCACATGATCGAGTAAAACTCGAGATCGGTGTCTTGTGTTCACTACTTCAGCCAACAGCACCCTTTTCAGGTAACATTTCATTTTGATTCGCTTTATTGCAAATTTTTTTATTTGTTGTACAAACAATTTCATTTCAGCAGGAATATATATTTTTTTTATTAAGACTTTCAGATATCCTGTAGTTGCCGCTGCCGGATATTAGAAATATATGGCGAACCAGTTTGTGCATTTAATTACTGTCAATTAAAACGCCTCCATAAAGTTAATAGAAAGCAATTAGAGAAATAAAATGTTTTTAAAATGATTATATTTACCAAAAACGTTTCGATATGATTCAACATGCAGCGGCTTGTTTACCAACGTTTATGCATTTTAATTGCAAATTGATCAGGGCCTAAATAAATAAGTGCAGCCAGTGAAATGCAAAGCAAAATAATAGAAACCGCATTGAGTTAAGCAAATATTTAGCAACTTTCATTTATTTAATGGTTTTTGATTGGAGAAAAAACAAATAAAATTTGGCAAATCAAAATTACATCCTGCAGCTGCAACAGTGAACAAAATATTTACAGCCCGATTTGTTTTTTTCTCAAACAGTTTCAAATGAAGTTTTAAAAATTCTAAAAAAGCATAATTAAATATTAGTTAAGCACGTTGATGTTAACGAGTTGGGCTTCCATCCCCAAGTTTATTAAATATTTAAGGAACTTTCCGAGATTTTCTTTTTAATTTGTTTCGTTTTCGCTTGAATTATGATGCGGCAGAGCAACCAAATTGAATTAATTTCTTTGCAACGCTTCAACAAACTACTGAAGTCTTTTGGGTTTTATTTTATGAAGTTTTTCAATTTGTTATTTTAAAGTTTTAAATATTCCAGCCACGATACACGCTTTCGTCGGAGTAAAACTTTTCTTCGCTCAGGTGTTTTCTTCAAGAGGCTGGTTAAATTTTATTTATTTATTTTGCTGATTTTCTTTCAAAGTTCAGCGATTCTTTTGTTTTGTTTTTAATTTCCACTGAAATTCAAAAATTTACATAAAACTGATTTTAATTAAACGAAATAAATACAAACTATTTTCAGAGGGAGTTTAAGTTTCCGCTACGCATCTTATCAAATAGTTTTAATAGGAAGTCGCTCCATCAGCAGAAGCTCTCATTATCGTGAGGGTACACCTCATTCCCAGTTCACCTTTAAATAATCCTTAAATAATAATTTATCTACAGGGGCTGTAGGATAAATTATCGGCAAAGTATTTGGCTCACGAGCTATTTGACTCTACAAAAATTGCCCAGTTTTTATAAGACTTTAATTTGCTATTTTTTACAATATAATTTTATGCGTTTTTTTATTTCGCCACCTTCCCAGCAACATACTTGCAACTATTTCACAAGGTTTATGCACGAAAAATATTCTCTGTAACATTTTAATTTTCCCAAAAATGTTGGCTGAAACCATAAAATATTTCTACGCTCGTTGGTTCAGCACGAGTTTTTCGTACTTTTTCTCTGCATTTCATACTTTTTACAATTCACTGAATTAATGCCGCTTTACTTAAGTAAATTTCGCTAGACAAACTTGTTTGTTTTTAACATTTTAAAAACCAGAGTGCACTTCATCAGCGTGCAGCATTAAATGAAAAAACAAAATAAAAAAATCTTCAAGTAGCAAATAATAATTGATATGATAAACGTTACTTTGAGAAGGTTGAAAGTTTTGAATGTTTTTTTTTTGCTTCCGGGGCGCAAACGTTTTTCGAAAAGTGAACCACAAAATGTTGAAGGGCAACAGGAAAAATGGAAAGCTCGCAAATAAATTGTTGCAGAATAAATAATTTTGAGCAAAACTAAGGGAAGGAGTGCAGTCAATTCTTTAATGATTTCAATTGAATGTGAATTAAAATAATATTTTTTATGTGAGATCTTTGAAAATCTTCTTTGAAGTGAAGTGGTTTATTCTGGGTTGTTTCTGGGCAGGTATTAATATTTTTCTTTTAAAAACAAAAATTAATAAAAAACCTATGGCTTTAATTTTAGGAAAAATATATATTCTTTATTAAAAAAAAGATGATGTTACAGGGTTATTGGCTGATTGACTCATCATCGCCAAAAGTACAAAAGCTAGAAATTTTTTCAACTCAGTCACTTTTGGGAACAGTCATTTTAAAACGCTTGAAATTTAATTCATGCTGATTCTTTGAAATGTTAAAGAATTCCCAAAATATTAAAAAATTCAAAGTGATCATTTTAGCAACTACAATTTCTAGTCGGAAGAGAAAAAGCCCACCAACTGTAGAATGAAATAAAAATTATTTGCTTTCCTCTCGCTCTGGTGTTAACCTCAACACCTCAGATAACAGCATGGGATTACTGAGAGCCAACGCAGTGTCATTTAACGCACTTCTTTTGAAATGAAAAAACTCGTCATTAAAACAAAAATAATATGTTTTTATAAAAAGGAAAACACACAAACAAAATTAGCATGATTTTTAATGGATAAATCAAATTCCTCAGTTGCAAAGCAACTCTGAGTCAGTCAACAACATCAAGTTTCGGTGCCGATAATTTTTTAAGATCAGTTAGGCCACCGATCGTTTACTTTCTTTCGAGAGTTTTGTTTTTCACTCGCTCTGATTAACCTCAGATATCTGTATGGGATCGCTTATCTTCTGAGGAACTTCGCATGATTAACTACGTTGCTGTGAAGGCAGCAGTCTTGTACAGTCAGTCACAGAAACATACGTAAAAACAAAATCGCCGATATATATCGTTATAGTCACCGATATTTTGCAAATTTATTGGGAAATTATTTTCAATATAAACTCAAAAATCTTCATAAGAGATTAAACTCCTTGTTTTGAGAGATATAAAATAAAGTAAAAAAGAAATAAATAATTTTTTTTATATTAAAACAATTATTAGTTGTTGTTGTTCTTTATTTCTCTTGCAACTACAATTTAGAGTCGGAAAAAAGCTAACCAATTGTAGAATATTGTAGAATCGGTGAGCTCTTGTTATGACTTTCATATTTTTTAGGCTTCTCATTTATTAAAAAGGAAGTTTGAAATAATATCTTTAGTTATTCCAATAAAGGTTCCCTGATGATCTGCCTTAGTCCCAGTGAAATGCTTATAGGAACCAGCTAAAACCACTCAATTGATATCTATGAAATTTTTAAAAACATTTTGGGAAAAAAGAATCGGCACGTAATTAAAACTAAAGAGTTGTAGTAATTTTAAATTTTATATATGAGCTCCCCTCGCGATGCTTATATCATTTCAAAAGGGATTTTGGGATATTAAAGTGCAACGAGGGTAAAAAGCGACAAAGAAATACTCAACCTATAATTTTATATATCGAAAAATAAAATAGAAAGGCTCAAAGTTTTAAAACCATAAAAATAATGATGAAAAAAATACTTGCGATGGTATGGGCCATCTTAAAGAATCAACGTCGTTGGCAAATATCATTATCGAAATGCAGTGAAAGAAATTTTAGCTGAAGTGAATTTTCTCTCAAGACTTTTAATTTGTTTAAACATTTTCTTAACCTGAAAGTGTTGGTTAAACTAAAATTCGGTTCTTCAATTTGAGGAAAACTGTTGTCTAGGATATCAATGAAACAGCTGAACAACAATTTGTTAAGGACAACAGCTGATACTTAAAAAGAAATATTATTATATTATCGAATTTTTTAAGAGATTAAATATATTGCAAAATATATTAAAAGCCATAAATAATCGTTCGGTAAAGTAAATTTATTAAAGCTCTAAATGGTGCCTATTACAGTCCTTTAAAGACCTAAATATTCAATATTAAGGCTGCATTTTGAATTAAACTAAAGTTAATTTTAAAAATAGTTTTCCTTGAAAAATTTTCTTTTGTTACTTGAGCTGTTTTGGCAGTTATTGGACGATATAATCAAACTTAATATTTAAAATATGGTATGAAAGTTTAATCAGATAAGTGATGCTGTGAAACTAAAAAGTTCAGCTAAATTTAAAGTTTAACAATGAAAAAATTAAATAAATAAAGAAACAAGAATAACCTTCCAGAGTTGAATATTTAAATTACAAAAAATCATATTCTTGTACAAATAAAATAAAATCTGTTCGTTGCCATTCTGCTGGTTGTGAATTTTTAATATTTTGGGTTTTTATTCCCCTTCTTTTTTTTGCATATGTAACTCTGTGTGTGTGTGTGAAAATGTGCATGTGTGTGTGCTTGTGCGACAAGAAGGACATTGGCAGAGTTTCGCAAATGACAATTTATGGCTGGTTTTTTACAAAATTCCACAATTTTAAACCCGCAAGGAAATACATGCGGTTGTCAGATGCAAAACGAGAAAGTTAAATATATTTTCGCTTCGTGATCGCACATGCACAAGCATGTAGATGCATGCATTTTAAATAAATGTATAACAATACAACAACAAACAAAAAAAGTACTTAACAGTGCATCTTTTTGAAAGTGGTGGTGCTCATTTGTTTATTCAATATTACTGTGGGAGTTTCATTAAAGTATTTTTCGTTTTAAAAAAGTTTCCATCTCAATTTAAAGTGATTGACTGTGCAAAAATAACAATATGAAAATATTTTCACTATAAATTTTAAAAACATTAACTCCCATAAAAAAGAATAACAAACAAAATTTATTAGATTCATAATAGTTACAGTGCGGTCCATAAATATAGTGCCTGGAAAAAAATAAACAAATTTTTATTTATTTTTATTTTTGTTCTATTAAGGAAACCACTGTGCGTGAGTGTGTGTGTGTGTGTTAGCCCGAGTATTAAAGAAAGTCTATATTTAAATATGAAAATGTTTGACTACAAATCGCTGGAGCATTAATATTTTTGTGCAAATAAAAGTGTTCATTATTTAAGCGAACAGGCAGCCAAGGAATTTTAGCATTTAAATTGATGAAACGGGTTAACTTTTGGATATATTTTTGAAAGCGTATGCATGCCTTTTGCCACCATGAAAAGTGGGGTAGAGTATTAAGAATCGCTCTATTTGCTTGTGCATAAAAGCAGAACTTTATTTGCACGAAAGTTTAAAATGTTTTATTTAAATCTATTGTGAGTCTGTGTGAGTGTGTGTGTAATAGTAATGCCTGCATCCCTGTACACGAGCTCTGCTTATTCAAAATTTACTCAATTACATGCATCCAGTGTCGAATAAATATTAACAAAATCAATGTTGGCTGGTGTAGTGACAGCCAAGTAAAAAGTCAGCCAAACAATTTTACTATTCTATAGTTGACTCACACACGCACACATATGCACTGGTGTAGGGAAATGCGTTGCATCTGTATTGAATTTCATGGTATTTGTTTTCGTTATACTTTTAGTTTTAAATGTGAAAATATATTTCATGAAATGCAACACACAAACGTCCAATAAAATTCCGTATTCAAGCAGAAACGAAAAAGACAAAATCCAGGCAAATATTTTGTTTTAACTGTTAACAGCGAGTTTGTGTAACAAATAAAAAGGCGGAAAAACAAAATTTCATATGAAATTTACTCTATTACACTTTTATAAGTCTCTTAAAATTTTTATGAATAAGGGCGTGAATATATATATACTGATCATTTTAATGTTCCAAGTGTTACGTTAAGAAAAATATATCAGAAATTTATCACCATGTCCTTCTGAGATTTTAACTAAGAACAATTAGTCTATATATAAATATTAATATAGCAAAAAATAAATGTTCATTAAAATAAAAATCACATATCAGAAACTCCTGGGCGACGGGGAGATATTCACACTCTTAGTTGAGGCAAAAGCGAGGCAGAAATGCAAAGACTGGATTTATATAATCACGTCGTTGTGAAGTAGGGAAATGTACCAAATTTAGAAAAAAAAAAGTTTGCTAAAATATATTAAAATATTTAAAATTGGTTTTACATTAATAAGGCAAAATAGAAGGCAGTTTATTTTAGTAAAGGGATTAAAGGATAATATTTTATGTTTGTGGCGTAAAAAATTAAACGTTTAAGAACTTCATGGCTTAAATCCATCATTGATTTGATATTAAATTTGAATTACTTTCTAATTTATTCAACGTATTTCATGCTGGTCTATTTATCTTGCATTAGTTGTTATTTACTAAAGCTTTCGCTTAAGTGTGTTTGTGTGTGTTTATAAATGTATTTGTTTTGCAATACCTACACACTTTCTTAAGCCCTTTTAAGTGCTCCTGCAGCTGGCTGTTGTTTCCTGTTGTTGCAGCTGCAATTAGTGAATGAATTAATTGCAGGCTTTCTGTAAGTTGGCTAAATCTGAAAGCTTCTTAGGCGCAGGTGGGCTTAAGGCGCCGGTAACCTACTTTTGACCGGCAAATGCGCAACAGTGAGAAAATGTTTCTTTATAAACATGTTTTGCAAGGCCACAAAGAAGTAACGATGATTATGGTTAATTAATGTTGTTGAAACTTTTTTTTAATCAAAATTAATTGCAAATAAATATTTTATTATCTCATTATTGCACGAAGCAACAGCATGCGATTGACAGTAACGATTAAATGTTGGCCTCAAAAGTTCAAAGGCTGTTCAAATATTTGTGCTATTGCAATTTTAATTTAAGTTTAACTATTAAGGTATGCAACAAGAAGTGCAGCTTAAAAACAAATTAACAGAAACAAGATCGTAATAAGATAAAGGCATCATGTGAACTTAGTCAAAGACTTGTTTAGTCTCTTCTTGGAAGAACTGCTGATCCAATAAATTGTTGAACATTTTGTTAGAATTTTTCTTAAAAGTCGTCCTTAGATATAGGGTGTTTTTATAAAGTGATACAACTTTGAGTTTGCATCACTGCTTTATTTGACCACCCATTTAACAACTGATAGTTGCTTTTTGTTTAGTTTGCTTTGACATTTTATTATGGGCCAACTTACACCGGAGCAACGCGTGAAAATTGTGGAAATCTTTAATCAAAACAATGGTTCTGTTCGTCAAACTTATCGTGCACTTCGTCGATTCAAAATTTTATTTTCCGATGAAGTCCATTTTTGCTTGAATGGGTACGTAAATGAACAGAATTGTCGCATTTGGAGTAGGGAGAATCCACAAGCTTTTGTCGAAACACCATTACATCCGGATGGAGTCATTGACCCAGATGTCTTCAAAAACGATGATGGTCAGAATGTTACTGTTTGTGTTCCAGATTGCGCCTTGTACGCGACAGCCATAGCGGCTACATGGCCGAAATCATATTTAAACATTAATGTCATAAAATTTTCTATCCAATAAAGAGCATTTTATTGATATTAAAAATATAGTACTCTGGTTTATTATGATTTAAGCTTGTATCACTCTATAAAAAACATCTGATATTTATACGTTCGTCTGATTGTCTTGCAGAGTTTGTGGAGCACAATCGTACACCTAAAGCCAATTTGAAAAGAAAAACAACAAGCAACAGAATGCAATTTGTTAATTAATAAAATACCTTAAGCTTAAGGACCTCAACATCAAGGATTTAAAAATGAATGCGTCATTGCAAACGCATGACATTCAGATAATAACTCTGGTATTTTATTTTGCACATTTACTGTCAGGGAAAGAGCAGCTTTTAGCTCAAATTATGTTACTTAAATATTTCTCAACGCTATTGGATATTCACATAAACATGACGAACATGTTGTGTAGAACAGTTTGAACAATAACAAGACAATATTGGGCTGCACATACGCTGTTAACCAGACCAAGTGTCTCTCTCCATATGTAAATTTGTTCAAGTATTCCTGCTGCACTTCGTAAAATGGGAACTCGTTTTAAAGTTATTCGCTCAACATGCAAGTGGAACAGCAGAGATGGAAGTTGTGCACTGGAAAATAGTATCAAACAGGCAACAATTTGAGGTGCAACAGTGTTGATTTTATGATTTAATAGCATTTTCTTTTCTGAAAAACATGCAACATTTTTTCACTTCTTTTCTAAAAAGTGGCAGTTTGGAAAAGTTTTAAAAGCGAAATTAATTTTCGTAGAAGTTGAATTAATTTTATATAAATTGTTTAAGTTCAAATGACAGAATGCTGCCATTTTCTAATAAAAAGTGTAAAAAATTTTGCATTTTTTTCTAGAAAGGAAATCAATATAAAAGTCAGGAGATAACTTTTATATTCTGAGGAATAAATAAAATCAAAAGGAGTTTTTATTTTCTCAGTAACAGTTAAAAAAGGAAGATATTTAAATTTTTTGAGGAAAAAGTGTAAAAATTTTTAAATTTTTTCTAAAAAAGAAATTAATATAAAAGTTAGGAAAGCACTTTTATATTCTGAGGAATAAATAGAAGACAAAAGGAGTTTTTATTTTCTCGGGAACAGATAAAACCCAAGAAAATATTTATATTTATTAAGGAATAAATAGAAATCAAGAATAAACTCTTAATTTTTTATTGAAAACCAAAAGCTAAAAAGTAACTTTTATTTTCTGAAGAATAAGTAAAAATCAAGAAACAAATTTTATGTCCTCGGGAATAAATAAACGAATAATTTTTGTGTTCTGTTGAAAAAAATTTTTTTTCTCAAGAAATACTTCTTATTTTCTGTGCAATAAATATAATTCAAGCAATAACTTTTACTTTCGGAGGAATAAATAAAAGTCAAATATTATTTTTAATTTTCTGATGAATATAAATTGATCAAGAAAAAAATCGTTATTTTCTGATCGAAAAATGAAAATGAGAATAAAACTTTTTTATTCTGAAGAATAAATGAAAACCAAGAAACAGTTTTTATTTCCTGAAGAATAAATAAAAATCTACATAAATGGCGTTTTTTATAGAGTGATACAAGTTTAAATCAAAATGAAACATAGAAATATATTTTTATATCAATAAAACGGTGTTGATTGGATAGAAAATTTTATGACATTGATGTTTAAATATAATTTCGGCCATGTGGCCGCCACGGCTGGCGCGTACAAGGCGCAATTTGGATCACCAATTTTCACAAACAGTAACATTCTGACCATCGTCGTTCTTGAAGACATCTGGGCCAATGACTCCGCCAGCCCATAAAGCGCACTAAAGAGTAATTGTCTGTGGATGTGATGGTGTTTTGACAAAAGATTGTGGACTCTCTTCAATCCAAATGAGGCAATTCGGTTTATTTGCGTACCCATTCAACCAAAAATTGGCTGCATCGGGAAATAAAATTTTGAATGAACAAAGTGCACGATAAGTTTGACGAACAGAACCATTATTTTGATTAAAGATTTCCACAATTTACACGCGTTGCTCTGGCGTAAGTCGATTTATAATGAAATGTCAAAGCAAATTAAACAAAAAGCAACTATCAGCTGTTAAATGGGTTGTCAAATAAAGCAGTGATGCCAACTCAAAGTTGTATCACTCTATAAAAATTACCCTATATAACTTTTATTTTCTGATTCCAAAATAAAAGCGAAAGAGTAACTTTTATTTTCTGAAGATTAAAAAATATTCAAGAAATAACTCTTATTTCATGAGGAGTAAGTAAAACTAAGAAAATATCAATTATTTTTTAAATGAAAAATTAAACCAAAAATTATTTTTAATATGCAAAATTGAATATTAAATCGTTACGATTCCATGCCTTAAATAAAAATATAACTTTCATATATAAACTTGTTACTAAAGGAAATATTTAAACTCTGCTCACGATCAAGTGCGATCACGACTAATCATTTCAGATACGCACTTATGCAGAGCAGCGGTGTGTTCCACTTCGCAGTAACATAAAACGAACTGCAGGTAATCGCATCATTTAAGGCTGACAAAAAAAAAAAAAAAAAAATTATAAAATTATGGACAAAAGAATACAACTTTTTTTATCGGCTGCTTTTTGAAACTGCCACTGGAAACAAACCGAAACTCATAAAGCAAATGCAACCCACACACATATAACAGAAACTTATTACTTATTCAAAACAAAAGTTTCTTCCACAAATGAGAAAGAATGCAAAAACAATAACAGCAACAACATGAATCGAATTTAAGCAACAGCAGGCAGGCATCAGTTGCAACAGTTAAAACTATTATGCAAATGCGTCACAGGTAGTGGGAGAACAAACTGCACAAACAACACAAATCGTATGATTGCATGAAATTTTAAAAATAACTTCAAGGTTTATTAAACCAGGTTGTTAAAAGAATGTCATCATATACATCTTAAAATATATCATTGAAATTATTGAGGTAATAACATTATAGAAAAACTTAATTGCGGCCGTAAACTTAGAGCCAGAGATGGTAAACAGCATCATACCAAAAGTTTTTGACACATACCAAAAGTTTTGCACGAACCAGCTTTTTCAGAATCTCTTTTGAGCTTAATTCCCTATTTAAGAGTTTAAGAGAAGAAGTTCCCATTAAAATTGCTAAAAACTGAGTTTTATTTTGTTGTCATAAAATAAAACTCTTTTAAGGCTCTGTATTTTTGCGGCTAAAAATATATACCAAAACAGAAATATTTTACAAACTCTTTAATTTTTATTATGTGCTGATTCTTTTTTACCAAAATGTGATTAAGAAATTCAAAGTGATCAATTGAGGGGTTTTAGCTGGTTCCTATAAGAATTTCACTGGGGCTAAGGCAGATCGTCGGGGAATCTTTACCCAACATTTCTTGGAATAACTAAAGATATTATTTCAAACTTCCTTTTTAATAAGTGAGAAGTCTAAAAAATATGAAAGTCATAACAAGAACCCACCGATCACTTTTCCTTTTTTATTTTCTTACGTTTTTATTCTTCAATTGGGTGGTTTTTTTCCGACTCTAAATTGTAGTTGCAAGAGAAATAAAGAACAACAACAACTAATAATTGTTTTAATACAAGAAAAAAATAATTTATTTCTTTTTAAATTTATTTTATATCTCTCAAAACAAGGAGTTTTCGCTTTTATGAAGATTTTTTAGTTCGTATTGAAAATAATTTTCCCATATATTTGCAAAATATCGGTGACTATAACGATATATAACGGCGATTTTGTTTTTGCGTATGTTTCTGTGACTGACTGTACAAGACTGCTGTCTTCACGGCAACGTAGTTAATCATGCAAAGTTCCTCAGAAGATAAACTATCCCATACAGATATCTGAGGTTAATCAGAGCGAGTGAAAAACAAAACTCTCGAAAGAAAGTAAACGATCGGTGGCCTGGCTGATCTTAAGGAATTATCTGCAACGAATCTTGATGTTGTTGACTGACTCAGAGTTGCTTTGCAACTGAGGAATTTGATTTTTTCATGAAAAATCATACTCATTTTGTTTGTGTGTTTTCCTTTTTATAAAAACATATTATTTTTGTTTTAAAGACGAGTTTTTTCATTTCAAAAGAAGTGCGTTAAATGACACTGCGTTGGCTCTCAGTAATCCCATGCAGTTGTCTGAGGTGTTGAAGTTAACCATCGCGAGTGGAAAGCAAATCATTTTTATTTTATTCTACAGTTGGTGGGCTTTTTCTCTTCCGCCTCCAAATTGTAGTTGCTAAAACTCCTCAAATAATAAATTTTTTACGTTTTGCGAGCAAGTGAAAAGTAAAACTCTCGAAAGAAAGCAAACGATCGATGGCCTGGCTGCGTTTAAAAAATAGTTGCTAACGAGAGTTGATAGTGACTGATTCAGAGTTGCTTTGCGACTGAGGAGTTTGAATTTTCCATGAAAAATCATACTCATTTTGCTTGTGTGTTTTACTTTTTATAATAACAAATTGATCTTATTTTAATGACGATATTTTTAGTTGCAAAGGAAGTGCATTAAATGACACTGCGTTCGCTCTCAAGTTATATAAACTGAGTTTGAATTTGTGATGATAAAAATCAAACTCCTGAAATAAAAAATTTTATTTTAGTAGCTGTTATTTTTTTACTTTAAAATAAAAGATCAGATGACACTCTAAACGAAAGAATTTTGAATTTTAATAAAAGTCTGGGAAGAAAAGGATCAGCACGAAATTAAAATTAATGACGTTTAAAAGAGTTTTATGTTGCCTTCATAAAATAGAACTTTTTTCTTCAAAGTTTCAGAGCTGGAACTCTTATTTTTATGTAGAAAATAAAATAATTAAAGAGAAGGAATCCTTTTACTTTTTATATCACTGATAACTGCTACGATCGCTGATTAGATCACATTTTCGGCAATAGTATTTTAGTCAAACAGCGAAACAATTTTTAACATCATGGCCTGCGGTTAATTTAATTGGACAACCCTCTATTTTAATCAAATTTATTTTAATTTTTATCTGCTGGCCCCGGTTTCTTTTCCCAAAGAATAGTCTTATAAAACATTTAAGAATTGATTCCTTTAAATGTATTTCTACAGGTTTGATGTGCTGGTTGGTCTTAGCTGCTGGTTAAAAATGGAAACAACTTTTGTTTTCTTGGATTCGTACATATTTGGCTGCTGTGTTGTTTTTGTGTTGTGGGTCCGTTTGCTGATTACAGAAGCCGTCAAACGTTGTTCCGTATCGAAACTTGCCTGCCTGCTTGTCAGAGCTTTTTTTCTTTTGTTAAAGTGCAAAGTTTTATATTTAAAATTCACACGCTGCTGTATTACGCGTTTATATTTTGATTTTGGGTTGGCTTCCACTTCGTTACAGCAGGAGTTTGTTAGTGGGTCATGATTGGCAAAAGTGCAGCACCGTTGTGCGGTTGAATAATTGTTTCGTTTGGAATAATTTAGCATAAATTTTTTCTTTTGTCACTGTACTTCTTCTGACTGTTGAAATTTTATTTAGTTTTTAACTCCCATTGAGATGGTTAAATGATGTTTATTCAGGTTTGTTTTTTATAATCCCCGTGTTGCCAATTTAATAGTTTGAATTCTATTAATTCATTTATTTTGGCAAAAACTTTTTGCTTATTTTGTTATTAAAATCAAATTACCTTTTGTGTGCTTTGGCTAGTAATTAATTTATTATGGTTTCAAATTACATTTTTATTGTAGGAATTGTAAGCCAGACCTGCCATTGTAATTCTGCTTAATTCATGGCCATAATTATATTTATATTTTTCATAATTCATTCAGTTTATGTTTTGCCAGCCTGTTAGGTTTTTATTTCCAATTTAATTACCAGCATTAACAACGAAATACTGTTTGGCTTTTGCAACACTTTTGCTATTTTCCTGCTAACAGAACTGTTTTTTATTTTTGTATTATAATTTCGCAATTTCGATTCCTTTAAAAGGCGTGTATTTTAGTTCTTTAATAATATATTTATTTTTAAAAATATTCTTGGCATAATAAACTTACTTATTCATTTACTAAAAATAGTATGAGACTAAACACTAGAGATGTCTTGAGTCTTTACTTTTTTATACAGATGAGAAATGTGTTTTCAGAAGTCTGCCTTCTTAATCCAGATGTGAGTCTTTGACTCGTAGTTCTTCAAATAAATAATTGTGTGGGCTGCTTAATTTAATATTTGCATTCAGTTAATTCCTTTGGAATTAAGGATACCATCTGTGTCTCAATTATATTAAACATGTTCAGCATATTTTGTGTGTTAATTAGGGACGCTTTTTGCCTCTCACTTCGATTAAACGCGTACTTGTAACAGCGTGTTTTAGTGTACTGCCCAACAATAAACTCAAGCGATGTCATGGTTGTTAATTACATTTAATGATCATCAGTAGTTGTTACCAACGCCTTTTTGTTTTAATAGAATTATATTAAATTTTAATTATAAGCTGATTCTTTTTCCCCAAAATCTTATTGAAAAATTCAAAGTGTTCAACTGAGGGGTTTGACTTTTTGTTGGCATATTAACTTATGGTGTTTTCTTTTTTAGAAAATATATAACATTTCTTCTTTTATTTTCTACAAAGTGGCGGTTTGGAAAAGTTTTAAAACAGAAATAATTTTTCGTGGGAGATATTGGATTCATTTCAAATAAATTCCTTATTTTGAAAAGGGCAAAGTATTGCCATTTTCTCTTAAAAAGTGTGAAAAATGTTGCATTATTTTCTACAAAAGAAATTCACATTAAATATAACACTCTATTTGAAACTTATAAAGTATTTTCAAAACCTTTTAAAATATTATTTTATTGCCAGCACACAATTAAATAAAAATAATCAGGATTGTAAAAGAATAAGTAGGCTTTACGTTTTTTAATAAAATAAAATATTAAACTTTTTATAAGAAAATAATACTTATGAAACAGTTTATTAAAAGAAATTTTAATGCCATTCATTTATTACCATTGAAATCTCAAAGACCAACATCAAAGGCAGCCATTTACGTTCAATTATTAAAAATAAAAACTATTAGAAACATCAACAATTTAGAGTTGAATAGATAAAACTTTGATTCTATTATGGCAACTAAAAGTAAATTTTTTAACCAACAGGCAAAAGCTTTTTACTCGTTTTATTATCCTTGACAAAACACAAAGTTTAAAAATTAAATACATAAAAAGCACAATTCCATAGAGGAATTGTAGTGCTTAAAGCCTTGATACAGATTTAATTTGTATATTTTTATATATTTTTTAGTTTTTAATTAGATTTGAATTGTGTATTTCTAAATGGCTGCCAATGACGTGAGAAAATGACTTTGAATTTATTAAAAATTTGTTTGTTTAAAGTTGTTTGGCTGCTAATTTATTGGGCTGCTTTTTTAATGGAAAACAAAAACGTGAAAAGCGTACTTTTCTAAAACTCTCTTATCAGTGACGATGTAAATATTTGCTTTATTTCCTGAGTGAAATATTATTTTGTGTCCTGAATTTTTTAAGGTGACCGAATTCTGCATCTCCAACACTCGTATTAAAAGAGCAACGACTGAACTTCCCTTGGCCATATTTACAATAAACCAACAAGAACAATTAAATAAAGTCATATTTGCCACACCCAGCAACAAATATTTCAATGTCGTGCTATTATTTTATATTTATATTAAATAATAAATCTGTTCACCTTGACTTTGCTGACAAAATTACTATCATTCCTAAAGGCCAGCATCGATGCGAGGAGAGTAACAGCAAAGCAATTAAAGTTTGGCTGTTGGCGAATATTGCCAAAAGCCATAATATGCAAACACAAACACACGCACACACACAGATACGCAAACATTCTGTGGGATAAAGTAATGAAAGGACTAAAACAACATAAAGTTTGCATGCCTGAATGTGGCCTGCGGTTAGCAAACGTTTCAATACCATCGACGAACAATTTTGCCGCAATAAAGTGTTTGACAAAAGAAAATTATGCCACTGAAATTCATGCATCATAAAAATTCAAGGCCTGAGAAGTTTAAAAATTATAAAAAATATTTTTTATATTTTTTATAAATTATAAACTGAGAGAGAAATAATTTACACTGACTTTTTATATGTTTAAGGCGATTCGAGTGGAAGGTTACCGGAGAGACAATAAACGTTTGATCCTATTCCATTTTAGAAGTACAGAGTTATGTCGCTTTAATTTCTAGAAAACATTTAATTTTTTAATTCTTTTTATAAAAAGTTTGGAGGAGCTTAAAAGAAGTAATTTATCATGGGTTATCTGGGATTAATTGCTAATAAATTCTTTATTAAATTACAGAGCTTTGCCGTTTGCTATGAAAAAGTGTAAGAAATGTTGCATTCTTTTTTAGAAAAGAACACAACATTAGTGTGCAATATGTGTTTTCAAATACTCGAAGCATTACCAGGACACTACGATTTAAATGTATAGAAGAGAGAGTTTGAATGAAATAAACAGCATTTTGCCGTTTTCCATGAAAAACTGTAAGAAATGTTGCATTCTTTTTTAGAAAAGAACACAACGCTACTGTGCTATAAGTGCTTCTAAATACTCCAAGCATTACCAGGACACTACGGTTTAAATATATTGTAGACACAGTTCGAATGATATAAACTTTCAGGACTTGGCATGGAATCCATCAGGCAGTAGAAGATGATATCGTGCAAATCCGACTTGAAAACGAGATAAAGGGCAAGCGGCAAGAAAATTTCGAATTAAATAAATTAATAACGGAATGGGAAAGAGCCAACTAAAAAGTGGTAATTAAACAAATTTGGCAACAGAGTACTAACTGATAATGAAAGTGTAGCGGCTGTCGAAAACTGCTCTTTTGCTCTGCTGTGTAAGTTGAATTAATTTAATTTAAATAGGTTTGATTAGAGGTTCTTGTCAAAAACGAGCGTTTGAGAGCGTTTGATTCAGTTCGGCACAGCTCTAGTAGAAATCCTTTAACGAGTCCTTTAATATGTCTCCAGTTAAACTGTCATGAACATAAAAATTCTGCAGGGTAGTTGCAGTTATACCGTCATGTGTTGGTGGCTTTTATGACGGTCGCCATTAGCAAAATTGTCGTCATTGTCGTGGAGGTTTAGATAAGTATTTTGCGGTTAAATGTTATGCTACACAATTTGTGTGCAAGTGTATGTGTGTGCCAACTTTAAGCTTGCAAAGATTAAAATAACAATGCTAAAAGTAATTAATAAAAGATAATAATAAACCATTTATATAATGAGTTTCAGGTACAATTAAGGACCTTTGATGTTTTCAATTTCCCGCTAGGAAAATTGAAAATATAAAAAATACGAAAGTTGACGAAGTTTTGAAAAAATCGAGTTCCCATCAGGTCTTTACGTTTTGAGGTCGTATGAAATTTTCCCGATTAATTCTGAGAGCCCCTCACTATGTCTGATCTCTAAGTTTTGAGATCTTAAGAATCTTCCCTGAGTTATTCTGAAAGTCTTTCGCTATGGCTGCATGTATTTGTTTGTTTATGTGTATGTGTTTCTTAATATATGACCCGCTTTTGACCCCACCTTAGCTGGATTCAAGTCTGATAAGCGTTACTGAACTCAGACTTCCTGCTAATTTAAATCGACTTGAACAGCGAGATTTCAGGAAATATTAGAAAAAATTGTGGTTACACTTATTCCGTCAAATATTTGAAAGATGTGAAGGTGGTTTTACTGATTGATAAAACGTGTTACAAGAACTTTATATGTTTTAAAGAGGGGCTTTATTGAATGTATTGATTTAGACGGTGCTCAGACGTACATTTTAATTGAGACAATATTCTTTTTATTAAGTTAATTAGTTTATTTCATTATATTACTTCAATAATCGCATGACAACAAACAGCCAAGTTGTTTATATCCATGAGAACCTTGAGTTTAACTCTGGGGTTAAATATATATTTTATTTTTAATTTTCAAATCAGTAATTAATTTATTATTATTAAATTTAACTTCAACTTGGCCCATTTTCTTGTCTTTTTTCACATTTTGAGTGCTAAAACATTCCATCACTTGCAACTGCAAGTCGGAGTGAATAATAACCAAATTATGCCAAACACATGTTTTCATATCCTTCTTAAACTCTATCCTTTTAAAATTATTCACACGAAAACACATGCCGATGCAAGCACAGTTTCTCTACTCTCTCAAATCACCAACACAATGAACAATAGAAAGTAAAAACATCTGCATATTTCAATTTGTTTGCATCGTGTATTTGTGCATGCAAATTGGAATAGATACTCTGGCTTGAAATACAACCAGACATTTAGAAAACACACACAAAAACATATTGAATAGAGTTGCAGTTGAATAAAAAAACTGGCGGCACATTTTGCTAAAAAGATTTTGACATCCTTCCACAGAGAACTCATAAACATTTTCTGTTATTGTTTTGGAAAGGGGGTGGGGAGTTCAAGACACAACAAAAGAGATTTGCAGGAGTACAAAAATTCTTTCACAGCAGTTAAACGAATGGAGTAACAGATGCAAAACTCATCAGGATTTCTTTATTTTTGATATATAATTTTAAAGATTTATTTCTAAATATGAAAGATGATTTAAAATTTACATTTCAATTTGGCATATCATTTCTATATGATTCTAAGCAGCAACAAAAAAATAATATATATATATATATATATATATATATATATATATATAATATATATATATATATATATATATATATATATATATATATATTTATAATAATATAATAACGTTATTGGCAATTTTTACAAGTTGCCTTTTATGAACAAGATATTGGAAATTCCCAAAAAAAAATACAATTTAATCTTCTTTATGATGTGGCAGTACCAGCAGTCTTGTACCAGCAGTCTTGTAGCAGCAGTCTTGTACCAGCAGTCTTGTACCAGCAGTCTTGTACCAGCAGTCTTGTACCAGCAGTCTTGTACCAGCAGTCTTGTACCAGCAGTCTTGTACCAGCAGTCTTGTACCAGCAGTCTTGTACCAGCAGTCTTGTACCAGCAGTCTTGTACCAGCAGTCTTGTACCAGCAGTCTTGTACCAGCAGTCTTGTACCAGCAGTCTTGTACCAGCAGTCTTGTACCAGCAGTCTTGTACCAGCAGTCTTGTACCAGCAGTCTTGTACCAGCAGTCTTGTACCAGCAGTCTTGTACCAGCAGTCTTGTACCAGCAGTCTTGTACCAGCAGTCTTGTACCAGCAGTCTTGTACCAGCAGTCTTGTACCAGCAGTCTTGTACCAGCAGTCTTGTACCAGCAGTCTTGTACCAGCAGTCTTGTACCAGCAGTCTTGTACCAGCAGTCTTGTACCAGCAGTCTTGTACCAGCAGTCTTGTACCAGCAGTCTTGTACCAGCAGTCTTGTACCAACAGTCTTGTACCAGCATTCTTGTAATTGGGTAATGCAACATATTCATCGCTGATTCTAGAAATTTCTCTAAGTGTAACCAGTTGTAAGAAACGTATTAGTTCGTATTTATAAAGTCGCCTGCAATTCATTATGATTAAAAATGATGTATTTCTTACAATATAAAACCCCTGTCACAGAAGTGAAACCAATTAAATCAATTCAATATAAAAATATTTCCAAATTTATATAGACCTTCAAATAAATTACAAAATAGAAAAAAACAAAAACTCTTATTAACTACTTAACAATTTCATAAACGTCAACAAACATCATGAATCCTGCAATACGAGTGTTCTTAATAAAAATTTATGGCCTGAATATTTCAATTCTTTCAACGAAAAATCATGCTCTACAACAACAGCATTTGTTAAATATTTTATTTACAAAAACAAAACCGATTTGAAATATCGCTTTTGCTGTTTGTTGAGCGGTTGTTAGACATCCATAAACAATTTGCAGTTTTGTTAGACAAATAAAAACAGCGTTATTAAAAGTAATAAATAAAGTATAAGCGATTCAAATAAAAAATTTTAAATGCAAACAAATCACTCTGAAATAAATAAAATACACACGCCAGTTAGCAGCAGACAGACGGACACGGATCAGGATTTCGTTCTATTCATGATGTTTATAAATCCAAAAATTTATTTACTTTAAACGAAAAGTGCTTTAAGCCATCCTTTTCATACAAAAAATTGTGGATTGAAAAAATTTTTAATATAGATTTTGTTGAATTTGTGTGATTCTCTGATTTTTACAGGATTTGTCATGCAATAAATGAAGGCTGTTATAATAGTGTAACCCAGCAAACTTGTAAATTTTGTGGGATTTGTAATATAAATAAAATAAATAAAAAAAAAATAAATAAAAATAAATAAAAATAAATAAAATACCAGCAGACATTTTTTAGAAGGATATCAACACAATTTTAAATATATTATTTCCTCTTTATTGTTATTAAGGCCTTCTTCTATTGAATTTGTCGAAACACATGCCATTAACGAGCTAAATTAATTGTATAAAATTTGAATTACTAATTGCTCAATTAACACTTAATTGTCTAGATTATTATATTTTTTATATCGCATTTTCGTTAGTTTCTTGTTTCATTTAATTTAATTCAAATGAGTTCAATATCACATTTACACACACATTTTTCAGCAATTCATTTGAATGCATCCAAAAGTAATCATTAAAAGGATATTCATTCATGTCCTTTGACAAATATTTTTTAGCACTCAAATGCATTCGCTGGTTACAATTTTAGATATTGAAAAAAGTGGAGTTGCATTTGAATGAAGATCCATTTGTTGTACGGATATACTGCACTCACAGAAAATGTTTAAGCATTAAACACAATAACGACAGCAGGCAACACCAATACCGACTACAAAAGTCGTTGGCTGTAATCGTCGCCTCGTAGTCAGCTACTTAATTATTGTTAAAACGACACCACCAAATCAATAACCATGAGTTGTTGTTTGTAGTAGAATTCTCTTCATACGCCAGTGTAGCCGCTTTCATATATTTAATACTCTTAAATAGTGTTATTCCAATAAAATATATTTAAAGTCCACAGTATATGACAAGAAATCATTTCATTAGCTGGGAAATATAGTTTGTTGTTTCTTTTTGTATAATAAAAGAAGTTTACAATAATTGAATTTATTTATATTATACTGGCAACATTGTATCTGTTCATTGTCGCTCATTAAAATAGAAATTCGTTTAGTTTGACTACAACCACAAAAACAGCAGGGACAACAACCAGTAGCCGTGTTGCCTTTAGCAGTAAAAATAATCATTCTCATGTACGCACGAGGATTCTATTTGTGACAAGTTGCAGGCTGTGGTCTGCTGTCGTTATTGTGTTTAATGATTTACTCAATACAAACTTTTATATTCAAACTTATTTTGTGATTTCTTTTTTTTTATAAAAAGAATTCTATTGACATCGTCTCGTGCTCTGGATTAGTTTTTTCTCTACAATAACACCTCCTTTTACACTCATTTCGAAGCATAAAAATGCGTTTTCACCACGCAGAGCTCGCAACTTCACACTGAATTGTGTCGCAAATAGTGCTTTTGATCCTTTTTCTAGGACACTCTGGAGGCATATTCACCTGCTTGTGTTTGCATGAGGGTGTTTATGAAGTGTTGTTGTTCTTGTTGCAAGTGCAGTCGCAAATATAACTAAAAGGGAACTAAAAGTATTTAATAGAAAAAGAGTTCTTTTGAAAGTGAAAGCATTTTTACATAAAACAAATCGGGCACATTAATAACTGGATGCATGCTTTAGTCAAGGATGTTTTGGAATAAAAGATAAACAGTTAACGGGTTGGCAAAAAGGAATATGAAAAGGACAATTATAAATTATCCTTTAGAAAAGGGTTTTGCTGTCAGCTTGTAATCTTTAGGCTATTTAATCAATTGAAATTTTATTTATAGAAGTTAATTGCTCAATTAGCTTATAAATGGTTTCAATTAATTTTGTTTAAGCGATTTACCTAAATTTTCCTTGAATTAGTTCGTATTATTATGAAACATTTTCAATATATTTTCAAGCTAATTTTTTGTCTACAAAATAGTCTTTCGTTTAGTTTTTGTAACACTTGATGTACAAGAGATCAGTTCAGTGAATCAGTTAATCCAACTGTAGCAGTTCAATTTAATTCCTCGCTACTGATTAAGTCTAAATCTTCAAGCAGGTTGCCAATTTTAAAGTTAATTTCTGGCGATTTATTTCACTTCATTGAAAAAAGTGGAGTGTAATTTTAATGATCGTAATTTCAATATTATAAAGAGTTTCAAAGGAAGTCCTTGCGCATCATTTTCTAAGAGGAGCACTTTTTTGTTTCCTTTTATACTCATAATTATTTTATTAATAATAAACAACACCAAGTTTTTCTTAGCATATAAACGCCTGTAACGATAAGAAAATATTTTTGTTTCCAACAGCTGCATAAGCAAATTTTTATTGTTACGCACATGCGGAGTGTTCCTCAAGTTAAGCTGGAGAAAAATAATATTATTTACAGGAAAAGTGTTTCAAGCAAAAAAATTTTATAAATAAAAACTCTTTCTAAAAACCCCTCAATTGATCACTTTGAGTCTTAATATAACTTTTGGAAAAAAAGAATCAGCACGAAAATAAAAATTAGAGAGTAAAAACTCTTCTTTTTGCTTAATAAATTTCAGTCCTTTCATTCCTGTTTCCCGTAATAATTCACTGGCAAAATAAAAACTAAGATTGTTGCAAGAAATCCTCTCTCTCTCTCTCTCTCTCTCTCTTTGTTGATCTTCATTTAATTGCAGCCAAATATATTTCATGAGTAGGGGTCATCCCCTGACTGCTAGTAAAGCTTTTTAGAAGGTAATTTTGCGGCTTATAAAATTAATTGTTGTAGCTTTTTAATTTAAGTCCTTTCGAAGATTCTCTGTTTCCAGTTAGTTCTGTTTGTTTGTGATTTAAAATGCTTTAAAAAATGCCACACATGATGCAACTAACGAATTGTATCCTTTCATTTTGTAGGATAATTATGCCAAAGCAAAGTACTCCTGCTGCAGTTTTAAATTAATAAAAATTTAATGCTTCTTTAATAGCCAGAAAAACTTAAAAACCATTTGATTTAAAACCAACATCTCACTGCCCTACACTCACACATAAACAAGTTGTAATTGAGTACTATCGAGTTGTTAATTATTTCTCGAGGTTAAGTTGCTTGCAATTCAACGTTGTTGCAAACAACCAAAATTGATTGGTCCACATCAGTGTAAACGTTCGTTTGTTTGTGTCATTGGACAGATGATGCCAGTAGATTTATATGGCTGCTTGTCAACACAAAACTGCACACCCTCAGCATCAGTTGTTGTCAATTTGGGAGGACTAAATTTGCACAATAGGGCCTGAAAATGATGCTAATGAAAGGTTGGCTTTTCATTACAGTTGCTATTGTTGTTGTTGGTTATATAAATCATATACTTGGAAGTATGTTTTCGTAAGGGATACTAATGAAATTTGTGAGCATGTCTGTGCATGCACATCGTCGTAGTAGCTGCAGAAAGAACGAAGTACATTTAAATTTTTTTCTTTCTATATTTTTTTAAATAGTTTTTCTTTTTAGAAAACAGAAAGTGGCAGAACTTCGTTTGTATATTTTATTATAATTATTATTATTATAATTATTATAATTATAATTATAATTATAATTATAATTATAATTATAATTATAATTATAATTATAATTATAATTATAATTATAATTATAATTATAATTATAATTATAATTATAATTATAATTATAATTATAATTATAATTATAATTATAATTATAATTATAATTATAATTATAATTATAATTATAATTATAATTATAATTATAATTATAATTATAATTATAATTATAATTATAATTATAATTATAATTATTATTATTATTATTATTATTATTATTATTATTATTATTATTATTATTATTATTATTATTATTATTATTATTATTATTATTATTATTGTTATTATTATAATTATTTTATTTTTTTTAAATATAAAAGCTTAAGACCAAAAAAATGCTTCTGCATGATATAAATGCAGCAATTTTGGAGGTCTGAAAGTAAAACAAAAATTTCTTTAAATATTCTTTATGGATCTTTTTCTAAGCACAGCGACGATATGTACATCTGTTCAATCTCATGTAAACTGCACACAATAATGACTGCAGGAGGTTGGAGCATAATTGCTCCGCCATGTCATTGGAAGAATGTTTTAATAATTTTTTAATAACTTCTATTAAAATGTCGAACATTTTAAATTAATAACGAGCATGACTTGCGACTTTCAGTTATTAAGATTTTGTAATATTTTCATTCAAAATATGTATACACAGTGGAACCTTGATAATTTAAATCTAAAACCAAACTTTTTCCTAAGTCCCGTGATATTAAAAAGATCTGGGGTCATCAGTATATATTTATATTGAAATAATTATTGTATGTTATTGTCTCTTGGCAGCGTAGCAGGTAAATTTTTTGTCCACAAATAAAATTAAATTACATACAAATTTATTCTACGAGAGCTACTACAAATTAAGGGCTAAGAGTTTTTGACCCACAACATGGAAACTATTAAGCAACACGCTGAAAATCACGTGGGTACATCCTCCACAAGAAAGAAGAAGTATGGAAAATATTTTATACGTTTTTTATAAAATTTTTAACACCCAACCAGGAGGCGGAAGTAGTGAACAGTTTTGTAGAATTTCAGATAAAAGCCAAAAAAAGATTTTGACCCATCAGTTATTAAGTTGATAAAATATATTAATAAGCGTTCAAGCACATACAGAAAAAGAGGCGAGGGCTCATCTGCACACAGATCACTCATAACATAACTTTTCAATAAATTTCCTACTACGAAGATTTCTCATCCGGATGTAGAATATAAACATGTGTAACAAATAAATTTATTATGTGTATATTTATATATCAAAATGCTGTTGAATGAGACAATAAAACAAAAAAAGTCATATTCAAGAAAGCCATCAATGAAGGAGGCTGCTTCATGCTTAAAGACAAAACAAAGCCGGCATAAAAGTATTTGAATAACAAAAGCAAAAGGATGGAATTAAATTGTTGTTGTTCTCATCAAAATCCATTCGGTTTAAATGTCGTTCACAAAAGCAGACATAAATATTTAAAGCACTTGAGTTTGTTTGCTTGCATTTCGTTATTAAATTCCAAGACTTCTCCTCATTTGGGAAACACTATTTCACTTGCAGTTTTGGGAAAACTTTAAATTTAATTAATTAAAATTGTTCTTGTTTTGGAATACAACAGCCTGTTTGTAATGCGTCGTCATAATCATAAACTTCTCCTTAAGGTTGTGTTGTTAAAATTGTTTTTGTGTTGTTAGAATCTATTTTCAGAATAATTGAAGTTAAAATATTGAGAAGACTTTGAGCATGAAATTTTCAAGACAATTTGATATGCGAGATCATCTTAAATATAAATAAAATAAATTTCATTTGCATACTTGATTTTCTTATTATATTGAGTTTAAGTAAAGAAAATACAGAAGTAAATTGTGTTTTTTGTGGAGGTATAGAACCAGAATTAGTTCAAAGAGTTAAAAAATATTAATTTGAAATTTTGTTACCAAAAACTCTTTAGCAAAAACTTTTTCACAAAAGCAAGAAATTTAATGTCGGTGGGCATTTCACAAAATCTTTAATCTGAATATATTCTATATAAATTCAAATCACTTTCATAAATCAGGTTTATCAAAATAGTCCTGTAGTTCAATTACCACATGCGATATCGCTTTAAGATTGGAGAATGTTTATATGGAAATTTCAATAGATATCGAATGCCGTGAATTGTCCTCTGAATTATATTTCTGCAGCATTAAAAAATTATTTATTTCTTTTAACCAAAACCCCGTATAGTAACGAACTGACTATTAGAATTCTTTAACAGACAACAAAGAGGGCCTTCTATGAAACGTTTTAAGTTGTCTTTATCTATTTAATATCAAAAGACAATTATTGTTATAATTTCAATTTGCTTTTAAATTAAAAACATCAATAAACTTGTCCTTCAAACTCTATTTATTCTACATGATTTAAGTCACTTTCACTCTAAAAGCTTTTCAAATTAAATTAAACTTTAACATGAACAATTATTCCAAAAAAAAAGCATTTTAGTTTTCTATCCTTCAAGCATTTTAATTAATGAAAGTGAATTGAAGCTGAAATTGCAACGGGCACTTATAATTTTTCAAATAACTTTCGAATAAATAAAAATAAAAGCTGAATTAAAATGTACAAGTTCTTATAAAGTTGTTGTTCATTTATTTTAGCTGCTGTTGTTGTGCCAACAACTTAGAAAATCGTCTTGATGTTTTGCTCTTTTCAATGTTACTTAAATGCAATTTTCATGTTGATTTTATATTTTTTATATATTCTGCTGTTTGAAAGCATTTTAATTTCGTTTCCGCAGGTAGAAGTTCAAGGCTGAGAAAATCTGCTTTCCAATTAAACATGATGATGTTTTGCTTTAATCCATTCATTTTAAAAGTTAATAAACCCTTAATTTAACATAAAGGAAAGGAAATTGTTGAAATATGTGGCAATTTTGTTAATTTTTTAACTTAATGGCGGAGTATGAAATTAAATAAGAGTAAAAGCAAAGAGATAAGAATGATGTTTAAAAAAAAAAGCTTTTAAAAAATTTTTAAATTTCTTATAAATACCTGGTGCTTTAATATTTTATTTAATAAAAAAAGTTGCTGTTAAGTTATTGCAAATTTAATTCCCCAAACCGTCGTTTGCATGTAAATTTTTTCTTTGCTTTTATTAATCACTGCTCCCTTGACGACACCCGTTTTTCATGTTAATTTCCGTGCCACTGATGGCTAAAGTATGACGTCAGTTACACGAACACTTATGATTTAAATATTTGATGATATATTGAAAATGTTAGTGCTGCTGTTACTTTTTACAATATCGTAACTAATTTGTCACTGTCAAAAGATTAGAAAATGTAAAAAGTATTTTCTCATACGCCACTTGTAGTCGTATAGAAGAGAAAATGATGACAAAAAGCAGGTTGTATGATAAAAAATATTTTGGTAGTGAAAACTTAATAAGAAAACTATCATAAAACTTAAGAAAGAAAATTTAGTGAAAGTGAATATTTATTATCTTAACATCTGATATTTTTACAAGGACGTTTCTAAAGTGTTTAATAATTTTACGACATCTGATTGAATAGAAGATAAATTGTGTGTGTTTAAAGGATTAAGATATTGAAGAAAAATTTATGTTTAGATAAATTTATTTATAATTTTTTATGACAACAGAAAAGCCAAATTTAATCGCTGGAGTTTTAGTTATAGCGCTGTGCAGAATAAAACTGCAGACCAAACAACAATCACTACATTCAGGCTCGTCTACAGTTTATTTTGACTACACAATTCTAATGAAGAAACATATTTGTTTTAGCTCCTAAAACTATGCTCTATAAAATACACTATATGCCTCTCATATTGTATGTAAATACAACTTTATTTCTATAGATTTCTTGTTAAAATTATAAGTTCAGAGGCTCGTTTCTGCAACTGAAGTGAGAACTTCCAGCATCGAAAAAATTGTCGTCACTCTGTAAAACACCGGATGAGTTAGAATATATTTCTTAATGCATTTAAAATTTTATTGGTTTTTCATAATAATAAATATATTATTCTATGGATAACCCCACAATAAAAAGCATGACAACCATAATTATTTAGTTTTTCGATGTGAGAATTTCTCACATCAGTTACAGAAACGAGGCACTGCACTCTGTAGCGTATCACTTAGTTCGGGTTAAGGTGAAGTTTCAATAATAAAAAACGAGTCATCCGGTTCATACTACTTTTAAGTAAAAGGAAATGGTAATAATGGGCCTTCGAGCCCAAAAATATATTTTTTTTATTAAAAGAGAAAAGGATAACAATTACATCAGTGTTATTTTAATCTTATATATTTGTGTTGTATTGTTTACCCGAAAAAGTATACTATAACTTTTCTCTCACTAAACCATTCAATCATTTCCCATGTGGTACAGTGTGACAAAAAAGTATGCAACGTTTTTTGGTTATTTCGCAAGTATGAGTAACATGTTGCCGCACATGAGTGGATAACACTCATACGCTACGGGTAATCAAAAAGAGAGGCCGTATTGTTTTACAACAACAAAAAAAAAATGCACTAAATATTAAAAAAAAAATTGTACAGAGGTAACACAGCGTTTTAAAATGTTTTTTCTGTGTGTGTCATGTTTTAGACAGGGCAAATCTTGAAGCAAGTCTGAGTTTATAGGAGAGAGCGGAAAAATGAAGGGGTATATAATATTCCTTTGTTATATAATTCTCAATATGCCTTCGTATTTGTTACTGGGAAAAAATTGAACACAGACTGTCTCAGTGTAAACAAACAAGCAGTCTTAAAAGAAATTTAAAAGAATTGCTTCAAGAAAAAATAACCTGTCTAAAACATGACTATTAGACGTCACACTTCTATTTAAAATATCAAATCCATATATCTCGTTTGCTGCAATACTGTGATAACACAAAAAAAGTGTTTTTGAAGTTTATTTATAAAGAATTTTATTGCCGTAGCAAAGCCGGCAATAACTTTTTTCCAAAATGTTATTAAAAATTCAAAGTGATCAAGTGAGGGTCTTCCGCTTTGTTTCTATAACAACTGCAATTGGAGTCGGAAAAAAACCAACCAACTGTAGAATATAATAAAAAACGTAAAAAAAGAAGAAGTGATCAGTGAGTTCTTGTTATGACTTTCATATTTTTTTAGACTTCTCACTTATCAAAAAGGAAGTTTGAAATAATATTTTTGGTTTTTCCAAGAAATGTTGGGTAAAGGTTCCCTGATAATCGGCAATAGCCCCAGTGAAATGCTGATAAAAACCAGCTTAAACCACTCAATTGATCATCGTGAATTTTTTAATAACATTTTGGGGAAAAGGAAGCAGTACGAAATTAAAGAGGTTTAAACGACAATCGTTTTTTTTAAATAATTTATTTTCATACTGGAAATATATTTGAGAAATATTTTCAAATGCCGCCATAGTGGGAGAACATTTTGATGATTTTCTATGGTTTTTAAAGAATTTTTCAAATTTTATGTTGATATTAACGCTGGAGTTCTGAGTCTAGTATAGTTGCAGTTTTAGTGTTTGGAAAATTTCAGTGAAATTCAGATGCTGTTTTATTACTGCAAATTTAAGATAATTTTTTTCTTTTCGGTCAATACACACGTGAATTGAATTCTTGTGCAGAAAACTTTCGTTACGTGACGTGACATTTTCGATAGACGTACAGTTTCGCTCCTATACACTTTCGCACGCACAAATACACACACACATACTCGTACACACATTTGAGAGTGTGCATATAAATTTTTCTTGTTGTAGTAGTTTTACCTTTTGCCTGAATGTGCAAATTTAGTTTTGAAAAAAATATATTTTTTAATTTCTATCTCATTGACTCGATTGCATATTTAAGCATTAAATGGCATTTCTATAATATAAACTCCCACCCCCCAACCCTGTTCTAATTATCGATAATATTTTGGGGGTTTTCACAAAATAACAACTAAAAGCAGATTGTGCAATTAACTGTTGCCACAGTCCTCCACTTTATTTTTCATAGTCGAGTGCTTAGTTTTCCAAAAATAATTTTCGCTTGTCCTGTTGGTTTTTATTCTGCATTTGCAGTTTCATGCAACAATTAAAGTTGGGTAGTGAAAATAATATTTTTGTTTTCGAAAGCAGGAAAATAAATGAAACTGAATTTAAAAAAGACATTCAATTTTGTGCGCATTTTAGTTCTAATCAGTAACTGCATGTTCTATTTATATTAAAATATATTCTAAATGTCGTTTTTGGTAAAATGTATTTAAAGGACAGAACGATAACGATTGACATCATGGAATAGGCAGCCAGTGTTAAATGAAAAACTTTGCTTTCCATTCAGCTCACTATTCTTAATAATCGCCCGTTTTATGAACGACGTCATCGACGTCACATCAACACGACGGCAAAAACTTTTCACTTGTGATTTTGTTTTCGACAATATTTAATTGTTATTAACAGCCTTTTGGTATTCTCTAAGGCGTGTACTATGAATAGAACATGTTACCGGAAGTCGAAATCTGTCGACAAAGACTAGACAAGTGACAATTTTTGCTATCGTGTTAATAGGACGTCGACTTCGTCATTTATAATATAGGCGAATATTAACTGCACTGGCTAAGTTTATTATCTCTTTGACATTTTTATGAAAAATATTTTGGACTGAAAGTGTAACTCTTAACAAACTTGCAGTTAAAACTTCTTCTATAGAACGTTTTGTATGGAAACTAAATTTTATAAATTTGCAAATCCTTTAGAAAAACATTAAGATGTTTTTTAACAGAATCCACTTCTCTTTGTTCCTAAGGATTTACAAAAAATTTCCTTAATTCAGTGATTAATTCTATAAAATTCTCTTCCATTTAAGCGCTTTGCTTGTTTTTTGGAAACGCTCTGCTGCTGTAAAAGTTTTTCTTGTTTTTTAGGAATTTTGCAGCAGGAGTTTTGCTAGAACTTCAAATAAAGAAATTGCAATTTTCTACAATTTTACAAAACTACTGCTTTGAGTTCTTGTTTGTAGAGGAATTATGGGTTCAAATGCATTCGACTTCAAAAGAAACTTTGAAAGTTGAAACGGCCACACATTTAAGTTTTAATTATTCGTATTGAAACTTTGCCGCTGTTCTTGTGAACATTCAGAAAAATGGGACATGAAGAAAATATTCAAACGGTAACACCGGGTATTAAAAACAAAAACGTGTTAACATCAGTTTGATACAGTTCTCGGATTGTTTTTCATAATAAAATTTGTGTAAATAGGAACTGTTATCACATTCAACTAAGCCACCTAAACAGTGGTGATAAACACAATATACACATGAGCACTGAAGATGAAAGTGTAGCGACTTTCGAAAACAGCTGTTCTGCTCTGCTGTGTAAGTTGAATAAAACTGATGTTGACTTTCCTTTGTGCCTAGAAATATTTATCATCATGTCCTTCTGAAATTTTAACTAAGAACAATTAGCCTATATAAATATTAATATAGCAAAAATAAAATGTTCATTAAAATAAAAATCACAAAAATTTTTGTTGTTCTTGTTGTTTTTGTCAACTTGAATTTATTTTCATTTTCGTTTAAACATGAATTGACTGAGAACTGCATAACGCTTTCAAGTTTTAAAACTTAATTTCGAAAATCATGGTTGTGATCGCAATTCTTATCAAGCGGATACTATTTAGCGCTGAAGTTCACATTGGTTTCAATAGATTTGCCAATGAAGAGAAAGAAATAGCGAAAATACTCCTCAAGTGCATGTTAAGACGTTCAGTATTCTTCAGTTTAAAAATGTTTAATTGTGTCTTAAAATTATTTTAAAAGTTATCAGGGAATTACTTTTTGTTTAAATATCTTTGATTGAACTTTTTATTTAATATAAAAAATTTTAATTAAAGCCTGTTACTGCTAATTAGTATCTCAATAGAGAAAATTTCTTAGCGAACTTGTAATTAATATGTCAGCTTTTAATTAGCTAAAACGTGTTAAAAACCAATTGTTGCTAGAAGTAGACACTCACAACTATTTGACTTCTATAGAGAAAAGGAAGGGCAATAAACGGTTGTAATATATAAAAAATATTTAAATATATTTTTTATGTGTCCTAACAGATGCAAAAAAATAGTTTGTGGGTTTCCTGTTTATTGGCTGTTCCATTAATTCCGAAGAACTTTTGGTTTTTCATTTATTAAATTATTTTTTGAGTGTAGAGTTCCTGCCAGTTGTTTCTGCGTAGTTTTATTATTTAGCCGCAATATATATTATTTATGTATGTGAACGAATACTTATTTTATGTTAATTATCATAAATTTCCTCATTATTGATAATCGTAAATATTTCCTTCCGCCAGCAAAAAAAAAAAGGTCAGGAAATTTGTTGCAGAAGAAAATATGCAGCAAAAGCGCCTGCATCGGTGTTCGAAAAACTGGAAAATAGTAAAACTACGCTGAATTTAAATACAGTAAAAATGAAATAACTCAAATTATTAGCAAGGCCTTGGCTGGTTGATATATTTCACGAAAGATTATTTTCAGTATTAAATATATGAAAGCAATCACATGGAGTTGTAATATTATTCCCCTATCGCACTGCAAATTTTTGGTTGAGTATGAATCATACAAACTCGCTCAATCAAGATGGGAAAACGTGACCAACTGCCACGTGGCAAGGGCTACATGGCCCCGCTACTACCCACGCAGAACAGGTGACCTTCTTAACTTCAACAAGGTACGACTGGGTCAACTTGTGAATGTCTTAACTGGCCATTGTAACTTTGGGACCCATGCAAGAAGGATGGGTCTGGAATACAACGATTTATGTAGAACCTGTAATGATGAAGAGGAGGAGGAAACAGTACTCCATCTTTTATGTCAGTGCCCTGGCCTGAACAGCGTAAGGACAGTGCACTGCACTCCAACTTCCTGCCAGATCTAGATAGCCTGGCGAGTGTGGAAGTTGTTAGAATATCGGCCTTCTTAGCGTCCACAGGATGACTTAGTGCGGCAGAGGATGATTCATGAGTACTCCCTTTTTAAGGGTATCACAACGGTAGCGAATGAACGGACCCAAGAGCATTGTTTGGACAATAGCCCTAATAACCTAACCTAACTTACAATTTCATTTGAATATATGATTCTAAAAGAGAAAAAAAAAATTTATTTCATTTTATAAATAACCCTATTCCAAACGATGCCACCGTCTCGTATTTATTTATTTTATAAACGCATGTATAAATTCGAAACGGATGTCGTGTCAACACACAATAATTATTGTAAAAGTCTGCATTAACATTCACACTCTGTCACATAAAATAATGCAAATATATCGTTTTGTTTTTCGCAAATATATCGATTAACTCATCTCAACATAAAACAAAAGATTGGAAACAAAGCATATAAAATTAACTGCCTCAAAGCAGCCATTCATTTTGAGATAAAAAAAAATAACAGCATTCGCAAATGAAAACAACATGATAAAGAAATAAATAATAAAACATCCCAAGAATAAAGCAAAATATTTAAAATATTATTTAAATAAAATATCAAAATTAAATGGTCGGCATAAACAAATTCATTTGCTTTTGCCGGAGAACGTAGCAAACAGGGATATTTAATTGAAAATCCTTTTTTGCTAAAAATGAATACGAAAATATTTCTTCAACAATTCGCAAGGATTATAATTTCATTACTTTCAAATATATCCTTTCTTGTTGTTATTCAGCATATTGTGCTGGTTTGTTTGTTTGCATTCAAATCACCAGAACAAACATGTTGCAGTTTGTTTTGAATTTGCTTGTTTTTAACTTTCCCATGAAATCTAATTTAAGCAAAAAGTTTTGTTTTTATGTCAAAAAGTTTTCAAATTGTGGAAAATTCATAGAACAGGGTTTTTGTTTCTCTTAATGCTTTTAATCACCGCAGTCAGGTGCAATTTATGCGGCTCCAGCTTGTCTGTGACAAAAGTTTATTGCAAATCAAGAAGAGAAAAAAATATCATAGAAGTGTTGGTTATAATCTTTTATTATCCTTTTGATTTGAGATTTTTTCTTTTCACTTTCTGGTTTTGTTTGCTTTAGAGTTTGTAGTCTTTTGTCTTGAATTTAAAAGCTGCGAAAAGCTAAAAAGCAAGTAACTTAAGCTGTTTTTATGAATAGCATTTGTAGCGTTATTTGAATAGTTGTTTAACTCAAGGAAATGTCCTTTTGGTTTTTACATAAGGGATTTGATACTTCCTTTTGCTTTTGTTGACTGCTTTGCGGCTTTTAAAGCTAAAAGATGTTGCTGCAGTCAAAGAGTTGAACACATGACATGGCTGGTGTATTTTGTATTTCAAATATTTTACAGAAATACTTTCACATTAAAATAATGTCAGGGTTATAATAAAAGCATCGCTGGTTTCAGGTGCTTTTCTTTAAATCATTTTGGCTAAAAGCTTTTTAAAAGAAAACAGTTTTAATATAACTTTTGGGAAAAAATAATCAGCACGAAAATAAAAGCTATTAAAAGAGTATTAAACAGTTTTTATTCTTTAATTTTGGCTAAAAAACTTGTTGCCCACACTTTTCTTTTCTTGTTCTAGACATCGAGATGAAAAAGTCGTCAAATGTCGTGTATTATTTTGTGATTTAAAAGTTATAACTCAGGCAGTTTTTATTTGAATTGAAATTTTGTATTAATATAAAATTAGAATTCAATTAGTTAATCTAAGAAATGTTGGGCAAAAGTTCCCTGATGATCTGCATAAGCCCCAGTGAAATGCTTATAGGAACCGGTTAAACCCCCTCAATTGATTGCTTTGAATTTTTTAGTAAAATTTTGGGAAAAAAGAATCAGCACAAAATTAAAATTAAAGAGGTTTAAAAATAGAATAATTTTAAGTTGGCGTAATTGATCTTAAGCCTGATTTAAAATTCTTATTTTAATAAATAAGAGATGTCGTCTGTACGTTTAACTTTAAATAATATTTAAGCATTAAACACAACAACGACAGCAGGCTACACGAACACCGACTACAAAAGTCGTTGGCTACAATCGTCGCCTCGTAGTCAGCTACTTAATTATTTTTAAGACGACACCACCAAATCAATAACCATGTGTTGTTGTTTGTAGTAGAATTCTCTTCATACGCCAGTGTAGCCGCTTTCATATATTTAATACTCTTAAATAGTGTTATTCCAATAAAATATATTTAAAGTCCACAGTATATGACAAGAAATCATTTCATTAACTTGGAAATATAGTTTGTTGTTTCTTTTTATTTAATAAAATAATATATTTTCAAGTTTACAATAATTGAATTTATTTATTTTATACTGGCAACATTTTATCTACTCATTGTCGCTCATTAAAATAGAAATTCGTTTAATTTGATTACAACCACAAAAACAGCAGGAACAAACACCAGTACCCGTGTTGCCTTTAGCAGTAAAAATAATCATTCTCATATACGCATATGGATTCTATTTTCGACAAGTTGTAGCCTGTAGTCTGCTGTCGTTATTGTGTTTAATGCCTTAAAAAAAAGAAAATGAAAAAGTGAAGCTCCTGATTGCCAACTCATCATTTACAAATCCTGAAATTCCATTAATTCAATTAGTCTTAAGCTTTTACGCCCTTTCACAGGCTGCTGATAGACGGTGTTCCTTAAGTAAAACACAACAGATCGCTAAAACAATTTAATGCAGCTCATGATTTATGTTGTTGTGTTTTGCTATTGTGGTTGTTGTTGTTGTTCATTAGCTGTCACCAGTCATGTGTGACATGACTCCTTCGCATTGCTCCACATCTTTTGCTGGTTTTGTTCAGTTGCTTTTCTATGCTCGCTTTTAATTAAATTGCCAACGTTAATTAATTTTAAATTAAACAGAATAATAAATAGAATTGACTTACATTTTGGTCAGGTTTTTATTTCATAGTGGTCTTGAATATTCATTAGAAATTTAATTCCACTTTGAACAAAAAAGAAAAGTTAAATTTTTCCATGTGACTTTAAAATGTTCTTGTATGAGACAATTTTTCGTTTACTGCGCACCTTTTGAAGTTTCCTTTGAACTCTATTTCTTTTTTTGATAAAATAAAAAGCTTATGTTTGATAATTTATTCTCAAGCAGACAACAGCTAAAGACATATTATTTTCTTGTTTTTTGTGGAGTTAAGAAGAGGGAAAATAATATCCTTAAGATATAATAGAAATCTTGTTTATATCCTGCCGTTATAAGAATGTTGTTTATATCCTTGTTTTTCTGAAATGCTCTTCTGCTGTAAAAGTTTTGCTTTATTTGTGAATTTTGTAGCAGGAGTCTTGCTGGAATTTCAAATAAAGAAATTGCAATTTTTTACAATTTTACAAAACTACTGCTTTGAGGTTTTGATTGTATAGGAATTATGGCTTAAAATTCCGTTTGACTTCACAAGAAACTTTAAACATGAAACGGCCACAAATTTAAGTTTTAATTTAAAATAGAAACTTAATCCTTCACGTTATTTAAAATTATTTTCGTACCTGCTTTTGTGGAAGACAGCAAATCCTGGTTTCCTTAAATTCATATTGAAACTTTGCCGCTGTTCTTGTGAACATTTTTATTGTTCTTCTGAACATTTTTGTGTTTTATAGATGTACGAAACTTTGAGTAGACAACACTTTTTGTTAACTTCTATTTATTTCTACTTTCGTTTCAACTTGAATTGACTGAGAACTGCAGCATAACGCTTTCAAGTTTTAAAAATTAATTTCGAAAATCATGGTTGTGATCGCAATTATTACCATGCGGATACTTTTTAGCGTTTAAGCTCACATTTGTTTCAATAAATATGCCAATAACAACAAAAAAGAGCGAAAATAGTCCTCAAGTACGGGTTAAAATATTCAGAAAAACTTACGGTTGTGCTGGTGAAATCAATGATCTGCACTGGTTTAAAACGATGCTAATAAAAACGTTACAGAAAACGGTGTAAGTGTTAAAGCCATGACTGCTGACTTAATCGTTTTAAGAAAATTAAGCTAAATACTAATTTTAAAATAAATTTAAAAAGACTATGACCCAAAATGCAATAAAGTCCGTCGTTCGATATATGAAAAATTGGGCAGAAAACGATCACACTTTTTTCAAAAATATTTGCATTTTTGATTCATTATTGTTTTAATCTATTTTAAAATTTCGTTTAAGCTTTTTAGATGGATTTTCTTAAAAAAATAATATTAAATATTATATTTTTTATATGCTTGTACCAGTACTAAGTGACTTATGAGTACCACTATTAATAATATTAAGTATACGCATGGAAGCACAATAAAAAAGGAGTCTTGGATATAAACAAACATTCAAGTGAAACTAATAAAAAGCCTAAAAAAACATAATTTTCTCATATTTTCTTTTGTTGTATTTGAAAATATGTCATGAAAATTTGCTGCATGTTTTCCAAATATTTATAATTGTTTTTTTTCTAGCAACAATTAATTCCACGACTGCTGATTTATTGTTGTCTTCGCTGTCTTGTTGACAACAACATCGTTGTTGATTCTGGTTTTTGATATGAATGCAACGCAGTTGAAGGCGGTTGAGGTGTTGAGCTGCCAGCAAATAAAGAGTGAAGCTGTTAATGATAATTTTATTTCAAATTAATAGCGTTGAATTCTTTGTGATAAATGACGGAATAAGGCGACGAATGTTGTCGCTATTATTTCATTGGCATTTATAATGAATTCATTGAGAATGTGGGTGACTGTAATTATACGTCTGTAATTAAAAGTATCCATCGATTGCTTTTGTAAAGTCAGCAATTAAATTGTAATTTTCCTTTAAAATTAAAACTTTTTTGCTTTTTGTTTTTGTGGAAAAAATAAGTTGTTGACCGGAGTCTCCTTAATTTATTAATTAAAAGGATATTTTGTTTTTAATTGAAAATGTGTATTTACACTTTTACAGAGTTTCGGTTTTGAGGCGTTTAAAAAACTGCGGTTTGACTCCTGCGTGCTATAGAAAATATTCTGTATCTTCGTTTTATCTGTCCTCTCAATCATATGACCTGCTTTCTAACTCCAGCGCATTGAAATACACAGGGAGAGGCTAATCCTTGACTCTACCAAAAGATTTAATAAATGATCCAATATTATTTAGTTGATTAATTTGGGCTAAAATTAAAAATATCTTCCTCTTATGAATCTTTTTTTTAACATTATCAAGTTTCAACAGCCTGTTTATCTTTTATTTTCGTATCTTTTTAATGTTTATCAATTCAGAATCAAATTCGTGTAAAATAAGTATTTTTCTTTTACTCAATAAAAATTAAATTTGTTTCCAGTGATTCATTTTTAAAAGCATTCAAGTGTTTGAAAGGAAATCGATATGACAAAAAAAAGTATTCATTTCTTTTCCCTTAAATAAATGCAGGACGATAAAACAACACAATCTTTGGTATGAAATTGCGAAAATGCCATAAACTTTTGTTTCCTTTTAACTACAGAAAATCGAAGCGGAAATTGAAGCAAATTGCAAGCCCAACAACAAACAACAAACGTTTATGCATAATGAAATGGGAAAACACAACAACAATGAAAGTAACAACATGAAAAGAAGAAGGAGAGAACAAATTATTGCTAAACCGTTTGAAAATAAATTAGAAAACAAAACAGTTTTGCCTAATCCATGGAACGACGAAGTTCAGTTTAAGGACTTGCAACAACAACAACATTCCTTTGCGTATAAAAAAATTGAATTGCATCGAACAAGGAATTTTCATATTTGACTCTTCTTTTTGTAAGAAATTTCTCTTTTGGTGTTTTAATAAAAATTCTTTTTTAAACCAACAGAAAGTAAATCATTTTGCCATTCACAAGCACGTATGGAAGTCCTGTACATTGACTGCTCATCTAATTATGCAGGATTTTTTTGACAGGTTCGACCCCCACATAAACAGTCATCTGAGGTTTTGAGGTCTTGTTATGAATTGGTCTTGTTATTAAGCAAAACATAATTTTGTATATTAACAAACAATTATAAATTGTAAATAAAGATTTAATATCCTAAATGATTATACCAGAAATGATTTCACAAATTTATAAATCAATAATTCAAACATAATTAATTAATGCAAAATTGAAAGCAAAATATCAACATCTTCTATAAATTATTTATTTTTAACAAACAGATTTCCTTTATCTAATAGACACACATTCTCATTTAACACATCCTTTCGTTCTTCCAGTCCAATAATTTTAATAGATTTTCCTAATTCTTTCTTTTACATAGACTTTCTTTTATTTAAACAAACATTTAGATGAAGTTGTTCATTAAATTAATTTTCGTTTACATGCTGTAACAAAATATATCGTCTATATGTTCTTATGAGTGTTCGAAACAAGCATTTTTATAAAATAAGGTCCTTTGGCTTTACTTTTGAAATTAATAATGAATTGGACGAAAAAAATATATTGAAAAAATTTCTGTTAAAAAAATTAATTATTTATTTTCAATTAGTTTAAGAAGGTTGGTGTCTGCAACTATCGTATTTGAAGCTTTAAACACAATAACGACAGCAGGCTACACGAACAGCGACTACAAAATTCGTTGGGCTACAATCGTCGCCTCGTAGTCAGCTACTTAATTATTGTTAAAACGACACCACCAAATCAATGACCATGAATTGTTGTTTGTAGTAGAATTCTCTTCAAACGCCAGTGTAGCCGCTTTCATATATTTAATACTCTTAAATAGTGTTATTCTATTTAAAGTCCACAGTATATGACAAGAAACCATTTCATTAGCTTGGACATACAGTTTGTTGTTTCTTTTTGTTTAATAAAATAATATATTTTCAAGTTTACAATAATTGAATTTATTTATATTATACTGGCAACATTGTATCTACTCACTGTCGTTCATCAAAATAGAAATTAATTTTATTTGACTACAACCACAAAAACAGCAGGGACAACAACCAGTAGCCGTGTTGCCTGTAGTAGTAAAAATAATCATGCTCATATACGCACATGGATTCTATTTTTGACAAGTTGTAGTCTGTAGCCTGCTGTCGTTATTGTGTTTAATACCTGAATTGTAAATTAAAGAGCTTATGGGTGGGCAAAGAATGTAAACGAAAGAAAAAGAAATGCATTTCACAGCATTTTTTATATGTTTTCTTAATAGTTGATAGAATTTTTAGTTGAATGAAACAAAGTGTTGCACAGCAAATAAAGCAACACAGACAGTAAGAACAATTGGCAAAGAACAAGCGTAGAATGCTGGTGTTGCGACGGTGATATAATTTGCCAAAGATTTATTTCACGTTTTATAAAAAGTTGCAGGCTTAAATAGCTGCCACCTGTTTTTTAATAATTTAATTTAAATGCATTAAGGAATTGAATGCAAATTACAAATAATGCAAAACCTTGGCCTGGCGATCTTCTATTAAAAGATATGTGATGTACATTTTTTATAAATATTTCTTGTCGTCTTTTACAATGACCATTCCCCATGAGTATTAAAATTGAAACGATATCAAATCGTAGGCATGTTAACTGAAGCAACTTTGTAAATGGGTCTTAAGATGGCTTAAAGTTGGGTAGAGGGAAAAATTATTTCCTTGTAGTTAACGGGTATTTTTATTAAGTGTATGTTTAAGGTTATAATGTTGATTTCTTTTTAGGAAAAGGTGCAACATTTTTTACACTTTTTTGTGGAAAATAGCCAACTTCTATCGTTTGAATATAAAAAATTTATTATTAAAAGTAAATTCTTTTTTAAAACTCCTCAAAACTGCCACTTTTTATAAAATAAGTGGAAAAATGTTACATTTTGTCCACAAAAGAACGCTATTAGAGTCATGATTTAATTGAAAGCATTTGATTTTATTTACTGAAGCTGCAAACGGCTTAGTAAACTCTCCCTCTTTATCTCTCTCCCTCTTGCCAATGTGTAACTCCAGACCGCATTTAAAACTTCACGACCTTGAAAACGTATCTCTAAAGGAACTTAATTTCGCCCCTAACAAAGAATATGTGAAATAATTCTTTCCGTCTTGTTTCTATCATCACCTGAATACACAAATCCTTTGATTCCCTTCTGCTGTCGATAAATTTTTCCACAGAGTTCAATCCTCTTTTCCTTGTATTTCTTTATCTCTTATTGCTTTAACCTGCAAACCCTTTCAGCAACATATTTATCGTTGTTGGCTTCGTTTTACCTGTAGTTTTACAACAACATGGAAATATGCTGACAAGTGCTATTTAAATACCTGCATAACACACACACACACACACATTTTGTTTGATTTTTCCATAACAAACGTTTAGTTTTATCGTCAATACCACAAGTTTTGTTTTTATATTAAAACGTTTGATTTTATTTATATTTTGCTTAGCAACCAGAATATGTTAAAAGGATTTGCAAACATAAATCCTTTCAATATGATAACAATAAAGCTATTTTGCAACAGTTACGTGCGAAAAATATTTATTAACAATAAGATAAAAGTTAAGATCGGGAAAGGCAAAACAAAATCTGTTTAAAGATTAAGTGAGTGTGAACTCTCTCAAACTAAAACTCAAGTCCTTTTTAATTCTGCTGGACATGGCGGTAGCGAAAGTGCATTAAGATATTTTATTCCAGCACAATTATTGCGCCCTCCGGCAGCTTAAAATCTTGTTTTCTCAATTTAGAGGGAAAAGGATCCCAAATATTAAGTTGCACAACGATAAAAAGCCGGTCAGTGTAGAATATAAAATTAAAGGGGTAAATTTCAACATAATTTAAACTTCTCAATCATTTTATAAGAAGTCTAACTCAATATCTTTTATTTTTTTATTGTTTATGAGGATGGAGATCGTTGTTTTTGTATTAGCCCTACTGAAAAGCGCATACAACTTTGCTAAGAACCTCTCCATGTTCAGTTCCAATTTCAAACAATTTTTAAAACTAATTTCACTATCTTGTGAAAGAAAATACCAAATAATCTTCAGTGATGAGGTCCATTTGCAATTGGCCACCTCCTTCTTTTAATCCCATTCCGTTCTCTGAGGCCTTTTGAAAACCCCGATATACGTGAATAAACCTCAAACCATTGACTCTCTGAAAAGTAAAACTTGACGTGACAAACTAAGATTTGATGCAAAATGTTGTTCAAAATTTTGTGAAAAAAACTGAATGTCTGTGGCCGTGCTAGAGCTGGACATAATATTATATTAATAATTTCCATACTTCTTCTTCAAGTTGGTGTAAATGAAACTGAATTTGTTAAATAAAAATTCATTTTTGGAGACAATTTCCTTTCTAACCTTAAAATTAGCCACTGTCTGTTTGTCGTTGGAATAGATGGGGACAAACGAGAAGACATAAATTATTTGATATTATTTATGTCTCCATTTTATATTATAAAATCAATTCATAAATAAGACTCCCTACAGCAAGACAAATGCCAGACATCTGTGTAAACACATTTTGAAATAACAAATCGTTTGCTAATATCGGCAGCAATTTCTCTGTTGTTGATGGCAGCATTTTAAAGCCTGACAGCAGCAGCAGTAGTACTTTAGTTAAGTTCAGATTTTTTCTTAAGTGATTTTTATTATTGTATTTCATATTATATTCAACACATGCCTGAGATTTATTGTACTCAAATTTATTTTCTATGAGTTCTTGCTTTCCAAAGTACTGGCGCGGAGGCGCTTCTGTCTAAATAAACAAAAAATTTATTTGCCCCTCGCGTGGTGTGTTGCTGAACTTATCAGACAATAAATATATTTTTCACACCCACCAAATAAAGTTCAATAGCAAAAATAAATCATCCATAAAAACAGAAAGAAAATGCTTAAAAATGTATATAAAATAAAAGGAAATTATTTCAGCAGAGATTAAAATAAAAGCACAGATTCTGTTGAGAAATAAACAGCAGTTGGTAGGAAATTTATAGAGGAGCTGGCTAAGATTATATTTTAAAATTTATAAAACGCTTTAACTTTTTTGTCTTCAAAATCCTTTATTGGCTGTTCACAATAATTTGGACAATCTCTTAGAATCCTGTCAATAATCGTTAGGGATTTAAAGTAAAAGAAACTGTGGCTTAAGAGCTTTTTACTTTAAAATTTTCAAGTTTTTTATAATTATTTATTTATTTATTTCAATTATACTTTGAAAATTTAATTTGGAATTCATCGATCTACAAATTCTGGCGGGGTGATTGTGATCTTATCTCGGCGATGTTGTTAATCCGTATTTGTATCCGTTGCTGTGACTGAGTGCACACGACTTATGTCTTCTCATGCGATAAAGCAACGCATTTAACACAAAATAAATTCCTTAGAAGATCCCTAATCCTATACGATTATCTGAGGAGTGAGTGAGACACACAACTCTCAGAAGAAAGTAAACTATCAGAGGTCTGGCAGGTTTCCAAAATTATTTGGCACCGAGATATGAAGCTGACTGAATCACAGCTGCTTTACGACTGCAAAAGGTTTTTTAAATATATTTTTGCAACTGTCAAAATTGTCTTGTTTAAAGTTAAGGAAAACGTGTGTCAAAAATGCAAGGATATTAAGGAAATAGTTATAGAATAGCTCGTTAAGGATAATAGTTAATCGTTTTAAATAATTTCATTAAATTAACTGATTCAAGAAATCCTTAAATGTCTTAACCATAACGAATAAGACTTGTTTTATATCAAATTTATTTCTCCTATAAAATTTGTCACTTAACCATTTTTGAAACTTATGGAAAGAGATAAGTCTGTCACATCCCAGTGAAAAACATTTAAGGTAATTTTCGGGGAACTACCTTGTCTTTACCGCGGCAAACTATTAAATAGTGTTTATTCCCGGCTCATCAGAAATCGGTTATTAAATATATCCCGAGAGATGATTAACAAGTTATTTTACTTACCAAAAGTGGAGAGTTATTTGTAGTGTTTGCAAGTTTTACATTTTAATTTATAAGAAAATAATGAAAATATAATTGAATCAAAAGATATTAATGAAAGATTTATAAAAGATAAATTGATAGATATAAATTATTAATAATTATTTGCAGAAACGGGCGCTGTTTGTTAGAAGCCGGCAGTTGATTTAAAATATAAAACTTAAATTTGCAAATGACTCGGAAAAGTCTATGGCGTCTCTGAACCTTCTGAGAAAAGACTTTCTAATTAATTAAAAAAATTGTAATACACCACAAAAAAATAAGATTTCATGAACATCAGAAACATGACTTCGCATTGACTGACAAGATGACAAAAAAGAGAACTTTTTGCCATGACAACCTGTTGCAAAAGGCAGTGGAAAGTCTCCAGGTTCGCACTACTTTCGGATAATAAGTTCAGGATTTTATGGAGTACTTTGGAATAACTTTTGTTACGGGGGATGTTGCGCATCATAAGTTTAGAATCTTTGGGATGCAGGCCATTTTGCATAAGGAAATATCTTGATAAAATGAACAGCTAAAATGTCTGCAGATTAAGTTGCTTTAAAGGTGAAATTCTAAATTCATACTTTTGCTGGAAGTCTCCCAACAGCACGTTACAGATTCCACTTGAAAAATATAAAAAACTGGTCCCCACTGTACTCCACATCCGCAGCAAGCGGCAACTCACTAAACAAACAATAAAATACGTTGGATCATTAATCAACAAGTCAACACGAGCAGCGAAAAATTATTTATTAAAAAGAAAACACAAATTGAAACTTTTTTTTATATTAAAACACCAAAAATGTATCAAAAATAAAATCTATTTCTTTACAATTAAAAAAAATTAAATTTTAACTTTTTTGATTTGTTGCTTGACACCTTCCAACTTTTGGGGGATAATGAAAAGAGGAACGAAAACAATAATTTGTCTTCAAAAATTTTCATTTTCTTATCAGCCAAATTGATGTCAAACGTTTTCCAATTTCATTTTCCCCACCTCATAAAATATTGTTCTTGTGGTTTGTTGCAGTCAATTTCATGACGTGAAATGTTTGCTTTTCTGTTCCAGTTGATTGTGTGAAATGCGTGTCTTCAGTTCGTTTAAAATTTATTATATTTAATGCATTTTCCCTAACGTGCGCCATCTCCGCAGTCATTGATTTCTAAATATTATCGGCATCAGTTTATTTTTATTTCAATGCTCATTTAAAGAGATTTGTTAAGTTGAAAATGTTGTCGTTATAATTTTTAATTGCCTGCCGATTGTGATCTCGATTGTGTGTTTTATGCTAAAAGTAATTTGTTAAGGAATTTTTCATTATTAACAGGCAATTCATTTTCCTCTTTAAAAGAAGGCTGGCAGGGGGGGAAATGTTCTTAATAAAAATTTGTGTAAACATCTGAAGTGTGATGGAAATATATTTTGCTCTTTGACAAATTTAATGTGATTAAGTTAATGGACTGCTGCTAATTGAATTGCTTAAATAAATTAAATTAAAAGAAACGCATTTTTAAAGTTCATAAAAAATAAAAGGATAATAAATATCCCACATTTTGTCAAGAAATTTTGTTCGTTTTCTATACAATTTTATTAATGTTCAACGATATACATTTTCTTAGTGAAAAGGTTAAATTTTTAATGTTCTTTCCAGATTTGTCTTAAATATTTTGCCAGCTTAAAATTTGGTTAAGTTTTTTTGGCCCCACTGTAACTCTGTTTGCGCTTCACTGGTGCCGATTATATGACCAATAATCATCTCTTTTAATTCTTCACGCCTGATTTGGTATGTGACAATAAATTAGATAATTATAAAGTGGTTATCTGACTCTTTAACAAATTTAAATAAGAACAATTAAAGAGAAATAAATATTTAAGAAATAATTACCACAAGTGAAACCTAAAAATTAAAGAAAAAGAGAAGGAAAGTATTAAATTATATATAATAAGAAGAAACGTTTGATTTATTTTAAATAAATTTATGTTGCCCAACACTTGCGATGTAGTCAAAGTTTGATTTATTTAACTTTGAGTCACTCCACCATAAAGCAGTGACTAATTGTTTGTCTTGTTGACTAATAATTCGTCTAGACTTTAAGGACGAATCACACACCTAGAATTTGTATGACTGTACATATTTACGATTCCACACACACACACACATTTATTTATCACAGTCACACACATGCAAAATATTTCCGACATTAGTAACATCAGTGACCAGCCTTGCCAGTTTATTTTTTTCCAAATTCTTTTATCTTTTGCATATAGGATTTTACATTAACGATTTCAAGAAAAATGAGTTTCACTAAAAAATTTTTTTCTATTCCACAAAATTTAGTAATCCATAAGATTATATATTGAAATGAAAGACTGATTATCAAAAAGTTTTAACAGAAATCGCAAGAAAATTTGTAAGAAACATGGACAACTTTTCGCTGCTACTTTTTCAAGTTGGCCAAAGTTTTCTAATGTTGGCCAAAAATGTTTGAAAATGCTTTGTATACTCTTCGTTAATTTTATAAAAGTAGAGAAAAAAGATTCTTGTGTCTAATTGTTTAACCTTTTTTCTTTTAATAACACTGTACAAAAAAACAAACAAAAAAAATACAAGCTCCGACCTATAAATTTTGATAGAGGATACAAAATAATAAGACACGTGTATCGGCGTTTTTAAAATTTACATCTGCATTTCATTTGAGGGGGCATTAAAGCTTCCCAGCTCTGGCACATTCTTATTGTTAATCGGCATAAGAACTCAATTTTAATTTTGGAAAAAATTTAATATTGTTGCACAGTGTAATTAATAGATTTGTTGTGTGTTTTGAGGTTTATAATATTAATATTAATATTTTGTTTTATTTTATTACATATAGAAAAAAGAAATATATTCGTGGTTTTAATAAAGACTAAAATAAATCGACAGATATTTTTCGATTTATTTTAGCTGTTCTTAATCACATGCGAGGGCAATGAAATGATTCCACTGTATTAAAGAAATTCTTTCAGAATATCAGCAAAACATATTCCATTGTTTTAACGATCCTGCTTCTTTTTATTAATGTTATGCTATTAAATAAATGTGAGCAATTCTATCCCCAGTGAAATAGGACATTCCAAAGAAGTCAATAAGATTCTAAGCTTTTGATACGCAACACTCCCAGTAACAAAAGTTATTCCAATGAATTCTACAAGATCCTAAACTTATGATCCAAAAGTAGTGCACATCTGGATCTTTTCTAATGCTTTTTGCAACGGATTGTCAGTGCAAGATGTTCTCTTTTTTGTCATCTTGTCAGTGACTCCGAAGTCATGTTTCTGATGTTAATGAAATCTGATTTTAATAAGCCGTGTCTGACAATTTTTTAATTTCATTAGGAAGGACCTCTTCTCAGAGGGCTTAGGGCCACTATAGACATTTTCGAGTCATTTGCCAATTTAAGTTTTATATTTTAAATCAACTGCCGGCTTCTAACAAACAGCGCCCGTTTATGCAAATAATTATTAATAATTTATGTTTATCAATTTTCTTTTTATAAATATTTCCTTAATATCTTTTCATTCAATTATATTTTTATTATTTTTTATAAATTAAAAGGTAAAACTTGCAAACGCTACAAATAACTCTCATCTTGTTGTAAATAAAATAACTTCTTAATCAGTTGCCTGGATATTTGTAATAATCATTTCCTAATAATTCGAAGTTACAAACTGACTGAAGCTTTGGAAGTAAGGGAAAAGTAGTTCCCTGAAAACTTCTTTCAACTTTTTACACTCGAATACAGAATCTTAAAAAATAATATCCTTTAATTGTTTTTATATATTTAAAAGTCCACATACTGGCTCACAGAATCGAACAATTCTTAGAGTGTTTTAATATATATAAGAAAATGTGTGTCCTTTTAATCCTTTAAATAAACTATTCTAGTCATATGATGATTTCAGAGTTCTTATATCCATAAAAATCAAGTGAATATAGAAAATGAGCCAATTGAAAACCATTCGTTGATGATTAAATTTTATAACAACAATTCTTAGCTCATTAAGGACTTTTATAATTTTGTTGGAATATATTTTCCACTAAAAGTTTAATTTTTAGCAGCTCCTGGCAACATTGACAAAACTCTCCCCCACTGTGCGGTTTCTTTCTTTTGTGCTTCGTTGCAGAGACAAAAGGGAAGTTATTAAAATAATGTTGGACGTGTGTTTTTTCTGTGGTTTTAACATGAAACCACTCCATGTATTCGCGCAGTTGTCTTTGTTGTTGTCATATATCATTCCTGTTTACTCCTTAATTCCGAAGTAAAAGATTTTATTTACTTTTTAGCAGAGGCGTTCGTGTTAGAAAACAATTAAACCGCTTGAAAGGGTGCACTGCAAAAATATGTTATTGTTTCCTAAACAACTCATTTCCGGCAAGATTTGAGTGTGTGCATGAGTGTAAGTGTTTTTGCAATGTCGGGTGTGTTAGTTAAAGGGCGTGACATGCTTTTAAAAATTAAGGGAAACAAGGAAAACAGTGTTTGATTTACAAGAGAGTTTGTAAAAAATTAACTAGACAATTATTGAAACATAAACTACAGGTTAAGAGCGCTGGATTGGCAAAAACCAAGTTGTTGTTAAAATCCTGGCCACAGTCAAGGAGACAACAATTAATTTTTATTTATTACAACATTAACAGAGATTTAAATTCATTTTGATACACTAATATAAGTGTCCGAATTTGGACAAACACTTTTCTCTGCCGACCAGATGTTGTGATAATACTCTGGAAGCAGAGTTGTGTATTGCGTTCTTTAACACACGTTAGTGCCAAACGGTATCGATTCTAATAATTTAACAGGCCGACAGGCAATTAACCACAACTACGCATTAAAGCATATCAGATAATATCAAGTCTGTATATATAATGAATGCGGGATCGAAGCCAAGAGTATTCCAGTTTCATAGTCTGCGCTTTAACTAAACTCTGGCTTTTAGTAAAAAAAATATTGAAGCCTCACTGCAAGAGTTCAAAATATCAAACCATTAACAAGTAACGCAAATTAAAATAATGAATTTTATTTGTTTTCATTTAAAAGAAGACATGCAGTCTGAAACAAAAAACCCAAAAAAAAAAAATTAAAACTACAGCAAACATTACGCAGGCGACCAGCAGATTTCATTGTAAAATATAAATTTTTCTTTCCAAATTCATGCACTCAGACGCAGTACAACTGCAAGCCCTGCTTTGCCGGACTCAACTGTGATGCAGCAAAGCGGCGCTTTGTATTGTGTTGTTTGCTGTGGACAATAACAACACAGCAAAAGGCTGTGGCTTGATTTCCTCTTCTGTTGCCAATTACAAACTCACACGTATTGAAGAAGCAGACCTCTGGCAAACAGTAAAATTATATTTGAAATTCAAAAAGTGTTGTTGAGTGCCAGCAAACAACAATCAAATCAAAGCGAACATACAGTCAGAAGCCAACAAACAGCAACTACGAGAGAGAACAGAAAATGTTTCCCATTTGATAATCATGGTTATTTTAAAACTCTGCCGGCAACAGTTTTGTGTGGTTGCAACAACTGCGCAAGCGTGTCTTGTTGCTGCTTATGCAGCTGAATGAAGGACTCGCAGGCAGTGTGATAAAAAATACTCTACAATTATTCGAATGGTGTGGGTTTTTTGAGGCAGAAGTTTGGAGAAGTGCAGATATTTCTGGTAGAAGAAACAGTGTTTTCTGGCCTAAGAAATTCTTGTTTAACTTGACTTAAGATTTCACTCTTTTAAATGTGTTACAAGACTGGGATTGTTCACTTTTGCGGTGAAGAATTGAATCGGCTTCATGCTAACGCTTTTGCCATTTTTATTGCACTTCTTTTTCAGCCTGAAAGAGATCTTGTGGGCTTGTGTGTTGTTGATTGCTTTTGCCACCAACCCGTCATTCTAACCGCTTGAGCTTGACTACTTGACTTTTCGGTGCTTTAAAGTGTTAAATTTTATGCTTAAAATTCACACGCTGCCGTATTACGCGTTTGGCATTCAATTTCACTACGATTTTATTTCTGGTTTCCTTAAACAAATCGTGTAAAGAACATGGGCTTGTGAGTGGGTCATGAGTGGCAAAAGAACCAGCCCAGTTGTCTGCTTGATTTTGTTTCGAATTATTGTTTTAGTTGTTTCCCTACATTTCCGTTGGATGTTAGTTGCCGTTTTTGTCAATGAACTTTTGACTTCTCTACCAAATCTTGACTTTAAAGTTGCAACTTTAAAGTGTGCAAATGACATTAACATCTTTTGTTTTATTTGTTTCTGTTATCAATAATACCAGAAGTTCAATTGCTTTGCATTGTAGGAAATAGGCCCAAATAAAGCTGCTCAAATAATATAAAATTTAAGTTATTTTTATTTATTAAAAGCTGTAAATTAGTTACGCTTTCAAATTGCAGTTTAACAATATACAGTCAAGCCATTTTTGTTGCCGTTTTTGTTTTATTTTAGCTGGGAAATAATTATAAAATTTTTAATTAATTTCTGAAATCATATTTTATTCGGTTTATCTTTTGCTTAACTTTACTTTTCATTTCACATGCCATCCTTTCGTTTAATTATTCGCTCATGTCTTTTGGTCTCACTTTGCATTTTGCATAATTTCAATTATTTTGAAATTGTTAATAAAACTTATTCGCTGGCATTTCGTGTGTTATATTCCCGCCTCAGATCATTGCTGTAGCTCAAAAACAAACACATCATTCGCGTGTTTTATTGGTTAAAGAGATATGGAAAAGTGTCTACTTTAAAAGAAACCCCAGTAATTTCCTGCCAATTTTAATCGCAACGCTATCGTAACCTGGTTTTTGTGCTATTCTATACTGTTTTCTGTACTGCTGGCAGCAATAAATTTCTTTGCAATTCCACACATTTTATTATCGATATCCCACAAATGATGCAGGGGAAGATGCACCGTTTAATAAACTGCTAATAACTTCTAAGGAAAGAATGCAAGTTGAGGTGTGAGTCATGAAAAAAGTACAGCGTTTAAAAGCATCCCATATATTAAAGCTGCATAGAAATACACTTAAAGAAACAATTTAAAATATGCAGCAGAAATGTTTCTCTTCCTGGCCAAGAAATAATCTTTGCAACAGCACTCTAAAACAGAAAAAATTATAATCGCAAAACGAGTAAAAGAAACTCAATCAACGTATTGTTGAGTTAACGAGTTACTTAAGAGCAGCAATAAAACACAACAGCGATTTTGTTGTTCGTATTGTTGTTGGTTAACACACCAGACGCATACGCACAGCAACAGAGATACCGCAACTGTTGTTTTTCTTTTTGGTTGTTGCAACTTTGCTGTGGGAGCTAATAGATAAACACTTGATACTGTTTTTTTTTTCGTGTAGTTTTATTGTTGTTTAGTTTATATTATTTTTAATTTTTTCTGCTCTACTAAACCACTTCTCTTACCAAACAATGTTAATGGCTAGAAAAGCTTTTTTATGTTTTTACCATATAAGAAGTCTTGTTGTTATGCTGCATTCATTTAAACTGGCGTAACAGATAAGAGATCCATATAAACGATATCAAGAAGGGAATGGAACGAGGAAGCTTATGGGAAATCAGAGTGTTTTCAAGTAGGGACAACAACAATAAAGGGGTTTTGCAACGGTTTAGGTTTCCCAATGAAATGGTCAAGCATTTAAAAGAAAATAGTTCAGATGTTGTGTAGCCTCTGCTGGGAACAAGCGGAAGAAAAATATCCAAGGAATTTCTAATTCATATCACTAACATTGAAAAATAAGTTTTATAAATAATTTTAAAAGCAAAACATTTTTCTAAATAACGGATAGAAGTGTTTAACCCTTTTACGACCAGAGTAAATTATTACGAGGTAATTCGTTAATATGTGAAATTGCTGAAATATTTTTATAGATTATATAAAATAAAAAATTATACAATCGAAAACAATTTCTTACATTTTTATTGAATCTATTTACTGCATTTGATTTGCGATTTAAACTCATTTTGTGCTAAAGTTTTTCATTTCAATACAACAATTGTGGGTTACAATTTTTTAACACTTTTTCCTCTATTTCCTAACAACACATCAATACACTCACACCTACTTCATTAAACACGTACTTGATTTTTAAAAGAGTTTTCTCGCTTTTGTAAAATCCATAATAACACCACATCACAATGCACAACTACAGACTTGTTAATGTTGTTGTTTGCTCCTGATTCCAGGATGTTTAATAGTTGAGTTATTATTGCAGCAATTCTATAGGTATTTGTGCAGTTCTCTGCTCTTCTTGTGGTGGTTTTACAGAGAAAAGTACGCAAACTATTGTGTTTCTGATTGTTTGAAAAGTGTTCCAGAATGCAACAACAATGTGAATCTGAACTTTATAAAAATTATAGCAAAAGGGACTAGCAAAAATGAAAGTTCATATTCGTGTGTATATATGAGTGAGTGTTGGTGCCATACTCTCACAGTGGTTACGCTGAAAACTGGTGCTCTAAAAAACTTTTAAAAAGCTAAAAATAAAACGAATCCTTGGAACAGGTTAGGCACTTTTGAATAGATATTAAAAATGTTTGGAAAATATGCTGCTTCAAAATAATTTTTCGCACTTAAAATGGTTTTAAGGAAATAAAAAAAAAATTGAATAAATTATCGTCTAAGAACTCGTATTAAACAAACCGCTTGAATACTTTTTGAACCCAAAGGACCTGATCTGACACTCCATAATATGAGATTGAGTTCCAAAAAGCAGCCAAGGTTTTTAAATACAAATAATTAATTCTTTTTACAAACAGTGAAAAAGCACGTTGCAAAAAACTCAATGAAATCCTAAACTTATGACTCGGAAGTAGTGCAAATCTGGATCCTTTCCAATGCTTTTTACAACAGGTTGTCATGGCAAGGAGTTCTCTTTTTTGTCATCTTCTCAGTGACTCCGAAGTCGTGTTTCTGATGTTAATGAAATCTTATTTTTTTGTCGTGTGTTACAATTTTTTAAATTAATTAGAAAATCTCTTTTCAGAAGGCTCAGGGACACCATAGACATTTCCGAGTCATTTGCCAATTTAAGTTTTATATTCTCAATCAACTAAAGGCTTCTATCAAACAGCGCCCGTTTATGCAAATAAGTATTAACAATTTATGTTTATAAATTTTTTTTTAAATCTTTTATTTATATCTTTTAATTCAATTATATTTTTATTATGTTCTTATTAATGAAATGTAATACTTCTGAACACTCTAAATAAATTCCAACTTTGGGTGAGTAAAATAACTTCTTAAATAATTGTCTGGCTTTTTATAAGTCGAAAACACAAAGAACTTTAAACTTTAAAAACAAATAAAAATTACTTCCTTAAAAATTAGAATATTACAGCACGGATATATTATTCACCCCCCTGTACTTATTCCTACAATAATATTTCTTTGAAAATATGCTAAAAATTCTACATCCTTCTGTTGTATGTTTTATGTAGTAATTCTTTTCTTTGTGCATAAATTTACAATAGAAAACCTCAACAAGGTTTTTGTGTAGAAATAAGTGAAGGTGTGTGAAAAACTTTTATATTTGATTGGGGAATAAATGCATTGAAATGTGACCTATTTTACTATAAGTAAGACAATGTCAGAGAAACCAATCAAAGGATTGATTCGAGTGTTGCCAGGATATACAAAACTAGTGTGTTTGCATTAAAAATTGTATCTCTCAGCTCGAGTACGAAGTATTTACAATTAAAAATGATTTTGGAATATATAAGGCGACTAAATATTGTTTAATGAATTCTTAAAATATTGTCACGTCAGTCGCCGAGGGTTAAACTCCGCCTCCTTCTGGTCTCTGTCACTCTGAATCGTTGTAGAGCACTACGAGGAAAATTCGTAAATAACATTTTAGTCTCATTTTTCTTTATCATATGAATTCATTAGTGTCAAATAGAACTCCAAGCCATGAAATACAGGATTAATTCTCGAAGAAGGCTAATGTGGTGCTTTTATATAGATTTTAATTTTGGATCATATCTGGCAGCAAGTTACAAAGTTCGAAATCAATCAATTATTCCATATAATCAATCGATTAATCCATATATTGAAATTTCCATGCAAATCGAATGCGATAATTTGGCTTCTGCTTTATGACATAATTTTTACATAAAATTTCATGGTTTCATGTTAAAATTGGAAAATAGTTGCAGCATAATTTTTCTTTAATTAGCTTTTGTTAATTTTCACTACAGTTTTGTTTCAGTGTTCCTACTTTGAAAAAGTCCCATACAGAAAAGACAACAAGAACCATTAACAATAAAATATGTATTAAAAAAAACTCACCTGCCTATACTCGTCCTATATCCTTTTAAATGTTATTCATTTGTCCGCGGTGCAAACTAGAAATAAAAAAAGGGTTTAAGTTTTGTAAAAATATATCGAATTAATTATAGTAATAATTAATATAACAACAACAATAATACTAGTAATAATAATAATAATAATAATAATAATAATAATAATAATAATAATAATAACAACAACAATAACAACAACAATAACAACAACAATAATAATAATAATAATAATAATTAAGGCAATTATAACAACAATACTAAAATTAATAACAATTATATTAGAAATTTATTAAAAATTTAAAGTTAGAAAGAAAATCAATTTCATTTCACTCTTGCAAATAAAAGTGAACAAGCGGTCAATATAAAAGGGTTTTATAAACGGTGTAAGGAAGATGCTGCGTCACAGTTGGAGTTAATTCCTCAACTAGAAAACTTTCTAGCAAAAGGACTTTTCTATATCATTATCAAACACTTTTTATTAACTTCGTTAGTTCATTGTTTGTATGTATGAAATTCTCTTATTGTATAGTGCTTCCTCGCGTATACTTAATATTAATAATTACATTACTCATACGTCACATTGTACTCTCACATTGTAAGTACAACATATTGTTCTTTAGAGTGTCACAACTTTGAGTTGTCATCACTGTTTTATTTCAGCGTCCTTTTAACAGCTGATGGTTGCTTTTCCTTTAATTTGCTTTAAAACGCGTGAAAATTGTTGAAATTTAAAATCAAAATAATTGCTCTATTCGTTAAACTCATCCATTCAAAATTTTTATATTCCGAAGAAGCCCATTTCTGGTGGAATGGGTACGTAAATGAGCAGAATTGTGGCATTTGGAGTGAAGAGAGTCCACAAGCTTCTGTCGAAACACCATCACATCCATGGCGAAGTGATTGGCTCAGATGTCTTCAAAAACGATGATCGTCAGAATGTGAAAGTCAATGGTAAACGATAGAGGAACATGACTCGACATTTTTTCGAACTCAGTAGCTTCTTAGCGATTATCTTAAAAATGCCTGTTAAGCATTTGAAATTCTTAGCTGATATGATAATATCTGTGCTATTTTTGTGCTCCAAACTTCAACTCAAAAAATATCTACTGCAATATTTGAAAGAAGCAAAAAAATAACCCGGTAACAAGTGTCACAAAAAAAAATTATAACAGATTTGCAAACATTTTCCGCACAACTCAGTTAAGCGCACAAAAACACTCCAGCAAATCAACAACAAGTTAAGAAAACACCCGGCACCCAGAGTTTATTTCCCTTAAATTATTTTATTAAGAATACAAAAGAAAATATTTGAAAGCAAAATATGTTTCACAACAAGTATTTGCCAGATTTGTCAACTCAGTCAACTCACGGCACACAGTATAAGCCGAATAATAAGCAAGAAATATACGACATTCAATTTCAACTTAATTTTATTTATTTTATTAGATTTCATTTCAATTTGTTGGATTTTGTCAACTTGCCAGTCTCTGCAGCACAACATGATGCCCGTATTGCGCTTCTTTTTCCCTTTGCCAGCAAAATATCTAAATTTCTCTACCAGCAGCCGAATAAATGGTTGGATATAAGAACATCTGCTTGTAAATATGACTGTATGACTGACTGACTGTCCAACTGGCTGCCTGACTGAGTGTAATGCCAGACTGTTACTGTGAATAGGCAGGGTAGAGTGTCAGTCTACGACTGTTTGCATAGTCTGTTGGCTGCGAGTGTTTTATACATTTTCCCTACTTTTCATACTCCATGAAAACAAATTGTACAGCATGTTTAGAAATGAAGTGCCATTTTTATTTATGCTACACATTTCCCCATTTAAGCACTCTTTTTCATCTAAATTAAATAAATTTAATGTTGTTAACTGCACACTAGCAACTATTTGGTATACTTTCCCCTCCCTGTTGAGTGTTTGTTTGTATTTATTTTGTCTGTTTCAACTATTAAATCGGCTTTCGAATGTGAAGTGCTTCATTGACTACAATAATAAAGTTTAAGTGTTATGAAGTATCATTAATATTATGATCATCATTTGAAGAGTTGTTCGTGTTGTTGTCACTACAAAAGTTGTTTACAATTTGTTATGGGTTTGAAGACTTTTGAATATCGTTTATGAAATGAAATTTTGAATGTTATATTTCGATTATTTCTTTTCATTAAGTTCATAAATATTCAAAATGACTCTTAAGACTTGTGATTAGAAAAGTGCTTGAAGAAGGAATTAAAATTAATCTGTTCTTTTAGTGCTCACAAGTATTCAGCGTTAGAACATGATTATCACCATGCGGTATATTATTTAATATATTAAACAATTAATCAAACAGTTTAAGAAACACTGAAAGAACTATTTTTAAAAAATTCTTTGAATTTCGACAATAATTCAATGAAAAATTTCATTAAAATTTAACCCGTGTTGCGTTTCGTTTAATTAATGAAACAAGTTTCGTTAAAATTAGTTTGATGGAAGCTTTGCCAATTAAATGAAATAGTTTTATTGAAGCTGTAAGCTAATTTCATTGATACAATGACACAATTTCAATGATACCAGGAAGTAACTTTCATGAATAGAAGCAAATAATTGTACGTATCCAATGTAACCACTTCTTTGAAATTAATTCAGTTTCATTGGTTTAATGAAATAGTTTCATATACTTAATGGAACAGTTTCATAGATTTAATGAAAGAGTTTCATTGATTTAATGAAAGAGTTTCATTGATTTAATGAAACAGTTTCATTGATTTAATGAAACAGTTTCATTGATTTAATGAAACAGTTTCATTGATTTAATAAAATATGTTCATTGATTTAGTGAAACAGTTTCATTGATTTAAGGAAACAGTTTTATTGATTTAATGAAAGAGTTTCATTGATTTAATGTAACAGTTTCATTGATTTATTGAAAAAATTTTCATTGATTTAATGAAACATTTTTATTGATTTAATGAAACAGTTTCATTGTTTTAATGAAACAGTTTCATTGATTTAATAAAACAATTTTCATTGATTTAATAAAACAGTTTCATTGATTTAATGAAATAATTTTCATTGATTTAATGAAACAGGATGTCCAAGATTTTAGGTTCGAATCCATATGAAATATTTCTGATCCATGATTGTGTCAGTTGCTCTCCTTCGATTTCAATGAAGAAATTAACCGAAAGTGGCTCCATTCTGTACTAACGAAAGCGTTACAGCACCCTCCTTCAATCCTGCTCTCGCAAAATTTCAGCAGCGGAGTAAGTGGAATGACTACAAGAAATTCTATATCCCCTCATCTCTCTTTATCTTCTAACTCTATACGCTTCGTTCATAGTTCCCAACAAAATAAATGACATCAATAAGATTCGTTCCCTGGGTATCACTCTAAATAAAAACAAAGTTATTGGTAAGAATGACAATATATCAATAGACTTGCTGCTAAACTATTTAAAACGTTTTCAAGCTCATGTTGTTAAAGAAGAACTCTTTCAATGCAGCAACCAAATAACCCCACCTAAGTTTAGTTTCTAAAACTACAATCAATTGCTGGTAAAAACAGGGAAATTATATCTAAAAAATATGTACTTTTACATCTGCTAAACTTTGAAAACTTCACAATCATTCAATTTGCACACTCCACGAAGTTGCAAAGACTTTTAAATTCAATTTATTATTTTATTACTTCACATTTTAAGTCTCTTTTTTAAGCGTAACCAGTTTCTTTAATATCCGCTTCCGACACAGTAAATATTGCAAATTGCAGAAACATGTTGCGTGCGTGTGAGTCTGTCAATAATTCAGACACATGGCACACATACGAGCGACACATGATACCCACACACACACACACGTGCTTTCAAACTATCATAAGTATGTGTTTAAAGCACTTACAGCTCTTTTCAAATATTTGAAAGTATTAAGGAAACCCAATTACTTTTAACTACTTGTAATGCGGTTTCATTTTCTTCTTTAAATTTTTATTCTACTTTTCTATTCTTTTACAACAACTTTTCAAATTGAGTTCAAGCGGGAAGAAACAACTTAATAAGAATGGTAAGAAGCTTATAATATTGCAATTTAGTGTTTGAGAATGCAAGAGATGGGTGGAGATATTTTTGTTTTAGAGACTCAAAGTCTGTAGCTTCACTTCCAATAAAGCTGCGGGACTAGTACACGATATCCTGCCAACAAATTGCAGGACAGACAGCAAGAAAAGCAGATAAAAATTTTATTAAATCTATGGAACATATTCCTTATTCAAGTAAAGATTTCGTGGCACTTATAAAAGTCTGCTATTATAAAGAGACAAACATTTTTTAACTTATTTTGAGGGTTTGGTAAACAAAAATTGTGTTCTATTTCCATATCAATGAATTAGTGATATTTTTTCATTGAATTAACGATAATGTTTCATTGAGTCAATGGCAAATATGTAATCTGTTGTTGTACTTTCTAAAATTTTCCAAATCTAAGCTTAATAATTCTCAATTAGTTTGTGAAATTTAATAACGAGGCTGGGAGGTTGAAATTATATCAAAGTCTATTAATGGAATTTAGCATGCAGACGTACTTGACCACTTAATTAGCAAATCAATTATTTATATAACAAACTAATAAATTGATTAAAATATATTTGATTTAAACTATTTTTAGTGCGTTGAATCAATGACATTATTTCATTTTGTTCATGAATTCATTTCACCTTATCAAAGAAGTTATTACATTGAATTTATTTTATTGGTAAAATAAATTCCTGGTATCATTGAAGTTGTGTCGTTGTATCAACGAAAATTGATTATAGAATCAACTTATATAATTCATTTATTTAAAGAAGTTTTCATTGAAAAAATTTTAATATGCACTAATACTTTTAAACTTAAAGCCCTTAATTTTTACTAAATTATAAATTGTTTTTCAATGTCTCGTTACTCCTTTGTGTGACCTCTTCAGGAAATAAATTTTTTATTTGATGTGATATTCCATTAATGCAATTTTAATAAGATACTCGGAAAAAAGAATCAGCACGAAAATAAAAATTAAAGAAGCATACAGCGAAGCGTTGACAATTTAAAATATAATAAAATCTTTCATTGGATTAATGTCGAAATTTATAGAATTTATGAAAAAAATGTATATTAATTTTACTCTGCATTAATTTCTTTCACTCAAGTGCAATTTCCTTGTATATTTAAAAACATCTCTATTATAATTTTTCTATTTAACAATTAAATGCTTTTTATTTCTTTAGTCAAACAACTATAATTAAAGGGTTGCATTAAGAAACTTTTTCTTCATTAATTTTAAAATATATTCTAAGATTTCCATATAATTTCAAACTGCAATTGCACTTGTTTGCTTGTGCATAAGATTTTTACTTTTAATTTCTTAAACTATTTTGCTTTGCATATCGTCAACACTCGCTATTTCAGAATGCATTAACTTTCTGTTCGAATTTAGTTGCTTTTATTTCTTTCCTTTGCATTAAATCATAATATTTACCTGCAGTTTATATTCGTGCATTTTATATTCCATTTTCGCAACATTCTCCACTGACGTTGGCCGATGTTCTTTCGCTTGTGTAGTTCAAGGTTTGTTGCTGCAACAAAATCACTTACTTGAGTGCGAATACGTAGAGGTGAGTGAAATGAGGACTACTTGCAAATATATTCGTTAGTTTGTAAATATTTTATACACAATTAAAAGAAAGTGCGTGGAAACGTGATGCTTGAGATGCGACCTTGGCCACATTGAAATGAGTGTAAAAATAAAAGAAATTAATGAATAGTTTAGAACAGGTGCGCACTTCATGTGAGTAAAAGCATCAGTAGGAGCCTGCCATGTTGCGATTGCAACCTGCAAAATAATAGTGTTTTGCAAAACTGCACTTTCGTATGTAAACACGAACAGTGATACATGCACGCTTTGCAATTGTGTATGTGCATGTGCGAGAATCACTAACTTCAACCACAGCCGGTGTGACATCTGGCCAGCAGTTGGTTAATACATTTATGAAAATAAAATCTAAACTTGTTTAACTTTGTTTAGGCACTGCCGATGTCGCCAATCCAAGGCCCCACTAACACACGGTATTTGTTGTACAAAGTGAGCCAGGGAATGTCAGTGGAATTAATCGGACTTAATTTCTTAAACTTTAATTAACATGACTCCTGGCTCATTTATAATGAAGGATAATGTGAACAGTACGTTCTCGGCTGAAACGTGGGTTCCACAGAGATGCTTTAACATTTTTCTTTATCATTATTTTAGGCCAAAAATTAGGCGAAAAAGGATGTGAATAGAGCACACAAGGAAGTATCGATGGCATCCTTGTTTTCATCCCTAAACACTAAAAGAAAAATTGTTACATTCTAGAAATGGAGTCTTTTTTGTATTTCGCTGTTAATTTAATTTATTTTGCCGGCCGCTAATAGATAATTTTACTATAACACTTTAAGACTTGCGGTATTAGCGTTTTTTTCCCTTGTCTTCGAGCTGCACTTAAAGGATAACCCCTGCATATGTAGAGGACAGATGAAGACACTTCACTTTCCACTTCACTGGAGAGTGTTTTGCTTAGTATTGCAGTAATGAAATTTCAAAGAAACTGACTTAAATTGACTGCCTGTTCATGGATGTTTGGAGGCCCATAAAAAGAAGTCGGTTACCAAATTGGCCAAACTGAGTATATGGTTTTACAGCAATTTGATAGTAGAATCGAACCCATATAGTCACGACTTTGCACTTTTCAAAAGGTCTTCATTTGTCGCATAGTGCTATTGATCGATCGCATAAACAGCGTTTAATACAGTACATAAATATGCTGGTAAATTTTACGAAGGTTCAAATCAAAATCCTTTTCGAGACTCTTTTGGCCCGCATAATCGATTAAATATGTCCACAGTCTGGCACTTTAAGGACAGCAGCTGTAAACTAAAAGCTTCAACTAAATAAAACTTCTTCAATATTTCAAAATTATTTCTATTTTCAATAAAATGCCCCACTGTTATGCTTCAGTTCACATGCATTCATAATTTATTTAGCTAAAAACTAAAAGTAACACTAAATTTCTAGATAAAAATACAAGCACACTGCGAGCAAGAGATGTACAATAGCGGCAAACGGGTGGCTCTGGCACAGTCTGCGCAGTTAAAAATTTAATTGTTCCAAGCAGACCAGGAGGTTTTTTAATTGAGAGTAGCATAAAGCAAGGGCATACTGTACTTCTAGTGGACACGTGAAAATGCTGGCAAGCAAGTGGGCTATCAAGCGAAAGCAGATGTATCATTTTAAATACAAAACGTGAGAGTGGTAAAGAGTAATAAGTCGAACTATGACAAAATTGCTAAAGGCTTGAAATATATTTTGTTATATTGTAGAAAGTCTTACTCAATTCGTACTCTCAGTTCATTATAATGAGCTCTAGGCTTTGGTTTTCAATCAAAGTGGAACAGTAGCTGAACTTAGTGAATAACATCTTTATGTTAACCAAAGCAGGATTTAACTTGTTATATTCAAAGTTTGCCATTATTAAAGTGTTATATTAACCTGCAGTTACTATTAAAATGTTTTCTATTGATCGTTTAATTTAGGTTCTATTTAAATTGTAATAAAAGGGAGTTCCCCTACTAAATCATACTTCAAAAAATACGAAGAGGCTTGGCTCACTCTTCCACAAAACCGCTCATAGTCATTTATATTTCGAAGCCGTATTTGGTGTAGTCTGTGTCTTCATACTCGGTTTCATGTGTAGTCAAAGCCAAAAAGGACATGCACATACCGCCGCATGTATCCATTCGCAACAAACAAAAACAATAATTCTTTCTGTTCTACACAAACAAACTGGCATCCAGGGTTTTGTTTATCTTGCGCTCGTAGTCTTTCAGAGTTGGAAATTGAATTTAAAGTATTTATGACCACGAAATGAAAATGTAAGGAAGAACAAAACAAAGAGAGAGCACACGTTAAAGCACAACTTAAATGAATAATCACAATAACTTAAATAAATTTCAGCTTTAACATCCCCTAAAGCAAAATAGAGTAGAATATTTCGTTATCGTGTAAACGAATTGTATTCGCATAGAAATGTAAGAAATTAAAAGTAAAAGAATTTATTTGCTTAATTTAAAAGTACTGCTCGTGGACATGAGTTAATAAGGATTAAGCAAATTTGAGGTTAGGAAGTAAATTGGCTTAACATCACTTTTTTCCATGGACGATTTCGCTTTTATTGATCTCAGTGTAAAGCAGAGATATGGGAACTATCAGTGATACATAATAACGAGCAAATTTTGATTCTGTAATAAGTCATATGATCTCTGCTCTCTTCACAAAATTTTTAACAACATTTCGCAAAAAAGCTTCGCTATTTTTTTTGTTCTGAGAAATTTTGTTTCAAATGGTATTATTTTTAAAGAAACGATACAACACGCTTTGCAAATAAAATATATATAAAAAAATCCATGCAGGCAAAATAATTTGTATCGAAATATTCTAACAAAAATCCTTTGCTGTTCTGTGTATTTCAGAATTTTTAGTTATAGATATAAAACTTTCGCATGGCTTTGCCGCGATACCGGATGTATAAATTGAAACCGTTAATTGTTTTGCCTCGCACAACTACCACAACGAATAAAATTATATGAATTAAACGAAAAAACCACAAGAAAATATGAATAAATAAAATTGAAATGAGAATTTATAATTAAAATTGAATGTCACATTCTCGTTACTGCAGACAATTTTTAATGGCAAAAGAAATTGCAAAATGTTGTCGTATTAAGTTGGCAATTATTGTATAAAATTAAGTCTGCACAACAATTGTTAATGAGCAAACCAAAAAGTTGTTGGCAAAAAATTAATTTTAATTGGTCTTAAAGTCAACAAAGTGGAGTTGTGAATATCTGTAAGTTTACGACTATATAATAATTTGATATAAATAAAATAACTTATTCCAAGAATTTAAAGCAAAGATTGTCAGCCGCCTTTTGGAAACATTCTTTAAAAAGCCTCATAATTATTAAAATGATAATTATTAAAAAAAATCCATAAATTTTTTATTATTTGAAGTGCAGAAAACAGCAGAATAATTAAGCGTTCATTTTTACACTCCAGTAAAAGTGTTGCAAGTCTGCCATACCAGAAGTTAAATATTATATTTGGCAACATATTGAGAAGAACTAATACGTAGGATATCAAAAAGGATTCCCGCACTTTTATATATCCTTATTATATTATTAAGAGTGATATATTTACAATATTTTTTTTTATAATCATCGAGCTGGTAAAACGAATTATCACTTATCTCGAGAACGTCTCATCCAACCTTTTTCTGATCTCATTTCAAAACGATAATTTAAGTGAGTCCTTTTTATTATTTAAACTGGTGTGTTTGTATGAAACTCTGCTTCGGTGCTTCCAAGCGTATACCTAATATTATTATTAATGTTACTAATATGCCACATTGTACTCCACATTGAAGTTGTTGGTGTAGTTAATGTTCTTATCTTCTAACAAAGTGTAAGTATTTTCGCACTTTTTCGAAGCACATTAAACCAAGGTATAATTTAGTTCAAAATACTTTCTTTTTGAGAAAATGGAACTAACAAAATTACAAATAAATTTTAAAATAAAACTATAGTGTGTTTTTATAGAGTGATACAACTTTGAATGGACATCACTGCTTTATTTGACCACCCATTTAACAGCTGATAGTTGCTTTTTATTTAGTTTACGTTGACATTTTATTATGGATCGACTTACAACAGAGCAACGCGTGCAAATTGTGGAAAATTTTAATCAAAATAATAGTTCTGTTCGTCAAACTTATCGTGCACTTCGTCAATTCAAAATTTTATTATCCGATGAATTTTTGGTTGAATGGCTATGTAAATAAACAGAATTGTCACATTTGGAGTGAGGAGAATCCACAAGCTTCTGTCGAAACACCACCCAGTCATTGGTCCATACGGCCGGGCTGGCCGAGTCATTAGTTTATACGTCTTCAAAAACGACGATGGTCAGAATGTTACTGTTTGTGAAAATTGGTGTTCCAGATCGCGCCTTGTACGCGCCAGGCGTGGCGGCCACATGGCCGAAACTAAATTTAAATATTAATGTCATAAAATTTTCTACCCAATAAAGACCGTTTGATTGATATAAAAAATATATTACAATGTTTCATTGTGATTTAAACTTGTATCACTCTATAAAAACACCCTTTATAATAAACCAAAATACAAGTATTTTTGTGAAAAAAAGAGTAGGTGCTTTTTGTTCTATATTTTGTAAATTATAAATTTAAAAAAATTTTTATAACAATAATACTGGTATTTTAAATCATTCTTGTTTTAAATTTATTTTAAAATTTATTTTTAACTTTAGAACTTGATTTTCGTTAAAAGTATTTTCTTATATTTTTCAAAATTAAATTTTCGTTTTTCGTAACAAGATTTTTTTTAAATAATTTAATTTTGTTAACTTTTCAGTTCGACTATTTTAAGAAGCCTTTATAAAAGTTTTTTAAATTCTTATTTGTTATGAGCGAGTTGCCTATATTTTTGTTGAAACTGTAAAACAGTCAATTTGAGCACTAAATTAAAAATTTATATTTTGCTTAATCAAAATGATTCTGCTCGGATGAGGACTACTAAAATCAACAGAATCAAAAGAGCTAAAGAAATACTCTACTTAAGAAGAGCACTAAATTTATCTTAATTTAAATATTAATTTTTTTCTTGCTGTTTATCTTTCCTTAAGCTCAATTATTTAAACAGGCCATCACCAAACGTAGTGGCTAAAAGAAGACTTTAACATTAATTAATGTTAGCCTAATTTTACAGTTAATTATTTATTTATGCCCTCAGCTCAAGTCTTTGTATAAACATCCATCTATACAGCAGATTTATAAAAAGAATATAAAATTAAGCGTGTATCTCTGTGCAGGTGGCACTTCACTTAAACAAACAGAAATAAAGCGAAGAAAAAACCAGAATAAAATAAGCCAAGAGAACTTTTTCTGCGCTAATAATTTTTAACTGCTGGGCAAGTTTATTTTAAATATCTTTAGCATTTGCATACTCATCGTTTCTTAACTTTATCTCTTTAGGTCGTCTTAATTAATAAAATAAATTAAATAAAAGTCAGTGCACTTAAATGTAGTCATTGTCAGAAGGATTACGCTGATGTATTGCATCGCTTTTAGTATTATTTTTTTGTTTAAATTTTGAAATTAATTGCTATTTTTGGTTCCTGCAATAAACCAAAAATCAGCTGTAAAAAACTACCGGCAGACTTCTATTAAATGAAATGGGGCTTTAGAGAAGACCAGCCGGATTAAAAAGGACACACTGGCAAACAGAAATTGTGAGGCAACAAGTGAAGAAATATTTTCCATTTATAATTTTCTTAAAAAGCAGATTTGCTCTACTAAATATTTGGTTTTATATTTTTTTAATTTTTCCTGAGATCCGTGTTCCATTCAACAAAATATTAGTTCAGGCATTATCAAGAAGCTGCATCAGTTTAAATTGTTATTTTTTATATCGAATTGTTGCCATAAAATCCAACTGATATTTAAGAACACTAAAATGCATCGTAAAAGTTGCAGTGACTGCATTTAAGAAATAAGCATAATATGACACACTGCCCTGCTGTGATTGCCTTGGGGCTACATTAACCATGAGGAGTGGGTTAAAAGTGCAACATTTTGTTACATCTTTTGATAGATTTTTTTCTCAATTATTTCTGTTGTTGTTGTTCGCTTTTTAAAGCAGCAGGGTATTAGAAATATTCTTTTGAATCTTTTTGATTTTGTTCTTTTATTTCCTTCTCTTCTAAGTGAAATTTGCTGTTACCAATTTTTATTCATACAAGACCTTGTTGTTATTGTTGTTTGTTATTTTTATCTTTTTATTACTTCATGCAAACTTGACTGCTCTTTTTGACTCCAGCTATTTTTTCTTTGTGATCTTTGCTGCACACAGATTTTTATATATGAAATACTTTTCGCATTATAATTGGCTAAAGTTGAGTGTCTCCAATAGGTTTTGGATAAACAGAATTCTTCGATTTAATAAAATTTTTCTTTAAACTATAGAAAATTATTGAGGGTGGTGTTTTCCTGAAGTAGTTAACACAAGACTACAATATCTTTTAACTCGAGTTCTATTTCCCAGTGAGTCAGGAATCAGGCATCGACATTTTTTGATCTGTATTAACGCAAGATTTTGTTAAATGTTGTCCGAGGGTAACTCTGGTCACGCAATACTATCGACAGAGATTGACACTGTCATGTCCTTAAGACCAGACTACAGCATCCTCCTTCATGGTTACCTGCAGCAAAAAAGTCCACGGATGAAGTAAAAATATTTATAAAACATTTTCTATCTTTTAATCTGTTTTCATCTGTCATCTTCCCTATATCACCTTCTTTCCCAGTTCTACAGCAATGCACTGCATACGTTGGGGTCATCCCCGGACTGTCGGTCCAAGACAAAAAAAAAAAATAATAATAAGAAGGCTCAAAAAGTTATTGGTAACTAAAAACCAGTTAAAATTATAAATTTTCTCACTATTAAATACTTTTTAAATCTAAAAGTGCGTGACACATAAAACTTTTCCAGCACACTTGGCAAATATTCACCCAACTAAACGTAACCAATAAACACTAATAAAATTATTTTGATTTATAAACGTATTTCTTAAGTAAAACCATTTCACATTAAAGCAAGAACGATTGCTTTAGGATCCAACATTATTGGAACCCGTTTAACTTGTCTTTCTTTATTAATTAGCGGTCCTATTTTGTTGGTCAAATATTTGCCTCAATGAGACCGCGATTTAATATGTTGTCTTAAATAATTTATTTTTTCTCTGTAAGAGAAATCGGTTGAATTCTATCTGAAAGCCTGTACAACCACTTGATTTGTTGTTGTTATATTATTGAAGTTTGAAAACTTTGTCCTCATCTTCTTCACAAGACTTAATTCGCATCAACATCTTTTTTATTTTCCTTATAGTTCCTTTTACCTTCCTTCTACTCCAACTCAACATGTTCTCATGGCAAAAACGGCAGTTATCTTGCAACACAACAACAATAGCTTGGCTGCAACATAATAGAGACATAAGAAGTAGAGCGCGCTGAAAAAAAAATTGTTGTTCAACATACACGTGCCTGGAAGCTGAAAATGTTTTCAATTCTCCAAGTAGAACTTCCATCCAAAAAAGCCATCATACGCTTTCAGAATATTGACAAGAGCGGCGCAAATAAAATGACTCGCAGATATGGAAATTGTATGTTGAAAACACAATAGAACAGAAAAATATATGCAGATGGGATGCAGAATATTGTTATATACGTGAGTATGTTGTTCTCCTCCCCGTTTTGCCTTGAAACACAAAACAGTAAATTTTTTATTTGTTTATTTTTTTGTACAAATAAAATAAAAGAATGCAGCTCCGAGGAAGCAGCAACAATAAGCCAGCATATAAGACAAAAATTGCCTGTATGTGAGTGAGTACATGCATGGACACATGCCAGAGCTGGTAATATGGTAATTTTCAATATTAAAAAGAAATCAGTTTCACACTATATATGAAAAGCATTTAGCAAAATAAGAGGTTAATAAATATACCAAATTTTTATGAATAAGGCCGTCAATTTATATAAATAATTTACATAAATTTATTTCGGTTCGATTTTTACCCCAGACTCTGGTCTGCTTAAGTACAAAAAGTTAAAGGGTTTTGCAACTGTTCTGGGGGTTTTCAAATTTTGATGTAAAAAAGAATTTTATTTGTAACATTCAATCAATGAATTAAGAACTAAATAAACGAACAATTATTTTTCGGGTAGGCCTTTAGGGTCAATCGTTTTCCATATTGTTTATGTTACTTGTGGGTCCACAATTTTCTATGTTTTCTATTTAATTTTGAATAAGATTTTTATAAAATAAAATAGGATTATTTTTATCACTGAGTTTCCTGCCACACAATTGCACTCTACTGGAGCTGAAAAGTCTGGATTCTATAAACAATTTATTTCATAATAAAACCCACTTCTGAATCATGATCATTGTGATTTCACCTTCATCGACAAGATTAACTTTTTTACGTTCTTGTCTCCTGTTAATCGGTGCTCCTCTTTATTGCTGATGATGATGATGTTACTTTTAAAATAGTTCTTGTTGTTGCATTCTTTTGTTGTTAACAACAACTAATTAATTGTTCGCTTGAGGCATATGAACGTTGTTTGTTGCTATTTTGTCTCGTTTCTTTCATTTTGTTTATTTTAATAAGACGAACAATTTAACATTTAGAATTTCCATGCAAGTTCATACGTAAACTACAACAGTTCGAATACTCATACACTGGAAAAAATAACACTGATAAAATTAATTAAATTCTAGAGACAGCATATAAAGGAAATTATAAAATTATGCCAACAGTTTATTGTACAATTAAATATCAAATTAATATTTAAATAATATTGTAAATAATACTTTTTTATGTTCAACTTTAAATCTTCAAGTGTATTTTTTTTTTCATGAACAGCCTTCAAATTGACTCTTACAAATTTATTGTAAATTTAGTTGAAACAAAATAACCAACATGACATGACAAAAATGCTAGACCTTCCGGCCTGAATATAATTTTAATGGCACACATTTTATTAGAACACTCATAATTCAGTGAACGACAACAATATTTTCAAATGTTTATTAAGATAATAAAAAAATAGAAAGAACAATTAAGAACAGCTCACTAAAAATTAATACAGCATTCTGTCACGACTTTTTGTAGCCCAACTTCTTTTTAAAACAGTATATTATTACCTTCATTTTAGTAAGATTTTCTTTTAATATTTTTTTCATAATAAGAACTATATAATTTTACATTTATTTATTAGCCTTTTAGTAATTAAATTTCGCCGCATTAAAAATCCACAAACATTTTATATTAACTAACGTTTCAATGGGCACACCACCATGTAAAACATGTACATAAAATTAATATTTTTCAATAAAATTCATAATTAATTTATATGCAAAAATATAGGGTGCTTTTTTAGAGTGTCACAACTTTGAGTTTTAATCAAAATAATTCTTCTGTTCGTCAAATTCATCCATTCAAAATTGTATTTTCCGAGGAAGCCCATTTCTGGTTAAATGGGACTGCAAATGAGCAGAATTGTCGAATTCGGAGTGAAGAGAGTCCACAAGCTTCTTTCGAACCTCTATCACATCCACAGAAAATTCCGTTTTGGTGCTTTTTATGGGCTGGTTAAATCATTGGCCGATATGTCTTCAAAAACGATGATGGCCAGAATGTTAGTGTCAATGCTGAACAGTAGAGGAACACGATTCGAAATTTTTCCGGAACTCAATTACGAGCAATTAATTCTGCTGATATATGGTTTCAATAAGACGGGTCCAAATGCCACATAGCGGGCGCGCGAGCGATACAATTGAGTTACTCAAAGAAACTTTTAGTGAAAAAATAATTTCATGTAGCGGCCTATTTAATTGGACACCAAGATCGTGTGACTTAACCCCATCGGATTGTTTTCTTTGGGGTCATGTTAAGTCACTTGTCTAAGACGATAAGCCACCTGGAAATTCTTGGAGTTATCGGTGACAAACGGCCGCAAATGCTGCGAAAAGTTATTGAAAATTGGTGTTCCAGATTGCGCCTTCTACTTCCCAGCCATGGTGGCTATACGACAGAAATCATATTTAAACATCAATTTCATAAAAATTTCTTTCAATTAAAATCCATTTCACTGATATTAAAAATATATTTCCCTGTTTTATTATGCTTTAAAATTGTGTCACTCTATAAAAAACACACCCATTAGTTATGTGCATGTATGTGGTCAATAAAAAGTTCCCACAGAGTCCTTGCGCGTGCATAAAAATTATTTGTTTCATGACAAGGATGTAAAACAACAGTTGACAGGTTTTTATATATTTTATAAAAAAAAAAATCACTTTAAAATTATTTATTGTTTTTGTTGCTTTCAACATGGCTAATTATGATTCCAATAAAAATTTATATAAAATTATAAATTAAATTTAAAATAACATGTACGAGCAATTAATTTCAAAGTCAAGCAGTCTCCCAGTCCAAATGCAATGAATCATGTACGAGGATTTATGCCGCGCAATAGTTTTTTCTAAAATAACGTAAATTTTTGTATGTCATTGCACACATATTTAATTTATCTATGTATTTCTACCGACTTTACATTTTGTACAGAAGAAGGATAACGCTTGTAAGAAAAGCTTCATCCTTGAGGTGAACCCGAAAATGCGGATGTAAGTAAGTAAGTTCTTCTGGATGCGAGCTGTATTTGATGAACTTCATTTATTATTTTAAAAAAAGTTCCCATTATTCCTGCTTTCAGTTTCACTATCAGTTCTATCATCTCTTTTCTATTCAGATTCAGATGTTATTTACAGTGTTCCTTTTTGCTACATCTTTCCTATTGTCCTTGAATTTTATTTAGATATTTTTTTTTCTTGTATTAGAAAAACTCAAAATTCAGACCGTTTGCATTTGCCTTAAATGCACTGGTTAAGATTTATATGCTAGTGCTTTAATCTTTTATTATCCTTAAGCTTAAGTGTCGTATCATGTCCTTTAAAGAAAACTTCTATTCATTTTTCTATATTTTTATTTCATGGTAACTGATCTTTTATGATGTTTTTGCAAATAAGCAAACACGCAGTACTATAAATTTTTATAACTTTTTGCATGCATTTTATTATTTTCAGTTTTTTAAGGATGTCTTCCATCTCCTGTTTATGCAATTTTTGTGCTTCCTTTTAAGCCAAACGGTTGCTATCGACGTTGCTATTGAAACATAAGAATCTACTTCGAATGTTTTAGTTGCGCTTAAATGAAAACATCATAAAAAATAAAATCTTGCACTCGTATTTTGTTAATGGGAATTGTTTTACACCGATTGGCTGGTTTTTATTAAATTCCTTAAATCTATTTGCTGCAGATGCGGCAGTAAAAGAGAATGCAGTTCTGATTCATATTTCAAATAATTTTCTTAACTGATCCATTGTCGTATTCGGAGTGAGGAAGATTCAGAAGATTTTGTCGCAAGACCATTTAGATCCACAGAGAATTACTGTTTGGAGCGGGGAGTCTTTGACCCAGATGTCTTCAAAAACGATGATGGTCAGAATGTCAATGTGATGGTGAACAGTAGAAGAACATGATTCGACATTTTTTCGTATCTCAATTACGTAACATTGATTCTGTTGATATGTAGTTCCAACAGGACGGTGCCAAATGCCATCCAACGGGCACTGCAATTGAATTACTCAAAGAAACTTTTGATGAAAAATATAACTTCACGTAAAGGCCTAATTAATTGGTCAACAAGATGGTGTGATTTAAGTCCAATAGAATATTTCCTTTGAGGTTGTGTTCAGTTATTTGTCTACGTCGAAAAATCGAAGAGTTATCGGCGAAATAGAACCGCAAATGCTGCGAAAAATTATTAAAAGTTGGTGCTCCAGATGCATCTTTCAAATAAAGCCCCTTTCATTGATATTAAAAGTATATTTTCCTGTTTTATTATAATTTAAACTTGTATCACTCTACAAAAAGAAAACACCCGTTATTAAAAGAATGTGCTGATTGTTGTGATTTCTTAACGAGACCTTTTAAAAGTCCTCAAAAATGCTTATAAGTAACTAAGTTTTTTACGTGTTCCTTCACTGCATTTTAATTCTTTTCCAAAAGAACATGATTTTAGAAGACGTTTATCAACCGCTTAAATTCTTTCTTACATTTCAAGATGTTTATTGACTTCAGAATAAAAAAGGTTTTATTTTATTCAACTTCAAAAGTCCTTAAGCGAAGTACCATTTCCTTCGCTGAGTATCAAACTGCTTTTGAATAACGTTTTCTATTCATACAAAATTTTCAAGAGCTGTAATTTAATTAAAATTTAATCCTGTGAAGAAGCGAAACCTCTTATTTTGTTTGTTTTGAATAAAATAATATAAATAAACTAAAATTTAAAGCAAATAATTTTACGAAAAGCTTAAATTATCTCATCTGTTTATTGTGTTCACAAGCTGAAAACAACTTGATTTTATTTAACATTTTTGCAGGACATAATTTCTACTGGAGTGGCAAATTTTGCAAAACTGCGCTGATGTTAGCGTTAAGGGAATCTAACAATTCAAAGAGTTTGAGGGGGAATATGCGTGTGGTTGTGATGTTGGGGGTAATTATTATGGAAAAGGACACTCAAGGAAAGTTATTGAAATTCGGTAAAAGGGGTTGTTTAATTATTCAATATATATTCCTGAGGTGTTATTCACAAAAGATATTTGAGGTTTATAAGTTTCTTCTAGTTAATCAATTGTGGCTCCGCCCTGTTTTACTTGTGTTTCAGCAAAATAATGCAACAATTCCTGCTTTCGATCCTGGTTTCTCTATTCAAATTCTTCTTATTTATTTCAAAAGCATTTAATATTATTTTCTTGGGTGTTGAAAATGTATTTTTCCTCTCACAATTTTTATAAAAATTGTTCTTTCTAAACTGCTGGTTGTTTGCAAGTTGTGTTGTTTTGATATGAATTTTTTGTTTTCTTTTCTTTCAATTGAAACTCAAGTGGCAATTCGTTTGCGTTTAATTTCTGACGTTTTGTTGTACTTTAACAGACGTAAACATATTTAAGATAAGAATCATTTCAATTCTATTTTTATTTCCTTTTGTTCTGCATGTTTGTATTCCCATAAAAAGTTATTTTTATTTGGAGGAGCAAATTTTGCTAACAAAACAACAGAATAGAAATTGAAAGTATTTTTGGTTTTTAATTTAAGCTAAAGAATAGCACAGAATGCATAAATATTAAACAATTAAAGAAAATATTAAATAATTGCATGAAGTCATAAGACATAATAAAAAGGCTGAAAATAACGACATGAATTCAATTCAAAATATGGATTTTTGAAGCAGCATGTGAATAACAATTTTAAGTGAAACCAATTAAATTCTTAAAATTTCAATAAAATTCCCAGATCTCCATTCGGGAAACGTTTAAAGTTTAACAAACTGAAATGCTTTAATCAGTCATGAATAACAAACAACAGCATCAATTATGAAACCAGTTAACATTCTTTTAAAGGCAACGTCATAAACAGCTTCACTTATAACCACGAACGCAGCGAGAGTTCCCTTGAAAAATGTTACGCGGGTACACAATCAAACATGAGCACACATCACTGGAGTTCAAACAACGTGATTCAGTCATACAGGAATTCTGCTCACGGAAAAATTGCTCTGTCATATTTATAACTGAACAGGATACTCATATTTATATAAAATTACAAACGCATACATTGACATATGAATATGACTGCACACACACACACACACACACCCATACATCTTCTTGTATATGATGCTGCTCGAACGTCAGCAGGATAAAATTAAATGTATGCAACTGACACAGATCAATATGGTCCTTCGTAAGAGCCACAAGAGAAAAAATTATTGATTTCATAACACATGCAAACGAGTATGAGCGTGAGTATGTGTTAGTGAAGTTCCGCATGTCAATTTTTGATATTCCCGAAGACGGATACGAGTACCTGAAACAATATTCGTTAACACGAACAAGAAAAATTATATGAATGATTGTAAGACAATCAATTGGGATCTGCAAAATGATGAACATGGTTCTAAAAAATAAAACGGACTTCGTAGATCTCTTCGCGTACATGAAAGTTAATAAGAAGTTCCCAAAATTTTACAGTATAAAAACGGTAACAAGTGAATGCTAACGATTCACGAAAAATTTATATTTAAAAAAAAAATCTATATAAATTGTGGCCAAGCTGGAGTTGATGTAAAACCATTCAATATAATTTAAATGAGTTTGATTGTAGAATTCTGCCTTAAAAAAAGCGATTTAGTCGTGTGCGTTATTCAATCCCTAAATTTTTTTAGCTTTTTAGTTAGAAAAATTGAAGATTTTTAAGAAATCTGGAAGTTTATGGTTGTACCCCTTTTTAAAATAATCGAGTTGTCATCAGATCTTTATGTTTTGAGGTTTTACAAAGTTTTCCTGACTAACTCTAAAAGCCTGTCACTATGTCTGTATGTATAAATGTGTACGTGTGTGTATTTAAGTGTAAGTATGTGAAACACTTATACCTTGTCAACGGCCAAACCGGGTTAAACGAAATTGGTAACATTCTGAAGATTGTTCGTCAATTTAGATTCCACGAATTTAAACCGATTGAAAGCTCTAGATTTCAAGATGCCCCAAAAAAATTTTATTTATTCTTATTCTTTTATTTACTTCATTACATATTTTTATACTCTTTAAAGATATTAACCGATCGATTCCATAAAACAGAGGCCGAATTAACTCTTTCAATAGCGATGGAAATTTTAATACAATTTAAAACTAAATTTCGATGAATATTGAGTGCCGTCATTTGGCATCAGCTCTTGACGTTTAAAGAAACACGTTGATCTTACATATCACTGGGCCTAACGCAGACCATCAGTGTACTTTTAACCAGCATTTCTTGGAATAACCACAGATTTTATTCCAAACTTCCACTTTAATAAGTGAGAAGTCTAAAAATATATAAAAGTCATAACCAGAACTCGCTGATCACTTCTCCTGTTTTAATTTCTTGGGTTTTTATTTTATTCTCTTTTCCCTTTCTAATTGTTGGCTCTCTTCAAGACTCTAATTGTTGTTAAAGCCCCAGTGAAATGGACATAGGAACCAGTTAAAACCCCTGAATTGATCACTTTGAATTTTTTAACAACATTTTGGGAAAAAAGAATCGGCACGAGATTAAAATAAAAGAGTCTTGAAACGACAAGTCCCAAATTTACTAAAATTTGATATCCTTTTATTTACGCTCCTTAACGTTTTTGAAAGAAAGTATCTGCATGTTTGCAAGCGACGGATCGGTCACACAAGAGTCGTTCAAAAAATTTTAATATCTAAAAGACGTTATATTTCTCGAGGTGTCTGAGTTATTAAAAGAAGTTTAAATTGGTGAGAAAGATGTTATTGTGTTTCATATGTTTGTTAGCAAGTATTTAGACACTTTTCCAGCTTCTTAAAGGAAGATTAAATCAACTTGTCAAAACATGTTTAAGCAGGCTTCAATACCAGTCACTGCATTTGACATATTAATCCGCACGATAGTTTTTGCCACATTTCAAATAAAATTTTTTCTTGTTTTGCATTCTTCATATAATAAAACCACAACTATTATTGTGCAGTTTACCCACACACTTACACGTTACGTACATGTAACAAGTGAACAAACACATTTACACCATTTGCCAAGTCCTGCATGTCTCGTGTTGGCTTTTGTTTGTGTAAGTGCCGATTGAATTCACTGATGTCATGTTCTATAGAAAATGTATTACGAAAGCTGTTGCTCATTGATGCGTTCCTTTGCACAGCAGCCACCACTGACAAACACACACACTAACATTCTTCTGTGTGCTTAAGGCCACTTCAGCTCAATTTATATAGAATTTAGTTTCGTTGTATTTGCTGTAGTTGTTTTGTAAACGTATTGAAATGTTTACAAGACAGTGGATTCATTGAATGTTCGTGTCACCTTTGATGTTGAACATAACAAACTTGTGGCAGAAGTTTGAAACTGAAAACGTGAGTGGTTAAAGATGTTTTCGAATTCCCTAAATTGTGTAACAATTTCGAATGCGTTAATATCTTCTTCACTGGCATTCAAGAGATTTCCATTAACAAACAGATTATAATTGAGGATTTCAATTTCAAGAAATAGATTGACCAGCTTTAAAAGAAATTACACAAGCGTGACTCGGCTGATTAAACACACGCCTGCAATTAGGGCGATACAAATACTCCTCAATAGTCATGCACACGGGCACGTGCTGTTGGTAAGAACTGAGTTTGTGTTTGTTGGATTTAAGCTAAAGAAAACTGATTTGTTTGATATTAAAAATTTACAAAAATATTGATAAAGAAAAACACGTGACATGTTAAAGTGAATCGATTGATCAGTGCCTCGTTTCTGTAACTGAAGTGAAAACTTCTCGCATCGAAAAAATTGTCGTCACTCTGTGAAACACGGGATGAGTCCGAATATATTTCTTAATGCATTTAAAATATTGTTGGTCTTTTATAATAATAAATATATTATTCTCTGAATAACCCTACAATTGTGAATCAGCGGTTTAAAGAACATCCCCTACTCTCTGTAGTGCCGGCATTGTGCGAGTTGGGGGCCTGCTTGGCAGTTCTTAAAAAATTTTTATTTTTTCTTGCCCTTTTTTAACGTGTTTTAAACTGATTTTTAAACGTTAATTTTATAATCCAAATTAAATAAATAGTGTGGCTAAACTGTCCATTCAACATGCCCCCACGGATACGTGGAATTATTATTCTGTTCAATATTAAAGTTTTTTACACAATTTCAATTAATCTGTCTTAAACTTATGACCAGCTATTTAAATATATATTTGAATATAATTAAAGTCATTTACATTGTCCTTTGGAATAATAATAAATTCATTAAAATTGTTTAATTCTAAAACAATTTCTCTAATACAGGTTCCACAAATTGTTACAAATTGTATTTATTAAAAACGTCATTCTAACTAAATTAGCGCTTTAATTTAATTCTTTTTTTTTCATAATATTTCACAGCATGATTAAAATTAGAAAGTTATTTTCATATAATTACGGATTTCAAATGGTCTAATTGTTTGCGCATTTAAATATTGATTTACGTACTTTTGTGCAAAACAAAATAAACGGAAATTATATATAAATTCTTTTTTTATAAAGTAAAATTTTTAATTTTTTTTAAATAGTTTTACAAACAGTAAACAAATTAGTTGGCTTAATGTAATCGATTCGGTAAATGCAGTTTGATTGTTGCTTATAATCGTACATAAACAGAAGGCAGATACAGAGTGTTTATTTTAGAGTGTCACAACTTTGAGTTGGCATCACTGCTTTATTTGGGTGCCAATTTAACAGCTGACAGTTGCTTTTTGTTAAAATTGTTTTGATATTTTTATAGGAAACGATTTACCCCGGAGCAACGCGTGCAAATTGTTGAAATTTTTAACCAAAATAATCGTTCTGAAAGTCAAACTCATCCATTAAAATTTTTATTTTCCAAAGAAGCCCATTTCAGTTTGAAGGGGTACGTAAATCAGCAGAATTGTCGCTTTTGGAGTGAAGAGAATCTACAAGATTTTTTTGGAACACTATCACATCCACAGAAATTTACTGTTGTGTGCTCTTTATGGGCGGGCGGAGTTACTGGACCATGTGTCTTCAAAAACAATGATGGTCAGAATGTCACTGTCAACGGTGAATGGACACGATGGTGAATGGGAACACAATTCGAAATTTTTCCGTATCTCAATTACGTGGCATTAATCTTGATGATATGTGGTTCCAACAGGACGGAGCCATATGGCACATAATGGGCGCTACAATTAATTCACTCAAAGAAACTTTTGATGAAGAAAATAATATCACGTAATTGCCCAATTAATTGCCCGCCGAGATCATGTGATTTAACCCCATTGAATTGTTTTCGGACGAAGCCACATGCCACACAGTGGGCGCTACAATTGATTTACTTAAAGAAACTTTTCATGGAAAAATAATTTCATGCAGCGGCCCAATTAATTGGCCGCTAAGATCGTATGCTTTAACCCCATTGCAGTATTTTCTTTGGCGTCGTGTTAAGTCTTTTTTCCACAACAATAAAGCACCTGGATATTAACATTCGTGCAGTTATCGGCGAAATACGACCGCAAATGCTGCGAAAAGTTGTTGAAAATCGGTGTTCCACATGACAGGAATCATATATAAACATCAATTTCATAAATTTTCTTTAAATAAAATCCATTTAAACTTTTTAATTATAGTTTTAATTTCGTGTTGATTCTTTTTCCTAAAATGTTATATGAAAAAATTCAAGGTGATCAATTGAGGCGTGCGCTGGTTCTTGTGCGCACTTCACTGGGGCTAATGCATATCATCAGGGAGCCTTTACCCAAAATTTTTTAGAATAAATAAAGATATTTATTTCAAACTTCGACTTAAATACGGGGAGAAGCTTAAAACAAAAAACCCCATTTCATTTTAATAAATTCCCTTGTTTTATAAATTTCCTTGTTTTATTATGACTTAAACTTGTGCCACTCTATGAAATAAACACCCATTATTTACTGCTAATATATTTCCCCTCTTCATTAATGTAATTAACATTTAAGCCCAAATTTTTTTTTGCTTGTTTTCAAATGAATGAAATTATTTAATATTCTGGCAGTGAAAACAAAAAGTGTAAAATAATACGGACATTCTTTTTGCTTGTGTGAATAAAACTCTATAATGCCAGGGATTATATGGAATTATAGTCATGTTGGTATTCCGTAAATAGTTTTCATATTTTTATTTAAATATTAAATGCAATAAATAGCTGCAATAATATAATGAACTAATTTAAATGAGATATTAAAAAATAATTTAGCTATTTTAACACCAGCGCTGTAATAAAAGTTTATAATTGAGGCTCATTTTCGCGATATCTTTCGTTGCAATACGAGCGGTTTTATTTCAATCAATAATAAAATAGAAATCGTATTCAAATAGGAAACGAATATTTTTATTAATAAATAAAGAAACTATTTAGAAACAGAGTGTGAAATATGAAGGCTGTTTAGTAGCTCCATGACTGTTATCATTTCTAGCTTAATTTCTTTTTATATTAAAACAATTGATACAGGTTTTTTATTGCTGCCAAAATTTCTAAAATAGTTGACAACAGGGTGTGCAATTTGAAGGCCGTTTGGTAGCTCTTTCTCAACAAAATTTCCTTTTATATTAAAACACTTGATCCAGCTGTTTTATTCCTGCCAAAATCTCTTTCCATCCGGCTTTTGTAAAAGGAAATAGTCGCAGAATTCTAAATGTGGGGAATCTGCTACATCTGGTAGTAGTTCGTAGATCAATTTATAAAATTTGTTTACACAGACTTTCACACTTGCGCACTCGTGCACTGCCTGCTGCCGGTAATACATGACGAATAAATTTTTTAGCGGCGACGAGTGAAAAAGCATGTGCAGTGGCTTTATAAATTTAACATAAAAACTTTTTTACTTCTTCTCTTCAATTCTTTTTTACTTATGGCGTTTCAATTCAAATCAATTATTTTTTAAAAAGTGGCGGTTTGGAAAAGTTTTAAAACAGAATTTAAAATCGTAAGGGATGTTGTTTTCATTTCTAATAAATTGCTTATTTTAAAAAGGCAAAATGTTGCCATTTTGTGTTAAAAAGTGTGAAAAATGTTGCACTATTTTCTAGAAAAGAAATCGACATCAATTTCAATTTATAAAAATTTCATTTAATGTAAAAATATAAGAAAGTGAATAACTTTTAAATATATTTTATTCTTGTTTAATAAGCAACTAACAGCGGCTAAAATGTAAGCGGATTAATGCCATCTCAACTAAAGAACTTCATCTTTATGGCCATTTCGACTTAAGTCTTTATGGCAGTAAAAAAAATAACTCCAAATATTTTATTATTTTACGATTTTTTTATATGCAGCATAACAAAAAAATTTCGAAATGTTTTAAATTAATAAGACTTTATGACAATACGACTAAATAACACAGAGTATGAATAGCCCAAATATATTTTTCTGTAGCGATAGAAATAAAAATTCACTTACCTCATATTTTTTTCATTTGATTTCAAATAGAGATGAAAGCGTTACTTCAGGTGGCTCTTGACCGGGTGAATTTTTCACTCATGATCACTCACGACATTTTTAAAAACCGTTCGCGATTAAACAGACTAACGAAAAGTGTATTTTTGTAGAAAATAAAGCTTGTGATTACAAAAAAGAATTATATATTATAAGCAAAATAAATTTTTTAACGAAATAATATCAAAATAATTTTCGAGGGAAATTAGCAAATTTGTATTTCCCGAGATACAACGATTTACTTAAATATCATTTAAAATATTCGACATTTTTTCCGTCCACGATAGCTAATGCGCAGATTAAACTCCGTAATAAAGATCACGTAATATAGATCACGCTGGGCACGATTAATTGATAACGTATTCCCGATAATACATGTAACGCACGCGACAGAACGCGGTATTTGCATTTCATCTTTTGCTTACAACACTGAAAGTAAGGAAAGAAATAAAAAGATGGTTAATAAATAAGGAAATAAATCAAAAACAAATATTTTAACAGTTCTTAGGAATAAACAAAATCGTTTGAAATCTGCAGAAACTAAAACAAAATCAATCAGAATCGCAAATACCAAATCGAAGTCATGCCGATCGGAATGTGTGACATGCCTGAATGTCTGTATATTTGCAGTTGATTTTCTCTCCTACTACAGAGCTTTCAAAAAATTAAGATGCTTCTGCATGTTGTATTTCCAAAGTCGATATAGTTTTACAATCAATTTTTATTTATTTAAGATGATAATGACTTCAGTACTTGTAGTTTCGCTAATAAATTGCACACAATTTTCTTACTGAAACCCCAAATTAAACCATTAATTTATGTTTTAACAACAAAAGCAAAAAAATTAATTTAACTTCACAGCCCTCACAGACAGTCTTAAATAAAGAGAACACACATTAAACGTCTGTTAATGACGAGGGTCAACCAACACGTTGAGGAACTTTAAAACTGCTCCTCTTGTCTTTGTCCACAACATCGTTATTAAGAGTTTTTTATAGTTTTTTCTTTTATTTTATTTCTCAATATTAAACAGGCCAGGGCACATGCAAAGTCAGCCAGACGAACAGACAGACAAAAGCCCATATTATTAAACAGAGACATAAAAGCCGTAAAGGTGCAAACTGGAACAAAAGAGCAACTGGATGGAGTTGAATGGAAGGAGCAGAAAATCAACTGACACACTCAAGATGAGTATTAAGGAATGAAACTATAGACGCACACACCCTGTTTGCATAATATTTATTTACAAAAAAAAATAAAAGAATTTTTTTTGATTGTGAATGAGTTTGAACAAACATCAGCCTTTTATCTCCAAACACACAACAAGCAAATAAATAGACAGTTTTGACACAATCACAAGGCCAGTGTGCGTTTTAATTCAGACCTAAAAACGCATACTCGGTTGGTTGTACAAGAACATTTTGTAAAATGAGCCACATGCCAACTGGAGTAGTTTTAGTTGTTGTTGTTAAAAAAAATCGTGTAAATACAACACCTACAAACTTCTCCTTTTGATAAGCACGAACGGGCAACAATAAGAACGGAATATAAAACACTCACATAAAATCTGATGCACAGACCAGGATATCAAATTGCTTTTTATCTTATCTGTAATTGTCGTGTATGTGTGTGAGTGTTTCGGTTCAAACACTTTTGCTTACAAAATGCTATCTCGTGAACAGGCCCACAGTCAGTCACTCCTTAACTCATTCGTGTGGTTACTAAAACTTTTTTACTGTGTCAATATAAAAGACATTTTATTTGCATACTGTGGGGCCAGTGTCTTCACACACATGCATACAAGCTTGTCTTATATTTGAAGGTGTGTGTGTGTGTGTGTCCACTCTTGTGCACATCAATGCACTCTTTGCAAGGTGATTTTAGTTGCGGTTTAATATTTTAGTTTTTTTTTAAGTTTATTTCTTCAGAAGTAGCAAAGAATGTATTCAATTCGAAAATATTACAGTTACCGCTAAGAAAAGTATTCTAAAAGGGATGCCATTAAGGAATGGGGATTTTGGTGCTTTCGATACTGGAATCTGGGGAAATCCGGGTTCTTGGGGTTTTAGTTTCAACACGTTTCATTAAATTTTCTTATCTTTATAAAACTAATCAATGCTCCCAAGAAAACTATTTATTACATTTATTTATCCCAGTTGGGATTTTGGAAATCCACACCCAATACCACAATACAGGGGTTTGTGGGCTTTCGGGATTTTAGTACCTATACGTTTCGTTAAAATAAATTTTTATTATGAAACCAGTCAATACTACCAAGAAACATATTTATTATAATTATTTATGTCGATCGGTATACGGGATCTTAGAAATCCTGATACCGCAGTTCTGGCGTTTTCGGAGTTTCATGATTTTAATATTTAGAGGCTTCGCTAAAATATATTATTATTATACTAATCAATACTTAAAGTAAAAATATTTATTACATTTATTTACGCCAGTCGGAAAACGGGATTTCGGAACCCACGATATCGAGATCCCGGGATTTTGGAGCTTTCAGAATTTCAGTTTCTATCGAATACATATTTATTACATTTATTTTTACCAATCGGGATCCGGGATTTCGGAGATCCCTATATGAAGTCCCGGGATTTTAGGGATTTTAGTCTCTATACATTTGTAAAATAAGTTTCAAGTGTAAAGAAATAACATTTAGTTATTAGAAAATAAAAATGTGATATGCCATTAGGAATGCAGGATTTCGAAAACCACGATATCGAAATCCCGGGATTTTGATGCTTTCGGAATTTTTTCCGAAACTTAAAATTCCGTGACTCATTTTGAGAAAAGCGGAATTTGATAGTTTCTAAAAGCCCCGGGTTTTTCCATTCAGTGTTCCTAATAACAACTTAAAAGGAACAATCAAATCGAAAGAGAGTAACCCCAGAAAAATCCGGTTGTTTCTGACAAAATGCGTCTTCCAGTAATTTCAAATGCTCCTCTGTATCGCACAGCTTGTTGAGGAGATGTTCAGTTGGAAATATACATCAGCATATCCTCGAATATGGCAAACACTAAAAATTTGATTTTATTAAAATGTTGCAAAAATTTTGAAAGGGGAATTTGAAGAATTAATCACAGATTGACGGGATAAAAATCGCAAGAGTGGTCACATTCAACGGAAGCTCATAATAAGTGATGAGTAACAAATAAATACTCTTGAGTATGGATTAGGAGAGTGTAGCGGCTTTTGAAAACAGCTATTCTTCTTTAGTAGTCCCTTATTTTGTGATATCTCTTTTCTCTTCTGAATATAATCTTTTTTTCTGAATATAATTTGCCACGATTTCTAGTCTGTCAGTTTTGATTAGATTCAATATAGAAATTCTATGACATGAAGTATTTCTCTTTGAGGTCCTAGAAATGCATTCCTACCGCTAATTTCTTAATCAATTTTTTACCAAATACTTAATAGATATTATTTATAATATTTATAATGAAGTGAATAAATAAGAGCGCATGCATGTGTTGTGACTGCACATAAAATATATGAAACAAGTATTCGATTATAAATTAATTTACACGAAACATCTGCGTCTTCGTTACTTAAACTTGCAGATGTTGTTTTGATGCGGGTTTTCAAAATAAATACGTGCGTGTGTGCGTTGTTTTTTATTACTGGATTTTATCCAATTGAGAAGTCCTTTTTTTATTGCGTTGCTCCTTGTGTAAATACACATGCTTCTATAGATCTGCCTTTTGCGCGTCATGTTGATTTATAATGACACATGACGTGTGCTGTTTACCCACTGTTATCATCGATTACTTTTACGGTCTTTTTTTCTAAATTTCCATATATTGTCTGAGTGTCCTTTTGGGATGGTAAAGGAGAGACAAGATTTGAAGGAAATTTTCCTTTATTTATTGCAGTTACTTTTTCATTTTTCTTTAACTGTTTTGGTTTTTCATTCTTTGTTTTTTGTTCTTTTTCCTAAAAGTATTTGATTAGATTTCATTTGTTTTATTTTTCGTGTTTATTCCCGGTTTCTAATCAAAAAAGTAATTTCATGTGCTTTTTTAAAAGTTTTATTTGAGGTGAATTTTGTTTCCTGCTGGTGCCAGATAAAAGATTTATTCTTTTGCAGAGATTGACGTTCAATTTTAAAGCGTTAAAGATTAAAGGAAGTGATTCTGTTAATAATTCAAACTGTTGTTGGCATTTAGGGTGCTACAACATATTGTGTTTTTATTTTTTGGTAAACTATTTTGTATCTTAATTGGGGTTTTTGATAGAAATATAAATTTCCTTTGTATTTGTGTTTTATAACATAATTCGCAGTCATATTAATAATTATTGCTGAAGCCTGCTGTAGCGTGTCCTCAGTAGGTAAACATGATCGATCCTGTTGAGTTAATATAGACAAAAATAATAGCCCCTACATCCAGCAACACCATTCAAGTACACCTTTTCGCCATAGAATATATTCTAATTGCGCCGATTTACATGCAATAATTTTGAAATTTTCAAGCAACTCCTGTCCAGGACATGCACTTAAGCCCATAAAAAAGGACAGTTGCGGGCCATCTTGATAAAAACTCCGCTCCATTAACTTAAGCCTAAAATATTTTGCAGTCAATACTCCACGGCAGGAAAATACTACAAAAATAATCCTAAAAATAAGTGCATCTCTATTAAGTAAAATCCGGGGCAGAGCCAAAGAAGACCGCCTTAAAAGTTATGAGAACTTGATATATTTTGCCACCAACTGAAGCAACAACAAGAAGTTGTTTCAATTCCCTTCTATAAATTGTTTCACGCTTTCAAAATTTTAATTGAGCAAACTGAAATTGTGAATGAATTGTAAAAAATAAAAAAAATGAGCAGCCGCCCTGCAGACAATTTATAAAATTTATTATGATGACTAATTAAATAGTTTTTTTTTATATTTTATTTTTAATATTTTAAAGTACATATTTTAATATGTTAGTATATTTTAATATTTTAAAGTAAATGGTCAGGGTACTTTTTTGTTTTACTTTGAAATACATTTTTTCCCGTTCAGCAGACCGTTTTAATATTTCATATTTTTATTAATAAAATGAAGCAAAAAACTGAGATGAAGTGAACTTTAGCCAGAAATTGTCACGTTTTTTTACTCAAAGCGGACCGTATTTTATGCTGCAACTGCTGTTTTTTAATGAAACTATCCTAAAGGGAAAGGTTAATATCGAGTGCATGAATGTAAGTATCACATAAGTTACACTAGAGTCTAGTTTATCGACATAAGAAGTATATATATTCGGTTTGTTTGTTTGGTGTTAGCAGACATGGTTTATTCCCAAAAATATTTTTCAAATTGTTTCTGTTTTAAATGTCATTTAAGGAATTGAATGACAACTTGTGACATCGGCAAACAGGCATATATATGATTTTATATCGGGACATTTGGTTGTGTGTGGACACTACTCCCAAAGGATAAGGAGAAAAAAAGAGTTAAAGTTTAAATTATATTTTACATCCTTTCAATCCATTTAATTGTTCATGTTTTATATGAGACTTAACAGTTTTTAGTAAAAAAAATGCACTCTATTGTGTTTTAAAATAATTTTCTTAACTCCGTATATCGAGAGTTCAGTTTAACGTTTTTTAATTGCATATTTTACATCCTTTTAATCCTTTTAATTGTTCGTCTTATAAATGAGTTAAGTCTCTCAAGTTTTTGGTAAAAAATGCACTCTAATTTAATACAAAAATAATTTAATTTTCTGCGTACTTTGAGAGTTCAGTTTAACTTATTTTAATTGCGTGACAAATTGGAAAGTGTGGTAGCGATGGTTTTTCCAGAATGTTGTGGCTGCCGCTCAAGTTATTTAAAAAAAGCGGATATAGAATTCGCGTGTTGAATTTAATTCAAAAATAAACTTAAATTTATACGCAGTGTTTTATAAAAGCGACTGCAATATTTTATTTCATTGACTCTTATGCGCAAAAAAATTATATAAAAAGAAAAAATGAAACATAATTTTATATAATTATGCGAATGTAAAACAGAAGGGCGTATGACGTGGCATTTAGAAACGTTTTTTTTTTCTAAAACTTTTTTATATAAAAGGGTGGTACCACTGTAATGCATGATGCTAATTGTGAGTCACACTTTAACGCCAAGTTTTTTTTTTAACAACTTAATTTCCGTTGCTTTTTTAAGTGGAATATATAAAACTGATGTTGACTTTCCTTCAAGCTTTGGAATATTTCTGAATTTAATAACTCTTTTCGAACAATCATTTTATAAAATTGAATTAAATTTAATAATTTTTCGTTTCAATGTTTGAGGAATTGAATTATGGTGAGGTACAGAAATAGGCAGCGCTTTAAGTTTTAGGAAATGGGCTTTCAAATCGATCTAGATCGTGCACTTCGAGATTTTTTAGTCGGCATAATGGATTGTATGTGTCCACAATCGGGAGTGTTGTGCGCAAATTTCTGCAAGGAGGATCTGTAGGAAATGAAAAATTATCTGCGGTCTCCGCAAAATATTGCAGTTGTTCGCGACGGTGTGGCAAAAGACACGTCAACCAGTTGCTGTGGATAGTGTTCACTATTGCGAGATGATAACACACTTCTTATGGCCAGAAATTGAGTAGATGGACCTGGACAATATGTGCTTCCAACTTGCCACACAGCCAGCAAAATAGTCGATCTTTTGTGCGAGAAATTTACGGCCGAGTTATGTCACATCGTGGCGATGTTCATTGGCCGCCAAATGATAAAACATTATTCGACTTCCTTCTTTAAGGATATTTAAAAAGAAAAGTGCGCGTCCATAAGTCAACAACAATTCAAGAGCCACAGAATAATTTAATTCAGCACATTAAGGACTTTGAGTGTCAATTAAGTCTCAGAGTCATTGAATATAGTAAGCATTGGGTCCAGGGTATGCCAACGAAGCAGTCGCCAGCATTTGGCCGATTTATTATTTCACGTGTAATTTTCTAAATCCTTCTGTTTTAATAAATATTACGAGAGCTTCCTGAAAACTTTTTACTTTATTTAAAATGAACATCATGCATTATGGTTTGACAATCCTTCGTGTTGTAGACCCCTGCATTGCGACAACTTTACATGATGAGGGGGTGTAGCCTTTTAATTATCCTCCCCGGCATATATCCCTTAAAGTATTAATTTTGAATTTTATTCTTTTATCAAAATAAAACATTAAAATTAATTTAATTTGATGTTATACGGCCAACATCATCATCGTTAATTAATTACGGTTGTTCGTTTTGACAAATGTTTTGAAGTTTTATGTCCACTATCGGCCAAATGGTTTGATTGATTAACCATTAAACGAGCAATTAAATTAAAAATCATCCACAATTCGAGTCAGTGGCAAAGAAACAAAAATCCTCCCCAGAGCAATTAATCATTAACGATAATGAATGGTATTGAATTGTTTCGAAACCATCTTTTAAAGTCTGTATTTATTTCGTATATTTAAACGTTAATAAAGTAATAAATTAAAATGAAATATTATAATTAACAAGCAGGAATGAACACAACATGACTGACCAGATGCACGCCTCTGCCAAAGCCAAATCAAGGCAGTAGAGCTGACAAATTAAGGCACGCTAATTTAAAAAAAAAGTAATTATATAAAAGAAAGAATATATTATTATTAAAAATATTTCGTTAGACAATATGTCAGCCTTATGTTAAGCAGTAGCCAAGTTGTTGTAAACTAATAATTATGAAATGAAGTCATAATTAAATATAATTCCCTGTTCCCATAAGACAACTATTCGTAGATTGTGTTGAATAAACAATTAATTGAAAATGTGAACAATGTAATTTCTTAGTTATGAAAACCATTTACTCTCAACAACATGTTAACTGACTGATTACAACAATTGGAAAATTGGAAGCAAATAAAGAGGCGTTGCTACAAAAAGGAGATAAAAGGATTCGAGTACTTTTATTTTCTTTAAACAATTTATTGAAGGAATTTAAAAAATTGCCGTTGTCAGGCTCTAGAAATTATCTTACAATTTTCTGCTAAAAATATTGATTGAAAAATAATTTTCTTGTCTTGGATCAGCACTCTGGAGATGAGCTTGACAGATGAAATGAGTTTCCCTATTGAACTGAACTCTGTGAAACGGCTGATTATTTTATAAGAATATTAAAATATCTAAAACTCCAGATATTTACTGTTGGAATTGACAAAATATTATTAATAAAAGTTTTTAAAATTATAAAACAAAAACATCTGTGATTTATAAGAAAAACGCTGATACCCTACATTCAGCAGCTTTAGGATGCAGTCAATTGCTGCAAAATATGTTTATTATCAATATATTTAAACACAACTTTTATTCAAAATTATTTTGCACTAAAAGTGCTAAAACTTACAGAGTATTTGTCAGTTAAATGAAGACTTTTAAAGAATCCAGGAAGTATTTCATTGTAATAGAGTATCTTAATGGCTTTAATTTCGTTGGTTACATCAAAAAATGTTTCTATATCATATAAGAATTGAGCGCTCTTCTTTAGTTTAACAGCTGCTTATTAAAACCTGGGATCAAATTGCAAAATATAAAATGCAACAGGAAAACAAACACCACCTAACTTGTAGAGGACACAACAGTGCGATCCATTTGAGCAAGTGCTTATTAAAAAAATATTATCTTTAGGAGCTGGACTATACCAGCAGCCTTTTTGAAAAATAAAAACTTAAAAAACAATCGACAAAAAAAAGAATTCAAACGGAAGTTTTAAACTCAAAAGCTTGATGTTTACGAAACAGTTGTTTTGAAGTTGATAAGAGTTCCTGTTGATGCTGCTGCTGTTATCATCCTTTAGACTTGATGTTTCTGGCTTTCATGATGTCCTGTAGTTTTTTGATTTCATGTCTCATCTCATCTGTATGTTTTAATATCCATCAATTTTCGGCTGCTGTCAGTCTTATTTTCTTTTTTTTTTTCTTTTTTACTTTTTGATCTCTGCTGTTTGCACTTTCACTCGGCTACCGGAATCTAATTTTGCTTCACCGGTTTTTTTTTTCTTAAACTGCCTCAGGATGTTTCCATTTAATATTTTTTCTGGCTGCTTGCCGGTATATGCCGTGTTTGGCTGAAGACCAGCAAATTTAGTATCTGTTTCGAACATGCAAAAGCAATTATTTGAATTTGTTTTTTCGTTGTCGATTGCCAACGAAGGAGACTTCAAAAGAAAGAAACAAGATAATTAAGTCTTACAAATTTGTAACAGCTGTTAAGATTCATAAACAAATAGATCACCATCATTAAAATTGTTTTGCAATTTAGAAAATATTGAAAAAACTACTTCAAAATAAAGCCATTAAAGAAATAATTGAAGTGTTACTGAAACGATTATAAATATATATAAAAGACTTTATTTTACATGACATAATCCATTGCGCAAGTGCACCAGTTGCTGCAAACCGGGTCTGTAGGAAATGGGAAAATATCTGCGCATGCTCGCCCAGCCCTCTCAATTGATCGCTTTAAATTTTGTAATAACATTTTGGAAGAAAATAATCACCAGGAAATAAAAATTAAAGAGATTTGCTCGCCAATGAAATGATGGTGGCACTTGTTTATTCAATCCCTCTTTTTGACACTCGATTTCAATAACAAAATGTTTTTTATGTGTTTTTTGTTGTTGTTGTTTATATTGTAAAAAGAAATTTCTTGGCAAACCACACAACACACATGATGATGATGATGATGATGATGATGGATTTTAAATTAAACAATCCAAACATTTGGAATTTTGTCAAGATTTCTCGCCACATTTTTACAGAATATAAAAAGTACTTCCAGCACGTTTCAATGTCAGCACAATCCATCAACAATATTTGATAAGTAAATCTTTAAACGAATAAAAGTTGCAGCCACTTCAAGTCGTTACTTAAGAGTAAAGAGGGAAAATATATAAACAAACATACACACACACACATATATGTGTACATGTGTGTATGTGTGTATAACAACAAGAGGGGGTAGTCTTAGCACAAATTGAAATAAAAGAACTCATTAATACGATCACATGAGGATGATCCCTAAATTAGTGCGGTTAAATCTGGTTAAATGCACACGAGTATGGACGAGAATATGCAGCGGCTTTCGAAAACGGTGTTGTGCTGCTCTGTTATATGAGTTAAATATTAAATTCATGTTTATTCTTTTATTAATAAGACATTTACATTAATTGCCAAGCCTTTCAAACAGTCGCTTATTAATTAAAATTTTAATTGATGTAACAAAGAAAGTTCGAAATGTGTTCTTGAAAATAAAGATTTTTTTCTTAAATCACTTATTTATTATCAATTATTGTTAAATATATTTTCATTATTAATATATTTATCATATACATATATTTATCTAAACAATTAAGTGAAACTTCCATCTTTTTCGACACCTATTCAAGAGCAATTCGGAAATTTGCTATCAAAACTTCAGAGTTAAAATAATCATCTGGCACCTGCTCTTGAACTATTTATTAATATAAAAACAAGTAAAATATTTCCCATCTCTTCAATGTCGATATTCTTTTGATTCATTTTTGATTTTAAAGTCTTCCCTAATTGACATTAATAATCGCATCCAACTGCCTGCATGAATGTTCATGCATTAGTGAAGGCCAAAATAAGAAAACAATAAAAAGAGATTTATTTTCTATCGATTGTGTGACAATTTATGTGCCCGCTTAAAGGATGCAAAGCCCAAGATGTTGGGTGATACAGAAAATATGTTGTTGTCATTTTACGATAAATTTAACACCACACAAATCCATGTTGAGGTGCCAAAAGAGAGAGTCCTATTACCGGCTCAAGCACTTCATGGTATTGATTGTTTGAAGTGGTTATTTTCTTTTAGTTCACAAGGCACGAACACATAGAAGGCAGAGTACAAATACCAACATGTTTTAGTGTACGCTGCCACCGCAGTATCTTCACTGCAGGGAAGTATTGCAAGAAATATGTCTTTAATTTTTATTTGAAATAGATTTTTTATAAATTCGAAATCGAAGTTTGTGCTGTTTTCCCACTGACATGGTTTTAATAAATTCTGGTTGCAACGCTAAAACCAGCTATTAAAAGAAGCGTCCAACAAATTACGGCATTTGATATCGATCACATTTTCAATACTATTGAAATGGGAATTTCAATCGATATCGAATGTTGTAATTTGCCCCTGGGTTTAATCCTAGAAACTGATTTTGCTTATAACAATTTAAAACTGTTTTTGTATTGATTTTAAGTAGGTTTTTTTGAAATGCAACCTTGTTCATGCCTGTTTTTGTCTGTGCTAAGTTGAGTGCAGCCAAGTTATTTACTGGAAACATCTGATAATCTGCATTTTTGTGTGTTCAATAATGCGGGTTTGAAGCATTTATTCTCTCTGTGTAAGTATTTCCATAACTTTAAAATATAATTTGAAAAATGTAAAACAATTCCTTTTCAATTTCAATTTTAATACAAACAAAAATAGCTGCAGTACAGTTTGTGCATTAAGTATTAGCAAATGTTCAGAAATATAGAACAACAAACACAACAATTTCTATGAGAATTTTAATTTATTATGATTAAATTTGTTGGATAATTTGTGTGTTAAAACTATTTTTAAAATATTATTAAATCTGCAGTGTGACTGCAAAATGTCATGCTTAAGGTTTTAATGCTGAAACCAGGTTTTGACTTTCAGTGTGAAAACTCTTTTAGAACTTTTAAAGAGATGAAACCTTAAGTTTTATTTTTTATAGCTCTTTATGCTTTTAATATACTTTTAATACGAATCTAATCATCATATTCTTGTAGAGCACGCACGAAACCGAGAAGAGTTTGAAATCAAAATGTCCTGAATTTAAAAAAAAGTAGAGACAACAGTGAATCTTCTAAAGACACATGTAGAGGAAGCCCGTCCCAAATTTTCAAATAGGTGGAAGAAGTTCAAGTCGTTCTTCTAACGCAATTAAAAAATTAAACTTGACGAATTCAGAATTTAAGACAAACAGTTGGCCTCACAGCCTGTTACTGAAATTGAAAAGTAGTACCTTGCGGTTGGATTTGTTAAAAGAATACATTCTTTCAAACTTTTTCCCTTCAGTTAGCAGTCTAGTCGCATAATATGTATTTATTTAGGCATTACAATTATTTTGTTTAGGCTTACTTCCCTTTCTTATACCATGTTTCTTTACGCACGCACGATTAGAAGGACGTGGCATTGATTTTCTTAAAATGATTTATTTTTGTCGTTTTCAACATCTTTTATCACTTTGGAGGACCCGAATAAATGCACTTAATATTTATTTCAAGAGGTGTTTGGATATACACTGATAAAAAAAACAAGAAGGTTTCGCCTTACGAATACCATAAACAGTTAATAAAATTGATACTTTTCTCAAGTACTTACAAAAATATTTAGCTTAAATCCTTTTAAATGAATAACAGAAAATGCGTTATCAATTTTGAGACGTTTTCAAGCACTCGTAATTCAATACTTTAATTTTATGGTATTTATTTAAATGGTCCATGACTGTTCAACACTAAAGAAATTTTTTTGTTAACAAGACTTTGATTGTGCATAAGATAATTGTTTATGGCAGAGTGATAAAATAGTCCTGAATATATTTCTGATTTTATTTAATGCACGAAATGATAAAAGGATTCCAAAGTATTTTCTTTATTTTCCTATGTTCAATAAAATATGTGAAAGTACTCGTTTTAGGTCACTATCCTTGTTTTGGTTTTCATTCTCATTTGTTTTCTGGGTCCTTAATTAGACATACAACAACTGGCGTATGGGAAAATGTGTGTATGTATGTGTTGGCTCTCAGAAGTTTTTAATTTTATTACCTCTTGTTTGTACAGATGAACCGAACCCATATGTTTTCAGTCCCAGTAAAAACGCTGGTGTTCAGTAACAGTGAAGCATAAATTAACAGCTCTCTGTTAAGTAATACCTTGTATAAGTTATTAATCAATCTTGTTGCATGCAACAAGTTCGAAGCCAACTTCTAGAAATTTGGCTTTACAGTATTTAAACAAATTAACGGATTTTGTTTGGAATGTTAAATAGTGGAGGATATTTTAATGTGATGCTTGACTTTAATACCTGCTAAGCGTAACAGGCATTGAAGTCCTTTAATTCTCTAAGTGATTAACTGCAGGTTCGAAGGTTTTTTTTCATCAGCTTAATTGAATGTCATCTCTCATCCTGTTTGCATTTTAGAATTTTAATTAAGACAATTTTTCACGCTTGCAAAATAGGTCATGATTTGTTATCATAAACTGAAGGGGTTTTCTGCTTATAGTTGCATGACCGGAAGCTGTTTATCTTTTTAATAGGATACTAAAAGGTATCAGACTATTTTATTATGTGGCTCTTTTCTTATAGCTTTTTTATTTTCTTTAATGAAAAATTATATTAAGAATAAGGACTCAAAAACAAGGGAAAAATATACTCCGCATACCACAAAGGACACCAAAATAATCGTGACTCCTTCAGAGAGTAACAAAAAATGTTTGCCTGTTCTTCTTCTGAACTAAATATATATTTGACATCTTAAAAACAGTTCCCCAAAATATTATGCGAAGCGTTTCTAAAAATATTTATGTACCTACACACACACATACATGGCACGCACATCTGTACATAAACATATCTTCAACTACAATATTTCAAAGATAAAATTTCCCATTTACTTGCTCTTAACATTATGCGAGCCGGCATTAATTTACTTTTGTTTTATCCTCAAATAAAGCAAATTGTGCTGATTGTACTTTTAAGGACATCCATTAGTTACATTAACAGGATTGAAATGATAAGCAAACAACACATATACCGTTACTTATAACACTCTCGCTTGCTGCAAAATATAAAGTCTTTGTAACATGAGAAGATTTAACAAATGCAGCAACAACAACATTTAAATGTGTGGAAATCTTCAATGTTAAAAATGCCCTCTCTCGAACATTTTTACCATTTCCAGGGACGGCACGCACCAAAAACAATAAGAAGAGAGCAAGCAATTTACGACTGGCTCGTGCTAGGAGGGCTATTGAATGTTTACTTTCCTTACTTTGACTTGCTGTTGCTGTTGCTGTTGTTGCAATTTTGTATAACAAAAGAGAAGACCCAAACGATGGCAAAATTATATATAGAAAAGTGTGTGCTGCACGGCAGCTGGTATAATAATATTTCAGCTGTTTTCAATAACATGACGCTCAAGATGTTGCAACAACCCAGCAAACCAATCGACTTCACATTCACATGGATTATGAGATCTAGTTATTTCTAACAATCTAATAACAGTGAAGCCTGGAAACTGATAACCAAAAATACAGGAAAGAAAAATTAACTGCCTTAATAATGAAATTCTTCGATTAATGCACATTTTAACATGATTTTACTTAATGAATAATCACCATTTCCTGCTTTTATATGAAAACAGATCTTGATGTGTATATGGGACACGTATATGAGTCCAATCTCTTGTTCGCTTACAAGTTGAGTATATATATGTATGTGATTCTCCAGACTCAAATAACTTTATATAGTAGATAAAAAAATCACATTTGAATGCGTTTATTATTACTCGGACTTAAAGGATTAAATACTAAGACAAGAATTATTATCCAGGCTCAAGTTCAAACCTTAGGAGTAAAAAATTACTTTTTAATTTGTATTAAATTTAATTTTTATTGAAATTGCGATATTTAGAATATTTATTATCATCATCACACTAGCAGAACGGACTAGTTAATCAGTGAAGAGGGAAATATTGAAAATATAACGTTGATAAGATGGCGCAGACTCCTCGAGATCAGTGGTGAAACGTTCAGCTGGTACGGGGATTATAGAAAAAATATTCTAGATATTCCACTCTTAACTAAAATCGAATTTAGTACATATTAAACAATAATTTGTAAATTCATGGGTTAGAGCTTGAGCCTGCACAATAATTATTGTCCCATATATTTACGTTAAATACAACGATGTGAACTCAGTGATTTTCACACCGTTTTCAATGCTTTTCGGAAAATTCTGTAGTGGTTACTCGATCACTTTCAATATTCATTTTGGTGCTATTTTAATCGAGAAACTGTCACTAATATATTAAATAAGAGCTTTTTAAATTAGAATATATTTATTTGCTGCCACATAGAACTAGGGCAAATGACTAAAACGTTTCAATTTTCTTTTTAAATATCTTTCGATTCACAGTAATCAGGGCACCAAGTTCAACAATACGAAAAGAGGAGAACATTCAAGTCTGTAATCACCGCTCGTTTCCTAGTAAATACACAAAAGCACTAAAGACGGGAACATACTCATTTTTCTGATTTTCTTTGTAACTAGAATTATTAAATTGTTGCTAATTTTCTTATATTTCTTTCTGTTTCGATTCTTTTATTAAGATCTGAATATAACGTTCCTAATCATTAACTGGTAACCACTTTCGATTTATATATTAAATATATTTTCATGTTCTTTCTTTCCAAAAATATTTATAAGTAGAATAGTTCATATAACAAAGTACAGGGTGGCCCTAAGATGAGCACAGGGATTTGAAAATCGTTATTATAACTTTTCTTTTAGATAATAATACATGCTGATTTCTTTTCTAGAAAAAATGCTAAATTTTTTACACTTTTTTATAGAATATGGCAACATTCTGCCTTTTGAAGATTAAGAATTTATTAAAAATTAATTGAACATGATTTACAAAAAATAATTTCTGTTTTAGAACTCCTTCAAACTGAGAATTTTTCGAAAATAAGTGAAAAAATTTTACTTATTTTACAGAAAAGAAAACGCCAATAGATTTGTGCTCTATTGGGGCGGACATCCGCAAATTGTCTGTTTTAAAACTATATTTTTATACTAAAAGTGGATTTTGAATCTAATTTTTTTCTATGACAGCAGACCAATATATTTTAGTCTTATCCCACATGCAGTTGTCATGGAATGATTCTGTTATTGTGTGCTGGGAGACGGAATATGTTTATGTATGATGACTGTTTTGCTGTGCTGTTGTTTTCTTTAACTTTATGTTAAGGCCTGTCGTACTCTCTTGCATATAACAGTCGCGGTACTCACAAACACGAAGTGTTTATTAGTTGTCTGTTACGCTTGGCCACTACACAAAATTACTGTTGTCAAATTTAGTCATTTTACTAGCGCGTCTTAAAACAGTTTGGTCGTAACGGACGATCTGCCGGTTGAAATTTCTCCCTGAAGCTTTTTTGTGTAGTGCTGACAAATAGATTTACAACAATTTGTATGTTATAGTTTTATATTTCCATGATATTCTTATCAGAAAAGTGTATTTTTTCTATTCAACTCAAGGGTTATTATTATGCCAAGACAACAAAATCCCTCGTAAATAAGCCAAAGCGACATGCACTTAAAGAAAAATGTCAAGAGTTGTGTGTTCCAATTTAAAGGGTGCAACAAAAAAAGAAATTTATAAAAAAAACTCCATACAGAGAATTTATTATTTAACGGGGTTAATTAAGTCACAAATAGTTTCTAAAGAATAAATTAACTAACACACAACTATTTACAATATCAAATACAAAACAAAGTTTTACAACGTGTTTAAAAAAATTTTATAGAAAATACAATCAGTCTGGCCGATATAGTTCTTTGAAGGGCGGTGTAATTGAAAGTGTGAAAAAAGATTTTACGGAAATTAATGCTGCACGTTATTAATGGTTTATAACCAATTGAAAAGCGAATTAAAAAGTGAAGGAATTAAATCCTATTGATGTGTTAATCATAAAGAAAAATGTGTTTCATGTGATTTTTATTTGTAAATTTCTATTGGATTTGTAATTGTGTATGAAATCGAAATCAAAAGTTTATTAAACAAAAAAAGCAAAAGTTTCAAGTAGTTTTAAATTATAGCAAATTGCGAATGCAGTGAAACAGGCTGTAAAAAAAGTTCGGAAAAAAATTTTTTTGTGGAGGATCATCATAGTGTGTGTGTATGAGTGTGTATATAATATAAACCACAAGCCAAAGCATCCCAAACTGCTGCAGCAGGAAAGTGTTGCATTTTGCTTTTCACAAAAAGGATATTAAAATCATTTAAAGTTTGGAAACTTTAACTCTTAAAAAGGTAACATTTAAGTTTGTTTTGAAACTTCTGTGGTTAAATCAAATAGTTTTGGAGTTTTTATTTTTATAAAAACTATTTTTCGATAGAGGAAAACGAAAATTGGTTATGTGAAGGGTAATTTTTTTTTTGTTTTTTTTTTTGTTACCAAAGTTTTGAAAATTATAAACTTTACAAAAGAACTACCAACGATATTTTAATGAAAAATAAATTACACTTAAAAGTATATATTCCCATATCAAAATTTTATATCCAGTCGCGTCAGTATAAGTTTTTTGAGTTTTGCAAACTGATGACCGACTTCAAGAACAAAATAATAATAATCATAATAATAATAATAATAATAATAATAATAATAATAATAATAATAATAATAATAATAATAATAATAATAATAAATAAATATATTAAAAAATAGAAAAAATAATAATTATAATAATAGATAAATTTAAAAAAATTATAATAAAATATAAAATTGATCAAAGTTTTAATATGATTTCATATGAGACAGTAAATAATTATATTAACTGCCGGTTTTTGCAACTAAAATAAACTGTCTTCTTCTCGCTGTCATCAGAATCCTTATTTTCGTAAAAATATATTTGAAATAAACAGAAAGAATTTTTTCTTGAAAAAAAAAACCAATTTGAATTTTTTATTGTTGACGAAAATCTTTATTTTATTTAAAAAGCAGCAGTAGGTCAGGTCTTAGACAGGACAGTTGTCCTTGAAGCAAGTCTGAGATTTTAAAAGAGAGAGAGAGAGAGAGAGAGAGAGATAGTGAGAGCAGACGAAAAAGAAGAGGAGTACAGACTTTCTTGTACCGAAAAAGTTACCTCAATTCTCCCTTGTTATTTCATTCTCAATATGGTGCATACGAACTGTTTTAAAACAGAATTGAGCACAATTGCTTCAAGAAAAACTGCCCTGTCTAAGACATGACTAAGAGCCGAAATCAAGTACGAAGCCATCGTTAAAATCTGGAGCTCTGAAATAACGATTGAAAACTTCGTTAATAATATTTTTGTAAACTTACGGCAAAATTAAACTATTATTTTCAAAACACATAAAATAATAGGTCTGTTCATTATTGAAATCACCGATTCCTTGCCGAGTTCACTACTTTGCACAAAGAAGAAAACTTGTTGAAATGGATAAACTTACGTATGAGTAAAAGTTGAAGTAAACAAAATTGATATTTCAAACCGAATATGCTAAACTCCAAATAAACACAAGTAAAACTCGCAGGTGATAAAATATATTTTTGTTTTTGTTTTCCTCAAATTTTTTTATGATCAATTAATTCTTTAATATTAATTAAATAAGTGGGCGAGTTGTTAGGAAGATATAACAGTTTAACTCACGTTCATTTTGATGGTCGCTTCATGCTTACCTGAAAGAAAATAAAAGAAGAAGAGAAACATTAAAAAAAAACTTTTATTATAATTTTATTATGTGAGAGAATTAGAGCATAAACATATTAAGGTTTAATTAGATTTTATGCGATTGGCCATGAGAGTTTTATAAATAAATTTAATTTAAATAAATAAAAGACATTAAAATCATGTTTCTAAATTTCTAAGTGGAACAAAAACAAAATAATAATAAAAATACCCATCAGTACTGATGATGAAAGTGCAGCGGCTTGCGAAAACCGCTGTTCTGCTTTAGTGTTTAAGTTTAATGTTTAAAATTCATTATTATTATTTTCCTTAAGCTTTGAAATATTTGTTATGTCCTTGTGAATTGAAAGGACTTTTCGAAAAATTATCAAAATTTAAAAAATTTATTTCTTTTTAAAATTAATTAATATTAGGAAAAAGTTTTATAAGGTTTTAGTCAGGATACGAAACATATTCTAAGGAACAAGGGAAAATCAACATCGATTTAATTTAGCAACCTGCGATGCACAGTGGTTTAAATGAACAAAATTGTGTATATCGAACTTCTGAAGTCCTTGAAGATTTTCCACTTGCAAATTAAAATTTTTAATATTTTGCATAAAGGTTTTTTTATTATAACTTTTTTACCAAACCACTCACATTTAATAGACTTTTTTCCAATTTTTACATATTTTTGGGAAAATATTCTGAGAAATGTTGGGTAAAGGTTCCCTGATTGTCTGCATTAGCGCCAGTGAAATGCTCACAACAACCAGTTCAAGCCCCTTAATTGACCACTTTGAATTTTCTTAATAACATTTTGGGAAAACAAATTCTGCACATAATTAAAATTGAAGAGTTTTAATAGATTTTTTTTCTCGCAAATTCAAAATGAGCTCTGCAGCTGTTAAGTCGTAGGAAAGAGTTTTTGCTGAAAACTTAAAAATTTACTACAATCCCATCATCAGGACTCAAGTGACTTTTGGAGTATCCCCGCTTATAATGTATGGGTTTTTTAAAATTGTTATTAAGTTTCTATTCCTGCAAAATTCGAACTGATATCAAAACAAATTAATCCCTGTTTTAATTGTTTTCTTCAAGAGCCATTTTTTTAATTGCTTTTTCCACTCAAACTTTTTTGGTTAGATTTAGAAAATATAGTTTTAAAAATAACCACATGAAAGCTAGTTTTGCTACTAAAACTATTTTCTAAGAGATATAAAATAAAAAGAATTTATCCAATTTTTCCAATGGCACAAACAATTTTTGTTGTAGGTGGATGTTCAGCAGCACAATTAATTGAATCTACAGTTTTACTAATTGAAAGCTTTTGATTTGTTTGAGAGTTTGAAGTTTTTAGTTTCAAATAACGCAAAATGTCAGTCGTTGGGTAAAGGAAAATGTGTTTAAATGAATTGCACTGCCACAGATATTTTAATGGAATTTAATTAATCAGAATCTGTGAAAGAACTGTGGCCAGCAAAAACAATTTGATTTGTCAGTTAAAATTGTTTGTCCTGTTCTTAATTGCATTTGAAACAGATTTGAACAGATTTGAATACCAATGGAATATATTTCGTTTTTCTAACAAAAAGTTTCCAATCTAAATGGATAAATAATTTTTTGGAAATTTAATTAAATTATTTGAATTAATACAACAGTTAAAAATTGATGGCATTAAGTGCACGTGTTTTTTTTTCACGACATTAAAGTCAGTGTGTAAATCGATTAGCACAGAAATTTATTTCACTTCGCACTTGTCACAACATAAGAATCGTTGAGTCTTTAAGGCCACTGAAATATGGATAAATAAATTTTATAAAATTTATTCTTGTTTTCTATAAAACTCCATCAACAAATTTTCTTATTTTCTTTCCGGTAGCTTTCGCTTTATTTAATTACCGAAATGAATGAATGAATGAGTGGAACTGGAGCTGACAGCTTTTATTTGATTATTTTATTATTATTGTAACGCATAGTGGGTTGCCGTTGTTGTTGTTATTGTTCCATGTACATTTTTCATTCCCCTTATTTACCGTCAGCTGCCTGAATCCAATTAAGAGGTAGAAGTAACAAAAATTGTTGCCTTTGAGACAACATCCATTCGAGCACTAGCAGATCAATAATAAAATATTCTCAATTTGTTTTAAACACTTCAAATACAAAAACTTACAAATCAACGACATGGACAGGCAGGCAGATAGACAACCAAATAGAGAAAAAAAACCATTTAACACTTGAACAATCAACTCGTCACACCCGCTTGCATTTCAGTTTACACTCAAAGATAAAAACTGAAAAGAAATGAAAAAGCGTAGGAGGATCACATTTGAAGAGACAGACCGACTGACAGACAAACAGACAGATACATGAGTTTACGCTTGCATGCCATTAATTCATTTCAATCTTTTTCGATTTCTATTAAAGCGCATTTGCCATAAATACTGCCGCAGGTGTTGAGAGGGCAACACTTTTGCTGCACTTATTTGAGGTGAACGAAAAGTGCTGCATATTTTTCTTCTGTTATTCTTCTTCTCTGTTTTATGGTTTTTGTTGACGACAGTGGAGCTGGCAAAGCAGAGTGTTAATGATGATGATGATGATGACTGTTCGCATGATTCATATATGCGTTTTATGCAAAGCTGGGAACTTGTTCCCAATTAAAATCAAGGCCAAACACACACAATTTGTATCAGTTGTTTTCTTAATATTGTCTACAGTAATTAAGAAAAATAATCGTTCTTAATCACGCGAATATAATTAACGTAACAGTCTGTCTAGAAATATTTAATTACTTAATTATTCTACTTTCTTTTAATATTAAAAAACAACAACGAGAAAAGTATTTCAGGAAATGAAGAATTCAGTCGCAGGATACATAGAAATTGTTGCAACTATTGAAACATAACGAATCGAAAACTAAAATGAAAATTGTTTTTTATTCACAAAAACATATTAAAAAAAACACAAGAGATATTTAACATCAGTTATAACTATCCAACTTATATAGCAGAGTAGAACAGCTGTTTTCGAAAGCCGCTACACTGTCATCATCAGCAATCAAGCGTTTATTTATTTGTTAACTTTTGTTAGGCAGAATTTCTTATTATATATCCTTTGATTTTCCAGCCGATTTGCTCTTATTTTATAGTTTTTTCATCAAAGATTTTGCAGGGACAAACTCTTTTCCCAATTGTCAATACATTTTTTTTAATTTATAAAATGTTTTTTGTAAATTCTGTCACGATTTCTAATTTAAAAAAAATCTCTGTAATAGAGACACTAACGAAACAGTTTGGTTGTTTCCAAACTCTTATTTTGCTGTAACTTCCGAACGATAATGGGCCACTGTGCACAATTTATACAAAAAGTTGCAGCATGGAAAAATATTTAAATAAACCAGTAACCATCATATTTTGTAACAAAATAATGAGTTTAAATTTTTCTAACTATTTATTTATGAATAAGGGGACGAATAAATAAAAAAAAGTTGTAAAAACTGTAAAACATTTAAAAGAATTTTAATTCTTGTAAAGAAATTTTGATAAGTAAAAATGTCAAAAACATAAGATAAAATATTAAATATTAAAAATATAAACAACAATGAACTGTGACTACTTTTAAGAATTTATAAAAATAACTTGGAAACATTTTTGCAAAAAACTTTCCAAACAAAAATTTTAAATTTTTTGTTAAACTCAAAATGAAATTGGAACGAATAAAAAGTTCGTTAAAATGTTGGCAATAACTTTCACCGTATTAAGTTTCAAAAATTATTTAGATACAATTTGTTTGTATGTAACTATTATAACGCTTACAAACACACTTACACATGCATAAAATACAGACTTTATTTTCAAATAGAATTTTTTTTTAAATTTATTTTATATATTTTTTTTTTGGTTTGAAATCCTGCGTCTGTACTTTCAATGGAAGGTTCTATAGTTATTTATAGTTCTCTCGTTTACTAAGACACAGAAATAACCACCCAAAAGTATGTTCACACTGGACAAATATTTGCCAAGAAAAAAAAAACGTGACCACTATATGCCAATGATAGGCATTTAATTTGGATAAGCAGTAACCAAAGTTAGAGAATGGAATGTTGTTGGAAGTTGTTTGACTCAATAAAATTTTATCAGACTTAAAAGTATTTTGTTAGTATGTAGTGGTTACGTTTTTTGGGCTAAATATTTGACAAAAGTGAGCGTATCTCAAGAAAGGAATTTGTTTAACCAACGTTTAATTTTTTTTTTTCAATTTGTGTTGCAGAATTCTTAATGGCCTTAAGGTCTTGGCTAGAATTTGATGGGCAAATGAGTTTTGAGGAAATGCAAGAGAACATCGTTTTATTGAAAAAAAACAAGATATTGATGGTGCTGATATTCCAATAAAAAACAAAACTTCCTCACAAAATTATAAATGAACGAAATATAAAAAGGAAATTTTTAATAAAAAGTGAGAAGAACATGACAGCCAACAAAAGAAATTTTTCTCTTCAAGTGAACTGTTGTTCAAGATAAATCAAATTAACCGCGAGCAAAAATCTTTTATAAAAAAAGAAAACAACAACAAAAGCAACAAATCAAGACGCGAAGGAATGTAAACCTGAAATTGTTGCTGATAATTTTGTTGTTTTACATTTTGGAAAAAAGTTTAAAACGCTTTTAACCATTTACGGGTGGCATGTTGGCCATTGTTTTACTTTTTCCCACTTTTTTCGGTTGTAGTTCTGTTAAACTGACAGATTGATGTACGTTTTCGTGTTGCATTTAAGTGCCTGGAGTCTTGGCCTTAATAGTTTGTTTACGAAATTTGTTTTCACGTTTTTATTTTTATTATTATTTTTTTTTTTATGGGATGTTCACTGTGGAAGATGTGTGTTGCCGTTGTGGTTATTGTAAATAAATTGTGGGAACTTCTTCTATTTTTAAATAACAATAATTTTATTTTTAAATTATGGGATATATAAAATATATATTCAATTATGTGCGTGAGTCCATGCCAAATCTATACGGAGTTAGACACGATCCCTTTCGATTTATGAGAAATTTGGTCAAATATCTCAAAAATCCTCGGAAAAAATATTTATTTTAAATTGATTGTTTAGAGTTACGAGTTATGAATATCCAATTTTTAACTTCCCGCTAGTAAAATTTAAAATGTTAAGAAATCGGAAAGTTATTCGTCTTATACCATTTTGCAAAGATCCAGTTCTTAGCAGACCTCTACGTTTCGAGGTCCTTGAAAGCTTCCCTGACTGATTCGGAGAGCCCGTCACTAAGTCGTGAGTGTAAGTGAATGACCTGCTTTTTTGAACTGCTGAACCGAATCAAGCCAATTTACTGAACACTGTCGCACAGTGTGCTGTTTAATGAAAGAAATAAAAGCGATGCTAAAAGTAGAACTTCTGGAACACACACAAGATTTTCCTGAATAATAAAATAATTGTGAAAGAGAACTTGCATTTTCAAAACTGCATCTTTTGAAGTCTGCACTTAATGCCCGGGTTTACAAAAGGATTTAAGCAGTTCGATAATTTTCGTGGAGGTACAAATATTGCAACAGTCTTAAAAGCAGTTCGAGCAGCGCTGTCTACAGTAAATTAACTTTTTTGTTAATATTTTTACTTTCAAGAAATTCAATATATTTAAAAATTAATTTTTTATTACAATAAGCCAGTGTGTGAGCTGCCTAAAATGTTTAAGAACCGCTGGACAATTCTATTAATATTTTCCTTATGTTTTCAAATAAATATTGAGTTTTCTTTGTATTCTACAATCTCAGGCAATTTCACCAAATCCTAAGACAATAAATATTCTGTTGCAGAAATTTTTTTTTATTATTATTTATGTTGATTTCTTCTATAGAAAATAATGCAACATTTTTTACACTTTTTGATAAAAAATCACAACATTCTAACATTTGAAAATAAAGAATTTACTAGAAATTAGTTCAACATTCTTAATGCAAAATAATTTTAATTTAAACATCCTTCAAACGGCCACAAATTAAAAACAAAAGTGAAAAAAGTGTTACACTTTTTCCAGAAAAGAAAACGCCTTAAAACAAATACTTCCGTTAAGCCGTAAGTTAATAATAATAATAATAACACTCATACACAAATAAAAATTAATTGGTTACAATAAACAAAATATACGAGCGTAGTGTTAATTAACTCATGGGAAATTCTCAAAACCATTTAATTTCAGAAGGAATGATAAAACAAACACAAGAAAAAGGAAACATCAGATTAAATAAAATGTTAATTAAAAGAAAAATAAACAGGCAATTAAATGAAGTTTTAAGTAATTAATTCAGCTTTAAGAGTCTTGTGTCACGCCACAAGGAATTGCTACCGAAAAATACGACATAAAATGAAAGGGAATTAACAAAAAGGCAGCAGATAAATCCTGGACAATCAAAACTCTACAACTTCTCAAGGAGTCTCATTAAGAAACTGTTAGATTAATAAATTACCCTTCATACGTTTTATAACCTCCGGTAACTGCATTTATCATGCAAATTTCACCACGATTTATTTATCGAATCCAATCAAGAAGAACTGAACAGGAGAACAACAGAATTTATTACCAAAGAAAATAATAATAAAAATCAATTCCCACTAAATCACTCAACGCAGATAATCTTATATGATTTATGGCAAACAGCCAGTGAGCAGAATTCTTAACGAGCAACAGCAGCACAGTAGCTGTGAAATAAGAGTTAAAATGGGAGCTCAGCTACCAGCCAGCCAGTCGAGTTAAGAAGCCGTTTAGGAAACAAATAGGAAGAAGAGTTTTAAGATCACAAATTAAAGCGTAACAGAAAACAATAATAAATTTTGGCATTTATTTATTTAAATACTTTAACAAACACTCGTTTTAAAGCGACTTGAAATTTTTTTTTGTTCTGCAGAGAAAATAAGAATAAGGAAACACTAGAAGGCATGAAATTTCATGTTAATAAAAGTAAAGCCTGGCATCTTAACAACCGCTTAGTAATAGAATAGTAGCAAACGCCTGATATCTTGTAAAGCATTCAATTAAACCGGAATTAGTGATAATTATAAGTTAATATAAGAAAAAAGATTATTAAAAGGTACTCATTCAGTAGATTAAATGCTGATTAAATTGCTGTTGGGCTGAGTTTTTTCTTTAATAACAGCGCCCACTGTGTTTGAAAGATCCTGAAATTTCGAAGGATGTATTTTCCTTCCTTTTTAAGATATAACTTTTTTCATTCAAAACTTTTAATAAAATAATGTGTTTTATTAAAAATTTTAAAAGACAAAAATTATAAAAAAACGAACATCCTTTTAAAGTTTCAGTGTCCTTAAACAACATTTAGCGCTGTTATTAAAAATAATCTTCAGGCCAAAAATCTTATGCATTCTTTGATTCATTCCACATCCTTACACACACACAAACACACACACACACATACTCACATACACACACATACTCACATACACACATACACACTCATACTCACATACATGCATGCAAACATAGTGGCACCATCTCAAAATTAGTCTGGAATGTTTTCTGGTGACTCCAAACGTGGAAATTTAATGGGAACTAGACATTTTCAAAACGAGAAAACAGCTATAAAATTCTCTAAACTGCTCATTTTTAAAAGAAATGTGTAAATATGTTACATAACTTCCAGAAAATAAAAGCAATAACAGTAATTTAATAAAGTTTACAAAATAAACGTAACCACTATATTTTGCTAAACTTTTACTTTATAAATACACGCCAAAAGCCAATACTGATTTGTATGAAACTTTTTGAATTCATATATTCATAAAATTGAAATATTAAACTAAAAATTATTAGTTACGCAGCTTAAAAGTATGGTCACATTTGGCAAATATTTGCCCATAAAATCGTAACCACTAAATAACAACGAAAAACATACTAATTCAGACAAGAACTTATCGCGTTAAATAGTTCCGACTGACTGAAACTATTTATCTTATAACAAAACAGAACCTTCTTTTTTATTGCACAACAATTTCTTGAGCTTTTAAACCACCCTCGTTAATCTAAATACTGCCCGGTTATTGCTGGCAATTTATATTTTATTTACAATTTCAATTGCATTCAACTTCAAGTGATAAATTGTTATTTGCAACAAAAGAAACCAAAATAATAAAAAAAGCAAATCATTTAATTAATTTGCGTCAAATTAATTCACAGATAAAATTAATAAATGGAAAATTGTAGAAGTTTTCTTATTGAATACTTGCTGCTTTTATTGCTGCAACTCACAATATAATTCAATTATTTTGCAGAAATATTTGCCAATTGATTGCCGATAGTTTTTAGGAATTTTTATTTTTATTGTTTCTTTTTTTCAATTAATGGCATGATTTTGTAAGCAAATATTTTGCAATTGACTTGGGGCAATTGAAGGCAAATATGAAGGCAACAATAAGAAAAGTATTAATTGCTAAAGGAGAGAAAAAAATGTGTTATTTTTCATCTTTTTATCTTGTTGTGAATTGGAGTCTGGACAACTGAGAAATATTAATAATAATACGGATATAAAAGTGCAAGAGATCTTGTAAGATTCCCATAAAAATTTAGGAGTGGCGCCAGTCCTAAAGTTGCATTAAATATTATAACAGTTTTTTGTTTTCCGAGCTTTAACCCTGGATGACTACAGTTCGTCTAATCGACAAAGCTCAGTTAATTTTTATCATACAACTTTTATTTTGCTCAAATTCGTATTGAATTTTAAGAGAGAAAAAAAGTTTTAATATTATATATTTTTTTATTATTTTTTAATAACATATTTAACTAAAAATATTTTCCTTTAGTTTTAGCTTTCAAAGAATGTTAGTCTATTTAACGAAAGGAACTTTGAGGTAAAAAAATTAAGAGTTACCATCCAGGGTTAATCACAAGTAGTTTCCGTAAAAGGTCTTATAAGGCAAACTCCTTTTCTTTAGTAATTAAATCTGTCCTCTTCTTTGAAGAGTGCCATTTTTCTTTATAGTGGTTTCTTAATGAAATTTAAAACCTATTTTTAGCATTAAGACCACAAACATGTGCTTTTGCTTTCACGCTGCTGACATAATTAATTCAGGTTTTAACATGCACTTTGTCCCATAAATTTAATCACAATAAATCAAGTCCCTCATTGAATTTAGTGTATTTGTTGTTGAATTTTTCTCCACATTTGATAATACTTAATGCACAAACTGTACTGCAGCTGTTTACTATATAAATAGACTTTTGAATATTAAACTTTTTTTTAAGAATATTAAAAGATTAAAAGGTTTAAACCGAGCGAATAAGTGCTTTGGAAATCCTGTTGTTTCATATAAAATCATACAAATTCCGAAAGCAAACATGCAGACGTGGTGGACTTTTCTCTGCACTCCTCAAACATTATCACATGTTTTCTATATATAACTTGGCAGCACTTAATTTAGCACAGATTAAAACAGACAAAAACAAAATTGAGTTGCATAAAACCTACTTAAATTTAATTTTAAAATGCCTGTAAATTGGTTTTAACCAAATCATTTTGTATGATTAAACCAGGTTTAAACTATGGGTTTTAACGTTTAAACCACAACTTAGTAAAACCATGTCAGAGTGACAGCACGATTACTTTTGATGTTGTATTGTGTGGCTCTAGTTTTTGGTCACTGTGACGATGGATTATTTGCATCTTATATTTCTATTAATTTTTTTTTATATGAGAACTTTAAAAACAATTAATTGCTGATCTAAAGTTGAATGCTATTATCTTGAAAAGATTTTATATAATTTTTTCCTGCATTTCTTATTTACACCAGCACAAATTTGCTTTTGTAGTCATGGAAATTAGTTTGTAATAATTGTGTTAAAAATGACGAACTCTTCTTGAAATAGACATAAAACATGTTTCAGTTTGTTGTTCAAATTTTTCTACAAAAACAAAAAAAAAAATGCTGAAAAAGAAATCACATGATATTATAAATAAACCAACAAAATCCCTGATTGAAAAGTAGGTTGATGTGGCGCCAGCGCTTCATATAACGCCACTTGTTGCTCTGCACTCGTGTAAACACAAAAAGTAAACACATTCTCGTAGCCAAAATCGTAAAACTCACAGATATTCACATAAAACTCACAGATATTCACATGGATATTAGTTGGCTGATTGTGTAAAAGTACTTGAGGCACGGCTGATTCTCATCAGGGAGCAGCATAAAACTATTTGCTTGAATTTGATATATTTGGAAAGAAAACATTGAGGACTGTTTAAATGGAACAAACAACTCCTCCTTCTCTCTTTATCAATTCCGAAATTTTTTAAGAAACTCATTGAAATGCGTAACAGTTTTAGACCAGAATTCCTTTAATTGTTTTTTGACTGGAATCATATTTACGCATATTTTTTTTCGAGAAATAAAACATTTTTCTTTCAATCAATCAATCTCAACTTTGTTATTTATGGGTTAAATTACTAAATATTTTTATAGTTCTGAACAAACATCTAACAAACATTCCACAGAACTTTTAAAGTGACCATCACACAAGATGAGAATTGCTGACCGTGTTTTTCAATCGTTTCAATAAATTGTGCTTGTGAAATATCGCATATCAATTGCCCGTCAATCATTATTGAGAAATATCAATTGAGAATATATTAAAAAATTAAAATTTAACAAAATTGTTTTATATTAAAAGCATTCTTGGAATTGATTTGTGCGTCACAAATTGGTTTGATGGAAAACAAGATTCAGTTGAGGAAATTGTTTTAGCTGGAATGCAGGCGCACATCCCACCACTAGAACAAAATGCCACACTCTTGAGCAGTGTTTTTTTCAAAAAAATTCTTATATTTTTTTGTAGTGAAAAATTGAGAAAATATTTCCAAGAGATTAAAATAATAGTAAAAGAAGCGCAACCACTAAATTACTGCTACTGAAAAATATTGAAATTCTAATACGTTTTTGTTCAGTTAAACAATTGCAATTAATAATAAAATTAATTAATAAAACTGTTTATAAATTCTGCATTTTTCAAATATTATCAGATGTTTTCAATCCATAACTTGGCAGCACTGGAATTAGCACAAACATAAACAGGCAAAAACCAAATTTGAGTTGCATAAAACCTACTTAAAATTAATTTAAAAATGGCTTAAAGTTGGTTTTAACAAAATCTTTTTGTGTGGTTAAACCAGGCTTAAACTATGGGTTTTAACATTTAAACCAGAATTGATTAAAACCATTTCAAATTGAAAACACTAGAAGACAACGTCCCACAGTGCACTTAATAAATTTGTTATTTTTACAAAAAACTATTTGAAAGTCCAACGGCTTCTGTTGTAAAATAAAATCCAACAACGCTTTTCCCACCACTAAAACCCTCTTGGTAAATACTTTAAGGTGCTCTAAATAAATTTAGTGAATTAAAAACTTAAAATAAACTTTGAAAAGAAAAACAAAAATATATTAAAAAATTACTTGCAACTCCCCTTTTTCAAAAACAACTTGCGAGTAAGTAAAACAGAAAAATAACACAAAAACAAAATTTGTTTTTTTTATAACTCATGAACTTTTTGGTTGACCCTTCAGCTGTTGGTTACTGGCCAACTGCATGTGTATTGGTAAAAGTGCTAGTGACAGCATTTACTTTGTCGTCGTCTAACTTTATCACTCTTCAAATGCATGTTAGTGAAATACGACTTTAATACGAGTACATAAACGGGAGTACAATTCTTTTTATATACCCACAACATGCATGTGAGTGTGTGCATCCGTAGTGGTAAGTGATAGTGTCTGTGATAATACATGCACTTTATGTGCTAATTTTGTCGTTATTCTCGTTGTTGTACGGTTTCCCTTCACATTTACGAAAGAGGTCAGCTATTGAATGACCAAAACGATATTTTATTATTTTTTATTTGTTTTTCTCATTTAAAGTGAACATTTTAGCTCATTATGAAGACGACTACTGAGCAAATGAAACTTATAAAAGGGCTGCGACATGGAAAAACAAGCAAATAAGTACTTCTTAAACTAAATGGTTTAAATTAAAAACAAAAGAAAAATACATAAAATAGTACCGGGCTTATATGTGTATGGTATCGTGTTTTATGAAGGCTTTTTTATATATACGAAGTGTGTTCTGAAAACAAGAAGAACTCTGAAATCGCACGGGATAATTACATTCAATTAGTGTTCGTTTTTTTCTGTTCGTACAATGATCTTGGTGATGACTTCCCGATTTCAGCCTTTTAAAATGTTTCGTTTGTTTTTAAGAGTTGCAATTATTTTTCAGATATAAAGTCACCCTAAAGATGGGATCTCATAATTGTTTCAATGCTGCAATTATTGGTGGATCTTATATGACAATCGAGTAATTGCACAATTTATTGCTGCATATAACAATTAAGACAAATATTGTGTTTATTTGCTATATTAAAATGCAACTCTGTTGCGACAATCGTAAGGACTATATATATTATATTATATAATTATATTATGTATAAATATAAATATAATTATGTATTATATAAGTAACAATAAGCAAATAATGGGTGTTTTTTATAAAGTGATAGAAGTTTAAATCATAACGAAACAAGGAAATATATTTTAAATATTAATGAAACGGATTTTATTTGAAAGAAAATTTAATGAAATTAATATTTAAATATGATTTCTGTCATGTGGCCTTGACGGCTGGCGCAAAGAAGACGCCACCGGTGGTCATATTTCGCCGAGGACTCTTTGAATGTTGTTCAGTTATTTGCGACTTATCGACTGAGACATCTTGACTTAACAGGACCCCAAAGAAAATAATTAAATCACGCGATCTTTGTGGCCAATTAATTGGGCAATTACATGAAATTATTTTTCTAACAAAACCTTCTTTGAGTAAATCAACTGCAGCGCCCACTGTATCAGCAAAAGATTAAAGTATCTTCAAATAGTTTTCTTAATCGAAGCATAAAATATTTATTATTTAAAGTGTTTTTCAGTATTTCTTTCCAATTAAATCAGGCATTAATACGGATCTATAATTAGCAGGTTAATTATTTGTAATTTCTGTTTAATTTATAAGATTCATTTATATTTACAAATAATTCAATTTGCTTTTCTTAATAATTAATCAACTTGTCATTGTTATGCTTCCTTAGAACAATTTATCTTCTACTTTCATGTGCCACTTGCTGGCATTTGTGGAAGGTGTCCCACAGGCAAAATAAATTATAATTTGAAATTTAATTTATTTAAGCAAATGATTTATATTGTTGGGATAATTAAGCGCCGCCAATCATGCATGACAATACACTTGAGTTGCTTGTTAAGATGTTATTGTTGCTGTTGTAAATATTAAAATGACAAATAATTCTATTTAAATTACACAACGGATACAGTTTTCATTAAAATTGAATAGGGAGAAGTATTTACTTGAATTTAGAAATATTGGCCCAATGCATTTATCTCTTTATTGTTGTGACTACAAGAAGAATTTAATTGAAAATTGAAATGCTAAATTCATTATTATCATAATTAATAATGTTATAATTAATAATTATTGTATATTAATTTCCGTTCTTACAGATGCTTGAAATTTGACGCCACATCAAAAACAACATTTAAAATTTAAGCCGAAAACTAAAAAAATAATCAAAACTAAATAAACACCGCAGGAGTCCTTTCAAAATGTCCAACTGTTGGGAAGTCTTTCTGTTAACTTTTATGCTTTTGCAAGGTGAGTAATTTTTTAAAAACTATTAATTAGAGAAATATGTTTTGGAAAACAATTTAAAAAATAATATTCGGCTGCTTAGTTTAACGGGTTTTTGTTAGCAAAAAGCAACATTTATTATAATTATTTCTATTTGCACAAATTTTTTACACAAACTGTACCTCGATGTTAAAGTTTCTCGTATCGAAAAAAATCTTGGTCATTCTGTAAAACACAGGGCGAGTCGAGATACATATTTTTTATACATTTTTTATACTTTTATAGGATTTTCATAATAACCAACGTCTTATTCTATTGATCACCCTACAATTAATTAAATTCTCATATCAGTTACAGAAACCCGGCACTGAAATCGTTTTTATAATGTCTTACGACCTATACAGGGTGTCTCAGAGAGAAAATACTTCTTGACATTCAAATAACATGACGTATTTATTTTTAAGTTGCATTATAAAGAAGATCTACCCTGATTAAGTTTGTAATAAAATATCCTCAAAATGGTCCCCTCGACTTTAATAACCGGCCAGAGATTTTTCGTGACTTTTTAATAGAGACGAGGCTGTATCGTACCGACGAGTTATTGGATCTTGGATTTTGGCTCAGAAATCGTATTGAGATTTTCTGAGCACCGTAATTCAACAGTTTTGTGTATCGGAGAAGATGATCTTTTTCAAAAAACTTGGAGGAAAGTGAACAAATTGCCGGTGCTTTCTAGAGTCTGCTGGTTCCCTATGTGAAGCGCTCTATTTTCAGCAATCGGAAAAAGCAAGTGCCCTCTTAAAAATTTATTAAAATCGGGCCGATTCTAAGAAATACGTTAATTGAAGCCCCGTGTGGTTTTAAAAGCACATGAACGATCTTCTGGCGTTTTGTAAATCACACACTTTTTGCATTTTAAGATTTTAAATTTTAATTCTGTCTGGCCCACGATGTTACTCGATATCGTGGGCCAGATTTTTGTCCATAAAATGCACCAAAAAAAAAAAGAAATCTTTGGCAGTGGGACAGGCCGAGAACAATTAACACCAACATGCAGGTCAGAAAAATCCGTTATCATATTCATGAATAAGCGCGGAGTGGAACTTCGTAGCCAAACAGCAGTCATGAGATCATCTACTTTTTATGACCTGGCAAACACAAACTTAATGACGGCGTGCGGGAAACTTAAAAAGCCTTGAACTTAACACACAACCTTCGTATGTCATCCATTTCTTACAACTTCCTCAACGATATAATAATTTATGCAAAAATAATGTTGTCCAGGGTGAAATATTTATTTATCTGTTCATATTTTGCTTTTATTTTTATTATTATTTTTATTTTTCGCTTCTTTTCCAAATACCGGTAGTCGTTTGCATTTCGCCATCGTTGCATTTGAAATTGTTTATTTATTGAGCCAAACCAGCAGCACATGCAGTTGGAGAATATCGTGCCCAACAGCATGTTTATGTCCAGCATTTAAACCGCCATCAGACTGCAGCGGTTGTACGATGGATGGCCTGCGTTCTGGACTGGATGCCGTGCGCTTGTGTCTTTCATTGCGAAAATAAATCATCGTGCGTAATCTAATCACGATTATTTTTTATTAAATCATTTCTGTTAGTTTAGGAATATAAATTATCTTGTGTTTTGATAGGGGAAAAGCATTTCGCATGTTTATCTCTTTTACATTTTCATCAAACAAAATCGATTATTTTTCAAATTTATTAGAGGCAACCGACACTGTGCGGTTTGGCTTGCAAACACCAGCTAATATTTCTTTCATTTTGCGGCTTTTTTCCGACTTTTTCACAATTCTATTTGTTTAGCGGTAAAATTATTCTTGTTTCTCAGTTTCCATTTGATTATTTGCTTGCTCGTTTGTTTGTTTGTTCGTTTGTTTGTTTTGTTTGTTCGTTGATTTGCCAGTGTTTTTGGCCGTGGCAATTGCAGTCATAACATGGTGATTTTATTTGTTTAAGGCTGGTTTAGCTGCAATACTCGGGTGTATATTAATTGTTTCTAAAACAATAAACATTTTAGCACAAACGGAATTGAAATAATAAATTCATTCGCTTGTTAGTTTTATTATCTGGATTTTTTTCTCTCTGTGAATACTTTAGCAATTTAATTCAACATGCTGCTAGAAATAATTGGAAATCCCATTTGAATGCAACGGGGGAAAATTATTGCTGAAAATATATGAAATCCAGGAATGTATATGCCATATAAGAAAATACTGGGTTGTGACATGATTGCGACAACAATATTTGGGTATTGTGAACCATAATTTGCTTGGGAAAAAGCAAAATATCCCTTTTTAATATTTTTAATTGAAATGCCATCGAGTCAGGTTTATCAAAGAAATTATTTCAGAAGAATTTTAAACAGGAATATGTGCTCCTTCTAAGCGATTCCTGCACTTTTAATTACACTTAATTAATCTTCAAGGAAACGCAATTTCCAATTAATATTTACCAGTTCATTAGATTCTGGGGCAGCTATAAATTTGATTTGAAAAAACTGTGCTTTTCTTATTCCCTTTTGTAAGTTCCAGAGATGGATATTCCAAATATTTGTAAAGGATAAGGGATTCCAACAAGAACTTTCGGACGTTGACACTTATCAGTCAAATTAGTCATTCTATTATTCCTATTAAAGATTGAAGTGACTATTAGCTTTTGCATTTCTGTCGTTTGAAAATACGACAGTATAACGATACAACATATTCTCAAGCGCATATAAAAAATACATAATTTTTCTTTAAACCATAAATGATATGAGACTACATTTTTTGACGAGTCAAAAATGTTAAAATTATTTTCCATAATTTCTTTCTGCTTCGTAATTGATTTAAACTTCTTAACACTGGATGGTTACTGTTTATCTTATAACTCCTTTATGTTTCCTCAAACTCATATTGAGTTTTGAAAGAGAAAAAAAGTTTTTGTATTATATTTGATTATTTGATTATTTGATTATTATTATTATTATTATTGTTTAATTTTCTTAATAAAATACTTAACTAAAAATCGTTTTCCTTATTTTTAACTTCAAAGAATAGCCTTAATATACAAAAATCAAGAGTAACTATCCAGGGTTAACTAAAAATAATAGTTAAGATATAATTCTATATCATTTAAAGTTTTTAATCAACCCCATGATTATAGTAATCGAAATCAATTTCCTTATATTAAAAGCATCAGTTCTTTAACATCCTGAATCATAAAAAAAATATCTCTAAGCTTGTGGCGGCATCATAACGATCACAAGCAGATCTCTTGTTTATCTGATAAAAAATAAAAGGAACATGATTTTTTTTTTTTAATGAAAGGAAACAATTGAAGTTCCGCTACGAGAATAAAAGAAAGAAAAAAATAATAAATTTCAAACGTGTTGTCAGAAGCACAAGAATATTAAGAGTTTTTCGTCACTTGCGATTTCTAAGTAAAAATTCCAGTCTCTGTTTGTTATTCATTTTTTTTCTAACGCTCCGCAGAGTATTTCATCTGCGAGGTGTGAATTGTATTTCGTTCTAGTTTAATTTGGATTTTGTTTCGATGCCTTCCTGATGACTGTTTGTGCTGTGAATAATTATGAAGTTTGTTTTTCTTGCACTATGGCCTGTTGTGCTACCGAAGCTGTTGTATGTTATTTTGTTTCTCATTGAATTATTAGAATTTTCTTTGTTTTGAATAAATTGTGTATGTGATTTTGTGCTTCATCCCGCTGCTGTTGTTTATCGATTTTTTATTATAATTTTTTGTTTTCCCCGGCCCATAAATTCACTACCAGTTGTTGTCATAAAAAGATGAGCATATGAGCATGTTGTTGTTGTTATTGTGTTAAAGAATATGTGAAATATATAAATAAGGCAGTAAAAAGCATTGATTTTCTGCTTGAGATTTATTAGCATAAAAGCAGTAAAAATGAAAACATTTACTGAGCCTAGACGATTCTGAGGCAGAACCCAGAGGCAAAACCCCAACCGTATACACAAACAGCCACACACACACACAGCTGCACTCATACATACAGCATCCACACATAAATTTGCTTAAATATTCGTAGTTGAAATACATTTCATGAGTTAAATATATTCATGAGTTTTCATAAACTGTTTAGAATTGATGTGAAGAAGTGCCAACGTTTTAGGTTGTTTATTTACATCGACGGCGTATTTAGCACAGAAGGCCTACTGCGTCCTGCGCACTTTTAATAATCTTTAGTTAAGCCTGAGAAATTTATTTCTTGACGCAAGTCAATCTTTTTTTTTAGAAGCATATTTTTCTGAAATCATCTTGAGTACAGAAACAATTAATTGATGGCAAATAAGAATCTTTGAAATTTTTGATAAACAATTTAAGGACATCCTTGGAGTTTCAGGGTCCTGTTAAATAAAATATATAAGAACAATTCCATATCGCTAAGGGATAGAACATCTTTTGTTACCATCAGATTCCTATAGGAATGTGGAATTCAGTTAGTGATCAGTAGCTCTAAAAAACAGTTTAAGAATATATTTTTATATGAAGCAAAAATATAAGTCAATGGTATTCCTGTCAACAGTTATTAACAAGAATGAAAGGATACTTCTAGAATGTTGTCTCAGAAGCACTTAAAGCACTTTTCCTAAAGCACTACAACTTTTGTGTAACTCTGCCATAAAAGCTGTCATCATTATAAACGTTGACTTTATTAACACCTTTTCAGGATACTTGAGTGGAAACTAATAATAAATGATAAAAGCAGTCTGTTGCAAATATTTACCACACACAGCCAAGTGAGTGTGGCTCTGCCACAACGCCAGTGCTATCATAAGTCATACATAAATTGTGCTGCGTAGCAAATCGTTCTGCAGTCTCCCACCCACCCCAAAAAGCAATAAAAATTATTATAGTTCAAACTCTAGATGAGCTTTAACTTAAAGACAACTGATTTGCCGGGAGTTTAAAAGAATTCAATGATTTGCAATGAAAGTTTGTTAGATGAAATAAGTGAATTTTCAGTGCACGTTGCCATTGATGAAAGAGCGAAGTTTTACCTTCACATTTTTCTTCACAAGTCTTCTGAACACTAACCTTTCCTTTCATAGCTCTGGCGTTCATGCCCTTTGGTGCCGGTCTAAGAAAAAATATAATAATAAAAATCTTATGTTCTACACCCGTCCACATACCAACTAAAATTTCTGTCATCTTCTTACAAGTAGAATAGTCCCTCTGAGCTTTGCACTCTTTGAAGGCGCTGGAACAAATTTGCAAGTACAAATTAAGCGTAGATATTTACAATTGAAAACAGCAGGGTCACAACTTTGAATTCACATAAAGTCATTCGGAACTCTTATTAACTTTCACAGCAAAAACGAAACAAAACGCAACCTGCACCAATAAAATTTCAAAACCAAAAAAAAAAAAAATATAAAATAAAATAAAAAGATTATAAATAGATCTCAGCTGGAGGAATACCAAAGTGCTTATCGCCCAGCCGCCATACCAACAAGTCAAGTGGGTGTTCATGCCATTTCCAAATAAAGAACTAAAAGGAGTACTCGACTACAACATTCAAATCATAAACACACACTTGCAATTAATCATGGAATTTATTGGTTTGGAAATTGAAAGAGAAACTAAATAAATAGAAACCAAAAGCATTTCAAAAAGCCAACAGCATATAAAAAGAAGTTTTGGTAAGACAAAACTTTTTCTAAAAAATTTATAATTTTTTTTTACAAAATAACTTGTTAAAAGTCCAGCGACAGTGGGTTGGTTATTGCCAAGACTCTAATGATTTAAATAGATCCAAGCCAGCAATTTTATTTGCTTGAAGCATAAAATGGCCGGCAAAAAGTTTGCCCACAAAATCAGCCCGAACAAAATTGCTTTAAAACCAACTACAAGAATGTAGGGAAAATTTTAATCCTCTTAGAATATTTCATAAAAAAACACAAAAAAGAGAAAACTAAAAACTTTTGGTCACAACGTTTTGCTGTGTTTAAATTGTATTTGTAATTTAATAAATAAGATTTTTTTAAAATTGTTTTACCTGTTGAAATACTAATTCGTAGTTTGCACAGTTTTTATAGTTTTTTGCAAAAAAGTTTTATGTTTTCTTAAATTTAATTTTATAGGCAATAAATCGAAAAGTGTCTTACACTCTGAAAGTCATGATGAATATCCTGAAGAACAAGGAAAAGTCAACATCAGCTTTACATATTAAGTTTATGTTGATTTCTTTTCACGAAAATAATGCAACATTTTTCACACTTTTTAACAGAACAGTGCAACATTTTGCCATTTAAAAATAAGGAATTTATTAGAAATGAAACCAACAGCCCTCACGAAGAATAATTTCTGTTTTAAAACTTTTCCAAATCGCCACTTTTTAGAAAATAAGTGTAAAAATGTTACATGTTTTCTAGAAAAGAAGACGCCGTTACGCAGCAGAGCAGAACAGCAAATTTCGAAAGCCGCTGCACCTTCCACATTAGTTAATGATGTGTGTTTTTATTTATTACCAGTGGTGCGAGTTATTATGGGCCACTGTGCAATTTAGTTCAAGATGGAACTTTTACTTTTTTTTTTGGGGGTAGTGGGCCCCCACTTAGACCAAAGTCTACGCGGTAACTTTTCGCCGGATATATCGATTGAGAATAATTTTTACAAATTAACAAACCTAATTGTTGCAACTCCCAATTGGCATTAGCAGCGGCATGCAGAGCTCGATCTTGATCCTCAAAATATATATTCTATTTCTCCGAATATCTCGCATGTGTTTAGAAAATATCCTCCAAAAATATTAAATTTCTAAATACCAACACTATTTGTGCGAAATCATTAAATCTCCTACAACCGCTTTAAAAAATTTTCCCTGTAAACATATTCGCACTTTTATATAGAATTTGGTGAAAACTTTCTTTTAGCCGCAAGAGTTCGAAGTCAAAAGCCAACAACATTAAATAAATTTTACTAAACCATTTTACTTTAAAATACTTTAAAATACTACTATACTTTTAAGACGTCTAAATACTTTTAAGACGTCCATCTTATTTTTTAAATGTTATTTGCTGTCTCTTCAACTAAAATTCTTCTTATTGGAAATATAATTCTGGTTCGAGGGTCAAGTTTAATTTGATTGCTTTTGAATAAAATACCAAAAATATATTTTTAACTTTGTGAATTTTTAAATTTATTAAATATCCCTGAAGTGTTCAGACCGTGTTGTCATCCTGACATTTTGTGTTAAGTTTTCAATTAAAACTTCTTTTTCTTATTTTGCTGCCAAGCATATGGTTTTAATTACCATTTAAATTTTCTTTCATTTTAATTTTTTTGTATATTTTTTTTTATTAACTTAAAGATCGTCTGTCGTAGTATGCTCCCTGGTATTGTTTGTTGCCTTTGCCTGTTTTCAATTTATTTGTAATTTCATGAGTTTGGGTGCGTATTTTTTATTTTATATATTTTCACACATTTCGGTTTCTATATGATGCAGTACATGCAGAACAAACGACACATTTTATAGGGCACTATAAATCAATTAGTTCGTTAAATTAAAGCCTATTTTAGACTCAGGAAGACGCAAAGCACAAGAACAAAAAAAAAGCAAGAGAAGAAAAAAGAACTGCTAGAAGCAGCCATTAACTGGTGAATCCTAATGAGACGTTGAAAGGAAACGGTAGGGAAAGCGAGGAGTTTCCATCAAAAAGGTGTTGCCTGCGTGCATAAATTTAATATAAAGCAGCCATAATTTGCATGCATTTTTTTTTACATTTAATTTCAATATATTTTATTCTGCTTGATTGAAATTTATGTCTTTAAGGTAGTCATACTTTCGCTAAAAAATAAAATGAGTGCAACCTCCTGTTGCATGCAAGTTTAGCCAATGCAGTCCCACACAGACGAATATAACTTTTTCTCACCTGGTTATCATTAAGTCTTTTAGTAAACGACTATAACTAAATGATTTTGATTTAAAAGCTCACGGGAATTGAAAATATCCCACACAACTGAAATTTTTACTTCACACTTTAAATGAGTTTTTAAATTAATTGTTGCTTAAATAACCAGCATTTATTTCGCAGCATGAGCTTAAAAGATATTTATTTTGTAAGCAAAATATTGCTTAAACAAGTTTTGAAATTTTGCCCTTTTTTTAAAACAGTTTTGGCAACTGCAAAGTTTTTTCAATTAAATCGTTTTAATTTATTTGCGGACTGAAGAAACTACAACAGATGGATTTAAGTGTTCAAGTGACAAAAGGCATTTTGTTTTATTAAAAATAAAAGATTTATTGGTGCAGTAACAACAAATAAGAAAGAGAATAAAAGGAACTAAAAAAGAAGAAATCGGCTGGCAAAAAAAGTCAACCAAAAAAAGCACAAGAAATTTATAATGTTTTTGAGGATAAATTGAAACTTTTCAAATAATACAAAAACGAAATGAGGAAAAGAATATAAACAAAACAGAAACTTACAATCCACCAGTTCAAGAAAATTTCGAAAAGCCAAACTTTTTTTCGATATTTTAGTCCAAAAGGAGTCACAGACTTGGAAAAAGTCGTGCTGAAAAAAAGTTATTTTCCCGTGTTCTTTTACTGTGATTCCAATAACTTTTTCTTGCCTGTTCCTTTAAGTGAAACTAACAACAAGCAAAGTAGTTTCCTTCTAGTTTTGCTTCTCTCTTCGAACTTTTCTGGTTATTGGCTAAAAGAAACTTTTCACAAAATTCTATATAAAAGGGCAAAAACGTTTCACACCATTAATTTTGTTAATTAGGAATTTAATATTTTTGAAGAACATTTTCTAAACACATTCGAGATATTCTGAGGAAGTCATATTGTAAAAAAGGAATAAATATTTTTAGGATCAAGATCGAGATCTGCATGTTGCTGCTAATGCCAAGTGGGAGTTGCAACCATCAGGTTTGTTAAATAATACAAAAGCTTTTCCTAACAGCATTATTTCTTTACAACAATTGTAGCGCAAGTTTTAATTTTTAAGAATAAAAGAATCTCAAAATATTCTTTTAGAATAAAATTGTTTTAGTTGTAACAGAAAATATGTGTTTGGCATTTCAAACTTTTTTCCAATTCTCGTATTTAGCATACAAATGATTTTTAGCGTTGCTAAAAATGAGAAACACAAATTTAAATAAAAATAGTTTCAACAATCGCAGTTATTTCGTTTAACATATTTTCCCTTCCTGTTACATATTTCCTCAATTTATTGCTGTGATTTGAAGTTTGTTGTTGAATTTGTTGTTGTTGTTCCTAACCCATGATTGGCTTTTCCATACCATTTTCTTCCACTTTCTTGTGGCTCTCAAATTTGTGCGGTTGAAGAATTTGAATTTTAGAATTTTCAGTCTTCACGGTCTCATTTTTCTTTGTGGGTGTTTCAAATATTTATTTATGGTGCCATGCCTTAGATTTTATTGTATGTGTTGTTGTTCTTGCCTTTCTTTTATCAATTTTATTTCCCTTTTTTTCAACACTTTTTTACAAAATTTGTTGTCTGTTTTGTTGTTGTTCTATTTGTAAGTTATTTGAGAATTTATTTAATCATGTTCCGGGTGCAATCACTTGAATACGATTTTTATGATAATTTATTATGAGTTTGTGGCTTTTCGTAGTATTTTAGCAGTTTTTCTTTGTTAAAAATTTTAGTTTGTGCTTCTATTTTTATGGGAGCAGTTTTGAAAACACAATAAATTTAAGGGAATTGAAATGGAGGCTGATGAAAGAAATCTGTTATAAATTCTAGCAGAAAACTAATGCTGGGTCATTGTTTTTCTGTGGTGCAAGTAAAATAATTATAGGAAATGTGATTTAATTGCTAAAAATTATTTCATAAAAACTTTAAAATTAAAGTTGCAAATTACTAATTTATTCTGATTTATTTTCTACAAAAGAGTGCAACATTTTATACACTTTTTTAATTAAAAATGATAACATCTGTGATATGAAATTAAAAAATTCTTAGACTCTAATCCAGCGTTAATTACAAAAAAATATAACTATTTTAAAACTCCTGCAAACTGCCGGATTTATTAAAGAAGTAGAAAAAAATGTTGCACGTTTTTCAGAATGGAAAGCGGTATTAAGCAGCTTGGAATAAGGAAAAATGTACACAATTTGAATATGAACAAAAGTGAATGCCAAAATTTTCCCCGGGGTAAACCAAAAATAAAGTGTAGATAGTCAATATATTTCACACTTATATATCCCTGAATATTGTTGCACTTTTTACAATTTTTAATAGAAAATGCGCAATATTTTGGAATTTGAATGATGGTTTCCTTTCTAGAAGATAATGTTGCACATTTTTATAGAAAACGGCAACATTTTGCCATTTTATTGATGATTTCTTTTCTAGAAAATAATGTTGCACTTTTTACACTTTTTACTTGAGAACTTGCAACATTCTGTGATTTGAATGGTGATTTCTTTTCTAGAAAATAATGTTGCACTTTTAATTGAAAATGGGCAACATTTTGTTATTTGAACGATGGTTTTTTAATAGAAAACGGAAACATTTTGTCCCTTAAATTAAGGAAATGGTTTTGTCATTTGAAAAATGATACATTTTCTAGATGACATTGTTGCACTTTTTAATAGAAAATTGTTACATTGTGTCATTGGAATAATGATTTCTTTTCTAGAAGATAATGATGAATTTTTTACACTTTTTAATAGAAAACGGCAACATTTTGTCTTTTGAATGTTGATTTATTTTCTAGAAAATAATGTTGCACTTTTTACACTTTTTAATTGAATATGGGCCACCTTCTGTTATTTGAATGTTAATTTCTTTTCTAGAAAATAATGTTGCACTTTTAATTGAAAATGGGCAACATTTTGTTATTTGAACGATGGTTTTTTAATAGAAAACGGCAACATTTTGTCTTTTAAATGTTGATTTATTTTCTAGAAAATAATGTTGCACTTTTTACACTTTTTAATTGAAAACGGCAACATTTTGTCTTTTGAATGTTGATTTATTTTCTAGAAAATAATGTTGCACTTTTTACACTTTTTAATTGAATATGGGCCACCTTCTGTTATTTGAATGTTAATTTCTTTTCTAGAAAATAATGTTGCACTTTTAACTTTAAACGCTAACGGTTTTTCATTTGAATGATGATTTATTTTTTAGAAAATATTGTTGCACTTTTTGATAAGAAATGGGCAACATTTTGTTATATGAATGATTATTTTGTTCTGGAATATAATGTTGCACATTTTGTCATTTGAATGATGATTTCTTTTCCAGAAGATATTTCTGCATTTTTTAATAGAAAAGGGGCAACATTCTGTTATTAACATTCTCTGAATTAATTCAACATGCCTTAGAAAAATAATAACTATTTTAAAACTCCTCCGAATTGCCATTTCTAAGAAAAAAAAAGTGACAAAATTTTACATATTTTCCTGAAGAGAAAAAGCAACACAACATTAACACAAAAAATTGTATATAATAACAAGCTGATAATAACGGCCAATGTGTTATTACGTTTAGAATTTATTAGTTTTCAGCTTCTAAAATAGGCGATAATTATTAATTAAGCGATAAATATTTTTATTTTTTGAATAAAACCAAAGGAGACATCCTACTAAAAATAATAGTTAAGTTGTTTCTATATAATCAGCTTGGAACTGCATTTTCATAATTTGCAGGTTATTGGCAATCATTTCGAAAACACTTTCCAAGGTTTTAATTTCCCTTTACAGACATTAAATAAACAGAATAAAATAAGATCGGTTTCAATGGGCAACACACGCTTTGACGTTTATAAATGAGTGGACAATTTGGAGGTCCTTATTAATGAAATATAATTTCACACACATGTTTTTATAATTTGTTAAGAAGCAGTGTGTGTGTATTTGAAACCTTTATCAATATTAATTATAAGTGTCTTATATATTAGCAACAATTACTTATGATGTCACATGTCACATTGAAGAAAAACGATACAAAAGCTAAACACAATCTACAGAAAAAGAGATACAAAATAAAAAAAATAATATATATAAAATATATATTATCAAAAAGAACAGTCAGCCACACCACCACATCCACACAATAACACTTGATAGACAGAAGAATGGACAGACAGAACTGTTTTTGTTGTACGAATAAGTTTGCCAAGTTGTGAGGGGATTCTGTTGAATCACCCAACTGATCTTTGACTAATAAAACTTTTTGCCTTTTGTTAAAGCAAAAGAATAGGAAGAAGAAGAAGAAAAATATGTGAGCAAACGAAACACAGAAATCAAACAATAGTAAAACTTGCAGGCAGCATGTAGAAGTTATAAATTAAAAGTAAATGCCACCAACTGACAAGACCAAGAAGATGTTCATAAGAAAAAGCATGTAAAAAGTTTGTGCTTATTTATATAAGTGTGCGTGTGTATATGTGTATGACAGAGTTTATACAAAAAGTTAAAAAACAAGGAGCAGTTGATTTTTAACATCCAACCCAACGAAGCGTACAAAATGAAGACATTAAATTGAAACCAAGAACGAGTACTTTTTCTTTTTGCAATTTTTTTATGAAACGCCCCCAAAAATAAGTTAAATCTTAAAGCTCCTTCATGTTTTCAACTGAAACATAAAACTTTAAAATAAATAAAAATGCCACCTAAAACAATTTATTTTCATTGTTTTCAAATAAAAATCTATGGCGTTTTCTTTTCTAGAAAACATGCAACATTTTTTCCAGTTATTTTCTTAAAAGTGGAAAATCGGAATAACTTTAGAGGGGGTATTATTTTTCGTGAGATATAATGAATCGATTTCCAATAAATTTCTTATTTCAAAATAACAGAATGTTGCCATTTTCTATAATAAAATGTGAAAAATTTTGCACTTTTTTCTAGAAAAGAAATCAACACTAGTTTCACTAGAAATCTTAAAAAAATTTTGTACAATTTCTCACAAAAGTTTTCTTGTAAATCATATAATTCTTATTGTTAATTAACGTTGAGTATTCGTTGCAATTCTCGTTTTTTGTTAATGTGCATAATAATCATTTCAAAAAATTAAAACTGCATCTTATAAATGCCTCTGCAATAAAAGAGAACAGGAACAGCGACATTTTTGGAACGCACAGAAATAAAACAGCATTTAATTTGCAATTAAAAATTACTTCCCTCAATTAAAATAGACATGGAAAGGCATTATTACACCCTCTACAAAATATCAAAAAATATTTTGTTTCTCTTATTTTCTTGCAGAATAAAAATGCATAAAATCAAACCTCAACTACAAGCAAAACATTTGCTGAACTCGTTTTTACTCAGCAGCATCTTTTATAGTTCACAATTTCCATTTTTAGTGCATGAAAATAAATGAATGAAATAAATAAAAATTTATAGAAACTCGCTGCGCTTCATTTTCATTCAGATAAGCAGACTCTACACTGGAGATGTCTGCTGTTTAGTTTACGTTGATGTGAAGTTGTAGATTTTCGTTTTGTCTTTGCAAGAGAGTAAATTAAGAATTGCAGTTCCTTGCAAGCAAACGAAGGCAGGCGGCGTGCAGTGAACACCGACATGATTGTTTAACAAGTCGGCTGGCACCAGAGGAAAACTTTATACAAAATAAATATATCGATGGAAGGCAAAAATTATGAAACGAATTAGAGCCAAAGGAAGCTCCCATAACAATTTAAACGCCAGGATATTTTATTTATAGTTTTCTCTGTTTTTTCTTATAAAAAGTTTATTTGCAAAAAATATATAATTGGAAACTTAAAGTATTAATATCGTAAATCTTTCAAGGAATAAATAAATATTTTTAAGACAGCCAACAATTATAGCCAACGAGTTTTGTAGTCGGTGTGCGTGTAGCCTGCTGTTGTTATTGTGTTTATTGCTTAAGGCGTTAAACACAATAAGGACAGCAGGCTACAGACTACAACTTGTCAAAAATGGAATACATGAGCGTATATGAGAATGATTATTTTTACTACTACAGACAACACGACTACTGGTTGTTGTCCCTGCTATTTTTGTGGTTGTAGTCAAATTAAACGACTTTCTATTTTGGTGAGCGACAATGAGTAAACGCAATGTTGCCAATATAATTTAACTAAATTTAATAATTGTAAACTTAAAAATATATTGTTTTATTATACAAAAAACAAACTATATTTCCCAGCTAATGAAGTGATTTCTTGTCATATACTATGGACTTTAAATATATTTTATTGGAACAACACTATTTAAGAGTATTAAATATATGAAAGCGACTACACTGGCGTTTGAAGAGAATTCTACTACAAACAACAACCCATGGTTATTGAGTTGGTGGTGTCGTCTTAAAAATAATTAAGTAGCTGACTACGAGGCGACGATTGTAACCAAGGGCTTTTGTAGTCGGTGTGCGTGTAGCCTGCTGTTGTTATTGTGTTTATTGCTTAAGAGAAAATATTCATAAACTGCAGTCATTATTAATTATTTATATAGAATCTCAGATCCTATAAATTTCACACAAAATTAAATAATTCCTGTTTTAAATTATTCCTATTTTAAATTGAAGCTAATCAGATTGCATAAGATATATTTAAGAATATTTTTATTATTTTGGGAATTATTTTATAAAATTTTAAATTAAATATCTTCTGATACATTTCATGGGGATACTCTTATATGAATAATTCAAATAGTTTGATTTTGAAACAAGTTGTTATTAAAATAGTGTCATAAATAACTGATCAACTGATCAGTGGCTTACAATACAATATGATTGATAACTATTTAACTGAACAAACTCTCGTTTGAATTAATATGTTTTTAATTTTGAGGAAATATTTGTCACCGTACCCTAAATAAAATTCAGTTTTGTTTGCCCGACTTGAAATCTATTTCCTTTTCAAAAAGTTTGACTTATGTTCCATTTTTATTGTTGCAAAACTACTCCCTACTTGTTGGCAAATCTGCTGTTGCATTGAGCTTTAAAAATAATTGAAATATTCCTCTGGCATTCGTCGCTCGGATAATGCCTCTGCCCTTGTGCACAATGACAAATAAAATGACAACTTTGGTTGACACATTCCTAACAAGATGGCAAGAAAAGCCAACATGCAACAGCAACAAATTATATGCCAAAACAAATCCATAACAAATTCCATATGAAAATTTATTTGCCAAGCAAAATACTAGTTTTTTCTTTGCTATGAAACTAAAATAATAAAAAGGAATGTATACAATACAAGAATATGTGCTTGCATACACACACACACACACACACACAAAACTAAACAATTACTAGATATGAAAAATTGCATACACAATAACTTTTGTTTGGCCATGCTGGTGATTAAAATACAAACTATTTTGCAGTCAGATAAATTAAATGAAACCAAGAAGAACTTAAGCATTATTTTTTCTCTTCTTTTATTATGTTGTATAAAATATTATGTGGTTAAAAATGTAGACAAAACTCTGAGGCCCACTTGAGTGTGATAACAAACTGCAGGGAAACAGTGAAAAGCATGAATGGGACTAAAATCCCATAAATCATGTATACTTTTTGCCAAAGGCCTGACAACGATGATGGTTAAGAACAACAAACTAGTTGTTGCTAATAAGGAAAAGTAAATTCGTTCTGTCTGTGAACTGCTGAGGGAGTGATGTAACGCATGGCCTTCTTGTGATAGTTTAAATGGGGGTCTCACCCAGGAAAGGCAAACAGAAAACTTCCCTTTTTATTTGCACTGAGCTTATGTCGGTTTATTTTTCTTTTTGAATTATTTGCTGTTGCTGATTTTATGAGATAAAAGAAAGAAGACTTTTTTCTTTATCATTATAAGTATTAATTAATTTTTTCCAATCTTTTGCTGAATACCCTGTTAATGTTATCAAAGTATTTCAGCCAGCCCAGTTTGTGCAATTTATTTTCAGTTTTATTAGCTTTTTCTTGTTCTCGAAATAATATGAATTATGCCGCTTTAGGAATAAATAATTTTACAAACTGTTTTTTTAGTATGAAAATAAACCATTAGTCTGGCAGCACACAGTGGGGCAATTCTAAAAATAAGACAACAGTTTTGAAGTTTCTAAAGTTCTAATTTAATTGTATTAATAATTAGGAATAAATAGTTATACAAACTATTTTTTTAATATGAAAAAATATGAGTCTGGCAGCACACAGTGGGGCAATTGTAAAAATAAGACAACAGTTTTGAAGTTTCTAAAGTTCTAATTTAATTGTATTAATAATTAGGAATAAATAGTTATACAAACTATTTTTTTAATATGAGAAAATATTAGTCTGGCAACACACAGTGGGGCAATTGTAAAAATAAGAAAACAGTTTTGCAGTATCTAAAGGACAAATTTGTTTGTATTAATATTTAGGAATAAATAATTTTAAAAACTGTTTTTTAATATAAAAAAATATTAGTCTGGCAGAACACAGTGGGGCAATTGCAAAAATAAGACAACAATAATTAATTCCTTTATAATAATATTTTATACGATATCAGGAGAGTTATTGTGCGAATTAATGTGAAGTTTGACTTTTTTTGAGATCCCCTCTATTCACAAAGAATCTTTTCCGATATTAAGAACTGGGATTATTTGGGATTTTAGATTTTTTTCCCGGTCTTAGATAAATTTTTTGTTATTATGATTTTATTCGATAATCTGTTCGGAATGAGTTTGATTCCATTTTTTTATGCCGTACGAATATATTTCTGGTTCTGTAGACTCCGATGGTTTTATTAAATCGAAGAGCAAATTTTGAAAAGTTTTTAGTATTAATAATTGGGAAATATTCTGAAAACGCAGCATAATATGATTCTTATTATGATGCAGTCAATATCGAATTCACTGTAAATATTTAATTCTTGATGTTGCTCAACAATTTCGAGATTTCATTAAGAAAGAAATTTCCGGTTTTTTTTTACAGACCCTTTTAAAGAATATTGGCAAAGGATGAAAAAGAAATTGAATTGTTGGAATTATTTAATTCTTTCTTCATATATTAAATATCTTAAGGGCGATTGTAAATCATGCCATAAATTAATTAAACGGACGGAGTTACAAAGAGCTACACTCCTTGTGAGAACTCAGTCCCCACTTTAAGGTGGCAATCGAACCGCCAATTTCCACACAGATTGAGTAGCACTATATCCAACTAGTCTATCGAGGAACACAAGCAGCTAAAATTGTATTTAATCCATATCTCTTAGACCTCTTTAATTTTAATTCCGTGCTGATTATTTTTTCCCAAAATATTACAACTCCCAAAATACGTACTAATTTAAAAAGCGGTGTCAGATAAATTCGAAATAACATTAACGATCGTATTCCGCTATAAATATTAGGATCAGTTTAATATTGAAACAATTAATAACTCAGGGATTAGACACCTTTTACACTGGAAGACACTTACACTGTTTTAATTCAGCCGTAAGAAAGACAGAGAATTGATATATTCATCTCTGTTTTTCGACCAGCTAAATTAAAATTTCTTACAATAAAAGAGGTCCTACTGACTATATATCTCGGTTGTTTCCTAAAAAATTTATATATCCATTAAAAAATTTAAGATTATTTCAAGACAATTTAACCTTCAAAAACTTTACAAATATTTCGATTAAAATGTATTGAATCAAGGAATACCTGGAAATGCTGAGGGTGATAGGAGCACTGGAGCACTACTTGTGCTACTGTCCAGTTTTTAGCCAAGTCAGAAGACAAACATTTAATCAAGAGATTATACAGGAGATGGAATTTCTTAGGGGTTCCAATTGAAGGGACTTAAGAAGATACATTGAAGAAACTAGGTTCTTAAAGTAACCAAATTCAAAGGTTTCCATGGTATCAGTGGAGGCTCCCTGTAGTAGAATGGGAACTCCTTATAATAGAGCGCACAACAGGCCGGCCTATGAGGCCTAACTGTAATCCTAACGGATTGGGATAGCTTAGGCCCCTCTCTTCAAACCTAACCTAACCTAAAATGTATTGAATCAAAACCTCCGACCGTAAATGCTTCTGTGCTTTTTGAGAACTTTTATTCTTTCCACAAACAATTCAAACGTTTTCCATACTCAAAATCCAATTAATTATTTTATTAATTTATTTTATTTTTTATACAAACGAAGAGGAAAGTTCAAAATTGAATTGAACATATTGAATTGCATTATTAAATTACGGTAATCGAATTTTATTTTATTTTATAAAAGTGATATTGTTTGTGATGGCGTTTCACGTGGTTAAATTGTTGCAGTATTAAGTGCGAGTGTGTGTGTGGGTGGCATATCCATTAACAACTTTGAATGAATGTTTTCATAATAAATATTTGTGATATCGCATTATTTTCATTGCAATTAATAAGTAAATGGATATAAAAGTTTCGAGCTATTAAAAATTACCCAACATGAAATTAATTCCCATAAAAGTTTTTTTTTGATAAAATCTATATATTTTAAAACTATTAAATGACTCCCTTGTTCGCAAAAAAGGAAAAATATTCATAAAGGAATCTCCAGCTGGAATCTGGTTTCCTTAAATAAAATTCACATCTCCCCATAAAAAAACACAGAATGGTTTTTATTACCAACAATAAAAATAAAAAAATAGCAGCATTAAATTTCCATAAAAGCCCACTCACCTTGAGGAATATAACTCAAAGCGATTTTCAATAATAACATACAATTTTCAAGCCCGACTGTCTGTCCCTCTGCCGCGATTACGGCAGATGTTAATAATAAAAGAAAGAAAAAATTCAAAATTATGCTAAAAATAAAAACAACAGTCATCTTCTCCATGCGAAAAGCAAATAAAATTGTGTTGTTCGACTGAGTACTCAAGAAATGTTGCACGTTGCGTTTCTGCAACACCACCAGTGTTGGTGTCGTATGCTGTTATTTAATGATGCGATTACGAACCACATGATGCCACATGTAATTTTTTAAACCAGCGAATTGTGTGCTGTTCTTTATTAACTCTGTTAGAGCTTTTGTTTTGTTTTTTTTTAAATTAAATTACCAGGTCTCTTTTTTATGACTGTGGAATGGCTGGTTGACAACAATATAAACTGTCGGTGCAAGTTTTGACTGTCTGTTGTGCAAAAAGGTGTGCCGTATAAGACTATTCATAATTGCGAATACATTTTCTTATTTGAATATGATCACTGAAATTTTTGTATGTAACAATTGTACGAAATTTTTATAAAGAACTTTTTCTTTTCAGAAAAACATGCAGCAGTTTTTCGCTTATTTATTAAAAACTTGCAGTTTACAAGAGTTTTAAAATAGAAATTGTTTGTATTAAAAGATGTTGGATGAATTGCGAATAAATTAATAATTATCTCGATGACAGAAAGTTTTTGTTTTCTATTGAAAAGTGTAAAATCCGTAGCATCCTTTTTTAGAAAAGAAATCAAGCACAATTGCATGGAATTGTTAATCCATTTTCTTACAGAGCAAAACATTTTTTGAAATTATCTTTTAGAAATAAAAAAATTAATTTTTTATAAAATCATTTTAGAAGAAAATTAGTAAATAATTTTTAGTGTCTAAAAATTTTTTAAAACTCTTTCAAAAACATTTTGAGCGAAAACAAAACGACCAGAATTTCTTAAATTATTTTCTTTCTTTTCTTTTTAGTGTTTTAGAGTTTCTTGGAAATTTAATACTTAAGGTTGCGAAATATATTAATTTGTTAAAAATATTTTTGCTTTGGAAAATCTGTTTTATAAATTACAGTTTTTTAAAACTTTTACTGCCTTTTTGGTTTGAATATGGAACACAAAAATTAGCTAAACGTTCCTAATAACAGTCTGTGGCAAAATTTTTTTACGATCAGTTCTTTATTCACCCGAAAATAATTTCAAAATCTGAAATTAATATTTAATTAAAATGATCGGAATTTGAAGCAATAAAAAATCAGTAAGTTTAGAATAGAAAAATGGAAATGAATGGAAAGGAATCTGTGATACGACTGTTACTTTTAAATTATTGTTTCTATTAAAATTGTATTCAGATTAATGCATGAAAATAATTGTCTCCAACTTATTTGAAACAGTTGCTTGGTCACATAACATCTACTGCCTTCCCATAAATTAATTATTGGAATATATTTATTAAATTGCTAAGAGATTTTTTTCAAATAAATCCAAAAGTTTCTATTAGACTGCTCTTGGGCATTAATCATGTTCCTCTTTAATGAATTTTCAAATGAATTATCTGAGCAATTTAAATACTCTTCCTGCTTGTAATTAAAATTTTGCCACAGACTGTCATTAGGCACGTTTTGCTAATTTTTGTGTTCCATATTTAAACCAAAAAGGCAGTAAAAGTTTTGAAAAACTATAATTTATAAAACAGATTTTGCAAAGCAAAAATATTTTTAATAAATTAATACATTTTGCAACCACAAGTATTAAATTTCCAAGAAACTCTAAAACACTAAAAAGAAAAGAAAGAAAATAATTTAAAATATTTCTAATACTGCAGAGACTAAGACGCTTAAATTCACTCCCTTCTGTTTAATTGAATTAAAACTAATAAAAGTCAAATATATTGAACAACTCAATCTGCCACATAAATTATTAATATTTTGTTAGAAATGAAAGCAAATAGAAATCTCAAACATCATTAAAATTAATTAAGAAAACAAGAAATAAAAACTTGGTGAAGACAGCAGCTTCATATTTTTAAGAAGAGAACAATCTTGAAAAAATGTAACCCCCCGAGTACAGACACAAACAAAAATTATGACATCAGCCGCAAGCGATCAACTTGTGTTTGAAAATATTCAATTGAATATACGAAATCAGCAGTACTCTCAAATTGATTATCAGCTAAAGATATCAGCAGTTCGCCGCAAAATTTTGTTGGGGACAAGGCACGCGTTTCAATGCTCCCCTCCCTCGCTACCATTTCAAATTTAAAATAATTTGTTTTTCTTAGCTTATCCGCGCACTTTATCTTTGTTTCAGTGGTAGTTTTTTCTTTCCATAACCCTGAAAGTGTATAACAAGGAAACATGTTGCCCCCTCTTCTTACACACAACTGAATGGGGACAAATAAGAACTCATAAATATTCTATTTATTTTAATAAATATTTTTAAAGTAGCTTGAAGTTTTTTTTGTTGCTTCTGAAAAGAAACTGGAAGGTCTTAGCAGTACTGCATGTTTGGAAAGATTAAAAATATAAATTTTGTTTTTCAATTTTATAAAAATTAAAAGCACTTTTCGCTTTTATTTCAGTGCAAGACTTTAATTAATATTCTTATCCTGTTTTTTTTTTGTTGCACGTTGCAACAGCTGCTTCGTTTCAATTTACTGGGAGTATTAAAAGGTGTTTATGAATATTGTTTTTTCTTATTCTTTTTTGTTTTCTATTTCTTCTTTATAATTCACAAAATGCAAATGAGAGTTTGAGGTTTTAACGCAAGTTGGGAATAAATAATTATTAAGGAATCAGATGTGCATATTAATGCATTCAGATAAATTTGAGAAACCTTTCTTGTCACTGAGTCACTGTGCACAACTGCTTGGGACTTTTTTATTACTCTGGAATCTTCTTAAATCGTCATATTGTAACTGCTAGATGTAATAAAAATTTTCCATCTTATAATAGAATTTCCATTTGCACGATACATAACAATTAAGAGATTTCCGAATCTATTAGATTTTTTAATATTTTAATTTCTCAAGCAAAAGCAAATCTTGTTGCTGAGTAGATTTCGCCAAAATTTGCTCTTTTAACTTAACAATTAAAAAAGCAAATAATTAAAATCACAATCATAATAAAACGTCTCTAATGATTTTCCTACAGGCATGTAAATAATACATGGAGTTGAACACATTCACAACAACAATTTCTTTAATATTTGCCACTCAAACAGTTCACATTATATGTATGTATGTATAATGCAAATTATATAACAAACCACTCATGGGTCTACTCAACATCATGTGTATATTTATAAACATACATACATGCATGTACATAAGGCCATGCACAAAGTCATCTACTCAATTATAAATAAGAGTACATATTTACTAACCTTCTCTCTCTCTCGAACAACAGAATAAAAGCAAACAAATGACGCTTTAAACATCACTAACCTACACCAAGAATGCTTTCGGCAACAACAATTAACAGGCGATGACGTCATATTGAAGTATAGATACACACAAAACACTTGCACTTTTCACATTTCAAATGAGCATTTAAAAGCCTCTAACTTCTTTTCCACTTCACTTAGCACTTTAATTTTTACACCATTTTAATCAATACAAAATTCCCTTCATTTTATTACTAAATTTATTAATTTTCATTCACTTTTACTATTTTATTAATTAATTTTAATAGTCCATCACATGTTTGCCACCGAACAGCTTCAATTCAATACCGGAACTAATTTCATCTCTTAATAAAATTTGCTTTTGATTCTTTAATAACTACCGAATAGATGTACAATGTAAATACAATGTTCGTACATGTGTTTGGATGTGTGTCTATGAGCAGAAGAATATTGCAAAAGCAAAGAACTGCACAGACTTTCCTTGTCAAACATACCAACAAAGTTTAATGAACAACTCTGTGGTTTTCCAATATAAAAACAAAGAGCTTAATGAATGCTCTAACAACTTAACTCTCATTATGCAAGAGAGCACTTTTTGATTTATTTTTGTGTAAGCAACCTTATAAATGATTCAAGGTTATTCATTGAACGCAATTGTATTAGAAAAAAAGTCTTAAGGTTTTGGATGTAATTAAGAGAAAACTTGCAATGAATTTAAGAGTGAAAATATTTATTAGGTAAATTTTATTTCTTTTTCCTGTCTCTAATGATTTCCCTTTTATTTTTGAAAATTACTTTCCCGTCTACATTTTAAAAATTTTAAAAACTTTTTTTGTAAAAACGTGTTGACTGAAACAATTAACGAATGCCCATAAACGATATCGTTTGTACAAGTGTTTTTAACTTATTTTTATGGTTTTCTCGAGCACCAGATAATTTTTAATGTCTAAGACCCTTTAAATCATTTTTCTTTTAACACGTTTACACCGCATGCAGTCGTGTTTGTTCCAAGTATTTTTTTTTTTGTTATAATAGGAAGTGGAAGAAAAACACCAACAGCGTCTAGAAGAAGCTGTTGACGTTTGTGTCAAACGACTCGCTGTTCAGTTTATATTTGTATTATTTATTTGTACTTCTAGATTTATTTTTCTCTTTCCATTTCGTTTTTAATTTTTTTAACTTCTTGTGGTGTGTGAATAAGCCTTGGTACATTCAGACGGAAAAATAAAAAATAATTTTTTGTCTAATTACTTTCATGCCATGCCTTTCATCAGCATGCAACATTTGTCTTCATTAGAATTTTCAGAAAAAGTAAATTCCTCTTTATTTGATATTTTATTTTAATTTTTGATGAAGATTAGAAGTATTTGATTTGCAATGAAGGCGACAAGATTTCCTGCCGAAGTTTAAGGTCACTAGAGTGTTTGTCTTACTGCAAACACATACTGAGCGATAGAGATATTTTTGCCGCGCGATATATTTGCAATGTTGTCTATTAATTGAGATAGGCTGCTGAGCGTTATAAAGCCTCTAGTAGACTGTAACAACAGCTTTGGATTATAATTATTTTTAATCACACGTTTAAAACTGATACACTGGAATATTAATCTGTTGTATTGAAAAGAATATATTATTTGTTTTGAAATGAATTGGCATAAAGGTTCCTTAATATTCTAGCAAGTAAATAAAAATCAACTGTTCTCTCAGCCTTCAACGGTGGTACAGAACTGCAGGCCCTTGTCTGTTTTCGAGTTTGTAGTATTCGCTGCAATTCAGTTCCAATAGTGCTGCATTAGAGGAATAACATATCACTTTAAATGTTCTCTTGAATCTCGGTGTGTAGTTTGTCGCCTTTATTGTAATTTTCTTTGAGATCAATTTTTCTCAACCTTTTGCAGCAATTTGTTTAAGTTGTCAACATAATTATGTTGCTATTCAATTTGACAATTATTTATTGTTGAACAACTCATTCAGTAATTTTTATGTATTTCTTTTTTGTTTTATTTAAATCACTAAACTGTTTAGTCATTTGAAAGTTCTTAAAAAAATTACATAAATATTTCCCTAAATGTTTCAAAAGAAATTGTTTTAATATTCTTGTTTGTTTACGGCACCAACATTTTGCGTTCATGTAAAGGAAAGACGCAAAAGTATCATTCAAAGTGCTTCTTATTAAACTCAAAGTTAAACAATAAAAACCACACAAAGTTTTTTGGGCAGAGTTATAAAACTACAGAGCGAACATTGACAACTTCGGGTGTTAATGTTTGTGGTAAAAAAGAATTGTCTAGATAGTGTGATTAAAATAATGAACACTTTTCCACGGCGGCAGTTTGTGGCTTTAGAAACTCCTGAAATGCATTTTTAAAATTCAAATAAATTTCTTTTTAAATGTTTTATTTATATTGATTTAAGTTTTCATGTTTTTTTTAACACGTTTTTAGTTTTTATATCCCACCAATTTAAGGTCTTAAATTATTAACCCGTTTTCAAAGAATAAGTGAGTGGATTTCTTAATTCATTTCGTTAATACCATAAATCTTAAACACCCACACAATCGATTTAAAAATATTATTCACGTCAAAGAAGCAGTCACACGTAGTGTCATTAATGATCGGGTGATTATCAACAACGAATATTTTTCTTTTATTTCATACACTTAATGCAGATGTCTGTTTCTTCGGCCCTAAAATATTTGTTGAGATTTTATTTCGATAATAAAATATTTAAATACACACACAAGCAGACATCAAGACTTTTAGAATTTACATAAAATTAATTATCACTTTTAGAAGTTAAAAACAAAACACTAATTAAAATAATGGCTGACACACCGTTAACTTTGAATTAGTGTTTCCATTTGGTCGGACCTTAGCTGCAACAGAAAGTCAAGAATTAGATTTATCTTTGTAAAAGCTACCCAACCGAATTGAGTCTTATTGAATTATTAAAAATAAATGGAAGTTTTCTATTAAAGTTATCTAAAGTGGAAATGAGTTGAAACGGGTATTAAATTAGGTTGTTAGTAAATAAACAATTATTTTTCTATAAAACAAGTTTGACTTTCAGCTAAAGCTCTCTTAAAAAGTTATGAAGTTAGAACATTCTGAAAGCCGTCTAAGCAACCAAGGCCCGTTTGAGTGGATGGAAGTATTTATAAGCCAAAATAAAACATAAAATCTAAAAATAATAGAACACATAAAACGAAAATTAGGTATTCATAGTATTTGATTTTCTTTTTTTACTAAACAAAAGCTTCTATTATGCATTCTTCTATGCACAAATTTAAATATTTTAACATTCATGCCGGCAGCGGAATCGATGAATTTAAACTTAAATTCCAATACGTGCATGTGCTGGCAACTGTTGGCATAACATACAAATTGAATTCTATTTGTCTATTTATTGATTTGACATCAATATTGAAATAATTTCAAATTTAAAGAAAAAATAAAACTTTGACAGTTAAACTATGCAAATTAATGTGCTGCATTTGTTTTAAGGGTTGTGCGCTTATATTTTAAACGATTTCTTTATTAATATTCAATAGTTTATAATCAATAATTTTTCCATCAAAATCAACATAAAATTCAATTGGAAAGTTATAGTACAACAAATTGAAATTAAATGAAAGAACAAACAATTTAAAAACAAACAAACAAATTTTTTTTGGGTCCACAAAATACATATTAAAAATAATTATTAAAGTTTTTAATAGAAGTTAATTTTTTCTATATAAAACATACTTATAAAAAAATACTTTTGGTAGATTTTTAGAATACATTAAATAGTTTGCCAATAATTTTATAAATTTAAAAGTGTTTCTTAAGTAAAAGAGTTTTATACATACGAAATAGTCAGTGGTGCATTATTGCAAACCGTTTAACTCCTTAAACACTTGTCTGAATCAATATGTTTCTTATTAGTATTTATTTTTGGGTTCAATATTTGGCCTAATGTGACTACACCTTTACTCCCCTATACAAATATATCAATAGTGTTATAAATCTTTTGTTTACTGTAGTTGTAACACTGTTGCATGGTGGGGCAACGTCACTCAAAAGCAAAATTTTTTGCCAAAGTATAACAATATCTGATTTTTTTATTTTTTATAACATTATCTGTTACTTTTACTCATCCACAACAACAATTTCTTTAATATTTGTACACTCAAACAATTCACATCAATATGTATAATGCAAATTATAAACCAAACAATTCATGGGTCTTCTCAACATCATGTGTATATTTATATATATTCATACATGCATGTAAATAAAGCCACGCACAAAGTCATCTACTCAATTATAAATAAGAGTACATATTTACTAACCTTCTCTCTCTCGAACAACACAGAATAAAAGCAAACAAATGACGCATTAAACATCACTAACCTACACCAAGAATGCTTTCGCCAACAACAACTAATAGGCGATGACGTCATATTGAAGTATAGATACTCATAAAACACTTGCACTTTTCACATTTCAAAGGAACATATAGAAGCCTATAACTTCTTTTCCACTTCACTTATCACTTTAATTTTTACACCATTTTAATCAATACAAAATTCCCTTCATTTTGTTACCAAATTTATTAATTTTCATTCACTTTTACTATTTTATTAATTAATTTTAATAATCCATCACGTGTTTGCCACCGAACAGCTTCAATTCAATACCGGAACTAATTTCATCTCTTAATAAAATTTGCTTTTGATTCTTTAATAACTCCCGAATAGATTTACCTACAATGTAAATACAATGTTCGTACATGTGTTTGGATGTGTGTCTATGAGCAGAAGAATATTGCAAAAGCAAAGAACTGCACAGACTTTCCTTGTCAAACATACCAACAAAGTTTAATGAACGACTCTGTGGCTTTCCAATATAAAAACAAAGAGCTTAATGAATGCTCTAACAACTTAACTCTCATTATGCAAGAGATCACTTTTTGATTTATTTTTGTGTAAGCAACCTTAGGAAGATTCAAGGTTATTTATTAAGCGCAATTGTATTAGAAAAAGTGTTAAGATTTTGGGTGTTATTAAGAGAACGTTTATGAGTGAATGATATGAAATAATATTTGCAATGAATTTAAGAGTATTAGAAATTATTGGGTAAACTTTTCTTTGTTTATTTTGTTTGTTTATTTAGTTAATGAAATAAAATTAAAAAAGAAGCATTTTTCACAGCCACAGCAATTAAACAATTAATTTGATCTTTAAAAGAAGGCAACATTTTTAAGGGACCTTTTATTTTTAGTCCTTAACAAAATGATAAATGACCTTGAATTCTCAAATATCGTTTGGGACTTAATTTTTTGAAAATCTTTCGCACTAAAAAGGAAGAGATGGAAATTAAAAGCTTTAGATCTCTAAAAATATTTTAACTACATCCTTTTTCATTAAACAAAATGAAAGGAATTAATCATTTTCCTTTAATATATTTTGAACACCTTTATGGGCCTTTTTTGAAGCGTAGCCTTTTATCGCCTTGAAGATGTTAAGAAAAACTAAATTTGTGTTTCTTAACCTTTTGAAACAAATTGACCGTTTCATACAAAACCAGTAGAAGGAAAATAAAGGGGATTTAAGAAGTGTGAAAGGAAAAAGGATAAATGTTGTGTTGAAATTGATTGTGGCTTAAAAGAAAATTTATTGCCGCTCAATATAACAAATTTAATGGACAACATCTGTCATTTGCTGAAAAATTAGAATGGAAAAAAAGGAAAATTATCAATATCAATATTTATTAATATATGAAAATGTTATTTGGATTAATCTTTTCTTTTTATGAATTTATTCTTCTGAAAATATATTTTTAGTATTTTTATGATACTTTCTTTTTGCTATCTTTCTAACAACATTTTTTGCCAGTGAACAACACACGCACTTTAACAATAAAATGCCCGAAAGCTATTCAATTGCTTCTATATTTTAATAAATTTATATGAATTATATTTTTATTATGCAGGTGCATAAAACTCCTTCCACGTTCTTTATTTTAATGGCCATAAATTTTTATTTACTTTCCATTTATATGGTTGTATGAATGATAAATTTTAATAAATTTATTTTGTTGTAAATTTACGTGCCTCCATACGGAATTATCATTTGGCCAACCAACCATATGTTGCTGCTAAGTTTTCGTATGTACGCGTACATTTCGGCATAGGAAATATTATTTTTAAGAGAATTTCATAGCCGGATGGTGAAGACTTTCATATAATTCATAACTGCTGTTTCCGTCTTTAAAAACGATGGATGAACAGAAAAGTGAAATATGCCCGTAGTTAATAAATTCTTGTCCGTGGGTCTTATCAATAAAATGTGATTTAAAGTATAAAAACCAAATTATTTATTAAAGAAGACAAGTCGTTCGAAACAAATTATTATTCAAAAGGCAAAATTATAAATTATTAACTGTGTGGGGGACAGAGAAACTCTCTTATTGACTGACTTCTTTGCAATTTCTTGTTCTACTGGGATGCGCTTCAAGAGATTCTTTTTCAAAATACATTCAGAGTACAATTTAATATTTAAATATCCTTTTGGTTTGTCTGATAGAGATATTTGTTCTGAAATCCACATGGTTTGAAATCGCAAGTGTGGTTGTCTAGTGTTATCACACCTGCTGGTGACCCCTACATATACAGCGCGTTGTGCCACAACTAGAACCGAGGAGTTAGTGTTAAGAGGGCAGATAAAGGCAGATTAAATATAGAGAATTGTCTCAAACTGCGTAGTTCTCACAATTTTATTGCGCTTTTTTTGAATATGAATAACTTCTATATACAAACTAAACAACTGACTGATTATTTCTTGTTACTAGAAAAGATTTATTTCTAAAAAACTACATAATTAATGCTCAAAGACTTCTACTTTGTTTTATTAAATACATCAATTATTCTACAGCAGCACGTGACAAATTAATGGTGCTGCCAGTTGAACGTAAATGCCACTAAATCTTTTAACACTTCCTGAAAATAATTAAATAACTTCTGTTTTCGTGAAAGTGTAAATAATAATTCTTATTACCAGCATTCCTTAAAAGATGGTCAACAACGCATTTATAAAATAAAATTGTTGGCACTAGAATTTTTATTTATTTATTAATTCCCAACCATCGTTATTTTTACTATTTCTCTGTTACAAACTACACTTGACCCTTTTGGGGTTGTTGATGCTTTTCCAGCATCCGACAAGCCATTCAGGACATTAAATAAATATTGTTTTATGATTGTGGATTATATTTTTTTATTCGTATTGTTATTTCTCCCTGCTTAAGTCGAACATATTCTATAATTTCTAAAGCGAAAATAAAATATTGTTTTTATTTCTACTCACGTCCTTTCAGTTCAACTGTTACCTTAAAGTATAAGTATTCTCCACATATACGTGCGTTATATTGCAAGTGGCCAGTGTGCTTTCTATAATAAAATTTAATAAAAGAAATGGAAAATCTAGCAAACACGTAAACAGTTAACCGGCCACCCTAAACAATTGAAGGGTTAAAAATGAAGAAAGAGAGAGAGAGAGAGAGAGAGAAAACTACGGGGAAAATATTACCAGACCATTTATTAGGGCAAACTAAAATTCGCTTAACAAATATTCTCTGGTACACTTCAAATAAATAAGCTGAAGAGCAGCTTAAAGATATTAATTTTAGTACGTTTTAATTAACAGTTAATTATATAACAATTATTTGGTGCTTTAAGAAACAGGCAACAGTCAAAATACAACCCTACAGAAACTATTTTCAGAGTTGCTTTAGACGCGTTTTTTGCGGCAGCCGTGGCTACTCACTTATTTTTTGAACACGCATTTAATAATGAATGTAATAAATTTTTTTATAGTAATTTTTCTCAGTGTAGTTGAGTATAAAAATATTAAAGTATCTGCAATAAAGCAGTAACACAATAGGAGATTATTTCTGTCCTAGTGGTAAAACAACGTTGTGCGAAAGAAGCTTCGACAACAATGCACGGGTAATAAAAGATGCGGAGGGAACAAAATGGGAGTGAATAGGGCCTGCCGGGGTTATTATTTAAGATATTTCAAGAACCATAAATCTTAGATGCTTATGAGCTTAAATGACAATAAATAAATATTATTTTTATTGTTTCCCCTAGCTCTCCCAAGGGTACACACTAACACACACAAATACATGCAATTAATAAAACAGGTCAGGGATTTTTATTGTTGCTGAGAATTAATTTTTTTAAAAGGTGCCTGCACAAACATGTTTTATTTTGCCCTCTTCTCCTTTTAGTTTCTGCTGTAATTACAGGGAGTGCGTAGGTGAGATAAGGGAAGGATGTAGCTGAGGAATGAAAACAAGGCAACGGAGAAATAGATGCTCTCCTTTCCAGCAGCAAAACATATTTTAACTTGTTGTTTTAATTGTTGTTCGCTTGTTTGTGAGTTAAAAATCATTTAGAAAGCTTTACTAATCGCCGCGTTTCCTTTTAGTTGTTGGCGATTTGTGGCTTGGGAATCTGTCAAAACGTGCGGTTAGTAGATGGATTGCACTGCTTGCCACTACAAAATTTCAGCACCAACAACAATTCTTAAGGGTACAGTTCATAACACCAGCATTTTTCATAACCTCCAGCAGTAAAGGTCAACAGTGTTTAACAATAATGGAAATTTTTGGCAAGAAATTTTAACAAATTATTTTAAATACTTAGATTTTTTTACTTTCTGCCACATGCAACACAAACAAGGAAAAAAAACCAGCTTCACAACAGCAGCAAAACACAGATGTAATTTCAAATCATGCAGATTTCAGAACAGATGTCCATACGGACTTTTATTGTTACCAAATTTCTCTATCAGAAAAACCAAACGGATATTAAAAAATTTAATTGTATTCTGAATGTATTTTGGAAAAGAAACTTTTGAAGCACATCCCAGTAGAAGAGGAGATTGCAAAAAAGTCAGTCAATAAGTTACTAAACTTAAGGTCCCGAAGAAGGGCAAATCTGGATCCTTCCGAATGTTTTTTACAAGCAGTTTTCATTGAAAGAAGTTCTCTTCTCTTGTCATCTCTTCAGTGAGTTCGAAGTCAAGTTACAGATGTGAATTAAAGGCGATTTTTATATATCGTTTCTAATAATTTTTAAATCGATTAGGACAAGTCGGATACTGCGAACTCTATGAAGGCTCGAGGATGCAGTAGACATTTTTGCAACATTTCCCAACGTAATATATTAAATTAACTTCAGACTTCTGACAAAAAGTGTGCTTAGTGACAAATTAATATTTTATAAATTCCAATTGCTTTTAAATAAAACTTTCATTAACGACTTTTAGTTCAATTATATTTTCATAAATCAAAGTATTTTTTTATGAATAAAAATTTAATAATGGCGAAACCTACCAATAACGTTTAACCTTATGGAAGCAAAATAACTTCTTAATGAATTGCGTGGTGCTTCCTGGTGGGTTGAAAACGCCCACTTCATGATACTTTGCAAATAAAGAAAAAGTTGCTACCCGAAAATGACTTCCACTTCTTTTGTCAACTAAATATGCGTTATTTCATTATATTTGCCAATTTTTTGCTTTCTAAGAGCCAATAAAAATATCTTGGGAACATGATAGATTCACACGGGGTCAAATCGAAGCATGCATATTCATGATTGAGAGCAAAATCGAACCTGCGATCTGAGGCTTTGTACTCTACATCAGAAAATTGTTAATTTTTCCAGGATTTTTATTAGATTAAAAGTTTTTATAAAAAAAGTGCATTTAAATTAAACAAAATCTAATAACTTCTTATTGTCTAGAGCGCAGGACCTTCTGCGTTTTGTTAAAGTTTTTGCTCATGCCTTTTTTAATTTGGCATATTTTCTTTCACAGCAAACTTCTTAACGAACTTTAGACAAACTAATTGCCAACGAGACTTAAAGTCGAAGAAAAAACTTTAAGCCAAACTAAACTTTGGAAGCAGAAAAACACATCCGTGTAGTGCATATACACAAATTCATATTCCTTTTTGCAAATTATAAAAGAAAAGAAACAAACAGAAATTTATCTGTGCACTTGAGCAAATCTGTCTATCTGCCATTCGAATATCATTTAGAAAAGAAAAGCAAAATATAATACAAAATGTTGACTTTGATACTGATTATTTGCAATGAGCAGGAATTTGTCTCAAGAAAGTCGGAGCTGGAATAACAATTATCCTGGCAGAATATGAAAGAAATTAAAAAAATTTTATTTATGCAAAAAGCAAAAACAAAAAACTAATTTAAACAACATCCTTTTCTATGAAAAGTTACTGACATGTAACCAAGAAAACAAAAACAATAAAAGTGTAGCACACTTTTACAATGTGTGAGTGTATGTGTGTACTCCGTTTTTCTCATCACACTTGCAAACCCACAGAGTTAGTAATTAAGACATACAAATATTTAGCTCCGTTTGTAATAATTATTTTGGTAATAAACTGTGCTTTTATTAATTGACGTAGATTATTGAATTTTAGATAAGAAATGTTTAATATTTTAAGACTAGCGTTAAGTATTTTTAAAGAATTTCAATATCTGATATTAATTTTCTACACTGAAAAAATACTAGAAAGTTTAAATGTTCTTAAATCAATCCCAAGCGGTGGTGGAAAAAAACCCTAAAAAGATGTTGTAGTGGAATCGAATTTATTTCAATATTTTTCTACTTTTTACCTACAATAATTTTTATTATGATCAAAGGATGTATGAAAATCAGGTGGGAAACAAAACATCAGCCAAAAGCTCTCCATGGCTTCAGTGGCATTCTTCTGAGACAAAATTTAGTTCCAGTGCCTTCATTTTGCTTTTGGCTTATTGAGGTACACTTTTTCTCTGAAATATCCCCAAAAAGAGAGGTCCAACAGCATCAAATCACATGATCGTGAGGGAGATCGTCATCGCCATGACGTGAGATAACACGGCCATTAAACTTCTCGCGAAAAGAGCAAGAGTTTTGTTGGCTGTATGGCAAGTGACATCATCCTATTGGAACCACATATCGTCCAGGTCTATATATTCACTATATGTTCAGAAGAAGTCCTGTATCATCTCGCCATAGAAAAAAACGCTTACGATAATGACTGGATCGACATCATTTCCGAACAACTACGGCCTGATGATGCAGCTACTCTTCTCTTAAATTTTAAAAAAATTTTCATATTTAAAATAGTCAAAGAAGTCAAATACCCAACAGACCTCCAAATTAAACCCTTCATCCCTTCAAACACCAGAATATTAAAAATATAATTCCCTCTCCTTTAATTATATTCCTTAAAAGCAAAATTTCTATACTCGTACGTTTTTAACAAACAACGAGCAGCTGCTGCCTCCCAGAAATTGTGTATTTAATCTCCATAGAAAAATGTTGTCAATTTAAGAACTTCTTTACTGATAAATTTCTAAAATAATTTCATGCAAATATGCCAGCATAAATTTTGATGTGAATAATTTAAATTTTCCTTAATATCCAATAACGTTTATTGAAAAATTATTATTCCCTGTGGAATTGCTGAAAAAAAACAGTTTTCTCCTATTCCTGCATCTGACGAATCGAAAGCTCAAGACTCAGTGGAATTAATGTAGTTTGAATAAAATAAAACGTGTGTATGTGTGTGTGTGTGTTAGTGCTGTGCGTATTGTGGGTATCAAAGATGTAACATTAAAGATAACCTTTTCTTTTCCATTTTAGTTATTTGGTTTCATTTTCCTTTTCTGTCATTTTTCAATATCAAATTTTCTTAACTCAAAATCTCTTTTCTCTGTTGCAACAAAAACATTAAACACACAATACATTCTTCATACAGATATTTTCCTTTTTAAATGAAATATTATTTTAAAAGAATAATTCCCAGTAGTGAAATCATCTCGCAGTATTGATGGTATGACTACACAGTGGATGGATGCAGTGAGTGTGTTTGTAAACGCAGTTCGTTGTGAGAATGATTTTCAAGGAGTTCAGTTGGTCTTTAAGACACACGAAAGAAATGTGCAATACCCAGCGAACAAAATATATTCTGCTTCAAAAAGCACCTTCTTTAGCATTGCGAAAACTGACACTTCAAAGTTTTAATTGAATTGATAAATCAAACTGAGAGATGAAATAATGCCACGTGATTGAGGTCTAAAAAAATTTTCGAATCATATTCCTCTACCGGTCACCGTTGACAGTAACATTCTGACCATCAACGTTATTGAGGACATCTGGGTCAATGACTCCACCAGCCCATCAAACAGAATATTTTCTGTGGATGTGATGGTGTTTCCACAAAAGCTTGTGAGTTCTCTTCACTCCAAATGCTACAATTCTGCTCATTTACACACCCATTCAAACAAAAGAGGGCTTCTTCGGAAAATAAAATTTTGAATGGATGAGTTCGACTGTTAGAACAATTATTTTAATCAAAAATTTCAACAATTTGCCAGCGTTGCTCTGGTGTATATCGATTCATAATGAAATTTTAAAGCAAAATAAATAAAATTAACTATCAGCTGTTAAATAGGTGTTCAAACAGAACAGTGATGCCAAGTCCAAGTGGTGACACTTAAAAAAAAACACGCGCCTTCCTTTTAATGAAAATTCAATTTGATAAAACAATTAATAGATTTATTTTAAGTTTTGAGTCTATTTTTTATATTAAATGCTGATGTTCGCTATTTCGCCCACTTCTTCACGAAATTATTTGTAATTTTAAAATATCGTGTATCAATAATTAAAATAAAAAAATAACCTCAAAACTCAAACGAATTTATTAAATGTTTTAATTAAAGGTTGAAAAATCAGTACCACGAATGAATTTGATAAAATTGATTCTGGTTTTATGGGTATTTTACTTGCAGATTTGTAATTTGCAGTTTTGTGACAGGAAACCCTGATGTATAATCTCATGGCATTTAGTTTTCATACATCATTTCCGTTAATATCGCTGCTACGAGTTGCACTGTCCTCTCGATAAGTCGAACTTTTAATAATTTTTTTTCGAGAAATAATTATTCAATAAATCATTTTTAAAGGGCAATTTCCGAGCTGGAACTTTCTATATACCCAGCGGACTTTGCCAGTGGACCACTCTTGTCTTTATTTACTCTCTCAATCATGCAGGGTATTTAATATTCGACACTGCCGTTTAAGGCAATTTTACATGTTTGACTTATCATTTTGTGGTCGCCTACATCTACGATTAGAATATGTCTAAAAAAAACCAACAACAACATCATTATTGTTATAAAGGCAACGCAAGCAGGCGGTAATTTGAATAGTTTCGCTGTTCATTTAGTTTCGTTGTTGGGTTATCTTGCAGACTTCTGTTTGTTTTGTTGCCCGATATTTTCCTTTTTCAATTCGTTGTTCTCCTTCTTTTTTTCTCTTCGCATAATATCGATATCAATCTGTTAACGATACTTTCGAGAGGGTTTATTTTTCAATAGTTTTCACACTCAACAAATGCCTTTCAAAATAAAAGCACATTTTTCTTGACTCTTTTTTTTTGTAGGCTGAAGTGGAAGTCAAGCGTTTCAGATGTTAACAATTTACGGCGGCAACCCGAAACAGTGATTTGTTGTTGAGATTAAAGATTTTCAATGGCTGTGGAAGATGCCAGTTTTTTTTTACAGAAAATAATTTTATCTTGTGGACTATTAATTTTATTTGTTGTCATTTTGTGTCATATTTTTTTGTGTGCTTTTACTTGTTGTGCTGCTGCCTCATTGTGCATTTTATATGTATTCCGAAAAGCAGTTCAATTCAAAATATTTAAATATCTTTAAAAGAGGTTTCATTTTCTACTTTCCTTGTTATTTGGAATGAGCAATTAACTTCGGATATTGTAGTTTTTTATCTTCAACTACTTTTCTGAGGAGGAAAATATCTCTTTTTAAAGTGCTATTCAGAATTGAGGTCATCTGCAGTATGGCTATAATTTCCATACGAATCGGATTTAATACTATTTAATTGAAGCCGAAAATATCTTGTGCCATCACAAGAGCTCATTCCGTTGTAGCAGAGTTAGAACAGTATGAGCCATTCCACGTTGAGTTAACATTTTAATCAGTCAATGTGCTGCTCGTCTTTCATTGTTGAGCTTCTCCGCTCTATTCCCTGAAAGCTATACTCCAATTTTGTGAGAAAGCACGCTACACTGAGTCTTTCCAAAAAATCTTTTGTTTCTCACAGATAAAAAAAACTTTTCTATAATTTTTTCTAATGGCTTTAATATATAGGACGTGGACTAGGAAACCGAAAGTCGTGGGTTCAATCCTGCAATCAGTCATACATCTGGGATGAACTTTTTGAGGATCTGCGTTAATCATTGTTTGTACTACTTTTTTGTTCGACTTTTCAAAGGACGATTTCATATAATAGATTTCGCAGTATAAATTAAGCGGCGAAGTTAAATAATCTGAGATCTGACTACTGAAAACTCTATCAGTGTTCAAATAATTCCATCTGCCTTCTTCTTTTCAATGGTTCTGTCTTATTAAAAAGAATGCAGATATAAAAGCATTGAAAGAATTAAAATGAAACTATTTACACAAATAAATTAAATACCAAATGGAGCCAAGGAAAAGGAGGCAAAAGAGGAATAAATATATCAGCATATTATCCAATATGGCAAAGATATTAAGAAAATAATATAATACAATTTCGTAGTTTTAATTAATTTGATTCTAAAAAATCAGAAAAGTATGAGATTAAAACTAAAAAAGCCAGGCAGTGGGAGTTACACTTGTGCTATTGTCTTGAAGTTAAAGTTGCAGTAGAGAGTTTGTGAAAATCTATTCCTTTTTATGAAAAAGTAAACGCAAAGAAAAGCAAGATGAATATATTTCTCAAGTGAATGGAAACTTAAGAAATCAATATGATTTCCTTGTCAATATTATAAAGTTTTATAAAAATATCCTTCTGTACAATTCAAGGATGTAATTGACAGGGTTTACTTAACTTAATTTCCTGTAAACATCAACTGAATGAATAATTCAACTAACAAATTTAGGTCAGTAGAATCTATTTGAATGTTGATTTAAGTTATTTACAATTTCAAAAGGAATTTAAAAAGATAAAATAATTACTGGGGATTAAGGCAACATTAATTTGCTGTTGTAAAGATTAAACTCAAGTATATCTGCACTTAAATCTGAAAAATATAAACATAATAGACTGCCTTTAAACGTAAAGGCCTTAATTAACCAGCAACTAGCATTCTAAAGTTCAAGCGTTGGCCCCCAAAAACCCCTTTGATAACTAAATACTCAATTTAAATATAAAAAAAAACTTAAATTACATTTCCATGCCTGGGTAAATATAAAAATAAAACAAATTAAAATACTTAAAAGTGAAAGTTATGGAAAAACAAACTATTTACGTTGCATCTCTAGATGTACTTGAATAATTGCACGTACAAGGATTTCTTCTATCCCTTTACTAACTGCAGGCAAAGGAGAGCCAGAACCAAATTAAATTTTATGTAAATTAAAGCCAAAGGGTCCGACTGTCAAGCTCTAAAGACAAAAAGCTTATTTCAGCTTTATATTTTCTGCACAATCCTTGTGTCTTTCTCTTGTTATTATTTTTGTTTTTACTTTCCTGTTTACCAGCAAACTCGCTGCGGATTACTGACTGCCATTCTACGAGAAAAAAAAGATTTTAAAATACAAAAATTAACTAAAAAACAGGGGGATGAGTCACTTAAAGAAAAAATATATTAACAATTAAATTTATTTATTTTAAATTATATAAAAAAATTATATAAAAATAAACTGAATTCCTCTTTTAATTTTACTTTCTTGTTAAAAATCGTTGTTGTGATTGGAAAGAGCGAATTTCCAAATTAACAGAAGGTTACATTAAATGCTGAATAACTTAAAGTTCAGCCTAATTATGACTAATCAAGGGGGAATTTTTTCTCTTCCGAATGTCTTGTTTCCGTGATCAATGTCCTGTTTCATGCTAATCACGCAGACAATACAAAAACGGAAGTTATATAAGATTCAAATGTCTTGGTTTTAACATTTCATTTCATGGTATCGCTTGAATTTAATAACATAAAATAGGGAAAACGTAATTATAAAAGTGTAGCGACCTTCGAAGACAGCTGTTCTGCTCTGCTGTGACAATAAACCGTTGCAAACATCCAATGGCGTAATTTAGTGTTCCAATCTTAATAATGTCTTGACGTGACATTGACCAATAGTTACAGAATAAAGAAGAGAAATTGTCGTGGTGTCACATGCAATTCGAATAAAAATGAAACAACATAAAAAGTAGCAGCGCAATCCTTAAATTTTGTAGCACAAACTGGTATAATTGAACTTCATTTAATACTCCCTGATCTCTGCTACTGAAATTTGAGCTTCACTGTATGCGATCTTTCAGTAATCACCCCCGATTTTATATCTTCAATAGCTGGATGTGTTCACAATGACAGAGAGAAAGTAATTAAGTCAAAACACAATTTGCCTGCATCTTTTTACACTTGCCAACGGTTTTACAAATGCCATGCCATTTATTCCCTCAACACCTCTCATACACACACACACACGCACATACGAGATTAAAATAATTGCATTAGTAAGAAAAAATATAATAAGGAAAAAAGAAACGACAGAAAATAATACAAGAATATCAGCACGAATCGGACAAAAAATTAATTAACTAAAAAGGTAACGCTCAAAATGTAACTAAAACAAAAGCACACACACACACAAATAGTTCAGGGAAAAAAGGATATTTTCGTTGCTATTGCAACGCCGCAGTACAACAAAAACACTACAAAATGCCAGCCATGAAAGCCAACACAAAGTTGAAACAGACAAAAACAAACAAAAACCAAAAAACTTTAATAAACAACAGCGAGAGCAACATGACAACTGAAAGGAAGCTATATAACAGTGGGAGGAAAAAATATAGCAACATGTTGAACGGGAATAACAAATAAACAACCCTCCAGAACAGGAAGTAGGCGAATGCTTCCGCCCACTGGACTGCGAGCATTAACTGACACACGAATTTTCAATATATTTTTGTTTTCCTTTTCTTTAACAAATGCAAATCAAGTGTGTTGGAGTGTAGGAAAATTACGAAAAAGGCTGTGCTGTTAGGAGAAGCATGAACTCGAGATATAATGAAAGACTACAAAATGAAATCTATAGAGTAACAAGACTTCGTTTACGGAAATACGATCTTACAAAAAAATTATTTGTTTTTTGCTCTTTTACCTTCAATACCCGGCTCAAAATTAAAGTTGAGCATGTTGACAGTTTGGAATGTGAAATACACGTTCAACTTTTTTACATCCATATTTAAAATTTATTAGATAAGTGCAACGTTTTTTTTTTTGTTTTGCTTTTACTTTAATATCCTGGGTATTCTTCTCATTATGATTTAGTCAGTTTTAAAAACGAAACGTATGAAAAAATACTTTCGAAGAAATACTAGATTTTAGAACGAGTTTTCATTTGTACGAACTCTATTTTGCTTTCAACTCTACTGACCAACTATCTTAAATAGGTAAAAGGAAATGAAGAGATTTAAGATATAAATACAAAAGAAGCAACTTTTATGTCATGGAATAAAAGGAGTGTTAATCAACTTTTACACATGAATTATTCATGGCAAAGTGCAGCGGCTTTGGAAAACAGCACTACTCTATTTTACTGTGTGAGTTGAGAACTTTGATTTTATATCCTGTTATTCAACAACAGCCTATTAATTATAATTTAATTCAAAAAGATATTATTATTTTAATTTTTTTTATATATTTATTTTGGAAAATATCTTAAAGGGTTTTAAGTCAATGAAGTACGGAGTTTTAAAAAATTTTCTAAACTCAATTTTTTAATAAAACGAAACTAACAAGTTTCTAAATATTCCTACTGAGTTTGTTAAACAGTTTCCTTTTTGTATTGTTTTTTAGTTTATTGATACATCAGAGAAGATCCTGGTATCCCAGAAATTTAACAGGCGCTCAGCATTATTTCAATTTTTATTGGAGCTGATTTTTCCAAATCGATTCATTTTAGTTGATTGCTAAAAATTTTTTTCTTGCTTCAAAATCTCTGCAGTTTCGTTAGAGTCTACTTAAATCTCAAGTCTTGTAAATTGACAAAAATAATCGCCCTAATCCAATTAAAATTCAATTAGTGCTTGTAAACTAAAAGTCTTTATTTGTCTTTGTTGTTGTTGTTGACTTATTTTTATTTGCTCGTTGTTACTATTTGATTACATTGTTTTCATTTACTTTGTCTCATTTCAATTAGAGTTAATTATTATGTTGCTGCTAATTTTGCAAGTAATTGTATTCCATGGAATTGTATTGTGAGTACATTCTTGATACATAAAAAAAAACTCTCACATTAAAGGAGTTCATAAAAGTCGTGCTGAATTAATTTACGAGCTTTTAGGAATTTTTAAGAAATTAATTTTGCTCTCATATGGATTATTACAATGTTGCTGTGAAGTGTTGTAAAAGAAGATATAATTTTAATTATATTTAATTAATTAACATCGGCAGAAACGCTACAGAAACGCTACAGAAACGCAGTGAATTATTTAAACAATGACGCAAGAAACGGGGTTGCATTTTGTGTGCTTAATTCTATCTGAAATCATTCGTGTTTTTTATAGAGTGATACAAGCTTAAATCATAATAAAACATAATAATATATTTTTGATAACAATGGAACAGTCTTTATTGGATAGAAAATTTTATGACCTTAATGTTTAAATATGATGTCGGCCATGTAGCCGCCACGGCTGGTACGTACAAGGCACAATCTGGAACACCAGTTTTTACAAATATTCTGACCATCATCGTTTATGAAGTCATATGGGCCAATGACTTCGCCAGTTTATAAAGAGCACCAAACAGTAATTTTCTGTGGATAAGATGGTGTTTCGACGAAAGCTTGCGGATTCTCCTCACTCCAAATGCGACAACTCTGCTTATTTACGTACCCATTCAACCAAAAATGGGCTTCATCGGAAAATAAAATTTTAAATGGACGAAGTGCACGATAAGCTTGACGAATAGAACCATTATTTCGATTAAAAATTTCCACAATTAGCACGCGTTACTCTGGTGTAAACTGATCCATAACAAAATGTCAAAGCAAACTTAACAAAAAACAACTATTAGCTGTTAAATGGGTGGTCGAATAAAGCAGTTATGGCAACTCAAAGTTATATCAGTCTATAAAAAACACCCTATATTAAGCCTCACACAAATTTAGGAGTCTTTTTAATAGATACGCAAAATAACAGGCCTTTGGTCCTACTGTGTGGGCAGATATACTCTTTTAGCTAAATAAACCGCGTGATTCCGATACAAATCAATTGATTAATAAATTAATTGGGAAAATATTTTATAAAAATTGTTTTAAAACAATATTTTTTTTACTATTTTTCAAAACTTAATGGAGGTAAAATATTGTCTACTATTTTTTTCCTTAGAGATGCTGTCATGTTGTTCTACACAAAGAAAAATATGTTTGTCCACTTATTATACTTTAACCTTTCAGAGCACATTCTTTTTCAAATTAAAAATGTTTTATTTACAACTTTAAGCTTCTAAAAAAACTTCTTTTCATAACTACCCCACTGGCAGGTATAAAAAATTGTCATTTCAAATCATGTACGAGTACTTTTATAAATTTACTGTGTCTTTATTATTATTATTTTTAGTTGCCTTTATTTTCTTGGAAATAAAGAACCCATAGACGCTGCGTTATCTTTGAAAAGTAATTGGAGTAATAAAAAAAGTTCACCATAAAATTCAATAGAATTACAGCGTTCAACTTGTTGCAACAATTTAAAAAGACATTTTCTGATAACAGACAAGAAGCTGCGGCATTAAAATCGATATGAAGAAAAAAAACTATAGAAATAAAAACTTCTTCAATTGTACTTAACGAGGAGTTACAGTATTCAATTGCATGTGACATGTTGACTTATTAGATGTTGTCTAGAAAATTGTATTCGTTGTGTGGAAAATAATTGAGGAAATAATATTTTTTGTTTGTTTCCAAGTAAAAATTGTGGTGGTCAAACATGTCATAGTATTGGTTGTTACAAGAACAGCGGCGAGTTTTGTTAGGTAAACTAATATATATCGTAGGTGCAATGTAAAAAGCCAGAAATTCTTATAATTGTAACTTCAAAGGAGGAGCTAAAAATCTTATGGAATATTTATCTCATAAAGAGCATGTAAAATCATTGTTTCTTGATACTTTTCAGTGACAATTAGTATTTGGAAGAAATTAATAAAAATCGGGGCTAGTTAGGGCCTTTCTACATTGTGCCAACCATATGATATAAGGGATGTTGTCCAACGGTTTGGCTGTAATTGCAATATAAAGCAATTCTTGAAGAACTAATTTAAAACGAGAAGCGAAACTTACTATTGTTGAGTATGAAATACACAGGCTTTTGATTAGTTCTACATGGCGACGGTTATTGGCCGCCAGGTTGGTCTTCTTTTTTAATGAAAATCAATTAAAAAAAGTGTACGTCAATAAACCCAGAATAGTTCAAGAGCTAAAGAAAGAGATTTAATATGACTCATCAATGATATTGAACGTTGATTAAGTCCCAGAGTAATTGAAATTATATATCATCGGATCTGAAGGTATACCACCGAAGTCCTAACGAGCATTTGACAGATATTTTCTTGCAACCTTAATTTTCACACAACCTTCATTCAAAATAAAAATATTTAAGATATTCCTGAACGACTTTCGAAACTTCTTGCAGACCAGTCGTGCAAGGATATAGATAATTTTTTCCCACCAGGATGGAGTCACAGCACTCACTTCGAAGGACTCAAAGGCTCTGTAGCGAAACAGATTTTGGAAGCGAATTATTTTTCGTAAACACAATTTTTATCAGAATTAAGAGCTTCAAACTATTTCTTTTGGGCTTCTTTCGAAGGAAATGTCTATATTGACAAGCCTGGCAGCATTCACCATTTAAAAATATATACTGATAGGAAATCAACATCATAAAATTTGAAATTGTGCGAAAGATTTTGGAAAGAGCGTGATCAGGCCAGACATTTAATGGCCAACAGTTGTGAGACTTAATTGAAGTAAAAATATTCTCCATCAATCTATTTGATAATAGTCCACCCTCGCATACAGCCGATTAGATATTTTAAAGAAAGATAATTGTACCGGATATTTGAAACAATTTTTTAATACTTCAATTTTATTAAAATGTACATGTTAAAGTTATTAAACTCTCCGCATAGTAAAATTTTTTTAAATTAAAATTTAATTATTTACACTTGAAGTTCCCTAAAAGGAAAAGACACAAAGAAGTTAAATAAAACTTAATTTAAATTGAATTTTTTAAATCTTTTTGTATTCTGTAATTTATCATATTTAAAATAACAGTTGCCGGACTCACACACACACACACACACTCACAATATATGTTATATTCAATTCAGTTGCATTTCCATGTTTTCCGTGCTCTTCAACGTACAAGCAAAAGTCTAAACCGATTTTTATTTTCATTCTTCACTTAATTTATTTGAATTTAAATGCTTTAACTTTTGACAGCTCAAAGTCATTAATTTAAATTCGAGAGTCGGTTGTAAAAATTACTGTGGTGGCAGTTGTAGTTGTAGTTGTAAAAGTAGTAAAAATGGCAGCAACAACTTACAGAATAACTGTAGGGGCAAGCAGTAGCAGCAGTAGCCGTAGCAGAGGAATACAATTACTAGACTTTTGCAAATTGAATCTCAAACACACACACACACACACTCACACACACACCTTTAAGTGTGAATATGGTAGATAAATGGAAATTTATACCACCAATTGTTTCAACATTTTGGGTGGTCTAACCACACTGACACTTCGAATCTATTTAACAGAGATAATTTAACCAAAAGATGGGCAAACAGTCACACAATCAGACAAATTTACTTCTTGTAAATAGGAATTTAGTTGCCAGGATAAACTGATGAGCCTTCATATTCTGTACTTGTACTGCTAAGGAACATCATTATTATCATCATCATCAGCAGCAGCATCAGCATCTTTTATTAAGACAGCAAAGAAAAAAAGTAACATAAATTATATGGCAGCAGTTTATTTGTGGTTCATTTTATGATTTCTTTTTTTTTTACTTGTTAAACTAAAACACAAAAACAGCTTTAAAACTTAATGTTTATTATCCTTGTGGGTGGCCTGTTTTCTTTTTTTCAAATAATACATCATTATCGATATGGGCAAAGTGGTAAACTAAAAGACTACTCCCAGTTGGCAAGCTGAGTGGACTTGTTGGCCAGAAGAGAAAAAAACAACGCTAATAAATATGAATGTGTTGTTACAGGAATGAAACAAATTCTTTTATATAATTTTTTTTTACACAAAATATTTGAAAGGCATTTCATTATAATTAGTGAGACTTTCTTGACTGCTAATAAATTGGTTTGCAGCAAAAGTTAAAGTATTATGGCCGCTAAGAAATATAGAGAGAGAATAATTCGAATAAAATAGTCCTACAAACTTATAGACTTTTAAGGATTTTAAATAAAGATAAATTTGTTGGAAATTAAGAAGTTTTCGGCCCAATTACTTTTACAAAACCAGAAAAAATTTATTTCTAAAGATAAATATAAAACCCTAAGTAGTAATTGTTATAAATTGGTATACGAGAAGTATAACATTACGAAATTGATGCCTTCTCACATGAATCTTATTCGTTTTAATTCTGGTTTCTATTAATTTTAAATGATATTCAAAAATAACTACAACCGATTAATATACCCTGCAATTAAGTAAAATTCTATTAAAATTTAACTCTTGAATTTTCCTCAAATATTTACCGAAAATAAAAACTTCATCTAACATGTTTTTTTAAACAAAAAAATAAAAAGAAAGAGCTTCAATTTATAATTAATTTTACAAAAACAAAGAAAAATTGTTTTTTTTTATATAAAAATAAAAACCTAATAGATAAAGTTTAATTTAAGCATTTGTTTTTGTTGTTGTCTTAACTTATCCTGCAGGCTGCGTGTACATAAAATTTTAATGGGAAATATTTTTGTTTAATTAAATGCAAAATGATGTTGAACATCAAAACCAAATTGATTGGGGTTTCTGTGGCCAACTTTGAAAATAAATTAAAATAAAATAAAAGTTTAATAATTAAAAATATATAATAATTAAACGTTAATATATTATCTTTAGCCAAGCAAGTGCATTCATTCAAATTAATTTTTTAATATCGTTGCTTATAACAATTTAGTTATTTTATATCAAAAGTTTAAAGTTTTCATGGGAAATGGAAGCATTTAAAATTTATATGAACGGCTTAATGCAAGAGTTTGAAATGGGATATCAAAAGCTCTTTAAAGAATTATTGGCGTTTTTGAACTGCAGAACTTTTTATTTTAATTTGAATTTAATAACGTCTTGTTATTAAGTTATTTTGTAATATAAAATAGCAAATATTTCATTAAACCAAAATAAAATTATACTTAATGTGTGGTTGAGTGTCAAAGCCAATATATCTAGCAAAATCAAGATGCATGAGTTCGCTTCATCGCACTCTCAGGCACTTGAGTAATAGAAGAAACCCTTTAAAGCCAACTGGCAGCCATCTCTACTCCACCGTCGTCATGTTTAGAAAATGTACAACGTTTAAGCCACTTTATAATCATTATGGCTAATTGAGAAGCATTTACTCTTAATAAAGGGAAATGAACAAAAACAATTTAAAAATAGCGAATAAGAAACCAAACAGCAAATAAAATTTAACCCTAAATGGGTACTCTACCTTTTTGTACGTTGGATCCACGAACAATTTTTAATAAGAGTTCTAGCTGAATAGTTTTTAATTTCAAATATAAACAAAAATATTTTTTTCATCAAAAGTTATCTAATAAAGAGTAAATAAGCTTCGACGAGAAGTAACCATCCAGGGTTAAAACAGTTTACAGAGAATTAAGAATCAACTCGTTGGTTACAGCTAAAAGTGAAAATGCCGAACAAATTGTAACGTGGCTAAATCGTTAGAAAGCCCTTCAAATCACCGCTGACTGGGGAGGGCAGCAGAAAAACACTCAACATAAAAGTAAAAATAAATAAAAAAATTGTAACCAAACAATGGCACTTATTTATCTAATACGACTGCTAACCAAATATTTTAAATAAAACATTTAAAAAACGGTAGCTGCAATATTAACTTCAAACTTTTTTCTTCTTATTTTTTTATGTACAAGAGAATAAAACCCTGTTTGCAGGCAGACAATAACAATTTTACCACCCACAGCCAACTTATTTATCCTTAACGTTTTCTTACTTCTTTTCTATTTACAGATTTTAGCCAAAGTCTGCGTTTGCTTGAAGTACGAATACCGAATTACGTTATTAAGGGTTCAGCAGCTCAATTGGAGTGCCTTTACGACTTGGACGGGGAGGCGTTGTACTCAGTGAAATGGTATAAAGACGGGAATGAATTCTATCGATATGTGCCCCGGGATATGCCGCCAGCGCAAACGTTTCTGCTGCCCGGTGTTTCAGTTGATGTAAGTGGATGGTGTTTTTTTACTTTCCATTTTCCTTTTCTTACTTTTTCTGTGAATCACATACACACTCGCTGCACTTAAACTTGTTTAAGGCACAAATACACACACAAGCAAAACTACTAGTATTGAATTTACGAGCAAAAGTGTAGTGACAGTGGTAACGACTAAAGCTCTGCAATATTTTCAATTAGAGTGGTCCAGCAAAAACTATAATTTTCAATATGTAAATTTTTTTTGATACGATATATTTCGAATAAGCTAATTTTTTATCTAAAAAAATAGTCCAAACCGTGGATTTGAGATATAAAATTCAAAGAACTGGGAAAGATGTCCAGTCGCGTACTATTCCACTCTAAAATCTCATAGTCCTGTTTATAAAATTAAATAAACTAATAAATTTAAAAATAAGTAAAAATCATGTGCGAATCTTAAATATATTAGAAATTCCTTGCACAATGGTGCAGCATTTATTTTACTCCAAAGCGCCACCGTACACTTTGCAAACTAAATGGCGTCTGTTTAAAATTTTTAATACGTACGTGAGTTTTGGAGGTGTGTGAAGTTAAATTTCGAAATTTATAACCCTAGACACAAACCAGGCACGTTTACAGACCTCTGTTAACCTGTTAACAGAGCAATGTTAAGCATGAAAAATCTGGGTGTATGTGTTCCATATAGAATAATGGCCACATTTTTGGACACACCATGGAAAAAATTAACAGAACATCCAACTAGGTCCTTAGCTGTGATAATAAATTAATACTTTGGTATATTTATGCCAACAACCTGTGATTTTTTGTGTACAAAGATTTTAAGATTCTTGAGAGGATAAGCCAGGATCCTGAGAAAACGGGAACATGTGGGCGACTAAATTTTGTTTTGTTTTAAAGCTCTTGTGGTCCACTATAACGTCCAAAAGTCGGAACCCTTAACATTTGCGTTTTTAATAAAAAATTTTGGACTATAGTCAAATTTCATCAATGAAAACTCTCTAGAGGATGAATTTCTAAAAAACGGGAATATGTGGGCGACTAAATTTTGTTTTATTTTAAAGCTCTTGTGGTCCACTATAAGGCCCAAAAGTCGGAATCCTTAACATTTGCGTTTTTAATAAAAAATTTTGGACTATAGTCAAATTTCATCAATGAAAACTCTCTAGAGGATGAATTTCTAAAAAACGGGAATATGTGGGCGACTAAATTTTGTTTTATTTTAAAGCTCTTGTGGTCCACTGTAAGACCCAAAAGTCGTAATCCTTAACATTTGCGTTTTTAATAAAAAAATTTGGACTATAGTCAAATTTCATCAATGAAAACTCTCTAGAGGATGAATTTCTAAAAAACGGGAATATGTGGGCGACTAAATTTTGTTTTATTTTAAAGCTCTTGTGGTCCACTGTAAGACCCAAAAGTCGGAATCCTTAACATTTGCGTTTTTAATAAAAAAATTTGGACTATAGTCAAATTTCATCAATGAAAACTCTCTAGAGGATGAATTTCTAAAAAACGGGAATATGTGGGCGACTAAATTTTGTTTTATTTTAAAGCTCTTGTGGTCCACTATAAGGCCCAAAAGTCGGAATCCTTAACATTTGCGTTTTTGATAAAAAAATTTGGACTATAGTCAAATTTCATCAATGAAAACTCTCTAGAGGATGAATTTCTAAAAAACGGGAATATGTGGGCGACTAAATTTTGTTTTATTTTAAAGCTCTTGTGGTCCACTATAAGGCCCAAAAGTCGGAATCCTTAACATTTGCGTTTTTAATAAAAAAATTTGGACTATAGTCAAATTTCATCAATGAAAACTCTCTAGAGGATGAATTTCTGGGGCGAAGAAGTTACATATTCTAATTAGTTCAACTTTCCACTTATTTGATATTTAAATGTTTAAATTTGTGCATGAAAAGAATAAAAATAAGCATATACTCTTGCGCTGAAGGAGCAACTCTTTCGTTTCGCTGAACATTTTTAAATATTAAGTTGAGAAAAAATTGCAATAAGTAGATGCCACTGCACAAATATATTATTTGTTTTTAATATGCAGTATTAAAACATTTGCCTTATTAGGTTTTTGAACTGGTATCTCTTTGAAGCAACCATTGTTTTGAAATCCCCTCTAAGAATCTATTTTTGGAAACTGTAAACGGTCATACTGTTTAAAATTTCTCATAAATTCTTGAGTTAGCAACAACTCGACTAGAGGTATATTTATGTAAAAATTTAAAGTCTTTTTAATACTCTCTCTCTCTCTCTCTGTGTGGTAGGTACACAATCATTAGACAACAATAAGGCACTCTGCAAACATAACATTCCAATGTAAAGTGTTATAACAGTAAAGAGCGTGATACAAAGTCCAAATTTCTTTATTAAAAATCTAAATGTTGATATATATGGCTCTTGGACCACAAGAGCTTTAAAATAAAACAAAATTTAGTCGCCCACATATTCCCGTTTTTTAGAAATTCATCCTCTAGAGAGTTTTCATTGATGAAATTTGACTATAGTCCAAATTTTTTTATTAAAAACGCAAATGTTAAGGATTCCGACTTTTGGGTCTTACAGTGGACCACAAGAGCTTTAAAATAAAACAAAATTTAGTCGCCCACATATTCCCGTTTTTTAGAAATTCATCCTCTAGAGAGTTTTCATTGATGAAATTTGACTATAGTCCAAATTTTTTTATTAAAAACGCAAATGTTAAGGATTACGACTTTTGGGTCTTACAGTGGACCACAAGAGCTTTAAAATAAAACAAAATTTAGTCGCCCACATATTCCCGTTTTTTAGAAATTCATCCTCTAGAGAGTTTTCATTGATGAAATTTGACTATAGTCCAAAATTTTTTATTAAAAACGCAAATGTTAAGGATTCCGACTTTTGGGCCTTATAGTGGACCACAAGAGCTTTAAAATAAAACAAAATTTAGTCGCCCACATATTCCCGTTTTTTAGAAATTCATCCTCTAGAGAGTTTTCATTGATGAAATTTGACTATAGTCCAAATTTTTTTATTAAAAACGCAAATGTTAAGGATTACGACTTTTGGGTCTTACAGTGGACCACAAGAGCTTTAAAATAAAACAAAATTTAGTCGCCCACATATTCCCGTTTTTTAGAAATTCATCCTCTAGAGAGTTTTCATTGATGAAATTTGACTATAGTCCAAATTTTTTTATTAAAAACGCAAATGTTAAGGATTACGACTTTTGGGTCTTACAGTGGACCACAAGAGCTTTAAAATAAAACAAAATTTAGTCGCCCACATATTCCCGTTTTTTAGAAATTCATCCTCTAGAGAGTTTTCATTGATGAAATTTGACTATAGTCCAAAATTTTTTATTAAAAACGCAAATGTTAAGGATTCCGACTTTTGGGCCTTATAGTGGACCACAAGAGCTTTAAAATAAAACAAAATTTAGTCGCCCACATATTCCCGTTTTTTAGAAATTCATCCTCTAGAGAGTTTTCATTGATGAAATTTGACTATAGTCCAAATTTTTTTATTAAAAACGCAAATGTTAAGGATTACGACTTTTGGGTCTTACAGTGGACCACAAGAGCTTTAAAATAAAACAAAATTTAGTCGCCCACATATTCCCGTTTTTTAGAAATTCATCCTCTAGAGAGTTTTCATTGATGAAATTTGACTATAGTCCAAAATTTTTTATTAAAAACGCAAATGTTAAGGATTCCGACTTTTGGGCCTTATAGTGGACCACAAGAGCTTTAAAATAAAACAAAATTTAGTCGCCCACATATTCCCGTTTTTTAGAAATTCATCCTCTAGAGAGTTTTCATTGATGAAATTTGACTATAGTCCAAATTTTTTTATTAAAAACGCAAATGTTAAGGATTCCGACTTTTGGGTCTTACAGTGGACCACAAGAGCTTTAAAATAAAACAAAATTTAGTCGCCCACATATTCCCGTTTTTTAGAAATTCATCCTCTAGAGAGTTTTCATTGATGAAATTTGACTATAGTCCAAATTTTTTTATTAAAAACGCAAATGTTAAGGATTACGACTTTTGGGTCTTACAGTGGACCACAAGAGCTTTAAAATAAAACAAAATTTAGTCGCCCACATATTCCCGTTTTTTAGAAATTCATCCTCTAGAGAGTTTTCATTGATGAAATTTGACTATAGTCCAAAATTTTTTATTAAAAACGCAAATGTTAAGGATTCCGACTTTTGGGCCTTATAGTGGACCACAAGAGCTTTAAAATAAAACAAAATTTAGTCGCCCACATATTCCCGTTTTTTAGAAATTCATCCTCTAGAGAGTTTTCATTGATGAAATTTGACTATAGTCCAAATTTTTTTATTAAAAACGCAAATGTTAAGGATTACGACTTTTGGGTCTTACAGTGGACCACAAGAGCTTTAAAATAAAACAAAATTTAGTCGCCCACATATTCCCGTTTTTTAGAAATTCATCCTCTAGAGAGTTTTCATTGATGAAATTTGACTATAGTCCAAATTTTTTTATTAAAAACGCAAATGTTAAGGATTACGACTTTTGGGTCTTACAGTGGACCACAAGAGCTTTAAAATAAAACAAAATTTAGTCGCCCACATATTCCCGTTTTTTAGAAATTCATCCTCTAGAGAGTTTTCATTGATGAAATTTGACTATAGTCCAAAATTTTTTATTAAAAACGCAAATGTTAAGGATTCCGACTTTTGGGCCTTATAGTGGACCACAAGAGCTTTAAAATAAAACAAAATTTAGTCGCCCACATATTCCCGTTTTTTAGAAATTCATCCTCTAGAGAGTTTTCATTGATGAAATTTGACTATAGTCCAAAATTTTTTATTAAAAACGCAAATGTTAAGGATTCCGACTTTTGGGCCTTATAGTGGACCACAAGAGCTTTAAAATAAAACAAAATTTAGTCGCCCACATATTCCCGTTTTTTAGAAATTCATCCTCTAGAGAGTTTTCATTGATGAAATTTGACTATAGTCCAAATTTTTTTATTAAAAACGCAAATGTTAAGGATTCCGACTTTTGGGTCTTATAGTGGACCACAAGAGCTTTAAAATAAAACAAAATTTAGTCGCCCACATATTCCCGTTTTTTAGAAATTCATCCTCTAGAGAGTTTTCATTGATGAAATTTGACAGTCCAAATTTTTTTATTAAAAACGCAAATGTTAAGGATTCCGACTTTTGGGTCTTACAGTGGACCACAAGAGCTTTAAAATAAAACAAAATTTAGTCGCCCACATATTCCCGTTTTTTAGAAATTCATCCTCTAGAGAGTTTTCATTGATGAAATTTGACTATAGTCCAATTTTTTTTAATTTAAAACGCAAATGTTGAGGGTTCCGACTTTTGGATGTTATAGTGGACCACAAGAGCTTTAAAACAAAACAAAATTTAGTCGCCCACATGTTCCCGTTTTCTCAGGATCCTGGCTTATCCTCTCTAGAATCTTAAAATCTTTGTACACAAAAAATCACAGGTTATTGGCATAGATATACCAAAGTATTAATTTATTATCAAAGCTAAGGACCTAGTTGGATGTTCTGTTAATTTTTTCCATGGTGTGTCCAAAAATGTGGCCATTATTCTATTTGGAACACATACACCCAGATTTTTCATGCTTAACATTGCTCTGTTAACAGGTTAACAGAGGTCTGTAAACGTGCCTGGTTTGTGTCTAGGGTTATAAATTTCGAAATTTAACTTCACACGGGTGAGTTTTGGTACGCTTTTAAAATTGCCACTCAATGCAAAACGTGTAGTTTTAGTTAAATATCGTAGATCACATCCCAAATACATGCCAGAACTAAAAACAACAACAACCTTAACTTTGTCTGATAACAACTATTTTTTATAAAGTTCACTTGAACATGAACCAGGAGGGTCCTTCATTGTTTGCAGAGTTCAATGCTGCCTCTTAATTTTTTTATTTCCTTGCTGCCTATCCTATGGCAGGATAGATTCATGGCAACATTTGTGAGAGGCAACAGTATGTGGTTGCTTGTTTAACAGCCAAAAGTGGTAAAATTTGTTTCACTACCATAATTTTTACTTGGCCAGAGAGTGTTGGCCATAATATAATATGTTTAGTGAAGTGTATTTTGGAGTCTAAAATACGCCTCTGCTTCAACTTTGGCAATAAATTCATATATTTTTTTGTTAGTTTGAAACGTTTAGCAACATATTTGATATTAACCCAATACGAACAGGCTGAGATTTTTATTATAGGGTGTTTTTTGTAGAGTGATAAAACTTTGGTTTGGCAGAATGTTATTGTTTGTGCAAATTGGTGTTCCAGATTGCGCCCTGTACCTGCCAGCCATGGCGGCCACAAGGCCGAAATCATATTTAAATATTAATGTCATAAAATTTTTTATCTAATAAAGATTGTTTTATTAAAATCAATAATATATTACAATGTTTTATTATGATTTAAACTTGTATCGCTCTATAAAAAAACACCCTTTGTTATATTTCAGTAAAATAAAATTTTATTGCGAATATTTCCTTCAAATTTAAAGGGATAATTCAGCCAATTCTTTTTACTACTATAAATTTTAATACATGGTTTTTCAAATAATTTTTTTGTAAGAATAGTTTTAGTTTCTTTGCAAATCCCTTCAAACTTAATGGGTTAATTTTAACATCCCTTTCTGCGGGCAATAATTTAAAAATGTTTTAATATGTTTCTCCGCTTGATTTAGTGATGTTTAACTAACAGCCTGATTGTCTAAAATGTCTGGCTTCCAGTTTTATTTGGAAAGTCTTCAAAATACAGTGATTTGATGGCCGGGTGTTAGTGTGTTGGAGTAACTTGTCTTGCACCGCAAAATAAAGTTCCGTGTTTTATATTCACTGAACAACTCCATGTACAATTTATATGAAGTAGTTTTTTTCTTCTCTATATTTTACTTTTTTGCGCTTTTAATAAAAAAAATATAAAAATTTAAGTATTTACACTAAAACAGCCAGTGAATAGTGAGCAGTTTATTACACGCCTGTACGAGGTTTTTTTTTGTTTTTTCACCGGATCTATTTAATTTTAATCGATTTGTAGTGCAGCTGTTGAGTAAATATTAGAAAAGATTTATAGACACGTTTTTAATGGAGATTTAATGTCAATAAAGCTGTTTCTATTATATCTGACAATACGAGGGTTAATTAAAAAGTACTCTAAAGGATTTATTAACTAAAACAAAATACTTAAGGAGGCGCTTAAAGCGGTTCTAAATAAAAAACAAAAGCTAAAATTCACAGTAACTATTTTTATATAATTTTTTTGTGTATTGAAACTGATTATGCGAATATATTGTCTTATTACGTCTTGCGAACATCCTTTTAAATTAGAGCTTTTTGGAACCACAATTTTTGCTGCCAATTCGCTGCCTTTTTCTAGAGATTTACCACCTCTCTGAATTCTTGTGAAAAAACCGCGCACAAATCAAAAATAACTGATGCTCTAAAAGATAAAATTCGACTCTGCATTGTCGACAAAATCGAAACTCTTTTGAAAAATGTGGTTCAAAATATTGAGAAAAGAGCGGGGGTCTACCGCAGTGCTAGAGGTGGACATATTCCCTACCTCATACTTTTATTAATTTCCCATATCTGTGCTTTATATCTGTAGAAATAGAAATTAATTTGTCAAAGGAAAAGTAGGTTTTGAAAGAATTTATTTCCTAACCTCAAATTTGTGAATTCTTTAAATAATAAATTTTTTGTTGATGTGAAATTTGTCGAAAGTTGCAGATCGTCAGTAGAGACTATTAAGGGAGACTTGTACTCTATAGCACTAAATTAAAGTGGACTATGACTTCTGAATATATAAAGAATACATCACGGAAATAAATCTGGGGGTACATTTTTCAAAATCTTTACTTAAAAGCAAAATGTTTCAATTATCTAAAATTTGTTTTGTTCGAGAGCAACAAAATTCTTGTACATTTTCGGTTCGATTTCACTAAATTCGGCATTAATTTTGAATTTATTTTGCATAAATAACTTTTAAATTTTATAAAGAAAAAACATCTAAAATTATTTTATTAAAATAAACATTTCCAGATTAATAACTCCACCAATGCCCTGGTGACGTTACGCGAAGTAAATCTACAATCATCAGGACGATTTCGTTGCGAAGTATCCGGCGAAGCTCCATCATTTCAAACTGTTACTGAGCATGGCGACATGGTGGTTGTGTGTAAGTACCCCGGCAGCTTTTCTTTTATTTTATTTCATTTTTATATGCACTCGTATATCCAGTGTTATAAATTTCAAACTACTAAAACTGATTGATTTTTATTGGTTTTCAGCTGCACGAAATGCTGGCAAAAATCATTCAGCAAAAAAAGTTTGATGAGTTTTTCTTTTTAATCCTTAAATTTTTCATTCGAAAAGCTTTCACTCTTCTGACTGTTGCACAGTATTTGAATTTTTATTTAGTTGGGAAATAAATCAACAGCTGCAATAATTTCACAGAAAAAATAAAAGATTTTTGGCAGTTTTTAGAGTTGTTAATGCCTGGCAAATCCCTAAATGTGAAGAGCCATCATGTGCTGGTTGTTTGTTAGTTAAAACACTATTTTTTTAAGGATGTTTATTTAATTTTGGTTTTCATTAGTTTAGCTGTGGCATATCTGTCCGGCATCGTTGGGGTTTTTTTCAACTGAAAATTGTAATTTATGCTCGATATAGAATAAAATATAAAAGCTTTACAAAATGTTTTAATTAATTTATGTTTGGAAGATATATTATCGAACATCAGTCGCTGTGTCCTTTTTTTATTCTAAAACTATTCAGTGGAAATAAAAATTTAGTGAATGAGTAGTTCTGGTATTAAATCTCTGATTATCCTGATAATGGACAATTAATTTTAGCGCAGAGTTTATTGAAATAATTTAATATCACTTTCATATAACTGCAGGTTCTTATATGACTTAAGGCACTAGCGGGGCCAATTTTGAAAAAAAAAATCACAGATAATATTCGAATCCAATCATGAATGCTTTGGCTCGTCAGGATTTAGGAATTGTCCTTTCTTTTTTGCTGCTCTTGTCAATAAATTAATTTTATTGATTGGACTGGCTGTTCGAGTTATAATATTTTAACTCCTTTAAAGTCTGCATTTTAAAAAAGAAATTCATATATTTCTAAATCAAGCAGACCGAAAGCAATGAAGTCAACATGATTGTGTTTGAGTCAAAAGACTGCAAATTCTCTAGCCATCGGATTTCATTCAATATTCAAAAAGGCGTATAGAAATCAACCTCCAAACTTTGTTTCAAATAATAAAATATTAAAATCCGAACAATTTAATAGCAAATATATTGAGTCACAGCAGGAAACTATTTATTAACTTTCCAGCCTAAAATAGTTTAGATTTAGCAGTTCCTTTTACAATCCGCTATTTGGCTTTTCATAACACAAAAAATTTATTTCATAAAACATGAAAGTTTCATGTAAAAGCTTTGAAGGTGCAGAAATTTATTAAAAAGCTATTAAATTTCAGCAGGATATTTTCAATGTGATTGCAGATCAATTTGTGTGTATTTAGGCAAAATATAATAAAACAAATCCATAAAAATTTTATTCCCCATTGAAAATATTAAATTTAATATAAAATTTTTGCTTAATCCAACTGAGAAAAATTTGCTTAAGGTTGATAAAACAAAACACTAAATTAAAACAAAAAATAAAATTTTTTAATTTGCTTCTTTCAGCTCTGCCCGATCAGGGTCCTCCCAGAATTACCGGCGGCCGTCCACGTTACCAAATCGGCGATTGGGTGCGTATTAATTGTACTGCAGGTCGTTCAAAGCCTGCCGTTCAACTGTCCTGGTTTGTTAATGGCGAAGCGGTCGAGCCTTATACCCTGCGCAAATATGATACGATAATATCGGGTCGTGAGGGCTTAGAGACCTCAACGTTGGGTCTGCAATTTCGTGTCGAGCAGCATCATTTTCGCAACGGCGACATGAAATTAAAGGTAAGAAGAATCGGTGTGAAGCATTTTCTTTTATAATATTGAGAAAATAATTGTGGGAATCACCTCAGAAAAGTGTGAATTATGTGAAGAAGAAGTCACAAAATTTTTAAGATCAGTCCTTATGAAATTAAAATGAATTGTTACATTTTATGTAAAGGGTGTTTTTACAGAGGCACAGAAAGTTGAAATGGCATAAAATAAACATGATTTATTTTTAACAAAAAAAAAATCTTTCGAAATAATAAATTAAATATGACTTCTGGCATATGACCGCCATGGCTGACTCGGTGGTTGTTTAATCTCTTATTTCAATTTCAGATGACTTTTTCCGAATATTGTCCTTCAAGTGTTCAAACGTTTCGATACCACTAACCCACATCGAAAGATATACTTTTAAGAACATATTTTAGCACCGTTGAAATGCTAAACCAAACTAAACATAAACCACTTGACAGCTGACTAAATGACCGCCAGTTAAAAACTGTTGCCAATTCAAAGTTTTGTACCTCCATAAAAAACACTCTTTAAAAGTGTAACTTTACTGAACGAATGACTAATTGATTTTTCATCGCCCAGTCGGAGTTCATTTTTATAATTTCAAAAGCATAAAAATGATACTCACAAATACGACACACGTTTGGTACTTTTTTTTTGTCAGGAAAGAGTCAAATCGGTAATTTGATATCACTGAAACTATAACAGATGCACTCAAAGTTTCAAAATTAATCAAATAATGATCAGAAATAGTTCGACACATTTTTTATACTCTTTTATTTAAGTATTTTAGGGGTTAAAAATCATATTTGGTACTTTTTAGTCAGGAAGGGACCAAATCGGTAATCTTATATCACTGAAACTGTTACAGATACACTCAAAGTTTCAACAGCATTAAAAAAATTATCATATATGGTGCGACACATGTTTAATACTATTTTATTTAAGTACTTTTAGGGGGTAAAAATTAAATTTGGTATTTTTTGGTCAGTAAAGGGTGAAATCGGTAATTTTATATCACTGAAACTATTAGAGATGCAGTCAAAATTTCAAAAGCACTCAAATAATGATCAACTATGGTGCGATACATGTCTGGTACTATTTTACTTAGGTACTCTTAGTGGGTAAAAATTAATTTTGGTACTGTTTTGAAAGGAAAGACCAAAATCGGTCACTTTATGTCACTGAAACTATTAGAAATACACTCAAAGTTTAAACAACATGCAAATAATAATAAAAAATAGCGAGACACATATTTGGTACTCTTTTATTTAAGTACTTTTAGGATGTAAAAATCAAATTTGGTAATTTTTTGTCAGGAGAGGATAAAATCGGTAATTTTATATCACTGAAACTATTACAGATACACTCAATGTTTCGACAGTGTTCAGATACTGACGAAAATAGTGCGACACTTTTTTGGTACTATTTTATTTAAGTACTTTTAGGGAATTAACATTATATATAGTACATTTCTATTATCTTTTTATTTATATTCATTTATGGCAAACAGATTCTTAAATTGTTTTATTCTTCTGAATAGCATTTTTTTATACTTTTTGAAAATTTCTTGTGGAATGGGTTAAAATTGTACCCCTGTTCGGTACTTATTTTTTCTAAATAAATGCTTACTTAACTGAAAAAGGTACTTTTTTAATACAAACCTTTTGCCAAAGGTACTCTCTTGATATATAGATTTTCCAAAAGGTACCTTGAAGATAGCATACTTATTTCAGAAGAGTTTTTTGTAAAAGGTACTTTTTTGGTCAAGTGTTTAATAATTTAAAAGTCCAAAACACTGAATACCTTAATTTGCATGACATGCGATAGCGAAGTAGTGCCTTTACTCTTTACCTAAGATTCACAAACGCGGCGTGATTTACACAAAACATCTCTACTCGTGTGGATAATCAAGCCCCATCACTTTGCAACAACTTCTTTCTGTTGAAATGCATGTTAAAAAGCCTGTCTAAATTTCTATATGTATTTTCTCTTCCACATTTTCAGTGTGTCGCCTCTTTATCAACATTTTACTGGCGCAGCAATGAAGAGTCGGTCGAAGGTGATCGGCCACAAAAGGCTCCCGTCCTGGAGTCACGCGAAACTGTTTATGCTAGTAACTCTCGTGCTGATCCCGTTCAAGGTATGTCAATGGGGGAAAGTTTTCTTACCAAAATCTTATCGTTTTTCATTCAACCAAATGCAGCCAATAAAACGGATTCATCGGTTTGTATAAAACCCTTGACAATAGTGTTGCTCATAGCTATGGCTCTAATAACAACAACAGGTTGTTTAGAGAAATTTTATTTAAACAATTTATTACATATTGCAAAAACACAATCAACGAAACCTTTTAGCTACAACGTTAGTAATACGGCTGATCATCAAGAAGCTTGTGATTGTCTGAGAGATAAAAATTTTAAACAGGAGGAGCTGGACAAATTCAAGAGAATGATTCATGAGAAAATTATGAGTCAGGGCTATACGAATTTGTCTAGTCCACCTGAAATGTTAAGAGCAGTACAAGAAACGCAAGTCGCTTCCGTTTCCTGCAAAACAGCCACTACAAAATCATCTCCACTGCCGGTAGCATCAACGTCATCGTACTCATGCTGTCCTTCCCACAAGACTATTCATTCAAGGTAGCTTTTTAATTAAATTTATTATAAATTCATTAAATTTGCCTTTAAATATATTTAACAAAAAGAAATTCAAACATTTAATTTTAAGTTCCTCAAGAGTTTTCATTTAAAAACATTCAAGAGAAGATGAAAGAAAACATGCAAGAAATTATGAAATTTTTGTTATTTCAAGGAAACACTTTAATTAAAAAACGAGCAGAGAAACAGATGTAAATAGTATTTGTTAGATTTTAAGAGTTTTTTTTTTTTTTTTAAATGAAACCTTATAAATTTGTAATTTAAATCATCCAAAAGTAACAATGAGAACTTTTGTTTCATTTTTTTCCAACAAAATATAATTCTAAGCGGAACTGAAAATGTATAAATAAAAAATAAAATAATAAACTGGTCCATTCGCCTCAATTTTATTTGTGTTCAAAAAAGAAAACTAACCATTTTTTATTAGCATTTTAAGTGAAACTCTAGGTAGTCCGATATAATAAATTATGGGGTGTAAAGAATAAAATTTATATAATATCTTTTGAGTTGGAAATGCTTGAAATTAAAAATATTTTTAAAACTTTTATAAAACTGTCTAACCTCCCACTACATAAAAACAATTTATAAATAAGAAAAGATCAAAATTTTGAAATTTCTAAAGAGTTGTTTGTTTAATAAAATATATTTCAAGCTTGAATGAGAGCTGGGGAACTAAAACTGAAGCAGCCTTCCAATTAAAATATTTCTGGTTATTCTGTAACTATTTTTCAATATCAGCGAAATACCAATAAATGTAGCTAAAAATTAAACACTGCGCTTTTTGAGAATATCAAGCTAAGAAGTTTAAAATGTCCATGCTGGGGGTCTTGGATTTGTTTCTCATTTATTAGCAACATCCCAAAGAAAAAATCATGCGGCCAGATCCCAGTGTGCAGTTGACATCGGAACTTATTGAGACGTGAGTTCTGGAAAGCACTGCTGCAATAAAACAATTAATTCGTGGGTGTACAGTTGAGAGTCACTGCAATTTCAGCCTCATCTACCAGTACGCAGTGGCCAATAACACCGTCTGACCAAAATCCACATCATACAGCTGCTCCTTGTGGGTGCACTTGTTTCCCAATACTCACACAACAATTTCTTAAGCCCCAAATAAGAAATTTTTTTTTTATATTCCGGAAGCCACCGATAAGAATGCGTTTTCTTAAGGAGGATAATTTTATTTTTGAGGAAAGTAGACATTGAAGTCGCTTTAGCCTTTGAAGGCATCTCTAACTATCAGAAAACTGGTTAATATCAATTATTCTATTAACTGCCATAATTAAGTAAAGAAAACTATAAATAAAACCACTTAAGCTGCATGAGGATAAAAATGAAAAAAGTCTTAAACTATTAACAAAAACATATCGCAAAATTGTATAGATTTGCCAGAGTTTTCTTTTTTCTTTTATTTTAATAGGGTAAAAATAAATTAATTTTATAAAAAAAACTTTGCAAATAATAAAACTATTCTGCATTTAATTTGAAACGAAACACTGCTTTTACACAAACACTAAAAGAAATGCATGTACATGATGGAAATAACGATTTTATAAACTCTATATAATTGAATTTCTTAAAAACTCTATTCTCTTTTGCTAGAACTTTATTGAAAAATTAAATATAAATTTATTTTAACAAACTTTTAATATTTAAACAACAAACTTTCAGCAGCTACTAAAAACATTCCATATATTTTGCTATAAACAAGTGCTTCATTTTAGTTAATCGAATGAAACTGCAGTTATTGTTTCTTTGGTTTCTGTAACAATTTCAAAAGAATATAATAAAAAGCATTTAATTTTTTTTTTATTAATGAAAGGCAGGACGGTGTGTTCGTTGGAGATTTTTATAGCAAAAGGATATGTGATTTTAAATTTATGCATGTTATTGTGTACAGAAATATTTTAATAAAAATGTCATTATAAATAAAATTCATATAAATTAAGTTTTTGTAAAATACATATTAACAACTCACGGCTAAGGAGCTTTGAAAGAATTACGTTTCAACTATTTATGCCTTTTTAACTTCTCATATAAAATATAGAAAATATATGTCGTTTGTTTTTCTAGAAAAAAGTGCAACAATTTTCACACTTTTTAACAGAGAATGGCAACATTTTGCCATTTCAAAATGAGGATTTTTTTACAAATAAAACCAACATCCTTCGCGAAAAGTTATTGCTTTAAAATTCTTTCAAAAAGCCACCTTTTAGAAAACAAGTCAACAAATGTTATCTGTTTGTTGTAGACAAGAAAACGCCTTAAATTTATATAATGTTATAGAAAATGCAAAATGGCTCATGTAACATTTTAAAAATTTCATTATATAATTATAATACAAGTTTTAAAATTATTAAATAAATATCAAGATCCTGTTGTACAAATTTATACTCATTGTCAGCAAATTTTTATGAAAACAAATTTTATGTTTCTTGTATAAAACTTTTAAGATGTAAGTTAAAGCTTTTTGCATTTGCTGTGGCGATATATGGGAAGCGCTGTTTAAAATTGATAAAATTTCTAATAAGTACTTCTTTGGAAATTGTCGTTTAAAACTCTTTCACTTCAATGGAAATCGGTGTTTAAAAACAGTATATTTTTCGGAATCGTCCTTTAAAACTGTCTTACTTCGACTTCGTGCTGATTCCCTTTTCCCAAAATGTTATTAAAAAATTCAAAGTGATCACTTGAGATCACTGACGCTAATGCAGGCCATTAGAGAACCAGTGCCCCCAAAGTTCCTAGAATAGTGAATAATAATATATTCGAATTCTTGTCAAATGAATGAGAAGATTAAGTTCAAAGTGATTTGCAAAATTACAGCCTAATAATTCTGTTGATTTGGAAACTTTCAAAGTCAGGCCTTAACCTGTACAGCTAAAATTAAGACTCTTAATATTAGAACAAAACATTTCTATAAGAAAAACTGCCCATGGGTCCTTAAATGTTCTTATATTTAGGAACAGAAAATAATAACAGAAATCATGGCCATTTTATTAACATAAAAAGTATAACGAGTAAAAGTTTTTGTTTGCTTAAAAAGGTATTTATATTTTATTGAAAAAAGTTTTTGAAATTTTGTATAAATTTCTTAAACAAAATAAGAAAACCAAAAGATTAAGAACAGAGTTAAGAAAATTACCTGTAAATTAGTAAATTAAGTGGGTATTTTTTAAATATTTAAGGAAAACAATCGAGAATAGTTTTAATTATAAAAAAACGCTATAAAATCACAGGATTTAAATTTAGAAATAAAAGTCTTTCATAAACCAACAAACAAACAAATAGATCAGATTAATAATAAATAAAATACATAAAAATTCCTTTTTTTTATTATTATTAATAATGATGATATTCAACATTCACACAAAACAACAATTATCTGAAGTAATTAAACAAAAATTGATGTAAATATTTAACAAACAATTTAATAAAAATAATAATAAGCAGAAACTGTTTAATATTAAAGTAATTATAAAAGAAATTATTTCATTAATATGAAATCCAATTGAGCCTGAAAAGCATAATTATTATTATGGAATAAATTAAATTAAATCGAATGAAAATTTTAATGTAAAACATCAAACAAAAAACTTTAATCAAAAATAAAACAAAAATTTACTAAATAAATATTTGTTTCATGAAAAATCCTTAAACGACTTTTTTTATTGGTCTTCTGGTTGTTATTCTTTGGAGAAGATCGCGATCAGTGTAAACACGGGATAAGTAAAAACGAAGTGAATTTAGTTAACATTCACCGACTCTAAATTAAAATGCTTTCTCAGGCCACTGCGAATACCATCTGCTGGTTGTACTCTGTAGTGAACTCTTCAGTAACTGATCGTGTTATTCGCTGGCGATTATGTGCAGTAACCAGTCGAAATTTCGCAATATCCTTAATTGGAACAACGAACAAATTTGTACGATCGACAACCTTTTGATTATGTCTTGTGGGCACATACTTATCAGTGGCAAAAAAATTATAAACGAAAAATACTTTCAATTTCTATTCTGTTGTTTTGTTAGCAAAATTTGCTCCTCCAAATAAAAATAACATAGAAAACAAAAGGGAAAAAAAGAAGTTGAAATTATTCTTTTCTTAAGTGTGTTTATGTCTGTTAAAGTACAACAAAACGTCAGAAATTAAACGCAAATGAATTGCCACTTGAGTTTCAATTGAAAGAACAAAAAGAAATCATATCAAAACAACACAACTTGCAAACAACCAGCAGTTTAGAAAGAACAATTTTTATAAAAATTGTGAGAGGAAACATACATTTCAAACACTAAAGAAAATAATATTAAAGGCTTTTGAAATAAATAAGAAGAGTTTGAATAGAGAAACCAGGATCAAGGGCAGGAATTGTTGCATTATTTTGCTGAAACACAAGTAAAACAGGACGGAGCCACAATTGATTAACTAAAAGAAACTTATAAATCTCAAATAACTTTTGTGAATAACACCTCAGGAATATATATTGAATAATTAAACAACAGCTTTCCCCTTTTACCGCATTTGAATAACTTTCCTTGAGTGTCCTTTTCCATAATAATTACCCCCAACATCACACCCACACGCATATTCCCCCTCAAAAAACATGCAAACTCTTTGAATTGTTAGATTCCGTTAACGATAACATCAGAGCAGTTTTGCAAAATTTGCCACTCCAATAGAAATTATGTCCTGCAAAAATGTTAAATAAAATCAAGTTAATTTCAGCTTGTGAACACAATAAAGAGATGAAATAATTGAAGCTTTTGGTAAAAATATTTGCTTTAAATTTGTATTCATTTATATTATTTTACTCAAAAGCAACAAAACAAGAGGCTACACTTCTTAGCAGGATTAAATTTTAATTAAATTACAGCTCTTGAAAATTTTGTATGAATAGAAAACGTTATTCAAAAGCAGTTTGATACTCAGCGAAGGAAATGGTACTTCGCTTAAGGACTTTTGAAGTTGAATAAAATAAAACCTTTTTTATTCTGAAGTCAATAAACTTCCTGAAATGTATGAAAGAATTTAAGAAATTAAGCAGTTGATAAACGACTTCTAAAATCATGAACTTTTGGAAAAGAATTAAAATGCAGTGAAGGATGATGTAAAAAATCGCAGTTACTTGAAAGGAAGATTGAAGATTTTCAAAAGGTCTTGTTAAGAAATCACAACAATCAGCACATTCTTCTTATAACGGGTGTTTTTATTTATTTATAGAATGGCACAAGTTTAAATCATAATAAAACAAGGAAATATATTTTTAATATAATTGAAATGGACTTTATTTGAAAGACAATTTTATGAAATTAATGTTTAAATATGATTTCTGTCTTGGGGCCTCCACGGCTTGCACGTAGAAGGAGCAATCTGGAATATCAAACTTCAACTCCTTTTCATATCTAATGCGGCCATATTTCGCCAATAAGTTGGTTTCTAAATGGTTTGTCGAAGTAGACTAGTGACGTAAGAAGACCCCAAAGAAAAAAATCGAATGGGTTTAAATCACACGATCTGAGAGGCCAATTAATTGGGTTAATATGTGAAAATATTTTTTCAACAAAATCTTCTTTGAATAAATCAATTGTAGCGTCCGCTGGGTGGCATATGGCTTTGTCCTGCGTAATTGAGATACGGAAGAATTTCGAATCATGTTCCTCTACCGTTCAGCATTGACAGTAGCATTCTGGTCATCCTCGTTTTTGAAGACACATGGGCCAATGGCTCCTCCAGCCCATAAAGCACGCCAAACAGTAATTTTCTGTAGATGTGATGATTTTCCAACAAAAGCCTTTAATCCAAATGGGAAATAAAATTTTAAATGAATGAGTTTGACGAGTAGAACAACAATTTTGATTAAAAAGTTCAACAATTTGCAAACGTTGCTCTGCCGTAAGTCTATTCATAATGAAATTTCAAAGCAACCTAAACAAAAAGCAACTATCAGCTGTTAAATGGGTACTCAAATAAAGCAGTGAAGTCAACTCAAAACAAAAAGCACCCACATAGTAACGCTGTTTGCAAGTAAGTAGAGGAGTACGTACTATTCCCTAAGAAAAGTGTTCAATTCTTTCTGAAGTTTCAGTTGCGTCATATATATCCAATTAATGTTATATTCCGATAATTATAACCAAAAGAGTTTCACTCGTCCTTTACGATATCCTGAATTTATTGCACCTACTTTCCCTTCAAATGTAGTCAAATCAACAAACATGTGAAAATCTGAGTTCTTTTTTCCTCTTTAATTATTCTGACGGTTGTCATAAATAAAATTTATCTGTTCTCTGCGTTAATTCGTTACACTTTCCATCATAGAAAAACCACAAGAAATATGCAGTAGAAGATCGCCATAGACGCTTGAATAAATTCAACATGCCTGCTTCCCCTTATTTTTCCTCTGCAACACATAAATGTCCGTTCAAAGAAATTAATCCAAAAATATAATCCAAAAATAAATGAATGGCCAGCATTTATGGCCTGATAATCCAAACATGATTACACAGCATTTACGTTTATTGGAATTAGATTCCTTTCAAACATTTTCATAACTCGATACTTTGGCTTTTATGGAAGTGTAAATAAATAAATTGATGACGCCGCTATTATCCTTGTCGCGACCACTACTGCAGCTGATTATGCTGCATGAGTGGAAATTCTAATTAAAAATTATATATAAATTAGTGCACTCGAATTATTATGCATGAAAATTTAGCTGGTATTTGGCGGCAGTAACAATTGGCTTTTCAAAATTCATGTCAAACAAACATAAATTGTTGTTGGACAAACACAACTATAATGCGGCATCTGTAGTCAGCGCTTATGACAGGCTGCAAATTGAAATTTTCGCACAAATAAATTGAAATAAGTCATAAAAATGGCCGAAATTATAAACAAAAATATATTTACACTTAGAAAAATTGTATTCTAAATCAAGTGTTACATATGAAGAGATTCTCATATATGTCGCACCGTGTAACTGTTCCAATAAGTGACAATATTCTCTTTAGCCTGTTTTAATAATTTATTTTATTTATTTTTGTTAGCACCAGTGCTCAGAAGATGCCTTCTTGTTTTTATTTTTAAATAGTTCTTCATGTGTTGATATTAAAGTTGAAATTTAATTCGCTCAAGAATTCACTTATACGAGCGAGGAAATATTTACAAATAAATATTTTAGCTTCAAATAGCCACATCTTAAGACTAAAAATAATGCAGACTACTGTTAATTAAAAATGGGTAAAAAACTACAAAAATTTAAATACTTAATCCTTGTAAGGATTTGCTTATCGACATCTTCCATTTATTTCTTTTTTATCAAAAACTGTAACATGCAAATTGACAATTACTTTTCTTGCACCAGCTGTCAAGTAAGAAGCACAACTCACAACACCCGAATATAATCAATTTTTTTTATAAATCCCCATCAATCACACTCGATTACCTTAAATCCATATTCAACCTCATATAACAGATAGTATAACCAAATAAAGTTGTTGCTATTATTTTCACATCCTCGTTTCCTTTATAATTCATGAAAGTAAAGAGAGTTCATCAGCACCTACACAACCCAGCAAACAATCTGATGTGGTGAGTAAGACAGAAATAATGAAAATTTCCTCGAGGCTGGTCACCGCAGTATGAAGTGATTTATGTTCACTGGGTTACATTCAGAAAAATATGGCAAAATAGAGTTTTTGTCACAGGATATTTTGCTTGCATGAAGATATAAAACAACAACTAAAAGCATGAATAGACATAAGAAAAAGAATACATAAATATGAAAATATTGAAACGAAATAACAATTCATTTGGTTACTGTCTCAACACTGAAAATGAATTAATTTTCTAGAAAAGAAAAACGTGACATGAAATTGATTATAAAGTGCCGATAAGCATCGTCGAAATATACGAGGTCTGTTCAATATATAAAATAAATTTTCTTACTACACTGGCTATACATTCGACTGGTATTTTTTTGAATGTTGGAATTCTCGTTTTAAATGTGTTTTCACTGTTTAAATTATTTGGATTAGTTTAGTTTGTATGTAATTTTGCAAGATAAGAAAATTCACTTGATTTTTTCAAACAGACCTCGTACACAAATATATTTGTTGAACATCAACTGTTGGGAAAGAGCCTTTATATACATAAATAAATGAAGAGAAGTAAAATAAGTTCTGGTAAATGCCAATTATTGACACAATTTGCTCCATCAGTACCCGTTTCATTGTCAACAATTTTTCCAAATTGCAGCAGTTCTAAATCTGAGGGATATATAGATACAAAAACATGTGCAACGAACACTAAAATGACAGTGCATTTGATTATACCGGGTCTGTGTTTGCAACTTAATGTTCTTGTTGTTTTTAGTGCACAAGCAAAATTATTTCTTTTGGACTTAATCTTAGCATAAAATATCATGGGCTCCGTGGTAAGAAGGAGAATACTTAAAATAGCTGAATCCTTGCAAAAGAAAGAAGAGGAAAATTTTATTTAAAAAGGGTGAAAATGCAGCTGGCGGTTAACACAAGACTACGATGCTTCAGACTCAGTCATTATTTGTAGTGTCGAATTTTCATGATCTGCACTAGAACAGGAATGTGTTATTTAATGTCGGAGTCAATGACGAAGGCGTGACACGCTTTTCGCAGAACATTATCAGCGATTAACACCGTCAGGTACTTAAAAAACAAAACACAATACCATGGTCGGTACTCTTAACAAAAAATTTTCCGACGAATTAAAAGCAAACTGCAACTAAATTCTCTACATAAAATGTCTTCACCTGTCTTCTTAATACTATCCTCTACTTTAGACTTCCGACACAATGCACTAAACATGTAGAGGGGTCATCCCCTAAGAGCAATTCAAGACAAAATAAAGTCTATTCCTGGATTCATTTCAATAACAGCCAGGAATGCGCTTCTGCGAAGCAGTTTTGTAAGAAGTAATAACTTTTTATTGCTTTCAAATGTCAGTTGAATCCTTCCTGGGAAAAACCATAGTGTTTTTGATTTGAAGTTTTCGATCAACTTTTCTTTTCTCTCAGTCTCATTTCATTAGCTGTAACAACATAAGAAAATTACCATATTTTCTTTGACTCTTGCTCTCAGTTAACATATTCCAATCCTGCAACATGTCCTTAAACTAATACAAGCACATACACACACATTAAATATATTGTGCAAATGCTATTTACAGATTTTGCTGTCTGCACTAGAACGCCTGGATAGATTTTATGAGATTTTATTTTCTTTTTATTGTAAAACTTTTCTTTCACTTTCTTCTCTTTTTTGTTGTTGTTTGTATTATTTTTGTGTTTTTACTTTTTATTCTATTCTTTTCTAATTTTGACCCCAACCACTTCATCCCTCCCTGAATTCATTCAGCTCGTTATCCTTCCTTGACAGCTTATTTCGTTCAAACGAAAAATAAAATTGTTTATTTTTTTATTAGATTTAAAAAGAATGTGTTTTACGAGAACGTGTTCTGAAATATAAAATTTTTTTTTCCAAATTCTCAACATTCCTTTTTCTTTCTTACCGTTTGTCTTACCATCCTGCAGAGTGTTTGATATCCTTTTTACTCAATGTCTATTACTTTCATATATTTTTCGATTTTATAAATTCTCCTAAATATTTTGTATATTTTTTCCTACATTCTCCTGCCTTTTTTCCACTATTTCATGTGTATCTGCAGTCAATATCCTGTTGAAGGTGCGAGTCAAGGATGGAAGCGTAGCAACATGTTACCTGTAATAAACTGTTAAATCAATAGAAGTGGAAAGAAATGTGTGCAGGTATTCCCAGCAACGTAAGTTCAAGCAGCAGTTGCAGCAGCAGGATAATATTAAATAAATTTATAAGATAATAAATAAATTTGTGTGCAGAAATTTGTTGTTTATATCGTTATTGTTGTATATCTTTATGGTATTGACTATTGCAGGAAATAAATAGGAAAATATGTACATGAAAATATGCTTTTATAAATAAGACTTTCTTTAGCAACTGTTGGGAAATGAAGAATTTTTTCAATTGAAATGCTGTTTCAGTTATTTTATTATTATTTGCAATTATTATAATTCCTCGAGCACGTTTGTTAGAGTATATATTCCGATAGTAAATTTTAATTGCATTAAGTTTATTTGAGATTATTTATTTTATAGAAAACCAAGCTGCACGTTGTTATAATAATTCAGCTTTCAAGGATATTTCGTAAGTCTTGTAGGAGTGCCGCGATTTTAATAATTTTAGTGCAGAATCTGAGTTAAGTGAAATATCATGGAAATTGTTTCCTAGTGATCTCCTACTCTATTTAAAGAAAATACTTCAACAACTTCCTAAACAGTCAACAAAGTTTTGGTAATTTCTTTACTCTGAAAATCGCCCACAAAAGACCAAGAAAGGAATGATTAAAAAGCTTTTGCAAATCACCTGCTTTTTGTGATGAACATCAAAATTAAAGGTGTTTAAATTGCTTCAACAAAATCAATAGAAAAATAACTTTAATATTTTTAAATAATTAATTTAACAAAATTTGTTGAACGGACTGATAAACAATTTAAATATAATCCTAAAGCAGATTTGGCTGGAATATAATCGTTTTTCAAAGGATCTCTTGTTTTCCATTTGGTTTTCCATTTGTCTTGATAAACATAATGATCTGATTAATTATTATATAACACAATATTTATTTGCTTGTTTTTAGATAATATATTTCTTAATATGTTTGCCAGGGCAAATATTTTTTTTCACTGAAAAAATCCAACTGTACGCTCACTGCAATATGATTGATTTTTTCAGGGTCCTTAAGGTCTTTAAATAGTCTTAACAAAAATTTCTTAAACACTCAAAGGTAGTTATATAATTTTCAAATTCAATTTTGAAGCATGGAAGCCAAGACTGTGTCATGTAAATTAAAGGGTATCTCAAATGAGTCTATGCAAGAATCTTGAGTAACACAATTATTTGCAAACGATATGCAGTTGTTATTTGCTAAAAATAATGGGCTGGGCTTTACATGTTATCCTACAATAATTTTTATGCAAAAATATAAAAACTATCATTATTATTATTGTTATTATTATCATTATATTGTTGTTGTTATTATTATTATTATTATTATTATTATTATTATTATTATTATTATTATTATTATTATTATTATTATTAGGGGGGATCAGATAGGTGACGTTACTGCTGAGAACATTATAAGAAAAATGCTTCAAGAATAAATCACTGAATAAATTTTACGACGGAAGAAACCGGACATCGATCCATTAGAAGCGCAACAATGACTGGGTGTGTCGTACCCAGACGTGGGCTCCTCAAGAAGAGTCCTTCTTCAGGATGTTGATACTGGGCCTTCACGAAGTCATGCAGAAAGCGGTTCTGTAAAAGCAAACACTCGAAAAATAGGAGGTATTTTTTTTAGTGGAAACAACACTCTACGTAGCTGGCTACAGTCACTGAAAGTTCGAGAGCATTTTAAACTCTCCTCATTCGTAAAAAAATAGAACCATTATTATTATTGTTGATTATCTATATTTATTTTTTTTTTGATTTTATAAAATGCGTCACTTTTCCAGTAGTTGATTTGTTTTAGTGGTACAAAAACATAAATATATGTATATATATATATATATATATATATATATATATATATAATTTGTTTGTATTGGATAATACAAAATAGTATTTGGATAGAATACAATAATAATCTCTAGATAATAAATATCCAAAAATGAAACTCTTTCTACAAACATCAACTCTTGTGTTTTAATAATGACTAAAATCTAAGCACCATTAAAAGTTATAAAATTTCTAGTGTTTCTAACAGCATTAATTAAAACACTTTGTTTGCTGCCTTTAAACTTCTAAAGTTAAAATTGAAAAACTTTTTAACATTATATATCCAAAATACCAAGAAAACACGATGTTCATAATAGAAAATTGGTTTCTAACTTATTCTGGGGAGTTATACGTACGCAAGGATTAAATACAAAAATAAAAGAATAACTTTCATATCAACAAAATGTTGAAAGCCAAATAGATGCAGCAAAAAACTTTAAAGTAAAATAAAACTGCTGCTTATCGAAAATGTAGTTTTAATAGACTTATAAGGATACAAACAACAACAAAAAAGAAGTATTTAAAGTATTAGCAAATAAAACTGATAATAAAATAAACTCTTAAAAGGAACAGCAAATATACACACGCATAAATCAGATCTATTGATTGTACTACTACCGCAATTACTGGCCATTTGAACTGAAAAAAGTAGGGTGTTGATATAAAATCTGGCAAATTTTTTTTAACATATAATTTCTGATGAATAAATAATAATGAATAAATAACTTTTTTATTCTGATTTTAATATAGAAGTTAAAAAATAGCTTTTATATATTAAGAAATTAATAAAAATAAAAAAAAATAGCTTTTACTCTCTGAAAAATAATGAAATATCTTTTATTTTCTAACCGTAAGATAAAATTCAACAAACAACTCACAATTCTGAGGAAAACATTAAGCTCAGAAAATAACTTCTATTTTCTAAGCCAAAAATATAACTCAGGAAATAATTATTAAAATGTGCTTTTAATATGATACAACAAAACTGACAATAAAGTTCATAAGCGCACTTGCACTTCCTGGAATTGTCACAGTTTCCCAAAGAGCGTAAATTAGCTCTTCCTTAACTGTCCTTAACTGAGAGGAACCGAACGGCCCACAAACTGCGAACATAATTTCTCTCACAGTCTTGCAATATTTTAATTAAAACTCCTCAAGCAGAATGTATATCAATTTCAATTCTTATATAGTTTCCAGCCTCCTGGTAAAATGAATGTGATGTTAAACACAAAAAATCTCTTCAACGAAAGTGCAACACAATCCAAAACGTTAATTAGAAATGTTTCAGCTTTTCTCTAGTGAAATATATAGGTATTTTTAAGAAAATGTTATATTTATTAATGCCTTTTTAAACTACAGATTTCTTTTCCTCCATTTTCTTTTGTTTCTTGAGTGGGTTTTCTTTTCTTGTTGTGTCACAGTTTTTACTTGAACGTTTCACTTTCAGGTTACCCGCACTCGCTCTGGTTCTGCGTTCATATTTAACTTTTAATGGACTTGTCTGTTAGTGGAGCAGCCATTAATTTTTTTAAGATACTCTCGTTTGTTCATTCGTTTTATTTTTTACTCTTCTGTTCCCACGTATTGTAAATGCCCTGCAGTTGCCGCTAATGACATTTTGTGCAACATTTCATGTCCTTTTTCATCCTGTATATTTTTAACTTCATTTGAAATTTATAAAAAAACTAAATTAAAATAGCCTGGACTTTATTCATGACTATCGTTTGCATTAGCTGGAATGAGGGGAAAAGCAAAACCATGTGTGAACATTTCAAACTAACCTCAGATATGTAAACATGTCAGGGAGAAAAAGATAGATAATTGAAAGGGTTTGCAGTTAAAGTTTGCAAGGCACAAGCAGCCTCGCTTTTTTTTTCCAATAATGATTGTATTTTGATTATTTTTTATTTTAAATTCATTTTTATATATATATTTTAAAATTTTCAGTTCGATTTTATTAAAATGGGGATTTTTTTATTAAATTTTAAAGGTATTTATTGATTATTTCTTCGTTTAATATACTTCGAAAGCGTATAAAAATACTTACATATTTTAAAGAGATAAGAACACGAATTGTACTACAAAATTGTGTACAAGTGGAATTACGTATGAGCAATATTATCAATAATGTTAAGTATACGCTTGGAAGTACAATACAAAAGTAGATTTAGATCCACACAAACACTCAAATGGAGCTAAGGAAGAGCATATAAAGATATTAAACAGGATCTTACCAGTTTCTCATTAAGTTGAATAACTATTAAAATTCTTTTTAACAAATACAGCCTGGAAAAACACTTAAAGTTTTCGAGGGATATCGAACCCACGACCGTTGAAGTGATAGAGAACCGGCGATTTATGTCAAATTGATTGGGATAGTCAGACTTCGAGATTACAAGAGAGAAAACCCTAGTGTTTCTATTAAATAATACTTTAACGGCTTAAATAATTAAATATATAGACGGCAGTTTTCAGTGCATGCACGAGCATGCACGCAAGTGTGTGCATTAACTTAACAAAAATTCTAAGACGTGGAGTTTCTTTTATTTACCCACATAAAATTTGCTTCGGTTTTTCACTTGTTTCTTGCTGAACTTTTACATTATTAAACGTGGCTACTTTAAAGTTTCTCTCAAACCATTTTTTCTTTACTTTCCACGTTCATGAGTGCAAGTGAAGTTTATGGGCACAAACCTGCCCACAGACACCCGTGGCTTGTCGCTGTGTCACTTACAATGGAAGCAGTCTCTGAGGCCGGCAAAGTTGAAAATAATTTTAGTTTTCAGCCTTTTGCTCCAGTTTTATTTTCTCTTTGTTTTCTTTATCTTTTTGGTGACAGTTTCTATTCTTTATTTTTATTTATATTTTTTTATATTTTCTTAGGTTAAACGCCATTAATTTTACTTTCACACAACACGGTTCGTTCATATTCTTGAGGTTCCTTAATTGACACCCAATCGTGCTTTTTATCGTTTATGAAAGTGCAGAAGAAACTTTAACTAAAAAACGAAATGGTTTCAAAAACAATGAAAGATATTTTTCAAAAAAGGAGTGTGCCGAAAGTAGAGCAAAGAAGAAAATAACAAGACAAACTAAAGCGGCAACAATGGCCGCTATCATCGTCATCATTATGGCTCATTATTTTTAATGGAAATTTGCAATATTTTTAGATTAATTATAATAACGTTGTCGCAATTTCAAATAAAATCTCTTTTTGTTTTCAACATCAACTTTAAAATATATCACGAACTTTTGGCATAAACTTTACCCCAGAGATGATGAAGGAACATATTTTTTTTTGTTACTTCAGTTTGCTAATATTTGCAACAGCATCGTTGCATGTATGTGATTTTCAAATTATCTCATAAATTATTATAATTTGTTGCATAAAGACATTAAATAAACATGAACATTTCCTTTAAGAACATAAACTTGTTCGTTCTTCCCTAAGTAACGTTTGCAAAAGTCTTGGCAGAAGATTGTAGTGAATGTCAGGAAGAAAGTAGCCAAGCAGGATATGGGATCCTTAAATGTTCATTTACCACATTCACATGCTTGAACACATACTTGTACATGCATGTGTGCAGCCTTGCGAGACAGATTGTGTGCTTATGAAATTGCATACGCAGTACCTTAAGAACGTTGGGGGTTAACACATGCAAATAACAAAACCTTTCGGTTTACAAACGGTTTCGGCTGGATTAGGCCATGTTTCGAGACTATAAAAGACGACATTAAGGATTACAATTTCTGTTTTTAAGGTGTATAAAGTTGCTATTAAAATAGTTTACATTTACAAAATAAAAATTTTGTTTCATCGTCGTATTTGATAAAATAACTTCAAAGAAAATTTCCTAAAATTCTCAAAACAATTTGAAAAACATCATTCATAATATATTTTTTTAGAAAATTTATTTCAAAATTCATTTATTGAGTCGTTTATCGTCGTATTTGAGAAGACAATTTCAAACTAAATTGTTTTGACTTCTTAAAACAAGAACACAAATTATACTTAAAATACTTTGTGCTTTAAAATAATTTATTTGAAAATTTATTGTCGTGCTTAAATGACAATTAAAAAAAAAATTCGCAAAATTCTCAAAAAACAATTGAAATATTTTTTAGATAATTTATTTGTTACGTCGTTTATAGTCGTATTTGAGAAAACATTTTGAAACAAAACTTCGCAAAGTTCTCAAAACAATATTTTTCCGAATATATATATTAAAAAATATCCATAAAATTTATTGCAAAATGAACTATTTTAGATAATATGTATTAAACTGTAGATGTTGGGGCTCGTATTTGAGAAAAATTTCAAACAAAATTTCTTAAAATCCTCAAAACAATTAGAAAAAAATAATATGCTTATATTATTGTTTTTACAGAATTTATTTAAAAATTCATTTATCGTCGTATTTGAGAAAACGATTCCAAGCAAAATATTTTGGTTTTAAGAAAATTTACTTGAAAATTAATCGTCGTATTTTGAGATGACGATTTCAAATAAAATATTTCGGAATTCTCAAAGCAAATATAAGCATATTATATGTAAAATATTTTATTTTTTATAGAATTTATTTGAAAATTTATCGTTGTATTCGAGAGAATAATTTTGAACCAAATTTTTTCACATTATTAAAACAATAAATTTTTGTTTCTAGAAAATTCAATTGAAATTAACTTATCATATACGACAATAATTTTTTGGAGTTTTAAAACCTTAAAAATATTATAAAAATTTCTTGCAAGATATTTTCAAAAGGATTAAATAGTCCTTTTAAAGAAATTCAATAGTATCAATCAGTTGTGTCCGTTTTATTAAGTAAAACTGAATTTTGTTTCTTCCGAGTAAACCAACAGTATCATAAATCGTTTTATACATCAGCCGTTACCCACACAAATATATTAAATCAATTTTTCTTTTGTCGAAATAATAATCCTTTTTTAATAAATAAATTTTTATATAAAATTTCAACATTATTTTACAAAAAGAACACTGTCATTTAACGTCAAACTATAATACAAATTCCATCTTATATTCAAAATTGTTAATATCCTTTAGCTTAAGCGACGTTATACTGCAAAACGTCATAAGTCTAAAATCTTAAGATATAAATAGTTATTAATTTGTTTAAGGGAGTTGATTTTAATTTTAGTTTCACTTACACTATAAAAACGTATTTATTATTTTAACTATTTTATTAGTTGTTGTGGTACTAAAAGCTAAAAGGGACAAATTTACAACACTCATGAGTTGCTTAAGCTTTAAAGCTTAATTTTTATTAACAGTTTTATTTAAAAAGTTCCTGTCAAATGGAACTTTGAACTCCATTTCCACTAGATGTGTTTTTTTACTTATTGATATATCTACAGCCTGGGCCACGATGTCTCCCGATATACTTCTGCTTCAAGTAAATTGAAAAAATAAAATATTTATAATATTTTGTTTTAGTTTAAATATATTTTGTCCTGAGAAAGACATGGAGTGACATTGCAAGCCAGGCTATTAATAAAAGTTATTACTTACACGTTTCTTTATTTTTATTAATTAAGTTTGTTTGAAGTCATTCCACAAGAGAAGATGGCTAAAAATAAGCTGAACTTTTGCTCCATCCAAAAGCTTAATTTCAATGGATTTTTAGTTAAATGCAAACAATGGACGGTTTGTTACTTATAAAAGTGAAACTGAATATTCTTAGGAATACAATAGCAAATTTTAATGACTTTTATTTAAATTAAAATATAAGTGACTCTAGTGCAAACTAAAGCTTTTGTTTTAAAACAAATTAGATAACTTCTATATGGTGCGCAAATGAAATATTTTATTCTTTTACTTTGTCAGTTCACAAAATGAAAGTCTTATTTGTAAGATTGCAATTTAATAAGCGAGAGAGGGAGGCAATTTAATAGGCCGTTTCAAAATGTCGAAAAAGATATTTCTTATGCTCAACTTCATTTAAAGCAAAAGCAATTTATAAAATTATGTTTCTGTTTCCAATATAATTATGGGAAAGATATTATTCTGTCCACATCGTGAAACAGGCAGTTAGTTTGACAACAACCACAAAAATAGCGTGGACATCAACCAGTAGCCGTGTTGCCTGCATAGTGAAAATAGTCATTTTCTTATGGCGTTTTCCTTTCTAGAAAACATGCAACTTTTTTCAATTATTTACTAAAAAAGTGGCAGTTCGGAAGAGTTTTAATATAGAAATTATATTCCGTAAAGGATGTTGGACTAATTTCCAATAAATTTCCAATTAATTTCCAATAAATTTCACAATTTGGCCATTTTCTGTTAAAAAGTGTAAAAAATGTTGCATTTTTTTGTAGAAAAGAAAACTGTATTGTACTTATAGCTATTCTATTTATTAACAAAATGTAGTCTGTAGTCTGCTGTAGTGAATGGGCTTGATTTGTAAGAATTTCGTCGTCTCAACACTTACTTTGTTGGCCAACTTATTCGGCTGTCTATTATATTCGGCTTGCTTTAAATATTTGCAGCTACTGTTGCAAAGCTTTTTGCTATAATTTCCCTAGTGCAGTATTTCAAAAGTAACACAACAATTTCTTGTGTCCTTGTTACAACAACTTGAAAGCTTTCGCCATCTGTAGGACTATAGCGAAACTTTTGTTATTATGAAGCCTTATAATTCCTTCTGTTTATTTACATTCTGTTAAATAAAGTTTTCTAACAGTTAAATAATATTTCAAGCACAAGAAATGCCGTTAAAAATTTCAAGAAATCTGTTTCACTGCCATTAACATTGAAACGAAAATGCTTTATTCGATTTTAGGAAGTATTAACTTGTCTTTCAGAATAAGAATATATCAAAAAAGGCGATTGCAGGTTTGAAAAATTTAAGCATTTTTACGTACATGAAAGTGAGCGATTTATGTTAGTGAAGGGCTTATAAAATTAAAAGATTCGCCATAGCAAAATGTAGCATTTTTCTGAATCCACCCACAAATTTTAACTTTAGCACGGTGCTACAAAAGAAACCGTTGCCTGTTTGGTGATGGAGAATTAAATGCACTCTAACGACCAAGTTTAGGTTTCATGGCGCTTATTCTTTTCCTTAAACTAATTATGCATTGTATTGATATGACCCAATTAACAAATATATACGGAGTTTAAGAGAGGGATTAACTGAAAATTGTTTTTCTTTGATATGCAAGACAGCAAAAATTCATCCTTCTTAAGTTTATTTTAGTGTTTGATAAGCTTTAAGAAAACTGGGAAAGGTTTCTGGTAATAAATGAAAATAGTTTAATTTTGATATTCAGGGGAGGAATAATACATCCTTTTTAAATTCATTTTAGTGTTTGATAGAATTTAAACATACTGGGAAAGATTTTTGACACACATTCCCTATATATCAGATGTGGATTAGATTGCTGTACCTCTGTTTGTATTTCTTATTCTGCAATTTGGAAACAAGTTGTCAAGGGCACATGCATTGCATTATAAAATGAAATAGTCTTGGCTGATGTAAGAAGAGATTCGTGGGTCTTAAAAGTAAATTGAAGTGGAAATGGATCTGCAAAAGTTAAACTTATTTTATAAAATCTATCTTCTCTAATAATAACATTCTTAATTTTAACTTACATAACTACTGACCATAAACTTAATATATATTTAGTTGGATTTTGCATAAACCTTAACGCTCAAGTATTTCAAAACTATCATAAGAATATTCAGTTGTGAAGAACTGTTTGTTACAAATTTTTATTCCGCCCAGAAATTCCATAATATATTTTATATACGATGTGTCAGTGTATTAGTGCCACTACTTATTTGATTATTATGATTTCATTTTTAATTTTATTTTTATATGGGATCAATTAATACACATTTTGAAGGAACCAGTGTGCTTCTGGTCTGAGTTAAATTATATTCAATTATGTGATGGAAAACGATCACTTTGAAATAGTGTATTGAATTCCGAAAGATTTCGAAAGCAAGTTTTAAAGCAGCTTCATCTCACAGACTTTTAAAAATACCTTAGGATATATATAAAAAGTAGAGTAGAACCAACAAAAAATTAAAAAATGACGAAAAAAGCTTTTAAAAATAAACTTAAGAATTGTGACAAAATGACTATAACAACACATGACAGGCTTTAATCGTTTTTAAATCCTTTTGCTATTTGGTTTTGCACTTGCTGAAATCGTTATAATAGAAGGCCACTGGCACTTGAGGCCTGTTTAGTGACCATTTGACAGCTTAAAGGTTTTAGCTACCGACTAAAGTAGGTATTCGAAAGTCCCTCATCGCCATAAGTTTATGGTTTTCCTCTTATTGAATATTTATAAAATATATTATGAAAACAAAACTCTTAATATTTATTTTCTTTCTATAAAAAGTTTTGAATCAATTGAGTGTTATTGTTCACTTAATTTATTTAGTTTTATTTAAGAGTCTTCTTATATAAACTTACACTAAGACATTTACATATATCCTGTTTTAAAAATGTTAGTTTTTATTTCTTATTTTAAGATACTATGAAATTTTAGTGTTATATGATCAGGATAAATATTAGAAATCACAAAATGAAGAAGAAAATTTATATATATTTTTTGTTGTATGATATTCGAATTTGGCAAAGGATATGTACGAGTTCAATCATGTTATATTAAGTGGAATGTTTCCTTATAGTTATAGTGCTGAAAAAATATTGATGCTGACTACAAAATATATTTTTACATTATATGTTTTTATAAGAAACAAAAAAGAAGTAAATGATGGATGTTGACTGACATTTAAAATAAAGGAAATTTCTTTAATTTTTTAACTGTGATATATAATCAAAGCGAACCGATAGATTTCAATTTGGAAATCAGCACTTTTTAAATGGTTTTTTTTTTCAATAACTTTCAAACGACTTCATGGATCGAATTCGAATAATAATTAGCTCTTGACATTTGAAAACTATGGTGATCTCCGTTAACCTGGTTAGTACATTCGTGAGAAATCTTAGGGAAATATATTGGAACAAACTGATTTTATTTCTTAAATTACGGAATTATATATCTGATCAGTTAAGGTGTTCGGTGCTTTTGTAGTCATCGAAAACTACATCAATCTTGGCTTATCACATGGAAGTTGTTGATTTGTAGTATAAAATAATAGTTTTTAAAATTAGTACATATATTTGGAATTGTTGTTTTTTTTAAACTCTTTAATTTTAATTATAAGCCGATTCTTTTTTCCCAAAATCTTACTAAAAAATTCAAAGTGATCAATTCAGGGGTTTTAGCTGGTTCCTATAAGCATTTCACTGGAGCTAATGCAGATCGTCAGGGATCAGTTACCCAACATTTCTTGGAATAACTAAAGATAATTATTTCAAACTTCTAGTTTAATAAGTGAGAAGTTTAAAACATAAATCAAAGTCATAACAAAAACTCACTGATCACTTTTCCTTTTTTATTTTCTTACGTTTTTATTCTACAACTGGTTGGCTTTTTTCCAAGCCTGTAGTTGTAAGAAAAATAAAGAAGAGCTTGAAAAGTTTAAAATTATAGAACAGTACGAAAACCAGGTCACGACAGTTCTGCTGTTAAAATTGTGGGGAAGTTACAGGAATGTTTTTTGAGGCCAACTGTTTTCCATATATTTTTAAAATATATTTGACATGAAATAGCGCACATATTCCAAACAAATTTTCTTTTAAAGAGTCATGTTTGTGTTGTATTAATTTTTATCTTAATTATATCTATTCATTTTAGTTTTATCTCCAACATTTATGAGCTTGTCAATATTAAAGAGTTAAGGATTGACTTAATTATCTTACAAAGAGACGAGTTACACTATCATACATATTTTTACAATGCTGCTCACATAAATTCAATGTAGTTCCTTAAAAAAAAAAACTTAATTAGTAAAAATTAAAGTAGTTATCTAAATACAACATGATAAATTAAGTTTATCAGACTAAAACTACTACTGTTAGTGCTGCATTTTTTTATAGTTGATATTAAAGATTCTTTGTTTGGTGTTGTCAGTAGTGAAGGTTTAGTTGAAGTTGTTGTAACTGCTGTTGCTGGTAATGTGGCAAATGTGGAGAGGCAGAGGCAACTCAAAAGGGTTAGTAGATAATTAACAGAGACACCATTATAATGATGCACACTCCCATAATTTGAAGTACCTAAAAAATAAAGGACACAAAAAAGGATAATTACAGGATGTAATTGTTGAAAAAAAGAGGCTGATACAGTAACAAGAGATAAATTATAAATACCATGAGCACTGGATTTGGCAGCCACTGTTTCCCTAGACTCTAGAACAGGTGCTTTTTGGGGACGATCAGACTCCACACTTTCTTCTCGACTTTGAAAATACAACGAAGATATTTTCGCCACACACTTGAAATAAAAATATAAAAATTTATTTATATTCATTTACAGGACATTGAAATGTGTTTACCTTCAATTTCATATCACCGTTTTTGAAATGAAAATTTCTTACTTTGAACTCCAGGCCCAAAATAGCCAACTCCAGGCCTTCTCGGCCATAGATGATGTTGTCATAATATTTCAGATACGATCTATTGGCAGGTTCACCGTTTATACTCCAACTCAAATGGCAAACGGGCTTGGAAGGATACGAGGAACAATTGACGCGCACATAGTCGCCAATTTGGTAACGCTGCTGACCACCCGTTATGCGGGGACCACGTGAGGGAGTCACTGCAAGGTAATAAAATGTAAGCAAATTAATTATAGATATATATAAACTTTTATTTGTGGACAATAAAAAAATCTTTTTCTATATAAAATTTAAAGCCTGTCAATGTGTTCCACTGTAGCGGCACTTGTTTTTTTAGGCCTTTTTTTTATTAAGGCAAAGCGAAACTTTCGTACCCTTTTTGGCAATCAAAATATTGGACCACCTTGAAGGCAAAAACTAAAAAGGAAGTAATAAAAACAAGTCCTTCGAATGTATAAAATGAGAGCAGAGGAATATATACAAATTCATAATTCACACATAAATTTGGCCACACACACACACACACACACACACTTGCAATTTCATATTTCCTAATTTTAAATTCATACTAACCCAAATACATATCAACGCACATACAACATATTAAAATATCACCACCCCGTAGTTCTGAAGATCAACTAAAATTTATAAAGCAATTGAAGGGTAATTTTGCACTCGTATAAGACAACAGCGATATCAGTTAATTTAAAATAACATCCTGTTAAAACAACCGCTTCCTTAAATGTATCTACTCCTAAAAAGCTTAAGAAATTCTTTTCCCGGTAGCTCCAGCTCTGCAGGATTTGCCAGCAGTTCTCTGCCCGCTCGATGTGTATAATGACTTGATAGGAAACCACTTCATTTTTTTTAGCAGCTTTTCTTGTGTCATACGTTTTTTTGGTAACAAAACTCTTACACCAAAAGTCAATTTGCATATTTATGTGGAACGATTTTTGTTGAAAAGGACTTTAAGGTAAATAATAAAGTTTGAAAATTAGCATAAATTTGAAATAAAACTGAAAATCTTTAATATACGAGTATATATTTTGTGATGCAAAACAAATATTATTGAAATAAAAGCGAAATAAGTTCTTTGAAGCCTGGGGCAAGGATTGAAAAGTTATGAAAAATTAGTTATAATGTTATGCAACGAAAAAGTCTGTCCATTCTATATAATATAACTTATAAAGAAACAATAAAGTATTGCACAGTGGGGAGAGCAAGTTTCAAATATATTATGTTACAAATTAGCTTTAGTGAAGGGGTGTTGGCTTTCATTATTTTTTCTACTCAAAGACAGCTTTTGAAATTTAATTTTTTTCAATTTTATTTTTTCCAAATGTTAACAGGCCGTAAAAAGAGTTATAGATATAAAAATCTTAAATCGTTGATATACGTATATCCATTTTGAGCCCCCGTCTACAGGCATCAATTGGCCGGAAATTTTCATTTTTCAAAAGAGGTTTTCCTGTTATACGGTGTAATCGATAAGTGATTTAAGTGCATCATATTCTTATGAAAACAATTTATAAGATTTTAAAGTTGTTAATTCTGGGCAAAATATTTTTGTTGATCTCTGAAAGTGTACTTTGATTCGTCCTATATATTTTTAATTAACAATTAATTTAATATAAAAAATTTTTTCTTCCTGTCTGGTTTAAAACAACAATTTTTTAATAAAATTCAATCTTAAATTTTGCTCTCCGTAACAAATTTGTTAATCCAAAGTTGGACAAGGTAGTCGACCCAACTTTGGTGTTTTCATTTTGTGCGGCTGTTTTTTTTTACAAGCAGACTGCATATAAAAAAAAAATTCAAAAATTGTTGTGCATAAAAGTCTGTTATTATTTTTTCCTGCTTCTGTTTGGCTTTTCTCTTTGCCTCTGCTGCCTGCTACACATTTCATTTTCCATTCTAGAGCCATTTAATTTTAATGAGTTTATAAATTGATTTTTTTTCCTGTTCCTCTTCCATTTTGCCTTTAACAGGCGCAACACATTCGTTTTCAAAGTATTTTGAAAATATAGAATTGTAAAATGGCAAAAGAAACGGACTTGAGTTGTAAACAGAAAACTAAATGAAATAAAATAAATTTATGAAATGAAGAGTTTTTCTGTGGCAGCTACAGAAACAGAAGCAGGGGCAGCAGCAGCACGTTTGTAGTAGCGAACCGGACTGACCGGTTGTTTATTTTCTCTGGCATTTTTAGTTGCAAATAGTTTTCTGCTGGTTGTTGGTGTTTTGCTCATTTAGAGATATTTCCTTTTCTCCTTTTTCTATTTTTTATTTTGAGTTTTGTTTATATTTAGTTTTCTATTAAGGGCCCAAAAGTATGCAGCGTTTTGCTGTTGAAAAATGGCCAAACTTGTGCTTTAAATGTATGCTAAATAAATGCTGCTGTTTAAGCCTTTAAATATGCAGAAAATTGTTACTTTAAGGGAATTCTTTGATCCTGTTTTTCAGCTGTTTATTATAAGTGTTTAATAAAATTAATTTAAAATTTAATTTATTAAAAGATTTAGTGATTAAGCCAAAAGACAACCTAAAACATTTTTTATCTGTCTTATGAATTTAAGAATCAAGTGATAATAAATGCTACACGATGTGGAAAGGACCATCGCTTTCTTTCCGTTTTTGAAACAGACTTAAGGTACGGCCACACTTACCAAATATCTGCCAAAATAGAGCGTAACCGATAAAATATTAGAGAAATATGATTTGATTTTGATACTTTTTACTTAAATAAAACAATTTCATAAATAACTGCTAGTCAGTGGTGTAGCAATCAAAATTAATGGCAATAATTTCATTCAAAAAATTCTATCAAAATGTAGTGGTTACGTTTTTTTGAGCAAATACTTCTCCAAATGTGATCACACCGTAGGTTTCCCTTTGCTTTGTGCTTCCATGCGCATACTTAGTATTGTTAATTACGTAGCTCATATGTCACACTGTACTTATACAAGGTTGTTAGTTTTGTTCATGTTCTTATCTTCTCACAAGGCGCAAGTACTTTTACACGTTTTCGAAAAACATGACTAAAACACACTTTTTACGAAAATCCAACTAAGAACTCAAAAATAAATGAAAATATTAATTAATATTATTAATAATGTGAATTGATAAGGTCACACTGTACCCGTAAGATGGTGGTGGTGGTGTTTATGTTCTTATCTTCGGATAAAGTGCAAGAATTTTTACACGCTTTCAAAAACATGACTAAAAAGCTCACTTTTTACAAAAATCGAACCTAGAACTCAAAAATAAATGAAAATATGAATTAATATTGTTAATAATGTGAATTAAGAAAGCTACACTGTACTCGTAAAAGGGTGGTGGTGTTTTTCGTGTTCTTATCTTCTCACAAGGTGCAAGTATTTTTACACGTTTTCGAAAAACCTGACTAAGAAACACACTTTTTACGAAAATCGAACTTAGAACTCAAAAAAATATATAAAAATGAATTTAAAAAATTATGAATCGAAATGAAAGTATTTTTGTAGAAAAAAGCGTGGCCGGTTTCTGCCCTATTTCTTAACAATAATACTTGTATTTTGCTTCATTAATGTATTAAGCATTTTTTAAACTGTATTTTTTAAATTTTAAACTCAATTATCTGAAATATCGTATTTATCTCTTTTTTATTTAACTAATATTATTTAAATTTTTCTATGTCATTTGTTTTACCATAAACCAAAATACCTAAAATTTTCTAACACTTACACTGGTTGCTACCTGCATATGTCTACGTTTGTACACATTTTTCTAGGTGTCAGTAAATATTTTTAAACATGCTCGTGCATGTAATTTTCACACTCGGTTTTATGTTTCTATTCTTTGACTTGATTTGGCAACATTTTACATATTTTTCCCGTTTTCTGATTGCTGGGAAGAATATGTGAAATATTTGTATGAGTGTGTGTGTGTACTCGTATGTCGATGGTGTTGGTATGTGGATGGTGTTATTACAAAACGGTGAACTCATTCAAGCAGATTATGCAAATTTCTTTTATCAAGGTTTTGTTTTAACTGATTATTTTTTCAGTTGTTTCTTTGTAATCTGCTCTTTTTTTTAATATTTTGTAAGTTCGCATGTATAACTTTGCACTGTGGGATTGAGGGAAGAAAATTATGCTTTTAAAACTATTGGAGGCTTGAATGATATAAAATGAATTTAATTTAATTAGGAGAACTATTTTGTATATTAAACTTTCGAGTTGAAAATTATTTGACAGGCTTCAAATTTAAATCTATGATCTGTAAATTGTTTTCAGGAATTTATTTGAATTGTACTTTTTAATACGAATGGAATAATTATAAGTGTTTTTATTGAACTATTTATTATTGTAATAAATTAAATTATTACAGGCCAATTATTTGAAATTTCTTTTTAACTCTGAGGAATATATTTGATTATTTTTAATAATAATCAAATAAACAGATTTCAAGGACGCCAGGACATTTCATTGGCACTTTTTATAATTTTCTTTTATTAAAGTAATTTTTTAAAATATATTTTCTTTTTTGAATATCTTTTTTCTGTGTCTTTTGGCAGTTGTCAATCCACAGTTACTGTTTCCCATTTTCTTATACCTGCCAACTCACGCCATACATTTTGACACGTTACACTCTGCCCCAAAAAATATAAAAAATAAAGAAATTATTTTAATCAGGGTAATTTAAAAAACTATGGGGGGCCATATAAACGTGAAATATTTTTGTTAAATTAAGTCATATATGGAGTTTAAATGATAAGTGACTTAATTTTTTTAATTCACGCTATTTTTCAGGGTGAGAACAAAGAAATAAAACTTTTCTCTTTATAACATAAAAATAAATGGGATTTATGGCAACAAAAGCCTTGGGATCTTAAGAAACGGATTATGTAAATGATAAATAAGCAATTGTTTTATATGGCTGCGGGTTAAGTATATCGACGTGACAGCGTTTCACAACGTCTGTAGGCTTCAATGTGAGTTGGGAAAAGTAGCAAACCTTTTCACTTGTTCACACACTTTTAAAAGAAATTTGAAAAGTGTGTGAGATGAAGAATACCATCAATAATGTGAAACTTTTTTGAAATATATAACAAATAAATTTTTTAAATAAATAAATTTCTATGCGAAAAAGCTTAGATCTATTAAGTGACTTACTGACTGATTTATCATCTACAAAAAAGAGTCTGGTTATAGACCAACTAAGTCCATGTTACCCCTTTCGATGTCTGTTGAAATTTCAATACAATTGATATGCAAACTTTGATCGTCCTTAAGTTGCTTTCGGACTCATTTTCAATGTACAGCACGTAATTATATCAAAGCAAAAACTCCTGGTTATCAGGCCATATTGCGAGTGGTTACAATTTAAGTTCTAATAAACTTCTTTTTTTTCATGACTCCTGTAAGACAATATCCTGCTATACTTGGCTAACAAATTGTATGTAAAATAAATTTTTACTATCCTTTTTTGTTCAAGTTCAAATATATTGACTACTATTTGTTTGAATTCCCTTTTGCACACGAGCACAATCAGAGTTGCTTACAACTTATGAAAAATTTATTGGGACTTTTGGAACAAAAAAAAAAAAAAGAACAAAAAAAGAATTCAATAAAAACTTGTATAGAACTGAATGATGGAAATTGATTTTATAATATTTGCTGGCACAAAAAGAAATATTTACATACAGTTGAGATTTGAATTAATAGTTGCCGTTTGGCATTCGTTTGCATGCAGATGGTTTCGTCGCTTCAGGCAAAATCATGCATTACGGATTATCAATATTCTTTGAAACTTCCTTAGAAGTTATACATGCGGCAGTAGCTTTTTGTTTGGTTTGGCTTTTTTTCTTCCTCTTTTGTTTCTGTTGTCCCTAAGGGATAAGCTTAATATATTTAACTGATTCAATTTAAAATGTTTCATATCAAAGAAGAAACAAGACGTTCTCCTTGTTTTTCTAATCCTTCCCCCAAATTCAAACGTTTGATTGTCTTTATGAGTGATGACTCCTGTGGACAGGGATTTTGTTACAATTTGCTTTTAGAGAACAGAATTGTTTTTGTTCTTATTGAATACCAGCAAAAAAATGTAAATGCCCTTCCTTCTTGTAAAAATATGTTTATGGCAGCAGGATATAATAATCAAAACATAAATAATTTCCTCAAGGACATAAAGAGATCAGAGAGCAAAAAGAATAAAAACATATTCTTTATTTTAAAAATTATTTTTGAATATATTAGTTCCATTCAAAATAAATTTATGTTTAATTTTTTTAGTTTAATAACACTCTAAAACGTTTAAAAATATTTGAGAAGACAAGGACATGAACCACAACAACAAGTTTGTTCCTGTACAGTATGATGTATGAGTACTATCATGAATTATATTAAGTATACGCTGGGAAGCACAATACAAAGGAAGAGTTAGACACATACAAAAATGATTTATTTATCCTCGTGCATAGATCACTTTGGTTAGCCTTTGAACGGAAATGTTTGCATTCTTATGACGTTTTGTTTTCTGAAAAAAGTGTAAAATTTTTTCACTTCTTTTCTAAGAAGCAACAGTTTAAAGGAGCTCTTAATAAGAAATAGTTTTTCGTAAAATATGTTGGATTAATTTCTAATAAATTCGCATTTTCAAATCACACAGTGCTGGCATTTTCTATTAAAAAGTGTAAGAAATGTTGCATTATTTTCTCCACATTAATTTTCTCCACAATGAAAGTAGCCCATTATATTATTTATTTTAATGAATCATCTGAAGTAACTAAATATTATTTCGTTTTCTTTTCGCATTTTCTTTCATAAATATCGTTTTCATAATCTGATATTTTTAATGCGATTTTCTTCAGCAGCAAATCGCTTTCCCAGCAGCGCACTTAATACATCTTTTGTGCCAGCATGCAATTTCTTTACCGACAACATGAAAAAATGTGGCCTAAATAATCACTTAGTTTTCTTATAGTTGCGTAAGATTTAGCAGTTGTAAAATGATAGTAAAAAAAGTGAGTAACGAAGTCTGCGTGCAAGCAGTTTTTATGTATTTTTAGCAAATTTTTATTTGCTGCCTCTCTTCTGCATTAAGTGTAAGCAAATACAGAAAAGGACTTGCAATCAGAGAAAAAATTTTATTAAAGAACAACAACAAAATTACATAACTGCGTCCTTGTTTAATAAGATAATGGCTTCAACGCAAACAACACACATTCACACCCAAATAAACACAAAGTACACAAGGATACTCCTATTTAAAGCGCCATTATTAATCAATCCAAATGATATTAATAATTCGATGTTTGCTGTGTGATTACGTTTATCCTCTGCTTGTGTGAAAATCCTCAATGTATTTGCTTTGATTTATCTCTAAATGGAAACAAAAATTGAAGTAAATGGCGCCTCGGATTACAAAACCGCAAGAGCATGAATTCAGTTGTAACGTGTATTCCCACACTGATGGATTAAGGAAAATATCAAAGAAAACAACATGAAAGTACTTTCGTTGTTCTCTCAAAGGACACATGATTTTAAAGCTGGATTTTAATATGAAATTTATAAATTATAGGAAAATTAAACACTCGACTTTTGAGAAAATAAAAAAAGTTTTTGTGATTTTATATGGAAAACATTTATAAGAAGCTCGTTTAGAAACTCAAACTTCCTTTTTGTCCTGAAGACGTTAAAATCCTAGTCTTCGCTAAGTTTCGCTCTAGATTAAATACGAAGCCTGAGGACCGATTTAAAAAATATTCGTATCGTGTTTAATATTTTATAGGAGGATCGATCGAAGGATATATTGACTTATATAAGTAATCATCCAGCGAATTTCAATGAGAAAATAATAGACTTAAAAAAGTTGAAAATACTAAAAAACACACACTTATTAAGAATATCCAAGAGAAAAGTTGAACTATATTTTATAAAAAACAATAATAAAACAAAATACAAATAAAAACGAGATAAAATAACGTTGGACGATATACGAAAAATAGGGCACAAAGCGCGTTTTAGAGGGTCACAATTTTGGCATGACTGCTTTAACCCCATAAGCACCCATTTAACAGCTGATATTTGTTTTTATTTGATTTTGCTTTGACATGTTATTATGAATCGATTTACACCAGCTCAACGCGTGCAAATTGTTAAAATTTTTAATCAAAAAAAGAGTGAAACTCATCCATTCAAAATTTAATTCTTCGATGAAACGAATTTCTGGCTAAATGGGTGCGTAAGTAAGCAGAATTGTAGCATTATGAGGAAGTGGAATCCACTAGCTTTTGTCGAAACACATCCACAGAAAATTAATGGTTGATGCGTTTTATGGGCTGGCGGAATCAGTGACCCATATGACTTCAAAAACGTTGATGGTCAGAATGTTACAGGCATTGATAAATGGTAGAGAAACATGATTTGAAATTTTTACTTACTTCATTGACCTGGCATTAATCTTTTTGATATGTGGTTCTATTAAGATGGAGCCACATGCCACACGGTGGATGCTACAATTGAATTATTCAAAAAAACTTTTGATGAAAAATTAATTTCACAAAATTGCTCCATTAATTAGTCAAAAAGATAGTGTGGATTAGCCCTATCGAATATTATTATTTGGGGTTATGTTAAGCTTCTTATCTACGTCGATAAATCACAAACTATTGTACTCCTGGAAAGCCACATTCGAGGGGATATCGGCCGAATACAACCGCTGTGAAAATTTGTTGGAAGTTGGTGTTTCAGATTGTGTCGTAGCTGTCAAATGCCAGAAATCAAACTTGAAAATTAGTTTCATAAAATTTTCTTCCAAATAAAGTCTTTTTCATTGATATTAAAAAATACATTTTCTTTTACTATTATAATATAGACTTGTGTCCATAAAAAAACACCCTTTACAACCACAATTAGGGTTGGAAAAGAGCCAACTAATTTTAGAATAAAAACGTAAAAAAATAAAAAAGGAAAAGTGATCAGTGAGTTCTTGTTATGACTTTGATTTATGTTTTAAACTTCTCTCTTATTGAAGTGGAAGTTTGAAATAAATATCTTTAGTTATTCTAAGAAATGTTGGCTAGAAGTTCCCTGATGATCTGCATTAGCCCCAGTGAATTGCGCATACAAACCAGCTTAAGCCCCTCTAATGATCACTTTAAATTTTTTAATAAGATTATGGAAAAAAAAGAATAAGCACATAATTAAAATTAAAGAAGTTAAAACAACACCCATTATTTTAGTTCATTATTGTTTAGAGTTTATTTTGAAATTGATTTGGAATATTTTAGTTACATTTTCTTAAAAATCGTGTGTTTTGGTTTTATATATTTTTTTTTGTTCATTTAATTTTAATGTGCCTTAAAGGCATGTAAGAGTTTCACAAATAATAAAAGACAAGAACACGAGCAACAGTAACAACTTTGCAAGAGTGCTGTGTGACGTATGAGAAATAATATTAAGTACACGCATGGAGGCACAATAGAAAACAAAAATTAGACACATTCAAACCAACAAACATACAAGTGAGTTTAATAAAAAAAGTGTAAAAAATGTATGTTAAAGCGTGTCATAGAGTTCAACTGCTTTCATGAAAGAAACTCTTTCCGTATTTTTGTTCTTCAAAAAATAAAAACACGAGTACTGATAAGGCAGTGTTGTGGGTTTCGAAAACAGCGCTTTTCTATTCTGCAAATCAAATTGATGTTGATCATTTTATCCATGCTTGAACTCTTGAACATGTCTTAACACCATGGGCCTATTTATTATAATTCATTTTTGCATAAAAATGTAAATTTAATATAAACAAGTTGGTATATAAAAAACTATAAAATCTTCAAAATGAACTCATTTCGTTTATGATATTGAAATAATTTCATATCGAAAAACTGTTTCCTTGTTCGTTTTGTGAGAAAACAAAATTAAAAGTCATCTCGTTTTATGACTGGAAGTTCACATGCCTGCTGGCCGTTCCCAAGAATTACAACAATATTTTTCAAGCGCCAGCTTCTCACTTTAGATACAGAATTGAGGCTCTACATTCCTGCCAGAAAATTAATCCAAATAAATAAACGAAATCTTTCAATTAATTTCACTTACACACGCTGTTTGTCCACGAAACTTGAAATAGTTGGCAAATAAGATTTCCCCATTTTTCAATGCCTCTGCTGGTTAAACACACCGAATTATTCTCTCGCTGTTCACACAAAAGCTTCTTCAAATACGCAGTCATGCAGCCAAAAAATCTGGCTGCATTTTAGGAAAACAATTCTTCTTTGTTACTTATTTTTTTATCCAACTTTTGGCGCTGGCGTACCCCGTACAGAGAACGCAGACAGTCGAAAAAAGGTCTGGATTTTATAACCGAAAATTTTCATTGAAATTTTGTGTTTGTTTTCCCAACAAAAGAAAATGTTTTGTATCTGCCATAGAACGCAACTTTAGTGGGGATATTTACCAGATTAAATAAATATATGATTTTTTTCTTTCGGATTTTAGCATTCCGTTGCAACCTCTACACAAAGAGACAAGGATTTTTGAATATTAGAAAAAAAGGAAAAAAAATGGAAATGGAAATGAATATTTGAATGGGCGTTTGAAAGTGCTCTTTTATTAAGTATTTAGTTTTTCTTTTTATTCTGCTGCTGTTCAAATACAAAATCACAGTGATGTTACTGGCAGCAGTTTTTTTTCTCGGTAGTTTTCATGAATTTCGATGTTTGGTGTTGTAAGAAAATGAAATAAATTTTGTTGATTCTTTACGAGGAATTCATTCTGCATACCGCAGTGCGTAAAATTACTGGAATTGTAATCATACACAAAGAGATATTGGCCAAAGATAATGAAAAACTAAAACGATATTAAATATATATCTTTTTTTTTTTTTTTGTTACATTTCATGTTAAATAAATTAGTATCTCTAGGATGATTATTTGATTATTAAAAATATATTTCAGTTCATATTTAGTTTTGCTGTAAAAAAAGCATACTTGAATTGTATTGCCATACGAAATACTGCAGACTTGTCAGGACTTTTATAAAAAATATTTGACATCAAATTCAATTAGGTAACTTAAATCAATTCTGTGATGATACATTTTTTATTAGCTCTCATGTAAATAAATTTTTATTATAAAAATCACTAGAAGCGGTCACTCTCAAGTCCAGAATTCAATCAAATATTTTTAATAACTTCAATTGGGAAATAATTTCTTAGTTCTTTTTATATAATTATTAAAATAATTTTTGTACTTAAGACTTCTTTCCAAATATTCCACCTCTTTCTATTTTATTTTAAGCTCTTAAAAACGTACGAAAGTATAAAAAGAAAAGTGATAGGAGAGTTCTTGTTATGACTTTGAGATTTGTTTTAAGCTTTTCACTTATTAAAAAGGAAGTTTGATCCTTTTTTTTCCTAAATATTACGAACAAATTCAAAGTGGTTCAGGGGTTGCGCATTTCACTGATCATCAGGGAACCTTCACCCAACATTTCTGGAAATAGCTGAATATATTTATTTCGAACTTCCACTTTAATAAGTGGGAAGTGTAAAACAATTATCAAAGTTATAACAAGAACTCACTGATCACTTTGCCTTTTAATCTTTTAATGAAAAGGAAATTATTTTTAGACTTAAAAAATTATTTAGTCCTGTAATGAATTGTATTATGTATTTAAGAAATTTCGCTACTGCATTTCAAGCAATATTTTTGAATTCTTTATTAACAATTAATAATATGAATATGTTAAACATATCTTGATATAAATTTCTTTTCTATTATTGAACATTTGTTGGTTTTGGTAAACGAAAATTTTGTAAAAGTGTACCAGAAAAATATGTGTATTTATCTCTAACCTTAAAAAGCTTTTATATGCCTGGATAATGCATATAAAAGCTGTTCCCCTTTTTCATTTATATAAATTTTGCGAAAACAGTCTGCGACAGTCTACAAATTTTTAATGTTGTTTACTCTGGTTTAGCAAACTATTTCTTTAAGTTAACGGATTTTAAATAAAAGTTAAGAATGTTGTTGAAAATACTTACTGACAACGGTCATGGTTTCGGACTCGGAAACTGTATTAAATGCAGGTGCTTCGCCAGACACTTCACACTTGTAAACTCCTGTCGACTGCAGCGTTACACGGCGCAAAGCAACTTGTGTATCGGAGGAGTTGCGTAGCTGCAAAGAGAAACCAAAATGAGTTAAAATAAATTGAAGATCAGTTGTATGTTTCATCAGGGGTACAGTGTGCCATAAAATATATCCAACGCCATATTCATGACTTAGTGCGAAGACTAACTCCAGATTGAAGGCATTTTAGTCTAGTATTTAATTATTCAGCCAACAGCTCCTTCATTTGTGGACAGTTAATTTGAATTGCTTAAATGTTGTCTGCTTTTTGTATTTGCAAATTATTATTTCATTTGAAATGAAACTTTTTCTCCACACAAACTGTTTCACTAAAATCATTTAACTGAATTCTAATTTAAAACCATGATTATGCAAATTATTTACTTGATAAATTAGGCGGCTAATTTCAATTTATTTGTTGTTTTAAAAATATAAAAAACATTAACAAGAAGTCAGTCAAATTGTTGTTCTCTTTGTGAAAGTAACAAACTAAATGGCGTTAAACGATGCCACATCATTTATTTCCATTAAAGTTCTATTATTATGCAAATAATATTTGATTAATGAATTTCTTGACAGCGATCAACGGTTGCGGTAAAATGAACCAAAATAAGTATTTTTTTTCTTTGTTATTTAAAGCCTTTAAAGGGTGTCCAACCATGATGCACGGTGTTAAATCAGACTCACACCTTAAACTGAAGTTGTTTTGGCCAATTTTTATTTGTAAATTATATTTTACAATATGTAACACACTCAAAGAAAATGACAACAGTAACCACTAGTACAAACTGTAGTGTTTGTTCGTCGTACCACAAAATGTCAGAGTGTGAACGGAGCAGTTAAAAAAAAGCATCCCTGCGATGTTTTTCCTGGCTTAGAAACTCTCCCAAAGCTCAATTTAAATTTATAAAATTAAATTTTAATTATTTTTCCATAACTTTTATAAATTTTTCTAACTTTTCTAGGACTTTCAGAATACAACAACAACTTAGTTTTAAGTTTAACATGACAATGTCACGTCATAGAGTCTTTATTCTTAGAAATTGTCTAACCATCGCGATAAATAACAGCAAAAAAAAAGAATACACAATATGCGGAGTATTTCCGCTTAACAATAGAGTCTGGCAAAAAGCTCATATATCGTTGAGTTGGTTTAAATAAGACAAACTCTTCTTTAGGCTGCTCCACATTTTGTGTTATTTCCTTTTCTCCGCACAACAACGAATAAATTCAACAATAGCAAAAGTCACGTTTAGCTTTTTGTATAGAACTCTCAAGGATTTATTTAGTTTTTGTGGAAATATTAAAAAAGAAGTCCTGTTGAAGTTTTATTTATACATTTTTTCAGTGGGCACGTATATAAGTGTGTGTGAGTGTTGCTCGTGCTGTCTAAAGTGGTTAAAGAAAAACTTCACATCCTTAAACTTTTTTAATACACGCTTGCGGTTGAATTATAAGTGCACTGGGAAGAAGATCTGAACAAGAATATATTTTCGTTATTGTTAAGGAAGTTTGTTTTTGTTTTCGCAGAATTTTTTCATGTATATTTTTCTCTTTTGTAAAACCCTTTTAAGTTAGAAAAACTGTTGGGTTTGGATATTATTTATTTGAGTGTATTTGTAAGCAGAGAGTGGCTAAACTCGTATTAAGCGATTTATTTTTTAAGAATGAAAGGAATTTGGGTTGTGTTGAACTGAATTTGAATACATCCTTGAAGTAGGACAACTTTTCGGAATACTATTTTTGAGTTCCAGACAAATTCTTTAAATGAAAGTAATTTGTAAATTCACCGATTTGTGCTTCAGGCAGAATAATAGTATTCAACTTGGTAATAAGGAGTGGCCCAACTATAATGCACGAATGAATCTTACTATGAGTTTATAAAGGACAAGGATCAAACAACAGCATTCGATATCGAATTAAATTTCAATACAATTCAAATAAATATTTTAATCGATATCGCAAAGGGTAATTTGGATATAATGAAAGTATATTAAACTTTATTTAATTATTTTTAGACGTGCTGACTTTATTAAGGGACTGTTTTATTACTAAAATAAGGGGCTGTTTTTAAGGAATTTATATTGAAATTTATTCATTTTAACAAATCGAAATATTATTAATAGGACAGTGTTTGAACGATATGATTTATTATTCAAGTATCATTGAAGGAATCAGCATCAATTCAGTCTTCAATTCGCACAGCAGAGTACAGCAGTGCTGCTTTCGAAGGCCGCTACACTTTCTTATACAAAACTCTTGTGCATTTATTTATTTGCACTGATTTGCTGTTTTAGTTGAATGTGAAAACAGTTTCCATTTATAAAAATATTCAAGAGAAAATTGCATACGAGTAGTGCTTCAATATTAAGCTGATGTAGAGTACCCAGATCGAGTCCCCGAGGCACAATATTTTTCTATAATTCATTGAGATATTTCTCTGAAAACTTTTTGCTTGTTTCAACATCATACATCGTGTTGGGTGCAACTTGTATATGACCTCTTATTTGTTATTACCAGCCTTCAGATCATTCTATGCATTATCCTGGAAAATTGTTTCAAAGGACTATTCTTTTATAAGTAAGTTTTATGGATATTCGCTTTGAATTTTCTCATATTTCAGAAAGAAGGAAAAAGCTACACAGGGAGTTTGTTCTTCATAAAAGCTGTTGGACTGAAATATCAGCTTTTTTTTTTATAGAAAATCCATTGCAAATGGGTGTGGTCTTTAAAAAGAGCACATTGGAAAATGTGCGTTCCTTAAAAAATATATTCGTAGTTTCCTTGAATCTCATCTCATTTTAGTAACGATAGGAGGGCAAAAAGCACTCGATAGTGCGATGATGCTAAAGTTTGTTAATGTAGTGGGCTACCCTGCTATCACCGAAGAGACTCCTTCGGTCTGCCTGTACATGGTCTAGCACTTCGAAGCTCTTGTTCATCTATGAGATTTGTGTTCCATTTTCTACTGAATATAACGGGAGTGTAAGAGGATCAAATTTAATGGCCTATAAAACCAGGCCATATAAAATGCCTATAAAATCCGAGGCACTTGAATGATACCTGAAAAATGTGATCTGTTTATCGAACATCGATCGCACTGAGTTTTCATTCGAAGAACTTCAAAAGCTTGTGACCTCTCAATATTTATGTCTCACATATTTACAGACAAAAAGGCATTGCAGAGCACGCATCTTTCTGATCTTCAATATATATTTTACCTGCTCGATAGGAATACAATTCTTAAAAAAATAAAGAAGAAATCCACACCAAAATCCTCATAAACTAACACAAGTGGCTTATAAAAACCCACAGTTCAAGAAATTATACATCAATAAATAACTTAAGTAATAAAAAAACTGGCCTCCCCTGTTCTTCTCATTTAAAAAATATATGCAAAATGAGTGCTTTTTCATGCATCTGCCTTTGAAACTCCACAAGGAACTAGAGGCATTTACAAATACAGCAGCTGTGCAGCAGCCGTATAAATTATAAATGAACACACTTGACGTGCAAAAGCAACTGCAATAGCCAAAAAAAAAAAAAAAAACAAGAAAGAAAAACAAACACTTAATACTTACATCAACGTTGATGCCTGGCAAAGGGAATGCCTGTCCTGGTGGTTTATTTCGTGGCACGTAACGATAAAATTCATGACCGTCCTTATACCATTTCACCGAATACAAAGACTCGCCATCGAGACTGTAACGACAACCTAAAATGGCGCTCTTAAAGCGCATTATATGATTGGGAATTTTCACCTCCGTCATGGTTAAAGAGCTGGTTAAATCTGCAAGTACACAAACACAAACACACACATACAAAATAAACACAAAATGTATGGGAGTTAAATAGAAGAGTATAAATTTTAAATATATAAGAATTAATTATATTAAAAAAATAGTATTTTCTTCGTTTGGATTTATGTGGCTGAAATATATTTTATGCAGCGGATTTTGTTTATTATTATTTCCATTTTAAACATGAAACTGGGTGCTGAAATTCTCCCAAGGATAATGCAGAGAGAAGGAAGTGGTTGGTACCCGGTAACGAACATTATGCAGCAGCTCAAAAAGCAGTAAAAAATTCTATATAAAAGGATATATTTGACATGTATATTTTTTATAATTTACAAATTGGTTTCTACGTAAATTAGACGGCGAACAAACAATAAACTTAAGAGAAACACAAATAAAAAATTTAAAAAATAAAAAACTGTTGGAAAAACTCTAAACACTGAAATTGCAGCTGAGTTTCAATTTCTTGTTGACTGGTTTAATCTACAAGGATTTTTTTCTTATTATTTCGTTCGGTATGACATAGACTGTGTGTGCACAGTGGGCAAATAGTTGCTGGAACAGTTAAATAAATGTTGAGAATTTTAATCTTACTTAAACTATTATATCACAACGCTCATTTATTTCAATAGTGTCATAACTCAAAATGACTAGTTTTGCATAAAACGATTTGAAAGTTGAAAAACTAATTTTTTTCCCAGGATTAGAGGTTACAGGATACTGCAATGAAATTTTTACACAATAGCAGGAACGATATGGAGTTTAAATCTGCATCTTTTGCTGTGAAGATGATTGTCCTGAGTTATGATGTTGTAGAAGTAAATGAGCGATATGTTAATTCGTTCTACAAAAGCTTTTGAGAGAATGATAAGAAGCACTTGTTTTCTTTTTCTGAAAAAACAAGTTAAGGCCAGGAATTATTCAATAGGCTAGAGTTTCTATCCATAAATTCACTGTCTTGGAGCAGCATATATAAAGGAGGGGAAAGGGTTAAGAAGACGGATCAGGACAGTTTTTAGAAAACAGAAAATTATTGGTTGATCTATTTTTACTTTTTACTTCGTTGGTGGATTTTTCGCTACAGCTTCCGACGAAAGAATGAAATTTTAATTATTTATTAAAAGTAGAATTTATAGACAATTTTTCTAGAATTTTTATCACAACCAGAATGGAAAATATTTAAAAAACAATGCTGATGATCATGTGAGTTTTGCTTCAATATGATGTGTCAGACTTTGCAAAAAGGATGTCCTTAACAAAGTCATCATCCTCGATTGCCGTAATTGTCGAAACAAAGAGATGAGAAATGAGGGAAAATATCTGTTTTTTAGCTGCAGAAAAAACGGAGGCACAGCGTTCTGAAAATCTGTACTAAAACATTCTAATAAAGACACAGATTTGTTTTTCTCTAATCTATTTACTTTTAAAAAATGTTGAATGGGCTCTTTTAATACGGGATAGTGTCAATCCAGCTCAATAATGTTTAATAACCAGAGCAACGCTTTCATCATTAAAACCAAACGGACAGATATTAACACAACCAGGCATTAATGAAAATGAGAAAGGACTTATCTCATATTCGAGACTGGGAGCGAATTCGAACTACTACAATCAACAGCATGTACACCTTTTTCTAAAATCGTCCCACTGTATTTTCTGCTATTCTTTCGATGCAGTAGATGCATAACTGTGGTTATATCCGCGGATCTTATGACGTTAACGTTTACTACTTTTCCCAATTGCTGCTACCGTTTAGTCTGGTGCTGAAATATATTCGCACAAATACACACACACACAACAACAACAACCATTATATTATAGTAACATAATTTCCTTTGAAGACAAATGATGTTGACGTGTTCCACAATAAAGGAAAAGTTTGTGAAAAATAGGAAAACACCAACTTTAAGACAGTAAAGAAAAACCCCAAGACAAACACAAGATGAAACTATGCGTCAACCTGAAAACAGGAAATGTTGCTTCATCACCAAACAACCAGGCAGACAGACAGACACACAGACTGGCAGACGGACAGGCAATTGGAAAAGAAAAACTTTCATTAGAAACGTAAAATAATACGAAAGGAAAACTCGATAAAAAGAAAACCAGCGCGCACCTTTAGTTTAGTTTCTTTTCTTGTTCCCCAGCTCCACCCGAAAGTATGCAACGAATATCCTGCATATTATGTCTTTGTAAAGTTGTGCTATTTCGAAATAAATTCCGTACTCACACTCATACACATGCACATTGAGAGCATGATATAACAAGCAATAATAGAATGCAACTAAACAATATGAATAAATTCTGTGTACACAACAGCACCAACAACAGAAACAACAACAACAGCAACAATAATATGTAGTTGAAATAACAATAATAAATTCCAAAGTTGTTTTTGTATGTGCATTTGTAAGCAATGCGAACGTTTTCTGTTGTTGTAGTTGTTGTTTTAACAGCATTATCTGCATTTAAATGCTAAAAAGGATGTACAAAATCTAATACAGGATTGTGCGAGTTGGCAGAAAATTTTAAGAATTCGAAAGCAGGTTAACTTTTATTTTTACAAATCTTTCGATAATATTTAACGTAAAAAGCTTAACTTTATTCTTGTTATAGATATCGAAAATAATTGTGGGTGTTTGATCTTATAAAAGCTTTTTTTTTCTTTTTATAAAGATGAGCTGCAAGTTAAGCATTCAGAATGCGGTTCTAATTCCATCACCGACAAGTAAAATATAAGACATTTTTTTATCATTGTAAATAGACATCTAAAATTTATATTATCACTAAAATCGGAAGCCCTGGGATGACTTTTATTCATGCAAAACGATGTTAAAAAACTGGAAGACGAAGATTTACTTGCTAACATTTTACTTTTTACTTCACTGGCGAATTTTCAATATAGTCCTGATGAAGCAGGATGCTGTTCTGTGATCTCAATTACCTGATAGTCTAAACGCTGTTGACACAATCGCATCAATGCTGATCCCAAGAATGTGATATAAACCGCAGAGACTTTTACTGTTCAATTATATGTCACATATCTAAAAATTATGAGCGCTTAAAACAATTATAAATGTCTCATAGTTTTGGTAGTATGAAAAGCCTTAAAAGCTTTCCAAACTCTTTATATATCTTATATTTATTTCACAATTTATTTAAGAACAATTGGTTAATTTCAAATGGAATAACTCACAATATAACAGCTGATGAAAATTTGTTAAACTTCATTATAAAAATCAACGATCAATTGTTTTGATGCAGCGGTCGTTCCATCATTTTTTTAAGTGCCTCCCAGACCTTCAGCATCAACAATAAACCGCCTGGTTGAAAATTTTCGACAACATGTTGCAGGAAGACCCCTTGCATGTGACCAGAAGATCACGTATGTTCCACATGGAAGTTACTATCCAACCTGTTGAGGATGGTGTGCAGGACAGTCCAAAAACATTAACAAGAAGACGTTCGCTATAACTGGGAATAGTGAGGGAATCTATTCAGAGGATTTTGCACATGTTCCCGTATGAGATTCAGCTTGCGCAGGAATTAAAGCCGTTCGACTACCAACAGCGGGTGGATTGTGCCATTTCATTCTGACAAAAATCCGTAGAAAATTACAATTTCTTTAACAATTTGATAATGAACGATGAAGCCCATTTTGCCACTTGAATGGTTTCGTAAACAAAATATATTCATCATCTTTAGTTACACCCAATTAAGTGTATCGTTTGGAGCGATGTATCGTCTGAAAGCATTGATGGTCCACATTTCTTTGAAAATGCGGAGGATGATGCCTCAGTTACAGTTCATGGTGTTGAATATCGAACGATGCTGGACAATTTTTTGAGGCCGGCTGTAAAAAACCATCCACAGTTGCGGTTCCAACACAATCGAGCCACAGCCCACATTTCAAGGGATAGAATGGCTCTGCTACAGGACCTCTTTGGCGAGCACATAATTTCACGCAGAAACGATTTCAAATAACTCGCTTGTTCACAGGATTTAGCAAAGGCAGACTACTTTCTTTGGGATTATTTGAAGGAGAGTTTGGACGCAAATACGTCGGCGACCAAATAAAAAACATTCGCAACCAAATGTGAATCACAACACCGGAAATTTTACTTAAATTAATGAAACGAGTTGAGGAAAAAATAGAAATTCGAGAAGTCGAAAATGACCACCATTTGCAGGTTATAAGTTTTCATGATTAAGCCAAATATATTACGTATTACTTTGCTTTCTAACAATAAATTATTAAAGATAATTAAACATTAAATTAAATAGTTATTAAACATTCGAACCCCAGGGATAGTTTTGCAACATCCTGTTTATAGAGAGCTGCTAACCCAATTTCATATTCTTTTTCACTATGGATATTATTGTCTCATTAATTCTTTACAACTCAACCACGAAAAATATTTATTTCCAATTAATTGCAGTAAATAAACTATAATATTTTGGAATTAATCTGATTCATAGAATTCATGAAATATTCTATAGGATATATAATATATTTCCCAGCTTATTTTCCACTGAATTATATCTCCATCATTTGTCTTCTTATATTCAAATTACAGTCATCTCGTCTGCTTATCTACTCTTAAGAGCGTCGTCTTTCATTTGTATTTTTATTTATCTCTTAAGCATTTCTGCTTATATGGAAAATGTACGAGTGCTGCCGCAGCTGCTGCATAATAAAAGTATTTAAAACAATAACACAACCGGCTCTATTGTCTGCAATTCCCTGTGAATATACCGAAAATAATGACAACAACTATTGTCGTTGTTGCTAATGTTGTTGTATTCAGATTATAACATTTCCCTTTGTACGAGTATGTGTGGGCTAGTGCATATGCCATGTCATACATTTACAACTCTATTGCGCCATTGTAGCCTGCCTCTCTCACACACATCTTCTGGTATATGAATGACTATTATTATAACAACTTTTTTGTTGTTTTTGTTCTTATTGTTGCAAGTAATAGGGAAACTAAAAACAAACAACAACAATGTCAGCAATATTATCAATGACAACATCCTGTAGTTGTATTGTAGAAGCAGTTGAAGTAGTTGTAACAGTTATTGTGTCAGCAGCATTATGGGAAAGTTGCAGGAAAAAGTAACTGTTGGTATTAAGTAAAAGGATTTAACTTGAACATATTCGTAGCACACACACACACACACACACACATGCACACGCACACATGAGCACATTTAATGTGTCTTGTACAAAGGAAAATCATAAATTAAGAGCAACTGTTTACTCTGCGATTCATACTTTTATGGCTGCAGTTCGAGTGGAGTCGTACTTTGTCAACGCAAACTGCAGTTCAATGAGTGAATAAATAAGTGTAGATGTGTGTGTATGTGTGTGTGTGTGTGTGTGTGTAAGTGTGTTAGTAGAGGCAACAGCCCTCTTAAGTATGTTTGTTTAACCTGCATTGTGCTTCTAATACGAGGGTGATTTCATAGTTTTCTTAAATCATAAAAATCATACATTAACAAGACTGATTGATTAATGGAGTCACGTAAAGGGTTTTCCATTAAGCGCTTGTCAGCTTTAAATTTAAATAAAACCAAGTGAGTGATATATAAATTCGCAATTTTTTATTAGTTTGCAAGATCTATTGAGGAAACTAAATGTGAAATAGAACATCTTTTAAATTTTTGCCACGCCTTCTCATCTGAAATGTCGATATCTCTCCAACTCTGCCGCATTAATCAGGCTGAGTTTTGTCGTGGTTTATTCTGATACACCAGAAACTTAAAGAACTCGTGTCCGCAATAGAAGTGCCTTGAAATTTGCATGCCTCTATTATCTTCTATATATAAATTAAATATACACAAAAATTTCTCATTCACCCTCGTATATTTACATTCTAAACTAAATTTAGAATGTAAAGCACACAAAAATGTGTGCTCATGTGTGTCAAACCTCTTACATTTTCATATTTGCAACAACAACCATAATTTTATTTGCGTATTGTTTTAAAAGCTTCCAAGACATTTTCCAAGTATTTTCATTGAACGAGCAGTCAATTCCTTCCATTTAGTTGCATATGAATGAGTCATAAAAAAAAGAAAAAATTATTCTTGTGCATGCCTGGACTATACTCGCTTGTGGGGATCCCTGTTAATATACTCCATTTTAATTCTACATTAAGTCAGCTAAGCATGCACATGCATGCACTTGTTTTATATGATGTCAGGCAGAAAGAAGTTGAAAAAGCACTAAACTTGCAGGGAGTACAAATGAAGTATCAAATCTTTTTCCTTGACGGAATCGTGTTCATTAATAAATTTCATCAAGCATTATTTGCTAATTTATTTGTATCGGAAAGATATTCAGAAGTAGTTTGATGAGAGAAATGAACGGACTTTTAATTTGATTTCATTTTCATTGCAAATAAATTTTTGTTGGAAATATTTTGCCCGAAAATATTTACTAAAAATAAAGAAAAGCTTGAACTTTTTGTAGTGAAGAGAGTTTTAGTACCTGATGAGAAAAATATAACTCCTTAAAAGAGCTTAAAATAAAATTCCTTTAAAGAGTTGGATTTTGGGGCTACAAAGTAAAACTCCTTTTTGAAGGGTTTCATCCAACCTCTTATATAGACATTGAAAAGTAACTGCTTTAAAGGGGTGCTTTTTTAAAGTTACAAAATAATTATTATAGAATTTTTCAAATCATTTAGAATCGTTACAGTACCTGCAAAAGTCTGATACAAACATTAGAAAAAAATATTATATATATTCTCACTCATCTCGTGTTTCATAGATTGACGACAATTTTATTGGTGTGATAAATTATCAGGTCAGTTGCAGAAATCAGGTACTGACTTGCTGCTTTTTGTAAAGCATATGCGAGATTATTGTTTAAATCAATTTCAGTCAAACGAAAAAAAGCAAAAAAAAAAAAAAAATTACATAAATCAAATCGGACTAAATATTTCATATCTATAATAGGAAGTATCCACTGAATACTTCAACATGCGACATGTATAATCAGTTCAAAGGAATAAGTTAAAGTTGAACCAATTTTTTTTTAATATGAATAACAAACACTTTAAAATATATCCGCCGATAAATTTTCTGTCGACTTTTGTTGTCGCTGCTATAACCAGTTAGTTCGTTGCCTCACAATATTTTGCTAGATGCGCTATAAATGGAAATTAATAAGCAGTTTAATGCTACATTTAGTAAAATAAGCGTATAATCGATGCGTGTGTTTGTGTGCTTTGCATGCATTGACATGTCTGCAAAACGCAGTTTTCCCATTTCCTGTTTTGCTGTCGCATGTTTTCCTTTCACTTGACTTTTCAATACACACTTCCTTTTATGCTGAATATTTTTTTTTACATATTTTTATTTTTAATTATATGGAAAAGTGATGATGCCATTATGTCAGTAAGTATTTGTGTCTGCTCGTAGTGAATATAAAATTACTGATTAGGGTAGTTCTACTACATTAAGAAAAGAAGCGCCGAGAAGCTATGTGCCCAATTTTTCAGAATATATTACATATGTTCTTAACTATAATAAATTAAGAGATTTTAACTAGAATTAAATAAACAAGTTTCGCTAATTTCAGTCAAATTCTTACCATAGAGGAATCGGGAACACTAAACGTTCAGATATATAATTTATAAAAAACAAATCCAATTGAAGATTGATAAATAAAAAACTGTTTCAAATATAACTTTCAAGCCAATTCACTGATTAAATTGTATATCTTTTTTAAAGAAACTGTCTACAAAATTATTAAAAAAATAATTTTATATAAATTCTTACAGTTCTTAAATAAATAATTGCAAAAGCATTCACTCTACCAAAGTCTGAAATATATTTTAATTTCATATTTAATTTGAAATTGTCTACAATTTTTTTTTCCTATTAAAACAAAAATCTTAAAAAAGCCTTTTTATGATTAATTTCACTTGAAGTGACCTACTTTTGCTTAAGACCTTCATTTTCCTGCTATTAAAGCCAAACTGTTGCCATACCTGCACTCATATTTTTGTACTGGAAGTTGGTCAATTAAAAAGTTTTAATGCCTGCAACATACGTTGCCAATGCGATTGTACAGAACTTCTTTTATTCATATAAAATGTTTTTTTTTTGGAAAATTCTGAAGGAAATAAATATTTTTGAAATAAAAAAGAAGAAAAGAAAAGAACATCTGACTTTGTGTTGTTTATAGAAACAGCACGAGTGTCGCCTGCTTTTGCGCTGATTGTGTTGCTGTCAGTCTTGTTGTGCTGCATGTTGATGTACAGGATTTGCCTTTTTTGTTGTCATTTGGCCTAAGGACATCGCCCTAATATGTATTATTTCCTTGCATTTAGGCTTCAGCATTTCTTTGGCATTTAGATTTTTCTTTATGATTCACAAACTTTGTCACGAGTAGTAGACTTGTTTTTTGCACAGACTTCTTCAGTAGGATATATAAAATTTGTTTATGGTGGCAGCAACAAGCAGGCGACCAGATGCAGTAGAATATAGGAGTTTTGTTATTATGAATGTATGTGTGCATTATTGACTCCTAGAGAAAAAAGGATCAGCATTAAAAAATTAAGACTACAAAAGATCTAACAAAGAATGTTTCCATTAACAGTCGTTCGTAAGATCTTATATTCGAGTTAGAATAAATGCCAGTTTACACTCACACCTGTATTAATATACGTATGTTAGTGTATGTACGTGTGTGTGTAAGTATGTATCCTACTATTAACTTTTAAACGTCTGAGCCGATTCAAGCCAAATTGGTAGCGTTGTGAAGAGCTTTTCTGATCCTTGACTTTCTCTTAATAAACATATTGAAATTAAACTTAATTCATTCGAGTAATATTTTGATTAAAAACATCCACAAAGCGATGGCTTGTGCTGCCGCCATAAAAGGACAGAAACCAGAAACAAAAACAGACCTCCAGAAAATTCAAAGAAAGAAATTTCGACTTAAGCAACTTGTAAATGAAAATCAGAAAATAGAACATAAGGAATATTATCAGAACTGCAGGGACTCAATAGAAAGCAATTTTCGAATCTTTTTCAACTGATTAAATTTTTTGAAACAAAAAAAATTACTAAGAATTAGTAGAATAATATATTAATAATTATCAGAACTGCAGGGACTCAACAGAAGCAATTCTCGTATTCTTTTTCAATATCATTCAATTGATTAAAGTTTTTGAAATATAATAATTAATCTGAACAGGTCTCGCAAAGGAGAGGCAGAATATTGAAAAGTAATAAATATTTGGTTTTAAATGGAAGAGACCTTGAGCGTAAAAATTTTACAGAATATTATAGAATAAATTATTATTTCTGAATTAAATTTGTCTGTCGAGGTTTTTCACGAATTTAAGAACTGTCTGGTGGTTCCTCAATTTCTGTTTCAGTTAAGTTTCTTCTTAAATCTATTTGCAATGCCAGTCTTTTCGTTGTCGACCATGATTTGTACGGCAGCGTTATGAAACTGGACTTTTTAATATATAAAAAAATTCATATTTTTGAGTGACAGTTTAATTGGAAAAAGGTAAAGAATATCTGTGAACTCCCCCACTGTCTTCTTATGCTCCAAAAAAAATCAAGTCTACATTTTGTCATATTTCATATGACATATCAAAAATTAACTTCTTTCTGTTACGTACTCGAGTACTTTTCTTTTCAAATGTTTTTGCACAGCCAGTCTAAAGGAATTTTTGTCCTCTGCCAAGCCAATACATTCACATGCATGGCATATAAGTGAACAACAGTTAAACAAGAAAACCACACAAGAATTTTGATATGTAAATAATAGTGGAACTGTGGCAACAAAAAGACAAAAACAAAAAAAAAAAAAAAGGAATTCAAACTCACAATGAGAATTTATAACATTCACATGTAAATTGCGCCAAACGACCCTATTATGCAAATTGCCTACAGCAAATGGAGAACAAAATTGATTTTCCCCTTACACACACACACACACTCTCTCACATGCTAAAAAAGATTCTTTGCAAGTGAACACACACACGCTAGTGTAAACAATCCAAATTGTTTTGCACACACACACACACACAATAATAACGAGAAACATTTCAAATATGTTTATAAATAAAGTCTGGCTTGTTGGTGAATTTGTGGTGGAGACTATTTGGATTGGAAATATTTTTGGTTAGAGAGTTCTTCTGTTTGTATATCACAGGATATATAAATCGCCACAAGGGTGGGTTTTGGTCGTAGAAGTTCAAGGCAGTACTGCAATTAAATATGTTGGGCTTTTGTTTTTCTATATTTAAGGGATCTCCAATAGTTTCCGCCTATTCCTAAATCGATTGTACAGATTTAGCCAACTGCCATCGCTAAGGATCAGATGCAAAAGAAAGCTTTCGAAAGTTTGTTTCGTTTAAACAATTGGCCCATGAATAATTCTGCATTAAAAATTCTCTGCGTTCAAACATATAAGCGAGTGTGTAAATGAGTGTGTGCAATGTGGGAAAATAAATTTGGATGCGTGCAAAAAAATAAGTGAATGTGCATAAAATAACCGGGAGTACATGCGAATTTAAAAAGCGAATTGTGTGCATCCTCAGTTTTTATGTAAATTGTGGGTGTAAAAAAAAAGGATTGAGTACGTTCGTTGTGTTGGAACAAAAAATCCGCATGAATTTTATAGTTCACAGATTTATTTGCTACGCTTGTTCTGCGTATTTAAAGCATCTAGAAACTTATTCATGCGTGTTTTTAAAAACCTAAACTGCTATTCATGGTTGCCTTTCAAAGAAATTTTTATAGCAGGATAAGAGTGGGAGGTAGCGCTCATATATGCTGCTACAGGGTGGAGCAAAACTACCTTTAAATTTTTAATGTTTGAAAACTTCTTAAATTAACTCATATTTTTTATTTTTATTTTAGAATTTTGTGACGAAAAGTTGGGGAATTCGAAATGGAACAACACATAACAGGATGGCGATCAAAGCTTGTTGAATTTCATTTTGAAAACCAAAAATCAGTTGTTTTGATTCAGCGTCTTTTCTGTAATTTTTTAAAGTGCCTACTGGACCTTCAGCTTCAACAACAAACCGCCAGATTGAAAGTTTTCGACAACATGTTTCAGAAAGGCAACATGTTTCTATGTACCGGAAGGTCACGTACGCCCCACTCGGAAGTTAATATCCAACCTGTTGAGGATGGTATGCAGGACAGTCCAAAAACATTAAAAAGAAGATGCTCACTACAACTGGAAATAGCACGGGGATCTTTCACAGGATTTTGCACATGCTCCCGTATGAAGTTCAGCTTGCGCAGGAACTAAAGCCGTTGGACTACCAATAGCGTGTCGATTGTGCCATTTCATTGCGACCAAAAAAAAAAAAAAATTTTGATCTCATTAAAAATTTAATAATGAGCGATGAAGCTCATTTTTTCATTTGAATGGTTTCGTAAACAAACAAAATTCCAGGACATGGGCCACAGCGCACCCAAGACCGGTTCACCATTATTAATTACACCCAACTAAGTGTATCGTTTGGGGCGGCGTATCGTCTTAAAGGATCGTTGGTCCATATTTCTTTGAAAAGGCACATGACGCTGAGTTATCAAACGATGCTGGATAGTCTTTGGAGGCCGTCTGTATAAAACCATCCACAGTTGCGGTGCCAACACGATCGAGGATAGAATGGCTCTGCTACAAGACATCTTTGGCGAGCAGATAATTTCATGCAAAAGTGATTTCAGTTAACTTCCTCGTTCACAGGATTTAGTAACGGCAGACTGTTTTCTTTGTTGTTGATTGAAGGAGAGTTTGAATGTAAATAAGCCAGCGACCAAACCACAACTGAAACAAAACATTCGCAATGAAATTTGAGTCACAACGTCGGAAGTTTTACTTAAATATATGGAAAATGTACTGGAATAAATACGAACTTGAGAAGCCGAAAATGGCCAGCACTTGCGGGATATAATTTTTCATAATTAATCCAAAATTATTTTTTTAATTTAAAATTTTATTAATTAAATTAATTACTTTACAACGATAATATAATAACAATAATTAACCATTAAATTAAATTGTTATTAAACATTCAACCCCCAACGGTAGTTTTGCTGCACCCTGTAAAATATGTTCCAGCAAATTTTAAGTTGTCATTTATATTTTTAATATGATATTTTCTTACAATTATAATTCTCTTGTTAAATCTTTTGCTATAATAAAATTAAGTACTTAAGAACATAAACTTGAGTCTTAACATTTATCCGACTTATCGTCTGTTAACATAAACTGTAACACACAACAAACAAGCAATTAAGTTTTTTTAACACAAAACTGTAAAGAAATATTATAACTTAACGTTTAAGGCAAAAACACACACAAACACACATAGAAATAATAAAAAGAAAATATTAAAACGGAAGCCTCTACTATTTGATTCCTATTAGCAGCAGCAACACATTTTAAACGTTTTATTTGTTGTTACAATTAGCAAAAAGTGTCGACGTTTGTAACATCTCTTTTAGCTGACACTGTACGAATTGTTGTCATTCAAACGTTTCCATTTATTCGTTTGTCTAGAGATCTTTTATTTTCGTAGTTATTGTCTGTTGCCTTCTTTTGCAGCTTTTGGTAGCTCTGGCAGTTGAGCCTTGTTAAGAAGCTTAACAACAACTTTTTGATAAGACATTTTTTATTCTTTTCATATTCGTATTCATATTTATATATTTAGCAGAAAATAAACCTTTTGTTTATCATTTTGCCGTCTGCAGTTGCTTTCTATATAATAATTTTTTATTTTCTTTCATTAAAATTTTTGTTGTTGTTAATTTTCGAAAGTAATACAAGTCTGCTGCCACGGCAGGGGAAAGAAAAACAAATCTGAACGTTTAAAACAACTTAAACTAGACACGTGTGATGTTGTAGAAGTTAGTAGTTGCCGTGTATTATATGGAATGCTGAATACACTTAGAGAAAAGTTGATTAAGTACATATTTTTAGGAATTGTTGGTAAATTCCTTAATTTAAATTATGTGCTGATTCTTTTTTTTTTCCAAAATCTTACTTGATTAATTGAGGGGTTTTATCTGGTTCTTATGCGTACTTCACTGGGTCTAATGCAGATCATCAGGGGTCCTTTACCCAACATTTCTTGGAACAACTAAAGATAATTATTTCAAACTTCCACTTTAATAAGTGAGAAGCTTAAAACATAAATCAAAGTTATAACAAGAGCTCACTGATCACTTTTCCTTTTTTATTTTCTTAGGGTTTTATTTTACAGTTATTTTAAATTTCATATCAACCGATTCGCTATTGATAAACGGTGATTGATGTAGTATTCAATTGCTGTTGCAGAATCGATAACATTAACTGATCTGATATTTAATTTTAGAGTTCATGGAATCAGTTGAAAAGTATATATAATAATATAAAAAGTCACCTTAAAATAGGTTTTTTTTTAGTTTTTAAAGGCTTGAATCGGTTCATATTTAGAAGAATTTTAAGTTCGGAAGCGCTTTAATTTCGATTACTATGAAGGGAACGAGATCTGATCAATTGATCAGATATATAATAAGGAAAATATATATTTTTTCTCAGATTTTTTCGTTCACGATATCTTGCCAACTGATTAAACGACTTCGAACCGATTTGCTGCATCCAACGTTATTTTTAAATATCAAGATCTTATTAAATTGTGAAACCGGCTGCTGAAACCGTTTAAAAGTTTGTTTTAAAAACTAGTTTGATAATTGCATTTTATTCTAAGTTTAATTTTTTATATATTAAAAACTACCGATACGAATCGGTTAAAATACACGGAAAATTTATATTCAAAAGCATTTTATACAAGGTTATTAGTTGGGTTTGATTCCATTCCGCCGTTCAAAAGTTCTAAGCGGGTTTTCCCAAAATGGAGTAACAGCAATAATTTTTCGTTTGAGAAAATATTAAATTTTCTTAATACAAAGTCTTCCAGTTGATATGATTTTAATGACAACACAAATTACTTTATGTGTAGAAACGCACACTAGTCTGCCCATAAAATGTCGAGAATTTCTCTGAGTGTATATGTTAATCTGACACAGCGTACAAGGTCAAAAGTCAATGAACATAACAAAAAGGTGAAGGGGAAACGAGGCCTTATGGCAACATTGTATGTGGCAGCTCAGCTGTTCTAGTGTAACAGCTGTTGGCATTAAAAATGCTGAGTTTGGTTGATCATTTAAATATGAAAAGAATTATAAACGAGCAATTTTATTATGAAAATTCATGTTCTGCGAGGGCAGTGTCTCGTGCACTTTCTTAACGGAACATATTGTTCAACAACATGACCAAAAAATTGTCGTGTTTAGGGTGCAGAGCAGTCAGATGCTTTACAAGAACTATTAATGCGTTTTATAAAATCGACTGTCTGCAATGGATTATGTGCCTCCGGCCACAACATTTTCAAAAATATCGAAGGCAGGATCGCTGATATGAATAGCGAGCGATACCGTGTGATGACAATTTTTTCTTTTGCCTAAAATGGAAGAACAGGACTTGGCTAACATCTTGTTTCAGCAAATCTCTGGACATGCAGCACAGCACGTAGAACAATGGCCCCATTGAAAAAAATCTGTAAACAGTTCATTTTAAGTTTGAGGCCGATCAATACGCTGCCTAGAGCAGGCGGTTCAACGCCCTTAGGCCATTTCTTATGTGGCCATTTTAACCGTAGATTGAGCTTCAAAAAAAATACATAATTCTTCCTTTGTATCATATTTGATACACACTGAACAACGAAAGAAAACAACTCTTAAAAAATTACAAATGTTTGTTTTTTTTTATTTGTTTTTATTGAGACTTTGTTTAAATTATACAATATTTAATAAAATTTTAATTTATGGACTACTAATGCAATCTGCGCAAATACTTTTAGAATGCTTCTCATTGCAGCATGGCTTTTTGCACAAGCAGCAGAAATAAGACGTCCATTTATTTTTGTTTTCGCCTGAAGTGTAACACTTTTGGCATCTTGCACGTTTCTTTTTTGCAGAATCATCAAATTTTCTTTTTTTAGAAGGACCAGCTTCACTGTCATTTGACTCATTAAAATTTTGATTTGAAAGTTTTGAGTATATCATCAAAGAAAACTCACTTCGAGGAAGGTTTTTACGTTTTTCCATATATGGCCTTGCGAGTGAGATTGCCAACTCATGAAGAAAACACTTACGTTTTGTATGTTTCTGAGTAGTTTTCCAATTTGTGTCTACTTCGTTATGAATAATATAGGCGTTTAAAGCAGAAACATCAATTATGTTCGAAAAAACAGCCATTGTCCAGCGATTGTTTTTACGTTTGCAGCTGTAACTACTTAACATTTTGTCAACGGTGTCAACTCCTCCTTTAGTGGAGTTATAAAACGATATTATTTCGGGTAGTTTCTTTGGACCGTTCAAAACTTTTTGATCATGATGCATTGTGCTCATTGCAATTGTGCATTTGTCTTTGTGGCTGATATAACTAACAAGAGTTGTATTAGGGGTAAAAGCGAATGATGACTCATATCTTGGTACTTTTTTGCATTCTAACAACTTTGGAGGAATTGATCTTTTATTTTTCCGCATTGTTCCAACCATTGTTAAATTTCGTTGCAAAAGTTTTTGACCAAGACTGTGCGAAGAAAAAAAGTTATCCATTGTAACGTTATGCCCCTTAAGTCCATCAACTAAGTCAAGGACGACCCGTTCACCCTGATTTCGCTCTGGAATGCCAGATACATCTTTGCCCAAATACGGCTGTATTTTCCACACATAACATGAACGCGAATCAACAAGCAACCAGAACTTTAGACCATACCGCTCTGGTTTTGATGGTATATACTGTCGAAACTTACAGCGCCCATGAAAACCTAAAAGTTGCTCATCTACAGTCACACAGTCATTTGGGTTATAAAACTGTGATAGACTTTCAGACCATTTGTCCCAAAGGTTCCTTATTGGCGCAAACTTATCCGAACTTTTCTGAGCACGCCTGGCTAAAACGTTATCAAACCGTATGATTTTGTGAATGTTCAAGAATGATCTTTCAGACATTATTGAACGAAATATGGGCCGTCCATAATATTCATCAAACATATCATGTAAGGTCTCATTTTTGGATCTATAATGCAAAAGATATATTTACATTTTCTTTTGAATAGCTATTATTTTTATTTACTTGTACACTCCGCCCAATAATAAAACAGCCAAATAAGCATAAAGCGATTCTTCATCTACATCAATATGGTTGACACCGTTGAGATGTTTTCCATAATTGTTAGTGTTTTCGATTATAATTTTTGTTACTTGTGGCGAAAAATATAATAAAAACGAGTCCCGAATATTACAAACACGACTTGAAGCAAATCTTGTAACACCTAAAAGCATTGGTCTCATATTTGTTCTTTTTTCAAATGACTTTTTATTTACCGGGGCGCATATTGATGATATTTTCCGTTCCCAATCTTCCAGTTGAGCAAGGCTCTCTTTGCCAAGAAGTTCCATCTTTGGCTATATATGATGGATCAGAACTTGCGTTGTGAATTTCGTCATCATCAGAGCTACTTTCCTGATCTTCCAACTCGTCATCAGATATATTCGAAATATCAGAGACATCTGATAAATCTCCATCTTCTCCACCAGAACTCTCGTTAAGAACATCATTTACAAGTTCTTCCAAAGTCCGTGAACTAGACATTTTAATAAATTAACACAATCAAATATCTTTTTTCAAATAATAAAAATGCACAAAATAGTACGAGCGGCAAAAAAATTACACTTGTTCTATACAAAATTCACAAAACTTTAGTATGTATCAAATGTGATACAAAGACAATATTATGAACTTTTTCAATTTCTCATAGCCTACTTACATTTATTTTTTCAAACGATGTTTTAATACGGGAAATAACAATATTTACAAATTGTGAAAACAGGTGTGCCATATAGTGTTGCCATTCAGAAAAATTTTTGAAATAAAAACGAAATGTATCATTTTTGATACAAAGCTCGATTAACGGTTAATGCTCATATCTTTGTGAAAAATCCCGCAAGGATTAATCCAATAGCGAAGAATTTAATCGTGGCATACTGTCGGATATGTTGGAGAAAGAAATCATTCGCAAGAACTGATCTTTTAGGCTTTGAATTGTACAGATCGTTCTGTAGACTCAAACAAATATTTCATTGAATTCTCTAAATTGTATGTGTTTCCTAAAACAACTCCGAAATCTTTACAAGGTCACTCATTATATCTAGAAGAAAGTTACTTTTACAAAGAAAGTGTAATAATAAAAAGCTCAATTAAATATTTTATATTCAATCATATATTTTATATTCTTGTTACTGAAATCTGTGAGTCTGGTTAAGATAGAAAAACTAATTGGGACCATTATTTGCAGGCCTGCTGTGTATTTCTTAAGGTTATAAATTCCTACACTTACATTTTGCCTTTCACAATTATGTAGGTGTTTATTATTTTTGTTCTTTAAAAGCCTTCTGGGGGCTTTTGAAGACAAACTCGTAAAAAGCGCAAAACAATCATAATAAACCAAAAGAAGAACAACAACAAGAAGGGAAAAAAGGAAAGAAAAACTGTAACTTGAATAAAATCATGAGGAATGGCAAAATTAACGATGCATGAAAAAAAAAAAAATAAAGTAAAATAAAATGAAATATATAAAAAGTATTAGAATAAAACTGGTTTATTTTTGTTTAAATGTGGGCTTTCTTTTTAAATATAAAGACATCAAAATCTTTTACCTGGCGAACTTTGCCAAACAATTAAAAAATTCTTCGAAACAAAAGTTTTTCCGTAAAGTTCTTTGAAATTATTATGTTGCATTTTATAAATCCTTTTTTTCATATTTTAATCATGACAGTGACAAGTTCACCAAGAAATGGTGAATGAAACATGCCGCTGATCTTGCTCTGGCCAGGGCGGGGCACTGTTTCTGACTCATTTCAGCTTCAGCATTCAGCGATATATATTAAACTGATCCTTCTTGCATGGGCGTGTAAGTTCCAGTGTTCTGTTAGAACAGTCACCAGTTGACGCAAACGTTCTCTATCGAACGAAAGAAGATCCCCTGTTCAGTTCACGTGTTTCAGTTTTGTTGAGCACTTTTAATTATATTTGTATTTAAAATACTTTGCAAATAAATTTGCAAAATATTTAAAAATATATCGGTGCGCAGATGCCGATGGGGTGATTATGACAGTTCGGAGTGATAATTTTTGTCAATCAAACATTTCTTTAACTTTAATTATGTGCTGATTCTTTTTTCCCAAATGTTATTAAAAAATTCAAAGTGATCAATTGAGGGGTTTTAGCTGGTTCTTATGCGCATTTCACTGGGGCTAATGCAGATCATCAGGGAACCTTCACCCAACATTTCTTAGAATAACTAAAGATATTTATTTCAAACTTCCACTTTCATAAGTGAGAAGTTAAAAACATAAATCAAAGTCATAACAAGAAGTCAGTGATCATTTTTTCTTTATTTTTATTTTTTTACGTTTTATTTCTTGATTTCAATTTTATTTGGACAAGAAAATATTCTTTGCAAATTATCGGTTTGCAGGATCCGACTAGGAGATTTGAAAATACGACGGCGATGTTGTTAATCCGTATTTTTATGCGTTTTTCTGACGGATTATACACGTCGTATGCCTGCACATAAGAAATGACAACGTAGTTAAGAACGGAAAATTTGTTAGAAAAGTCGTGATCCTTTACAGTTTTTTGAGGAGTAGAAGCTATCCACTTCTACTGTGCTAGGCAAAACTCTCCAAAGAGAGCAAGAGATCAGACTGCATTTTAAAATACGTGGATTGATATTGACGGAGCTGCTTTGCCACGGTGAAGAAATTTCACAATTTTACTTTTTGAACTAGAAAGTAGCATCACACTAAAGGAATGCCTGATTGACTTAATTCTGTCTACTGTCGAGCCTCAATGCGGTTGCCAGGATAACCCTACTGTCCAGGATAACCCACCTGTCCAGTGCTACTCTAGTCGTACAACATCTCGTTATCTCATTGTTAAACAATCGTTGTTCATTTGCAGATGTAGTTCTTGCAATATTAACAGCAGAGTGGTCATTAAATAATGGAACTCTATATAGATCTTAGTTTCTAAAAAACAGACTGAAGCCTAAAGAAATATCTTACATTAAAGTTTTCCCCTTGGAAACCAGGAAACTTGGCGAAGTCGTGGGTATTATTGAAAACTGAGAAATGAAATGCACAGACTCTGCGCTGATAAATTTGATATTTTATTCTGCATAAAAACAACATCTTTAATTTCTTTTCTGCTTTTTTCCGTTCCTACTTGATTTCTAACCATTACGGAAGTACAGCCCGTATCCTTTTCTTATTAACATAATTTGCCCTTTACGTTTTCTCTGCTGTCAAGTCTTTTTTTCTATTCACTGTTCTGTTTTTTTTTTTTTTTTGATTCCTGTAACTTTTTTAATAACGTTTTCTTCTAACAATACAAACATTTTCTAATGTTTTGTAAAGCTGCAGGCAAAAAGGACTGCCAGTGTTTGAAATTAAAAAGGTACAAGAGCATTTACAGAAGCGTTTGTTTTGCAGCCTATTTAAAAGGGCTGTGTTTTAAAGAAGACACGAGAAAATTCTTACAAGAATAATATTTTGCTAGCAACTTTATTGTTTTCCTAGTAGTCACTGCTTTCGTAGAGTCATACACGGCCGCATCTATGACACCAGTTGGATGGAGGAGGTAATCTTTAATGAAAGAGTGTTTAATGAAAGAGAGTCTGCCTGGTTTCTTTTCTGTTGGATCAACATAAAGTCGTGGTTGTTGGCTTGTGTAATTTATGCTTTTGCCCCACAAACAATAAGCGACGAAGTCAAATGTCGGTGCCTTTAATGGCTGGGAAAATTAATTTTTTATGCTGCCGCTGTTCTAGTCAATTTTATTAATTTTTGTTATTTTTATTTCAACGCCTTCCGTATGAATGATAAGTGTATTGATAAAAGGGATAAGCCAAGTAAATTTTTTTATTATTACTACCGGTTCAAAATTATTTCTAAAGATGGAATTTTATTTCTAAGAACTTGCGACTGAGAAATAAAAAAGAATATATTTTTAAATGCTACTTGATAACTTTCCAAAGCAGATTTTATATTATCCTTAATCCTTTTCAAAACCATGATTCAGGACATTACAATGTCCTAAATTTCAATATATTTAAGAAAATAAATACTTAAAATTATTATTTTTGTGAACGATCCTTAAACGACATAATTGATGTTTTATAAGACACTTCAAGTACATCAGGACTCGGCATCAGGATATGATCCATGCGTATGCACTGCATTGCGACAGAACTGTAACGAAGGGAACAACATTAACAGGACAGATGAAAACTGACTGGAAGATAAAGAATTCCTTGAAGCTATTTTTACTTTTTACTTCCTCAGTGAATTTCAATTTTCACCCTTTTTTGCAATATTTAAAATAATTCTTAAAATAATTCGTTGTATATTTTCAACATTTTTTATATATATTTTATTTTCAATAAATTTGCCGCTGCTTATTTCGTTGTTTGTGTTACAACATTTTACTAATTAAAATTTTATGCAAAAAGTTATTTTCATTTAAATTCGGATGTTGTATTTTTAGTATGATTAAAAAAAATATTTGATTAAAAAATATATATAACAAAATGTGTATGACTAATTGTCCTGGTCCGGTATTCATGAATCATATTCAAATATATGATATTAAAATATGCTTATTAAATTAATGATAATAAAACAAGGCCACACAAATTTCTCATGTCCATAATGCTTTCGGCTGTTATGTTTTTGGCTTAATCAATTATTGTACAATAACATTTCAGATGATGTGTAACGGAAGAGTAAAGTCTAGGGTGGACAATTGGAGCTAAAAATAATATGGTATTAATAATTTTAATGATGAACAAAAAACGAGTTTATTAAATTTTAATGGCAGCACACAATTCATAATCTATAACATGAGTCCATGACGGACGGGATATATGTGAAGGGTATGAAGTGTCCTATTTAATTGTTCCCTTAATTAAGTTGCTGATTGAAAATGGTTTCAACAAATTAAATATCGTTAAAGGAAAGAAGCACATCCTTGTAGCTTCTGAGGAATTATTAATTAAAAATGCAACAAGGGAAAGCAGGCATACTCTTTTTATACGCTTCTTATTAGCCTCACCGGTATGAATGTTCGGGTCGTGCTTCTATACGTATACTTAATAATAATATTGTTACTCATACATTAAACTCTACGTCCTGTTCTTATCTTCTCATAAGGTGCAAGTATTTTTACACGCTTTCGAAGCAGATTGAACTAAAATATAAATCTAGTTTTAAGAAAATCGAACTGAAACTTAATAATAAATTTTAAAATATGCTTTAAAGAATAACGAATCGAAATACAAGCATGACTATAAAAAAGCCTGGTTATTTTGTGACTTATTTTGAGCACTTAACGCTTTTCCCACTAGGAAAATTGAAAGTTTTAAGAAATAGGAAAGTCATTGGTTTTTTCCCCGAATAACAAATATTAACATCACATCAGATCTCCACGTTTTGAAGTCCTGGGAATCTTCCCTGACTAATTCTGAGAGTCCGTCACTATGTCTGTGTGTGTGTAAGACTGTGTGCGTATCCGCTTATAACTATTGAATGGCTTAACCGAATAAAATCAAACTGGTAGCATTCTAAACGCAGATTTACTATGAATTTGAAACAATTCGTAGATTTCAGGGTTCTCTACAAAAATTCAGGAAAAAGCCACTTCTCAAAGTTATCTTTTTAAAATAACTTTCAAACGCATTCGATTTCACAAACTAATCAGATCTCGACATCTAAAAGATTCGTCAATCATGGCAAACCTTGTCAAAATCGGTTAATCCCATCGTACCATAATCGAGAAAATTTGAACATGCGATTTTTTGAGAAAAAAACCGAAATTATATATCTGATCAGTTAGTGTTTTGGATTCTTTTATAGAAATCCGAAACTATATAAATTTTCGTGTGGGAATCAGTTGATTTGAAAATTAAAATTATAGGGTTTTAGGTCGAAGAGTTCAAAAGCATGGAGGAGAACAAAAACCAGTGCTGCACATAAAATAAGCAGGAAATTACAGGCATGTCCTTCAGCGTGAAGCATTTCAATTTTCTTGTTCACAGTAACAATTGTAATTTGGCTCCTTTTAGTTTTAATGGCATTTTGAAATTTATTCTTAATTTTTAGTTGTATTTTCTCAAAATTCTGTGTTTTTTTTTTCAACTTTATTTTTAAAAATTATGATTTTTATTTTTGACATCATACATTTTAATGAAGGTGATATTTTTTATTGTGTTAACTTTTCCTGTCATTCTATTTCTTTACATCAAGTTCTTTAAGTCCTTTTTTTTTGTATACTTTTGTTATTTTAAACAATCCTTTTTTGCCACCACCGTTGAGGTATGACTGCAATAACAATTTCAGAGTTTCCATAAGGAAAACAAAAGCAATTTTTTTTAATAAACGTTTTCAGTAACAGCCATGGAAACGTTAAATTAGTAGAATTTTATCTAATAAAATTATATGAACCGCGCAGCGATGCTGCTGTTAATTTTTTTTTTAGATTCTTGTGAAATTGTTTCCATTTGAAACTTAAATTTTTTATGTTTTCTTTGTAACACTCAGACCGTATTAGACCATAAAAAGACACTCACAGTTCACCATTACTTTTATTGCTTCTTTTTTTTTAAAGAAAACAAAACTTTAATTATGGAAAACGTAGACTCACTTGACACAAAAAATCAGTACATTGTAGAGTTACGAAAGCATCAAAGTGACAAAGAAAGACTATGGAAAGTGTGTGAATCTTGAGCTGCTATTGTCACTCTATTACATTTTTAATTTTTCAAGTAAGTGGTAGTTTGGATCAGCATTTCTAATGTTTCCAAAAAATATCGTTTTAATGATCCCAGGTGATCTGCGTTAGTCCTGCTGAGGGATAAGTAGACATCTCATTTCAGGTTTTAGGTCACGATGATCAGTTGTAACCACTTAACTATTTCCTTAAGGCCACACAGTTGTTTCAGTCTGAACCTGCATTGTCCACACAAACGGTGTGAGAGTTTTGTGGGCGATAATGAAAATGGGCCCCATCACTAAAAATTATTTTGTCTAGAAATGCGTTGTTTAAGTTCAGTTTTTCAAACAGCAATTTTATAAATGTTCGGCGCAGACAATTATCGGGTGGACTTAATAATTGATTAAGTTGAAGCATGAAAATAAGGATTTTGATGGAAAATATTGCTCAACGTGCTTCCAGTGACGCCCACTTATTGCGAACGTTGTCTAGTTTATTTTCCAGGGCCATTCTCAACAATTTGCTATACAGCCTTATCAGCATCGCTAAAGCCGTTACGATCATATGGTTTTCGTCTGTTTTTAACAAACACACTGTGGGCCTCAAATGTAGCGATTGTATTACTAACATACTTCTCAGAAAACGAATTATTACGAGGAAAAGCTGCTCGAATTTAACGAAGTGATTCAATAAAGTTTTCATAATTTCAATAGTAAATTTCTACAACTGAAATTTTTTGTATGAGACTGTAACCTTCCATGGTCTTTGACTAAGAAAAGGTCAAAGAATGACCACTCGATTCTAGAGATTTTCAGGATGCAGCAGCCCATTAAGTCCTAATCTCGGATATTTATATCCGCCTGTTTAGTTATTTGTTAGATGTACAATTTAATTTGCCAGGATTATAATAAAAAAATTATATATCAAAAGGTTTACATATAATTTTCTTGTCAATCACTTGTTTGTTGTCATTTCATAGTCGAAACAACATTTACAAATTTCATATAAATTGTACCATTTTCAGCGCTGACAAACTAGAAATCATATACATTTTTTATATTCGATATCTGCATAAATAAGTGACACACATCCAGTGTTTTTTGCGCCATAAATAAAATTTAGACAAAAGCGTTGAACTATTTTCGTACTAGTTTAACTTGTTTAAAATATATAAACTGCACTTGCACGAGTAGTTATTCCAACAGAAGCTTAACATGAACAAAAATATACAAAAAAAAAATATATATATATAAAAAATATTGGAAAACTTTATTTACATAAACACATATAAATTTTATCATGCATAGACACACTTCAAAACCACTTACACACACTTCCATTTATGTTTGTATGCTTGTGAGTGTGTGTGTGTGTGTGTCTAAAGGAACAACTAGCAAATTTGTTAGAAAATAAAAGACAAAAACACACAAGTTGTTGAGGAGTAGAAAAGAGTGAACACAATAACTGGGTTACATAACTTTTGCACAAATTTTAGAAGAACAAAAACACCTGAACTAGAATAATATTTATTGTTTGAGACACTTAGAGAAATATTGTAGTTGATATGTTAGAATCGTACGGTGCTGCTAAATTGAGAGCAATCAGCTGATCTCTTTGAAGTAGTCGCGCATTTAATATTCTTCTGTCTTCTTTAATTTCTACTCAAAAACTGTTCATGTTAGAGCGATATATATTTTATAGCGTATTTGATATATATTTTTCTTAGTGTACTTTTTTATATTCGGCCAGAAGAAAACACTTCACTTTTATAAATACATAACTGTGAGCATATTCTTATTCAGAAATAGAAAAATATATATAAAAATAAAAAATAATTGACATCCAACAATTTTTTACGACACAACTATCAGAATAACTTTATTTTTAGAGTTTCCTGCAAACTCGTTTCTTGCGAACAAACAAAAAATACACAAAAACTGCTGTTATGCAGTCAAAATATTTTGACACTTAAAAGTGTTTGTCATAGAGAAGAATAAATTAAAGTTTTCATGTGAAAGTGCCGAGAGGAAACAAAACTTCAAAGCTATTTTGCTGCAGTCGTATCAAAGAGCGTGTGTTCGGTTATATTTTGTAATTGTTCTCAAGAATCAAGACATAAATTAACTCCATATGCTTAAATTTACCATTCTCGAGTTTTATTTAATTATAAAATCTGTGTAAATGAGGATGTCTACCGTATTCATCAAAGCAAAATATACGTGAGTACTGATGAAAACCGCAGTTCTGTTTTCTTGTGTAAACTGATGTTGACTGGTTCTTCGGCTTTGATATATAAATCATATTGTTCTAATTTAAACAAAATGTTATTTTACGAGGTTTCCTGAAGAATTTAACCAAATATGAACAAAATATTAACGGTCTAATTTATAAAAAAGATCTTTATTTACCTTAACGCTATTAAAATAAAATATAAGAATCCGTATTTACAAACTTACGTCTGCTATATTGTGTTTTAGACTTCAAAACTGGCAGCCCCACTGCTCTCTTGGTGTTAATCACACAGTGAAGCGACCATAAATTTAAATTGTATTTAATTAAAGTGGACTAATTTTTTTAAATTATATATTTAAATTATATATAAAATTAATTAATATAGTTTGCCTTTAAATTTTCAACGTCGAACATGTATCGTATGATATATATTTTATTAGTCTCCCTTAAATATCACTCATACGCCAGTGTGTTTATGCAAATAACGTTTGCATACCACATACACTAAATTGGCCTTCATACTGTCTAAAATATGTTGCATACTTTTTCGCATAAATTGTCTCTGCTAAACAACGAAGCACAGTGAGCTATTTTGAATATATGAGAAAAAGTTCTGTTGTTTATAAACGGTTCATCCAATTACAATGAAATTTCACACATACCATAAGGAGATCTTACTGAACCTAAGCCAAGATTTTGGATTTTATATGACTGCAGGATGCGATGCCACGAGATCCCAAGTCCAAGATTTATTTCCAAGCAATTAAATGTTGCTAATCAGTAACTCGTTTCTGTACTTCTCGTATCACATAAAACTGCGATTATTCTATGAAATACAGAATGAGTTAAATTTTTATAAATTTTGTTATACTTCCTTTAGATTTCAGATTAAATAATAGACATATAGTTCTATGGATCGTAGTAAAATAATTAGCATGATAAGCATATATATTAATCCTTTCCAAGCGAAAACTACCCACTCACTAACACAAATAGAATTTTTCATGACAATTTTTTTGTTATTTTTTACTTATTTTTCGTGTGAGGAGGATTTAAAATGCCTTCGCACTAACAGTGGCCGTTGCCAGCTGCGTCGACTGGTGTTTCCACTAAAACAATCCCCCTTCCTTTTCTGGTGTTTGCCTTTACTGAACCGCTTTCTGCATGACTTCGTGAAGGCCCAGAATCAACGTCCTGAAAAAGGATTCTTCTTTATGTACCCACGCCAGTGCCCGCCATACGCAACCGTTGTGGTTTTTCTAATTGGTCTTGATGAGGATAAAACAGGGTGGACCAGTTGTACTAAAAAATTGTTCCATTTCCCTTTTCTTCCTCCATAAAATGGATTCAACGTAGTTGCCTACGACAATCCATTTATCGCTTACTTCAAACATTTTGCAAACAACGAGTTCACCGATCTGATTATATAGATCACTTCCGCCTGCCACTCGTTGCAGTCAAAAAACGTGTGTTCCCCATCATCATTTCCTGCTGTGCAGTACAAGCAGAAGATATTCTCTCATGGGCAAGCTTTAAAGATATTTGAGGAAGTAACCATGTCCTGACAGAAATTGTGTCAAGAAGAAATTGTGTCATGTTTGATATGAACCCCGCTGTTCATCTGCCAGTGGTTGCCGTGCTCCATTTGTTTTGCCATCGCTGGAGTGTCCTGGACCTTCCCTCCGCAGAACTACTAACAGGATCGGTCCTCTTGGTCAAAATTATATTATTATAAGAGAGATCAAAGTTATATTATTATTTTTATAATTATTATTATTATTGTTATTATTATTTTTATTATTTTACTTTATTTTTACTATATTTTTATTATTTTATCAACATTTTTTAGTTAATCTTATTATGTTTAGCTTTTCGATTTTCAAATTTATAATTTATTATTAAGCTTTATTTCCCTGCTTGTTGTTATGTGCAATAAAAAAGAGCTTGTGCTCGAGTGTGTGTGTATGCAAGAATAATAAATTTAAACAATAACGATTTTCAATAAGCGACAGCATGTTTATAAACACTCCAACGGCTGGCAATTCCACACACACACTCTTAATGCATTTATGTGCACATATAAACTTTTAACATGAGTGTAGAGTGCTCTCATACACATGCCCATTTATATGTTTGAAACTATTGTTATTTGAGTGTATGTTCAAGCCTTATAAATGTCAGTTTTAAGAGTCATTATAACTTTCGGTTTAAGCACTAACCCCATCAGCATAACGAACGACAATAACGATGACGATAATGATGATGAGCATAATCATGATAATTATTTTTGCTGTTGCAAAAAGAAGTGGTTCTGCTGCCAGTAAATAAACCAACCAGCCGGTGGACTCTTCTGCAAAAAGTTTTAGTGAAAGAGTTAAGTGTTGGTAACTTTTTAGCAATCAAGTTAATTATTTTAAGTGGACCTACGGCAGACCTTTCGGTTTAAGTGGCCCATATGTTTGTTTAAATATCAAAACTTGTATATTTCTCTTACTTATATTATGCGAATGGTGTATATCGATGCCTTTTGCTGGATGTGAGTGAGTGTGTGTGTGTGTGTGTGTGCTTAGCTGTTGCTGGGATATATAAAGTGTACTTGTGTTTGAGTGTGTGCATTGACTATTAATACAAGCACGTAAATGGATTTTCACTTTGAGCTGTTGCGGCATTATAAGTTAATTTTATTTATATATGATTTTTTCTTCTTTGTTGTGGCACTTAATTTAATTACAATATTCGCTGTTGTAATGCTAATAATAACCTTGTAAGTGCTTTAGTATTCGCTTTTAGTAGCAGGCATTAATGGATGGAGTCTTGAAACCCCTCATATTTTTGTAATAATTGATTTGGAAAATATCTATTGATTAAATATCAGCATAAATAACTACACGATAAAGTCTTGGAATGGTTAAGTAAACAAAAGTTGTTTACACTCAGTAAGCAAAACTAAGTAATTAAATAATTTTGTTCCCATATTTTCGATAAGTAGATTTTGAATTCGTTTGTTTTAAAGAAATATTGAAGGGCAATATTTACCTTATGACTGCTTCATTCTTAAAAGCATTCAAAAACTTTAATAAACTCTCTCGAAGAAGCTTTAACGTATATTTGTTGGCCTTTGCGGTGCTAACTAACAATCAATTTAAAAACTTGTTATAAAAACCTTTTATTTCAAGTCTCATAAACAATAATTGATTAACAATTAAGTTTAAAATAATTTCACATTCCACTTGTTATCAACACCCACCTCCAACTCACACTTTTTATCGTTCACACTGTCAACACACAGAATTGTCTATAGCAAACTCTGTTTTCATTTCCGTATTATCAACAAAGAATTTTAATTTATTGGCCTGTGGCTGTTTGAGGGGTCTCACTGATGCATCAGTGGAAAAAGGAATGCATGAGTGGCTGGTGTTGAGATAAAAATAAAAAATTATTTTAAATTAATTCAATTAACTAAAGTCACACTTTCTTATCTACTCGCTATCTGATGGTTTGTGTTTCTTTATGTTGGGGGAAATATCCAGAAATATATTTTATAAATGTAATTTAATAAGCTTGTTTATACCTTAAAAAGTAAAAGGTGCTTTTATGCGGGTATAGAACTTTGAATAGGAACAAAACACGAATTTATATAATATAATATTATAGGCTTTATGTTGGAAAAGTGTTTTAACTTGAGAAAGACTTGATAAATATTCTTAAGAACAAAGTAAAGCCAACATCAGGTGCCAAATTAGCGCACTCGATATCGATGGAAATTTCAATACAATTCATACACAAGTTTCAATCAGTATCAAGTGCCGTAATTTGTCCCCAATTTTAAATATTAAATTTATACAGCAGAGCAGAATAGCTGTTTTCGAAAGCCGCTACACTTTCAACATCAGTACTCAAGTGTTTTTTGTTATCTACTTGATTCGAATTATAATTTATTTGACCGCCACGGCTGGCTCACACGTAGTCTTGCATTTCATTTAATTTTAATATATTTAAATATTTTAATTTTTAGCTCTTTAACTTTAATCATGTTAATAAGAAATTCAAAGTGCTAATTTCCCTGGGGCAAATGTAGATCATCAGGCAACTTTTACCCAATATTTCTTAGAATAACTACAGATATTTATTTTAATCTTCCTTTTTAATTAGTGCGAAGTGTGAAAAAAATATGAAAGTCATAACAAGAACTCTGCGATCACTTTTCCTTTTTTATTTTTCTACGTTTTTGTTTAAAAAATTATACTTTCCCAAAGTATGTACTGATTTGAAAATATCAATCTTAAATTATCAAGTTTTTTTTTGTAGTTTTTTCATTTACATATTTAATTTATTTTATTTCAAAGTATCTTAAAACGTTCGCCTTCTGCCAGGAAAATTAAAAACAATAGGAAAGCTATTGTTGTTACCCAGTTTTGTTTTTAATAGATTTCAATGTTTTGCGTCCTGACTTATTCTGAGAGGATGTATGCTTGTATGTATGTGTACGCGTGCTTATGTGCGTTTGTATGTGCGTGTGTATGAGCGTGAAGTGTTTGACCCGCTTGTAACGTTTGAACAGCATCATTGAATTAAACTAAAATGGTTTCATTCTAAACAGTGTTGTATTTACCGATTAATCCTTCCTGATCGACATTGAAGTGCCTCGCTGAGCGCCGGAAAATATCGCTTAATGTCTCTCAAAGATATCGTTAAAGAAAAAGTAATTTTTAAATGGGAATGCGTTAATTGTTATTCGAACTTAGAGGATTAAATACTGAGACAAGAATTATTATTCAGGCTCAGGCATTCATATTGAACTAAACGAAGGCAGGGCCTGATTCACTGTTCAATTGGTGACTTAATAAAAATTCAATTCGCACCGACATAAACATAAGAAGCTTTTGGTTTCAGTAAATAAAAAATGGTCAAAAACCAGGTTCGGGTAGAATTGTTCTGCTACAACTAGCGGGAGATTACAGGGAAAACCTTTAAAGTCAACCGATTTTCTTACATCTCTTTTTTAATTGAATAGGATTTCGAATTTTTCTGATATGCCTTAAACTACTATTGGGGTAATAATTGGGATAAAAATAGTTGAAATAATCTGTCCTCATCTGCCCTCTTGACTCTATCCCTTCCTTTATAGTTCTCTCCCAATGCATTGAACATCATGGGTGTCATCCCCTGAGTGCAGGACCAAGCCAAAAAAAAAGAAACTCTTAGATAGGAAGAAAAAACAACTCTGAAACAAAACATTAAAAATGAAAATCAGAGAAAAAATTCAGGCATTTAATTATATATGAATTATATTGAATATTCCATCTTTATCAAATGAATGCGGCATTACGGCCATAGGCCTCGTTTTGGCCACAACTCTTTAACTCAACCAGCCAGTGAAGGCCTTAAAGGAAATATTAACCTAAAAGAAAAAATACCCAACAGCAACACAACTAGTTTAAACCCTTCAAATTTGCATAATATGAAATCATTTGTGCTGAAAAATTGTTTGATTTTATCTCTTCCGACTTAACGCAACTTTAATTTTCACCTCTTTTTCCTCTCCTTCTTTCTTTAGCTGTTTGTTTGTGACACTATTTCACGGGGTTGTCTGTAACACTCATTTCACAACGAATCCTTTTCTCCCTCCCTTTTACCAGGCTTCTCTTAAAATTCTTCTTTTCCAATGATATTTTCCACTCGCTGCCTTTTATTTGCATACGCGGTTAATGTTGAGTTGTAACAGCGCCTGTTGTATCCTTCTTAAAATCATAATATTTATTTGCCGACTCTTTTTTCCATCAAAAGGTGTACGTTGTACAACATGCACCAGGGCTGGAGTGGGAGACTTAATTTTCGAAGTTTGTCACTTTCAGCTTGTTTGAGCCTTTTAAGGCAGCTCGTTCGTGTGCTTGTATCTTTTGCTTTCTTGTGGTTGCTTTTGTTTGGCGACGGCTCTTTTCTTCTCGAGAGCTTCTTGCCGCAACTTTTTGATATAATCGCACTTTTGTGGTCTTATTAAATATTTATGTGTTCTTTATGGATTTTAAGGGATTTTTTTGTTTGTTTGTTAACTTTCACTTTGTTGTTGCTATTGTTTTCAATTTGTCTGGTATTTTATATATGAGAGAGAAAAACAAAGCTCAGGAGCGTCGTTGGAATGTTGAGGTTCGTTGCTTTCTGGCACTACAACCTTTTTAGTTTTTATTCTTTATTTTTACTTTCACTTTGATTTATATAAGTTTCCTTGTATGACTACGCCTCTGTTGTGTAGCAGCTTAGCGGTTTCTTTCATAAGTCATGAGGCTTAACCAAAAGATTATAATCAGATAATGTTGATCATAAAAACTTTTATATTCTATTTGGTTGTTTATTGACGTGTTATTTTGTTCTGCAAGTGGCAGTTACGAAGCGATAAAGAACGTTAAGATTTAAACTTTCAATGAAAGAAATATTCGTCATTTATTTTTGTTTTTTTATTCAATAATTTTGTAATTTAAGGCATTAAAAGGAATTGGTTTTGAAAGTTGGTTGAATATTAAAAGACAAATTTTTAATTAATTAAACAATATAAGCAAAGACTTACAATTCTCAAACTGTTGAATTGTAAAGGTGCCCACTTATCAAATATTTGATAGAAACTTTACTTCACTTTTAATTAAAGTTCAAAATATTTTATTGATATGAAACCATTTTAATAACTTAATTATTTCGTTGCGCTTTATAGTTAATCAACATTAAACGTTTTATATGTCAACCATTAATTAAAATTATTGCTATCTATGGAATGCCCCATATATCACCTTAACAGAAAAACTGCAATAATTATTATTTATATATGTATTGAACATTTTTATCGCAACTTCAATATCCATTAAATTGGCATGTAAATAAACTATAAATACAATATTTTTTTCTCTCTTAAAAATAAATCAAAGGAAAATATAAAATAAAACGTCTGATATTTCAACTGGAACTTTAAGCAACAAATAAAATGTGTTTATGCAAATTGTTATGATAATTTGTTTATTTTCTGTATTCAGCATTAACTTTTTTATGAGCTTCGCATTTGCTGTTTGCGTACAGAACAATAAAAACGCTGAAATAAATAAAATTGTTGCACAGCGAAAGAAAAAAATACAAATCGATAACAATCAAATTTAAATGCTGCGTAGAAATGGTCAGCGAAAATATCAAAATGAATTTTTATTTTGACAATTGGCGCAGCTATAAAAAATATTTGTTTTCGTCACATCGAACACGATAAACAGCGGATCATAAAAATCTCGTAAAAAAGACTTGCGACATATTTTGACATCCTGCAGCGAAAAATAGCCAGCCTGCAATGCAATAAAATTGTTAATCGAATCTTTTGCGAAGCGCATGGGGTTAAGAGAGAACGGACACTGGCTTTTCAATTTCAAAAAGTATTTCAGATATTCAAATTAGTTCACGGTCGATAGACTACTTGAAATCTCTGGAATCTCAGTGGAATAACTTAGAAATAATTTGAAGGAGGAGTGGGAAACTTTGAGAACTTTTATGATCTGCTTTTATTGGTGGCTTTGAAAAATTCCTTTCAATTCGAAATTTAAAACACTTTAACAACTTTACAGATGTCTGCAAAGAGAATCGCGTCAGTCATTAAATTATTTCATGTATAAATTATTTTATTTAAGATTGATTACATTCGACATCGCACAGCCTAAAAAATTTCAGAACTAAATTGTCAAGTTCGTTTATAAATTTAATCGTTTTTATAACTCGGAAGTTTCTACTTCAATGTTTCTTTATATTCTATATCTAAGAGTGCAGATAAAGGATGTTTCTATAGAGTGATACAAGTTTAAATCATAATAAATATATTTTTGGTATCAATAAAACGCTCTTTTTTGGATAGAAAATCTTATGATTGCTGCGGCTGGCGTGTACAAGGCGCAATCTGGAACACCAATTTTTACACATGGGCCAATGACTCCGCCAGCCCATAAAGCGCACGAAACAGTAATTTTCTGTGGATGTCATAGAGTTTCGACAAAAGTTTGTGGATTCTCCTCACTTTAAATGCGAAATTCTTTTTATTTACGTACCCATTCAACAAAAAATGGTCTTCATCGGCAAATAAAGTTTTGAATAGACGAAGTGCAAGATAAGTTTGACGAAAAGAACCATTATTTTGATTAACAATTTTCGTAATTTGCACGCGTTTCTTTGTAATAAAATGTCAAAGTAAATTAAATAAAAATCAATTGTCAACTGTTAGAGCGGTGGTCAAAAAAAGCAGTGATATCAACTGAAAGTTATATCACTCTATAAAAAACATCCTACATATATGGACGTTTCCATGTCATCGTAAGGCTGCTAAGTGGCAGAGATTTTGCAAAACTTTTTAAAAACTTTATAAAAAGAGGCTTTATCTTCTTTTAAATAAAACTATAAATGAGTATTAAAGGATAAAAGTGTAGCGGTTCTCGAAAACAGCTGTTCTGATCTGCTAAATAAGTTGAATATTTAAAATCGAGGGCATATTAAGGCGTTCGATAATGATCCAAACTTGTGCATATATTTTTTCGAAATTTCGATCGATATTGAATGCAACAATTAGGCTCCAAATGTTCACTTTGGAATACTTATCATGTCCTTCTGACAAAACTTTTTATTGCTGAAATAAAATTAAGTTTAAAAATAATTTTCATATGACTTGTTGCTTGAAAAATTTTATAATTTAGAAAGAAATGATATAAAATCCATGGCTTAAGGGAACGCTTGAGTCAATGTAAGTTTTATATATTCATCTTGCACAGCAGAACAGAACAGCTGTTTTCGAAAGCCGCTACATCATCAGTACTTATTTTATTATCAATAGTTATTTGTTATTTTTATACAAAAGAAAAATCAACTTGGTTTTAGTTCGTTTTAATTTTCGGAAATCAAATCAATTTGCAGTCACACGATGACATGGAAACGTCCACATCTGCACTCTTGAATTCGTGTAAAAACACACACAAATATTGAAGTAGAAATTTCCGACTAAAACACCAAACTAATTTACTGCTGTACGATGATATGGAAACACCCATATATATATATATATATATATATATATATATATATATATGAACTCATGAGTAAAAAAAGATCAAATTCAATAGTTGATTTTAAGAGTCCTTTCCATGCGTTTAATGATTACAAAAACTATTCTATACCCCTATTCTTAATAAAAAATATTTGATTTCTGAAAAATTCCTAAAAATATATAATTAAAAATTCAATTAAATCTGAACAATAATTTTCAATTCAGCAAGAAAAATAGATTTTAATAAAAATGTATTTAAAAAAAGTGTTAATTTATATGCTGTTCTTATCAGGATAATGAATAGTTGTAATAAATGCTCACATACTTTCACACGTTATCGAAGGATATCATCGTTATATAAGGATATCATGTTTGTGTTACATTTGCGCTTTAATAGTGACGATAAATCCCTCTTCATTTTAAATCATCAGAAATGATTTTTGTGTACTCCACTAGTGATGACTGCCTGTGCAGAAGCAGCAGCTGGTACTTCTGTTGCAACACTTTTTACAAAAGTTGCACACTGTTTCTAGTTTTGTTATTAATATAATTTGACGGAAAAAATAAACAAACAAACTTTGCATAAAACTTTACTTTATGTCACTTTACTAATTTAAATAGTTCAGAATGGTTTCATAAAAAAAAAACCAAAAAGCAGTACCAAAAACACACTCAACTAATGAAAACAAAATGTCGTGGCTTTGAAAAATAAAACTTAGAAAACTTCATCGGTTTAATGAAATTTTTATGACTGTGATTTTATATAAAACTTGTTTAAACATTCATTTGACAAATGATATGAATATAATTTCTTTCTTTTTTTAAATTTAATTTGCAAGTGCTTTTTTAATGCTCATAAAAATTCAATCATTCGCATTTAAATGTTTTTGTTTAAATAAATTGTTGAATTGCCACAGCGCTGCAGTTTAGCAAAAAATATATAGTGAAGAGCAGAATATATATTATATGTTGTAAAGAATTTAATAGAGGAACTAATCAACTGGTGGCAAAGCGAGTTAAACAGAAAGGAAACAAAAAAGTAGAGAAACAAAATAATAACAAAAAGTTAATAGCGAAGAGCAATCAAATGCAGTCGATACACTTGATTGATTGAAATCAATTTCCTGCTGCAGCCAGATCCACATGTTTGTTGTATTTAATACGCTCTTATAAAATAAAATAGTTAATTTATTCGTAGTGAGATAAATTCGCTGGTAATTTTACAAGGAACACTAGAATGAATCGCTGTACGGGCATTAGACTGGTTCAATCTGTTGAATTGTTAAAGTTTTGGGACTCACAGGACGACTGAAAGGCTGCGTTATGAGCTGTTCTAAGTTAATAATATGAAATTCTAGAAGCGATTTGGGTGCTTCGATGTCATCGTACAGCAGTAAATTAGTTTGGTGTTTTGGTCGGAAATTTCTACTTCAATATTTGTGTGTGTTTTTACACGAATTCAAGAGTGCAGATGTGGATGTTTCCATGTTATCGTGTGACTGCAAATTGATTTGATTTCCCAAAATTAAAATAAACTAAAACCAAGTTGATTTTTCTTTTATATAAAAATACAAATAACTATTGATGATGAAATAAGTACTGATGATGTAGCGGCTTTCGAAAACAGCTGTTCTGTTTTGCCGTGCAAGATGAATATATAAAACTTACATGGACTCAAGCGTTCTCTTAAGCCATAGATTTTATATCATTTCTTTCTAAATTATAAAATTTTTCAAGCAACTGTCATATGAAAATTATTTTTAAATTTATTTTTATTTCAGTAATAAAAAGTTTTGTCAGAAGGACATGATAAGTATTCCAAAGTCAACATTTGGAGCCTAATTGTTGCATTCAATATCGATCGAAACTTCGAAGAAATTTATGCACAAATTTGGATCATTATCGCACGCCTTAATATGCCCTCGATTTTAAATATTCAACTTATTTAGCAGATCAGAACTGCTGTTTTCAAAAACCGCTACACTTTTATCCTCAATAGTCATTTACAATAAACAATTATTGTGATCAAGTTTGTTAGTGATTTTATTAAGTGAAATTATTTTAGAAAAACCAACGATGTGATCATGTCTAATCAAGCGGTTTCACTTGTTTTCATTTTTAATTCTTAAAATATATAGAAATTTCTTTGTGCTTAAATATTTATACCCCTTCTCTTAGTGTTTTACTTCATCTGAAGTGTTTTATTATTGCAGACATTTTATTGTGAAATCTTTTATTAAGATTTAGATGCTCCGTCTCTGCAGTTGCTTGTGAGGAAACAAAAGTTTGGTGTGAAATCAGTTTTTATTCCATCACTTTACAAGAAAACAGTATGATTTTTTGTTTTATTAAGAAATTAAAAGAAGAGAAGTAGGAAGTCCTACGCAAATATTTGCCAATTCACACAACGTCACATATGAGAGGGCTGGCTGGCTCGCTGCTGCCTAAGTAACGCACAAGTTTTAAGCAAAAAAAAAGAAAATTGTTTAAGAAACTCCAAAATATTTTTGTTTATGTGTGTTGAAGAAATTTAGGGAATTTGTTTTAGGAAATGACAGAACAAAAACTAAAAGAAGCAGCAACAACTAACCCACGTTCCCCAGCAAAGAAGCCTCCAATGAAAAATGAAGGAACAACACAAGTCGGCGTTTGCAGTTTGTTAATGCTGCTGCAAACGCCTAAAGAATTTGGCAAATTTCAAGCAGAAATATATTCCAGTGTCATTTTGCAAAGAAAAAGAAAAAAGTAAATAAAATTAAACTGCGAAATGAAATAAGGATGTTGCTTTTTTCATTTTCCTTAAAAGTAAATTATTTCCTCACACCCACTCTAAAAACAGTTTTAACTAACAGCAGAAGTACAGGGGAGTAGAGTGGAGTGGAGTGGAGTGCTTAAACTTAATGGTGTATCAGAAGATACTTAAAACAAATCTTTTTCTAACAAAAAAAACTTTTATTCGAAAGAATGTCTTGTTCGCTGTTTTGTTTTCTTTTATTTCCTTGAATTAAAGTTTCAATGAAGTTCTAGATTTTTGTTAGGAAGTTTATTTCGGCGTTAGAAGAGCCATTTTGTATGTAATCTAAGCTGAAGGGTAATTTTATATATATTTTTTAAAATCTTATGGGTTTTTAATTTAAATTCTTGGTGAAAAGTTTAAGAAAAGAAAAACTTTTTTGGAAATCAAGACATTGATGAGCGCCAGCAAAAAGATTTAAAGAAAATTTAAAACTATTAATTGGAATTTTATGGAACGATGTATTCGTTAAGTGTAGTGGCTTTCGAAAACAGCTGTTCTGGGTAAGTTAAAAAATTAAAGCTGATATTGATGTTCCCTTGTACTTTGACTTCCTGAAAATAAATGCCGGACAGTTTATAACTCTATAATAAAAGAAGACACTTAAAGGACTTCATTCTAGGCTGGGATGTGTTAGTTAATTTATTGGGTAAATAGAGGACGATTTACTATGCCTCGTTTAGAGTAAGAAACTTATGCTCCAGAACCGCACTACAGTATTAGGCATGATACAAAGGATGTACACCTTCGGAGATCCTGCACAGGCTGGACGAGCACTGGCTGAAAAATAAAGCGATTTCTGGTAGCCTTAAAAGGGAAAGATTTTAATGCTCATCATTTCTACTGAGTGACTTAAATTGTTATGCCATAAAATATTCGGAACTTGTAAGGACTTGCATTTATTTATAGTTTTATATTTAAAAGAAATTTATAGAGAATTGATATAAATTACAATCAGTTTCGTTTTGTGTGTCACTGCCGCCTGTTACTTAACTGACTTTGACTTTTCGCTTTCTTTTCATTTTGGCTTCTCTTCTACCCCAGGCTAAATACAATTATGGCTGAGAAAACAATTTTTGTTTTTATTATTTCTTGCCAGCTTTGGCTTTGACATATAAATGCCTGTCATTCAGTTTATGTGTTCTCAAGAATTTAACATTAACAATCGGATATTTGAAACTACAATTTCCAATTATTAATGACACTGATCGAATTGTTATATGGTGTTTTATGGAACAGTTTCAGGAAATTATACTAACAATTGACAACAGCAATAGGGAATCAATATGTTGCAATTCATATCTTTATGCAACATTTAAATGTTATTTCTGCAGATTGTTGAGTTCATTAAGAAAGTTTTAATGTTAAAAAACAACTACATGAAATGAGTACAATTATGAGGCTGAAAATATATTCAAATAAAATTTCTTGTTGACTATTTATGACTTAAAGTTTAAAATGATATTCGAAAAGCTCACAAACACAATCATACTTACATAAGGGCCTTTAAAACAAAACATAATGAGTTCTTATTATTACTTTGATATTTGTTTTAAATATCTTCAGTTATTCTAAGAAAAGTTGGGTAAAGGCTCCGTGATGATCTGCATTATCCCAAGTGAAATGCGCATAACAACCAGCTAAAACCTCTCAATTAATCACTTTGAATTTTTTAATAACATTTCGGGAAAAAAAGGAATACTAAAAAGGCCACATAATTAATATTAAAAAGGTTTGAGAAACATAATGATATCCCTTTATTAATTGCCAGGCCCTCTAGTTCGATGCCGAATTCAAGTCGTTTAATTTCTTGATTAGAAAAAAACAAGATTTATAAATTAACGTTTTCTTTAAACGTGAATAGTTCAAATAAAATATTTTTTTAACATTTAATAACATGGAACAAAATCTGTAGAAAATAGTATAAGAAGAAAAACAATAAAGCGGCAACACAGGAACGCAATCGTGCAAGCATCGATTTGACAATGTTCCCATATCCTTTTTCATTATAAAATTGTTACAAATAGAAAATGTTATCACATTCATCTGAACCACCGAATAAGTGATAACATCAGTACTGATGATGAAAGTGTAGTGGTTTTCGAAAACAGGTATTCTGCTCTTCTGGGTAAGTAAAATATCAAAGAATTGATGTAGAGTTTCACTTGTGCTTTGCAGCATTTTAAAAGTTATTTCTAAATTTAAAAAAAACTTTTCGAAAAATCATATATAATATTGTGTTGGATTTCATCAAAAGCTTTTGAAAATATCGTCCTTAACCTGCACTAATCGAATGTTTGTGCGCAGTTTTAGCAAATTTACAATGTCTAGGAGTTGATGTTATATAATAAAATCTAGAGCCAAAGTTTGTTGACAGACTTGCAAAACATTCTAGAATAAAACGTTGAGGTATGAAAGCACTCGTTACCAATTGTCGCCTGGAATTAATTTACACTTTTTGTATATAGAAAATATATGAAATAAAAAAAGTCGTAAAAGTCCTTCAAGGGTAATTTTTAACTATAAAAAACCTTCTTTTTTGGCATGCAGTCAATGTTGACAGTTTGCTGAATAAATATGACTTCGAGTATATTTTAGCTAAATGAAAAATATCCTTTTACACTTGTGTATAGGAGTTGTATGTGTGTGTGTATTTGTGTGTTTGTTTGTGTTTGTGTTTGTGGGTGTGTGTGTGTTTTAACAACCACAATGAGTGAACACATCAAGACATAAAACTTTTCTTTGTATTCAAGACTGCTTCTTCTATAGGGAGTATAAAATTTCATATCACTTGAATAAAGTAATTTTTACGTTTGATATTAAAAAAAAATTCAAAAATGGTAAAACGGCTGTTTGCTTAAACAAAATAATAGAGAGCAAATGTTAGATTTTATGCCGCAGGACTATAAAAATCTACACAAAATTATTTCGCACACAAACAATTTCACTTTTTATTTTCCGAGAATACTTGCAAACAAATTTTGCTGGAAATGGCTGCCAAATTTAACGCACACAAACATAATTTCCCTTTTCTTTTTTTTACTGCACATGTGGGGGGGTCCCTCGTTATAACGCTATCAAAATCACAATGTTATCAAAGTCATAGTTGAATAAACAAATAAATTAAATATAAATACAAGGGGAAAAAAACTACCTCTAAAAGAAGGCAGAAAAAGCTGAATATAAAAAACAGAAGCAGGGAGAATATCAAAAATAAATGTGCAGAAGTTGTGGTGGGAAGTCTGTCAGATACGCGGGAAATGTTTAAGCAAACAAAGCAAAAAAGGGGGGAAATTAGTTCAGCAGTAAAAGGAGTCAAGTGATAAAAATCAAAATTGAAATTAAGCAAAAGTTAAAAGGAACTAGCATGTTCTCTTTTCAAAGCCAGGACCTTCTACCATTAATATCTTTAACTTTTGTGGCAATTTTTGTACAACATTAAATAGGATACTCGTCATGCTTTCACTTATGACTGCACCGGCAGCAGTACTTAAATTTACGTTTTGAAGAATTTTATTGAAGATGATCATTAAAGCGAAGATCAGAAAAATTTTTGTTAAACATTAAATGCTGTTTGTAGAACAGTACGATGGAGTAAAATAACGCTAGTATTCCAACATGATGCTCGACATTAATTTTAAAGAAAACAGAAGTCTCTCTCAGAATTATTTTTATGTTTCTGACTGCGATAAAAGGATCCATGGCAATTAAGTGTGAAACAAAATATTGGAAAAATGCTTCGTTTGAAAACTTCAATTCGATGGTTCTTAAGTTCAATTACTTGGTACATAATTGAGGGACTTGAATCGAATCATCACATCTTTTATCCCTTCAATTCGTGTTGGCTAATTAAAAGACACTTTTTCTTTGAAATATTGTCAAATAATGGTGTCAAACTACCTGATCCTGGCGACCAATTAATATCTCCAAAATTTTGAATTATAACTAAAACTCTAGTATTTGAAAACATGATAAGCAATATGAAACTTTAATGCAGGAATCAATCAAAATCACGATAATTTTCAGTGCGTATAGCAGAAGGGAAAAGCTCTGTTTTCGAAAGCCGCTGCACTTGTTCAATCAGTACTTCCCTTTATTGACTGTATCTTCTTTTATGCTGTACTTTACAGGGTTACAATAACTTCTTTTATGCAAGCAGTTTTAATAATACAGAACACACCAGGCTGTTTCCGGAGACCACTGCTTTCTCTAATGAAATTATTTTTTGTATTGAAAACTCTTTGCAAAGCAAATTTAAAAAATATTGGTGCACATACGCCCACGGCTAAGTGTAACCATATAATGGTGATGTTGCTAAACCTTTACATAATTAGCGTCAGCGTATATAACCGTGGAAAGAAGATCCTTAAAAGAGCCATAATCCTTTGAAGTTAAACTCTCTAAAGTAAGTAAAAGTTCAGCGGTCTAACTGCACTTAAGTTCACATTCTTAATTCCTGGCCACAAGAAGTCCTTTATCATCTTGAGATAGTGAACATCCTTGACTAATTTTCGAAGAATTATGGCCCGATGATGCCGTCATCATATAAACCGAGCCAAACAGTAACTCTTTGCGGATGTTACAGCATTTAAACAATAACCAAATAAGCAAATAATCAAGTGCGGTAAGTCTGCCTCGCCGGCCTGCACTTACAACCATGTCCTTAATTTCAAGCTACACCAAAATAAAAGTGTGCCTCGTCGCGAAGTGAAAAATAGATATTTTGATTTGAATTCCCATTTTTTTAATTCTGCAACAGTCATAACGAAATGCTCAGTTGTGTACTTCTCCAAGATTTTATGCTTTTAAGGATTTAAAAAAAGGAATTAATATAAAATTTTAGATAAAATCTATTGATCAGATTCAAATTGATGTGCTGATTCAAAGTGATCAATTTGATTCGGGAAAAAGCCAACCACAGTAGAATAAAAATGTAAGAAATAAAAAGGGAAAAGTGATCAATGAGTTCTTATTATGACTTTGATAATTGGTTTACACTTCTCACTTATTAAAGTAGAAGTTTGAAATAAATATATTTAGTTATTCTAAGAATAACACTGATGATCTGCATTATTCCCAGTGAAATACGCCTGAGAACTAGCTAAAACCCTTTAATTGATCACTTTGAATTTTTTAATAACATTTTGGGAAAAAATAATCAGCACGAAATTTAAATTAAATAGCTTTTAAAGGGCTTCAATATTGCAAATAAAATAAAACTTTTTATTAAATATAATAAGGACATCCCCTGGCAATAACTCACAATAATTATAGATTTTAATTAGTAGTAATTGGAGAGCTTTAAGTTTCTGATTAAAAATTTATGGACCAGATTACCAGCAATGCAGGTCAACAATATTGCATCTTAATTATTATTTATGGAATGTCCTGCTGCCTGCTCAATACGAATAAGGATGAACTTAAAGCATTCGCAACATATTTTCACATGCCCCGATAATTTCTGTTCATATTAATTTCATCAACTACCCACAGTTGTTGACAAATTGTAAAAGCTTATGACGTAAAAACCTATTAAAATATATCCTTTTTATAACAGCTGAAAGCTCCCCAAGCGCAGACTACAACAGTGATTTATTAGACTTAATTCAACAAAAATATAATTTGATGAAACGAATATGCTGTGCTCGTGTATTATAACGACAGTGACACGGGAGTAACACGCATTTGGATGTCATCGTTAGTGACAAACACATTTTATTAAAGCAGCTGTCATTTCTTACGGCCAAAATGTTGTTTATAAATCTTAACCAAATTGTACACGACAGCCCCCCACAACTGTGGTGTTATTCAGCAGACCTCTTAACCTTCGCTTCAGCATTATTGATTAATTTTTCTATTTTCTTTTTACCATCCATCCATCTTATCTTTATTTGTGTATCAGTGTTGCGAAGTGTAAAAATCCTTAAGCAAATTGTTAAATTAACACATAATATTTATGGAAGAAAAAAACAATCAATAGGAGAAAGAGAGAGATTTAATCAGCCAATATTAAGTATGGAAATTAACCTTAAGAAGGGTCATGCCAAATCTGTAAGCTGCATAAGTGCGAGGGTGGTTTTACAATGCAGTGAATAAAAGCATTTGTTCAGTGTAGCAGGTTTATCTTTCATTATTATTTTGAATGGAATATAAATATAAATGAAATGGCTCTAATTTTGTTAATCACTTTGGGTAAGTGAATGTGATATTTAAAAAAAGCTAAATTTCAAAGATTTCTTAAATCTTTGTTCGATTTTATTTAATTTAACTTTATCTGTCATAGAAATTTTAAACATTTTCATAAACAAGTTAAAACCCGAATATCTGCACGTTTGTTCACTGATTAAATTCTGTATAAAACATAGAGAAATTTTAAATAGATTTAAAACCGTTTTTTTTTTGCTTTCCTAATATTTTCTTTAATGCAAAGGGATTTAAAAAATTATACGAAATGCTACATTTCATCGAATGGGAATCTGCACAATTACAAAAAAATTTGCAGTTAAAACAACCGCCATCTTCAACAAAATTTTAAGATCCTGTTTTATTAAGGAATTATAAGACTTTTCTTCGGCAACACTTCCTTAACTGGCAGCTATTTGGTCAGCTGTCAAGTGATTTATATATCAGTTTGTCATTTCAATTACAATACACTGACGCCTGAACAACGCTAAAGAATTGTGGAAATTTATTTTTAAAATCATCGTCCTGTCCTGTTCGAACTTCACTGAGCGATGAAGATCAACCCAGCAAAATCAGTGGAATGTGCTTCCCAAAATTTTAAACATAATTTTGGTGCTAATAAAATAGTCTTTAAAAATAAAAATTGGGCTTTATGACAACTTCCTGGCCATCAACAGAACCGCTGAGATGATTTCAGCGCTCACACGGGGGCGTTTTAGCTTTTATTTTGAAATAAACATTTTTCACTACTGGACCATTAATTTTATGACGGCCTTCGTGGTTTCATGTTAAATAATTGCTTTTTTTCCCATTCAATATTTGAAAACACATGATGTGTATTTGTATCTCTGCTTTAAGTGTCTAAATTATCTCATTTTCCTTCAGTTTTTTTTTATTTTAGTAATTTTTTTCCTATCTTCCACTGCCATCAATCAGTTAAATTAAACACTGTCCTTTAGATAAATTGCTAAAAAAAAAGAAGTAAGTTTATTCCTCTTTAGCTTCTCTTTCATTTCTTTGCTGCTAAATGTTTTCCATTATTATTTTGTCAAGAGATAAATTTGCCTCAAATCAGTTGTACAACATTTTTTTGTTTATGTCTTATTTTTTTAGTTGTACTTGGCAAGAGGCCTATTTATTTGGTTTTATTTAATTTTGCTTTAGCATTCTGGCCATATGTGTCAAGGAAAGTTTTATGTTTCTTTTTATTTTATCAGTGTATGGTTGGATTATTTATCGCAGAGGTTAGCAAGTTTATGCAGCAGATTGTGTTGTAGTTTTTTTTTTATTTTTTATATAAATTTTCGTTATAGAAAAATTGAGTTGTGAAAATTAATAAACATTATTTATAACCTCGAGTTAAAGAGCAAGTTTTGTTATATATTTCATCGAATAAAGGCATCAATTTAGTTGGCAACTCTCAACAGCCGGCCACAAATAATTCAGTTTCATTAGGAAGTTTTTAGTTTTCGGACACTTAAAAAAGAATGTTAAAAAAATATATAACATGCAAGAAAAGGTAGTTGTAAAAGCATTATGAATTAATTAACCCTGTACGGTTACTCGTCGTCGAATCGATGGGGCTCATTGTGTCTATAAGTTTGTATTTCCATGCTTTAAATTTATTAATTTTTAAAATATAAAAGAATTCCTATTTTAATGTGCGTTGCAATATCTTCTATAAAAATAAAAAACACCTGCAGTACAGTTTGTGCATTAAGTATTTTCACCTGTAGAGGAAAATACAACATCAAATACAATTATTTTTATGAGAGATTTTTTTTAATTGTGATTCAATTTATTGATCTGCAATGAATGAAATCTGCACTTTGCAAGCAAAAACACTTGTTTTAATGCTAAAAGCAGGTATTATTTTCCAGTGTGAAAAGATTTAATGATCCTTATTTAAAACTTCACTCAAAAGGCTAACTTGTTTCCAACTTCTAATTGCAAGACAATTAAAAATAATAATTTAAAGTGTTGTAAAATTCATTTTTTTTCTCTTTATTTTTGACAAAAATACTTTTGATCTGAAGAAAGTTATTGTACTTCCTTAAAATAAGTTTTAGTTAAAACCTAATAACTCCACATGGTTAAAGAACTGCAGCCTGAAAGCGTTAACAGACTTATTACGTTTCTTTGATTCCTATTTTGTTGTCCACCTGCTTTTCTTTGCACTCTTAGTAGAAATCACACAGTGACTCGTAAAAATACGTCCTTCACTAAAATTTGTGATTTTAATTTTCTTTTTCCATTATTGGAAAGATTACTGGCATTTACGTTGTCTCACATGCACCCAGTTCGTTTTGTAAACCTTTAAATTCCTTCCAAATCTGGGTCAAGTATGTTGTGTAAAGGAACTCATCAGTTGATTAAGAACAGGAAAACATTTTACTTAAAGTTTTGTTTTAGAGCAAAAGAAAGCAAAGAAAGAAAGAGAAAAAAGAAACAGCATCAGTACGTTGATAAAATTGCTGTGAAATGAAGAAAATCAATCGAAACAAAAACCGAAGTTGTAGCTAAAGAATAACGTGTTATCGCATTTAATCAATCACTTGTCTTGAGAGCTTTTTTCTTTCTTTACTTTATTCATTATAGTTTTGAGGACGGCAGTATTATTTGTACGCATGATACAGTAAATTAATTTGAATTTCATATTCATCACAACTTGATCTCTTTGCTGCAGTAGATTCCTAATTTAAATCTATAAATTTACCTGAAACTCCTTGTAGTTTTGGTGAAGATATTTTTTTCATAGAATTCACAAGGATGAAGATATAATACGTGTTGTTTATAAAGAGAGAGAGAGAGACAAATTAAAATCATAATAAAACCAGGAGATATATTTTTAATATCAATAAAACGGGTTTTATTTGAAAGAACATTTTATGAAATTAAAGTTTATATATGATCTCTGCCATGTGGCCACAACGGCTGACTAGTAGGAGGCGCAATCTGGAACACCAGTTTTCAAAAATATTTCGCAGCACTTGAGGCCGTATTGTGCCGATAAATCCCCGAATGTTGACTTCCAGTTATTCAATTGTTTGTGGTTTATCGACATAGACAACGTGACTCAAAGAACCGCAAAGAAGATAATCCGATTGTGTTAAATCACACGACCTTGATGGCCAGTTAATTGGGCCATTATGTAAATTTATACTTTCATTAAAAGTTTCTTTGAGCAAATCATGTGGCATCATATAGAAGCAAATAAATCTTTTATGTTACAAGCCTTTTAATAAATGATGACTTCTAAAGGACATCCGAATACAGCATGGAGCAGGACACCTCAAGTCTTTGGAATACAGAATTTTAAAATGAAGAACTCAACTATTATGCAACAAAAAAAAAACTCATTGAGAGTCTGTGTTCTGGTGTCGTTTTTTTCTCAAACATAAAAGACATGATCGTGAACAAACCTGTTAACTGTGCCGCAAAAAATAATTCAGTCTACAGAAACCACAAGAAAAGGAATGTTGACATCCAAGATCTTATTGTTGCATATAAATAATTGTGTCTATAATTGCTTATTTTTTCCAGCAGAAAACAGCCCCAAAAGTCACTCCGCTATCGGAGGAATAGATTCATTATCTGTGAATGAAATCGAAAGGACTATCATTCAAATGTTATCTACCAGCTGCAGTAACAGGTGCCACTCCACCAATTTACGCCACACCAACAACAACAACAACTAAGTAGCACCCAAGAAACTGAGAGTAGCACCAAAAAACCTCCTGACTTTATGGTGACTACAATAGCATGAAAATCAACAAATGAAAATCCTTTGCCCAATGATTGTCTCTGTAGAGGGTCAAATTATTGTAAAATAATAATGAAGAGGAGTTACCAGGATCGCTGGTACTTAAGAGTTATTTTTGTATAGAATAATGCACTGTTATATTAAAACCTTTTGAAAATTGTTATAAACACATCCTATCAACGCCTGCATTATTTCAAGCGTCTGTAATATTCTGTAAACTGCACACTGGGCCACTTGTTTTTTATTATAAGCTTTCCCAACACCAGGAAATTATCAGTAGTTCTCCTGGGGCTGGCAAGTTTCTTTGCAGCTACTATTTTGTGTAAAACAAAAATAAATTCTGTTCATCTGCTGAAGGGCATCTACCTGTCGTTTACTATCACTACATTCCCTTGTTTCTTGTTCCTTTCGTCAGATTAGTTTTAATCTACTTTCCAATTGTTGTGAGTGTTCTCAGTGTTAATGCATGATTTGCTTTTAACATAAACAAAACTTGTTACACGAACAAATAAAGTGAAATGGAAAATAAAAGAGAAAGCAAAATAGAGCAAAAAGCAGTGACATGTACAATAAACTAAAATCAAACTTGAAATTCATTGTAACTAAAAGCAAAATTTAATTTACACCATTTCTCTTACGAATGAGATGAGTAGTGAATTGTATAGTTGCCGCATATTTTTGATTTTATTAAAACTGAACTAAAAAAGAGAAGACAGGAAGATTGTATTCAAATAGTTTTCGTTTAATGAGATAAAATTGTATAAACAAAAGTTTTCATCACGTTCAACTGAGACAAGTTTGAAAATGATTAGAAATTTTATGAAATGAAATGTGTTGGGGAGAGTCTCATATAAGTCAAGACGTTGCTATGACGAACCAGGTAGCAGCGATTGTCTACTGGAGGAAGTATTAGACGACAGGAGTTGAAGCGAAAAGTGTGGCAAAGTTTCTTAAATATTTTAATAATTTTTTTTTTCTAAAAAACAAGCATATTATTTTTTAAAGTAAACTCGCATAAAAATCAGATTAAATTAACAGCAGAATAATGACTTTGGATTCACTAAAAAGGTGGCAAAAGGGAGAACTTCTTGCATTGACAATTCATTGTAAAAAGTGTTAGAAAAGATCCAGATTTTTATTACTTCAGGATCATAAGTTCAGGATCTCATTGAATTCTTTGGAAGCTCATTTTTGTTAGCATAATTTTTTATGTTATTCTTAATAGTTCTTAAAATCAATTTTTTATTACTTCTACTGCGAAAACTCTAAAGGTTCAAGGACACCAAATGCTTTTTCATATCATTTGCCAGTTTTATTATTTAATTTCAGTTACAATTTTTATAAATAAAAATTTAAGTAACCAACTTTGTACAAGTGAAATAAATTCTTGATCAATTATCTGAATATCGTTAGTAACCACTTCCTGATAATCAGCCGGTATCTAACAAATAATTTCCTCAATATAGAGTCCCAGTGGGGCATAAATAATAGAAAAATAAATAATACAAAATAAAATAAAAAATAATAAATAAGTAAAAATAAACAGACACGATCTAGTCTGCTGTATGACCATCCCCAAAAGTAAACTAAATCATCGCACAGTAGCACGCTCCATTCAAAGTAACATTCCTGCCTTCATCGTCTTTGAAGAACAGAAACACTCTACTCACTCCTGGCACTATACTTACGCGTGTTGGTTTTATAGATCCAGGTGGCCCAAACCGACCATTAAATGGAAAATGCACTTTCTTAATCCAGCATGAATTTTTATAATAAAATTCAACTTTTTACCAGGGTGGCTCGTTTGTAAATAGAGTTGCGGTTAAATTATAAGACAAACTGACTTGTTCAACTGTCAAAAAAAAGTGTTGCCAAATTTGATAAAATATCTGTTTAACCAAAAAGTTTTGAAATACTTGCAGAACTACTTATGAAATTAGAAAGTTCAAAAGTCGGATGTGAAATAACATGACTTGTAGAACAATTTTAATCTAAATTAATAAAGACCAGCACAAGAAATTATAAATTGAAAAAATGCGGATATTTCCGAGATAAATAATTAACGAAATCAGATGCAGAAAGAGTTAATTATTGACTAACACCGACCGTGTATTAAAGTCGTGTTCACTTACGCCTGGTCATTAGACAAGCAATTCGTCCATCATTTTATTAAATGTGCGCTGTAGCAGTTTGACTTAATTTTATATTATTTAATATAAACTTAAAAAATTTTATATAAAAAATACAATCACTAAATCTTTTCTTTTAGCAAATTGTCATGTTCAGGCTTATTTCACTGGCTTTTAAAAAAACACAGACATTTGATTGCCTCTAGTCAGCATTTAAAACTTTATATTTTTCTCTCCTTTCGAACAGGAGAGTTGGCTTATAAAAATATATACAAACATATAAACAAATGTGTGCATGTCTGTGCATGCTTCCTCAAAACCTCTATTTGAAATTCTACTACCACTCTCAACTGTCAAGAAAATAATCCAACAAATTTCAATGTTGTATTTAAATTGTCACAATAGTGTTACATAAAAGGTCCTGGTCTAATTGTAAGCAGATTTGCAGGAAATGTGAAGAAGATTAAGAGTGTTGAATTGAAAAGATTTTCTTTGTAAAAAAAAATTTGTTTTTACACCAGCTGCCTTTTTTTGCTTTCTATTCTATTTTTCTTTCTTTTTCTAAATATCACTTTTGCCACTTGTCATGCCTTCATGGAAAAGCCACTGGTTTTTTGCCAGTGAACTTTAAATTTTATTTAAATATTTAATTTATTAGCTTTTTTGTATGAACGTGCTGCAGGTCTGTGGAGTGTTGAAGGTGCTGTTGGTTGGCAGACCAACTGCTTGACGCTGGTGTTTGATTGATTATTTAAAAGATTTAGACATAAAAGTTTGTTTTGTTTTCACTGCTTTTTGCAGGATTAGAGAAATAAAACTGCAGATAAGAGGATTAAGTTTAAGTACGATTAGAGTCGAATAACTTGTTACAAGAAGAGTAGACGTAAAAAGATTTTTAATTAAATTTTATTTAATCTTTTGGGGGGACATTTTTTTTTGTTAAGATGCAGATTCATAAAAAATGCAACTACTGCATTTATGTATTAGTGTAAGCTTTATTTTTATACGCTTTTTATTAGCCAAACGTACAGGCTTTCTGTTTCTAGCTCTGTTTTAGTATTGTACCTCCATGCGTATACTTAATATTATTAATAATGTTACGCATACGTCACATTGTACTCGTGCAAGTATATTAATTTTTAAAATGAAAGTAACTTAAATTTTGTTAAATAAAATTTAGTTAAGAATATCTAAAAAGTATTAATATATAGATGTGATTCAAAACTTTGTGAAACAAGCGGCTGTCTGCGAAGTCCAAGAGGTAGGATTCTTTCCCTATATCGAATATTATTTTTAATTCCCATATTTTTACTTTGTATTGACATTAAAAAATCTGTATTTTCGGAAAAAGAAATTTCTTAGCCAGCAAATTTACCTCCTAACCTCGAATTTGCACAAGCTTTATTGAATATGATTTTTTAAAATCGTAAATTGTAATTGAAAAGAGTGAATGAAATTTTTAAGATTCTTTTATTTTATTTTAATCTCTTATTAAACATTAATATTCTCTAATATTTTTGAACCTAAAAAGTCTTTATTTCAATTTCAATATATTATTTACTTTTCAATATCTCTTCATTCCTTTAAATTACTTCTTCAGGATATTAAATTTTTTATAAAATATTTAAAAATTCTCTATTTGATATAGATATTTTTTAAATGTTAAACTGACAAATATTATTTAGGCTCGAGGATTTTGCAAACTGTAAAAATGTAACAGGAAATTAAATAAAATTGATCAGAGAAATTGTATGTATTTTTCGGCTGCATGTGGTTTAAGTTGAAACACTAACCGTCATCTAAGCATTCTGTAACTTATAAAAAGGAATGAATTCAATACTTCCAATATATTTTTACTTTTAAGTGAAAAAAACAGAGTTAATTTTATGCAACAATATTGAATAATAAAACTATTTGCTCAAGGCAACTTTAATTATTATTTGATTGAAAATCTCTACTCACCGATTAAAAACAATATCAAGTGGATTAAATACCAAAAGTTTTGTTGGTTTGGCATTGGCAGTTTTAAATACTGATTTTTGTGATGTTGATGACGATGATGTGGATGAGGCTGATCTTGATTTTGATGCTGCTGCCGGTGCTGGTGATAATGAAACTGCCGGTACTGAAGTTGTTTAAAAGTCATGTTGCAATTTTTCTCTACGCCAATAATTGTTTCAAAGTTGATGATTTAAAATCATTGACATTTTATGAATTAGCAATTTTCACAGGAATTTGCATGCTAAAAAGAAAAAAGAATTGATTTAAAGATTTAATAAAAATTATTGTCACTTGTGATATAAGTTTTTGGAACATCCTGCCTCACTATTCGCATTCTTATTGAAAATAATTGCTTTGCTTTTTGATATTTAACTTTTAGAATTATTTGTTTGCATTTATTTTATTATTAATTCTTGAATTTTAAGCTTCTAAAGGAATCTATGGTGTTGAAATAAGGAACTGTTGTATTAAACCTTTAAAAAAAACTTTCCTGAACTTTATTTTACTTGAAAAGTTTTCCTTTTGAAAATATTAAAGTGTGTAACAGTAAAGAAACTCTTCGTTTCTTTTAAGGATTTATCGTAGAGCAACTAAATAAAAAAACTGATATTTCGTTCTACAATTAATCACACTTTTTTGCACAGTTTGATACGCGTTATTAGAGCTTAATGCTCATCATGGCTTTTCAAGGAGTTCATTTCAGTTGTAGCAGGCAGGATGTGTTTCTTTCCCTCTAGTGGCGGAGTATTAAAAAATTGCTTAAAAGATTATGTGATCATTTGCTTTCTATTTCGGTTGCCTGTTTTCTACGAAATCTCTCCCATTTGAATTTGTTAAACTTGTCTACTTGCTGGAGAAAGCAAGACGTTGAAAGTGCCAGGAACATCAGGGTTATCCTTTAGCATGGATGTGTAACACAGTGGCATCTAAAGGTGTTTGTGGTGTATAAAACTTGCTATTCTATTGAAATAAGACAAACAAGTTTAATTGAAACAAAACTTGAAAATATAGAACAAAAAATGCCGATAAAAGAAGTTAAAAAAAATAATAATAATACGACAAAACTGTGCCAGCATCGTTAACACAATTCTCGTATCCTTTTTCATAATAAATTTGGTACAAAAGAAACTGTTAATACATTCGAATTAGCCTTTCAAAGAGTTGTAATAATTAAAAATGCTCATGAGTGCTGATCATGAAAGTGTAGCGGTTTTCGAAAACAGCTATTCTGCTGTACTGTACAAGTCGTATTTATAAAACTGATGTTGACTTTCTCTGTGTTTTGGAACTAAATAAAATGTTTTCCGAATGATCTGCTTTTTAAAATCAATTCAAAATTTTGTTTTTCGTTTTTGAATTTTTATCCGTCAATGTCTTTTCAGTAATTTTGAGCTTATTTTTATTAAATTGTTAATAGCACTATTTTATATAATTTTTATTTATATTATCGATTTTTAACTACACTATTAAATTTCCTTTTTATAATTTTTTTTATGTGCAACAAAACCCTGTTGTTCTAAATTGTCCCACTGTGCTTTGCATTTTGTAACGCTTTTGTTGGTAAACGTTTTCGGTCTATGTCTTGATTTAGAGGTTCATAAATTTTCAAACGTTTATAGCCAAAGATTAATTACTACCAGCATTCCAAAAGCTGACTCCGCTTGTGCTGCAGCGTTACTGAAGATATAACGAACAAGTGCTATAAAACAACAGCAACAACAGCACCAACAACAACAATAACGACACTATCAAAAATAGTAAAAATAGAGATGAAAATAATGAAGGCATCATTTGTTTTGCTTTGGATGGTTCTGTTCCCGTTTTTTCTTTTTCATAGTTGTAGTCTTTTGTTGTATTAAGTCTTTATATTCTCTAAATATTTATGTTTAGCTGTTGTAGAACAAATAATGGCAACATGTCCTTATGACTTTAGCCGAAATACATAAGGAAGGAACCGAAAATGTATGCAGGATGTTAAAGTTTTGCCAGTATTCCTGAATTATTATCTCACTAATAAATGAAGGGTGTTGACAGTTAAACGTCAGTGATAGCGGAGACTAATTTCCCCCAGTTTAAGGCAATTTAGTTTTTGTTGTGATAATGGGAGCAGTTGAAGTTGGTCCATAAAATTTTTAGCTTTAGGTGGACTGATGCCAGGACTATTTATTGAGGGTATGATACCCTCATATTCAGTACATTGTGGCAGAACTAGAGAGCACTGGTTAAAGTTCAAAAGACAGATGAAGATGGAGTGGAAGATAGAAAATTGGATCAGGCCATTCTTAATTTTTACTTTACCGCTGATTTTTTACTCTTTTATTTGCTGATATCGAGAATAAAAGATGCTGGTGTATTCTGCTCTTTTGGTGCAAGACAGTGTTAGTAGCTGTTATCATTAAGACAATCGGACAACAATTAATACAATCCTGCTCTATTCAGATCAGAAAAATATCAGAAAAATCTTAAACCATATTCACGATTGAGGGCGGAGTCGTAGTCGAAGTCTAAGACATCGTAGTCTTGAGTTCCCTACTTCAGCCCAAATCATCCTTAACAAACACAAAAAGGCTTCTGTCAACTCTATAGAAAACTCTTGGGGTTAAAGCAATAATGGTTTACTTTGCTTAGGTTTCCTGGATTAATAAATGTTGCCACTAAATTTAACCCTGGACGGTTATTATTCGTTGTTTTATATTAAGACTTCGTTGAATCAAAGAACAACTTTTTAAAATAGTTCTAGGGGCAGAATTTTTAAAGTATTTTATTAAAGAAATAATAAAAAATAAAATATACCTCGTAAACCTTTTTTCTCTCTTAAAGTTTGATACGAAATTGAATAAAATAAGAGTTTATAAAGAGTAAACGAGCTTCGCTGATTCGACAAACAGCAACCATCCAGGGTTAATGGTATTCTAGAAAATCAAAATATATTCTTATATATATTATGGGACAATCCATTTCCATCTTACTTCATTTATAATATTTCACTTTCATACTGCATTTAAATGCTTTAAAAATTTTCTTATTCTATTCCACTAGGCAGCATCCTAATAAAAAAGGGACTGTTGGCAGTCCTTCCATTACTGCTGTGCTAAATGCATGCGACTGCTTTGGGAAACATGAGAGATTTTTGTTATTATTTGGCTTCGTGTACAGATGTACGGGTGATCATCTTCATGCACATTTCAGACAGCATCAATTCATCACTCTGTAAACATGACTCGAGGAAATGTTAGCACGTAGTCCGTTTGCTTTATGGCCGTTTATTTAAATCATTCGTTACTCTTTCATTCCAGGCTTAATATCGACTATAAAAGTTGTTTATTTGTTGCCAGTCGCCACAACTATTGAGCCAAGGAGGGAAACTATTTGTAAATTTCAAACTCTGTAGGAAAAATATTGTTGGAATAAATTGTACAGTGGCCTCTTACAAAGAGAATATTAAGAGTTTATAATAAATAAATCTATTTTATATATTTTGAGTCCTCAAGTTTATGAAAATTCTTTCAAAGTTGGAACCTCAAAAATCAGTCTTGATCCAGACGATAAGTTTTTATGAATTATTTTACAGCGTGCAATTTTCCCTATAACAATAACGCTCTCGCAGTAAATAATTCTTTTATGATATTAATTTTAATTAACAAACAATTTCTACTACCTCCAGCGATTTGTATTGTGTTAATTAAAATTCCCTCTGAATATCTTGAAATTTCCCTTTCAATACAACAACATTCATTAAGTAAAACTTCACAGCAACATTCCGCGGTTAGCGTGATGCCCCCACCCTGCACAACTGCTGCCTGCCTGCTCTGCTTTCGTTGAACTTGCGAAACAAGTACAAACGAAATACTTAAATAAGATAAATAGCTGTTTGCCATCATCAATGAATGCTGTATCGGCTCGAGCAAATCTAAAACATTTCTCCGGCCGAATATTTATTGCCTGAAAGTATGTTAGAGAAAATGTTAAACGACAATACAAACAAAACTGCTGCAAAAGGACAGCAGCAGTTTTCATGACATCCTTTTCGGTAATTTTTTGCCCCAACGACAAAATAACAAACACACACACATACAACAAAATTATGTCTCCCCAGTCTATAAATGGCCTGCAAACAATGCTGGCTGGCTGGCAGGCATTAAATACCGGGGGTAGTCTCTTTTGCACCCAGACGTTTGGGAGCAAAGCACACACTTCCATACAAGTTTATATGAACTGATACTGATACAGTCCGTGTGTGTTTAAATGTTTGTGCATGACTATTTGTATCAAAGAGTCAAATTGTGGTAATTAGCCCTAATAGTGCTTTGACTGCTCCTGTATTTCTGTATGATGGCCGTACATTCAGCAACAAATTTACCGCTTTTAATACATTTTGCGGTTGTAGTTTTTGCCCTCAATAAAAATATTATCAATTATGATTGTATCGTAGCCTAGAGACTGAAATTTGTTGGTGAAAAAAATAGAATATGTTGCTCGTTTTTATTGTGGATCTCTATTTTGCTGTTTTAGCAATTCGACTCTTCTATTTTGGTTGTATTTTTGATCGTTCTATTTACTTATTCTTAATCGTCGTTATAAATAAACAAAAAATGGATGGGAAAACTTTGTTTTGTTTAATAAAAAAGGAGTCATTAACATATAATATATATATATATATATATATATATATATATATATATATAAACAATAAATAAAAAAACTTCCAAAGTTGATAAAAGCTAAGAATGATGTCCAGCATAAACACAAAATATTTATGTGAAGCCTAAACAGTTCAAATAATGTGTTGCCAATAAATTTTAAAAAAATTCACGGTCTTTATAAACATCGCAGACTGATGAGAATTAGTTGCCAGGTCTGTTAAAGATTTTTTTATTCTTAATACAACCGTACAACGTGTTTTTAGAGTGTCACAGTTTTGAGTTGATATCACTGCTTTATTTGAGCACCCGTTAAACAGCCGACAATTGGTTTTTGTTTATTTTGCTTTGATATTTCATTATAAATAGTTTTACACCAGAGCAACGCTTGCAAGTTGTTAAAATTTTTAGTTAAGATATTTGTTCTATTCGTCCAACTCCTTCATTCAAAATTTCATTTTCCAATGAAGCGCATTTATATTTCAATGGGTACGTAAATAACAAGAACTCTCTTATTTAAAGTCAAAAGAATCCACAAGCTTTTCTCGAATCACTAACACATCTACAGAAAATTACTGTTTGGTGCGCTCAATGAGTCGAAGGAATTATTGGCCCAGATGTTTTCAATAACGATGATAATCAGAATATTACTGTCAATGGTGAAGGGAATAGGAACATGATTAGAAATTTTCTCGCACCAGAATTACATGGCATTTATCCCTTCTGATATATGGTTCCGACAGGACGAAACCACATGCCACACAGTGAGCGCTACAATTGATTTACATAGAGAATTTTTTAATAAAAGAAATCATTTTACATGATGGCCACCAATATAGTGTGATTTAACCCTATTGGATTATTTCCTTTGGGTTTATATTAAATCACATTGTCTACGTCTATAAACCACAAACAATGGCACACCTGGAAATCACCATTCGAGGAGTCATCGCCGAAATACGGCCGCAAATGCTGAGAAAAGTTGTTGGAAACTTGTGTTCCAAATTCCGCCCTCTAGTTATTGAACGCCTTTCGCAAGAGCGTTAGAAAGATTGGGTTAGAAAAAAACCGCTAAACACTGATCCTCTTAGAGAAGAAACTCGAAGATATACGCAAAATATAATTGAAAAATACGTTCGTTGATGTGCTAGAGGTAAGTTTCTCTCCCTACATCATGTACCCTTCTTAATTCCCATAGTTTTACTTTATATTGATATAAATATAAATGAAATTATTGAAAAAAGTGTGTTTTTTTCTGCCCACTTACTTTCTAACCTCAAGTTTGCCCAGCCTTTATTGAAGATGACTTTTAAAACCCTAAATTTTAACTAAAAATTAATCAAAATTCTTCTACTTTCTAAAATCTTTTTTAAATAATAATATTTTATTTCAAAATTATATTTAAAATTAGTACATATTTTTGGGAATTATTGTTTCTTACGCCTCTTTAATTTTAATTAGGTGTGGATTCTTTTATACCAAAATCTTATTAAAAAATTAAAAGTGATTAATTGAGGGTATTTAGCTGGTTCTTATGAGCATTTCACTGGGGCTAATGCAGATCATCAAGGAACCTTTAGCCAACATTTCTTAGAATAACTGAAGATATTTATTTCAAAATTCGACTTTAATAAATGAGAAGTCTAAAACATAAATCAAAGTCATAACAAGAACTCACTGATCACTTTTCTTCTTATATTTTAATTCAAATAATTTATTTTTTTTCAATATTTCATCACTTTTTTTTATGTGAATTTTTTGAGAAATTCATGCTGATTTCTTTTCTAGAAAAAAATTTATAATTTTTTGCATTTTTTAATAGAAAACGGCAACATTCTTCACTTTGAAAATTAAGAAATATAATTTCCGTTTTAAAACTCCTACAAACTCACAATTTTTCAAAAATAAATGAAAAAATGTTACACATTTTTTAGAGTAGAAAACGCCATAAATATTTTATAAAATAATATGAAATTTGCTTGTTGGGTGGTTAAGCAATGTCTATATGCATTTCATTGGCGCTTTTTACCAAATCGTCAATAGACTTCAACCACAGTTTTGAAAAGTTTCAAACTTCTCAACTTATTAAAAGACTCTTATAAACCATCTAAGAATTATGTTAATAAATTAACTATAAAAATTCACAAATGATTTCAATAGATTCATATCGAATAAAAGTTGTTTGTTGGGTTTTGGTTTATATAAGTTTCACAGCCTACTACACTTATTATAATGTGATTTTTTGTAATCATTTGTGAATTTTTATAGTTAATTTATTAACATAATTCTTAGATGGTTTATAAGAGTCTTTTAATAAGTTGAGAAGTTTGAAACTTTTCAAAACTGTGGTTGAAGTCTATTGACGATTTGGTAAAAAGCGCCAATGAAATGCATATAGGCATTGCTTAACCACACAACAAATAAATTTCATATTATAATAGTACAATGACAGTATGTCAAATAGTTCATTTATTAACTATTTTATAAAATATTTAAAAAATCTATACTTGATATTAACATTTTTTAAAATATTAAGCAGACTATCATTATTCAGGCTCAAGTCCACATACTTGAACTTCCAAACTCTTTTTATGTAAAAGTGGGAACTTATTAAGAGTTGCATACTTAAAATACTTCACTATAATCAAATCAGTGCCAATTCCGAACGCTGTAGAAAGCCTGCCATCAGTGTTCTTTTTAAGTAATTTTTAAAAACCAACAACCCATACGATTGAGCCCTCATTTGAGTGTGAAAGCCATATCACTTAAATAGTCCTGCTTTAAATTGAAACAAATATTTGTTTTTTGTCTTAAAATCCGATATAAAATGCTTGTAATTTTCGTAGAAAAATTAACAAATAAAATTTGCATAATACCAACATCAATTGTTCGCCGTCATCAATATTCATTAAAATAACATTTTTAAGCAAACGAATGTGTGAGTGTGTTTAATGACGTCTGGATATGTGCAGTGTTGGCAAAAATGTATATGCATGTGTTTGTAGTGTGTTTGTAGTGTGTGAGCTATTTTATTTTCAAGTATGACATTTGCTACCAGATTTTATCCATCATCGTGTATTTATTTCCTCGTGATCTCACTGGAAATTGGCAACAAACATGTCCTCTTCTTTTTTTTTGTTGCCTTTTTATCAGCTTAAATCTTTTACATGTCAGCGTGATTTTTATTTTCTTTTTGCTACTGGTTTCACATTCCAAGTGGGCTTAAAGTGTTGTTATTCTTGCCAGTTTTATGTTGCTCAAATATCTTTTAATAATATATTTTATTATACGCAACATATTTTATTTAATAAAACCGCAGGAGAATGCTGGTGAAACGGGCGCAGGGCTTTAAATGTAATAAATCTTAAGAGGCAGGAGTGTTCCATTTATGAAAACGAATGCTTTTTAAAATAATAATTTTAATAATACATTTTTCCATTTCTTGCATAATATTTCATGTGGCCGGGCTTGTAGCCGGGCTCATTTGTAGCAATTTTGCTTTATAATAACACCAACTTTTAACTGTTGTAACAAATTTTTATGGTCTGGTGGCTTATTTTCTATGCTTAAGAGTCATTAAAATTATGATAACAGTGTCGCTTTAGTTACAATAAAAGCAACAACAACAATAACATCAACGTTGAATTTAATAGTCAGATTTTCAACTTACTTTACACACAAGAGCCTGAACGACGCCGCCATGCATGTAGCACTCGAATCTTAACGAGGGAGTTGGCAAACACTCATACACACACACACACACACGTCCAAAACTTTTACCATGAATGCAATTTAAATTTACATAACCTTTCGCAACGGCACGCATAAAGGCTCGAGCATAGAGAAGCATATGACACTATTCACACACGCGAATAAAAGTTATACACATACACAAACACACACATAAACATGTAGCTGCAAAACCATTCAACATTTTACATGATATTTAGATAGTGTAATTGGCTTTGGAGCACAATTTTATTACCAGTAACGGAAGACCGCATAATTAAGCCGTTTTTCTTTTTTTTTTTAATAAAAAAATAAATAATTTTTGGCCACAATTAAAATGTGGTATGAAATTTAGTTTTATATATTATTTTTAAGACTTATTAATTATTTATTTGAAATATCAAACACACATTTAATTGATTGGGCAAATTTCTTTCAATTAAAATTAATATTTTTATTTGTATCAAAATGCTTCCTCTTTTTGAGTTTTTTTTTTTACTAAATTCTCTAGCTTTTATTTAATACACTTTCACACACACAAGCATTTTATCATAATTTTTATTTCATTACAAAACTACTCCATTCAAATAAATTATTAATTGACATTAGCCATCACACACATACACAAATATATGGATAGCGTTATTAACATTTGTTAGAGAACGTTATGAAATAATCTTTTATAGCCATAAAGGGACGTGCGTACCAACGGAACCACAACATACAACTAGCAAAAAACAGTTAACTTGGCTTTAAACGCCATCATCATATATTGGAATACTTGTGCTTGTGTTTGAGAGTTATTTAAATGGCAAACGTTAAAGCACTCTTTTGCTCACAACATTCAGAGAGAGAAAGCGAAAGAGAGACAGTGTGTAGCCCAAATATCCTTTTAATGCCGTTGACTTCAAATGCTTCAAAAGCTTTTTTTCTGCTCTCTTAGTTTTAGCAAATAATTCTTTATAAGCTCTCAACTCCTGCAGTATAACAGTTACAACTGCTGGTAGAGAAGATATAAATAATTATTTAAAGCTCCTTCTTGCAATAGTTTGAATGAGTATGAACTTTCTTTCGTATTTAATATGCGTTCAATATGATGCATGATGTGTTACGATTAGTTCAGTAACGTTAGTGTAGGTCAGGGTAAAATGGGATTTTACTTTTGGATTTACTGTGAAACTACTTTTTTTTTGCTATTTATTTATGCAAAAGGAATTTGCTGATTACCTCTGCTAATGATGTTTAATCACGGGTCATTATTACAACTTTAAATTAGTTGACTGATGAATGTTATGGGAGGGATAAATAATTTTTCAGTTTTACAATTTTATGTTAACCCAAACTGTGTGGTACGCTACAGGATGCATAAACATATCAACCATTTTAGGGAGACTACACCAATTTTGAAACAAAATTTCCAGCTCTTGCTTTCGATTTTGTGAAAGCAAAAATAAAATGAAAACTCCTGCACTTGTCTACAGTTTCAGGTGAAACATCTTTTTAATATGATTCTTGTGTTTAATTTTTAACAACATCTTTTTCCTTTAAATAGTTATTAGATTTGCTTAAGTTTTGAGGTTATTTTATATTAATCTTTTAATGCTCATTTTCTTAAAGCAGTTCAATGACGAAATACAATACATTTAGGTTCTTGCAATAATTAAAAATCTTTGGAAATCGTTAGGTCAAAGGCGGGCAATTCATTAACGATAATTAAGGAATTATAAGTATAAAGTATTATACGTATAAGTATGTTATTAATATATATACAATGAAATGTAGGTGGGTAAGTATTCTAGGGTTAAGTTGCTACTTATAAAATTATTTTCAATAAACTCAAGAATACGTTGGAATATTTAGCAGCCAAAAGTAAGAAGTCAAAGTAACGATATTAAACAGTTTTAGATTCTTATAGTTTTTTTAAAATATCTTTTCAATAATAAAAATTTCCTAATATTCTTAAGCCTTTTATCTCTTTATTTTAATTTAAAGAATCAATTTGTTTCATAAGCTTGTTACATACAAAATACAATTTCATATAAAATAAAATTTCAAATAAAATACATAATTTTCCCAAGTCACGCAAAGGAGTGACGAAATATTATATATTAAATAAATTTTTTCAAAGTATTAGAGAATATGATAATAATTATAATTATCAAGAAGTTGTTTTAAATTGAGAGCTTTCAATTGACAATAAATAAAAGTAACTAAAAGAATTATTTGCAGCACAAGTTGTTTCAAGTCTTATTTCAGTTCCCCTTTCGCTCTTATAAATTTTAAGTTGAGCAAATTCCCCTTTTATTAACCCGTTCACAAAAAACCCTGTATTATTTATACTATTTGAAAGCTTTTTGATATTTTTCTAAGCTTTTAATATTCGCAAACGCAATAAGGACATTAACCTTCCAAGTTAACAAAGAAATTATTTCATTTACACTTAATTTTTCCAAATAATTGCAGACATGAGAATGATTGGAAATCACATCTTTTTGATAAATATTTTATAAAAGAAGCTAAAAAAATTTATATATATTTTTAAACAGTGAAATTTTCTTATGTTCTGTAGTTAGTTCATTATAAGCGCCAGTTTTTCATAAGAATGTCCTGCTTAAGGATTTTTTTCTTTCTATGTTTATGATTTATGGGAAACAAAAAATCTGTAGCTAAAATATCGGTATTTAAAATATCTTTAAGTGTGTATTTGTAATGTGCGTGTGTTTGCTACTCGGAAAATAAAGGACTTGATGTTAAGGAATTTGCAAGTAACAAGTTGCTGCTGGCTAAAAACAGCGAATTACGTGTTAAGGCAAGAAACAAATAAAATTAAGTCTCTCCTATTTTAACTTAAATTTACTTATAATAATAATAAACATTTTTTGAGGAATTTTAGGGAACTTTTATGATATAAAAAGCTTTTTTAATATGTTAATATCCTTGCAAACATATCATTATTGGGATAAGAGATTAAGTGAAAAAAGGGATTGAGTTTCATTCGCTTAATAATGAGCAATAAATAAACTCTCGTTATAAATAGTTTTATTATACCTGCTCACAATAACCAGGCCTCTAATTAGAACTTGGAAAGGTTTCCATTGTGTTGTAATTATGCCGGATATCAAGACTATTAAAGCAAATTGTTTTGAATAGCGATTGTCTGCAAAAAGGTAACTGGATATAGACTTTATAACAGAAATTGATGGAAATTAATATATTTACTGATGAAGATCCCTGTTAGAGCATCATGTAAAGAAATAAAATGCTCATTATTAAAATGGTTTGTAACAACTCTTAATGATGTTTAATTAGTAGTTGTTGCTTTACAAGCCAACTGTTTGGGTTTCAAGGATACCTTCTGCAGTCAAAATAAAAGAGCAACGATTAAATTTATTTGCAATAAATAGATCCTAGTTAGGAAAGTCAGCAATAAATTTCTATAAATATTGAATGTCTTTTTGTTGTTGGTACGTTAATTGTCCTAAAGGAATTATTATTTAATGAATTCTCGATTATTAGGAAACAAAAAAATTTTGTTTTTTAATAGCATTTATTAGAAGTCCTGCCTAAGATTTAATTTTAATCTAAAAGAAAAAATAATAAGTGTAACAAAATAAATGATAAAAAAATATGTTGAGACACTTATTACCCCTGCCCCAGTTTTATTAGTCAAGGCAACAAACAGGACTTTGAAGGCATATGACAAAACATTTCTGTTTTGAAACATATAAATATTTTTTTCTCAAAAACTTTAATAAAAATTTGAAAAAGTCAATGCTCCATCTCTCTTTTTGAAATTAAAAACGTTTATTTGTTGCTGCATAAAAATTGCTGGCAGTTATATACATTTTATTTTGGAACAGGTGTCATAATTGTCCTTCCAGCTCAAATGACTTGAACAGCGTAAACAAATTTGCACAAAAAACCATGAAAATATTATTAAATTGACTAATTAAAATTGAATGAAAGCAGAGAAGCCAACTGCTGTTTACAAAGGCCACATACACAGCAGGCGGAATTATTCTCACATGAACTTTTATTTTGTTAGTCATCTCATTCATTATATTTTTCTCGGAACTTAACAAAGAAATAATATAATTTTCTGGAAACCAACAGTTAAGCGAAGTTTTGTTAAGATCAAATTAAATTAATGCCAACCTGGAAAATGAAAAATTGCTAAAATATTTGCCATAATCAAATACGGCGCCATACTGTCAAGTGTTTTATTTCTTTTTCCCCCAATTTATATAAGTATTTTTTTAAGAAGCCGTAGTAGCCATTTCTTAATTGTATTAAAATCTTGTTCAAGCTAAATTTCCATATTTTAATCTATTGCAAACGTTTTGCGCTGAAAATTATATGAAAAGAAATTCTCGTTATCTTTTCTAAAATTGTGTAAAATTGTGTTTTGCCGGCACGTGTTTAATTTCATTATAATAAATCATTTTTACCTCTCCTGCGTTTGTTTTTTACTTTTTCACTTGAAATTAATTCAATTTTGTTTATCAATAATTTCCTGCTTCATTCCGTTCTCTTTTTTTTGGTATGAATTTTTTCATGCTTCTTGTTCGTGGCTTTGGCCAAGTGAGCAAACATGCAATTGCATGAGTCAAACCCTTGTTTTACGCTGCATTAAGTCCACGTTATTGGCTGGACTTTTTTTAAATTTATATTTGTTGTTGCTTTTACTTTGCATGCAATATTTGTGCCAAAAATTTATTTATTCTACACAAGCAAGCAAATGAATCACTGTCATACGAAAGGTCATAGACAGGGAAGCCGGAAATATGATCGAGAAATGTAGTCAGGAATCATAAAATATTAGGAAATATTTTATATAATTTAAATAAATAAGAAATAATAAGGAATACTTATTTTAAAGCTTTTAAAAAACCAAGCATTTCCTGCATGATAAAAAATACGAGTTTTGGCAAAAGTTTTTTATAAAATTTGATCAGCATTTTTTTCCACAAATAAATATATTGAATAATTATTTAAAAAGTTGCTATATATCAGGTTAGGAAGCAAATACCCTTAGAAACACAATTTCTTTTAAGCAAATTCAGTTAAGTTGACATCAATGGAAAGTAGAAATATGGGAGTTAAAAATTGTTTATCAAATTCTATATAAAAATTTAGGCAAATAACATCCTTTAGCACGTCGGCAAACCTCCGTTCTTTGCACACAATTTTGATCTAGATTTTGCTACAAGACTTGGATTCTACAGTGGAACCAGCACAGAATTTCATATAAGCCCGGTCTTTCGAATGCCCATCAAAGAAAATAGTCCAATGGCAGGCACTAAATCAGGAGATGCACAATTGAGGAATAAAGCGACCTTGAAGTTTTTTATAAAACAACTGAATTGTCTGGCCAGTTGTGCGCCTTGTGACGACGTCTTGCTGGAACTAAAGCCCACTGATGTCACTATTATCCAATTATGGCCACAAAAAATGGTCATGGTAGACGACGTTTCGTTGCCCATTTTCGAAAAAAATACGGGTAGATGAAACCGTTGGACCACAAACCCTAACAAATGATCACTGTTCTTCTATATAATGGATTTTCGGGAACCGTTTGGGGATTTCGTGACTTCCATATGCCTCCATTTTTTCGTTTACAAATTGGCAAATGCCTGGTGTTTGTTCAATAAATTTTTAAAATAAAAAGTCTTACTTCAAGACTGAAATGCTCCACAGTTAAAATTTCCCAACGTTTTACTAAACGAGAGTCAAAGAATGGAGGCTTAATTCTTGGCATTTATTTATTTGGCAGCCAATTTACTTCCTAACCTCAAATATGCCCAGCCTTCATAAGTCATCAATCTTAAAGTGAATGGCCAAATACTCTATTTTTTTATTGTTGTTGTATTTGTATGTAAAGTCCTTTGTAAATGAATTTTTCTCACATGCCGACTAGTTACTATGATCGTTTATGACTGTTTATTATTGTGCGACAATATCCTTCCTTATAAAAATTAATTTTATCCACAGTAATTTGCAACACCTTTCGCCAAAAATTCGTTCTTCAAACACCTTCAGTCCTTTTATTTATTTTCTGCTTAAATAAACCCAAAAGTAACATGTTTTCAAAAGGAAATATAAAGTTGTATGTGGCTTATGAAGTACAACCCCGCCATAAATGCAAGATTAACCCACTGAAGTCATAATTTAGCCAACCAACAAAACATATAATTTTTTCCCCAACTTTAACTGCTACACAAAAATATTATTTTTAATTAAAAAAAAGAGAAACATAAAAAGAAAAACACATGACTTTTCCAATAATGAAGTACAACGGATTGTTAAAAACACGTTTATACGCCCATAAAAAGTTTGTTTTTTCTTCCCCCCTTGCCCACCCACCAAAAACAAAAGAAAACCATTAAACATTTTGTTGTCATTTGTTATGGACCCGTGTATAATTTTATTTAATTCCGTGTATTTCATTCCTCACTTTTCCATTTTATGCCTTTTCTGTCATATTAAATGTACTAACGACCATCTGTTTGCCTATTTGTACAATTTTTTTTTACAACTTTTTGTGGTAAAAATATACAAATTCCCATTAATATATTTGTACACTAGCACACATACACACTTGCAAACAAATACACATGCAAATTTATGAAAACATAAGCGCACTTCAATTCACCACAAAAACTCATTTTATACGAAAACGGGAAATAAAACCCAAGCGAAAGAGAAGAGGGGATATTTACAAAAACATGAATCATATTTAGAAAAATATTCTTGTTTCATGTGTGTCAGGATCAACAGGACACAGCAAATTAGCGTGCGTGTTATCAACATTCTATACGGGTAGCGTTTGTAATTAAACGTAAACGTACGTACTGCATAATTATATATTTGCGAGTGATAAATACAGTCAGCAGAGGAATAGGAAAAGGATAACAACATTTGGATTAACCCTTAAGTAGCTGGTGGAATGAAATTTGAATACAGTTTTGGGAAACTAATTCTTCTCTAATTTAAAAGTTGAATTGAAGTTCAGGAATGTACGAATTTAATTTTCAGGACGTTTATAAAGGGTATTTTTTTAACGGGGTCTAGAAAATTGAAAGGTAATAAGGTGAACAGGAATTTTTTAAATTGACATGAAGTTACTTAACTCAAAATATAACATTCTGCCTCTATTATTTAAATACTATTTCTGGCATAATCTGAAAGTCCAAGTGCTCCTGACTTTTCCCAAAATATGTGGCCATTTATTAGCAATAAAGCGGCATATTTTGTCCTTTAAGTGGTCCATCATCTCGGTCTTATCCAAGTGCACTAGCGAGTTCATCTCAGAGAAAGTATTTTAGCGACACAGGAACACAAGATCTTGGAGGCCTATTAGTGGGTCCATAAGGTACAATGAAGCGGTAACCCAGAGTTTCTGTATGACATATTTTGTGCCGCCTTGTGGAAACCACAACTCCTTTCCATAATGACCGTTTTATTGATGACCGAAAAAATCTGTAGTCATGGCTCCACTATCTTACAAAGCAAATCAAAGAGTCAGCTTTTCTGGATGTAAAGATGTCTCAACATACACTTTAGCATTATATACCCCCTCCCCAATACGGCAGTTTAGCTTATTGACGCATCCATTCAAACAAAAAAAGAAACTTCAAATGACAGCTGAAGAACGCTTCCAAAGATGGCTCCAATGTGTGAATGCTCGTGGCAACGTCCAACGGAATTCCACATCGATATACGCGCCCTTTAAATCTTCAAAAGGGAGAGCATATAAATATATTTGCGGATAGTCGGACCCTCTCTGACTCTTCTCTTATGGGACTTTCAATTTAAACTTCTTCCGGAATTGTAGACACTATCGAAACGATATAATTTATTTTTAACTTGAATATCTGGACACAACGGATGCCAGGGTAATGGGCGTAGAGTATAAATCAATCAGAAAAACCTTTGGCATTGACTGTGTTTCCTTACAGCCTTTTTTAAGGAATAGAATAGATAAGAAAAGATAAGACACTGATAGCTTGACTAGTTTCTGCAAACACGGTATGAGACAAAGTATTAATGGGACCAAATTTTTGTTCCATAGATGCAACCAGGGACTAGTCACTGACTGATTGCTTTGGAATTAATAATCATTTGGATATAGTAACCCGGCAAGCTCAAATTTGTGCTGTTTGAAGGAGGATGAGACTTCGATATATATATTAAATGAATGTGTTGTTTTGTGAAGTTTTAGGAGTCATGTGATCCACTCCGAGCTCTTATTATCGAATAATATCAGAAGGGCGTCCTTAAAGGATTTCATTACAAGTTTCAAGCAATACTTTGATTGAATAGAGATCCATTATAAACAGATCCAGTCTCTATGAGTTCATAAATTTGATCGTAAGGTACAAGATCCTGTATCCTTTCGTTTATAGGTGATGGGCAGGTCTTTATAATGAAAATACTGAAATATATAAGTGAGAAAGTTATGAGCCTAAAATGATTTTCAGTCTTACAGAAAGAGGTGCTTTAAAATATAGTTAACAAAATAAATGGCCTTGTGAAATAGTCCTGTTGACCAAACTAACAAAAATGATATAATTCCCCCCTCATTGCTGACCTCAATAGTGGACATATTCACCACAAGAATATTTTCATTGTTACTTCTGTAAATAGTTTTTCTTTTTTTATATGCAGTTAGTTTTGCTATTCTGCTCGTAACGCATTTTTGTTAAGTGTTTGTCTTAAAATGTCTGCATCGTGTTGGAGTGTTAATACCTTCTGATTAATTAAAACTGCGGCAGTGTGTAGGTTTTTATACAAAACGCGTGCTTTACTTCGCTTTTCCCACTCAATTTTATTTTATATGGGAAACGTTTTGCAAGAAAAAAACATACAGAATAAAATATGTGTGGACTTTGTATAGAACATATCAAGTCTGATATTAAGATTTTCTTTTTTGGAAAAAAAATTATAATATTCCACAATATATTTCACACTTGCGATTTTGTTTGATTGTTTGCAAGCCAAAAAGACACTGAGAATATTCTCTTCAGAAATGTTGTGAATTTCAATATTAATCCAATGAAAAATCTTAATAAAATTCAGCCAACGGCACGCTTCGTTGGATTAATGCAACAAGTTTTGCTGAAATCAGTTTCAAGAAAACTTCGTCAAATAGATGAAATAATTTCGTTAATGCTCTGCATTGATTTAATTGAAACAACGACACAAATTCAATGATACAAGAAAGTAGTTTCATTAATAAAATGAAATAAGTGCATTCATTCAATGTACATCATATAGTAAAGTTTTCATTAATATAAAGAAACAATTGCATTCATATAATGTAATATCTTCTTTAATACAATAAACCTCGTTGCAAACATGAAATAATGTCATCGATTTAATGGAAATGATTATAAATGAAATTGACACAAGTGCTCAAATGCATCAGGAAATGTGTGTCAATTTATTATATTGACTTTCACAATTTCAACGAAATTTTTATTGAAACAACAAATCTATTTCATAGATGCTACGAAATCGTATTTCTTAATATTTAATTTCATTTTAACTGAATTACGTCAGACAATATAGGCCTTAATAACAAATATTATTGTATGCTTATAAGCCTGTTATAAGACACATTTTCTATACGATATTTGTCTTGTAAAAAGTTTGTAACACAACATATTCTTTATGAATAAGGCCATAGATACAAAATGTTGTCTTCATAAGTTCCATGAAACTTTTTTATGAAACTATAAAAGCCAATGAGGCCATTTCCGTGTAACATTTTTACAATGTTCTTGAAACGTTCATAGGTTTTTAGCAAAGAATCGAATGGAGTTATCACAAAGGGACTGTACCGAAGCACAGTGGACTGCCCACTCTCCTCCTTTTGATTTGAAACAAAACTTTTTAGTGCTCTACGCAAAACATAGTGGTGTTAACAAGTGGTAATAAATAAAAAGGCACATGAGTACCGCTAATGAAAGTGCTGTGGTCAGTCGAAAACGGCTGTACTGATCTGCTGTGTAAGTTGAGTATGTAAAACTGATGTTGAACTTCTCTCGAATTTTAAAATATTTCTCATGTCTTTTTGAATAAAAAGTACTTTTGGAAAAATTAGTCTATAAAATTAATTTAAATATAATTAAATTAATTAAACAAACATGTTGTTAACAATAGCCTGTCAATCGTAATTGAATTTAAAATAACAAAACTGTTCTCTAAATAACTTTATTGTTACTTGTCTGGCTTTAAGACATCTGATCTAGAAAAAACACGAATTAATGATTTCAAATTTGTGTAAATAATTTAACTTCTTTAATTTACAAACAAACCCAGAGAAGATGCATCCTTCTGTCTTGAATGCATAAAATTGACTATTTCAATTCAGAGATTTTCTTTATCATGCATATAAAAAGCAATTTAGAATTAGTTTCTATCCCACTCACAACTGCTAAGAGAGAGCATGACATAAACCGACTTAAGCTGTTTTAACGAAATTGCACAAACAAAAGCAAAAGCATATAAAAAAAAGAGATCAGATAGAATGAAAAGCCATAATACAACAAACAGAATACATTTAAGAATATAAAAATAAAAACAACAACTTGACTTTTACTTCTGTTGTAGATTTACACACATCCTGTATGTTTTTACATCGCGGCTTGCTCGCTTAATGAGTCACCCTCACTTTGTGTTGTATTTTATAATCCCTCACCGGCATACTGTCTCATGCCCACACTCCACAGTTATTGTTGGAGTGGAGAGAAAAAAAAATGTTCTTAATTCTTATTTATTAGACCCCTACTGCAGCTGTTTTTGCCCGGCAGCCATTAACGATAAAACAGAGTGCTCAGCAACTATGGAACAGTGGGTCGAGTTTGTCCCAAATTTGCTAGTTGGTGGTGACTTATGATTTTATCTCCAGTCTTTTAGCAATAAATTCTTAAGTTTTTTATTTGAGGGACTAAAATATGCAGATGATTACATGTGAACAAAAAAATAGTTGTTGTAGAAAAGTTTGCTAATTTAGGAGTATTTATTGGCTCACTGTATCATCTCATGCAATAGCCCATCGCATTGCCACTGTGTTGCATAAGTGTGCCGCTGTTTTGTTGCTTTAAGTACGGATTATGTAATAAAAAATTATAACAATTTTTGGGATATAAAATCTTTGGTAAAATAACAAGAAAAAATTGTTTTATTACGAAATATTTTTGTTCGTTTGTTTGTTTGGCTGCCAGCTAACAACGCCTTTCCATTTCATTTCTGTGTGGCTGATGGTTTTAACGCTGGCATTGGCATTGGCTAAGCATTTTATGACAATGCAAATTAAGTCAAGTTTATTGCCGGCTTTACAACTTCAATGTCTTCTTCCCTTTTCGCATTTGTTACAACAACACGAATGTTGGGAATTATGTGTGGGCATTTTTATTTTTGCGTTGGCTTAAATGCGTGTGTGCATGTGCTGGTGTTAGCAAGTGAGCGTTGTTTGATGTATTTATATGGAAATAGCAGTTATTGTGAAATTTTTCATACGAGTTTGTGTCATTTGGTTATAGTTTTTGCATTTTTTATGTTCTCCTTTTCATTAGAAAGGCACGAGTGGGAGCCGCCATGCATTCAAGCAGGAAGTGTTTGTACATCAAAGTTACTCATATACTTTTTTATATGAAAAGAGTTTAGTTTTGTCTTGTTAAAATTTTAATAAAATATCCTTCTCATGCTGTGAATATAATTTTTTAGTTCGTGCACATTTTAAAAATACTAAGAAAAATTTTGTAAATAAATAAATTTTAATTATCTCCCTGAGGAAGTTATAGAGTTAAACCTCAAGTTGGTAGCACTTTTCAGTGGCGGCTATCCAATAAATCAGGCTTAATTTGCTTTGATATTTCAACATGAATACTGGACAGCCCTTCCAAATGGACAACCCTTCCAAATTGTACAAAATTTATACATGCTTTTGGGAATTGTCCTTTTTAGTCTTTAATTATTATTTTCGTGCTGAGCCTTTTTTCTTTTTTTATACTAAAATTCAAAATGATCAATTGAGGAGTTTTAGCTGGTTCTTATGGGCATTTCACTGGGGCTACTGCAGATCATCAGGGAACCTTTACCCAACATTTCTTAGAATAACTAGAGATATTTATTTCAAACTTCCACTTTAATAAGTGAGAAGCTTAAAAAGAAACATTAAATGCATAACAAGTCAAAATTTATTTTATAAAATGGTTGTGTTCGTATTTCGTATCGCGACGCATTGTCTAAAGGACACAATATCAGGATAATCTGGGTGCGGGCTCCTGCAGGTTTATAAGGGGGTTAATAAATTCTTGGAAGCAGGCTAAATAATGGTTCAAATAAAGGCACCTTCTGCATGACCTTCACTGTGTAAAGGATGGACCATCTTGAGCCGTGTGTTCGATAAGTTTTGATAGCTTATCTGGCACTGCAACAGCTGAACTTGGAAGAGTGGTGCAGAGTTCCCTCCTCTGGACATCACAGTGGGTCTAATGGCTGCCTACTGCGCTCGTTAGCTTATGAGAAGTCTTTATGATTAAAACTAACCTAAACTTCGGCACATTCTGGAAATTAAATCGCTCTATATTGAGTGCATATCACAGCTGGTGAGCTGCACTATGGTACAACATGTACGAAAATACCAAACAAAGAGTATCACTTCTAATATTGAGAGATAGAATATATGAAACACTTGCAGTTTCATTATCCAAAAACTGTTTCTTAAGTCCTAAGCCCATTAGCATTACAAATGAAAATAAAGAAGGGCTGCTTTGGAAATTCTATAAAATTTTGATATTGAAATTCATACAAACTCACTTCCAATTCAGATTTACTTACACCCTTCCGCATAATTACTTGTGAAGCTTTGCGAAGATATTAACAACAACATTTAAAGCGTCATATTGTTTTTAATATGCGTTCGTTATTGTTATTTAACTCAAATGGCTTTTGCTATTTTTATGATTATATTGATAGTCGTATAAGTACATGTTAATTGCTTAAATAAATATATCTGTTGTCTACAGGGTATGTGTCGAATTGCTGTTAATATATCAAGATTACAGTGATTATATAAATTCTGTGTTAAAAACTACTCATTTCGCTTACATATTTTTATGACTACGCATACAAAGCAACCAGTGAGATCTTCTTAGAACAAATAAATCAATTTCTTAATTTGACTCTTTGCTGCACTAAATTTGTTTGAAAATATCCAGTTGAATATAAAGTTGTCGATTCCTAGAAATTTTATTACAATAATACAAAATCAGCTACTCGTAATCTAACCAGTGCTTAGGGAAATAGAAACAAGTTTATATAGACAGAAGCGTCTAATTTTATAAATTAAATTATTAACCCTGAAAATGCTATGCCTGCTTAACTTAACAGTTTTCTTAGGCACTGAAATCTCTCTACTTTAATAAATAATTCCAACAACACAAACTACGAACAGTGTCCGAAAAACAATCATAAAAATGATAAGAATCTCCACCTTCCTCTGCAACACCCTGTTGCCATAATACAACACTTAATAATCAGATTTCGTGACAATATATTGAATATATAAATAAAACTCATGCATGCCAAATTAAAATAACAACATTAAATTTAATGAGTCAAAAATAATAGAGAAAAAATCTGCATGCGAATTTCAATTCAAGAGTTTTAGGATTTCATTTTATTTTACATGCGCTGAAATAAAAAAGGCTTAAAGGATTTGAACAAGTTTTGATTTTATTGATTTTGTAGCAATTATTTTTAGAATTAATAAATATTTTTTCCTTTTAATCTTTAACATAAAGTTATTTGTTAGTTAATATAATCTGATGGGATTATAGTTTCTAATACTGAAAGTTAAATGGAATTCAGTATGTAGGCAGCTCAATAAAGTTGCTAAATGGGGGCGTATGATTGTCGTGGGGTCAGTTAAATATTCCACATACTCAAAAGAAGCTATTTTTAGGACTGGAATACCTAAGGGTGCTTATTATTAACACTAGAATACTAACGTTGATTTATAGTAGATATTTTAACGTAAACGCCACGTCTATTTTATTTACTGAAGAACTCTTCCTGAAGAGCTTCAACAATTGCAAGTATTTCTGCAATTTGGTTTTAATTTTTTTAGTTTTGTTTCTTATTTAATAAAATTTATTTATTCAAATGAAAGTGTTTTGAAAGAAACATAAAAATTATTGTTTTCGATTAAATTTAATGGGCAACAAAAAAATAGATGCCCATGCACTGGCCTACAAATTTCACTTCTAACATCCTTTTAATGTCCTTTTTCTTAGACCAGTACAGTGAAGAAATGTACTCTATTTAAATTCTTGCAGTTCAAAAAAATTTATTGCAAAACGAAACTTGTGGAGTTTAATATCATTAAGCCAGTGGCGGCTTATTTAGTAGCAATAATGAAATGAATTGTATCTAAAATGTTGATGGGTTAGTACTCTAGGGTTAAGTATAGTTGCCACTTAGAAAATAACTGCCAACTAAATCCAGAATATTTTGGACAATTCTTCAAGTCTTCCTGAAAAACGAAGCTCTTGTCATATTTCCAGAACCCGAAATAATATTATTTTACTTAGTAAAAAATCTTATTCAAAAACTAGATTGAATTGTACGTATCCATTCCAGATAATCTCATATAATGGGTGTTATTTTAGAGGAACACCAGCTTAAATCACAATAAACAGAGAAATATATTTTTAATATCAACGAAACGGGTTTCACTTAAAAGAAAGTTTTTTGAAATCAATTTTTGAATATGATTTCTGGCACGTGACTGGCGAGTAGAAGGCGCATTCTGAAACACCGATTTTCAACAACTTTTCGCAGCATTTGCGTCCGTTTATCTCAACTCGGAAGCTCAGTTTCATCTGTTTCTTTAAAAGAATCTCTATTGAGTCAAGGTCTAGTTAATCAAATTGAAGTTGCAATTTCGAATGAAAATTCAAAACAAATTAAGCAGGAAATCTATAAGAAAAACGTTCTCATAGTTTCGTTTAATAACAACTACCGGATACCAACTACACTCGGTTGTAAAGAAAAACATTAAATTAATTGAAGCCCAAATAGTACGGGCTTGCTATTCAAACATTCTAAAAGAAAATTATATCAACACCATTAAACTTAAACAATTTTTAATAAAATATGATTTCAACTCAAAATTCTTTAGAGACTTTTTCCCTTCATATCAACAACTGCCAGCCAGCCATTAACGAATGCCGATACATTTTCCCTAAATGAAGAAATTAATATTCCACAAGATACATTCAGTTGCATTTTTATGCAAATAATTCATATAGATTTTTAATAAGCATATCATTTCAATGTAATTTGCAACAAAATGAAGAAGAAGAAGGAGAAGAATAAGCAGAAGCAGAACAAATGGAACAATTACTAAATAACTGTAATAAAATATAAAAGAAATTGCCATAATAAAGTAGAGTTCATAAGTTTACTTGTGCGAGAATGTTTATGCATTTTGCTCGTGTATGTGTGCGTGTTGGCATATTTGCTTTTGTATGTGTAATTTCTCTGCATTTTCTCCTCTTTTTTTTGCAATAAAAAATCCCTTAACAATTGACCTAATTTTTCATATTCTTCTTATTACAAATACAACAAATTTTACACATAAATTTATTTATGTTAGTATGGAATACACACACACACATACACAAATACATAGATAAATACATCCATGTTTACTCTTTAATATTGTTACAGTTTGAAGGTTCGAATGCTAACAACTGACTGAGTGCATGAAGAGAATATTATTTCGTACAATAAATTTAAATACGGCAGAAATATATTCAGTCTTTGCAATAAACCAACGATTTATTCCGTGACAATTAAGTCATTTCCTTTTTCTTCACTATTGAATGAATGAATGATTAAAATAAGACTTTATAAATTTTGTAAGTAGAATAACTCTCAGAGCAAAAGGAACGTACATTCTGTCTGTTAAAAAAAAATAATTTGAAATAAGAATTATTTCACAGAACCTGTTGACTTCCAAATCAAATAATAACAAAATTATATTCGCAAAAAATAGAGAATACGAGAATTTTTAGTTTAAAAAGTTACTAGAAATAAAATCTATCGATGTTATGCAGCGCAGACCAAAGAAGTGCAGCCTTATAGACTGATTTAAGCCACAGCAAATAGTACTTATTTGTAAATAAATTCCTAAAAAAGGCTGTTGTTTATAGAGTTGTAAAACTTAAAGTTGATAACACTTTCTTCACTGGCGGCCATTTTCTTAGCTGTCAAGTGATTTACGTTTAGGTAAATTTAATTTTGAATACAGAAAGACGCGATTAACAGTTCAACTGATACAGGAAAGGAGAACAGCTGTTTTCATAAGCCGCTACCCATTCATTGCCAGTACTCATGAGTACTTTTATTTTTTAACAGTTGTTACGAAGCTTATTCGAATGAATATGAATTTGAATGTGTTAAAAGTTCATTTTGTAAGAATTTAATTATGAGAAACAATATGAGAAGTGTATGTACAGTTTTGGTTTGGCATTCCTATAAGAATGGAGTATCATGGCACTTTTCGAAATGTCAACTTATCGGACGCTCCTTCTATTGAAGAAATGTTCATCAGAATTATAAATTCGTTTTACTATGGACACAAAACGTTTAGTGCAAATGAAAATACGCATACACGCGTCATATAGTCGTTCCTGCTGTAGAGCGCAGCGTATAAGAAGATCCCAATCAGTCTGTCCGCTATCGTGCACAGGAATTGAATATGAATGGAGTAACTTTATGTAGATTTTGCCTGTTTACAACACAAACTCGTGCAACAATTGAAGCCACGCGACTCTAAAGCAAAGCTTAGATTCGAGAAATGGGCCCAGGATGATAAACCATCAAACACATTTACCAAGGCAGGCGGCTATCAGCTACACGAACTGCAAATGCCGCTAAAAACAATTGTCGCTGTGTAGTCAGCTGCTGAAGTCACTAGAACTATCTTGTAAATTTGTTTAAATGATGTTTCTCCACTAAATTTTATTCGGGGTAATCAAAGCAAATTGTGTGCTGGGTTATTTTTACAAGGATACACATGCCGATTTAAATATCATACAACTACATGATGTTCATATTCGTACATGCTTATAAGCAATATGTTATTATATATTTTCCTTTTTGTTTTATTTAAATAAATTCTTGTCTAAACACGCACTTTTACATGTACGAATGGAACATGTAAAATCTGTGAGTCTCCAAGGACCTGCAGGAAACAATTGTAACTAAACTATTTGTTGCCAACAAGGAAAATACATATTAACAGAGAAGAAAAAAATAATATAAGAAAAATAATGCATCACCAATACAAACAAAATTGCATGTGAGTAATCAATTGAATAGTTATTTCCAATTTTTAATCACACAAAAAGCTACTTGTGCGGTGCTGCACTTAAATTTGAGTTCTTAACAATATAAGAGTGCATGCCGCTGCATGTTTGTGCGTAAATGATGATGGGGATCATATCATTGAAAGTAAGAAAATTGTAGTTTTAATGAGCGCCATTATGGGCAGATGTTTAAACTTCTTCAGTGTTAATATATTTCGTTTTATTCGCATGAAGACAAAATGGAAAGTGGTTTAATAAATTAAATTAACGAAGAGTATTGTTAACCCTGGATGGTTACTGTTCTTTTTTTATAAAAAACTTTTATATCCAATATACTTTTTTCCATTCACAGACAGACACCGGCCACTATAGAATTTGAATAATTATTTTCGTCGAGTTGGCGAAGCTCATTTATTCTTCATCTTATAACTCTTTTATGTTTGTTCAAATTCATATCGAATTTTAAGAGCGAAAAACATTTTTCATGTTCAATTTTTTATATAATTATTTTTGAAAAAAAAAATTACTTTATTAAATATATTTTTCTGTTTAATTTTAGCTTTCAAAGTTAATCCGCTAAAACTATTTTTAAAAATTGTAGGTCGATTCATGGAAGAGGAGCCTTAATGTAAAAAAAACAAATAGTAACCATCTGGGGTTAATTTTCGTTATATATATGTGTGTATTCCTGAGTAGCAGTTTGCCTCAAACTGTTACAACAATTTCTAGAACTTGATGAGGGTTAAGAGTTTTATTACTTAAGAAAAACTCTCTTAAGAAAAATATATTAAGTCCAATTTTCCTACAAGTTCTCTAATGCCGATTTCTTTTCTAGAAAATAATGCAACATTTTTATACTTTTTGATAGAAAAAAACACTATTTTACCATTTCAAAATAAGGAATTTGTTAAAAATTAATGCAAAAAATAATTTCTGTTTCAAAACTTTTCCAAACCACCACTTTTTAGAAAATAAGTGAAAAAATTTTACATGTTTTTTAGAAAAAAAAACGCCATATTTTAACAGTAAATTTTATACAAAATACTTTAAAAAATTTATGTTTCAAAAATATCATAATAAAGTTAATAAGACTAACGATTTGACTGCAACAAAATTCTAGGCACGTTTAAATAAAATTAATTACTGGCAACAGCATCACAACTTCTGATATCACTATCACTGACAGAGTGCATAAAATTCACGTATAAACTGCAAGATACGCTTCTAATGCAAACTGAGTTTTACAATAAAACAAACTTGCAAAAAAACTTTCTGTGCAAAAAACCCCAATAGTACAGTAACAGCATAAACGGTTGGACCGGTACTTAAATAAATTGTTAACTTTTTGCCACATCTTTTCCCCACGACTCTCTACTGCCTGAAGTGTTGCTGCTGCTGCTGCTACTTCAACTTTGCTGTTGCCTGCTCAAACAAGCCATGGCAAATATTGAGAAAAAAAGAAGAAACTTTTACTGCAGCCAATGACACTAAAGTTTTTGTACGCTATTAATCGGAATGAAAGGAAAAAAATAATATTAAAAAAAACGCTGTGCAAAAACTAAAAATTACATACGAAAACACACCGAAGCAACTAAACGAACAAGTCGTATGTAATTTATGACAACATTTCTGTGAGGTCGAACCAACTGCCATTTTTTAACTGACGCTGCTAAATAGAGATAAAGACGCGGCAGCAACAGCAGCATGAAAACTACAACTGCCAGAGTGTGTGTGTTTTCTATGAGTTCAAAAAAAAAAGTTATTCCGTTCTGACTGTGCAGCATATTTGAAGTGCACTGATAGTTTTCTCAAAACACACACAAGCACACGAAGTCGACGCACATCCACATGTCACTGACAAAGTCTCAAAAAGCCAATCATGTTCGTGTTTATTATAAAAAAGAAAAATATTATTTTCTTCCATGTTCGATGGAGATCGCTGGCAGTACTTGAATAACACAAAATGGATTAAGAAAAATTAATGAGAAATTTAATCCGTTAATGCGGAATTCTCGAGAGAGATTAAATATAATTAAGAGAGATATTTAAACCAGATCTTTGGGCATCGCTTTGGCCGCGGCTTATATTCTTAAGGTACTTTCGAAATTATGTCCTGGAATGTACATTAAATATTTACTCTGCCGCACAAAAAAACTCCCAACGGTGTCAAATCGCATTCTCTTGGTGACCAATTAACTCCACCATTTCTATTAATGAACTGGCCAGCAAGTGTTTGACGCCTTAAATCGATTGTGGCATGAGATGTGTGACAAGTTTCCATCATTCTCACATTAACATCAAGGAAGAGGGGCTCAACAAACCGGTAATTATGAAGACATAACACTCTCCATTAAAGGCTTCTCCGTCCCTACTTTCAAAGTGCATGAGCCCAAAATAACCCACGCTTAAGGAACCGCACCGAAAACTCATTAGTAGTGGGCGCATTGGCTTCTGTAGAACCACGAGTGCGTTTTCTTAAACCGGAGTTCGGCACTTTTGCTTATTAATGCAACCACCAAGAAGAAAACAAGCTTAATGCGAAATAATGATTTTTTTTCTAACATCGACATCTTCGTTCGGTTTCTTGTTGATCATCTAAAAACGAAGCGGACGGACATGCAGCTGCATGCCTTGAATCAATTCAGTTTTGTAAGGCGTCATAGTTCGTTAAAAATTTAAATTCTTGAGAAGGAAGACGAGTTGATATTGAATGGCATTTTACACATACACTCTCAGTTGTCATAATTAAGGGTGTACACACTGCACGAGCACGTTCATGTATTAACGCATCAACAACGAAATCAGATACACGAACTTAAGCAATGAAATTGCGTATGCCAGGGGACAGCGTAGATCCTTTTCTGCTTCCATATTATATACGAAATTTTCGTGCAATTTTCTAGCTATTTTCCTTGTTTTGGAATTAAATTTCCAATAACTCCCAACGTTGTTGAAACGTATATCGATTCATTTCTTTCAGTAGAGATAAATGAACTGAATTTCATAGCAGAATAGAGAGGCTCAAGCAAACAACTTTTATTTATTATAAAGAAACTTATATATATATATATATATATATATATATATATATATATATTATATAGAAATTAGTTTTGTTAACAAAGCAAAACTTTTTTATTAAACCACGTTCGTTTCTTTAAAATATTAGACGCATTAAGCGCAACCACTATTTTTTAACAAACATTTCTTAAATATTAAGCAGTTTGCCAGCCAAATGAGACGTTAAAAGATAACACCGATTTTGTATTAAAGTTTTTACAATATTAATACAAGCAGATTTAAACAATTTTTCTTATATGATAAAAGAATTAAAGAAAAAATTATGGCTTACGCTTATTTCGTCAAATATTTGATAAATGTGATTTTAACTTCTGTAGTTAAAAAAAATTAATATTGGAAACTAAAAGCTAATAAAAATAACAGTTAATGTATTGGAATATGTTGATAATAACAGTTAATGATGCTGATGCCCAGTTCATTCATTCTTTAACAATCCCTTCAGAGCAAACGGTACATGACCTTCTCTTGCTGGAATTAAATAAATAAATTATTATATAAAGCAACAACAAAGTAATGTAACTAAAATTGCAATTAGAAAATGCCTCAATGAATTTAAATCTTTTACTTTATGGGTGAAATAATTAAAACAAAAAAAAAAAACATTAAAAGTACGGAAACATTTTAGAACAACAAACAAACAACAACTATAATAATATAAAACAACAAATTCATTACAATTACAAAAAGAAATTTCGTCAAGTAGGAATAGGAAAAAGAACAAAAAAAAAACAATGTTACCAGGTGTAATCTACAGCTACTTAAATAAATGCCAACTCAACACCATCATCATCATCGCGCTACACGTTTTTATTGGCTCTTTTAAACTTCTGCAATTAATGGCTGCCTACACAACGACAACAAAAACACACATTTTTACCTCTTAATGTTTCTTTGTTGTGTTGGTATTTGTAGTGTCTTTGGCCTTATAAAACAAATGAAATTCAATTACTTGTAGTTGAGTTTCTTTTCTCTTTGACAATTTACCCCTTTTCCATATCCTTCAAACAGGCCAACATCTTGAAATTAAATTGTAAACAATTTTATACCCGAGTGAGTGTGTGTGTGTGGTCTTACAAATACCGTTACACATATTTAGTTAATTTACAAAGAGATAGTGAAGAATAACGTTACCACATTTGGCATCTTTCAATTAGAATGCATCCTCACTTATATATACTCAATTTTCAATTATATATACTCAAATTTCGCTCATCAATTACTGGACTATTTGCAACAGCTTTTCAGTGATTCCAACAGCAACTGTTGTTTGGGTATTTCATTTTCAGGACTTCATTATATTTTCCAGGACATAAAAGTGATTTCACTTTTAATTCTAATTTCAATTGTGAAATTTAAGAATTAAATAAGCCAGTGCCAGCGCACAAAACACGGTGAGTTGTCAACACTGGAGATAATTGTTTCCACATCAAAACAATTGTCAGCTGCAGTTTATTTTCTTGCAAACTAAAATAAGAATTGGACAACGCCAGTCAATAAAATTGTTTTAAAATCAAAGAGCTAAAGTAATAATTTCCCAAAAAAGTTACTAATTTAAAACTGATTTTAATTTACATTCTACTCCCTTTTGGTCAATATAAAAAATCCCGCCAGACATCAACCAAAATTTTTTCTTCAATCAAATAACACCACCATTTTCACCATGACTTTTTTCATGACTTGAAGGTTTTTTCTTTGCTCAGAGAACATTTTTAGATGCCAGAAAAATTTCTAAAATTTCTAAAGAACAACAACGCTTTTACATAAATTGTTGTTGTTTTGGGAACATTTTATTGGTAGTTGTGTAACTTGTAATTTTGAGAAACGAGTCTCTTAATATTTTCTTAAAATATCATTAAAATAATCCCTCTTTTAACCACTATTTGTTGTAACGGCTACACTGTGCAAGTCATTAACCAAAAGCAAACAGAAATCTATAGTCTGCCAAGTGTCTTTGGTAATGAATTTAATTACAATAACAACTATATTTTACAAAAAGAAACCAGAGAGAAAAGAAGAATAATAAGAAATTAAAATCGTCTGGGAAGAAAAGAAAGGCGTTGAGTTAAGCTGCTTTTGATGCTGCTGCTGGTGCTGGTGAGACGAGAAAAACTTTCATTAGAAGAGTTAATGAAATCCTTTTTGTTGTCACTGCTGTTGTTAGACGAGGTAAATAGATTGTGAATTACAATGTTATAACAAGAAATCTAATGACACACAGACAGAGTGGGTGTTATTTTATGATGTGATTTTCAATGTTTTTTGTTTTATTTTAAGCGACGATTGAGTTGTTAAACAAACGTATTCGATAATACAAGGATTTAGTAGACTTTTAAAACTGAATTAAATTTAAAAAAATTTTAAATTACCTGAAAGTGAATAACAAGAGACACAGCTGGTCTAAATAAGTTTTAATTTTTATATAATTTTTGAGATTCTGACTCACTTGTTTTATTTTTGTTGCAATACTTTTTTAAAAATATTAGTTTTCAAATTAAATAAGAGGCTGCTTCATCTTGTGAATATTTCAATTTCGTTTGTTTTTAATAAAAATTTTGTTAGTTAACACAAATTTAAATTTAATCCTTATATATTCATGATATAAATTAAAATGTAACTGTTGAAAACGAATTTGCGTGAATTTGTAACTTAAATTTTGTGCTTAAAACTTGAAAATTCCCATTTGCACCCACACATTCTTCAGCAGAAATTTATTACACTATTTTGCAAGTTCTTTTTTTTTCTTCTTCTCTTCTGTTACCATTCATAAATTTGACTAAAGTCGGTGTTATTTTTTAAGCTTTTAATCCAATTAAATAATATTTATGACTTTTACGTTTACATTTTCCAAGTGACCACAAAAGATGTGGAGTGGAAACAAAACTCCGGCACAGGCAGCAGCACCTTTTGCTACAAGGGAATAGGAAAAAAAATAAAGAAATAAAATAAATAAAGAAAACAAAACATTTTACAGATATTTGAAAATGGACAGTATCGCATATATAAAATTCGGGTAGATAAACGGAAGAGCGAAGTGCAAAATGAGAATGAAGTCAGTCCACTACACGTAACATATTGTTAACACATGCACGTGGAAAACCTAAACACACGTACACATACTGAAGGACGTACTAACACACCCACATAAATTGAAACAAGAGGTATAAGAATTTATTAAATATTACAAAATGTTATGGGAGGCTATAAAACACACTCTAACCCACACCATGTGACTCAAGTGTTTTTATCAGGGAGCGTAAAAGCATTTAAGTTTTACTTTTAGAATGAGATAAATAAAAATCAGTAATAACTTTTATTTTATGATCGAAAAATAAAAGTCAGCAGTTCTACTTGTTGCGGGAAAAATAAGAGTCAAGAAAAAAGATCTTCCTAAAATCTTACTAAAATATTAAAAGTGATCGATTGAGGGGTAAAGGCTCCCTGATGATGGGGCAATAGCCCCAGTGAAATGCGCACAAGAACCAGCTAAAGCCCCTTAATTGATTACTTTGAATTTTTTAATAAGATTTTGGGGAAAAGAGCTTCAGCACATAATTAAAATTAAAGAGTTTGAAAAAAGGACGACAATTTCAAAAAATATGTACTAATTTGAAAAAAGGTTTTATTTTTGTTGTTGTTAATTAATAACTTTTACTTTCTGATCGAAAAAATAAAGTCTAGAGACATCTTTTCCATTCAGGAATATAGAATATATAAAATTCTTAGTTAGAACTGAAGGAAGTAAAAGTCAAGATTTTATTTTCCGACAAGTAAATAAAAATCAAGTCTTCATTTTTTATTTCTTGGGAAATAAATAAAACTCAATAAATAATCGATAAAGTTGAGATTCGCAATAAAAAATTATAGATATAAAAATGAGCGCATCTAAAACTAGTCCATGTGAACAAGGATTCTTTTGGTGTATCGCTTGTGCACGTAGAACATCCTTAAATTTGGAAAATTATCCTTATTTCGAAACCCTGGATTTAATACCTCTTTGCGAAAAATAATAAAAAAATAAACAAGAAGCAACCCTCGGCTCTAAATGGTTAATTCCATATTATGCGAATACTGCTGGCCAACGTCTTTCCGCCTTTTAAGTACTCTGCCCGAGCACTTAAACAAATTTTTAATATTTATTCAACTCATTTATTTACTTATTGGCAGCAGAGCCATAGAAATTAAAAAACCCATACGCACACAAACATTAATTCGTTATAATTTTTCTTCTGCTTTTAAAAACTGTGCCTTTTACACTACAAAAAATGTGGCCACAATATCAAATAACTTGAAACGCAGGTGTACAGAATGCAGAAATTAGGAAAATTTATAATTCAGTTGAAAATAAAACCACTATTTTACTCACTGCAGAAGCCTTCAGAATATATGTTTTTATAATAAATTCTTTTTATGTCCTTTTAATTGTCCTGTAAAGAGAATTGATATAAATACTATTTTTTGAAAATATCCCTGAAGAAGCTACACACTTTTGGTAGCGAAATATTGGAATTTAATAAAAACGTTTTAAGTTTTTTTATATAAAAAAATAAAGTGGATCTTTTGCTTAAAAAATATTAATATATAAAAATACAATAAGATCGAAGGAATTAGAAGAACATTTAATACTTAGAATCTTTGCTGTTTTTAATTGTTTTTTTAAGGCCAAAGAGAACTGGATAAAAGTCCAGTCTCTAAGGATCCTTAAATAACTCATAGTAATTTTTGCTGCATTGTAGACGGTCTAAAGAGATAGAGATAATATTTATGAATGACGATTGAAAGCAAAATACAGATCAAATACCGACGACAAATTCTAAGCCAAAATAAAATATTTTTAAGATGCCTTTTACAGGGGTAAAGAAATTTAAACTGACATAAACGAAAGATGAGTTTTTTAATTTAACCTGAAATTTATTTTGTTTGAAATAATCTTTTGGCATTATAATTTATATGCGACTAAAATCATATGACCGCCTTGGATGACCCAAATGTATTCAAATATAGTGGTCCAATTTTCGTTGGCCTTTGCTAAAATCTATGGCTGCATTATGTCGCCAATAGTGCGTTGAATGTTGTCCTTCAAGGACAATGCGATCACCATTGACTCTTACGTTCGGAACAGCATCGTGTATTAAAGAAGCACCAACTAATGCTTCCACCAGCCCATAAACCAGAGTTTTCCTGGACGTTACGGTGTCTCAACATACACTTGAGGCAGTCAAGTGGGAGTTTTTTTTAATATCACCTGCATTTAAACACAAGTTACTCTATAATATTAATTATGTGCTGGTTCTGTTTTTCCCAAAATCTTACAAAAAAATTTAAACTGATCAATTTTGAGGTTTTAGCTGGTTTTTATGGGCATTACACTGGGGCTAATGCAGATCATCCGGGAACCTTCACCCAACATTTCTTAGAATGACTAAAGATATTTATTTCAAACTTCCACTCTAATAAGTGAGAAGTTTAAAACATAAATCGAAGTCATAATAAAAACTCACTGATCACTTTTTCCTTTTTAGTTTCTTACGCTTTTTTCCGACTCTAATTGTAATTGTAGTTGTAGCCGCAGCGATATGGCATAGGGTTTAGCTAAAACCCCTCAATTAACCACCTTGAATTTATTGGGAACATTTTAAGAAAAAAAGAATCAACACATAATTAAAATTAAAGAGTTTTTAGAAAACGACATTTCAATAACTTTCATCGCTAAACGAAATTCGTACAAGTATTTGAAACACAATCAAGATTTTCAAAATAAATTTGCACAATTTGAAAGCGTTGGTCAGACGTTAGTCTATTCAATTTGAAATGTCAAACCGAATTGAAAATAATACACTTGACAGCTGACAAGGATTGAGACCTCTAAGAAAAATTCTTTTATTTATGGCTATTATATATGGTCCCTGTTGTCCTTATGACTTCAAGGATTTTCTTTATGAGACTTAGAAATTCACCTCTTGATTACTTTTTAATTTGAAGACGACATGCTTGTGCAAGTAATAATATTTGGCCCACTTTAATTAACTTTTATTGTAACCCATATGCGCTCCAGACGTTGCAATTTATTTGGACCTGTTGTTGGGCGTTTGTTTTATGAGTTTAACATTATTTTAGAGCTTCTGGTCTGCTGTTGTCTTTGGCTTTCGGCCATTAAAATAAATTACTTGTGTATTTATTTGTTACACTCCCTTTTCAATATTCTAAGTTTTTATGGCTTTTTTTATTTTAATGCCACACGTTTTAGCCAGCTGGACTGGCTACTCTTCTTTTTTTAAATATATTATTTTAGTTAATTTTTTTATTTGTCTTGTTTTCTGCTGTTTCGATAACAATTTGTTGAGACACGTCGGCTTAAAGTAAATATTATTTGGCCTTCTACAATTATCTTTTTTTATTGCTTTTGCTGAATTTATTTGTTTAATTTTCTAATTTAAATGCGTAGTCGGTTTGCTGTTGGAAAATAATGTGATTAAAGGAAATCTATTATCCCGTTCTCCACTTTGAGTTGAACAATATTTTAAAGGACATTGTACAAACACTAACTTTTATATCATGATTTACTTTTTATTTCACATTTTTTTAAGATTTAAATTAACTAAAAACTCTTTTAAATTTGTTAACTTAATAGTAAGCAAATCATTAAGTTGGCCAACACAATATTTCTTTTATTTGATTGTTATGGAAATCGTTAAATTTATCTCTTTCAATATGATTTATTGGAGTAAGAAATCCTTAAACTTTTAAATTCTTTTAAAGTGGCTTCAGTAAATTTGCTGTTCCATTTAAAGTGTTTTAAAAAATTTATTTATTAACTGTTGCCACTTAATAATTGTTACTACACTTTCCTTTTAACAGATTATCCACAATCACTTTAATTGAAAAGAGACATTTTAACGATGATAAATTCCCTCCCTTTTTAAACAAATTTTGTGCGAAAATTATTTAAACCAAAAAGTTTGCATTTCTTTTTGCAAAGTGCGTATTTTTTTTTTCTTTCTCTAGTTTCGTTGCCACGTTTGTGCTAAAACGTTGGGAAAGCAAAAATCTTAAAATACCTAATCAACGAGGCGGAAATTTTCCTAATCTTACGCTTATGCCAGAAGAGTTTTCGGAAGCAAAACTTTACCAAGTTTAGCACACACCAGGACAATTAAATTAATGTTTTATAGGCCACAAAGTTGTAAATGTGTTAAAAAATTATTGTATATAAATTTGATTAAGTGAATAGTGATAAAATGATGAAACTTTTTCATTTGACTTTCGAAGCTAATGAAAACTTTTTAATGACTTTGTTGAGGCAAAATGGGGAGTTGTCGTTATTAACCCTTGCAGGCCCCGGTGGGCATGGCGATAGTTTATAACATCAACAGCAGAAACATGACTGCAAAGGTGACAAAAGAGATAACTTCTTGCAAGGACAATTGGTTGTAACAAGATTTAGGAAATATCTAGATTAGCACTACTACTTGAGACATTATTGAATTCTGTGGAAGGTCCTTTTTGTACTGGATCGCTAAATAATTGAAAACCGAGTGTAAATAAGCCGTGAAATTTCCAAATTCATGTTAATTCTTGGATAGGCGCTTTACATTCTTTTTTTTTTTTAGTCCTGAGCAAGTGTGACAGTGAATATTAATAACTCAAGGTTACACAATTTTTCATGACTTCAATGAAAACCAGCAGGTTTACAAGTGCTTTATCTTTATCACCATTTCATTTTTATTTCATTTGTGCTGATAATTCATATTGGTTTGGATTTATTTTAAGATCTCAAAGAAGTTTCTAAGCGCCACACATATTTTAGGATTACAAATTCCTTTTGTTGCATCTACGTTTTGTCTGAGCATCATGTAAAATTTATAATAACTTTGCTTAATGCAAGTCAATAAAGATTTTGAATGCCTAATTAAGTACCAGTTAAAACTCTATTTATTAAGTAACTTTAATAATAATCACGGCAATGAAAATAATGTAAATAATGAAAGCAATTTTAGGCCAAATAATTAAGAATGCAGTTGTTGCAAAGTCTTTTGTGAGCATTCTGACAATCCCTGCATGAACTGCAGCAGACAGTCGTCTTTATAATTTAGATGTGTATAACAAAATATGTTGCAGTCATCCTCTTGTTGTTAAAATGTGATTAAAATGTTTTCATAAAATTATTCCAGCTTTTGATCGATAAAATCTTAAGAAATTTGTTGCTGCAGCCTTTTATAAATGCAACTTTAATGCAAATATTTTAGTAAATATTTTATTAATAAAATCCTTTTAAGCTTAAGTTGTTGTACTGGAAGTTAATGTTATTAGTTAATATAATTATTATTTTAAAATTAATGAAAATATTGTCTGCCGTCTTCATGACTAAAAATATTCGGAAACTATAATTTCATGTCATGCTACAAAATTTATCCTGCTCTTATTAATTTGATTCTTTTTTACATTTTAAATTAATTGCAAGTTATTTATATAATATCTAATATATTTACGATAATAATTTTCTAAAAATTTTAATTATTTTTAGATGTGACAGTGAATTAATTGTCTTTACAAATTTATTTTGAAATTTCAGAAAATATTGTCCACCGCCTTCATGGCAAAGAAAGCATATTCGCTTAACACTTATTTCATGTCATGCTACAAAATTTATCCTGCTCTTCTCAATTTGATTTTTTATATCGCCGTAATTTTGCCGTTAAATGAATTGCAAAATATTTATTTATTTTCTAAAATATTTGTCCCGATAATTATCTCAAATTTTGAACTGTTTCTAGATTCAAAAACATGTTAATTGTCTTCACAAATATATTTTGAAATTAAGGAAAATATTGTCCAACGTCTTCATGAGAAGAGAAAATATTCGCTTAACAATTATTTTATGTCATGCTACAAAATTTATCCATTTTATTATTTTTTATATACTAAATGAATTGCAAGACATTTATTTATTTTTTAAAATATTTACAACAATAATTTTCTACAAATTTTAATTATTTCTATATATAAAAATAAGTCTACAAATTTATTTTGAAATTAATGAAAATATTGTCTAACGTCTTCATGTGAGGAAATATTTATTCGCTTAACAAATATTTCATGTCATGCTATACAATTTATCCCACTCCTGTAAATTTCATCCTGGGAAGTTTCTTATTTTTCATTTTAAATGAATTATAAAATATTTACATATATTCTAAAGTATTTATGAAAATAGTTTTCAAAACGTATTATATATTTCTCGATTCAACAACGAATTAATTTTTCTCACAAATTCCTTAAACATATAATGAAGACATAAAAATAGTTTTAAACCAAAAATTCCTTGGATTTTAGATTTATTATTTAAAAAAAGGAAAGTCAACTTGAAATTTATGCCAGTAAATTTCTTCCCTTTCTTATCATCAATTACTTATAGACATTTTTCTCTCTATCTTAATATCGTTAATATGTTAATATTTCAATTGCAATCGATTATGAATGCATGAAATAAATATATCAAAAAATATATAAATAAAATTTAATAGTAGTCGTAATACATATGGGTAGTTCCATATCGAATCGGAAAAGTGTTAAGGTACATTCACACTTGTTAAAGATTTTGCACCAAAAAACAGCGCAATCCTTTTGATTCAGACAATGAATTATTGAGATAAACAGTTCTCAATACTATTGGATTACATGCCACTGTCTATATAGAAATATATTAAGACGAATCTATAGACGATTATTAACTTCAATATGCACTCCTGCCTCAATCGATATTACAAATAGACCAGCAGACAGTGTGAGTTTGCGTCTGCTTCAAACATATTTTCTATAACTTGAATAAATTCCAATAGACATCTCTAACATATTCCAGGCAATTGTGAATATGCAACTCAATATATAATGCCATAATAATAAGACAATTTATCCTTAAGAACTTAATTATTAATGGCTTTTCGTATTGACTACATCCCGCGCCAGCCTACAACTTGTTCATTGTTGGCACTATCACAATCATGCAAAACACTTGTGTTCAGTGAAGATTAACTTTTGTTTAGTTAGAGAAGGCCAGAAGCTTAAACAGACATCTACCACCACGCCACTAATTCACGCACATATTTAACAAAATAATTAAAATGTGGGCAAATTGTGTATATTGAGCTGAACATGTTGATCAATTTGGGAATATATTATTTTATATGAAAATTATAGCAGGAGAACAACAATTATAGCAGTTGTGTTGCTACCACATTTTCAAGTTGGATTATGTTGCAATACGAGTGTTGTTTGATAAGTCTGTGGGTTTTGAAATTTTTCTAGCATGTAAATTTAAATGCGAAATAAGTAATTTCGTTGTAAATATTTTGTATCCAACTATTTAAAACAGCGTGAAATTTTTATACGCTAATAGTTCGAAAAGTGTTTTTAATTGAGAACAGCTGGATAAATATTCCACGGAGCAAAAGAGACTCAACATTAATTTTGACTATTGAACTTGCACAGCAAACCAGAAACGCTGTTTTCGAAGGCCGCTACACTTGCTCATGGGTATTTTTATTTAAACTACTTTATACTACTTGTTTTTAATTATGACAAAAGATAAGAGAATTGTATCAAACATATATTAACTTGACTTTGTTAAGTTTCTGTGTTGCCGCTTTAGTTTTTTTTTTGCTTTTCAATATTCTGGAATTTTTTTTAGAATATCTCTTAAGCTTAATTTTTTTTAGTGTGAATTTTCTTTAAGTGTATAGGAACCTTGTTTTTCGTTTCTGTAGGCATGACAACTGAGTGTTTATGTTACATTTTATATGAAGATTTTGACATGAGAATTCTGTCGCACTGGTCTCTAAATGCAACAGTGGGATCATATCCGAAGAGTGTTTTGCGATGTTCACACGCAAGCCGAGCTTAAGCTTTGAAGTCGTCTTATAATCGTAAGAAAAATATGGTTCCAATATTCCATGGGCTAAGGAATAATTAAAACAGTGCGTTTTACCGGGTGAATGTGCATCACAGGGCTTATGAAGGTGTTACCCTCGTATTCATGATATTTATTTTTTCTTATAAATAATTTTACTATATTTCTTTTTAACCAAACTATTTAGCCCATATGAAATAATAAAACAATTATGAGGGTGCTCGGAAGGGCCTTATAAAAGGTTTTATTTGGAAAAACTGGAGAAAGAAAGTGAGAAAATTTTGCACTAAATAAATTGATCTGAAAAATGACAATGACGAATAGTAAAACTCGTATATGGCAAAATATAAATCAAGATGCTATCAAACAAACCTCGTTTTCAAAAATATTTTTTCTTTCTTATATATAATTTTACTACATATTTTTAACAAATTATTTAGCCCACATGAAATAATATTTAAAATTATGGGGGAGCACTTCCACTTAATCTGAAGCAGAGTGATGAAAAACAAAGAGATTTTTTATATAACAAATCAGTTAATAACTACTACACTCAGGTAGTAGCTTCTTATCCAATTAAACTAGAAAATAATTCTTCCAGGTATAATAAAATCATGCAACTCGCTTTAATACCCGTAACATAAAACAGCATGACCAATTCCAGACACCTCAGCCACCATTAATTAAACCGATAAATAGCACAGCGCTGTGAAAGTTCGCAGCGACGTGCTTTATTTTTGGCTAAAACAACTTAAATCTTATTTAATACATTTTTGTTGGTGCTGTTTTTCAATTAAAATTTCTTAATAAATTAATTAAAATCTGTATATTGAGAATAAAGCAGGACTCTTTACGAACAGTTTTTAGTGGCACACACTCTCTCTCTTACAAAATTAACTTGGCCGAAATGAGTAGAGGGCAGGAGTATTTTATTATAATCTTCTTGGTATGTGTACCAGCACGCATACATTTACATATAAGATCCGGTATAAAGCGTTTATTATGTCTTTGGGAGCTGAGATTTATTCAGCAAATTTAAATTATCGGACAATGCATGAGAGTCGTGTTTATGTGCAGAGTTTCAAGGTGTCCAGTAGGGTGGTCACTTATTGCAGATATAAAATTGTTCATCGTTCAGGGGTTTAAGCTATGATATATTAAACAGCGTCCAGTAATTGTTTTGTGGCAATAATTTTAAGAAGTTTTCAATGGCCCAAAAAAGTCAAGGTTTAAATTTAAATTGATATTAACTTTTTTTTGTAAAACAAAATGTCATATTTTAATAACATATTTTTTATTTATTATAAATCTAGCAAAATTAGAATATTTTGTGGCATTTTCTTTTCCAGAAAACAAATAAAATTTTTTCTTTTATTTTCTAAAAAGTGGCGGTTATCAAAAGTTTTAAAACAGAAATTAGTTTCCTTGAGGGATGTTGGATCATTTCTAATAAATTTGTTATTTTCAAATGACAGAATGATGCCATTTTCTGTTAAGAAGTGTGAAAAATATTGCATTATTTTCTAGAAAAGAAAACGGCATTGATATTTGGATATTTCAAATAGATAAAATCATTACAAAATTGTATCTTCACTAGAGACGTTTTCTTTACTAAGAAACATGCCACCAATTTTCACTTCTATGATAAAGCTTTGCGGTTAACTGAAGTGCTAAACCCAAATTTTATTTTCGTAATAAATGGTAAATTCATATCTTAAAAAAAAACAAAATTTCGAAAACTCGTAATATTTGCATTTTTTCGTTGAAAAGTGTATAATATGTTACATCTTTTTAGAAAAGAACAAGCTCGATTTCAACCTGTTTCGTATATTTCTTTGCTTCTTTATCTCAAATATATTTTGCAAAGTATTGGTGCACAGATGACGTGGTGACTTCTCTATACGACGTCGATGTTTTTGCTCTGAGAATTTTTCGTTAAAAAGTGTAAAATATGTTACATTATTTTTAGAAAAGAACGCAACATAGTTTAAACTAAAGTTTTCCCTTTTTTTATACATGTGTTTACTTCTTTGCCTCAAATATGTTTTGCAAAGTATCGGTGCACAGATGACGCGGTGACTTCTTTATATGACGTCGATGTTTTTGATCTAAGCATTTTTCGTTAAAAAGTGTAAAATATGTTACACTATTTTTAGAAAAGAGCACAACATAGTTTTCCCTTTCTTTTCATACATGTGCTTACTTCTTTACCTCAAATATGTTTTGCAAAGTATCGGTGAACTGGTGACGACGGGGTGACTTGGAAATATGTAGACGATGTTGTTAAACCGAATTTAGATCTGTTTCTGTGACTGTACACGGCTTTTGCCTTCATATGAGATAATATAAGAATGGATTCTCCTTTAATGGTTTCAATGTTTATTTTAAGATGAGTTTTTCAAAGAAAAAGTTAACACCCTACTATATCCTCTATGGGAGTACCAATTTGACGATAGTATTCAAATCTCTATAACAATAGAAAATAACATCTACTTTTATTATCTACAAAATTACCTTTTTGTTTATTTATTCTATTTTTTTTCTTAATTTATTTATTTTACTTTTCAACAGACTTAAACTCGAAAACAAGACAAAACAATTTCAATGTAAATAACAACATGTCTGACTAGCATTTTCTAAGAGCCATGAAAGCATCTCTACTGGGGGTCTGCTGCAGATAAGAAATATTTTCAATGAAAGGCAAAAGCATAATACAACTGACCTAAAAAACGTATCTCTTCTTTAAATATATTTTGAATTTTTTTTATATGAGAAATAATGTATGAATTTGCTAAAGAAATTGTATAGAAAAGGATTATAAAGAAAATGTTTTTGTATGGGCGACAGTAGTTTTCACATACTCACGTCGCAGGATAGACTTTTACCAACACAGTCACACCTCTACATATACAACGTGCAGCTCATACATAATATATTATGAAAGGCTTATTTTGTATGAGTGTGTATGTGTGTGAGTGTTGGTTATATTGAAATAGTTTTATTGCATCAGAGTCGGTTTCATTATGAATCCTTTTCAATATTGTAAATTTCCCTGTTTCCATAGTATAATTTTATTAAAGCCAGCAGCCGGTTAGTGTCACTCCTTTTCTCTTTTCTTAAATATTTTATGCATTTTTATTGTGTCATCTCTTAATTGGCTTAGCAGGTTTTGTTGTCCTGTTTCTAATTGCCTTAAAAGAAATGATTATCTTGGGGTTTATGTTAATGCAGGATATTTCAATATGTTCCCAGGATTATCGACAAATTCAAGGTATGGATTTCTTACTTTTACATTAATAATTAAAATCTTTTAAGATTCAATATGTGAGAAAATATTTGGGGAACTATTTATTCTTTACTTCCAAATTATGCATACGAGCTTAATATCATTTTATCAGGAAGTGCTTGTTAACGATGTTTAAATTATTGATTAAGAAGTTATTTTGCTTACACAAACATGGAATGGAATTTTAAATTATATGCGGAAAAATCTTTAAAAAGTCACTCTTTCATAGAGTATTACAAAGTGACCAAAATAATGGCTGCAAGTGAATCGTCTTGTGAAGTCGAAAGTCCTTTGAAGCAAACCAGATAAATCGAACTGCTCTTGCCCATTTAAATGATAAGTTACGATTCCACCACAAAAGTTAAGAAACTCATATCTCGCTGCTTTTTTATTTCTAACTAATTTGGATAAAAATATCTGTCCTTGTAATAAATTAATATATATATTTTGGGTCACTGCTAATGAGCCAGCAGTTTTTCACAGTGTGTCCTCTTCTTTTTGATAATCTATTTATATAAAAGTTTTCTTCGAAAAATTACTTCATAATGTGGCAAATATATTTAAGATATTATATCAAATGGAGAAAGCTACAGCACCCTCCTTCGTCGCCAAAAAATTCATAGGCGAAGTAAAAATGGCTACAACGAATTCTCTATCTTCTACTCTGTCTTCATTTGGCCTCTTAATACTTTAGGCTTTTCCCAGATTTGGCACAATATACTGCATATGTAGGGGTCCTTCCCTCAGTGGTGGTCCAAGGCAAGAAAAAAACATTTTTTTTGGATCATTATTGATTTTATCCAGACATCTATTTTTGCCTCTTGCCAGTACGAATTATTCCACTTCTAATAGAACCTTAAAAAATATATAAACGGATTCAGAAAAAAAAATCAATTTGTGTGACGCGTATTTAAAACTTCAGCCTGAATTTCACTGACAAGGATTAGCACCGTCTTTTATTTACTAACTAGAAGACTACAGCAAAAACTCCTTCGTCGGCAAAAACTTCAACGGCGAAGTAAAAATACCTACAACTAATTCTCCATCTTCTAGTCTGTATTCAATTGACCTCTTAATACTTTACCCTCTTCCCAGATTTGGTACTATATACTACATATGCAGGGGTCATTCCCTGAGCGGTGGTGCAAGACAAGAAAAAAACATATTTTTTCTATCAAAATATATTATTCAGACATCTACTTTTATTTAATTCTATATTCAGTTTATTCACTCATTGATTTTCTTGTTTACTTACCACAACTAATAGAGTGTTCTTATCTAAAAAAAAATTCTACATTTCTTACACTTTTCTATGGGAAATGCAAAGTAGCTCTCTGAGCCAGTGCACATTAAAACTAGTTGGCAATTATTCTCTCAGTGTAGCCACACTATTCTGATCGTTTACTCTCCATCGAGAGAGCCGTATAAGATTAGGAATCTTCTTAAACTTTACTCGGTTAACTTAAGTTGACATTTCTTATGTGGAGGCATAAATCCTTTAAAGTCAGTCTCGTGTACAGTCTGTTACCGACATATTTTCAATACACAGATCACGTTGGGATCTGTGCACCCATATTTTACAAATTCGCTTGGCGAACAGTAATTAAAATTAATAAATAAATATTTAATTAAAAAGTTTTGAAACCCAACATAAACAAAAACTTCAATATATTTTTCCTTTAAAAATTCCTTCTTCGCAAAACCAAAAAGAGAAGAAAATGTGATCAAAAAGGACTCTGAAGGATTGCAGGTGTGTAATGCGTTCATGCCCAACTGTTTGTTCTTTCACACTTCGCGGCGAAAAAGCCTCAACAAAAACATTTTGTTTGAAGTTTTTGTGCACTATTTTACACAAGCCAAACGTATTCCTTTCTTGTCATCACAATTCACTCAAAATGTAATTACTTTATGGTTAAAAATACAGAAAAATATACAACCAGGAAGGGAAGGAAAACAACCTGCAACTTAAACTCACCCATCAGATAGTTGTTGTATATGAATGCATATGAAATGGCTGGACATGCTGCTACAAGTGAACGTACTTCTATGGGTTTTGTTGTCAAATATGGCAACCAGAAAAAAAAGATGAGGACGATAACATGCAAAACAAATGAAAATCCTGGCAAATAACATTTACTCGGTGGTTAAAAATTTACGGGCAAGCAAACATTCACTCTTTTCCATAATATTTTCTTTTTTCTTTCCCCTTTCATTTCAAGTTGCCGGGCCACTTTTTTTTATGTGGTGCTGCGGTATTCCACTGGGAAGGTGATGCATGAACATTCAAGTTGTGTATGTGTAACAGCTTCTAAAGGTTTAGACGGTTGGACCATTAGAAGTGTTTTGTTGTTTGATTTTTTTGTTGCATTCTGGTTCCTTGACGACTCAAAGTGATTTATCATGTTTAACGCTTGTAAAGTTGTTAGCATTGATAAGTTTAAATATTTAAACCAAAACATTGTTAATTATAAGACATGAAATAAAAAGTTGACAACACTGTTAGCAGCAGGTAATTGAAATTAATTACAAAGATTTTCTCATATCACATCAAGTGATTTATTATTTTAAAGCGGTCATATAAACAACACTTTCTCTCAGATTGAATTGAAATATCTAGAGAAAAAGAATGATTTTATATAAAATGAAGACAGTAGATTTTACAACATTAACGTCTTCAAAGTTTCCACTGCAATATTTTTTTTTTTAAATACCGCACTTTCGAAGTCGTTGCAAATGACCCAAATAAACAAGTAAATATTTCTTTCTTTTCAAATTTCACTACAGAATATTTCCATTTTGGTTTGTAAATTTTATGATTTTTATTTTATTCGACAGCAAACAAAAATCGTTTGCATTTTAATTTACTGCCAACAAACTTTCCCTCTCGCCAAAATGCCATTAAAAATCACCATGTCCACCGTCGTCATCATTTCATCGGTTGGTAGTACCTTTTTATGGTTACACCGAAATTCTTTTATACTTTATTGCTGTTTTATGCATGTGGCTGCAAAGTTTTTATCACATGTGTGTGAGTGTGTGTGCGTGTGTCAAGTACATAAAAAAAGGGTCCTGGCATTCCTGCTATTTATGGCATTTTCGTATGAGTTTTTAATTTATTTACATAAAATATATCAGCACAAGAAGATGAGTACTGAAACACAAAGAAGAAGAAAAATATTATCGATATTGAATTCAAGCAAATATTTTTGGAAACTATTTGTAGGTTACTGGGACTTGCTGTCCCATCATTTTCATTGTGTACACAATTTGACCGAATGCTCCTTTTTAAGGCAGACTTTGTTTTATATTTTATTGGCTGCGTTGTGCTGAATTTGAAGTGTGGGAACACCCACTTTTAGATGGATGTTGGTTGACTAACATGTCCAGGGGCTAACTGGAAGGCAATCATGTGCAATAAAATATATATGAAATATTTTCTAATATCCTGTACAAAATATTTGCCATAAGGACTCTATTGAAAAAAAATGTTTCTTGCGTTTTGCCAGTTTGAACTTATTCCACTTCTTATCAAACCTTAAAATATATATAAACAGATTCAGAAAATAAAATTCAATTTGTGGGGCGCATATTTAAAAATTCAGCCTGAATTGCACCGACAAGGATTAGCACCATTTACTAACGAGAAGATTACAGCCCTATCTTTCGTCGACAAAAACTTCAACGGCGAAGTAAAAATACCTACAACTAGTTCTCTATCTTCTAGTCTGTTTTCAATTGGCCTCTTAATACTGTTCCCTTCTTCCCAGATTTGGCACAACATACTGTATATGTAGGGATCCTTCCCTGAGTGGTGGCCCAAGACAAGAAGAAAATATATTTTTTCGATCAATATATATTATTCAGATATCTATTTTTATTTAACTCAATATTCAGTTTATTCACTCAATTATTTTCCTGTTCTTTTACCTTAATTAGTTCTGTGTTCTTTTCAAAAAAAAAAAAAGGTATATTTCTTACACTTTTCAATACGAAATGGCAAATTTATGTTCTTCGGAAATATAGAATTTATTAAAAATTAATACAAGATGTCTTGTGAAAAATTATTTCTGTATTCAGACTCCTCCAATTACCTATTTAATAGAAAAAGTGAAAAATGTTACCTGTTTTGTCGAAGAGAACATGACATATATTCATTCAATTATTGTACGACAACTAAAATAACAAATTATTTATGTTCTTAAGGATGACTTTTCTTACCTGGAATTTTATTAAAATCCTTTTCTTAAACTTTCAATTTGGCAACAAATTAAATATTAATAAACTTGCTTTCAAATTTTAGGGGGTGGGGCTCGGCTAATTTTGTTCAATGTGTGGCGTCTTGCTCAGTGCCCAAATTTTGCAAACAATGAAGCATTTTGAAAAATATTCAATATTGAAACAATTTCCTGTTAATTGAGCAACAATTAAGTGATATTTCAGATAGGAAAATTTAGCTTAAAAGTTCTGCTTATAGCGAAAAATTCAATTAAGGTGTATGTCTGTACTATTAAATCATAAATGTTTTTTAAATGTTAAAATTTTTTGTAGATTAAATTACCAAGTCAGAAGTTATTTAATTAGCTCTAAGTTCGAATCTGTGACTAGCAAATTTTTCTATGGATTTAACAAATTCGAATCTCGCACTGTTTTAAATAAGTAGAAATTAACAGTCAATCTTTTTATTAAATATTTCTGTTAATAACGAGTTATTTTAATTAGAATTAGTGCTTTAGTAAGAAATTTGCTACTATATTTAATTTTTAAACAAATAAGTAACTTTACAAAAACATATTCCAAACACCCAAACCACGTCTTCCTTCATTTCTATATAAAAAACTATTTTAATTTAAGTTAATTGCTTTTAAGGATATCTACACAAGGGGCCTCGTGCTTAAATATTTATTGATGCTGAAAAGTTATTTATTTATTGTATATTCAAGCAGGTTTCTCATATATTTATTTAGCAAAAGCTTCTACATGCTGCCACTGTCTAAACAAACATCCCGAGTGTTTCCTTGTTTTTTTCTTTGCATCCCACAAATATATTCACTTGTTTTACAGCAAAAATATTAAATTTATTTATAGGAAAAACATATAAAAAAACTAGAATCAATAAATAGGAAACAACAACAAGGAGTCTAGATAAAATAACTAAAAGAATTATTTATTGTGTGTGTTCGAAGTGCGTGTAACGTTTCGACATTAAAACAAACATTAACACTTGTAAACAGGCTCGTACTCACCAAATTGTCTTGGTTTATAAATAGTTCATCACTAACACACCCAAGCACAGGGTGATTTTTTTAAAGCATTCAGTATCAATCGTATTAAAATATGAACAATTTCAAATGCCACTGAATGCCTTGATAAGGCCTCAGCTTTTGAGAAATACGTCTTCTTAATTTATTTCCTAACATTTTCAAATATTCGCTGTTCATTTTAAAGTTTTTCCTTGTATTACAAACTTTGTTTACCAAGTTTATCTCCCAATTATTCCTGTACTGAGATAACAACTTTTTTCTAACTTCCCACAGAAAATTTGAATATTTTACAACATCTAAAAGTTACTGGTTTTATACAATTTAAAATAATAGTTTTTCTTTTTCCTGGGTTCAAAATAAAAATATTGATTCTAATTATAATATGACCGTACTTAAAGCTCTAGGTGTTTCAGTCTGAGAATATAGGAGGCGATGGTGCTCCGGTTGTTAATATTTTAAAAATCAATTAGAGGTGCATTAATTTTTAACTGCTGCATTTATAATAAATACTTCCAATTTTTATAATAAATGCTTTTATAATAAATATTTCTATTTTATAATAAATACTTCTTATACAGTAGAGCAAAATAGACGTTTTCGAAAGCCACAACACTTCCACAATCAGTACTCATGTGTAGCAGTTAATAGTTCGATGCAATTGGCTTGAGCCAACGCAATAGAAGAGCTAAAACGAGTAAGAAAATTCAAACAAACAAATTTGCCTTAAGAAATTTAAAATAAAATACACATAAAAATAGAACATGACGAAAAATAATTAAATGGCAACTCAGGAACTAAAAATGTCCTTTTATCATCCATCAGTTTAATACAGTTCTCGTATTATTTTTCATAATAAGATCACATTTAACCATGACTGCAAAGAAGTGGAGATAAATAAAAATCGTCTGCAGTACTGATAATGAAAGTGTTGCGGCCTTCGAAAACTGCTGTTCTGCTCTACAGTGTTTCTTTTATAAAAAAAACTGAAGTTTACTTTCCTTATGTTTTGGAAACAAAGAAAAAAATAAATAAAAATACATTTGAGTACTGATGATGTAGCGGCCTTCGAAAACAACTGTTCTGCTCTGCAGTGTTTTTTTATATACAAAAATGATGTGAACTTTCCTGGTGCCTTAGAATAATTATTATGTCTTTTTGAACTAAAAACACTGTTCGAACAATTTGCCTATAAAATGATATTAAATTTAATATTTTATTTTAATATTTTTACGGAAGTGAAAAGGGTTCAAAATGCCTTCGCACTTACAATGACAGTCGAGTGGTATTTCCACTAAAACATTCCTTTTCTGGAGTTTGCCTTCATGGAACCGCTTTCAGCGTTACTCCGTGAAGGCCCACAAACAGCGTCTTGAAGAAGGACTCCTCTTTATGTGCTCAAGTCCGGCACAAGCAAAGCTGCACAAGCCAGCTGCTTCGAGTGGTGTTTCCACTAAAAAATCCCCCCTCCTTTTTTGGTGTTTGCAAGATATATTATTATTATTGTTATTATTATTATAATTATATTATTATTATTATTATTATTATTATTATTATTATTCCCACTTAATATTCATTAACCTGTGCTTAATTTTTGTAAATGATGTGAGAGTCCCTGGCATAATTTACTAGCAAATTTGCTTGTCTTTCTTCTTATTAAAGGGCGACCGATTGAATAAAATGTTGCTGTTTATAAATATCTAATAAAATATCAATAAACAAATGTTTATAACTCATCCTGTGCTTCACAGAATAACGAAAGTATATCCAATAGGATTAGCTTTTTCATCACTCAGGTGGTACTGGATTTGTTTTAGAAAATATCAGTAGTAAGTAACGACAACCGGCTGTCGTACATTTCACATTTGACAGCCTTGCAAAAAAGCACCCTTTAACTGTTTGCTATTTAGTATTAAAACAAATTTCCTGTCTATACAGAAATACAATACCCACATGTATCGATAATAGACAGCCGCAAATATATACACCCACATATGAAAATAGCAAACACACATACAGACACACATTTAGAAGTAAATAATCCTACACAAACTTTTAGCATTTATTACCCCAAAAAAAAAAGAAAACAAAAGAAAAACACCTTCACGAAACAACAATGAATGACACATTTTTTTTGCCTGCATAGAAATCCGATGTAGCAAAAAGAGAGACACAACAATTCAATTGTCGACAGGATATTAAGCCAATATCTGGATGTATTATTTTTTGTTTGCACAAATTTAAGGAGATGTATGTGTGTGTGTGTGTGCGTGTGCTAAATATTTATGCCCTCTTCCCTTGTCAACGTTGCAAAATTATTTACAACTTAATGTTTGTCGAAGAAATAATATAATAAATTGTGTTACTTTCATTTATACACTCAAAAGAAAAAAGTTTAAGGATTCAAGTCATTTGTAAAAACAGTTGGTCGCAGCCAGGCTTCATTATGTTTAATTTCAGTTCTAAAATAAATTGCTGCAGGTTGGCGATTTTATAAAATATTTTGGGTACAATGAAAATTGCACAAATCACATTGTTACCCTTTCGGATATTTGATAGATGTGAGGGTGCCTTAATTCTTTAAACTCTCTCATTTTAATTATATGCTGATTCTTCTTCCTTAAAATATTACTAAACAATTCAAAGTGATCAATTTTAGGGTTTTTAGCTGGTTTTTATGCGCATTTCACAGGGGATAATGCATATCCTCAGGGAACCTTCACCCAACATTTCTTAGAATAACTAAAGATATTTATTTCAAACTTCCTTTTTAATAAGTGAGAAGCTTAAAATAAGTATCAAACTTATAACAGGAATCCACTGATCACTTTTTCTTTTATATTTTCTTACGTTTTTGTTCTACAATTGGTGGCTTAATTCTTATTAAAAGTCTAACAGCGACTGCCTTATTTATGACAAATTATTTCTGTCGGTGTATTTGAAAGAAATTCGTGTCGTACAAGTAAAAATAAATATGTTGGTCTTATATTTCGACGTCTAACATGAATGTTTGAATGTTTTTACACATACGGATTAGCATTAAGCCATACATGTATGTATGTGTGTTGACACACACTGCTTAGAATAAGCAAAGTTGTAGTATATTTTTGATTTCCGGTTAGTTTGTTTATCAAATTGACCAGAAATTAAATCAGTTAAAGGTGATGAAATTAGATTTGATATAAGAAACAATTTTACTAATTCTTATTATTTAGTTTTACAATAAAAATCTTAATTCATCTGCAGAGATTATGTTAACAGCATTAAATTTGCTACGAAGAATAGTTCGACAGGACGAAATATTTTATATAGAAGGAGTCTATTTGCAGGTAATTAAAACATGAAAAAATACTCATTCTTATTGTGGTATTATTTTATTGTCCTGTTCAAAATTCAATAAAAAGGCACGACACAAACAGCTCTTTTATCAGAAATATTTATATCTTCTAAAGCGTTTTCTTTTCTAGAAAAAATGTAACATTTTTTACTTATTTCCTAAAGAAAATGCGGTTTAGTTAAACTTTAAAATAGGAATTAATTTTCGTGGGGGATGTTGGACTCATTTCTAACAAATTCATTAATTTTCAATGGCAAAATGTTTCGATTTTCTGTTAGAAAGTGTGAAAAATGTTGCATTATTTTCTAGAAAAGAAATCGACATAAGACAATAGTTTTCATTTTTCCCATAGAACGACTAAGAAATCTCGCATTTATTTTTTTATTATTATATATTTATGATCTGCAAATTAATATCAATTTAACAACACAAAATATAAAATATTTTTAGAAAAATATACTCCAAAAACAGTCCCCTTTTTTTAAACCCAAGACCTGTAATGAAAGGAAACTAATTTCGTTTCCTTGTTTATCAACTTCTAGTTAAAATTACAATTCAAATATGAGTCAAGGTCATGGCCGGAAGTTGAAAACTTATTTGTAATCAGACGTTATAAATCATTTTTAAAAATTAATCATTCGCCTTCGGGGCAGCAGTACAACTGAAATCGCTGAAAAGTATGCAACCGTTTTAATGCAGCTGCCTGCGTATGAATAATATTTCAGCATTTACAACTGCATTTTATTCACGCGAAATCGCCTCCAAGGATTTATTAGAAATGGTCGCGAATGCTATTGAATTATGAATGAAAAGAAAAACTAAAAATATAAACGAATTAACGTGAACAAATTAAGAACGGAAGTGTTCGTGTTTGCTAATCGTTCCTACTTACGAAAGCCAAAATTATTTATGAACAAAAAGTGTATTATTGAAAAGATTATTCAATACAAAAAGTATTTTCATTTTCATAAGAAATTTATTTCTTAAAATTTATGAAAAGAAAAGGGAAGGAGGAAAATATAATCTGAGAAGAATTTTTTTTTTAATTGTAGCGTGCTATTTTACAAACATAAAAGGTTTGAATATGCAGAAAAAATTATTTTCTAGTCGCTGATCTTATATAAATGGGTAGTTCCATATCAAATCGACCAGGAGTTAAACACGTGCGATTTCGCTTTAGCAGAAAATTGGTCACAGACTCTTTTGAGTTTTGTTTAGTTCTTTTTACAGCAGAAAAACATTTTAAAAACTTTTTGCAAAATTTTTGTGGCGTTTAAAATATCATAATTGCGCCGAATAAGAAAAATTAATTGTATCGAAATTTCCATTGATTTCGACTGCGATAATTTGCTCACTGTTCAGTACTCATTTCTTTGTCAAACGGTGTAAAACTAATAACCTACCAATTTATTAAAATAGTCTATATTCTAGCAGGAAGTTTTAACGAATTCAGACAAAACACTAGTTCAAATGAACTTAAAAAAACTAAAACCAGAAAATTTTTACTTAAGAAACAATTGTTTGTTCCAATTCTCGTCTCCTTTTTCATAATAAAATTGAGACATATAAAAACTGTTATCGCAACTAATCCACCCAACAACTGGAAAAATTAGTACTGATGATGAAAGTGTAGTGGCGTTCGAAAACAGCTGGTCTGATCTTCTGTATAAGTTGAATATATGAAACTCTTTTAAAGAAAATCGTGCTAAAAAGCTAAAAATAAACTTTAAAATAAGTTAAAAACAATAATAAAAATAATACACATGAATACTGATGATTAAATTGTAGCGGTTTTCGAAAACAGCTGGTCTGCTTTTCTGTAAAAATTGAGTATATGAAACTCTTTTCAAGAAAATAGTGCTAAAAAGTTAATAATAAACTTTAAAATTAGTTCAAGACAATAATAAAAAAACACATGAGTGCTGATAATGATAGTGTAGCGGCGTTCGAAAACAGCTGTGTTGCTCCTCTGTATAAGTTAAACATTTAAAATTTCTTTGATAAAAAATATTCTAAAAACTAAGAAAAAAAAAGAACTACTGCATTTCCCAAAAAAAAAAATTAAATACTTTTGTAAAATTATATACGAATCGTGTTTTTTTTTTTTTGTATGAAAGGGCTTATGAGATATAGGAAAATAAGAAACTCAATAAATTCATCTAATTGATTGAGTTTATGAAATTTTAAATACCTCGTAACTTTGGCAAGAAACTTTAATTTTTTTTCCACTGATAGAAGTAGTAAATCGAACCAACGAAAGTCTCTCAACAATTTTCAAAGACTTATTTTCATGATACTTAAATAAAATTTATTAAAAACTGGGAGAACTAAAATGTCTCAAATAAAACTTTCTTTAAAGCTTAGTTTCAAAACTCTATAAAATGAAATTCCCTGGTTTAGTTTGAATGAATTTTGGTATTTGTTTTATCCATAAACAATTTTTTTGGCTGCTCCAAAAACATATTCAGTAAATCAAAGCCACCGAAAACCGTTCTGTTGTTAAAAGCATCGTGATTATTTTTATTAAAGTTGCTGCTGCTGGTTGTTTCCAAAACAAAAAGCAGTGATTTAATATCGAAATGAAATTCGTTTGTTTAACTAAAAGTAACAAAAGGGCGTGCTCATACTCACACACACATTGAAATGAAAGCTGTTGTATGTAAAATCAAGTTGAATCTCTCTCTCTCTCTCTCTCTGGATATGGAACTCTCAAGCAAATCCTTATTACTTCGTATGTAATCCAGTATTTTTTGTTTTCTTGTAAATAGAATTTTTCTATTTTGTTTGTGTATGTGTGTGAGAGTATGTGTGTGTGTATGTGTGTGCCATTTTCCCTATATTGTTATTAAAGTCAAGTTAAAAACTTTTACAAAAGGGTAATTTCATACATGGTTAGCTTTTATTAGAATAGTAATTCTCACAATTTGCTGCATACAATTACAAAAAAAAGAGGAAAAAATCATATGCACTCACACACACACACACACCATCACATTTGCGATATTCACATTCGTTACAGCAAATAGTTTTAGAACAGCGAGCATGCGAGTACATGCTAACAAAAGTTTTTCAAATTATCTATACACACACACAAGGATTACCTCCAGTACTCGGTTGAGGAGTCCTGCCATAGTATTTGTGCTCAACAAAACGTTTGCATGCAAGCAGAAATTATAAAGACAGATGCTGGTGTGTGTGTGTGTGTGAGTGTGTGAGTTTTAGTTTAGCTAACGGAAATCATTTCCCGCTTTTCCAACTAATAATTTTCCTCACTTCCTTTGCTTGAAGCCCACACTCCTCGCACAATGGAGCACATGTTTGACAAGTCATATGATTTGAATCCTTTCATGCAGCGGGAGTACGGCAGTCGTAACAATGCAGTTTTATTCCAACCGTATTAGCAAAACTTGTATTGAAACAAATTCAAATTGCACTATTCCAGCTTTGAGATCTTTCGGATTTTCATTTATCATGGGAAGTGGGTTATTAGTTAAGCAGAGTTGTTGTCTTTTTTAAAATAATTTCAAAAGTAATTCTCGAACAATGTTGCAGATAAAGAGGACTAAAAATGCACTGCATTTAAGTAAAGAAAAAAACAGAATTAATGGCTTTCAGGGACGCTTTTCTATGCTGAGTGAACAAAGCAGAATTTATTTTGATTGTTAAAGTTTATTAAAACTAAAAACTAAGGAAAAAATTTCATAAATAATGTCCTGTTAGTAAACATGATTGTATAGCCAGAGGACATTCTGCGCTTGCTGAGTCTCTACAAATAAATGCCTGTTTGACAATCAAAACATGCGCTCGATATGAGAAAAAAGCAGCCCCACGTTATCCACAATAAAACTTATATATCGGTCCATTATTATTGTTTCCAAATTAGATTAAAATATATTTGTATTTTATATGTTAAACTCAAACAGCAGAACAGACTAGTTGTTTTCGAAAGCCGCTACACGTTCATCATCAACGCTCACGTGTGTTTTTTATTATTTTTTTAAGCTTTTCATTAAGATTTTCTTGAAAATCACTTTATATATGCAACTTATACAGAAGAGCACAGCAGCTGTTTTCGAAAGCCGCTACACTTTGATCATCAGCCCTCATGTGTAGTTTTCTAATATTGCTTTGAACTTATTTTAAAATTTATTTTTAACTTAGAACGATATGCTTTAAAAGCATTTGATATATTCAACTTATACAGAGAAGCAGACCAGCTGTTTTCGAAAACCGCTACAGTGTAACCATCAGTATTCATGTGTACTCTTCTTTTTGTTAAAACTTTTCTTTTGTTTTAATTGAATGTGCTAACACTTTCTATTTGTATTAATTTAATTAGGAATTAGCATACGAGAATTGTATCGAACACATGGTAACACATTATTATTAAAAAAGAAATATTATTGTAAAAGAAATATTATGAGAAGGTAAAAATATAAACCACATCTAAAATCTTGTGTGGATACAAGGATGTGCAAGGACTTCTGGCTTTCTACAATTGCATTTGAAACAAAAACAATTTATAAAGTTTTAATTTTGTTTGAAAGTTAATTGTACGAAAGAAAGAACTCGTTTGACATTGTGGAAGGGACAGTTATTTAATTTTTTAATTAATAACGCAATGAAATATATGAGCAGGTTTTGTTAAAATTTCAAAACTATTCGACTGTTCGTTGTATTTCAAATTTAAAAGATTTTATCTGGATTATTGAGAGCACAAATTCAGGAGAATCAAAAGGCTGACAAGAGTTGCAGACCTCTACCTCTGTGATTGAAGTTCAGGATATTTAATTTAAAAATAATAATATAATTGATGAAAATTGCAATATTAATTTTGACAGAAATACACAACAACAAACATACACACGCACACACATTCAGTATCGTATTGATTTCTTTTTTCTTCTAATAACTCTCATCATATATTCCACGCGTATTGCCCCATTAAAAGAGAAAGTAAAACCATAAATTATCATCGTAAAAAAGCAACATATTTTCCCCCCATGTTTTATGTTCGTGTTGTTGGATTTGTTGTTATTTTAACAATGATTAAATACATGCATTCATTTTTATATACTTTTTTATAGATTTTTGTATTCATTTTTGTGTATTTATTTTTGTATTTATTATTTTGTTAGAGGGTTTTGCGAATGTTAAATATTTAAAAAAGGTTGCCGAATAAATTACCCCAACAAGCAGCCACTGTCTGTTTCGTGTGAAATTAAATATTAATATTAATATTAAATATAATAACGAGGGTTATGCCAAAAACTCAGGTAGAAATAATATGACTCATACGAGCATGAGTTTGATAATAGATAAAGGATATGACTGTTTCATATGTTTTAGTTTCTTAATGCTATTTTCCTCAGCCCTATTTAATTTCAATTATCCTTGACATTGTACATTATTTATATCGCTGAAACAATTTAACAATAATAATCTTGTATTTGTATATCTATTACGTAGTATTTGCGGTTATTTAAAAGGGCCAACTTTGAAGAAGAAATATAAAAAAAGCATTAAGAAAATGTTGCTGTTTTATTAAGAAAGAATTGAATTACAACTGTTTGCTTAAACGTTATCTTCTTTCAGTTAAGCTTGCAGGATAATGAAGTATTGAAGGACACAAGAAAATCTAGAAAAAGAATAATGATTAATGGACGTTGCTTGTTATGAAGTACAGCATCATTAAATATTAAACAGATCAGAAGAAGTAGGCGCAGGATGTTTTAAGCTGAAGCAGAAGGGAAAAGGCTCACATGAACTGATATATAGATGAATTTAAATACAACATTAATATTTTACAAAGTCCAGGACAACAATTTATTAGAATTATAAGTAAATAAATCAACTACAAACTCAATATACAAGATTATGACTAATAACCACCCAATTGACCAAATGATCAAACAGGACATTTTTATCAACGAAATCCTTTGAAAGCAATTAATTTTTCTTTATAAAAGTTTTGAATAGCTTTGTAAACTAGATTTTAAATACGAGTTGCTATTAATATTTTAATGAGACATATAAAAAAAAACATGTACTTTATAACTCGAAATTAATAAGCACGCAATTTATTTATTAAAAATTTTAATTTTATGATCGCAAAACCATTTCCCAGCCTTATAAATCATTTAAGCGCAGAATATTAAATTATTAAGTGCTCTTATTAAAATATTTTTTCTCAATTTTATTTGCACGAGTTGTTGTTGCTGTTGTTTTCAACCTGTTCTTTTTAACGTTTTTTCTAAGTGGGCCTGCACACGTTCTTGTTTTTAATGCTGCTATTTCCGTTGCCGCTTTAGTTATTGCTATTGCATTTGTATGTGTAAATATATAGTTTTTACTTAATACACTCTTTATTTTTATGGTTTATTGGAGCAATTGAATTTTATATCGTCCAATAAAAAGTGAACACAATCGTATAATAATATTTCTGGACAGAAAAACAAGCAGTTAAGCCTTTTATTGCGATCGATAACACATGGAAGAGAGATGTGGTTATAAATAAATTTTGTTTTTCTTAACATTTATAAAACACAACAACAACAACCAGACGTGATTAGAGTTATAAGTATTCAAATATTTAAATCTTTTAATTTAAATTATATTAAACTATTATCTAAGTTTATAACACGGTGCTCAACTCACTTGTGTGATCGTATCGGCGATAATATTAAGTCTTAAAAAGGACATTTACCTGACGCGTGAGTAGAACGAAGTGCACAATACCAAATAAATAGTATAACTCAAAATACATTTTAACTTCTGAAACTTTCGAAATTGAATATCAAATTTACAATAAAAATTTTATACTATTTATTTTATTGAAAACTTAAGTACTTAAAGCAATGAACGTTGAATTTCAACGTTCAATTTTCATTAAGTGAAATTGAAGTTGAAAAAATAATACGGAAGCAGCTTCAATTTAAAGCGCGTCGCTTACCACTCGGTACATTTACAAAGGATTCGAAAAACTTCTTGAATCAAATCCCAGTGATACCAAAAGTACGGTAAGTAGGGATTTTCTAAAAGCTTATATCCACAGTAAAAAAAGTATGTATATGCCAGCAAGAGCATACCCGGGTATGTTTATATATTTTATAGGAAACTTTTTCTTTTTTTCCTAAGATTATTGCTTTTTTGGTTTTGGTGTTAGTTTTCATTGGAGTTGTCTTCTTTTGTTTTTGTTTAAGTCGTGTTGAAATATCTTTATATATTGTCTTTATTGTCTTGTTATTTATTTTATTGGGAAATTGTGAATTTGATGCCTTAAGTATTCAATATCTAATCGTTTTTAATAATACCATTTACATACCCCGGTATGTAACTGTTGGCCTATGTAATAGTAATAAAACTGGCCGCATCCTTGTCCGATTTTACCCAAACCTATAAATAAATTAACAAGCACTGCTATTGAAAGCACGTCGCAGTTTTGGTTTAATACAAAAGAAACAAAAACTCTGGGATACTGCATATTAAAAGCACAAAACATACCCGGGTATGTATCTGTTGCTATAAAGGTTAAATCAAATACAGACAAATTGATTTAAGGAGGCATGTACTTGAGTTATGACTCTATTGCAGCACGATTTATACAATGTCCTTTCTCTTAGGATTTTATAGAGGCTCATATTCGTTTTTTTTTAATTCTTATAATTTTCCTGCCTTTCATATGAATCATTTTATTAGCATTTTTAGTGACAACAATAACTCCAGTTACTTAATTTACGCAACTCCAGTTTCTTTAGCACTTAATAAACTTGATTACTATTTCCTTTCTTAATCACACACTGCATTTATTGAAATTAATTACTTTTAATTAAAGAAAATATTTAATTTATTATTAAGACACTGGGAAAAGTTATAAATATTTATTCTTCACTTTAACACCCACTTGACTGACTTTTCCCTTAAAGTTAAAGACACTTTTCTTACACTTTTCCTTGCCAAACTTTCCATAAATTTTCATTAATCTTAATGTCATCTATTAGTCTTACAAGCATTTTATAAATTGTAAGTTTTCTAACAGTTTTAAAGTATTTATTAAATGCAAACAGCGTAAGCAAAATATATCTGTTCCTTTAGCTTCGCATTGTTATTTATGAAGTCGTATAAGAATTTACAATTCAAACACAAACAAGGAATCATTTACACATGCACTCGCTTTAAGGACACTCCAGCCCACAGATGCAGGCAGACAAATAAAAAGTAATTAAAATAAGGATTTTAATTTAAAGTTCTTCTCAAGGATGTATGAACCAAAAGGCCATAACAAAAGCATTATGCACAAACTGAATACTTTACACCGTTTCCTAATGAATATTTGTTATTATATATCCTAATTAATTAAACGATTTGTTGGTACCGCTAAGAAAGCATCTGCGCCACATCATTTTTGATTTTTAATTATTTCGGGTCCAGGTATGTTTTTACTTAAATTAGTTTTCAATGTACGAGAGTCAGTGCTTTACTTTATATAAAGGAAGCCATGAAGTTAGTTCTAGGAATGTCTGAAAAAAGGACACCTTCAAGCATCGAATGCCGGTGATCAAACACACAACAGAAGTAGACTGCTCAGTAGAGCTGCAATAATATCTAGATCGTTACATCACAGTGAAAGAAAAGAGCGGGAACATGTAAATAAAATAGCTGTTCGTCGATTCAGCGAATATGTGGGAGTCTAGGGCTAAACAAAAGCCTGAAATTCGTTTCCAATTATAATCCACAATTTTTCAAAAACATTTAAATCACCTGAATAATAAATTATATATATTTTTTACCGTCAATTCGTTTTCACTTTCTTCTTGTAAACGGTTTATTTACTTCGATAAATTTTAACAATTCATTTTGATACTTTTGATTCTTTTTATTTTTTTCTTGTTTAATGCCAATTTATAGGCCACATTAAGGATAATGTCTACAAATTTATATATTTAAGGTTGCAGAGCTGTTTTCAAATAATAACCCTTCGGAGAAAATGTGTCACAACTCTTGTAAAATTTATTTTCATTCTATCAAAAAACATTAACACTTCAACAAAGTTATTCTAAAGATTTATCTGAAAGGATATTTAAGGCAATAAAACTAAAGAGTTTTATTAGTGTTCTATGACTCATTTTGGCATGTAAATATTGTTTTAGATTTTTTTTAAATATTTCAGCTTATGACAACTATTATATATATATATATATATATATATATATATATATATTTCTCAGGTTGAACTGCAGTGTCGGATTAATAGATAAAAGAAAAAATTTGCTATAGAAATTTAATTATGTTACTTCACAGCAGAATTTAAAACAACAGATTTCTCTGAAAATTTTGTGGATTTTTATATTATTTTTATATAATTCGAGTAGGGCTCAATTGTATCCTTGCAACAATCCTTTTCCTTTTGTATAGATGTAAAACTGGGACATTTTCTTATTCTGTTTTTCTACTTCAGCAAAATCTCTTAATCGATTTAAATAAAACTTTTTAGTTTTTCCTCATATTATTCACACAAAAGCGAACACAAATACACTCAAGCAAATAATATATGCCAGAACATGTCAGCCCAAGGTTGCTCCCAAAACACACATACACATACACATTTACTTTGCTGCATGCATGTGCAAATGCAACAGCAGCGAGCATTTTGTAGCACATAAAACTAAACAGATGGCGGGAAGGATCTGCTGGATTTTATCTTCTAAAACTCTATTTATAATGAAGTGTCTCTTATGTTATATGCACTTGAGTCTGTATGTGTAAATACATTATTTAAGTTTTATTGTTGTTGTTTTTTTTCCGTTAGGGTTTCACTGTGCGAGTGTGTGAGTGTGTGAATGTGTGCATTTGTGTGAATTTACTGCAAATACATTTTGTGTTTGAGAATTTTGTAATTAAAATCGCTTTGAAATGCAATTATTTAATTTAATTGCTTTTATATGTTGAAGTTTATGGAAATTTATGCACAATTTTCTTAACAGAGTATTAGACTTTTTTATTTAAATTAAAGTAAATATATTTTGAAACTAAACTCAAGACGTTTCCCACAGCAAATAGTTTGTGTTTCTGCTTCAACTGTGGGCTGGGAAAAAATTTGTTGGTATTTAAAATCTTTTTAAAAATAAAGAAAAAATACTTTATTATTTTAAAGATGTTGTTTGAATAAATAGTTTCTTAAAACATAAGAAATCAAAGCAAACATGTATTTAAGAAAGTCTGAAAAATGTTGTCACAGTTTCTTTGATAACATTCAAGTTGATTCGAATAGAATTTTCGCAGGACCTCTGCAATTGAAACATTTTTATAAAGACATGACACAATCATATTTAAAATATGTCAGCGAGCTGTTTATTGTTTTATTAAAATAACAGAATATGTATATTTCTTTTTAATCAATTCATTTTAAAGTAAAATCTATTCTGCTGTTAAATATTTAAATAAGAAACCTTTTGGGCTTTGTGAAACTTAAATTATCCTTTATGAAAGCCCATTTTGCTGATTATCTGCCTTAACTGTTGTATTATTTCTAATGGTCTATATAAATAGAGATAATGATTGATACAAAATAGAGCCAATTATGCTAAAATGAGCTTCTTTGTCAAGCCTCACATTTACTTTGAGCAAATAATAGAAAGTCAACTGACGTGGTAAACACGCCAGCAACAGTTCGTAACATACAAACAAAATCGTGAAACAATTATTATAATAAAATAGAAATTTATTGTTAAGTATGTCGATATTGGGGCCATATAATGAGATAAAATAACAAAACTTGAATTAGACCAGGATAAAAGCCACACAGTCTATGATGCACCCTGCCTAATAAATAGAGGGAGTTAATGAGCGCGCCAATGATGCAGAGAAAATATTAATTGTACAGGAGGATTCGGCTTGAAGTCTACTGATGGAAGATTAAACGGTACGCACATAAAACAGTTTCTCATTCGCCGAAAAATTCATTAAATATTTCATTTTATTTTCCTTAAAAATAATCCAAAATTTCTTAAATCCATATGAGGTTATTTCCCACCGAAGATACTTTCAATCTTTTCACCCCAGAGTGGTAAGTTAAATTAATAATTGCCTACGACATGTTTAAGCATGTCTTTCTAATTAACGATTCCATTAAATAAATTAATAACAGGGCACTTGTATGCCTGCAATTTACTTATTATTATAACTCAAGATATTTTTGAAAGCTACCAACTCATGAACACAATTTTATTTCACCTCTAATCTCCGTAGGGTATTCCAATTATTCCCAACATAAATTCGAAAAAAAGAAAATTTTTTTTTGGAGAAAACTAAACAAAGCGACGGAACATAATGAACTGAATAATGCAACAGACAGTTGGATTAGACAAAAAGCTTTTTGGGCATTTATAAGCAATTACCTGAGTGTGCACGTTTATGCATGCACAGCCACGCACAGTTTATTACTAAACAAACAATTATACACACACACACAAACACTAACACACACTTATGCACGAAATTGATACTGAAATCAATGTACTTGTTGTCCATATTCGCAACGGTAAACAATAACAAAACAATGAATAAAAACCAACAAAAGCTTTTTGGGGAAAAAGGAAACAATGAAACGCTCAATATTGTGCAAACTGTTTATGGCGATAAGGATGACGATTGTGATGATAGCGGTGATGGTGAAAGCGACAGGAGTGTTACGATAATGATGGCTTGGAAAAAAGATTGGAGAACAATAAATAAACCAGCCCAACAAGCAACAAACTGCAGGTAGACAATAAAAATAGGCAAATCTCATACCCGACTTTTTGTTGCGGAACAGCAAAAGTGTTGCCATTTATGCTTTTTAAAGGCACTTAATTTTTACTTTCTTTTCTGCATTTTATTTTTCTAAAATGAAACAAAATTTTATTGACTTGATCAATTTCTCAAGGACCAAAGGAAGGTTAGCATTCCTTTAATATTCAACTTATACGACCGAATTTACTGTGACAAACAAAACTGCACCTGATAGCTATTAATTAAAGTGTAGTGGCTTTTTAAAACTACTTTATTAATTATTTATTTTGTTTTTAATTTAATATTTTGATTTTTCTGCCTCTAAAAGTCACTTAAATCGAGATATGTATGCTGAAGGCAAAAGTGAGCTGAAGTCATTTGAATATATTTTGTTTTATCCCTATAAAACTGTAAGCTGGCAACACTTATAAAACTGTTAGCTGTCAAGATTATTCATGTTTAGTTTGGTTTGACATTTTAACATGAATGCACTGACTAAAATTTATTTTTAAAATCACGGATTTCTTTACGATATATTTACACACCGCCCACCACGCCCCTTTTACCCTCAACATAATCGAACTTCAATACCGGAATATAAAAAAAAATTATTTTCTGTTAAATTTATATATACTTTGTAATCAAATATGTCTTAAAAATTAATCTCTGTTGCAAACCTGTTAATTCTATTTTCTTTGAACTTTAAAAAAAGTGATCATTCAGATAAAAATCTCTCAAAAATTATCTCGATGTATTATTTTCACTGTAATCGCCAGTGTTCTCTGTCAAAGCTAGAGTACTGGTATTAAATTTCTTACTAATAAAATAAAAAATTTAATATTCGTTTAATACTGATTTGAAATCCTTTTTTATAATTTTGAAACTTTTGCTAGAAGGACTTTTCAGGAATTCCGAAAGCTTACAAAAGTACTTCATATATTTTTCACTTCCTGGCAACACTTGTTCTGTGAGAATGGAACAGAACGATTGTGTGGGTTATGATTACAGGTACTCGTTTACATGTGTGTATGTGTTCCTAATGGTGTCAATGATGGTTGTGTTGACTATGACCCACTCTCTTAACGCAAGTATGGGTAGAGCTGCCAGTAACAAACAAATATTTTCCCATTTTTTGTTTCCTCTTATAATAAAATTATTATTATTTTGTTGTTGTTATTGTTGTTGTATACTCTTGGGTATATAAATACATCGTTATGTATGAATGCATGTGTGTGGGTATAGTGATCATGTTTTCTGTTATTATTCTAACGGGTAGAAAACATTATTTCAGAAAAAGTACGGGAGTAGGAGGGTTGTTTTGGTGTTGTAAAATAAGTTTGCTTTGTTACCTTTTAAAATATTTGGGCAGGAGCATAACTACGGTTGGCAACAGAGAGCACTTGAATAAATAAAAATTAAAACCAGTGCTGACCATATCAAAAAAGCATTGAACCGGTTGGGCTGTTGCGACTTAATTGAATTTATTCTTTAAAAGAGCGCATAAATAATAAATTGATGGTTGAATATAATAAAAAATATTTGACTTTAATTTTGTTTATAGTGGAATTTGTTTATAGTTTCAAAATAGATTCGAGTTGGAAGGAATTATACAAGAAATATCAGTTTTTTAAATAAAACAAGAATCCAATTTCATTTGCTTTTAACTCCATATTAATTAAAAATAGATAAGAAATAAATTAATAACATTAAAACTATTATTGAAAATTACTTGATATTTAATTTATATAATTCCAACATATTTCATATTTATTTAAAACCTTTTATTAAAATTTGATTTATAACTAAAACGCGCTCAATTACACAATCAACCAAAAATTGTTGCACTGCAAAACTAAATTAATCTTCGTGGGCAATAATTTAAACAACGCGGATATTTTAACAATTGCATTGCAAATAATTGACTATTTGTTTAGCAAATAACTAAATTAAGTTTTTATTATCCAATTATTAATACAAAAACGCCACCAACAAGTGGATGCAAATAGGAAATGCAAAAAAAAAATAACACGGTTTGTTGGCAAATCTTTAAAATTAAATCCTGAAATTCTAATTTTATTTCATAAAAATTTAAGGACACTTGAAAATCTCAAAATAAGCGTAAAAAACCGAAATTAAAATATATTGAAACGCCAAGAACATAAAAAGGTGAAGACATCACTATTATGACTTTCGCATTAGCTAAAACTTCTCATTCACTTAAGTAAAACCTTGAAATCAGTACCGGAATTATTTAAAAAAACCCTCAATAATCAATTTGAATTAAAAAGGCATGGTGATCAATGAGTTCTTGTTATGGCTTTGATATTTGTTTTAAGCTTCTCTCTTATTAAAGTGGAAGTTTTGAATAAATATCTTTAGTTATTCTAAGAAATGTTGGGTAAAGGTTCCCTGATGATCTTCTGTATTAGCGCCAGTGGAAGGCTCTTAGGAACTAGCTAAAACCCCTTAATCGATCACTTTGAATTTTTTAGTAACACTTTGGGAAAAAAGAATCAGCACGAAAACAAAAATTAAAGAGTTGAAACGACAATTCCCAAAAACATGTATCAATTTGAAAATTTTTCAATTTGAAAAAAAAATACTCAGGTTTTATATAGAACAACAATTTCCATATACAGAAATTTCAATAAACTCTTTTTCTGCAAAGAGGCACCTGCTCTTGTGAAATTTTAAATTTAAGCTTTTGTTTTATGAAAAAAGGAGTCGTTTGTGAGCAATTAAAATAATAAAAATTAACAAAATTATTCCGCAAAGCCTCCGCTACATATACGACAGTTCCGCAGACAGTAATTTATTTGCAATAAATGTGTTATTAAACGTTTATAACATATAGATAAATGGAATTGATTAAAGTTTGAGAAAAGCTCTTAACAGGCTTCTGGTGGAAAAAGAAAAGATTTCCAGCTCATTTGGGTTCCTTAGGGTCCTTTTTATTCTACCTGCAGAAGAGACAAGGGTAGAATTAAGGCAAAGGTTTTTGAGAGAAAGAAAAAACCAAATAGAAAGAAGAACTGACAGCTAATGGAAGGATGCAAGTGTTAGAAGAGAATTGGTCCTGACACGCCTTGTGAAAGTTGATATCAAAACCATGTTGTTTTCTTTTCTAGAAAAGGATATAAAATATTTTACACTTTTCAAAAGAAAACGTCAACATTCTGTCAATTAATTCAATAATTAATAATTAACAGTTAATTCAATATGGCTTATGAACAATAATTTTTGTTTTGAATGTAACTTTTTTGAGAGCTGAATTGATTAAAAAAAATGTTACGTTTTCCAGGAAAGAAAAATCCTTTAGTCTCTTGAGACTGGCTTCTGAAAGCCCTGATAGGCGGCTAAAATATTCTTTACGTTGATCCTTCAGAGCCTGACAGCCTATTGGATGCATAATACTTTCCCCCCTCGAAATTATATTCGGGAATAAGAGAGTCCCATGCGTTTGGCAGATCACAAAAACTCGGAATCACATTCATAACTGAGTGCGGAGTCGAGCTCAGGATCTACGGCATCGTAGTCTTGTATTCACTGCTTCAGTTAGCATCACGCTGAAGTTAATTTATTGGAAATCGGTAGAGTTAAGGAAATGAATATTTAAATTTCTGTTAAATATTTTAATTTAAAAACTAAAAGGCAACCGGGTACCTACTGCGCCCATAAGGACTTATTAGCTGGCACGTTGTGGGCTCCATTTCCAGCTGAATATCTGCTGTCTACAACAAATTGACTAAAAGTCTTTTTAACCAAGTTTTAATGTTCCTTATTATTTTCTAGTTTTATTTATGTTATTTGTTATACAAAAAAATGTCACATTAAAAAGTTTGATTCAAGCTGAGAGTTAATATGACAACGATTGTTGGCCAAGAAATTTAGCAAACACTCATTCGCTATGCCTGTTTAGACAAGCACAGCAACGGGCAGATAAATAGTTATTTTAGTAAAAGATTTTATTTTCATACTCATTTTAAATCTCAAATATTTGAAATGCATCCAAAAAAGTTTTAAACACAAAATATTTGCCGGCACGGCCTTGTAACAGTTTCAAAATGTGTGTTAATGCCACCTGCCCTTTGCTTGCTGCCACTGTTTGTTGTATTAAAAGAATAACAAAAAAAAAAAAACAATTCTTTATAAAAAATTAAAAATATATTTAAAATTTTATTATTTAAAGCACAGTATTTTGTTGTTGTTTTTGTGGAATATTTCAACATTTATTTCTCGTTTATTACACTTGATTGTTATTTTAAGCCCGTCACAGAGCTCCTTGTTGTTGTTTTAGTGTGGATATGTATGGGAGTGTGTGTTCATATATATATTGTATATGGTTATGTTGCAGTTCCTATTTGATATGTATGTGTGAGTGTGTTGTTATTGTTCATGCAAGTGTGTTGTGTGTGTGTTCTGTTTATATTGGCCTCTAACCAAAAGATGTTGTTTTCATTTATTTTTGGCTTTTATTAGCCTTTTCGGAGAGTACGAGCAAAAATAAAGATTTCTGCTGCAATTAAACTAAAAAAAAAAAGCAAATTGTACTCTAGTTTTATTTTTGCATTTTCAGCGTTATATGAAACCAAGGCAGCAGCGACAACAGCGTATGTTGAAAATTGTTTTGGCAAAGTGCCACTTGAAAAAGTTTATATATATAGAAGAAGATTTGTTCAGTTTTATTTATTCTTGTTTGTTTCTTTGTTTTTCCACCAAAACCCACTTGTAAAAAAATGCTTCAACATTAATAAACATACATTAAGAAGAAGAAAAAAATTATATGCACAATATTGCGTTCGCAAAAGTTGCACAAACAAACGCAACAACAAAAAAAGGAGAATAATAAAAAAAATATTCCAACATTGACATTAAAAATGTACGACTGCCCGAATGTTACTTTTACTTTTTATTACAATTCGGCAGCATAATATTTTTGATGTTGGGTGTGGGCATTATAAAATGATCTATATGAAATTCTTTAAAACCTACAACAACCTGCAAATTATTAGAAAGTATTTTAGATTCAAAGAGACTTGGCAAATATTCCCAGGAACAAAGGGAAGTCAACATCAGTGTTATATATCTTACGGCGTAGAGCAAAACAGCTGTTTTCGAAGGGCGCTACACTTTCGTTTTCAGTACTTAAATGTATTTTCATTTATTATCATTTGAGCGGTGGCTTAACTGAATGTGTTTGTTTTAATTTTATTATGAAAGAGGATACGAGAAGTGTATCAAACCGATGGTGACACACTCCTGTTAAGTCCCTGAGTTGCTGTAACCCATTTTTTTTAAATTCAAAATAATTATTATTTACAAAATCTCTTCAGAACGTTTTTAGTTGCTGCTGGTTTTAATCTGATAGTTATTCTCCTCAGGGACTTTAAATAAAAGTTATGGAAAATATATTAAAGCTCTTCAATATTTTTAAAGCTCTTTCAATGTTTATTTTGAGTTAAATAATTTAATAATTTTTCAATATTTCGTTACTCTTCTAAGTGATTTTTCCTTACATACAACTTTGAGTTGATTTAAAAGTGTTTTATGAAATAAATATATGAAAGTTATTTGTCAATAAAATTCCTGATTGAATTTGAAATTAAAAGAAAAAAGCTCTCTACATAAGAGTCAATTTCAATCTGTGGACAACCCTGGAAGTCAGGGCAACCAGGGCTACGAAATTCTGTATTGAATAAAAAACTTAATCTTATGACTTTTTGGGAACTACTTATTCTGAATTTGCAATGATATACATTTAAAAGAGCCAGGGAAAGTCAAGCTCAATTTTAAATATTCTATTTATATACCAAAGCAGAAAAGCGGTTTTCGAAGGTCGCTACACTTTTATTGCCACTAGTGAGGAGTTATTTCTATTTATTAAGACTTGTTCTGTTGGCTTAATTGAATGTGAAAACAGTTTCTGTTTCTATTTTTATAATGAAAGAGAATACGAGAAGTGTAACGAACCGATATGTAAGTCCCTTAATTAATGTTTTATATTTTTTAAAATTCAATTTTGATGGGCTTTCAGAAAAAATTTTATTTGGCTTTTAAGTGCTGATCTTTCGCTTTAATAATTCTACAAGGAAGTTCCTTCTCTTCCTTTTTTTCTAAATTTCATTTTTATTGAAACAAAATTATATCTATAATTTAATATAATAGCTACCCTCTTTAAAAATAAAAATTGTTACACTAAAAATTCTTATTCCATGACGAAAGCTTTTTTGCTCCCACCTCAACGCCAGGTGTAATAAAATACATAAAAAACAGCAGTTCCATGACAAACGCATTTAATTCAATTATTTTTCAATCAATTGATTTCCCTAATGATGATTTGCCTTATTTATTGCCTTATCAATATTTTATTAAAATTGATTACAATCCAGAACTTCCAACTTCTTCTGCTATTTTTCTGTATTGAAATACTTTGACAAGTTGGAACGGAAATGGAAAATTATATCATCCATGTTTCTACAAACATTTCCTGTGCTTCCATTTGGCTTTAGCGGAACGCCTTGTTATTGTATTGGTGGGTGTATTAACGTTTGACTTTTTAAAAAATCGATATAGAAATATTTATTAATATTAAAAGCAAATAAGCATTTAAATGGTTTTCTGGTATCATTTCGTTTTATATATTTTTGCATATTCAAGGAACGTGACTCTCATGTCGTAGTCCTTGTTTTCGTTTTCATTTTCGTTTGCATTTACAATTTCGTTTTAATGTTTCTAATTTTTATTTTTTTTTTTTGGAATCATGTTGCATGTTCAAGGCTTTTTACTAGACTTTTGCTGGCTGTGTTAGATATTTATCTTGACATAGTTGTCGCCTTTATGTTTTGGTAATATTGTATGAAGGGAAATGAGATAAAATAAATTGAAAGTGGGTGTAATGAAAACAGTACAAAGTATTTGTTTATAAATATGGATCTACAGTTTGTTGTATAATAGAAACAAGAATTGGCATTTATTTTTAAAGTTGATTAAATTATCTTAAGCTGAAAAGTATTTTATACTTCTTTTTTATAAAAAAAAAATGCTTCACTGGATGGATGATTGGGTGAAATATTACAGAGCGCCACGACCCAGAAGTTTTGTTTAAAATAAATAATTATAAATGCCTTAAAACAATTCAAAATAATGATATTTTTTCAGGTCCACTGTACATTTGCCAAGCACATTTTCATTTGAGTGTCGTTGACTGATCTTCATGAAAAGCATTGAGACATTTTGGATAGTCTTCGGTCTTGGTTCCATGTTTCATCACAGTAAATCCGTAAACTTAATGAATATATTTTAAAGGGATATAAAACTTTATAATAGCAACACTTTTTTAACTAACGGCTGTTTTGATTAAATTCAAAAAGATGTAATAATTTATGCTGAAATATAGAAAATGAAAGTATATAGTCAAAACATTCAAACAGGGACTTAACAAAAGTGTGTTATTATCGGAGTGATATACTTCTCGTATTCTTTTTCATAATAAAATTGCTACAAATACAAACTGTTATCACATTCAATTAAGTCACCCAAACAAGTCTTAATAAATGAAAGATAAGCATGAGTACTGCTGATGAAAGTGTGGCGGCTTTCGAAAACAACTGTTCTGCTCTGCTGTAAAAGATAAATACATAAACCTGATCTTGACTTTCCCTTGAGCGTATTGAAAGTAGTTCCCCACTTGCAACTTTTTCTTTAAAATATTTGGTTTCTTATTTAATAACGCATTTTATTTAGGAGCGTGTTAAAATGCAAAATAACTCCCAACACCGGATGTGGAGTCAATAAATAAAATAATAAAAATATAAATACGAGAAAATATGATATATAATAAAGCAATAAATATTTACGCCATTTTGTTTTATTTTCAGTAAAACTGAAACAAAATAAATTGTTTGCTTTGCCTTCCTCTTTATTAAAAAGTAAATAAAGAACACAAATTCCAGCATTGGTGGCATAATTGGAAGCATTTTGAGAGGACATCAATGCTACACTTCCTCATAAATGAAACCATTCTGTAGTAAATTAAAGAAAAACCCCCCGGCTCTTTCTAATACTAAAAAAAATTGATACTTCAATATCTAAATAAATACACAATGAAAATGAACAAACAAAAAAATGCTTTTAAAACAAAAAGATTATCTGTGAGAAGTGAGAGAAACGATAAATATTTCTTTCCATGTTTGTTTCTTTCTTCTCTTTTTCTTTTTCTTTTCAATTTCGTAGCACAAGAAAACAAAAAACGAGCAGAAGCAAAAATTAGATAATTTATGGTTAGTTTAAAGAACAATAAGGAAATAATTTGAGAAACAAAAGTTAGATTAGAAAATATGTGCTAAATAAAAGAAAAAGTTTTCATAAAGTAATTTATATTGGCACAAAATAAAATTGCTATTTTATTGGATTATAAAAACAAAATTCTCTCTATCCAAGCAAACAATGGAAAAATAAAAAAAGGAAGAAACGAATAAAGAAAATTACTAGATAATAAAATTTGTTTGAATGTTATGAAGAATAGGGAAGAACAACAAGTTTAGAAATTTATTTAAATAAATATTTTTTACGTAAAAGAAACCACAAATTTAGGCAGGAGTGCCGGGTTTAAATTTAAAAATCTTATGAAGACTTTAATTTTAGCTTTTATTTATATGAGGAATTCAATTCACAAAATTGAGTGCAAAATTTAATTTAACTTTCTTAAAAAATCGAATTAATCTTTATAAATTTTTTTTTCTAATTCTCCCTCAATTATTTTAGCTGTTGTTAAAGGAAAGTACCCACCCTTTCCAGCCCAGAGTAACAATACCACACTTATACATATTAAATTTCTTAGTTTTTCTTTAAAAAAGTTCAAAATAAATTAATAAATTCAATATTGTTTTTTGTACAATATAAGTATCACCAAGATAAAGTGATTTATAGAATTAGATCTCGTACATGTGCACTCACACAATTATTACTCTCTTGTTAAAAGTATATGATTCATTGAAAGCAGCCTAAAGTATGCTACGATTTTTACTTCAATACTAATTGTTGGCGTATAACAATTAAATGCTTTCGAATATCACTCATACGTACGGAGGGACACAATTCACCGACTACATGCCGCACAGTGGCCTGACATTAAAGAAGAGTAGTAAAACGGCTGTAACTTTTCAACTACTCAACCGATTGCACTGAAATAAACAGCTTTCAAAAGAAGAAGTGTCGAATTTTCAGTTTGGTTGAATTCCATTTACTCTATTGCAGGACAAGGTAGTTTCAAACATCGTCAAATTTGAAAACTGCGGCTGACGAAGATCTTTGGAAGCATTTAAATTTTGTAATTATTAATCAATCTTAATGAATTTTTTAGGAAGAGTGTAAACTAAACGACAACAATAAAACATGTTTCAACATGTCTAACTCTCATCGTTTTTAAGTTATTTGACTTACAAATTTTGTTATAATTTTTTTAATACTTTTATTTTCATATTTTATCTTGGAATATTAATTTTTTTTACTTTTTAGTAAATATTTTCTTTTTATTGATGAAAGAGAACAGTTTGTTTTATTATTAAATTAAATTTTAATAGGGCATTAATTAGAAAAGTGCTTTCACTGCAGGAAAATGTAGTAAATATTCCAAGGCACAAGGGAAAATAATCAGTTCTTATATATTTAACTTACACAGCAGATCAGAAAAGCTGTTTTTGATAGCCGCTACACCTTCATCATCAGAACCCATGCGTATTTATACATTTTCATCCTCAGTACTCATGCCTATTTCACGTTTATTACGAGATTTTTTACGGTGGCTCAATTGAATGTGATAATAGTTTAAATTTTTAACAATTTTATTATAAAAATTAATATGAGAAGTGCTTCAAACCGTTCGCTAACTATCTGAGTTGCCGTTTAGTTAATTTATCTTTATATTTTATTTTTTTGAATTTTTGTTTATAATTTTATTTTATGTTCTTCAATTATGCTTATATTTTTAATATAGAAAATCATCCAACGTAATCGGCTTGCCAGGGCTGATTTGAAATATATTCTGTAGTTGATAATAAACAACTTTAAGTATTTAATTTAATTGTGATAAGTGAATCCTACAAATTAATATTGTAAATGTCAGTTTTTTAGTTTAAGAACTATTCAAAAGGATGTTTTGTTTGTATAGAAAATATTTACTTATTAAGTTGATTTAACATTTATAGAAGTAGAAACCTGTGGTGGGTCAAAAGCCGCCACAGTTTGATCATCAGTTATCATGAGTATCTGCCGTTTATTATGACTTCTTTCGGTGGCTCAATTAAATGTAAAAAAGGATACGAGAAGTGTTTCAAACCGTTGGTAATACACTTTTTGTTAAGTCGCTGACTTAATGTTTGTTTATTTGTCTTCATGTCAGATATTTCTGAATTTTTTAATTTAAATGCGTTTAATCCTAATATTATTTCTAATAAAACACATTTTCCAAAGTTGTTGACTTCCCAGGATGAGTCTGAAATATTTTCAGGAGTAGTTGATAAATAACTTTAAGTGCTGAATTTATTTGTGATAAATGAATTAACAGTTTCTATTTTTAACAATTTATTTATAAAAAAGAATGCGGGAACTGTCTTAATCACACTCTTTTTAGATTCTTGTGCTGCCGTTTTATTATGTTGTATTCATTTCTAAAATTGTTTTACTATTTGCTGAGTAAAAGTTTTATGGTTTGAATTTTCTTCAGAGCGTACGAAAGGGTAAAAATGTCCTTTAATTTAATTATAAAATCGGAAAACTCATATCGACTTCTTTACCTGCTTGAAATTTGTAATATTCCCTATTTAAGTAGAGTACAACATGAGCCAATTTGTCTGTAACATTCTGTCGAACACTTGGGACATTTTTTTACCCCAATAGAGTAAATTTACACTATATGTCTACTCCATCCGCTGTCATTTCAATAGCTTTAACTTCATTCAAAGTGAATTCATGCATAAAGTCTATTGAAAATTATGTTCCTTCAACTTTTGAATATCCCACTTAGTGATGAGTTTTAAGAAACCAAGAACTTCTATGAGTTGTAACGTCAAAATGTTTCATAATTCGTTTTCCTAATTGTCGTTGCATGTTTGAAGTATTGCTACTTGCCCCATCACATCCCAGTCATTTCCATCAACTCAGTCCGCGTCATATAAATTTTACATGTTGTCGCTTCTGCTGAAATTCTGCAACTGATTAATCTTTTTGTGCATTTCATTTCAGGTTTCACATGTCCTGCTCTCTTTGTTATTGTTGCATGTTTCTTTGTCTGTTTAAGCTTCCTTTGCAACAGCCACGTTGTGCAATGCTTGCCCCTCCTCCCTACAACACTATTGTCACATCATCCTGTTGTAGAATTACGTTTATCCTCGTAACTGTAATTTGTGTGCTGGTGATTCTATTCATTAAAACTCAGCTGGAATTATAGTTTCTTGTGTCTAATTCGTCATTTGTTTTACATGGTTTTTTTTTACTCTCTCTCCATCTTTTTTGTTCGCTGGTTTCTTGTAAAATTGGTACGCTTGCCTGCCATTTCGTTGGATTACAATTGTTTTGTTTGGCATTTTTCTTTTTTATTAATTTTTGTTTTCCTTTTCATAGTTGTCATTTTAACAGCTGCGTGTCCTGCCAAGTCGGAAGTTGAGCACATGTGACAATCTGCTGGCATTTGATTGCAACAATTAGTGTTGAGTAATGAAGATGTGTTTTCTTTTTATTTGTTTATTTAAGACTTTTTCTGTTATATATTTTACCATTTTTGTACTAGAAAGAGTCATGAATATTTTGTTCTGCACCAGACAACAATCGGCTTAAGGTTTTAGCGTTATTAAAAAATAATATTTTAAATAAATAAAAGTAAATAGAATTATAGTGTGTTTTTCACCAAAATGCCGTGTATGTTTAATAATCCATGAGCTGTTTTGTTTGCCAAAAATCTTAGTGTGTTTTAAATATCTTTTTACTTCAGCATTATCAAGTGCAGTCTTTAATTTACTGCCTTTTAAACAATCCCTTTTTGAAGGCGAACTTAATAGGCAGCATTAATTGTGTGCTTGTGTTACAGTAGTCTTACTTACTAAAACATGCACAGATACGCACCGCCATGCATATACACATAACCCTTTGCCTGAGTACAATCTTTTCTTCTTTTTTTGTGTGTTAAAATATTAGTTTTGCTCTTCTCCTGGTGTTATTTGTGAAACAAGACATTGTGTTGTGTAAAACTACTATTGACAAAAATAACAACAACAACAACAACAACTAGATTATACAATCTCATATGGGCTGTACGAAAAAGTTTTGTGTCCATGTAATATTGGCCGTAAAATTTTACAGCAGCAAAAGCTCTTGCTTATTAACGTGGCTAGTAACGCTGCCCTTTAGTTCGCGTGCTCCTCTTTGCAATCAATTCTTTTTACGTTCAATCAATAGTTACTTCTCCACTTTTCCTTCTATCTCTGCACTTTCTGTTCAGTAGGATATTTTACTATTTTCTTAATAACAGTGTTACCATTGACAACTTAAATGGAAATCCTGTCCTAGCCTGGGAATCAGTTTTTTAAGACTCTCAATATATTCAAAGTTACCGAGAATCCTTGGAACATTTAAAATTGAAAATAATCGCAGTCACGGCGTGTAAATGAAATATTTTAAGGAAGAAATTAGGAGAAATAAATACATTTTTGCTGGCCAATTTTTCGATGTTTTATTTAATGAATTAAAAAAAAAAATCCAAACTTGAAGTTAAAAGAAAATGTTTGCAGGTTTTGCTCAGCTAATAAATGAAATATTCTGGTTTTTTATATATTATATTAATAAAAATATTAAAAAAATGGAAACAGTTTGATTTAGATCGTTATGAAAAACATCCCATTATTAACCACCTCCCAGATGCAACTCCAGACTCTCCGCCTCAATTTCTCTAACAGAAGCGATAAATTGAGTATCAGTTTTTACTGCCTGTGACTGATTTAATAATCACTGGCACTTGTTAACTCCCAAAGACTCGCCAGCAGTGACCAGAACTCATAAATAAAGCCGCCAAGATAAATTAAAAATTGATCGGAAAGAAATTTGCAACACAATCGCTGTCATTAAAAACTGCAAACGTTAATTGTATCCTTTTCACGAGCTCCAGCTTAACGTTCACGAGAGCCGTAAGGTCAGGGTTTAGTTACACAAACATGTAAATGGCTAAAATTACACAAACAAAGTATTACTTTTGAGCACAAGTAGCTCTATTACTGTACATGTACATTTATTATGTATGCATGAACGAGCATGCACACATGTGCCTACAAAGTGTGCACTTTTGCACCACTACAACTGCAACTGCAACCTCAATACACAACACATGTTGCTGCTTAAGTACAAAAAAAAGGAGATGAAATAAAAAAAAAACATAAGAACTATGGTACCATTTCTTTATACACTGAGAGAAAAGTGGCAGTTTCATAGGGTTTTTAGGAAACAATAGTCGTATTTTGTGCAAATTCAATGCAAAAGAGGAGGACTTTGAAAGTGTGCAATCTTTTCTGAAATTTAAAATTAATTGTGTGATTTGTCTCATGAGATAAATAACTATATATTTCCATTATCTTCTGTTTATTTCTGTAAGCGTTTGCAAAAGAGTTTTTAAAGTGCCGATCATCAGGATATTGTACATCAGGTAATCAATTTTATTTTACAAAATTTTTATTACAAAAATTAATTTTTTATTATAAAAATCAGTGCCTAAATTTATATTAAATTGTATTTATTTTGCCCCTCTAGAAGCCGTCGCGATATCTGGTTTAAAAAAGAAGTTCATGAACTTTATTTACGTGAAGAAAATAAATCATTTCATGAAATCACTTCATCTTTAATTTGTACAAAACAAAAAAAGTTTTAATAATTTATCTTTTCTAGAAAAGAAATCAACATAAAATATCGGCATCAATATAATATTCTTGATTCATTTACTTTTTTCTAAGTGTATGCGCACACTTTTGAAATTTCCCTTCCACAACCACCACTCCCCCCTTCATGAACTCACATGAAAGCGAACACTTTTTGCATTTTAAAGTGAAGAGAAGGTTATTAAGTTGAAAAGATGCACGCATACACAAACACTTTTACATTTAAACTACGCACAGGTGCATGCTGTGAGTGCATGAGTGTTTGTGTGTGTGTGTGTGTGTGAAGTGAGAGCTTTTGTGTAAATATTTGCTCACATCGTTACATCTATTGACATATTAAATAGTTATTTAGGAATTAAAAACAACTTCGCAAGACTTTTTTTCGTTTTTGAAGTTCTCTTAATTTGAAGATATTAAATTTAAAGCAAAAAACAGGACGTTTTTTTCTTTTGATTTGGAATGACACAATTTCATAATTTAAAGATTTCATAGTGAACAGTATGATTTTAATGTATGAAATTAAAATGCGATTGAAACTTTTTTATATCCTTCATCGTGGTGTATGAAAATATAGGCAAATATGCCTGAAGTGTTGTTGGCTTAGAAGCGATGAGGTCCTTGATCACTATCAATGGTATTTATAATGGAAACTTGGCCTGATTTAAAACAAGCGTAACTTAATTATTCCTTAAATATTTTCCTCGCCAACTTGTGTCTGTAATGCCTTTAAGGCGATGATCATAAAAGACTAGGAATTGTATTTAAAATTTAAATAAAAATATAATAATTGTAAATATCGATGACGCAATTTAAAAGCAGGCGTAACTGATATTTTGTAAGTGCCATTAAATCACAAAAAACCAAACTATTATCACAAAGAGTAACTCAATTTACTAAAAAGGACATCTTATTTTTACTTGAAATTTTTAAGATTTTACTAAATATTTTTCCAACTTGAAAAAAAATTAAGAAATCGAGTTAAGCCTTTTTATGAAAAACACGTCGATATATAAAATATTTTTCTTATAACATTTTTTAGAAGATATTTAATTGCAGTCATATAAATTGCAGCATAAAAAATATATGGGAAACGGTAGACCCGAAAGGACATCCCTGCAACTTGCTGATCATTTTAAACGCAAAACTATCGTTACCTGGTTTTTGTGCCACTCTAAGCTTTTGAGCTCTTCCACATAAAACGCTTTTATTATAATTTTAAGACCAACGATTCCCACATCATATTCCGTGATTGCTGCCGTGTTCGATTACTATAAGAGAATAGAAAACATTAACTGATCACTTATAAAATGTTGGAACTCCTCAAAAATATCACTCTTTTTGAATAAATTCGTTCACAATATTTCACAAACGATTTGAATTACTATAAAAGAATCAAAGAACATAAACTGATTAGACACATAATTTCAGAGTTTTCCAAAAGAAATATTTTTCTTTTTTGAATTCTTTCGTCTCGATATCTTGTGAACGTATTAACCGATTTTGAACTGTTTTACTAAGACAAACGTGGTTTTTAAATATCAAATTAGTTTTTGAAATCGATTGCCACGACCGTTTAATAAACATTGTTATAAAACTACTATGAAAAATGCCATAAAAAACTGTGACACCCTGTCAAAATTAGTCAGGAATGCTTCCTAAGGACTCTAAACGTCTAGATCTCATGGGAGCATGATTTTTATGGACGGGGTAAAACAAATAACTTTTCACTTACTAAAGTAAAAGTTTAAAATAAATATCTTTAGTTATTCCAAGAAATGTTGGGTGAAGGTTCCCTGATGATCTGCATTAGCTAAAACCACAATCACTTTGAACTTTTTAGTAACATTTTGGGAAAAATGAATCAGCACATAATTAAAATTTAAAAGGTTATAAATAACTTCAATTATAGAAATTTAGAATTTTTCCAGCAGGAAGTTAAACATAACAAACCTTAAATATTAAATAAAGATTTGAAAAAATCTAGTCCTTGTAAGAGAACTTTTAAAAGCGAAACAACCAATCCTGTGCCTGTTGGTATGATGTAGAGTGTTTCACAGTCTTATATAACAATTTTTTTCCCTCATTTTTATATGTTGTACACTCGTCGGAATGTATATTTTGGTATTAACATGACATGCACTACAAGCTACGAGACTTACATGAATAAGTACCATCACCGACATTCACAGACACACACACACACACCCACATACACAGACTCGCATTATGAACAGACTGAGATCTGTGCTACGTTGTGTGGGTACATGTGGAAGAGATGCTTTGCATTTGAGTTTATGATGAGTAAAGACCAAAATGTAAACTACTTAAAAAAAAAAAAGAAAAAAAAACAAAAAAAAAAGGAAAAAAAGAGGAAGAAGAACTAAAAACCAAAAGCCAAACAGTGTAAATCTTCCATAAAAAGATAGTTTTCAGATTCTTTTTGTGCAGAGTTTGCAGTTTGCGGAAATTATGTATGCACACCCCCAAATGAGAAGTTTGTTTTAAAGATTTTAAGGAATAATCGAAATTTGTTGGAAAGTTTAATGTTGGAAAATATATAAATAAATTGTTGTTTTATTCAATAGTAATTTTATAAATAAAACTAAATGAAAGAGAAAAGCGTTCGAGGCATGAGAGGCACATTTTTATTACGGATAATCATTCTCCATTTTTGTTAAGCATTTAAAAATGGAAAACTTAAAGAAATAAGGCTTTTTCTAAAATCAAATATATTTTAGGTATAAATTTAATACAGACTTAATATTGGAATAGAATAAGTCCACAGCCTTGGGCAATAACGCTGCCTTATAAATAAGACCCTTAACTAAATCGATGGCCGGAACTTTAAAAAACTCTCTCATACTTATTTTTATTTTCTTCTGTTTTATTTGATCTCCTTACAAAATGTATGAAATTAAATCAAAATACAGGTAAAATTAAAGGCAGAGAATGAGTAGAGAAGACTTAAAGTAAAAGAAAAAAGGCTGCTCAAATTAGAAGGATCTTGCATGAACGATATTTTCATAGTTTAATTGCGTTTTCCTTTCTGGAAAAAATGTAAAATTTGTTTACTTCTTCTCTAAAAAGAGGCAGTTTGGAAGTGTATTCAAACAGAAATAATATTTTGTAGAAGACGTTGCACTAATTTCTAATAAATTCCCTAATTTCAAGTGACTTCATGTTGTCATTTTCTATTAAAAAGTGTAAGAATGTTGAATTCTTTTTTAGAAAAGAAAACCAACATAATTGTTCGAAAAGTGTATGTTAATTCAGAGAGACATAAGAAATGTTCTAAAACAGTCAACATCAGCAGAACAGCTGTTTTCAAAAGCCGCCACACTTTCATCATCAGTTCTCACGTGTATATTTATTTAATAGTTTTAATTTGAAATATAATCCCTTTCAAAACAGCTTTTTCTGGAATTTTTTTTTGTCAAATTGTATGAAAAATAAAAAAATTTATATAACCAGTTTTACTTTAATTATTATTTTCACGATTTCTCCCGACAGGATAAACATCTGTTGAGCCTGTTTTAATGGGTTAATTGAAATCCCTTTAATCTTGAGAGCCAATTAGCTTATGGAGTCGATCAATATATCCGTTTAGGAGTTATTCCAAAAAATTAAACTTAAGATATTTTTTTCCAAATACTTTTGAGAATCCTTGAAATTTACCGCTTGGAATCGGTTCAAATTTACAGAAATTCTAAGCGTGAAAAAATTCATTGGAAGACCACCAAGTAGATTATTCTTCATAATATAGTGTCATATACTTACACACGCATACACGCACATATACACACATACAGATAAAGAGACGTGCATTCATAATTAGCCAGGGAAGATTTCAGGACCTCAAAATGTAAAGATCTAAAGAGAGTTTTATATGTTTTTAAATGGGGGGTAAAACCAATAACTTTTCGATTTTTGAAAATTTGAATTTTCCAGCAATAATTTAAGAACTCATCCTTCAAAAATTCCAGGATAAAAATATGAATAAAATAACACGCTTTTTAGGAAAATGTATTTAAATATATGAAATCTTAAAAGCAACGCTTGTGTGCTATTTTCTGTGTATCGAGCGGCTGATTTTTTTTTTCGAATACTTGTATTTTGGTTAATTTTTTAACTTTATTTGAAAATTTAGTTTAAAATTTCTAGTTTGATTATGTTTTTCAAAACGTACTTTTTAGTTTTCTTTTTGATAAAATTTATTTCTTTTAAAACATCGAAAACGTGTAATACTACTTGTACTTTATAAGAAGATAAGAACATAACCCACACCAACATCCTTGTTTCAGTACAATGTGACGCATGAGTAACATTTTAAATAATATTAAGTATATGCGTGCAAGCACAAAGAAACATTCGAGCGCAACTAATAAAATAAAAAATGTATTCATAAAGATAAATTTCAAACGAGAAGAGCTAAACTTGATAAGGAATTTGAGCCACTTCCTTTTTTATTATAAATCCTCATTTTAAAATATTAAATTTACATAGAAATGACACTAATTTTCAGTCAATAATCTGTTACAATTATTTCTTTAGTTATTCAAGCCATCTGTCACTATTTAATATAAAGAATATTGATAAAAATTATGAAGCTCTTCTTTATTTTTAAGTTGCCTAATAAAAACCGTGATAAATTCTAACAAGTTTCCAATAAAAATTGTTTGGTATTAATAATTTATAAATGCGGTATTAAATTCCAGGTTCATGTAATTGAATTGTTGCATTCTGCGACTAAAAAATATCTCTGTGATTTCTAAAGTAAAACCTTTTTTCCTTCTCTTTGGCACAACAGTCTTCCTATCATAATAGTGTCCTGCCTTGGTAACTTTTCCTGGCACATCCACTATTTTCTTTAGTACTCCTTAAGCTGGCTTTAGTTCTTACCAGGATACTCAAAATTTTTTTTGTATCTAATCACTATTACAAGTGGACATTATGGAACTCGAAGTAAAGAAAAAGTAGTAGAAAACTAAACACCAAACACAGTGACAAAGCAAAAGTGAAGAGAAAATAAAATACCTGCAATAAGCCAAAACATCACCAACAAATCTTGTAACTCGACCATTCCCAAAGAGAAAAAAGTACAGAATCATGCAGCTACTGGCTGGTGTATTAGGCAACTGTAGTATTTGGCTTAAGAGAGCATCATAAAATAATCTGGGAATTTCAAGTCTTCAAACATAAAAAAATAATACTTGAATTCGTTTGTGATCCAGCATGCCCTGAAACGATTACTGTAGACAGACATGAAGTTAACAAAAATGAGGCGGTCAAGAAACATCAAGCAACGATAGATATTTCTAAGGTTTTGCTCTTGTAAAAAACATTTTGTTCCTTTTACAGCAACCAAATCAATAAAATATTTATTCTTAAGATAAAACTTTTAATTTTCTAAATGCATTGAATCTTAAAAGCGTAGAGTGGCCCACAAAGTCCATGCAACTAAATAGTTGCACCATAACGTTTCGGCATGTAATAAAGTCTGCTTAAAAATCTCACGTACGTGCTTAAGTGATTACAAACAAGTTTTTCTTTGCTCCTGCTGTGCCATTTCATTTAAAAGATTAGCTGCTCTAAATAACGAAAAAAGAAAACGTACGATTTCTTTAGTAGTCGAGTAACCAAAATTTCTGTGCAATAACGTTGATTAATGAGGTCATTAAAGATACAGGGAAAAGATCTCGTTTTAATAAATATTAATAACAGGAAGCAGGATAACACGTGATAAATCGTAGGTAAAAACTCCATGATTTGGTTAGTTTTTCAATATATAAAAAGTATTGAAAATATATAAGTACTCAAAATATATACAAGAAGGTGAAGGTTTATATAAATATATATAAATTTCTAATAACGTACTGCAAGCTTAAATGAAGCACAACCCAGCCACAGCTAGACCGGGAGTTAATTGCTCTGAATTATCTCTTTGCTCATGCAATAAGACACTGGAAATTTATCAAACCCCTGATCTCATTATGAGGGAGGGCTCAGTAGAGCTTCAGATAGAGTGACTCCTAGTCAAATGTCGTGTACAGGATTTAAAATTATTAAATAATATTTTTTTCGTTCTAGTTACAAACATGAGGTACGGTCACAGTTTCAGTTTCATAAATATTTCAAAATCAGTGGTGTAGAATCAAACATGATTCGAATGTGTTTATATCAATACACAGTTGTCTGAGTTAAAATGTTTCTGCTCAATATTGAGTGGTTACGTTTTGTTGAGCAAATATTTGCCCAATTAAGATCGTGTCCTTAAGATCATCGTCTCTTTTCCTAATGAGCATTTAAGTTTCTATGACAAAATTTTACGTTGTTGTTCACAAATAATTAGCAAAATAAATAACTAATTTAAACACTAGAAACACCAAGACCTCGATTTGCGTCTAATTGAGCTGCGTATTTTCGATTGGCGTCGCATATATTTGAAATAATTCTCTTTACGTGCTTTAAATTTTCCTCGATTTCATTTGTTTTATTCTGATTCCTACGCTACGAATGGCAGAAGTTTTTCATCGCAATCATTGAAAAGTAATCTTGACTTTTAATTTTGATTGCTAAAACGAGAATTCTTATTTTATCATATTATTGGAATCACACTTAGCGTAGTGGCTTATGATGAAAAAATAATTTATATTTGAACAGGAAATCATTTCAATTAGTTGACAAAGAGATCAAATAAATTCATATGAGCAAAAATAGTAAAAAAGAGCATACGTTTTTTAACAAAAAAATATGTATTGAAGGATATTAAATATATGAAATAGTAACCACTTAAAACATATTCAGTTTCCTCTTGATTTTTAAGTTTTTCTTTCATTTGACTTGAAATCAGCTTTTCAACGGTCCACATTAACACTGCAAATCGAGGCTTTAGTGTACAGAAAATTCGTACTTCAAGATCACTATTTCACAATGTCGAAAGAGTTCTTACTTTCGTACAATTATAAATGAAACAAACAAAAAACTTTATTAACTGATTTTGTTTTAAAAGTTGTTATACGAAAGAAATAATTCTTTCGACATCCTGGAGAACGCAGTAAATTTAATAAAAGTTTGTGAATAAGACAGTTTGTACGCTAACATTTTTGTAAAAAGTCTTACGACATGAACTTCAGCTCAATAAATTATTTATTTATTTTAGGGTTCATTTATATTCTTTTAATTGGAGATTGTGTTTAAAATATGATTTTCATTTCGTGACATATACCCGCATACATATGCAGTTTTCTAGGATTTGTAATAAACAAAATTATGCGTTTAAGAACATTTTCAATAAATTTATTTGATATCTAAAATCATTTAACACTATTTCGAAAAAAGGATTTTGGTCACTTATTTAATTGTTTTCGCTAAATAAATTTAAGATACTCCTTGAAACAGTCTTAAAAGCAGCAGAAAGCTACCACACAAGCAAAATCGACAGCAGCAGCAGTAGAAGCAGCAGCAGCAGCAGCATGCAGCCAACTGCAAATGATATATAAACTGCAAAGTGTCTGACAGAACATGTTACGAATTTTTAAATACAACCTCCGTTTGGAAAACACACTCCAAATAATAAACGTTGGCAAAATAAAAATGGGAAAAATAAGAAAATTTGTGCACCCAAAAAGCAAAAATATAGTCCTGCAAAAAAACAAACAACAATATAACTGCAACGGCAACATCTGAAAGGAGGACAACAAAATACACGAGTAGCAACAATTGCAACTGGCGAAATCTACAATTATATTGTCGTATATAAAACAGCATTCAGCGCCGTAACAATGGCTCATGAATTTTAAGTGCGCCCAGGAACGGTTGTGTTCTTTTCTTAATTTTCTATTTTGTTTTGTTGCTGCCCTGTTTGTTGGCTTTCTTGAGCATTTCACTACCTAAAGATAAATACGTCAAAGAAAAGAGCCAGAAAAAATGCACAACGAGAGCAACTTGAATTTAGAAAAAATTTTATAATTAAAATAATACAGAAATAATGAAATTTAATATTAAAAAATTTTATATAAAATCTAAATATTTAAAAAGTTATTTCAAAAACTCATATAAAACGATCATTATCAGCAGGATTTAATTGCGGGGACTCAAGAACTCGTTAATAGAGTGAATATTTCATCATAATTATTAAAGTTTTTTATCCTTCTTGTTTTTAAGCAATACTTTTTGGTACGAGAAGAAATATCTAGCAGCGCATTTATTAAAATTATTGAATCATTTATTGAGTTCAAGTGCATATAGTAAGATTTTTAACGAAAATGTAAAATGTAGTCTAAAAACTTAAAATTTTTAAGGTCTTATTCACAAACTCTTATTAAATCTGCTGCCTATTTCAGGATGTCGAAAGAATTCCTTCTTTCGTTTTCTTCGTATCATTTATAATTGTACGAAAGAGAGAACTCTTTCGACATTGTGAAATAGTGACCTTGAAGTTCGAACTTCCTTTACACTAAATTTTCTATATCTATTCACTGATTTCAAGTTAAATGAAAGAAAAACTTAAAAATTAAGACCAACACTAAATATATTTCGCAGTAGAAGTCAAGTGATAACGATTTCATATATTTAATATCATTCAATACATATTTTTTGTTAAAAAATTTATGATTTTTTTATTATTTTCGCTTATAATAGTTTATATCATCTTATTGTCAATTGAATGAAATCATTTCGTGTTTAGAAATAAATTCCTTCTTCCTTATAAGCCAATAACCCTAAGACTAAATTAAAGAATATCATAATAATAAAATAAGAATCCTCGTTCTAGAAGTAAAAATTAAAAGTCAAGATTGTTTTTCAATCACATCGATGAAAAACTTCTTCCGTTCGTAGCGTAGGAATCAAAATAATGAAAATTAATAAGAGAAAAATTGAAAGCATGTAAAGAGAGTTGTTTTAAATTTAGATATGCGACGCCAACCGAAAAGACGTAATTCTCTTCGACTCTTCGAATTAGTTGTGAATAATAACGTAAATTTTTGTCATAAAAACTTAAATGCTCATTAGGAAAAGAGACGATGTTCTTAAGGATACGATCTTAATTGGGCAAATATTTGCACAACAAAACGTAACCACTAAATATTGAGCAGAAACATTTTAACTCACACAACTGTGTATTGAATTAAACACATTCGAATCATATTTGATTCTACATCACAGATTTTGAAATATTTATGAAACTGTTTTACTTACGAAATTTATAATAAAATCAAAATATTTTTCTTTATTGTTTTTGGGTCCTGTTTTTTGGGCAAATATTTGACTAGTGTGACCGCACCTTAAGTTTTTGTAACCAAAACAAAAAAAATTGTTTGATAATTATAATTTCTGTGCACGACATTTTACAAGGAGTTACTCTATCTGAAGCTCTACTGAACTCTCATAATGAGATCAGAGGTTTGATGAATTTTCAGTCTTTTATTGCATGAGCAAAGAGATAATTCAGAGCAATTAACTCCTTGACTAACTGTGGGTGGTTTGTACTTCTCTTAAAGTGGTGGTACGTGATTCAAAATGTATCAGTTTTGCTAGAAATATAGATTTTATTTAAATAATAATTATTGTTGTTAGAAAATTTACCCTCATTATTTGGTGTTCCGGCACAAAAAAGATTCACCACTAATAATGACTTTTTATTACTTTGTAAATTCTATTTAATACATACTTTTTTATTAAATCCACAAGGGACATGAACAAGTTGATTAGAAGTCCTTAATCCAACACTGATGACAAGACTTAGCTAAAAGAGACAAAAAGATATAAACGAAATTATTGACAATAAATATTGATGGAAAATTGCAAAAAGCATTAAACTGAATAGTAAAAATGATGTACTAAAAACAGGGTGTTTTGTTTGGGAATTCAAGTTGTTAACACACACCTACAAAGTCTTGTGTAATTTATTGTAATTTATTACAAAAATAGAGTTGCTACAAATTATATTATTATTGTTTCTTTTTCTTTCATGAAAAACTATTCCAACTTTTTCTTCATAATTGCAAGTGACTGGTATTCTCGTCCTTTTCGCTTAATACATATAAAAATGCAGATAATTGGCCACCAAGATCCTGTGATTTAACCCCGATTAACCCTGTTATATTGACATATTCAGTTGACTCGATTCTCAGCAGTATCGCAATAAATTTTTTAATCACATTTTCATTTAATTTAAACATGACGAGTATCTCATACTTGACGCCAGCAATTGCATTCCGTTTAATCGTTACTTTTCAATTGGTTTGTTTTTATTTTCTAATAACGTTTTTTTTTATATAAAAACTCAAATTGATATATAATAATAGTTTGTATGTCATTCAAAATTAACTTTTAATTGCTTCAGAGCATGCAGAAACTAAAAAAATTTTCAACAAAACTTTGTCTTTATTGTAGAAAATAAAACTATTTTTTTCCAAGTCCTCCACAACACCAATAAAGCCAGCGCCCAGCACGAAACGCAAATGTTTTCTAAAATTCATATATGAAACTTGTTTTTATAGCAGATCTGCTTTTTAAAGAACTTTTTAAAAAATATTCTGCAGTTTGAGTTTTATTTTTGGAATAGTTTTTATTTCATTTTACTTTTTGGCAAAACTATTATTGTTGCACAATAATAAAAAGCTGCGGGGATTTTGGTTTGTGCATGACTGTGGCCGTAATGCCACTATCTTTTGTTTTATCAATATATGGAGTCGGTTAAATAGTGAATTGATTTTAGTTTTTTGAAACAAAAAGGATCCGTAGCGGGGTGCTGCTACAGCAGATATATTGAATATATTGAACAAGTTTACAGGATGTGTGTCTGTATGTGTGTGTGTGTGGTTTTATTTTTACCAAAATAAAAAAAAATGAAACGAAACAAATAAATAAATAAAAAGCAATATTTTTGTGGCATGTTTTACATTGATTTATTGTTATTGTGGCTTGTAACGTTATTTAGGAAATAAATAAAAATACAAAACGTTCGTTCTACAGACAACACGACTTGTTTGCTTTAAAACAATCCAACAACAAAAACAACAACAAATAAAATAATAAAACTTTTAAAACAAAAATATTTATTAAGTGAATTTTATAAATAAATTTCCGCTCTTCGATATTGAATCGAAATCAATTAAAACTTTTTAAAGCGACACACATCATCGATTAATTCAGAATATTTGCGAAACTAAAAAATTATATTATAATTTTAGAATTTTTATACCAGAACTCAAAAAGAATTGAGAGAACCACCTCAAAAGAACTTAAATAGAATTGAGAGAAGCTCATGAATACTTGGTTCAATTTTATTAGCTCCAGGACATTCTTTTCTTTACTGAAAAGGTGTAACATTTTTTAATTCTTTTCTAAAGAGGCAGTTTGGAGGAGTTTCAAAGCTGAAATGATTTTTCGCAGCGGAAATTAAATTAGTTTCAAATAAATTCTTTATTTTTAAAGGACCGAATATTGCTATTTTATTTTAAAAAGTGTAAAAAATGTTGCATTATTTTCTTGAAACGAAATTAACATAAGAAACGTTCGTTATTTAATACATTCAATTTAAATATAAATTTAAGTTTAATTTTACAAAGTTTTATTGAATCGTTGCAGTAATTTATTATAAAATTTATTTATATAACAAAACCTAAGTTTTGGCATGTTCTCTTCTGAGAAAAAGTGCAAAATTGTTTATCCTTGATGTTGCAGTTGGGTGTAGCTCTAAAATAAAAATTCATAATTGCCAAAATGGCCTATTAATATTAAAAAAATTTTCTGTTCCTAATACGCAAAATGTTGCCCTCCTTTCATTAAAAAGTGCAAAAAAATTGTTCTTTTTCTCTCATTAAGAAGTGCATTTTATTCGTCCTTTAAAAATATTTTGTTAATATATTTTTTGTGTCGTTTCAATAAATTTTTATTTACAATTTATTTATATAACAGAACTAGAATTGTGGCGTGTTCTTTTCTGGGAAAATATGCAACATTATTTGCCTTTTTTTCCAAAAGGTTGCAATTAAATTATGTTTGAAAGCAAAACTTGCAAGAGACGATAGATATATTTTTAATGAATTTTTAAAATGCACAAAATGTAGTCCTTCTTTCATTAAGAAGGGCATTTTGTTCGTCCTTTAACCCATTCCATTTAGATTTAATATAATTTTACAAAGTTTAATAAGGAATTTATTTATATACAAGAACTAAAATTGTGACGTGTTCTTTTCTGGGAAAATATGTAACATTTCTTGCCTTTTTTTCTAAAAAGTTGCAGTTAAACCAAGATTTAAATCAAAACTTAAACTTAAAACTTTTTAATAAACTTCCGATATATGAAAATAATCGAATTCACACTTACGAGGAATGGCAGATAAATTTCCAATAAGTTTTCTAATTCTACTTCATAAAATGTGGCCCTTCCTTCATTAAAAAGTGCATAAAATGTTGCATTTTATTTTTAGAGAAAAGAAACATCAGTTATTTTTATATTTATGAAAAAGTATTTAAATTCCTACTGCCGGACTACTACTTTACGATATACAAGTATTTATAAATATAATTTTCTTATCAATATGATAGAAATAATTATTTTTTAATTAAGAAAGTCTTGCACAAAATGGTTTGACTTAAGAAACATGGAACAGCATATTCAGAAAAATAATTAAACTCGCACTTGCAAGGGACAATAGAAAAATGTCCAATAAATTTTCTATTTCTACTTCCCAAAACGTATCCTTTCTTTCATTAAAAAAGTGGAAAAAATGTTGCATCTTATTCTACAAGAGAAAAGACATCAGCACTTTTTACTTTAAAGTGCTCAAAATAAAAATTTCTAGATTATTTTTAAAGAATATAAAACATTTAAATTATTTTGGAACGCACTACGAAATTTTGATAACGTTATTGCGTTTTAAAGATTTTTGTTTTGCTCTCTTTTTAAAATCGTTTATTTCAAAATAAATTCTTCATCATCATAAAAAACATTTGACAGATAAATTTTTACTTCATTCCAATGAATGCGAATTACTTGGCTTTTTGTCAATTTAAGATTTAAAATTAAAATTGATTTGATTGAGAAATAAATTGATGTTTTCTTTTAAAACGAACTGCTCTTATGAACGTGGAAGAAATTCCGTTTCAACAATAATTAAAAGCAGATGGTCTTCCAGAGAATTTATTTTTCTTATAAAAACAAGAAAATCTAGTAAAAGCCTTCTCCCTGACTGGTGTGACAAAATGGTCGAATAAAATAACTTTTGTAATACGGATTTTATTTCCTGTAAGATATAAAGGAAAAAAGTGTTTTTATTAATTCATATTTTTAAATTTAATACAAAATTATATTTTCAATATTCTTTCAAGTTCATTGACCGCATACAATTTCAAACGAAACCTCATCAGAAAACGAATTTCTTTTTGACTGCCTACATTTTCACTCCAAATCAAACCCCCTGATATATATTTATTTTATTTGCTGGCATTAATTCCAATTTCTTGTTAAATCTTCGCCTTGAATTAATAACGAAAGCAATCTATATATAAACCACAACACCCAAGTGGTTTCCCTTCGTAGACGTTTCTCACTTTTCTGTGGCCTTTTATTTTAAACTAATTCAACTGCTGTTTATTGCATGTCAATCATTTTGATTACTTCGAATCGATTTTGAAAATCTATACATACAATTTATTTATTTTTCTTGTTTATTTTGATTTCACAAACATAAATAAGCACTTACACGAGCATTTCAAAATCATTACAAAATACAATCAACTTTCTATTGATTAGTAGACAACCATGAGGAAAATAATTCATGAGTCAAAAGCAGGAATTGCAATAACGACAAAAACGACAGCACAAATATCAAACCCAAGTAACTTTTGTCATAACTAACAAGTGTGATGATGATGAGGAGGAGGATGCTTTCAATAAGGAAGTCATACAAAAATATCAGGGCGCAGGCCGTTATTGAATGTCTGTTGCTTTTGTGTTAAACATTGACGACAATAGGAATTTTTTTTAAGGCGCAAAGAAAAAGAAAATTAAAATTAAAATTCGGTGGAATAGTCTAATTTTGTAAAATAATTTAGTTCTTAAATAAAGTCCTTAGTCTCAAGGACTTACTAAGGGTGGTTATATTTGAGGTTAGGAAGTTAATTGGCTGTAAAATTGTTAAATAAGAAAAATCAAAGTGCCATTTTTTATTATTTATTTAGTAAAATGTTGGGTATTTTTAACCCTCAAACGCTACAATAATTTTTATTATGAAAATTCAATATCTGTTTTATATATTCAACTTCTACAGCAGAGTATAACAGCTGTTTTCGAAAGCCGCTACACTTTTATCTCTAGCACTCATGAGTATTGTTATTTATTAACACTTTTGAGGTGGCTTAAATGGAAGTAATAACAGTTCTAATTGGTATCAATTTTATAACGAAAAAGCATACGAGAATTGTATGGAACCGACTATGGAATATTAAATTATTAATTAACATGTGTAAGAGACAAGAAAACAAGGAGAGTATAAGAGCGTATAACGTCATTTGCCAAGAAACTAAACGCAGCCTTGTAAAATATTTTTAAAAAGTATTAAAATAATCCTTTTAAAATAATATCCTTAACTTTCGATCTCTTTGCAGCGCTAAATCAAATTTAAATAATTGAGAGTCGCAAATTAATACACGCCTTTCAGTTTGTTTGCAATTTTCGTTGAATTAACTAGATTCGTTGTGTAACTGATTCCGTTACAAGTAACGCGGCCTTAAAATTTTAAATAAATTTCCATATTAAAAAAGATCCAGGGCGCCCCTTCAACATTTTCGCCAAAGTTTTATTGTTGCTGGAAACTTCTTCAATTTTAATAAAACTCTCTTTCGTTACAACTTGAGATGAGAGAAATTGCCAAGTATTTTTATTTTTCCCTGCTAAAACTTTTACCTCAAAGATTTAAATTTTACAAAAAAAAAAAAAAAGAAACTCAAACCGAAAAGAGCAAATAAATAATCGTTCGTGGAGCTGCTTTTATGTGCTGCTTAAGATTTTCCAACAATTAAACAACTTTCTTTGGCAAACGAATTTATGCAACTATTTTTACCAAATAAGTTGAATTAAAAAACTTAAAGGTCAAGGTATTTTACGTTGCTTCTTCTTCCTATTTTTTTTATTGTTTTTTTACTTCAGCACTTCTTTTACTCTTTTAAAACAACACAAAGTTGTTGAAGCCAAAGGCAAAATATTTATATTGGAAAGTTTGCATGGAAAAAGTTACACTGACATTTGCGGTGCTTAATTTTCTTTTTTCCTATTCATTTCATTTATTTTATTCTTTTATTTCTTTTTTCTCATTTTCTACGGAAATACAAGTGAATGAAAAAATATTCATGCTTGAAAAAGTTGATTGTTAGTGGTTTCAGAACGATTTTCTTTTGCTATTCGGTTTTAATTTTTCATTTGACTGCGTGGAGAGTTCGATATTTTCGTTTAACAAAAAAAAAAAATTGTAGATATAAAGAAGCGAAGGCATTGAAAAGTGATATGAAACAGCATACGGATTTCCATTTTTAAACTGCATTTTCATTTTAACCTTCAACGAATTTTTCTCTTAATATTCTCTGTTGAATTGAAGAGGTTTTTTTACTTTTTTTTCTGATGTAACACACGTTGAGATTTTCAAGATTTGATATTTTTTATATCGTATTTGATACACTGAATTCGATATTGAAATGATTTAATAAAATAGGCGGGATATTGTCAGTGGAATAGCTACACCGGGGAATCCCACCAGGAAGAGCATTTCGTATTGTTGCCTATTCTACTTGGCGTGTAAATGCACACCGTATTGATTTTTTTTATTAGGACCAGTACACAGGGAATGACCTATTCATATGCTGCTCACTAATCCAGAACTAAAAAAAAGGGGATAGTGTTGAGACAACAGGCGAAAAGACAGCCATTTTTAGGCAAGGACGAAAGAAAGTGCTGTAGTGCTCCCTGTCAATCTTCTGATTGGCGCTAAAATTTTTCTGTTAGAAGAAGTTTTAAAGCAAAATTTTATACTTGCGAGGGGCGGCTAATAATTTTTTAATAAATTTTCTATTTCTAATGCAAAAAATATGGTCTGTTTAAAAAAAGTGCAAGAAATGTTGCATATTATCTTAGAAGAGAACAACATCTTCTTTTTTTATATATATGAAAATATTTTCAATTTTTGTGTGCGGTTAGAAGAAGTTTTAAAGCAGAAATTCATACTTGGGAGGGGCGTTTCATGGTCTTTCACCAGCTTTTCTATTTTGATGCCTTAAATACTGCCCTTCTTTCAGTGGAAAAGTGCAAAAAATATTGCATTTTATTTTATTTAGTTATTTTTATATTAATTAAAATATTTTAAATATCTCTCTGCGGCTAGATAAAGTTTTAGATCTCAAAATTTATACTTTCCAGGGACAGTTCACAATTTTTTAATAAATTTTATATTTTTGATGCCCAAATTTTTGCCCTTGCTTTATTGAAAGAGTGAAAAAAATGTTGCATTTTATTTTAGAAAAGAACAAAGCATCAGTTATTCTTTATATATATTTTAAATATCTCCCGATCGCTGTCGGTAGTGTTCAGCGGCCCGTGTGAATATTTCGTAATTTGTAACAGGATGACAGGAGTAAACACAACCGCGGAACGATATATTCTATAACCGCTTATTCATCACTGAGTGCGTAATCAAATCCAAGCTAATCTATTTCATAGCCTACTGCTTCAGCCAATAGCAGACAATTGGATTTGAATGACCACCGCAATATTTACTTCTCTTAATTCATGCTTCGCTCACACCTGGCACGAATAAATTATTGAAAAATAAATATCGTTGTTGTAATCTAATCCGATTCCTGTCTTATTGATGAATATCTCATATCCGTTAGTGAAACGACAAACTGGCTTAAAATCCACTTACACAAGGATTGTCCCAGCCTTTTAAAATAATATGACTCTGGTGTCCTTTTTTATGCGCAAAAAATATTGAATCTTTTTATTTGCATCTTCTCTTTTTTTCACATCCTTTACCGATTCCATAGCATTGAGATGCCTCCGCATACTGTTGACTGCAGTTTTTATCCCCCGCTTTCGCTGCTAATACATGCCTGCTATCAATAAGGCTTTAGGTATTCCCTAACGCGATATCTCTAGAATTATTGCAATAAAGTGAATGGCTATTGAATGTTTGTAAAGCCTCTGCTTTTGTTTGGGTTTATGTTTTCAACTTCCTGGCATTGCAGGCAAACAAAAACAAATCCTGCAAAATAATTTAGTTTATGATTGGTTTTTTAATGAAGAAGTTTAAAGAAAAAAATATCTACAATTCAAACATTTACGGTGGCTTAAAGTAACTGAAAAGAATTGAGTTGTTTTTTCATTACAACTTTCAATTAAATTTCCTTTCAATATTTTTTACAGCAGACTTGGGGAATTCAACATGAAACAATACAAACTGGAAAGACTTACCCAAATCCTTGAATTATATTTCTCAACTCAACGATCCATTATTTGGATTCATCGTTCACGTGCAATTATATGGATTCGTTAATAGGTTGAACTGCAGGATATGGGCTAAGGATAATCCAAGTAATTTCGCCTCCTTCGTCGAAAAGGATAGTTGGCCCATACTAATTTATACTATTAATTTTTAATTAAACACACAATCACCACTACAGATGTTCGATAACAAATAATATAGAGGAAGTCCTTTAAAAACAGCTGAAGAAAATAATTCAGCAGGAAGGAGTCGCGGCACACGCTGCCACACACACAGTGACTATTTTACGTGATATTCCTGGAGAACCAATTAATTCCCCTACTTACCGGATTTAACCGCTCCAGACTTTATTTCAAAATCTATTAATTTTATATAAAAACTTAACAAAATTAATGTTTTAATAATACAGACGTGGTTGACTTGTAGACCTTTAAATGTTCACAGTTCCTACACTCGCCCCCTTTTATCACTCTGCTAAATATTTATGCGGCCATTTTTATATCAAAAGAAATTGTAATAACTTTTTGCCAGGAATACCCTCTCCCTTTCAAAATATTTATCGATTTATGGCGAACAGCAGCAGGGAATGGGAAATTGTCTTGTATACAATTATGATTAGCATTATGAGCCACAACTACGTGACGGCAAATATTTTATTGGTGAAATAAGAAAATAAAAAAGATGATAATGGTGTTGAGCATAAATGACTACGAAACTATTTATACATGTTGAATGCTTTGGGTTGGGGGACATAAATTAAAAGTGGGGTCAGTTACATTGAGAATAAATAATATGAACATAATTTTCAGTGGCAATAATTTGTAACAGCAATTTTACTTGATATTATAGATTTCAGGGCATTCCTTGCTGCGCTTCTTTCTTTACAACATTCTCTATAAATTTATGTGTACTTTTGACAAGTTTCATTGTGTTCTTGCAATAAATTTTTATAAATGTTATTAAGAAAAAAGTCATAGAATTTAGGCATATTCTTTTCTACAAAACATGCAACATTTGTTCCCATTTTTTCTAAAAAGTTGCCAAGTTATATAACAAAAATTCATACTTACAAGTGAATCTACATAATATTTTTAATAAAGATTTTTTTACGGTACAAAAAATAAAATCCCTTGTTTCGTTTAGAAAAAGTGCATAAAATGTTGCATATTATTTAACAAGAGAACACAACACCAAAGCACAAATTATGGCACTTGTTATCGATCAAAATTTGTATTTCATTGAGTTGAGTTTTCTATCAATATTGAATGCGGCAATTTGAAACCAGTTATTTTTTTTTTTAGGAAAATGTAGTTGAGCTCCTGTTGGCAAACTGCCACTTTTTTAGGAAATAATTATTCGTAAAAATGATTTTTTTTTTCAATACAATTAATATATTAATTGAAATTGAACCTGATTATCATATTTTTAATACAATTAATATATTAATTGAAATTGAGCCTGATCATCATTTTTGCAATACAATTAATATATTAATTGAAATTTAGCGGCTTTCGAAAACAGCTGTTCTGCTCTGCTGTAAACACTGAAAATATAAAACTGATATTGTTTTTTCCTGAAGCTTTTTTTCTTTTTTTATTTGAAGAAAAAATTATACCACTTCACATAAAAGTACTTATTTTTTTCTTGAATGTTTTTGAAAGTTATTACTAATTTTGCTTCCTCTTATAGGAACTAAATGTTTTTGCTTTTATTTTCCATACCATTTATTTTATTCAGAGAAGTATTTTCACTTGATAGTTTTGGGTTTCTTTTATTTTAACTGCCACAACTTTGGAATGATGCTTCAGTTTAGTCTCAGAAACCAACAGACAAACAGCCAAAAAGGCAGTCCGCATCATCTCTACGTGCAACAATAAGGCAGACGTTGGAAAACTATTGCTGCTGAAGATATAAAAGAGCTGTGGAAAAGTTTTGGAATAGCAGTTAATTAATAATTTACACTTTATTTACGTGGAATATTAAACGAAAATTTATTTCTTTTTGTTTATTTATTTTCACTATTTTATTACTTTTTGCGATACACTTCAATACTTGACAGCTGCCAGGAACTGAAAGCGTAAAGAAAGTTTTCGTTTTCTAACTGTTAAGCGAAAATAATACGGTTTCTATAAATAAATTTTCCAGTTACAGCGTCTCAACCATAATTTGACAGCCAAAGGATGGAAGATATTTTTGGATTTTCTCAATAATTCTGTATCGATAAATTTGGCTTAAGTAAAAAGTTTTCTCCATCATATTTGAAGGGTAAGAAGTTGGCTGAAAAGTTTCTTTGGCTGCTGTTTAAAAGTGGGTTTTGTTTTGTAAGAAAGTTTTACGTTTAAGAACTTCAGGTGCTTTAAATGAAATAAAAGTTAAGGCTGAAAGATAATTTATTTATTGGCACTTAACAGCGATATTTAAGACAATTTAGAAACGCATTTCAAGCTGCTTTTATTTAATACTGACTTGGCCAAGGCAAACAAGTTTTGAATTTAAAAGAATATCGTGTAAAAAATTCTTTTCTTTGATTTAATATATTTAGTTTTACACCTGGAAACAAAATATTATTGAGTATCATCTGCAACTTAAACTAACAATTAAATTCATGTCCTTAATACACTGCAGGGATTTTCCATCTTCTTAATTTATTGCAAATTCAGATAATTAATATTCACATTTTAAAATATTTAATATAACATTCTTGCCAGCCAACATTTCTTTGCTGCAGCATTTCGAATTAAAATAAATTTCAATCAACTAAAATCTTGTATCCGCTGCAGCAAAATAATATTAACGACATGAAATGAAATTTATTTGAATTATTCCAAGTGGATGTTGCTGTGACATTATATTAAAACGACAATAAAACAAAGCCAAATACAAAATATGTAAATGATAAATCAATAAATAAAGAAAGAAAGTGAATTCATATTGAACAAAAGCAAATAAACACACACACATACACAGAGAGAGAGAGAAAATACGAATAGAAATTAAGGACACATCATTTATCACAGTAATTTATGGGGAATTTCCAATTGTATGTTGTTCAGCAAAACAGGTGAATGGAATACCATGTGGAGTTCAAGCCATGAAGAAGCCATTGCGGGATACATATAATACAATAAATATTTTTATAGAAAAATATTTAATTTACGAAAATTTTATTGGTATAGAAAATTTCTTGGTGAAGGATCCACTGAACACAAATAGTAGTCGCTGCAGCCTTTTGTCCACAGTGGCAGGTTCATTAACAGTAGCGGAAATAAATGGTGTTGTTGCAAGAGTTATAAGCCCTTAACTGACGTTTATTTTGTGAGCTGCCAAGCGATTCATGTTTTGTTTGGTTTGGCATTGCAAAGTGGATATACCGCGTCTGCGCAACGCTTCCAATTCAGGCAAACACTTCCTTATTTGACAGCAGTTTACTTCCTTCTATTTACGCATCCTGTGGAAAAAGTTACTTTTAATTCCATGTTGGATTTTAAATACTTCGCTGCATTATTTTTTAAATTTCCATTCAAAATTCATTATTGAATATCCCCATAGAGAAATGCAAATATTGAGGACTCACTATTTCGCCAGCAGTCAACTTTGGGTCACCCTTAATTGCCTGAACTAAATCTAACATCGAAAATATATTATTTCTCAATTGTTTAGCTCAAATCGTTGGGCTCTCGCTGTATTGTTGTGGCTGTTGAAAAGTAGGTGGTGGGGGTTCTTATTAGTCATTAAAAATTTTAAATCGCATTTGCGGTGCCGTATTGTCTGTCATTTGAAAATGTGGTATTTCGCATTAAACTGTTTTGAATTATTTTGGTAATTATGTGGTTATTATTTAATTTTTTGTATGTGAACTTATAAAATTAACAACGATAACATGTATTATTGAAATTAACACTGAAGTTTTCCATGAAAGGAAGCAGCCACCCACGAAGACTTTCAGATGGCTTATATTTATACAACATAAGAATATAGACTGATAGTGTGACATGAAATTGAAAAAGTTTACTTAAAGTAATTAATATTATCGTTTAATATACAGGCTGGCACAAGCTTTGTATGCATTGTCGCTTCGCATAATTATGCCGTACTCTTGTTGCTCTTAAGTTTCATACAAAATTGTGTTTTATTTATAAGATTAAATTTATTGGTTGCACTGAAGTCAGGGGACAAAGTGCAGCACTCGATAGGGATCAAAATTTATTCTACAATAGTTTCTTATGAATTTTATTCTACTATTTAGTCATTTTTATTATATCTATCTTGCAGAGATTTATATATACGATATTATGACGATACAACAAATTGGTAAATAAATTTTATTGAAATTATGATCAATATCGAATACTTTAGTTTGGCTCCAGGTCTGGGAATATTATATTTTTATATGAAGTTGTAACAAAAAACCCATATTAATGTTAAAGACTTATTTAATTTTCGAAGTGTTTAGAATTTAAAGAGACATGATATATATTTCGAAGCACAAGGGATAGTTAAAATCAGCTTGAAAACATTCAAGTAGAGCAGCAGAGCAGAACAGCTGCTTTCGAAAACCACTACACTTACATCATCAGTACTCACATGCCTTTTTTATTACCACTTGAGAAACATTTAAATTTAAAGTCTTTTCCTTCAATTTTCATACGTTTTCATATTATTTAATATAGTAAATTGAAGAGTATTTAAGTAAATGCTTTTGTTATTACAACAACAGTCATGTCAATTTATTATGGCATCCAATTTATTAGTTTCAAATGAATTCTTCAAAGACACCACAAATTAAATTCTGCAATAATTATTTTAATTTATTATATATAATTATTTTTATAATATTTGTCTTACATCGACTTAAAAATATACGATATTATGACGATACAACAAATTGTTAACTATACTTTATTACCATCACTTGAATATATTATATTTCTTATAACATATATCTTTAGATCGGATTTAGTTTAAATTTTGCGAACTTATTGAGAATCCATGGCAGCATAATAATTTGATAAATTTGTTCGATTTTGTTGGAAAGGAATGGTATAATTATATATTGTCCTTACATGTCCTTGGTATGTCCTTGGATTGCACATGCGTAACCTTTTATTTTAATACAAAACTTTAATTATATAATATGTTAGCAATAGGGAAACTCTTTTCACAATTAGTAAAATATCTAACTAATAAATTAAAAATAAATAAAAATACCAAATTAAATATGCAATAAAAATTTAACAAAATTTAGAAAAAAAAACATGAAGAAAAATTAACAAACGGCAATACAGGGACTTAACAAAAGTGTGCTTTGAAGCAATTCTCGTATTCTTTTTCATAAGGAAATTGATAAAACTAGAAACTTGTATCGCACTCAAATAACTCTTGTAATAAGTTGTAATAAACAAAAATACTCAAGAGTTGTGATGATAGCAAAGCAGCGGCTTTTGTAAACAGATGATATGCTCGGCTGGATAAAATTAATATATTTTCATTTCCTGCACTAAAAAAGATTTATAATGGGAAACATATTTTAAATAATTTAAAGCTTTTCCAATATGCAAAATTAAACAACACGTGGTGTGTATAACCAAAAGACTGAAACTCTTTTCTTTTTGACAGTTGACATGAATTGAGGCAGTAAATAAATACGATTTCACAGACATGAAATGCAATATTAAATTTCTGCACTTGTAAACTGCATGAGCACAAATCAATTAGGGCACTTTCGTTATATAAAAATTCTTTCTGCGTAAAATGACAGAAACGCATCAATTACTTTTGAATTAATTTTGCTCAAAGCAAAACTGTTTCTTGATGGAGTGATATAAAAAATATTAAACAACATTTTATTAACAATATCACTGTCCATAAAAGGACATAAACAAATTAACTACTCATGCCCAAGAAGAAAAAAGCTAATAAAAATAATAAATTTAAGCATTCGCATTTAAATTTGTTTTTATTTACTTTCAAACGTTAATTTGTTTTATGCGTTAACTGCGTTTAATTAATATTTTCCATTCTTTTTTTTTGTAAATATTTTTAATAAACATTTGATTGCAATTAATTTGTAAAATATTGGGTTAATAAAAGCAGCGAGTGAAATATGATGAAGAGTAATATAATAACCAGACTTAATTTACACAGGGCAACGAATTTATGATAAATATATTTTTAAATTAAATTTTTTTTTGGATTGAGGGAATTGGTTGTTTTCATTCATAGTTATGGCAACATTTTATAACTTCCAAACTAGAACCCTTGAGCAAATATTTATATTGTGTTCATCTATGCAAAATAACCTATCAAACCGTGTAAAGTTTATTAAAATTAATAAAGGAAAAGACACTTAAAAGCGTACCACAAAAAACTGCTTGAAGATTAATATATATAATATTTACTAAAAGTAGTTGCAAGGAGAGGGTAGTCAATCTAGCTCTTCTTTAATAATAATAACAGCATTCCACTGGACTTTTATTTTCCTCAGTTATCAATTATTATGCTCTTAATTTTTTTCCAGCTTCATTTTGTTTCCCTGTGCTCCGTTTTGCTGTTAATTGCACTCTTAAACTGATTCATTTTTACATGGCGCTCACCTCGATTTTATAATAAATTCACATTAACTGTGTCAACTTCATAAATATATAATTATGCACTTTTACATATTTTATGCAATTTCCACAATTGCATGTGTAAGCAAATTTGAAAAATTTTAATTGTTTGCATTTTCCGTTAATTGTATGCACTTCATTTACTTTTCCAACACAATGGGCCGTAAACAGGGGCAGCGGGGGTGAAATATGATGGCACTTTTCTGTGGACATTCAATCTACTCTTAAATACATACAAAATTTTTAATATTTAATTGCGCTGCAAAATTATTTACTAAAGACTTGTCCGTTTGTACAAAAATTTAAGTTCAACATTTATTTAGAGTTTTATGTTAAAAATTGTTTCAATAATTATTTTCATTAAATACACAAAAATAGTACATGAGGATTTTTATGAATTGTTTAATATTTTAAAATAATTTAAAAAATTATTGTTTAGATTTTTGTGCAAATGAAATACATTGACAAGGATTTTAGTTAGAAATTTTTATAAATATAAACAAATACTTTGTTACAAATAAATTAACAGATTTCAACTAAAACCTAAATAAAAATTGTCAGATTATTGATTTCATTTGTTATTTTCAAATAATACTATTTATGATTAATTGGAAGTTAGGCTCAACCTTTAAGTCAAAAGTAAAAAATACTACACCTATTTCAACAGCAGCATACCCGGGTATATTCAAACATTTTTTTATCGAATTTCTCGTTCGCTAAATTTGTTTCTGTTTTGATTTAGTTTTGCTTGTATTTTGCAGTTCGTTTTGTTTCTGTTAAATTTTTTTATTTATATCCTTTTAATATTTTGTCCTGCCTTATATATGATTGAATTAAGATTTTATATTATTTATTTTATTAAAAACATACCCGGGTATGCAACTGTTGACGTATGTGATAGACATGAAAAAATGGCTTTAGAAATAAAACTTTACTCAAACCTAGATATAAGCTCAAAAGCACTACTAGTGGAGGTACCTTGAAAGTTAAATACAACGACGCTTTCGCTAATGGAGCTTTAAGGTCTTGAATATTGTCAGGTTTTCACAATTGTAAAAATTAAGTTACGCAAATCTTCTTCGTAACTGAGCTCTGTTATATTTCATATTAAATTTTACATACCCTGGTATGTCTGTGTTGACGTAGAGGATGGTTACGAAACTATTATCTCAGTTGCTAAATTTTACCCACTAGTGAAGTTAGTGGGGATATCATTGGTATTTTAGTTTAATATAATTATCATTTTGTGAGATACAGCGTTTTAAAGACACAAAACATACCCGGGTATGCATCTATGGACATAAAGCTTTCAAGTTATCAGGTTCTCACAACTACAATAATAATATTGTGAAGTTCTACTTCACAGCTGGGCTCTTTTATTGTTTTTATTAGCCTTGATTTGCTTCATATGGATACGAGGGCTGTTCAAAAATATTATATTCATTAAAATGTATCCTTCTCGCAGGTGCACTCTTTATTTTACTTTGTTTTGTTTTCATAAGCTTTGATATTCTTTATATATATATACGAGGTCGGTACAAAAAATGTTGCTTAATCAAATTTTAAAATCCGGGCTCTTTGCTTCTTCTCATAAGCCCAGGTTTTCTTTATATATACGAGGACTGTTGGAAAATTTTACAATAATTTTTCTGGAAATATATTTGGAGTGCAACGAATCCACAAGCTTTTTTCGAAACACCATCACATCCACCGAAAATTACTGTTTGATGCTCTTCAGGGACGATGGTCAGAATGTTACTGTCAATGGTGAAGGGTAGAGAAACATGATTCGAAATTTTTTCCTACCTCAATTACAAGGCATTAATCTTGCTGATAAGTGGTTCCAACAGGACGGGCCCACATGATTTACTCAAAGAATTTTTTGATGAAAATATAATTTCACTTAATGGCTCAATTAATTGGCCAACAAGATCGTGTAACTTAACCATATCGGATTGTTTTCTTTGGGGTCATGTTAAGTCAGTTGCCAACATCGATAAACCACAAACAAATGAGCAGCAGTATACGACCCCCAATGCTGCGTGGTCCATATTGCGCCTTCTACGCCCCAGTCATGGCGTCCAAATGGCACAAATCATATTTAAACATGATTTTATTATATAATTTTTTTTCAAATAAAATCAGTTTCATTGATATTAAAAATATATTTCCTTGTTTTATTATGAGTTAAACTTGTGCCACTCTTTAAAAAAAAACACCCTTTACTATCATGACATTTTGCTTTACATGTTGATCATAAATTTCTGATTGACTGTTGTAAATTGTAGCGTGTTTTTTATTTGAATATTAATTGATTTTTTATAGCAGAAATCATGTTGATTCGTTAAAAATGCTCTGCTTAAACATGAAATAAACATATGACATACATATCGAGCGTTTGCAGCAAAAGGGTCATAACTCCAATGTTGATAAAAGTAAGATTGATAAGAAAAAAATTATGTTTCCATAGATTTTATTGAGTTCAAGTATATAAATAATTAAAGCAATTTCGTCGATTCTTGAATTTTTGAGTTGTGACTCTGTTGCTGCAAAAGCTTCTTCTGTTTGTATATGTGTGCATGTGTTTGCATATGTTTTGTTTCCTTGTTGCTGACATGCCTGCCTTTAACTGATGATTGTCATGCATCTTTTTTTCACTCTCTTTTACGAATAAATGAATTTTTTATGATTCGATTTTTAGAAATTCAATAATAAACTTTTGATGTCTATTTTGCAACAATTTTTCATAAAAGAAACGTCAATTAAATGACAATTATTTTATTTATGGTAATTTTGTAAAATCCATAAGAATGTTAATGCAAGTGAGAGTGTGTAACAGAAAAATTTTCATTTCTTTAATTTTATTTTCTAAGCAGAGCTTAAGAAAGAAGCAATCAGATTCAAATAATTTCAATGTATTTATATTTTTAATTAAAATTATAAAAATTTAATAAAAGTAATTCTAGTTTTCAAGATATTTCGGCAACAACAGACTTGTTAACCTTAAGATGGGGCTGCACAGTGGACAAGTATGTGTCTTGAAATTTATACTTTCCAAGTCGTTGAACGATTTAGTATAATTTTTTTATAATATTTTATCAAGAAATTCTTTGTTCCTTTAAGAAGTTATTTTTGTCAAACAGGATATGTGAACTTGTCATTTTCTTGGCAATCATTTTAAAATCTCTTCCTAATATTGTTACATGCCCACACCTTAGAATTAAAAACAAATTCAGCTTTAAAATGTGCTGCTCGCACCGGCTCGCATCAGTTGATTCGAAGACAAATAATTTTCCTTTGACACGAAAAATTGATCACCTCCGCTAATGGCAAACAGTGTATTGCGATATGCATGCTGCTGCCTGCAGCTGCATGCATCAACCTGTTCTGCTCTTTAATTTCAACTATTTTCAGTAGAAACTTTAAAACTTTTACAAAATCAACAATTTAGAAGGAGGAAAAAAAAGGAAACTTTTTAGTTGCAAATATTTATGAAGTTTTTCCCAACTTTTTTTTTCTCTCTTTCTTTGCCTTCTCTGCGAACATCCTTTTATTATCATCGCTGTCCTTCCTGTAACAGATTCTTTTATTGACTTTTAATACGCAATTGGCTGTTGGTTTGGCTTTTTGCTTGGTTTAGTTCAACTTTAGTTGCTTCCGTACATTTGCTCCGCTCGGTTTCTTTTCCTTTTGCCTGATTTTGTTTGTGTTCCTTCTTGTTTCTCTCTCCTCTTTTTTTTTGTTGTTTTTTGCTAATGTGCTATTTTTCTTTTTCGATTTCCTAAGAGTATTGTTTCCGTCTTGGAGATTTGTTGCCGTTGCCTTTCCACTACATACTTGCGGTCATGTTGTAGTGCTGACTTTTGAATGGAATATAATATTGTCCCAATCGAATATTATGGAATAACATTCAAATAATTCGCATATGAAAATTGTTTTTTTTCCTCTCTTCTCATGTATTATTCCATTATTTTATTTTCCATTGGCAAGTCTAAAGGTTTTTAGAGGACAATTGAAGTTTTTTGTTTGTTTTTCTTTCTTTTCTTCTGGTATTATCTTTGTGAATATCGTAAATCGTTAAGTGCCATTATTTTTTAGTTAAAATAACATTAAATTGCAATTGTCTATTTTGTTGAGAGTTTAAGGCGAACAATAACAATTCATGTTGGCGTAAGCATGTTAAATTTAATGGACTGAATTTTCATCGAATTAAATAAAAGTGTTGGGTAAAAGTTTATAAAATAAGAAAGTCCTATTCACTCAAGAGACTTGTAGGCAATCGCAGTGCATAAAGAATTATATTATCTCTTTCGCAGCTCAAAAATAGTGTCGGTTTGTTTTTTTTAACTTCCCACTAGGAAAATTGCAAAATTTTTAAAAATCGGGATATTATTTTTTTTACTACGTTTTACAAAATACGGAGCTCTCATCAGATGTCGACGTTTTGAGTCACCAGAAAGGATTCCACACTTAAGTCGAGAGGGTGCCCCTACATTTGTATGCGTGTGTGACTGTGTGTTTGTGTGATCCGCTTTTAACTTATGAACGGTAGAATCGAATCAATCGGTGACTTAAATTTCCTGTGAACATGAAATCTCAAAAAAAAAACTTGTGGCGTTTTCTTTTCTGGAAAACGTGCAACATTTTGCCAGTTCTTTTCTTAAAGGCGACAGTTTAGAGGAGTTTTAAAATGAAAACAGTTAATATAACGAATGGCGCACTAATTTCTAATAAATTCTCTATTTTCAAAGGCATAAGGTTGCGTTCTTGTCTTAAAAAGTGTAAAAAATATTGCACTCTTTTCTAGAAAAAAATTCAACATTAGAAAAAAAAACACATTTGAAGGTATTTATTAACTTTCCGAAGGCAGCACTTAAGATTAAAAAATATCGGGATGTTATAGTATTTACCGTGTCTTGAAAACATTGAGTTCTAATCAAATTTCTAGGTGTTGAGTCAACAGAGAGCATTCCAGACTAATTTTGCCAAGGTGCCTCTATATCTGGACTGGTGTATGAGAGTGTGTGTGTGTAAGTATGTGCATGGCTTGAACGAGTGCGGCCAAAGTAATGACGTCCTAAAGAGATCTACTGAATTAATTTTTTTTTGTGGATTGGAACCAATTTCGAATATTAGAATTCGAGAATTCTTGGAATAAATAGAACTAAGAAAATATATATTTTTAAAAAATAAATAACTTTTAAGCGGCTTTACCGATCCGACTACACCAACTTGATATTAGAATACCACGTCGAGCACCTTAAACCGGGTCAAAATCGGTTACTGCTTTTGTAGGATATTGTGAAAGAAAATATTCGAAAAAGATGAGTTATTTTTAAGCTCCGAAATTAAATAATTTCTCATATACTGTTCTGGATTATTTCATAGCAATCGAAAACCATATTAACCAGGGACTATCAAGTGGAAATCGGTTAACTTGTATATTAAATTAATAAATTTTTAGCTCGAAGAGTCAAAAGCAACAATTAGCACAAAAACCAGGTTAAAAGGATCAAACGATTCTCATGTTTGCTATTTTTTAAGAGCTTTGAAATATTTGTGACGCTCGCTACATAACGCATGCTACATACAAATAACTGAATTCAAATATCCACTGCACATTAATTAGCAACAAATTGACATTAAAACTGCCTCAGCCTAAATAGCAAATGTAAATTATATAAAAACGACTACCGCTCTCTTAACTAATGGAGTGAATTTGAGCATAAATAACTCATTGGCTCGACCACACATGCGACATGCCTGAGCAACACACAAAGATTTTTAAACATACAAACAAGTGTGAAGATATGAAAATATAAAAGTTAATTACACTCCCAAACGACTCTACCAACACTTGACGTTAATATTAGCCAACGATTATCACTTGCAGCCCCAACATTGAATTAATGACAGTGTTATTGTACGCATTAAATTTACACGCCATTGAATTTGTTTCCATTAATTTTGGAGCAAAAGGAAAATTCATAATAGTTTCATCCACTTCACTTTAGAAATATCGCAGCCCGAACGATTTTATCTCTTTTCAACTCGTTTTTGTCGTTTCTTTGGCACAAAAGTGTTAAATAAATGTTTGAAAATTAGTGGCGCATTAAATTTCTATTTGTATGGATAACGGATAGATGATTCTTATTGACACTCTTCAAATGACCTAATTTTTATAAATATGTTTATTTTTATATAGAATTTGCTTGGGCCTATTTGGGACCAGCAGCAGCAGCAGCCAATAAATTTATTTGTTTATGTTGCTGCTGCTCAATGGCTGGGAAGCCTTAACAAATTAGTATGCCAACCAGATAATCTTGGCAGGAGCAAAATCACATCAAGACATGTTAATGGAAAGGATTTTTTCCTGTTTGTCTATTTATATTGATTTTGGATAAAAAACGTCTGTTTAAAACAAAAACACACCAGCATTTGAATAGAAATGAAAATGTGTCTAGTGTTCAAATGAGCTTCGAGTCTCAGGCACAACATTTGTTTGACGTATTAGTCCCAAAGCAATCAAAATAATTGCTGAAATACCCCGTAACGTTAAAAGCCAGCAAATATTAGCAGTTAAGAGCCAAAGGATTTGCACACAATGGAAACTGATTGATATACATTAAGACATGTTTTGTTTTGCCACATCATGGATACATCCAGTGAAATGTTTTATATATATTTTAATAAAAAAAGGTAAGATATAATATATACGTGTGTGTATATGGGAGTGTAAATTTAGTTTTTCATATATTGTAGTTGTTTTATTACTCAAGAAGGATAATAGCCGGCTCTTTCACAATTCTTTAAAAAAGGTATAGAAATTTTATTCAAAGAATATGTATGGAAACTAGTTTTATAAACCTGTTATTACACTGATATAAATGGTTGTAAATATAACAGAGTAGTTATCCAAAATTGGAAAGAAGAAACATTTAAATTATATTTTTAAAATGCTTGACATCGAATTTTTATACAAGAGCTTAAAGTGCCGATGCTTGAAATTTCTTAAGGCGTTCTTAAATTAATCTTAAATGAATCCTCATTCTTAGGTTTTGAGTAGGAATAGTACGAAGCAAAGAAGTGCTTACAAGCATTTCCTGCAAAATTTCTTACAGTTAATAAAAACCCTGTTAATTTCACTTCTATTTGCAACGTTCATGTGCGATGTTTGTGTGTTGTAAGAGTATGTTTGCACCAACAAATAACATAACAAGTCGTTTGACGTTATATATCCTACTGACAAAATAACGAAAAGTGCAATATATTTGTATAAAAACTGAAAAACGTTCACCATGTTGCGTGCTAAGGCCAAAAACGTACAGTGGGTCACAACAATAACCAGGACCAAAATATCACACTCGATATTGATAGAAACTTCAATACCATTTAAATGCATATTTCAATTGATATCTGGTGTAGTAATTTGCCTCCTGTACGTACAAAATACTGTTTCTCAAATAAAACAAAAATTAAATTTTAAATTTAATCAACAAAAACACATGCGACAAGCCTAAGAAAAAGAATGGAATAGTTTAAAAATATTGGATATTCTCTTTACATCTATAATTCCTGTTTTGATTATAATTTAATTCAATTAAATTTCCTTAAAAATTAAAAAATATAAGTCAAATCTAACTCAAGTTGTTTACATTCGCCCATACAAAATAAACAAACAAAAAATGAATAGATAAATAAAAAAATAAATACCCAATAAATTTTAATACTCTTAAATTCATTGCAAATAATATTTCACATTATTCACACATAAACGTTCTCTTAATAACACCCAAAAATCTTACAACTTTTTCTAATACAATTGCGCTTAATAAATAACCTTGAATCATTGCTAAGGTTGCCTACACAAAACAAAACAAAAGATGCTCTCTTGCAAAATGATAGTTAAGTTGTTAGAGCACACGTTAAGCTCTTTGTTTTTATATTGAAAAACCACAGAGTCGTTCATTAAACTTTGTTGGTATGTTTGACAAGGAAAGTCTGTGCAGTTCTTTGCTTTTGCAATATTCTTCTGCTCATGCACACACATCCCTACACATGTCTTTACATACATTGTACGTACAAATAAGCGGGTATTATAAAAAAAATCAAAAGCAAATAATATTAAGAGATGAAATTAGTTCGGGTATTGTATTGAAGCTGTTCGGTGGCAAAAACGTAATGGATTATTAAATTTAATTAATAAAATAGTAAAAGTGTATGAAAATTAATAAATTTAGTGTTAAAATGAAGAGAATTTTGTATTGATTAAAATGGTGTAAAAATTAATATGCTAAGTGAAGTGGAAAAGAAATTAGAGGCATGTAAATGTTCATTTCAAAAGTGAAAAGTGCAAGTGTTTTATGTGTATCTATACTTCAATATGACGTCATCGCCTGTTAATTGTTGTTGGCGAAGACATTCTTGGTGTAGGTTAGTGATGTTTAATGCTTCGTTTGTTTGATTCCGTTCTGTATTGTTGGCGAGAGAAGGTTAGTAAATATGTACTCTTATTTATAAATGAGTAAATGACTTTGTGCTTGGCTTTTTATGTACATGCATACACGTTTACACATAAATGTGTTATTTGTACGGTATATAATTTGCATTATACATAAAGAAATTGTTGTTAGGAATGTGTACAACTCATACGCTGCAAACAGTGCCACTGTAAATCTATTTTATTATTATGTTATATTAAACAATTTTACTATTTGAAGTTTAATAAAATATATCGCATGGCCATAAATTCAATTTGAATCATTTTGATTAATAATAAATATCTGAATGGGCGAGGTGCGCTAATTACCATAATTATTGTAGTTTATCATATGAGTGTTTGCCGGTCACATTCTTCTTCAAATATTCACAACAAAACAGTAGGTAAATTACTAATGACTCGTAATTGAAATATGCAAAACAATTGTTATTGTCCACTCTATTTGGGGTTCATCGATTGATATGAGGAAAACAAAGTAGTTTAATTGCTTTGGGGCAGACAAGGGAATAATTAGCGAATAATTGGCAATTACTTTAGACCATCGTAATATAATGCAGCTACCGAAAGACTAAACGCAACTGCAAGAGGACTCTTCAATAAACTTCTTAGCTAGAGTGCCTGTTAATGGAGAGTGTTTAAAAACTTCATAACATATTTTTATTAAGAATAAATTATTTGAAAAATTTTTCCGAATGCTTTTAAAACTTTTGCCACAAAACTATTTATGAAAATATAGTCTCAATTTGAAATTCGTTTATTTATATTTTCATTTTCTCATTTAAGAGAAAACTTATGCGAGTAAATGTAAAGGAATAAACGAAAACTTTGCTCTTTTCAATCATGATTTGTTACATTATTTTGCACTTAACTTTGACTTTCAATGTGAATGAATAGCGAAATTGTTGGTTTTTTTATAACTTTTATTTTTATAAAAAGTATATTTAAACTTGCAGTTTGCTTGTCAAATAATTCTTTCTGCCTGTCTGAAATAAAATGGATTTTCTTTTATTATCTTAAAATATTTAAAAGTTTTAAAATAGTATATATTTCACGTTTTAAACTCTTTTAATATATTCACAAAATATATTCGATTGTAGAAAGTTAATTCTTATACATTTTGTGTCAAAGGAAAGTAAAATTTTAATAATTCAAAGAAACTCTTTAAAAATCATGCACGGAATAATGAATGTGTTTTAAAAATGTTGAGGTATAAAATTTTTGAGAAAATCTCATAAGAAAAAAATTATAATCAGGCTTGTCTTGTTATATAATTTGCAGGGTGGTTCATCCATTCATGGAAATAGTTTGTAGAGTACAAAATATATATTCGATTAAGTTTTAATTTATATTCTAGTGTTTTGAAAACATAATAAATAATGGAGAAATTAATGCAAATAAATTTCATTTTCAACTCAGAGTAAAACAAAGCGTTTTTCAAAAACCGCTGCACTTTTTCATGAGTACTTCCTTATATTGCTTTTATCTTTTTACATGGTGTATTTTATAGAATTAAAATAACTTCTCTGCCAATAATAAAAGCGGTCACCATGCTGTTTTCGTAGGCCACTGCACCTGCAGGAGAAATAAATTTGTATTGAAAGTACTTTTTATGAAATATCGGGGTGATTTTGGCAGTTCATTTTGTTACTTTTTTGAATAAATTTTAATACAATTATTTCAATTGAAATTTGCCAAGAAAATTTACAAAATATCGGCGCACAGATCTCTACGGCGTGGCTTTAAAACAAGACGGCCATTTTTTATCCATATTTTTATATATATATCTTTAACTGACTGTACACGTCATAGGCCTTCACATAAGAACTGGCAGCGCAGTTAACCAAGAAGAATCGTTGCCGTATACAGTTATCTGAGGAGCAGAAGTTAACTAGTATGAGTGGGACTTTAAACTCCCAAGAGTAAGCGATCACAGAAGTCAGGCTGCACTAAAAAATATAATTGCAAACAAGACTTCATGTTGACTGACTCAGAGCTGCTTTGTAATTGAATAATCTGAACACCAGCCAGGCGCGGATCTAGGAGGGAAAGGCTATTAACCCCCCCGAAATTATAAAAACTGTATGTTTTTTTAATTCGATAATAAACGATTTTGAAATGTTTTTTGTAATACTAAATATTAATCCCCCCCCAAAAGCTTAAGATGGATCCGAACCTGACACCAACTCCATGTGATTTTAACATGACATGACAGAGGATACTCTGCATGAGAGACTTGAGGGCTCCACAATCTCCAGTGGAGGTGTTGTGAGCTGTTTACCAAGATCGTGCGACATTCCGATAATAATAACATCAATAGCAATAAGAAATTCTAAAGATATATCACACAGACTTTGTTTTTTTTTTAACTTAAAGTTGGGATGCCCTTAATAAATCACCCTTTTTCGTATTAATCATGCGCTACTAGTGATTTACTGGGGGTTTTGCTTATTATGTGCGAATAAAAAGTTTTGAAAAAGAAGCATATAATTTTGAAAGTTGAAAAGTAAAATTTATTATGCAAGAAAAGAAAACGGTAGACACACCTAACACACACACATACACACATGCACAAACACATACATACACACCTACACATTTGCTTGAGATATACATTAAAACTTGTTTTCAAAGTTCAGCATTTATTCTTTCTCATTTTTATTATTTTTATTTCAGTAAAATTTAACTTTTTCTTTTGCCTTCCTTCACCTTAAAGAAAAACTTCAAATAAATGCGTTTGAAATGCATGAAATTGTTATTGTAATTTTTGTCTGAAAAAATGCTTTCAAAATTTTTATTTTACAATAAAATTTATTAAATAATAAAGAGCTTTTTCCCTTTAATATTTAAAATGTTTTAAGTTTCTCACTCTTTCACCTGAAGTTTAAAATATATAATTTTTTAAAGAACTCGAGTAAGATTTTCAACAGAGATCTGCATTAATCCCAGCGAAATGCACATCAAAATTGACTAAAAACCATTCAAATTGTCGCGAAAAATATTTTCAACTATTGACTTGGCAATAATGGCAGAGCTTATTTTAATTTTTTGACCCACAATATTTCTAAAAATAACTTTTTTTAAGTCTAAAAAAAATGTTTGCAAAAAATTTTAAGCAAACTTCTTACGCGAATATATTTCAGGGGTGTTTTTTATAGAGTGATACAAGTTTGAATCATAATAAAACATAGTAATATATTTTTGATATTCATGAAACGATCTTTAGTGGATGGAAAATTTTATGACATTAATGTTTAAATATGATTTCGGCCTTGTGGCCGTCACGGCTGGCGCGTACAAGACGCAATCTGGAACATTCACCGTTGTTAAAGACATATGGGCTAATGGCTCCGCCAGCCCATAAAGCGCACCAAACAGTAATTTTCTGTGGATGTAATGGGATTTCGACAAAAGCTTGTGGATTCTTCTCACTCCAAATGCGACAATTCTGTTTATTTACGTACCCATCCAAGCAAAAATGGGCTTCATCGAAAAATAAAATTTTTAATGGACGAATTGCACGATAAGATTGACGAACAGAACCATTATTTTGTTAAAAAATTTGCACAATTTGCACGCGTTGCTCAGGTGTAAGTCGATCCATCATAAAATGTCAAAGCAAACTAAACAAAAAGCAACTACCGGCTGTTAAATGGATGGTCAAATAAAGCAGTGATACTAACTCAAAGTTGTATCCCTCTATAAAAAACACCCTATATTAGAGATATTAATTTTTTATAGCAATAAAATTAGTAGAGTTATATCTGGACATTCTGTAAGATATGCGGTCTCCTTGTTTAATCTTAAAGAAGTGAAGGATGTCTTAGAAAAAGGAATTTTCAAACAGAAATTATTTTGTTTAAATAACTTTGAAATTGTAATATTTAATCCATTAAATATCTCATAGTTTAAAATAAATAATTTTTTCTTGCTCTTCTATTTTGGAAATCCACTTTCATATAAAATATTTCCTGACTCTCCATAACTTGCCAAGAAATTTGCTGTAATTTATTATCATGTCAATGATTGTTAATAGTTCCAAAGCAGCCAAAATCAACAACGCCACAAGAGCAGGCAGCCACAAAAGATATTAGAAATAAGAAAATAAAAAAAAATAAAACATCCACTTACTGGCGGATATTTTCCCAATGTTTTTGGGGAAATTGAGAGAATTTATGAAGATTTTATGCTTCCAAATCGCAGTGCGTAAAGCCAACCACAGATTCCTGCTGCTATTGACAATCCATTTATAGTCAATTGGCTTAAAGGTTTCCTGCAAGTTGCTCTGCCACACTGAATGGCATGGCAAACGGAGGATGATGTCAATGAGCACGAAGATGAAACGGCGGCTGACGCTGGCCATCGATGAATGGCACTGCAGGGGGTAGTTTATTTAGAAGAATTTCTTTATTTTTCAATAGCTTCTGCCATGTATAACAGTTGAAAGTATTATAACAGTTTCCATGCTGGTACTTTTGATTTGCTGATGTTGTCTTTTGTGTGTGAGTTAATGGTGTGATTAGGCAAATGTGATGCATCTTTTATTTAAAAAAAAAGAGTTCAGGAGTTTTTAAATTATAATAAAAATGCTAAAAAAAACTATAAAACTTGATTTTATGAAAATCGATTGAAATATACATACATTTTAACAAAAAGAATAAAACAATAATAAAGCGAAGTCACAAGAATTATTGTAGAAAAGGCATCGGGTGCTCGATTTTCTTTACAGTAGTATTTCATTTTAATTCTTGACTGTTTCAATATTATTTTTAACATTTCTTTTTAGCGTTTTAATTCGATTTTCTTAAACCGCATCTTCTTTAGTTGCTTTAAAGAGAATTCAGTTTTCGATGTACTTCTCAAATGGGTAAAAATATTTACACGTTATGAGAAGATAAGAACGTGAACTACACCAACAGTTTAGTATGAGTGTAATGTGGCGTATGAGTAACATCATTAATAATATTAAGTATAGAAGCATACAACAGAAGGAGATTTAGATTCGTGCAAACAAACTTTTAAGTAAAGTTTTTTAAAAAACGTTTAAAATAGCAGGAACGATTTTTTTTAAGGCCAATGGCCAGGACATGGCCGCTACACACGCAGTGCTCCGTGCTGGAACTAGAATGGTGGAAAGGAGGGGATAGTCCTAAGAGGACAGGTGAAGATAGATGAGAAAGTATAGTATTGCGTTGTACCCATTTTTACTTAACCGGTGAATCTTTTTGCTGTATTCGGATCTTTAACACATGATCAGTCGGCAGCTGTCGGTAACGCCCATCCATAAGTGCTATGCCTTCGTTCTTGACACAAGTCGACAACAATTAATAAAATCCTGCACTATTTCAGATGAAAAGACGTCGACATTTTATTCATGACTGAAAGCGGAATGGAACTCGATATCTTGGACCCCGTAGTATAGTGTTAGATGATCTTGAATAATATAAATATCTTGAATAATATAGAATCACTATTTCTGAAAGATCAGCTTGTAGGCTGCGGTTCTTGTCAAGCGCTTAAAATATAAATCAGGAGTATGTTTGTGAGCTCCACTACAAAATTGGTATTTAAAATACTTTTCTAATACTCAAAACTTTAACATTCAGGCAGCATTTGAGTTTTTAAAAATGTTATACGGTTGCACACATGTACATACATCTGTGTGTGCGTGTTCGCGTTGATGTTGTAGTCATGGCAGGCAAAACTAATGTCATGCCATTTGATATGAAAGCATAAATGACATAAATATGAAGGAAGTGAACAGCAGAATAACAAAACAAAACTAACTAGAACAATCCAAACAGGCACACACACACACACACACACGTACATTCACACTAACACTCATTCACGCATGTAAACTTGGTGCATTCTTTCCATTTCATGGCATTTCACTATCTATTTGTATTTGGATCAGAAAAACATTGAGAAGGGAGCACGGACTTACTGAGCAACAACAGCTGATGTAAATGATGATGATGATGATGATGATGTTGTAAAAGATGACGATGTGCATGGTGGCGATAATGTTGTATGAGTAGAATGATGAATCCAGCTATAAAGATTATCTGCTTGATGAATATTTTGATGTTTATTGTTAGAACACCAGCTGAGCTTTACAACAATCACAGGACTTTGGCAAAATAAAATATAAATAAGTTGTAGCAAAACTCTTTAGTCATTCCCTGCACACTTACTTACACACACAAACGTGTTGCAGGCCAGTAAACTTTCATTCGCTAAAAACTAAAACAAAAACAAAAACCAATTCGTTCATGATGCCTCAAAGTGGCACATGGAGAGGACAATACAAAATAGCAGAGCAGGCGATACTTGCAAGTGGCTTTGCTTGTCTCTGTATGTGTGTGTGTGTGTGTACATGTTAAAATACTTTCTAAACAATGGCTTAAAATAACGGTACATATGCAAGTGAGATATTTCAAACAGTGAAACATGTGACAGCAGCACAATAACAACAATGCAACGCTACACGTCACAAAGACTTAAAAATAATATCCATTCAATTTGGGTTAGTTGTGTAACAATTTTGGTTGAAATAACAAAAAAAAATTAAAGAACTGCTGGGCTGGGAAATTAATAAATAACTGGCATCAATTTTTATTTATTTCTCAGGCAAAAAATAATAGCTTCGAATATTAAATTGTTTGTTGAAAAATTTTAAAATTAAAATTAAAACATTTCTTTCACTTTTAACAATATTTGACCACGTCACAGCTGCGCATTTGCCTAATGGGGCGTGTAGAGACGGGAGTAGAGTTGTCGTACTGCTTTGAACTGTACGTTGGAAAAAAATAATACAAAAAATGTCCTGTAAAAATAAACAAACATGTCAAGTTTCCCACTGCTATTTGCTTGTTTTTTTCCAAACTCTTTTCTTCTCTGTTTCCAAGTGAAAAATTGTTAAAAGTACAATCACATTTTTGCGCCACTCCATCGCATTCTTGCATTCTTTCATTCTACGTGGCGGAATGTCTCTGCTGTTTTGTTCTTCTTCCTTGTTGTGTGACATTCCTGTCACCTGTTAATTGCTTGGTTTTTTTCTCCCTCTAAATAGTTCTGTTCATGTTGGTGTTGCAAAATAAATAAGTAGTCTTTACGGAAAACTGTTGTAACTTGAGATAAGGCCAAATTTATGTTGTGTTTACACAAGCAAAATATATGGTTTCAAATATTAAAGTAATAACTTTTTTTTTGCTGAGAAACTATTTGTTAACATATTGATTTAGAATGTAATAAATTTATGGAAGAAAACAAATTTTGTTTCGTGACTAGAGGTTTGAATGAATGCGGCATTAACTTTTCCTTCACATATTTGGAGTCTATTATTCATAGCTTTTTCAGCTCAATGCGCTGGTTTTTAAAGTTAAAAATATTGCTGTTTTACATACAAGAGTACATCCAGTTTGATTAATTTTTTTTATTATTTTAAAGAAATTTTAAGTTTCTGTTTGCAATATTCAGATACTCTTTTAATATGTTTCCTGGTGTATGAGATTTCTTTCTATCCTTATCAGTCACGGGAATGAATAAATTATTAATTATATCTGTTATGATATTAATTGGGGGACTTACACTGTAGTCATAAAGTCATAAGTCATAATATAATAGCACGAAATATATGACTAGTGTGAACAACCCGTCATAACTTGGTCTGTTAAATATATTTTTAAACATAAACTAAAACAGCTGCTTCCTTGACATGAGCTGAATACATTCTCTTTTTGCGGCGGCATACCAAAAAGCGTTCAGTGGCTGCCAGCTACGTGAGTTAAACGAGAAAATACTTTCACTTGTCCTCTTTTAAAAAATTTTTTTTTATGTTTTAAAAATGTGATTTCATGTACAGCCATATATATTCCAATAATTTTTAATGCATTTTTTAGTCGTGAATCATAGATAAGTAACGGCGGCAAAAATATATTATCGCCGTTTCGCCTTAAGATTTTCAGCCGTTCGACTCAGATGTCTAGAGATATTTTATGACACAACAAAAACATACCTGAAAGAGTGCTATTGTTGTATGACTATTTTGGATGCAGCACAACAACTTTTTTTAACTGGTCTAAAATTTTATGACTTTATGACAATATGATTAAATAGCATAAAGTGTGAATACCCCAAATATGTTGATAATTATAAAATCCTATTAAAGGTATCGGCAAATAAATAAATAAACACAGATTGAGTACAAGTTTTTCCATTCAAAAAGTTCTCACATCAGTTACAGAAATCAGATATAAGATTAACTATTTTATTAGAAAATCAGCTGTTTAAAAACAATATTTTGTATTAAACTTGTGATTATATAACCACAATCAGATATTGTTGTAGAATCCTATTGAAAAGAAAAATTAAGCAGCAACCAGGTTTTAAACAGACCCAATCCACTTGGGGCCCCACGACAAGATGGTCTACAAAAACCTGCTGAAGCTTTCAAGTTGCGCAAGAAGACAATTTGGAAGTTATCCCCGTCCTACTTCGCTCAAATTATTAACAAGCCTCTCACCAATTCACACAATTTTACACGTGCTTAAATTTATTTTCAATATTTTATTTACAACTTGAGCAAACCCATTTCGAATTCAGTTATTTGAAATTGACTTTATCGATTTAGTTGTAGATTTGCCGACATCAGTTTTAATTCAAAACAGATTAAAATTCTATGCATAATAAAATTGCTTGATAATTAATGCGTGGAGAAACCATATCTGTGTGTGTGTGTGTGTATGTTGTTTTCAAAACAATACAGAATACATAGGATATATGAGTGAGTATGTGTGAAGACAAGTGCATGTGTGTGTGTACACCTCTGTTGTAACAGAGTCGCTGTCAACACATTTGATATGTAAAACAGGGAGAGTGAAACTTGTTGTAATTGTAACTCAGTGAAAGTGTCAGATGAATGTGAAATTTGAGTACACAAAAGCTTCATGTGTGTGCGTGTGTTTACACGCAACAAAATTTGTAGAATGGTGAAATAATAATATTACGCGTTGCCTTTAAAATGCCAGTTAATAATTGATTTTTGTTTCAATAAATTTTTGTCAGAATTTTAACTTGTAAGAAACTTTAAGTTCACTCTTGCCAAAGGCCTAAATTCTTAGCAGGGTTTGCAGCATTTTAAGTAGGGATATATGACCGCTTAAATTTAATTAAATCGCTTAACACTATTATACAAGTTAGTTTATATACAAATTATATTAAATGGGCGTCCTGGTAACCGTTTCATTCAGAATGAGATCAGGCATGTTCGCCTTCTAATTAAACAGTTTGTAAGAGAGGAAAGAGATATTAATTTTTTAGTCCTTAGTCTATTATAAACTGCCTATATTCTGCTTTTTCTTTTTAAGTTACATCAACACTAATAGCGTGTTCTTTTCTAGAAAACATGTGACATATTTTCACTACTTTTCTGAAAATTGACAGTTTCTAGGGGTTTTAAACCCGAAATTATTCTTCGCAAAGAATATTGAATTAATTTTTAATAAACTTTTCGTTTTGAAATAGCAAAATGTTGCCTTTTTCTTTAAAAAAGTGCAACAAAAGTTGCATTCTTTCCTAGAAAAGAAATTAACACGAAGACTTTTAATGCACTACACACTTTATTAATCTTTGACTTTTATATGGACTTCAGCCTTTCAACATTATAATAATAACCAACTTAAAGTAAAAAAAAACAACTTTAATGATCATTAACTTCTACTTTGTCTTATGACTTTTAAAATTATTAAAACAATCACACAACTCAATGCACTGTAAACTTCAATGATCATCAACATATAATTTACTCTCTGTTTTATTTAAAAATTGTGGCGTATTCTGTATTACAAGAAAAAAAAACTGTGGTAGCAACCAACAACAGCGAACTGCTTAAGGGATTAATTAATCCCTTAAGTGAAAAGAATTTTTTAAAGGAACAAGTTAAGCTGATATTTTAGCACAACATGTTTCAAATGTCAGCACTTTCGTCCGCATTGGATATCGCTGTCTTGGCAAATCTTTTGGTAAAGATCAATTCTATATAGATTCAAAACTTTATTTAAACTATAAATTATTTATAACTCAAATAAGTGTGTTTTGTGAGTTAATTTTTTCAAGAATTGTTTTTGCGCTGAATTAAAGCCCTCACTAGTTTTCAACAATCTTCCCTAAAATATATACAATCATATCAACCATCAATTAGTGTCTTAAAAATATAACAACCTTATAATTCCACCTCTAAATATTTGGACTAGAAATGCTTGAAAACATGGCACGTGTAATTATTGATTGAAAAAAGAAAAACACTCGCCCAAACTCAATTTGAACTCAAGTCAATTATTATATTTCCATTCCTTTCAAATCCATAATTAAATTCTCAAATGCAAAACAAATTGTATTAGAAATGTGAAAAAAAACAAAATCATCAACTCCCACAAATACTCGCACAAATACATACACGTTTGTGTCATATAATTCTCTTCTCCTCGGGTTTCCATATCAAGCAAACAACGACCTTCTTTTCGCAGGTATTAATTTCATTCAGTACAATTCCAAAGAAAAAAAAAAGAAGGGAGAAATACCATAAAAATGTCTGTTGGCAAAAACTTTATAGCGAAAAGGTGAATGAATGATACCGCGTGCATGATTTTGTGTGAGCGCTTGAGTGTGCAGGAGCATTGAGTCAAATTAATTTGACACCAGTGCCTGCTTGTGTCTAATGAATTCCTAAACATGAAACTTTTGTGTCCAATTAACATAAAAATAATTTACGCAAAACTGCAGGAGTGGATTTGATATTTCGTTTTTTTTTATACTAAAAATATTTAAATAGAGAATACGGGAGAAAGTTTAACCCTTTAAGTTATTACCAGTAAATTTCAAAGCCCATTATATTAAAGCGTTGAGCCAAATATGTGTAAATTATTCAGAACATTTATCTGATATTATTAAACTCGAAAAATCTTCATTTTTAAATTATAAGAAATCTGTACTGTCATTATATATCAATAAATTCGATATAATCTGCTCTTTCAGAATCTGTGGCGATCTTAAGACATGTTCTCAAGTCCACATTTAGGAGTTATTTTTGGAAGAAAACATTAAATTAAAGTTCAAATGAAACTTAGAAAATTTTTCCATAAAAAAATTAAATAATATAATAAATAATAACATAATATATAAAACTCTCTTAAAAAGAGACTTTTATTTCTTTCTTAAAAAAAGAGTTTTGTTTTAATTAATAGTTTCCAACATCCTTTTGAAAAATTCTTCCAAAAAGAGTCTTTTATTTGTCTCATAAAAAGAAGAGTTTGATTTTAATGAGTAGTTTCCATAATCCATTTGAAAAACTCTCCTAAAACGAGTCTTTTATTTCTCTCATTAATAAAAACAGTTTAATTTTTATGAGTAGTTTCCATCATCCGTTTAAAAAACTCTCCTAAAATAATCTTCTATTTCTCTCTTTAAAAAAGAGTTAAATTTTTATGAGTAGTTTTGTTGTTCTGTATAAAATCGTACTCATTTTGTTTATTTATTCTCTTTCTTTAAAATATATAATAATTTGTATCAAAAATATCGATGCACATATTCCGAATAGTGACTGTGGCGATATGGCGGCGATATTTTTAATCCATATTTTTGTATCAGTTTCGTTGACTGACTGTACACGACTTATGACTTCACATGAAAATTTACAACTTTGGGAACCACAAAAAATTCTTTAGAAAGATCGTAATCCTATAAAATTATTTGAGGACTACTCCGCAAGTGAGATGCAATACTCTCAAGATTAGTGGTCTGGCTGCACTTAAAAAAAAATAATTATCAACGACGTTTAACGTTGACTGACACAGAGGTGCTTTCGACTAAAAACAACTGTTTTTTATATTAATAAATATTAAGGCCTTTGCAATAGAAGGCCTTTCGATTACACGGCGTTGGGTCTCATTTTATAACAAGTGAATTATAATTTCTGATGAGAAAATACAAATGCTCATATAAAAATATTCTCAAATACTTTTAATCTAAAATTTTTTTGTTTTAAGTTGAATAATTTATATATTTTTTCATATTTAATTTTTCTGAAGAAGTCACCTAAAGAAGTGAAGAAAGATTGGAAAATAGTTAAATTATTTGCATTAAAATTAAGAGATTTTGAGCTTAAAATTATTAGAAATTATTTAAGAAGAGGCCAAAAAGCTTGAAAAATTTAATAGTTCTTAAAAAGTTTCCACTAAAAACTCTATAAAAGATTTTAATTTTATGACGACAGTTTCGTGCAACCTTTTAAAATCAAATTGAAAAAACAACAGTTTTAAATGGATGTCCTCTTTTCAGGCACAAAATAATTTTTATGAAAGGACTTTTAAAAATATAACCGCAATAAACTGTTTTGGTGTAGAGCTGCACGACAGTTGATTATATCGATGGTTTTAAAATATAAAATTTAAATTTAAATAGACTGTCGATTACTACAGCAGGTTTGCTGCTTAGCACTTTGTGACTCCAAGAGTTCGGTAGAGCTTTGCCATGTAATTCAAATTAATGGGAACATATTGACGGGACTCAATTGATACCTACTACCCTGAACCTTTATTCGTCCGCCTTGCTGCAATCATTCACGGAATTAAAAGTCATATTAAATGTATAATTTTTATTTCAAAAACTTTTCGTTCACTAACTCGATCTTCAGCAGTAATTTAACTGCCTAATTTTACTTAAACTCATGAGCAGTTTTCTAAATATATAAATAATTTTTCAACTCATATAAAAAATTTCACATAAAGATTTTCAAATATATTTAGTTAGACCTAAAATTAATAGATGCATGAAAATATAAATCTTTAAATCAAAAACACCTCTTCAATATATCATCTCTGCTCCCACACACTTTCCAGTAGGTGTATCCTTGCAGCAACATCCTGCCGAGACTTGTGATTAAAGCACGTATTGATGTAAAATGAAATGCTTTTTATGTGCAAAGTGTTGCTTATTTCATACGAATGATTTTCAGTCGTTAGCGTTGGGTTAGTGGAAATTTATATGAAAAAAATAAATAAATAAATAAAATAAAATACAACACGTACAACATAAACAAGAAATATGTGCACCTGTTTACTCATTTTCTTTTTTAACTGAGACTTACAGATATCGGCAACATTAAACTATAGATAAGCACACTGGGGTATGAAATGGGACGCACCCCCAACTGTGGGCTCTCTGGAAGATAATAAGATCTTCAGTATTGGACTTTCAACCATTTACTGTATGTCCAACAGATCAGAAACTTATCCGAATGTCAGTACCTCTTCCCTTCAATAGCATAGATTTCTTTTGATAAAATTTGCTAATTTTTATATAATTGATTTAATAGAACTCTTTGTTACAGCATGCAAATTTATAGTCAAGTTATGGTTACACTTGGCAAATATTTGTTTAAAAAAAAAACAACCCATAAAATAAATATTTTAATAGGTTTAAAGCAAAATATTTTGGTTTATATAAAAGTTTCTTAAGTAAAACAGAGTCTGACAACACCAACAGTCAGTGGCATGAAACCAAATATTATTAGAAACTGTTTAACTCCACCAACACTTGCCTGGATTAATATCTTTTTTTAGCATACAAGCACCAACTGTAGTCTTGAGGGTTTCGTGTCCGATTCATTTTACCTCTATTGATCGTAATTTGATGTCGGTTTTGACTTTCTTCAGACCCTCAAAGTGCTCAAGGAAGATATATTTTATTGGTGACAATAAAAATGTAAATTTGCCATAAATCCCACAAGGATCACTTGGGACTTTCTTAGAAGAGAAGTAAATAAAAATAAGATATCGAAGAGATAATCGCTCGCTTTCATCTCCACGTATTGAAACTATTTCAGGCACAAAATATCATGTGTCAATTTATTTGACTCCTTTTATAAGATTCATAATAAATCCCTGACATCTTAAACGTACTGAGAAATATATACATAATATATAAGAAAAAAATAATAAGAAGAAACGAAAAAAGATCCTGCAAAAAAAAATGTGCCACAATAACTCTGGAAAAATGTTTCATCTCCTACTGTATTCCATTTAAAATTGGCAACATGCGGTTGCATTTATGTGTCAATTTTAAAATCACATTTCAAATGCCATGTGTGTTCATTTGAGTGCTGCATGCAGTTTTTGATCTATTTTCGAATGATGACATAAAACGAAGAGTGAAAGATATTATAAATTGAAACGTGATGGCAAAATCGGAAAGCAGACACACACAAACAGGGAATTCAGTAATTTAATAAGAAAATAAACAAAATAAAGACGATCCGTAATAAAAAGTTTTTGTTTCAATTATTGAATTCTATGCGAGCAAAATTTTAATAAAAATGCATTTTTTTCTATAACAGATTTGCTAACTTTGGGACACTCCTTGTGACATCAAGTCATCTCCTCTGTGCAACTGAATATTTCTAGAGGTAGTCAATTGTACATTCGTAATGATATTGTGGTATTTATCTGGAAAACCACGATTCAATTTATAAAGGTTAGAATATTCGGTGAATTGTTCTCTTGTCAAAACTGTAACTAGTTTTCATTTAACATTTTATTGAATTGAGTGGAAGTATGAAATAATTTGAATGGTCGTTACATCAAGTAGATAGAAAATTAGAATCACTTATTTAATAGTTGTTGTCAACAATTAATTTAAAACCTTGACTTTCTTTTATTGTACAGGGGATTTAGTTTAACCTCAAAAATAATTAGAACGAATGAAGATCCTTAGCCAGGAAATGGACTGCCTGAAAGGCTACGCAATCACTTTTTAAGATCAAATACTGTGCGAATAACTTTTGTAGTACAAAATAATCTTTAACTTCCAGCTGGGGGCATTTTCCGCTAGTAACATTTAAAAAATCGGGAAGTTAATGGTCTTACTCCGTTTTGAGAAAATTGAGGTCTCTTCGGATTTCGTTGTTTTGAGTCACTTGGAAGTATTACTGACTAATTTTGACAGAATGTCACTATGTCTATATGTATGGCAGCGTGCGTGCGTGTTTGTGTATGTGTATGTGTGTGTGTAGGTAAGTAGGTGACTCGCTTATAGTTTTTGAACGTCTGAGCCCAATCAAACCAAACGATCAAGAGGAGAAAATCGGAGAGGAAAAAACGGTGGATTTAAAAGAAATCGAGTTTTCATAAGATCTCCATTTTTGAGGTCCCGGAAAGCTTTCTTGAATTACTCTGAGAGCCCACCGCTATATTTATATGCTTGTATGTGTATTTGTGTGTGTATGTGTGTGTGTGTTTGAGTATTTGACCTGCTTATAAATTTTAAGTGGCTGAACCGCATCAAATTAAACTGATAGAGCTCTGAAGAGCCTTCTTGAACTTAGAACTTCTAAGAAACTTTTAACACTCTTAAAACTTTGAAACAGTTTCGCCCATCGATTTCACATCTCGACATTTAAAAACCACGTCGATTATCGTAAACAAGGGCTCCATTTTTGTTGTTGCATTTAATGGTACTTAATAATATTTCTTTAATATCCTGGACTTCTCTGAAAAATGCATAGAAAATTTGTTGCTCGGAATGATGTTTATTTGGTGATGAATTAGCTAATAAATTTCAAAAGTATGCGATCCTAAGATCTGTTGGCTGAAGTAGCCGAAGAGCCCGTCTCCTCACTTAGTCCTAAGTGCCTTATAAAGTTTTTAAGATATGAATTAGCGCCTTTTTTTTATTTCAATGGTATAGCCACTGATCGCGGAACATTAACGACTGCATTTGGCACTGTTCTGTGCCAATGATCGCACAATTTTTTTTTTTTTTCGCGTAGTAAAAACGGAAATGGCTGTATGAACTTCTCTATCTTCCATTAATAGTCGTTTCCAGAAAATTCTCTTCATTCATAGTTCCGTCACAATGAATTGTATGATCAGGGTTCATAACCTGAGTGTCAGACTGAGTGAAAAGAGAAGAGAAGAATAAAATTTAAGACAATGAAATTCTTGTTAATTTAATTAACAATTAAAGCCCTCATATTTCTTTCAATAGTTAATAACATTTTAACAACTCCAATGAAAACTAACTATCGTGTCAATATTGAGTGACTAAATATTTATTTGTTGTTGCTGCATTCACCTAAAATTACACTCAAATCGGTTATTAATATCATCATGAAAAATATGCATGTAATTTTCAGTGTTGTTGCTTCTCCTTTTGGCTGCCAACCTTGGCTTCCATTTCAAATGATTCCTCTATTTATATTTCCACACACCGAATTTCACTGTGTGTGTGTGTATCCTTAAATAATGCTCGACATGCATGCATGTCCTTATTTGCTTAGTTTTATTCAAAATGATGTGGTATTTTTTACCACTTTATTTTCCGTTTATATTATTTGTTTATTTCTATTCAATATATTCTGTGCGATACATCGTGGTGCGCTGTTACATAAATTAAATTGGGTACAAAAGCAAAGAAAAAAAACTTTCTCTTTCTTTTTATACATTTTCCCGACATTTTCCTCTTTCCACTCAACTGCTTTGAAACACCCGTACTCGGGTACATAAAATCGCACGTCTGTGAGTGTGTGTGTGTGAGTGCATCATAGACTCACAATTTGTTTTTTGTTTAAAACAAGCGACACTTGGTGGCATTTTGTTGAAAGTAATTTTCTGTGAAATTTGATTTCTATATGCGATGATTCAAAACATGTACGTACCCTGTTTTTATATAAAGAAAAATGCCATAAAATAATAAAAATATATGGAAATACTTGTTTTTCTTTGCAAAGCATCATATCTTTTTATAACTTAAGTGTGTATGTGTGTGTGTTTGTGTGTGTGTGCGTGTGTGTTTGTATCGAAACCTGCAGTTACCGGTTACCTTGAATCAAGTTCAAACGAGGGTCAGGTATTTTGATTGAAATCTTTTCTAATATGCAGGTTTTTGTAAAGAGTGTGATGGAATATTTATTAGCCACCCTCGTAGCTCCACTTAGAAGAATGTTAAAATCGCAGCCATTTGTACAACAGCTTAAGACAACTCAAAGAAGTAGAGAATAGAAAAAGTAAAATAAAATAAAATAATAATAGAGTTTAAAAATTGTTGGGGAAATTGCTAAACAACAAAGTGAAATAACAATACGAAAATAAATATATTCCAACCAGTTGTTGGAAGTACCTGTTCCACTGATTGTGGCAGTAGTTTCTGAATTCGTTGTTTGCAAAACAAATTCCAGTCATAATAATAAAATAAATGGCAGAACGGTTTTGTTGTTTCAAGCTCACGCCCCCCTCAATAGATGCGGTTGTAGGAAATAAAAAAAATAATAATAATATTGGGAATTTGTTGGTGAATGGATTTTTAAACAAAGAAAATATCTCATCATGATTTCAAGGCTTTAATTTGTTTAAAGATGACTCTTGGCTATGAGTTGAAGATCGGTCACATCAGTGCAATTTTCAGATACTTTTTATACAAAAAGTTGTAGTCATGATTTCAATAGAGGCTTAAATATAATTTTTAATAATTTAAGCCGTCAATGAGGGTACAAGCTCAACTCATGTAGTGGCTGACATTAAATATATAGGAATGAGGAAGTAGTATGGAGATTTTAGGACATGAAAGCTGAGACGTTGGAATTAATAGTGGGGATTTTATTTGTTTTTATTTATTCTCAGGCGATTTTTCTTCAATAAAGCCAAAAAGAAGGTTTTTGTTGTAAATAATTGTAAACAATTTGACAGCAATTAAAACAGTCAACACTTTATCCCACAATGGGTTAATGAGTTAATAACGATATAACCATTGAATTATCCGCAATTGCTCATCAGATTTAAAGCTAATCAAACAAAGTGCAAGAAAGTTACTGTTTTACCAGCTTAACTTTGTACTCTAAATTTCATTCCTATAGAATTTGTAATAGTTTTTCAATATGTACAATCATACACTGCAAAAAATACATGCATGAAGTAAAAAAGAAAAAAAAATTTCTAATATGAAAACTTAAAATCATAAAACAAGATTAATAATCTCCAAATTACTTTCAGCTTAAAATCTATTTATGTGATATAAAAAACTTAATTATTTTTTTCAATGTATCGCCACTTCTGGCGGTATGACGTCAATGTTCCTCTAGAAACTATTTCCCCAAGTTTATATTTTCATTGATAAAAAAAGAAACTAAAACAATTAAATAATACCTGAGTGACATAATTTTGGAATAATTCAGGAAAATAATTCTCTTAAATTAAGAAACAATATTTTTGGTATTCACACTGTGCGCTATTTAGTCATATTATCATAAAGTCATAAGATTTTACACTAGTTTAAAAAAGTTGTTGTTATGCTTCCCCCAAAAAAGTCATAAAACAATAGCACTCTTACAGGTATGTTTTTGTTGTGTCATAAAATATCTCTAGACATCTGAGTCGAACGGCTGAAAATCTTAAGGCGAGATGACGATAATATATTTTTGCCGCCGTTACTTATATATGATTCACGACTAAAAAGTGCATAAAAAATTATTGGAATCTATATAGCTGTACACGAAATCACATTTGAATTAAATTTAAAAAAATTAAAAGAAAAGATAAAGTGAAAATTTTTTCTCGTTTAACTCACGTAGCTGGCAGCCACTGAATGTTTTTCCGTATGCCGCCGCAAAAAGAAAATGTATTCAGCTCATATCAAGGAAGCGGCTGTTTTAGTTTATATATAAAAATATATTTAACAGGCCAAGTTATGATGGGTTGTTCACACTAGTCATATATTTCGTGATATTATATTGTGACTTATGACTTTATGACTACAGTGTGAATCCCCTAATTATATGTTGTTAATAATAATAATATGGGTAAAAGGGAAATAAAGACAATGAAGTAATACAAGAGGGAAATATTTTTGGAATAAAGTTGTTTAATTGTAGTCAAATAGATGATCTCATGATATTGATTTTTTAATGATGCTATTCGACTTATAATCGCCCTGGCGACAAGTCAAATGATGACACCGTCAGTCTAAGTTTTAACTAATTTTGCAAAAGTGGCTGCTAATTGTCCATTAATTTTTGGTTCATTATGGTAAAAAATAATAACTCCATATCAGTCGATAAAAGCAAGTCCAGCGACTTTTATAATGATAATCAGGCTGATAAAATAACAATAATGACAATTTACTGATTTTGCTATTCTTTTATAATCTTAAGGATATTTAATATTGGTGGAGGTCTGCGCCTTTTTATATAATTTCATTATGACAGCAGCTCTTAATGAATCAGGTAAAAGCTCTGGAAGTTTTGCAGACGTTTAAAAGTGACATAAAATGGCAACAAGTTAAAAATTAAGTAGGACTAAAATATATAAATAAAAAGCGAAATTTGTTCGAAGGACTTGCATCGTTACATTTCATCCTTGTGGCATAATCAGCTGTTTTCTGTAATAAACTTGACAGCACTGATTTTCGCACAGCGATTGTGAGGCCGTACTTTTTAATTTCCTCTTTAAACAATTCAAAACTATTTAAATAAGACTTTCAAAAATCATTTTGTATCGGTTGAGCTCTCCAGCTTTTGTTGTCTTTTTAATTAAGGGCCAACAAACGATAGTAAATTTTGTGCTGTTTATTTTAGCGATGTAACATGAAAGCAACAATTTGGCAGAGCTGATCGTTTGCAGCGGGGCTTCTCTTGCCAGCCGGTATATAAAATAAAGCTGCAAAAATATCTTAATAGTAGACTGATAAATAGTCATATAGATTTGATTTATTTTGAATAAAATAAACAAAAACCTTTAGTTTTATTATCGCTATAATTAACTAACGGCGTTTTCTTTTCTAGAAAACGTGCAACATTTTTCCACTTCTTTTGTAAAAAGTGGAGCTTTTGAGGCATCTTAAAACAGAGACTTCTTATCGTATAAGATTTTGGATTAATTTCTAATAAATTCTTTAATTTCTTATTTCGAAATGTTGCAACTTTCTGCCAAAAGGTGTAATAAATGTTGCACTCTTTTCTACAAAAGCAATCAGCATAAAAGAAGTTAGTGAAAATGTTATTTTCAAATGCCGTAAAAATATCTTATAAAGTTCCAGTTATTATTCTCAGTGTAGGTATCAACTAAAAATAGCACACGAAATAAACGAAAGCATTAAACAAGTAAAAACTCAAAGATAAAAACTTCCAGTGAGAAACCCAATCAAGTGAAAAAATATGTGTTAAAAGTGAAAATCTCTCCCACACACACACACACAGACACACACACACGAAGTAATTTCATTTTGAATTGTTCACACTCAATATTGATTTTTACCCTTAAACCCATATATTCTTTTTTGTTCCTTCGATTTGCCATTAAAATTATACTCTCATCCTTTAAAAGGGCCGGAATTACTTGCAGCCGAAACAAAAAATAAATTTCATTTTATTCCCATTTACCTTTTACACCATTTACAATTTTATCGTTTAGCAAAAAGAATATTAAAAAAAGGAACAAGTATAAAACCAAAAATCTGCCATTTTTTTTAAGGTAAATCTCATGTTGAAAAACTGATTCCATAATATATTTAACGGCAAGTGCCTGTTTAAGCAGAAAAGCTGTAAATTAGACTTAACCTGCTGCTGTTGGTTGGCAGGAGAGCTGCTAGTCCAGTTACATGTGGGATTTTTTTGTCTTCAATTTTTTTTATTTTTGGCTAAAAGGAAAAACCACCCAACCAACCTTTTAACCGGGCTAACGAATGAACGACAAACATAAGAACATGCCACTTGTGAACATATTGTGTGGCACACGAGGTCATTTGTTTCATACTTAAAACTGGCGAAAGGAAAATTTTAAAAATAGTAAAACTGCTATCGAATGTACGTCCTTTTCGGGACTTTTTATTTAACTGAAAGCACACACCATAAAATTGAAAGTGAGATATGACCGAAATCGGTTGACAAAAGTTAAAAAAAAAATAAAAGTCAAACCAAATAAATGACTTTTTTTAAGGAAACTTAAAGTTTTCTTTCAAAAATATTTTAAAGATTCTTAATATATATTAAGAACAATTCCATAATCAAATTAACTGTTACAACTACAACAAAAATTATTTCATTTGAATGTGCCAATTGTTGTAGCAACTTCATTAATTATTTGGCTTTCCTGTTGCATAATTAAAACAATGATTTACTTGAGCTTCCTTCCCTATTATTTACAATCCTCTTAATGCGGGAAACTGTATTGTGTTTCAATGTGTGAAAACAGGAAATGCGCTGATTAATAAACAAAAGCGTTGAGATTGTATTTTATCGCTCTGGCAAAGGTGTTAAGTAGGTGTTGTAAATATGAGCAGAATTATTATTTATAATTTTCAGCTTCAAGATAATTATTCAAACATTATTTTTACTTATTCTTAAACGCATTTCCAGCCTCAAGTCATAAAAACGTATCATCAACACTCTTATTATTATATTGGCATTTGAAAGTAACATCCCACACCACTGTGCAAAACACACACACACACGCACACACACACACACACATACATAAAAAAAATATTAATTAAAATAGTCTTGTTTTTATGACAATCCTAATGAAGTAAAAATTACCATAAATTAATGCCAGTTTTTTTTTTTGTTGTTTTTCCATACAAACACAATTAATTTGTTGCCGTGTGTTGAAGACAAACATAATAATCAAATTGTTATTAAAATTTATAATCTCATTAATACTGAACATAATATTTCTCTAATTACTTGGCTTTCATGTAGAATTTTTTGTTTCAATAAAAGAATAAATATGAACAGTAAATTTATATTTAATTATAGAACTAAATAAATTCAAATAATAAAACGTAATTTATATTTTTATACAAAATAATTAAATATTTAAGGATTCATGAATTATATTTAAAAAAATGGTTTTTGGAAATCTTATTCAAATAATTTTGTATTGTTTTAAGAGGAAATTAAAAACTACGGTCTTGTAATCGCTGCACTAAAACCAGTGCTGTCAAGTTTAATACAGAAATCAGCTGATTATGCTACCACGATGAAATGGAACGATGAAAGTCCTTAAAACAAACTCGCTTTTATTTTTATATTTTAGTTCTCCTTAATTTTTAAATTGTTCTCATTTTATGTCGCATTTAAATGTCTACAAAACATCTACAGCTTTTACGTTACTCCTCAAACAATTACCCAGAGCTGCTGCCATAATAAAAATTTGTAATAAACGGCATAATAACAAAAACCCTTTAAAGAAAATTTTAAATGCTCTATAAACTGTTAGGAAAAATACAAGTGACTGCACATAAACGTTTAACAACATGTTGGCTCAAAATGTTAAAGTTCTTTACGAACGCACATTAAAAATTGAGAACAAAAACTGCACAATTTTATATTTGCATTCTCCTTTTTATTTGTTTTTTTAGTTTTGCTTCAAAAGCTTAAATGCACCATCGAGTCTATTCGAAGTGGCAAAACAAAACCTGGAAGCGCAACAACAAAAAAGAAGATGCCACATATCGCTTAACTTCAAGTGTTTCGATTTTTCTCTTAAACTCTTTTGCATCGACTGGGAAGTGATCTTTTGTGTTTGTGCAACTGCCTGGAACACTTCAAGTCTTTAGTGTGAAATAGCAGGGAAAATAATTTGTAATAATAAATAACTGCCAATTTAAGAAATAAAAAGCAGGCGTAATAGTAAAACTATTTATCGAGCTTAATGGCGCTTTCTTTTCTAGAAAAGGTGTAAAATTTTTTCACTTATTTCTTAAAAAGTGGAAATTTGGAAAAGCTTTAGAGCAGAAATAGTTTTTCGTGAGAGATGTTGGATTTATTTCTAATAAATTTCTGTTCTTTAAATTGCAAATATTGCCATTTTCTGTTAAAAAGTGTGAAAAATGTTGCATTATTTTCTAGAGTCTTACAAACTAACCAACCGTTTTGAGCAGAGACCACGCTGCGGCGTTCTGCGATAATACATTTGTGCAGTAACATTTGTGATGTATTGCCATGGATGTGTTCTCAACTTTACTTTCATACACTTTTCTTAAATACTTTGTCACTCCTCTATGTGACTACTTCAGGCAAGTAGTTCAAATCATATATTGATTTCATGTTTTCGGTCCACATGATCGATTAAGTGTGTGTTATGTCAAACCGGGTCTGTAGGACTGTCCTACGTTTTATCATCTGGCGGTGTCACCGGACCGTACTTTTTTGAAAATGAGATCAGCCAAGCAGTCACCGCGAGTGGTGTTCGCTAGCGCGATATGACAGTGGATTTCTTGCAGACATGAATTAAAGATACAGACCTGGACGGTAAGTGATGCCATTTGCCACGGAGCCAATGAAACTCGAGAATTTCAATGACCGTGTAGTTTCACCTCGTGCCACGATCATGTGACATGACGCTGTTGAACTCTTTTCTTTGGAAATATTTAAAAAAAAAATATGTATGTCAACTGCCGAAGGTAAATTTAGGAGCTAAAGAATGAGACAACACTGTCCTTTAACGACATTGAAGTTCAACTACAACTCAGAATCATTGAAAATAGAGATCATCGGATAGAGGAATGCCGCCACAATACATTATGTCAAAGATTTAGAAAAGAAGTGGGTTGATAGGAGAATTGAAGAAAGGAGATTATATTGGTTTGACTGACAGGAAAAGCAGGGGAACAAAGGACATTAACGATCTTTGGTTTACAATCGGCTTTAAATTGATACATCTAATTCCAGCTCCACAAATCATTTTTGAATATGGCCTATTCAATTCTCTTCTCTATTGAATTTTTTTTTTTGGGAGAAAAGGACTTTTTCTTATTATAAAAAGTCCTTGTTTGATATGATACTCGTCTTTAATATTTCCATAGTTTTCCAAAGTGTTTATCTTTGTATTGTCAAAGCAGTTGCGATATTTAATCTTTCATATGACGTTTTAATAAAAACCATGTCAGTGTGACTCCGGCTTTATATTTTTATAAAAATAATATATAGAAATTCTGAACTCCTTCTTTTCAATTTTACAAGCAACTAAACTTGTCCTGCTTTTAAAAGCCTCGTATAAAAATTGTACTCTAACTCATTTGATCTCATATAGTTGGTTCTGTCTTATAGTTATTTGCAGCAGTGCTGTTCAACTATGCCAAAATATTTTTCAGTGTAGGTGTGTTTGCCTGTTCATAAGGGTCAGCTAAGACGTGTAGCAACCTAAATGTTTTCAAATAAAAATGAACTGAATGTGATTGATAGCCCGACCAGGTGTTACAGAGTATAACGTAGAGAAGTGGGAAATGGCTTCTAATATTTGGCATTAAATAAATATGCAACTTGTAGTTGCAAATAGGATATACTTCAGAAAATATCTAAAAAACTGTGAGTGAATAAAAATGTATCAAAAATAAAAAAAATATTTGTGTCATGACCACTGGCCGCATTTTAGCCATGTGCTGGAAAAAATATTTAAATATGGATGTTTCAAAAGAAAATTAAAAACGAATTATAACAAAAATGTATTTCTTGTAATACAATTGTTCAATACAAATTATTTTAAATTAAAAATTAAACTTTTTATTAGGGTCTACCCTAATAAAAAAGGCAATAAGTCAAAATGTACTTAAGAAAATTTTCACGAACAATTTTTTACTTAAGATATATTGAATGAAAAATTCCGAAAAATAGGACACGAAGAAAAATAATAACGCGGCAACACAGGGACTTAATTAAAGTGTGTTACAAGTCTCGTATTCTTTTTTATAACAGAATTGTTAAAAAATAAAAACGTATATTACATTCAAATAATCCTCGTAATAAGGGGCAAAACATAAAACTATATTTGCCTACTGATGATAGAAGTGTAACGGCATTCGAAAACAGCTGTTCTGCTCTGCTGTGAAAGATGAATGTTTATATTGAACTTGGGCAAACTACGTTACTTGATATCCATCGAAATGAATAAATAAATTATATTGAAATTTCGATCGACATCGTTTGCGGTAATTTGACCGCTGATGCTCTTTTTCCCTTAAGCTTGGGAATATTTGGTATGTCCTTCTGAATCTCAAACACTTTTCGTAAAATTTCTCCTAAAAATTTTATATAATATTTATAATAAATATTAGCTGGCCAGGAAGTACGATGATTATTAACGTGTATTTTTATATAGACCTTTGAAATGGAACCTGATTTTTCCATATTGGCATGAACCGGCGAATGTTGCTCACCAAGTGGTCAATGCTTTTGTCTAATGGAAGATAATCGTTTAATGGAAGATAATGTTGATCGTAAAATGGTCGTACTGCGCGATAAGTACTTCGAAGAGAGCCATGATTTTTAAAATAAAGATGCACAGTGGGCAAAAGTTGTTCAGACGTCAATTCATGTTGAAATGCCAAATCAAATATAATTTACTTGACAGCTGACAAAATGTCCGTTAAACAAAAAAGTATTGCCAATTTGAAGTTTTATTTTCTCCATAAAAAAATATTTTTATATGTAAAGAATTCTCTATAAAATATTTAAAACTCCCCTTCACTTTGTAATCAAACAAAGACTTTCTTACACAATATAACAACAAATTGTGCCTAAATAAATATTTCTTAACGTTTTTTGGCACGTTATTCCATCCACATTTTAGTGTCAGACTGTCAGTGTGACATCTTCACCCCAAAATAGCCAAAATCTTGATATGCAAAATATATGCATTTGTTTACATGACAAGCGGCTTGTTGTTTGCTTTTTTGCTTTAAATTCTTGTGAAAACAGAAATTAAATAAAATAAAACGAAAATGTTTAACGCTGCACAAGGGGGAAGTTCCTGCCAATGGGGTGTACAAATACGGGATTAAAATGTTCATACACCTAATGTTTTTTACAGATATTTTTCTGCAAGAATTTTTAGAGAAGAAACAGTTCAAAATAAATTTTATTTCGTTGTGTCTGGAGGTTTAAGGAAAGTGACATTTACACTTTATGTGTGCACTAAAGGCAGGGCGCTAAAACAATGCTTGAGGTGTAAACGATTTTCAAATTAAAGGAGTAGGAACTCTTTGGAAATTAATCGAGCGGATTAAGTTGCATTTTTAATTTAATTGAAGCCTTTTTCTTATATCAATTATTCTTAAACGATTATATTTTTTGGGAATAGTTTTTTAATTGCCAAGAAATCAAGGGAAGTTCAACATAGATTTTAAATATTCATTTTACCCAACAGAGCAGAACAGCTGTTTTTGAAAGCCGCTACATTGTCGTAATCAGCACTGTTTTAGTTGATCACATTAACAGTCTCTATTTGTAATAATTTTATTATGAAAAAGCATACGAGAATTGCTTTACAACCGAAGGCAACACATATTTGTTAAGTGCCTGTGTTGCCGTTTTGACTATATTTCTTAATGTCCTATTTTTTATGAATTGTTTTCCCATGTTTCTAAAGCCAAACTTATTGGAAATATTCGATGAATTATAATTAACTCTGTATGACTAAAGTAGTATAATTTAAGACGTACAGCGAAATAATTTAACTTGTGGTATTTTACATCTTATTCTTTTTAGCAGTTCATATAAATTTTTGGCTGACTTAAAATAATAAAAATCTATAATGAAAGTTCAATATATTAAATGCGAAATCTTTTTAACAGAAATTAATTTTCAATCAACATAAACAGATAATATTTTAAATGCCTTTTAACTTTTCATTGGCGTCATTGATTTTCGTCATGCAAATTAAGTCTATAATTTCAGACTTCAAAAAAGGAGTTAAATATAAAAAAAATATCTTTTAATAAGTCTGTATGCCAGCAAGCAAAACCTTTCAGTTTAATCTCCGCTCAATTATAATGACGGCGATAATTTTACAACTGCAGCCAATGAAACAAACAATCAACCACTTTTCGTAATTGTTTTTTCCTTTTCAGTCTCTTCATTAAGCAACTGCCACCTCATTTATATTTATATTGGCTCTAATAGAACAGATAAAGTTTCACCATTTTCCAGTTGCATCTCGTTGCAAGCATTAACCCTTTTGATCAAATGACTAATGAAGCCAACTACCTCAAAGACAAAGAGATAAAAAGATAAAGAGATAAATAAACTAATAAAAAATAAGTCCTTTTCATTGTAATTGAAAATGCAAACTAAAAGTGAGTGCTGATAGTCATTTGGTAAATAAATTTTAGCATTGAAAGGCCTTTTTAAAGGATTATAAGAGCGTTAAAACTTATTCAGGCTTTTATTGCAACGAATGCAGTGTAAATAACAGCATTTTCTTGGTAACAAATTTAAAGTTAATAATTAAAGCTTTTGATTGCTGATTGAAATGAATCTTAAATTATATATCTTGTAGACTATTTACACATGTAATTTATTTAAGAGATTAACCTCGTAATTAAATTAAATGTTTGTAGTTAAAGGCGGAGGTTTTGGTTTCTACAGCCGGTGCTTTTCTTAGGATAATTTTTTTAGTTGTTGACTAAAACCGCAAACACTAATTGTTCTCAAAATTGGCCTCAAATATGTCATACATCCCTCATCTGGTACGCAATTGACGTCTAAGTCTTGACTAACTTTTGTAAAATACTCTACATACTTAAAATAAAATATATATTTGAAAAATGTTCACTTCAACTCGACCTATTTTTCAATACCATTCCGGAACTGGATTAAATAAAATTGCTCAGCAAATTATATCATGAAGTTGAAAGATAATATTTTCACTAATATTTTTCTAACTAAAATAAATAATTTTTGCCTTAAATAAAATATATTTTCCTAATACGGTTTCTATTTAATAATTGAAAATATTTAATCAGATAAACAGACATCCGAAATTGTATTTATCAGACCGTGTATTTTAGTCAACGTTCTGGTACGATTGAATTTATTTCCTAAAAAGAAAGTAATTCGAAGTTGTTTTAATGGCTTCAAATGATGTGCTTAAAATATTGTCATTATAAAAGCACACATACAACCACTCGCACACACACACTCTTAGCTTCCATTCTAAGTCGGTAGCCATCCACACGGGCACTTAAGAAATACGGTATTTTGCAGAAATTCAGCTGCTGGTTACACAAGGCAGTTGTTTGAGTTGTGTAAAGGATTTGTGTGGAAGACAGGGAGTTCCTTGAATGGTTGTCGTGCAAGTTTTCCACAGAAGTCGCTTGTTTGGTTTTCAAAAACAGCATTTTGAGCGCTCCTAATATTTTTTTACACTGATATATGATAATATGGATTTTAGTTAAGTCAATTTGGTTTTTAATACAGAATTATTTTGAATGAAATTATAGAATTATTGTGAATGGATTTAAACAACTAGCTTTAATAAAATTATGGAACTATTTTGAATAAAACAATAGTGTTATTTTGAATGAAATTAAAGAACTATTTTGAATAAAATTATATTATTTTAGATAAAATTTAAACTTTAAAGTTATTTTGAATAAAATAATAGAGCTATTTTGAAAAGAACTATAGAATTAATTGGAATAAAATTATAGAATTATTTTGAATGAAATTAAAGAACTATTTTGAAAAAAAATTATAGGATTATTTTGAATAAAATTATTGAGTTATTTTGAATGAAATTAAGGAACTATTTTGAAAAAAATTATAGAATTATTTTGAATAAAATTATTGAGTTATTTTGAATGAAATTAAAGAACTATTTTGAAAAAAATTATAGAATTATTTTGAATAAAATTACTGAGTTATTTTGAATGAAATTATTGAGTTATTTTGAATAAACTTATAGAATTATTTGGAATGAAATTATATAATTTCAATATTAAATTTAATTCAATAGACTGATTAAAAAGAGTTTTGTATTCAGACAGACATGAGGCAAAGCAGAACTATTGCTTTCGAAAGGCACTACTTTTTCATCATCAGTACTCAAGAGTATTTTGTTTAGAACCACTTGTCAGGTTTCTTAAATGGAAGTGATAAGAAAAAGAATACGAGAACTTTATCACCGTTTGATCATTGTTATTCATATAATATTTTCAAAATTTTATATATATATTTTTTTTAACTATTTTGCAATGTTTTAAATAAATTCCGGGTAGCCTCTTTTATAAAACTACAATTTTGATGGTATCACAATTAGAGTTTTGCCAACTTTATAGTCCTTCCAAATAATGGACTTTCGCAAGGTCCTTAAAATAGGCATTTGTTAAGGTTAATTGTTCGAGCCAAGTCTGTGTGCTGTGTACAGAATGAAGTAGCGCAATTCGTGGGTTTTTTACTACGGATGTGTCAAAAATGACGTGTGTCGTCTGGTGAAGTCACGCATCATCAATTTTTTTCGAATGAATTATTACCGAATCCTATTGAAAAATATACGTGCTGTTTTAGGCAAACGATTTTTATGTAACTGAAAGGAAGTTATAAAAATATTGTTTTTTTTCCAGTGTAGCCGTTGCTGATGTTCTTTTGTTTTCTTTATTTTCGTTTCCGCTTTTTTATACCGTTCCATGAGCCTGGAGGTGTCCGTGTCATATTGTAAATTTTTGTTGTAGCCATTAAATCGTGAGTGCTGTTGTTATTATAACTTTTACACACACCACCAGCCTTCTAAAATGTCTCAACCTTTAAACAATAATTTTTCAACTCGTGCGAAAGTGGAAAGAAAAGTCCTTATCATATATAAATTTTTTAAGAAGAATAGTTTTTTAAACAAAAAATTATTTGCGAAATTCTCCATCAATAAATACCGCTCAGGCAATTTGGTAAAATTATTAAATATTTAGTAAGTGATTTTGAATAAAATTATATAAATAGCGGCAGCTTTTTAACATCAAATTTAAGTGTTTTCGATTTCGAAAAAGTTTAACGTCCGCCTTCGTATAACCAAAAGCCTGAGCATGTGCGTTAATATGCTTTTTAATGTATCCGAAGGCTAATGCAACGTGTTACGTTGCGACTACTATTTTTATTCACAAAATTTGTTGTCTTCTGTTCAGGTTAATGAGAAAAGTTTTGTATTTCCTTCTTTTTTTAATGTTGGCGGAAGTATAAATGGCACAGAATTTTTTTTCTAGCATCACTGTGCTACTCCAAATAAAATAGCTGAAGTTAAAAATATTATGGAATTTAAAATATTATTTTTTTAAATGTGATATAAAAAATATACCAGGAGTTTTATCAAATATTTGAAAAATAATTTTTGGTTGAATAATTTTTTTTATATAACATTTTTAAAATGTGTTGGATTCTATATCGTAAAAAGTTTTGTACAATATCTTGTATCGTCCCATTTGTCAGGCAGAGTCTGCAAAATGTTTTAAAAACGTTTCTTTAAAAATAGTGGTCAGGCTTACCTCGGCAAATATTTCTTAGATATTTTTGTTAACAGTGCTAATTGTTGCTTAAAGTTACTGAAACTTTAAAGGATGTGCCTTTTTCTCTTTTCAGATTTATATTTTTATTTTTTAAGAATCCTTAATGAAATGATGATATATGCCTCAAATTTAATTTTCTTTCATATTTTAACTTCTCGCTAAAAAAGATTTAAGATTTTTGAATATAAAAAACTATCCAGTCTTCATCAGATTTCGATGTTTTCTAGTCCTGACAAACTTCTCTGACGACTTCTGAGATCCTGTTACCATGTGTACGTGTGAATTTGAGTCTGGTTGTGGATGTGTGTGAGTGTATTTGTGTCTGGCTGCAGATTTGTGGGTAGGTATGTGTGTTTGTACATGTGGAAGTGTGTCAATTTAAACCCTTTTACAACTTTTAAGCGACTTGAACCGATTCAACTCAGCCAATTTTGAAAAATCTCAGAAAAAAATAACAAAAAATACTATTTCTAAACTGTAAACTTTTGAATGAATTTTCTGATCGATTTCACACATCATAATCACTTCTTGAAATTGAGTCAAGTCAATTGCCACACACCACGTCAAAATATATTAATTCGTTCTTTAGACATCGTGAACGAAAATTATTCGTGATGAAAAAAAAAAATCTAAATTATATCTCTTATCAGTTAATGTTCTGAATTCTTTTCTAGAACTCGAAAACTGCATCATTCACCGCTTGTCGCGTAGGAATCACTTGATTTATTTAAGAGTTAAGGAAGCTTGAGAATTAGAAAATTTTGTATTGGCTCGAGGAGCACAAAATCATAGAACAGCAAACCAAACCATGATGCGATATACTTGTGGTTGAAATGATCTAGAAGTTGCAGGGACGGATGTTACAGTCAACAATCTTTCAAATACTTTTTTTATTGCGACAGGATCTTTTTAATTCTTTAATTGAATGAAAAACTATCGAGTATCCCCTTCAATTTTAACTATGGGCTGTTTCTTTTTTCCCGAAATTCTACTAAAAAATTCGAAGTTATCAATTGAGGGGTTTCTGGCTTAATGCAGATCATCAGGGAACCTTTACCCAACAATTCTTTGAGTATCCCTTTTTAATTAGCGTATCTGTTAGCCAAATAATTTTGTTAAGTTTTTGTTTGAAGTATAACCCTGTTAGATCAAATAAGTTTGCTGAGGATCAAAAAAGTTCGCATCTATATTCATGACTGAGTACGGATTTCAATCCACAAGCTCCGACTGTGTAGTTTACGCATTAACTACTTCAATCAACGGCGCTCATATCACTTGAATTTATTTGTGTAGCACAGTGTATTCTACTCCTGTACTTGCTATTCTCTTTCTTGCGATAAAACGTATGATAATATCGAAATTCATGTGCGTGGGTGAGTACGTCAATCCATATGTTTCTGTTAAGTGTTATAGTTTGTTGCTGAATTAAATCTCAATAACGACTACAGCAACAACTAACTACTACTGCTACTACTGCAACTACTACATCTACTACAACTACTACTACTTCCACGATGATATTAAAAATTACGATGTTAATAGTCTTTCCTAGTAAAAGTATCTTTTACACTGCATGTTTTGTCTTCAGTATTGGCCATTCGGTATGTGTTTAGCAAAAAGATATTATCAGCGCCAGCAGTACCACATTGAACAGATGCACTGGCAAGAATAATGGCAAGAAACACAGGCAGAGAATAAATAGCATTTTGTGTTAAGCACTTCTTCTGGGAATATGTTCTTTAAGTGTTGCTGTCATTCCAATAAAAATTTTTCAAAAGGAAACACAACCACTCACGACAGCTTTAAAGTTGGTAACAAAAAAAATTTAAAACACAAGAAACGAAACAAAAGAAGGCATTTGTTAAAGTAATTACACCAGGTAACATATTTTTACGTAACTTCTTATACACATCCAGGTAAGCAACTGTTGATGCAAGGGATGGGAATGAAACAAATGCCAAATTTTTGTCGCCAGTCTCCTAATTTTGCTTAAAAACACGACAATAAGTTAAAAAAAAACAGTAGGAAAATCAAAAGACTTCAGGATAACAAACTAATTACTTCCTATGATACAGCGATTTAGAACACAAAACATACGCGGGTATGTATCTGTTGAAATACAATCTGATGTATTAGAGATATACCCCTTGATTAAAACCAGTAGTCGTTTATATTTCAATGCACTTCAATATATTTTTGCAGCTCCTTTTTTTTGCATTGTTTTGCCTCATGCAATCATATTGAATTCCATAGAAAATGTCTAAAATTTTGATAACTCTATTAATTGGAAATACATTTTGCTGTTGTCGTTGTTACAGCTCCAGTTAAAATGGCAGCAACTGGAACTTTTGTTTCCATTACAAAACAGAAAATGTTTAGAATTGAGCCCAAAAAAAAACAAAAATAATAATAAAAAAAAGAAGTAGAATTTAGATTAAAATTTCAAGCAAAAATGCATCAAATTCATAAACATGCTGATATACAACTGTAAATATGTTAACATGATTGCACTTGTGTGTGTGTGTGTGTGTGTGTTTCATAAAATTTACATGAAATAACTTAATACATCAACACCTTAAATGAAAAATTGTAGCAGCAACAACAACATCAACATAAACAATATGCATTCAACATTTTGTATTTTCACAGTGACGAACTCTTTAAATAAAACGAAAAAGAAAAAATATGTTGGCTAAAAACAGTAGGAAAAGAAATGCAATAACCAGAAAATTTTAAAATGCTAAAAAAGAGTTCCAAACAGCAGAAACTAAGTCAAACTCTACAACAAAAAAAAAAAAAAAAAAAAAAAGGAAAACCGAATAACAAAAAAGTAGAGAATTAAAATGAAACCTGTCTGTATACGAAACAAGTCTATCAGTCAAAACTATCACACAAGAATATAGTTTTTGTTGCTGTTGTTTGTTTTTATTATTATTATGATTTAGATTTTGTTCTAGTCGTTATTTTTACTTGTTTTTTTTTTGTATTAGAAAACTAGTCCTTCTGCACCATGGCCCGTTAAATGCTTAAATAAAATTGCAAAAGTGTTGCCGAGAATACAGTTTTTGCTGTTTTTGTTTTTATATCCATCCATTTAAATATTTATAATTAATTTTTGTTGAATACGAATTCATGTTATTATGCGAACTTGGCACAAATTTTTAAATATTAAACCAAGATGTTTTAACCAGGCCTTAAAGTATATTTGCATATATAAAAATAAAAGTTTTTATTCTATTAATTCGTTTCCAGACGAACACTAGATAAATTTTCAGCAAATTTTATACTCCGAAAGGATGAATAACAAAAAAAAAGCATAAAATGTGGAAAAAATGCATAAAATGTGGAAAAAAGTGCACAATATGTTGCATTTTACTTTGGAAGAGAACACAATAGCAGTTATTGTTTATGTATTTAAAAAAAAGAGTAGCTATATATGTGTGTGCGTGTTTTAGTATGTGTCTTAAGCAAACTTGTGACGTTCTAAAGATCTTCGAATTCTTCTAAATTTTAAAAATCAATTTCTCAAGTCTTTTCCTTAAATAACCTTTAAAATCTCATTTGATTACTTCTTTATAAAAATACCTGGTCAACTACCGGCTCAAAATCGTTCAATCCATTCGAGAGATATTGTGAAGTAAAAATATTCCAAAAAAATTTTTTTTATTCTAAATTTTTAATAACTGATCAGTTTCTCTTCTATAGAACTTTAAAATAACACAAAAAGTGCACAAAATGTGGAAAAAAGTGCATAAAATGTTGCCTTTTATTGTGGAAGAGAACACAATATTATTTACTTTGTGATATTTATCAAAAAAGTTTAAATTCCTATTAACAAATTAATGCTTCAACTATTTGTGAATATGATTATTTTTTTGGTGTCAATACAATTAAAAGTTTAATTAAAATTAATACTTTAACGTTTAAATAATTGACTTAAGAAACGTGCAAAATTAGAACTTGAAGAAGAAAATTAAGACTTGAAGAAAAATAATCAAATTCGCTCTTCTTTGGAGCGGTACATAAATTTTCAACAAATTTTCTATTTCTGAAATACAATTTATAGAAAAAAAGTGCAACAAATTTTGCCAGTTTTATAAGAGAAAAGAACATCAGTTTTTTTATGTTTATGAGAATGTGTTGAAATTCATGTTGTCTAACGTTTGATTTTTTAGGAAATTTCTCAACAACAACGTTTCAACTTACGAAACATGGAAAATTAGAACATGAAGAATATTAAGACTTAAAGAATAATAATTAAATTCAGGGAGAATTTAATTATTTAAATTTTATTTTTCTAAAATACAAATTTTAGCCCTTGTTTTATTGAAAAAGTGCAAAAAGTTTTGCTTTTTATTTTAGAAGAGAAAACAACATCTGCTTTTGTTTGTGTTTATGAAAATATATTTAAATTCCTGTTGTCCAACTGTTGCTTCACAAAAAAATTTTATTTGTAAATATGACTAATTTTTTTAATTGAAATTGGATCTACAACGATTATTATTGTTTTAAGAAAATTAAAAACAAAAAGTTGAAAACACATGTAACACAAAATTTAGAAAAATAGGATGTGAAGAAAAGTATTTAAGCGGCAACACAGGCACTTAACGAAAGTGTGTTACCATCGGTTTTATATACTTCTCGTATTCTTTTTCATAGTGAGAATGGTAACAACTAGAAACTGCTGTCACATTCAACTAAGAAGTCTGACAAGTTGCAATAAATAAAAATACACTTGAGTACTTATGATGAGATGAAAGTGTAGCGGCTTTCGAAAACCTCTGTTCCGCTCTGCTGGCTAAAATTAATATATAAAACTGATGTTGGCTTACCTTTGTGCTTTGAAATAAATATCATGTCCTTCTGAATTCAAAATACATTTCCAACAATTTAATTTAATTTATTTATTCTTACAGATATTTTCTTTAAATGGTTGTAAGAATTATAAGATTAATTTCAGCTCCGTATAGCTGCAGTATGTTTTAACCCATAGTGCAGTATATTTATGTAGTCGCTATTATTTTTTATGTGTTAACATGTGCTACCTTTTTGTGTATATCCAGGCAGTGTAATAAATGCACTTGCCTTGGCTCGCTTATGCTTATTGTTAGTATCTTTAAAGTAATTTTTTTCCAGTGCTCCTTCTGATTAAAGTACGAGTTTATGTAAAATTGTTTTGCATAAACGAGAACACGCAAAAATGGATTTTTTTCTAATGGTTTCTTTCTTCCTGTTTTATGATATTCTTTTGTTTGTGTGTGTGTGTGAGTGTGTGTAAAGCAACTGCAATTTCTGTTGCTGTTGCTGTCGTCGTCGTGTATAAACTTAAAAACTTTTCTAATGAAATATGGCTTTAATGTTCATGTATTGCACTCGTGTACTCATTTACAAGCGTACAAGTTTACATGTGTGCTGAGCAAAAATATGAATAACTTAAAACATATTCAGTTCATTTTTTCACGTCTCCATTTCTTCATTCATATAATTTTTAGTTTAACATTTATTTTGTTTGTTATTTCTTTTATTTTCTTAACTTTGTGTTCTTTGCGAAATAGACAAGTCAAGCTTGTATGATAATTTGAAAAGGACAAGTTTTGTCTGAAACTTCAGGTTTGGTAGGCAACCGAGTTGCATGAATGTTTTGAGTTGCAGTTGTTTTTTTTACAATTCTTTTAATACAATTTTTAATGAAAAAATGAAAACGGTTTTTGTGTGGTTTTGAAAAAGATAGAAGAAGGTGTTGGGCAGCTTTAAGTTTATAATGGAAAATTTTTAAATGGCGCAGAATTATTATATTTTTAGTTGTTTAAAAAATAATATCTTCAAGGCAGATTGTTCTAATTAAATTAATTCAATTTAGTTATTTCGTTTCTCTGTGTTGAGGACTCACTATTGATTTAAATGATCAATAAAATAATAAATGATAATGCCTCGAATATTATCGGATAATGAACTCGAAGCTCTTCGCTAAAATGTACAGAAACATTGAAAAGAAGTATTTCTGTTAAAAAGAAAAACAACCATCAGTTTCAAATCTTAGATCGGTATTTACTCTACTATAAAGAATGCCTGGTTACTGAACGTATTTAAAGAAATTTCTTACTTTCGTTTAGTATAAATAAAGCATTAATTGCATTGTAATTAAAGTTTTCCCTCTTCTTTCCAATATATTTTATCACTAATCGCATCAAAACAAATACAATTCTCGCAGTGTATGATTCTATTTGTTAACTTGTTTATGTGCATCTAAACAATTGAAAAGTTACTTTCTAAACAGTTTTTGCATACAAGAATTCTTCGATAGTTGTGCTGTTCTTTTGCATTCTCTTTGCCACGTTGCTTTCTTTTTAATAGTTGTTGTTGTTTTGACTGTTGTTTTTACACCCTACACCACAGTCGGATGTGTTAAATATTTAAAATTTTATAATTTCCCTTGTTTTTTTTTATGTTCAGTCTTTTAGAATCAGAGAGATGAGACTCTTAAGACTAAGGTTTGTGCTGGCAGACCCCGGTTTATGGGAATTTTAATGGGCCACCATATCTGCTATATTTCCGAGAAATTTTTCTATCAAAAATTATTATCAATATTGGCTTCAGTAAATCATGCACTAAAAAAGCGCACTACAGCACGGATCTTTCGTTAGTATTGTGACAAAAATTCTTCGGCGAAGTAAAAATTAATAAAAAACTCTTTGCTCTCATTTCTGTATTATCAGAGCTATCGCTCGATTTTTATACTTCAAATGCGTTGAAAACATTATTTAAAAAAAAATTTTAAAATCAGTTGACCCTAAATTCCATACCTGCACCTCCCCGCTACTTTTAACTTTTAGGTAATTGTGATGTGATTCGCTGAGCTGTTCTATCCTTTAGAGCTTTTCCATCAAAAACACAATATATTAAATTTTTAAACTTAATAAATCAACAGATTTCTACGTGAAAAATTTTCTACTATCCCTTGGAAGTGCAAATTTTATTATATATCTTCAGGTTCTAATTTTGCATATTTCTTGAGTCAAACGTTTTTGTATAGAGTTTTCTCAATTAATCAAACGTTAAAGTATTAATTTTAATTAACATTTTAATTGTATTGACACCAAAAAAATAATCATATTTCCATACAGTTGAAGTAGTAGTTTGGCAATAGAAATTTAAACTTTTTTGATAAATATGTAAGCAATAGTGGATGTTTTGTTCTTCCTCAAAATAAAATGCAACATTTTATGCACTTTTTCCATATTTTGTGCATTTTCTTATGTATTATTTTGAGTTTCTATAGAAGAATCGAGAAACTGATCAGATATAAAATTTGAGAATAAAAAAAAAATAATTATCTTAGAATATTTCTTCTTCACGAAATCTCTCGAATGGATTGAACGATTTTGAGCCGGTAGTTGACCAGGTTTTTTAATGTAGAAGCGATCAAAAGAGATTTTTAAAGGTTTTTTAAAAAATAAATATAAAAAATAAATTTTTTACAATTTAGAAAAACTCGAAGATCTTTGGAACTCTTTAGAACGTCACAAGTTTGCTTCAGACACACACTAAAACACATACACACACACACACACACATACCTACACTAAACATAGCGAAAGGCTCTCACAAGTAATCAGGAAATTCAGAATGTCGATATCTGATGAGGAATCGATTTTTCCTCAATGAAGTACAACCGATAACATCCGCATTTTTTTAAAATTTTAGATTTTTATAGCAGGAAGCAAAAAAAGGTCGTGAAATTTACATTAAAACTATATGAAAATTTAATCAATTAGTAAATACAACACTTAGAGTTTTCATTTAAACCATTCAGATATTGTCATATCTCTTAATCTATATTCTCCATAATTGTTCCCCTTTTTCAAGGCTGCAGCAAAATATGTTGCCTGCGTAGGAGTCAGCCTTTTACACAGAATTTGAGTATCACCCGCTGGGTATAGAATAAACAGCGAAACTTTCGTAGGTCTAAAAAAGAAGGAAACAAGGAAATTGTTTAATAGTTTTCTTAAATTTTTATACAATCGAAGCTGTTCGGTTGTGATACGACCTGATATCGTGGACGTTTCACGACTTGCAAAAAAGAAAACAAACTTTTAAAAGAGCCTCAGTGTCCTTTAATGCACTATGCCAAAGGCTACAATTTGCTTATTAAAACTAGCGCTGGGCAAAGCAGCCCAATGTGAATGTCCATTTCAGCTTCATTATCTAATTCACTTCTGAAGGGCATCCCCGAGCCTTTACCTGACAATGCAACCCTGTTGTTCCTTATAACCAAACAGAAACCGAAATTTATGCTGGCACTTGTTTGTTTACGCTCACGTAACTTTAACTTAATAGAAGTAATAATTTAAGGAACACTTTTGCACAGAAACCAACCCTCTTCCCCTCGTGTTTATATTTCTTTTCTTGGAAATCCAACAAGAAAAGATTCAACGAAAACAAAAAGTTAAACAACTACAACTGCGTTGCCTTAAACTTTTGCCAACGTTAAGAAATATTAAGTTGTACATTTTCTAAAAGTTTAGCGAAAAGGAGCACAAATTTCAGTATTTAAATAAGTTTTTTCCAAAATGTTCAAGTAAAAAGCCAAAAATTATATGCCAAAACTAAAACGAAAGTTGTATCAGTCTAAACGCTAAAAGGAACTGCTGCTACAATGAAATGGGGTATTTTTGAATAAATTTCAACTTTTTCTTTTATATTTATGCATCTTGTATTTTTTTATGTCTTAAGTCTTAAGCGGAAAGGACGAGAATATAGTCACTTGTAATTATGGGAAAAAGTTGGAGTACTTTTACATGCCGATAAAGTGTGGCTTTTACAGGAGGAATAAAAAATTATCAAATAATTTCTTGTAGAATTTTCTTTTTTATTTTTGTATTGTATTAAGGGATAAAACACATGCGTGTGTGTGTGTGTTACCAAAAATAAATTGAACTTTTAACTAAGCCCAGTTGACCACCTCTTTAAGGCATCTTCAACAAGGAGTATTAGAAAATGTCGTAGAAGACTTTCTGAAGACAAGTTCATACAAATCATCGTCGAAACTTTCACAAAAACGATGCTAAAGTCACACAAGACAAGATGAGCAACGTTGGGGTTCAGCTGGTCGTTGACATTTTGCCAATGCCAAGCAATTTTGTTAAACACAATCGTTGTTGTCAGAGAGTTACGAATCATGATTTCCTTTTGAATTCGTTAAGAAAATTTAATCGACAGACTCCATGTCCAACATTCATTTTCTCAGACAATATCGTCTATAGGGATTTGGTCAACTGGGAAGGACTAGTTTTTAATATATCATTTTTACTATTGAATTTTATGATTTTTGTAAAATTTTATTAAAATTTATTTATAATAAAAATTTTCTTTGTCTCTTTTAGGTAAGTTTTGTCATCAGATTAGGATTATGGACTTTTAATCATGAAATTTTGTATGCCTCACATATTCAGGGATGGAAATTTTTGTATAAAAAAAGTATGTATTTAATGTTTTTTATTACTTAAACTTTTTAATTCAATTTTCTTAAAAACCATTTATTTTTATTACTATAAATGTTATATATATATATATATATATATATATATATATATTTATATATATATATATATATATATATATATATATATATATAATATGTTTTTTGTTGAATGTGCTTCGAAAGCGTGTAAAAATACTTGCACATTCTCAAAAGATAAGAACATCAACACTAGTACAATGTGATGTATGTGTAATATTGTTTATAATATTAAGTATACGTGGGACGTGGGCAAGCACAATACAATGAATAACTGGACGAAATACTTATTCAGTAGAACTATTTTTTTATGAATATGATGAAGAGATTTATTATTTTCCAAGTTACTTTCCACAATTTAGAATATTTCTTCTGCCATTAGGCCAATCACGCTAATTTAACAAAGCTGATGGAACTAGAATTATATATTTTTTGTACAGCAGTAAAATATGTCATGAAGAACATAGCAAAGCGGCAACACAGGTTTTTTAAAAAAGGGTGTACTACCTTGAATTGGAAACAATTCTCGTATTCCTTTTTAATGTTAAAATTTATGCAACAAGAAATTGTTATCAAATTGAACTAAAACCTTGAAAAGAGAAATACTGATGAGTACCGCTGATGAGAGTGTAGCGGCTTTCGAAAACAGCGGCTCTGCTTTATTATGTAAATTAAATATATTAAATTAATGTTGACTCGCCCTTGTGCTTTTGAATATTTATTATGTCCTTCTGAAAAAAATCACTTTTCGAAAAAAGTAGTCTTCCAAATTGAATTTTTTAAAATCTATTATTTTGCTTTATATAATATTCAGAGAGATCTAGGGTATTTAATATTTGTTGCAAGAGTATTTGCCTTAAAACTTTAAATAAAGCCCCATTTTAAATAATATTTTGTACCCTTAAATTTGGTTCTTGGGAAAAAGAGAAAATATTGAACTGTGACATGTCTTGTGTGTTACTTGTCTCTTTTTTTTTAATAAACCTTTTATAAGAACTTTTTTTTACTTAAAATGAGTTAAAGACTAAAAAACATAAAAATGTTCTCCCCAATTAAACAAAAAACAATTTTCATTCTTGTTAGTTTGTGCTACATTTTGTCCACTGCATTAACCTTCACGGCCTTTAATAATAAATATTCAGGCGTCAATTTTGTCGTTGTCAGGTAGCAGGATGTGTGTTGTATTCCTCTTTCCTAATGACATTTACCAACAACAACAGTTTTCTTGCTCCCAGAGACTTGTAAAGTTTTCTGTCACACAATTTTGGTATTATCAACCACAATAAATTTTTTATATCAATAACATTAACTGTCTCGTCTGGTTGTTACTGTGAAACATATTCCGTTTCTATATATAAAAACATCTGTACAAGTGTTTGTGTATGTGTGGCAATGCCATTGGCCAAGAATGTTTATGGCCAAGAATGTTTATGGCCAGGAACTGCATAAATAAGGAAACCGGATGACAGAAGTAAGGAAATACCGAGATTTAATGAAACTTCTGTTAGTGGAATATCAATATAGAAGTTCTTAAATTATATACAAACTAGAGTTTTATATAGTAACAAAATATATATTATGTTGTTTGTGTTTAAATGGAATTAATTCTAGTTTCATATGTTTTTTATTGTTGAATTAAAATTTAGTTTTCATAATATTATGGCTGGTGGTTGGGGGCATGTTAAAGGATTCTTCCATAATCTCAGTGCCTGTAGAAAGTCCAAGGTTCACTAGAGCTCAGAGTTAAGCCCAGTCTTGCTCTCCAAATATTTCCGAAACATGATATCCCAGAATCGTCTGTAATGCCGAACTATTAAGAATTATCCACAAAATAAAATGCAGCTGATTTCTATACACCCCAGCGCTTGGACGCCATCATAATAAATTGTAAATCAGGCCACCTTTAATATATCAGAAAAAAAATCTTTCATTTCTTTTAAAGATTTTCTTTATAAATATTTTGCCTTCTACTAGAAAACCCAACAGCTGCATACTTTCTCAACCCTCTTAAGTTTATTATAGAAGAGTTTTAAAATCGCATTCATGTATTTCTCAATAGAATCGTTATTGATATTTTGTTAAATAGAGTATTTTGTTAAAATCATCCCCCAGCATGTGAAAAGCAAAGTCAGCAGATTTGACTTAATCCAACGAAACATATACGATATAAAATTTTTTTAAATCTCTCTCAAATCAGTTTGCTTTCTTTCCTTAAAACCACATCCACTTGTAACCTCATGCCTGGAATGTTTTTTCAACAGATGACATTATAAATCAATTTGTCTCTTTATTGAATGGGCACAAAACCAGCAGAAATCCTTAAAAATGTTGAATTGTATTTTTATTGTATTTATGTTTTCTTTTTTCCTTTTTTGTTGCTTTTGCTCTTTTATATTTGTCTCCTGCAAGCGTACTATTTGTGCTTGTATGGATGTGTGTGTGTGTGTGTATGTGTGTGGCAATTTAGTGATATTTAGGCACCCACTCTCCTGTAATAATTTCTGCTTCGATACACTCAACAATTCTACTGAAGATGCTAAATCATCATAAATTTCGGGAGGAAAATTAGAACATTTTAAAGCTTTTAAGGCGAAATTTAGGCACCCTACTTTAGAATAGCTGAAAATATTAAATTATTTTAAATCACTTTTAAATGAATTAGAAGTTAAAACAAGATCCTGGCAAAAACTTATGGAGCTTCTCTTTTTTTTAATATTCTACTTTATTATCCTGCATATAATTAAGGATATGGACCTGGACAATGTGTGCTTCGAACAGAATGGTGCCAGTTACCACACGGCTAACGAAAGAGTGGCTCTTTTGCTCGAGAACTTCAATGGCCGTGTTAATTCACGTCGTGGCACGATCATGTGACAGTTGTTTCTGTTGCACTTGTTTCTTTGGGGATCTTTGAAAGAAAAGGTGCACGTTACTAACCAATGAGCAATTCAGGAGCTAAAGAATGAAACAACGCGGCCCTTTAACGACATTGAAGCTCAATTAAAGCTCAGAACCATTCAAAACAGGGATAATCGCGTAGAGACATGCCACCGCAAATCAACATGTCCAAAATATAGAAAAGAAGAGATGAGATAATTTGTAACAGAAATATAATTTATTTGATTAGTCTGACTGGCAAGCAAAGTAGGGTGGAACAAAGGATAATAACGAAGTTTTCCAATAGCGATCTTTTGTTTACAACCGGCTTTAAATCGATCCATTTAGTTTCAGTTCCCTTTTCTATTGGATTTTTATTACATAGAAAAGGACTTTTTCTTAGTATCACAAGACCTTGTTTGATATGAAATTTGCTGGAAAGGCAGGGTCGAACGAAGGACCATAATGAAATTTTTCAATAGCGATCTTAGGTTTACAATCGGCTTTAAATAAGTCCAGCCAATTTCAAGTCACTTTCAAAAGCGAGCAGTTCCATTCCCTTTTTATAAGTCTTTCTTATAGAAAAGGACTTCTTTTTTGATATAACAAGTCCTTGTTTGAAATGATATTCGTCTACAATATTTTCATAGTCTTCCTTAGTCCGTGTCCTTGAATTGTGAAAACAGTTTTTGTGATTAAAATTTCATACCTTAAAGCAACTTTAAATTTAATTGTGGTTTTTTAATAAAAATTCATAACTTAAAGCCTGTTTTAAATATAATAAGGGTTTATGAACAACAGCTCATATCAGAAATCCTTATTTGGTATTGTGAAAACAGTTTTTGTGATTAAAATTTCATGCCTTAAAGCAATTTTAAATTCAATTGTGGTTTCTTAATAAAAATTCATAGCTTAAAGCCAGTTTTAAATATAATAAGGGTTTATGAATACAAGTTCATATAACATGTCCTGATTTGAAATATTATTCGGCATCAATATATTCATAATCTTCCCCAGGGTTTGTCTTCGAATTCTTAAGTCAGGTTTTTGATGAAGGATTCAAGCTTTAAAGCAATTTTAGATTTAATGATGGTTTTTGAATAGAAATTAATAATATAAAGTCAGTTTTAGATTTATTAATGGTTTATGAATAAGAATTTATACTCTCAAGCAACTTTAAACTTAGAAATTTTCTTTCATTAATAATTCATTTATCAAATTTATTAAGGTTTTATAAATAACACCGTTTATGTCTTCGAAAGTAAAAGTCAAGTATGAAAGTGCATAAGGTAGAGTGCCATGACACCAGTACTGAGTAGCGTGCCGCTTAAGTCTAATCCACGCATGTATTGTGTCTACGGCTGTACGAGTGTAGCTGCTACAATTTGCACCACTATAAAATGCGAAATATCTTTTGTTCTATTAAACAAATTTATCTTTCTACTGTTGGCTTAAAAATATATGTCTGCTACAGAGAATTTGTCATTAGTTGTGTTGATTTGTTTCTATATATGATTTTCTGTTTCATTCCAATGCGTATGACATTCGAGAATATCTGGAAAGACTTGAGCGTTTGATATGAAAAATAATTGAATATATCGTAGGCAACTTTCAATGTGAATTCTTATATATTAAATCCCCTGTGTTAAGCTTTTAAAATGACTTAAAGTGCAACACTAAGACAAGATACGATTATTAAGAATTTATTTTGAATATCATAATTTAGATTTGAAATATAGATTTCTGTTAAATAAAAAAACTTTCAATAGGTTTATTATAATAGAATATGTAATTGAGTAGGTTTTTGCTGAAAAAAAGTATCCTTTTTTGTATTCAATTCCCAAAAGAAATAAATTGTTTTCAATAAAGACTTGCAGCTCATGAACTAATCAATTACATGGCAAATATTTAAAGCGCAAATAAAGTCTATTTTAAATAAATAAATTTCATATTTTTTTTTATTATTATTTTGCAAGCTTTTTTTCTTTCTATTGCAGACAAATTAAAGCCTAAATATTGATCTAACATTTTGTTTGCTGTTAATATATTGAAATTTATTTTATTTATTTACACAAATTGTTCAGAAGAGCACTTGTCGCATTGATTGGATTTCACTTCAGCTTTTTACGTTATAATTTTATTTTATTTTTGAGGGAAAAAAGAACGGGCTGGAAATGAAAAATTGACTTGTTTTATTTTTATCACAACACGATATGCAGATATCGTACATCTGTTATCACAAGCGACACAAGTTTGGCACGAAAAACAAATAAATTATTTATCCACCTGACTGTTGTTTTATTGTTGTTGTTGTTGCGCAAACAACAATATACAACAAATATATTTGTATCGGCATAAATATGAATTTAAAAAATACAAAAAATTGTGTTTTTAAGAAAGAAATTTTAAATTAACATTAAAAATATAATGAATCAGAATAAAAGTATTATAATGAAGAAAAGGCGTCGAGCGTTCGATGTACCAAAAATTAGGACACAAAGCTTCCACCCTTTTTTTGCACAGTAATACTTGTATTTTGGTTCATAATATTTTGAAGTTTATTTTAAATTTTTTTAACTTTTTGCCTCGATTTTCTTAAAAATGCTATTTTCAAATAATTTTGTTTATTATATGAAATCATGTACTTCGAAAGCGGGCAAAAATACTTCCACATTTTCAGGAGATGTGAACACAAACCACGCCACTAAGCTTATACGACGTGATGAATGAGCGACATTATTAATAATATTCAGTATACGCCTGGAAGCACAGTATCTACAAAAATACGAGATTGAAATGCAAGTGAAGCTAAGAAAAAGCGTGTAAAAGTATATAGAAAAAGTGGAGAAATAATATAACGGGGTATTTCTTTGTCTTAAAAAATATATATTTAAATAACACTTATTTTGCTACTTCAGCAATATTTTTAGAGCAGCATTAAAATTCAATTGGTGTCTGGTAACCGCTTCAGTCATAAAACAATTATTATTTAAAAGTTTGATTTAAAAAATTTATTAAAATAAGATATTTAAAATAATTTAATTTAATCTAATTTTTAAATTTAAAGTTTTTCATATATTTTTCTTGTAAAGTACAATCGATGCAGCGATTGGGTTCACTGTACCCTATTCAATTGTACAAATATTCGAGCCTTTTTTCAAGTTTTTGGTGCTGCACATTGACAGTGATTGTGGCATAACGAATGGTGCCCTTCCAATGCTCAATTATCTCTGGTTTGTCGGTATAACACTATTCTTTAATGGCGCCCCTTACAAAGTAGCCCAACACTATCAAAACACAGTTTATTGGCGGCCAATTGACGTTAACATTTCGTCTATTTAAACGGCCATCAAACGCTTGGCGCAATAAATCAATTGAGGCATGAGATGTGGGGCAAGTTACCCCATCCTTTAGAAATCAAACATCGTTCAAATCAATACCCTGAAGAGCGGGCAGTAGTAGAACCAGATATCATGGATTGATAAGTGCCTCCATATTGGGTGCGTCGTCCTCATTTGTAAAATATATGGGCCAATGATGCCTCCGCTCCACAAAACGCATCAAAAAGTTATTCGGAATAAGTGCTTTCCCATCTGTGTTTGGGTTTTCGTAGCCGGAAATACGGCAGGTTTTTTTATGAATCAAATGAGGTTCATCCGGAAAGATGATTTCTTATATTTTCTAGACAAAATCGGGTCTTATTGGCCCATAAAACGAAGCAAAAGCAAAGCGGATTGTCCTACAACGTCAAACTCCTGAACCAATAGAATTTTAACTTAGAATTTTAATTTAATTTTATAAGGCGTCTTACCTAGATCTCATCGCAAAATTCGACCTAAACTCCTGGGTGAAATATTCAATTCTTGAGAGCCGTGGAAGTTGACGTTGATGCAATCTCACACTCACCCCGTCAGTCGCAGCTTCGATATATTCGGATGCGCGTACTGTACGTCTTGACGCATAAACTATGTTTCAAGGGTTTTAGCAATAAACTATGAGCTATTGCTCCTTCTCTGTGTCCAAATTATGTACGACATTCTTATACAATTTCTCCCCAATCGCGTTTGTTTCGGAAATAAATTTCCAATAACTCCCAACGTTGCTCAAGCGTACATCGACTCATTTTTTCCAGTAAAGATAATGTACTTAATCTTATGACAAAATAGAGACATTTAAGATCGCCGGTGGTTCAGATTAGAATTAAAGACTTGACCCACCCGTTATAAAATTAATAACAGCTGATAATAAACACAATGAGAGTTATGGCTCTTTTTCAGTAAACAAGCGCTTTATAACTCTTTAATAAGAATAATACACACCCAACAATTTATTTCTTTTATTTTTAAAAATACATGACAAAAAATTGCATTGAAATGCATCTGCTATTCTGTTTATAAACAATCAATATTAAAATATATCAAGAAATGAAAAACAAATTCATTGAAAGATATACGAGATAAAATAAGAGGAAGCGGCTGAACGTACAAAAATTTCCAATGAAATCAGTGGGTTTGTTTGCTTTAGCAAATTGTACAAAATTGTTTAGAAAATATTAAAAGAATTTGTTCAAATAACGCTGGGAAATATTGAATTCATAAAAAGTTGCAGATCATGATGACATTCAACGAACAACAAACTGAACAAGGAGTTTGTTTGTGAATATAAATTTCAGTTATAAAAAAAATTTGTATTTGAAATTATTAAAAGACATGCAAACTGTTTTAAACTTTTATATCAATGAGAGGGATGTATTAATTATAAAATAGCAGGTGATTTGAAATATGGCAGAAGGTCTTGCAATGAAAAGGGGAATTCAATACGAATTTAAAGGTTTTTTATTTACCAAAAATAAAAGCATATACAATTTGTGTTATAAATGGCTTATAAGCCTCAACTATTTGTTGTGAATAAGGCTGTTTTCGAGGACATTTTTCTTAAATAAAATTGACAGGCGACAATTGCTAAAATATTATTACAATATAAGGAAGACGGTAGACCTTAAAGACCAAAATGATAAGTGTTTTTTTAAATAATTTTTTTTAATTTCTTGAAAATTGAACGTCACTAGTTTATATTGATTCAGTCTTATAACACTTTTATTAACATCTTATACCAACTTCAACTACTTCAACAAAAACTATTACATACCCAAACTGTATGGTGCAGCTTTAATAAATGCTCAACTCACTTTAATACGCCGTATTGTATTCAGTTTATTTATCATCCAGGACAGAACAGTGAAAACAAAACGAACCCATTTACTGTCGCAACGAATTAAACTTTAAATATGCAAATAAATCCAAAACTATTCACACAAAAAGAGACACACTCTCATACACACATCGAAGTACTCCCAGCACGTATGTAGTGGTATATGTCTGTATGGATGTATGCGTACATTTGAAAATTTGAAAGCTTTTTATTGTGGTATCATTGTAGTTGTTGTTGTTTTACGAATGTGTGTGCGTGTGTGTATATTATTTGAGTCTGTTTGCGTATGCACAGACCATCGTGTGTTTTATATTAAAAATTACTACCCGTATTCCAAGAGTGTAGTGTGGTGGCAGTCGTAGTCGTAGTCGTAGTCGGTATCAACTTAAATAAAATTAATACGAGTTGAGACTGGTTACCAGTTGTTGTATTTTATTTACAAATAAACGTCATTGCGGATATCCGCACCAGTTTACGTTAGCAATTGTTATTGTTGTACTGCATGGCAAAGGTTTTTAGTATGTCATTGAGTGCAATAAACATACACATTCATGCACATGCATGCACACACTAGCAAAAGTGATCTTGAAAGCATCTGCTTCAATTTTAATAATAGTTGCAATTAGATTGTTGTCTGTCTTTTGTGTTTTACTTTATTATTGTGATTATAATTAAACTTTTCATACGTTTCGAATATTTTCACCTGCTCTTTAAAGTCGTAGATGAGAATTGCGCGATTTCGTGATTTTAAAAGTAAAAATTCGAGTGCTAATTTATATGTAGCCATGGTGCAATGTTTTCTCTTTAAGCCAGGAGAGCAGAAGGAATCACAGCAGTTGTCCTTGGACATGAGTAAGAAAAATTAAATAGTTTATGTGTGTTTCATATCTACCAGATATTCAAAAAGGTTTAATAAAGAGTCACTTTAAATATCCGTTCATTAAGTAACGAACAATTCATATTTAAACAGTTTTCTTAGCAGCAAGTAAATTTTGTACTTCACTCAGACTGTTTTGTATATGAACGGAGCGGTTAACTTTCTCTGGGTATATTAGCTGCAACTGTGTATGCGCGTGTGTGTGCTGTTACAGCACCAACACTATTACACTTGCATTTATTACTGCATAAAGTATTATTTCGTAATTTATTTATTTAAAACTGAATGTTTATTTTTGTTTGCAAGCGCACCGAAAACAGCCAGAGATAGTAAAAGAGAGAGTGAGTGAGAGAGGGAGGGTGGCAAACCGGGACAAAGAGGGAGGGAGGAAGAACGAGCGACAATCTACAAAAAGGATTAATATCATTATAAACGTTACATTCATTAATCATATAAAAAGCTTTTATGTTGTACATTTTACATTTCGCTGCCACGGCTGTTCTCCGTTCTCGTTTTTATCTCTCAGTTGGCAAAAGGGATTTAAGTTTAAAGAGATTGTGAGAAATTATGTTTATTAAAGCAATTTTTCACTGGAGCTATTAAAAAGTTTAATATACGTTTTTTTTTCGTTGTATTTTTGTTATAAAAAGAAGCCATAAAAAGATATGATAAATACTGGCTTTAAAAGGCATCAAAAGCGTACCAGGACGCATAAATGTTGCGACAGATAACGTTGTTCTCGTGTATCAAAACGTTAACGTTTTATAAGCGGATACTTAGTTCTGCTGCAGAACATGCGGAGTTGAAGTTTAATGAGTGTTTAAACAGATTTAAATAACTCGCATAATGTTATTAAATTATTTGAAATATTATTATATCGACGAAGATACCAGTTAAGGTTATTAAAAAAAAATATATAGAAAAACGGTTGAACCCCCAGGTCATCCCTTTAACTCCCCGCTGAATATTAACCAACAAAGTCATCGTAACCTGGTTTTTGTGTTCTTCTATGATTTTTAGCTCTTCGAGTGGAACTTGCTTTTTTCGATTTTAAATCAACTGACTCCCACGTGATAGGCGGTGCATGACAGAGTTTTTGATTTCTATAAAAGAATCGAAAACTCTAACTAATGAGATATATCATTTCGGAGTTTGAAAAGGTATCGTTTTTCAAATTATTTCTTTTACGATATTTCACAAACGGATAAACGATTTCGACCATGATCGGCATGGTTTTTAAGCTTCAAGAGCTGATTAATTTGTGCAATTGATTCATTAGAGCGTTTAAAAGTTGTTTTTTAAAAGAAACACTTTTTTAAAAATACTATTTTCAAATAATTTTTTTAAATATCTTGAAATTTCTCAGTTCGAATCGATTCAAATCCACAAGAAGACAAAGTTCAGGAACACTCTTTTATAGGACTCCAGTCCATTTTGGTTCGGTTCAGTCATTAAAAAGTTTTAAAATCGTCGAAGACTTATAAAAAAACACACACACACAAACACCCATACATACAGGCACAGTGACAGGCTTTCAGAATTAGTTAGGAGAGCCTCTCAATACCCTAAAACCTGCAGATCTGATAAGAATTTGATGTTTTTTGAAACGTGGAAATATCAATAACTTTTCGATCTTTAAAAATTTGAAACTTCGCGATTCAATTAATTTTCATTTATTTTTATGTAATAAAAATGAGGTTTAAGGTACAGACATAAAAGTGTGAACTACTTTTAAGCAGTTTTATATTCATGAATTCTATTCGCTCATGTTCTTATCTTCTCACAAAGTGCAAGTATTTTTGCACGCAATAAACTAAAATATAAATAAAGTATTTAAGAACTAAAAAACAACGCATTTTAAGAAAAACTCAAACTAAAAAGTCTTAAATTCATGAATTCTATTATTAATTGATCTGTCACATCGTATTGGCACAAGTTTGTTAATGCGTCTCATGCTCATGTTCTCATAAAGTGCAAGTATTTTTGCACGCTTTTAAAGCACATTAAATTTTAAAACAGAGTTTGATAGAAATTAAAGAAAATATTACTTATATGACTTTTATTTATTATATTTCCTATATCTTTAGTCTGATTTAGAATTTCTTTAGGTGAAACCAGTCGAACTCCTCTGATTTTGCTCAAGGTAAATCTTCATTTCTCCTTCAAGAGTTAAAAATTAAAATGAAAATAAACTTTAGGTAATAATAAAGGAAAAAATAAAAGTATTTTCAAGAAAAAAAATCGGCGCCTTTTTCAATATTATAATTGAGTTTTAGTTCATTTTAATTTTAATTTTATTTTTTAGTTCGATGTTCTTAAAACGCGTTCGTTTTAGTTGTTCTTCTAAATATTCATGAATGTTATTTTCAAAAAAATTTCTTTTAATAATATTTTCATTTCTATTAACGCTAGTTAATAGTCCAGTTACGCACCATTTTCAGTTAGAATTATAATTTAAAATTATTGGTCCAGTTATTGATACAAAATATTATCCCCCAACATCTTAAACGTTGTATATATATATTCCCCTATTGAAAATAATACGTTGAGCATTGAAATAAACATTCACTTTCAAGGACTTTTAATTCCTATAACGCAAAAGTGTCAGTCACAATCGAATCGTTATTCTCACACACCCAAACACACACATGCAGTCAGTTAAATTAATTAAGTTTCACATACGAATCGAACAGAAGAGCACATCTTTTTTTCTTCACAGCGATTTCTATCTTTAATGTAATTAAATTAAACAGAAGCAACCAACCAACAGAGGCCATGAGAGCCATTTATTTTATTTGCTCAGGCAGAAATATTTATTATATTAACTCGAACAAATTTACCTGACCCAGTTAAGACAATGAACACACATTCTTAGGAGTTTTAGTTCAGTTGGAACAGATGCCAACAGCCAGATTAAAAAGCAGGGGGAATATATTTAATATTTTTATAAAGGAATTTGCAGGTAAATCTTGTTTAATCATGTTTAATTTAAAAAAAAATCCCAAATTAAATTTCAATAAATAAATAAATAAAAACATAAAATAAAAAGATCTAAACAGTGGCGTGTTCTTCTGCCCTTCATTTCTAAAGAACATAAATTTTGCTCTGCACACTCACACATCTCGGCTTCCCTAATAACGACCCTTTTACTGTGTCATAAATGCACAACTCACATACATAAAAAGAAATATCAAACCAATACAAAGGCCTCTTACATGATGTTGTTGTGTATGTGACTGTTTATCAGTTTATAAAATGCCTATTAAACTCATATTCCACACAACTGTTGCATGAGTTATGCGCAAATAACGTTGTTAGTCTATGAAAATGCGTTAAAGTCCTTATAAACATCGCAAGCAAAAACAAAAACAAAAACAAAGTAATAAATTTCTAAAATATATTCATAATAAGACTATTTGTAGGAAATATTTCTGAAAAATAAAACTCAAACAAACAAACAAAACGAATCAGAATAACTGAATGAATATGAAAATACTCTCGCACATGACATAAATATTTACCAGCACAAGACAATATATCATGGCAGGTCTATAAGACTACATGCACACACACACATTCACAGACAAGGATATATCCTCAGTTGAAGAATACTTGTGTGTGCGTGCGTGATTGCATACATATTTTTAGAGTTGTACGCAAATATGTGGTAGTCAGAGTCACTGTGGCAGCATGTTAATGAAACAGGCATTCCAACATTGTAGTTTGACAAGATACGAGAACGTGGCAGCAACGAAAAAAAAAATAATAAAAAACTAAAACACTTCTGCTTCGAAAAGTAAAAGACGTACTGGAATCAAACGCACATTGAAAATTTATTATCTTTGCAAAACGGGTGCCTCAAAAATAAGTTAAATTCAATGGCTTTAATTTTCTAATTTATTTTGAGCAAAAGATCCAGTTTATTTTTATATAAAAATATATCCCCGATGAAACTCCACAATGTTGGTAGCGAATTATCGCAGAAAAATTTTCAATTAAATAAATATTTTTGTTTTGAGTTTTATATTGAAAGCAAAAATAAATAGATTTTTTTTATTCCCGCAATGAAAGTTATACGTTTTTTTTTAAACTGTAAAGTTGTTGGTTTTACCACGTTTTGAAAAAAAATTTTTTCTCATGACATGTCCTCGTTTTGAGGTCTTACGAAGCTTTCCCTACTGATTCTGAGAGTCTGTCAGAATCTGTGTATGTTTATGTGGATAAGTATGTGTCTTTGCATGTGTATGTGTATCTGTATGTGCATGTGTATAAGTATGTGTGTGTGTGTAAATATGTGTGTGTATAAGTATATGTATGTATATGTGTCTATGTATGTGAATGTGTATGTGTATGTCCATGTGTATGTGTATGTTCATGTGTATGTGTATGTGTATGTGTATGTGTATGTGTATGTGTATGTGTATGTGTATGTGTATGTGTATGTGTATGTGTATGTGTATGTGTATGTGTATGTGTATGAGTATGTGTATGTGTATGAGTATGTGTATGTGTATGTGTATGTGTATGTGTATGTGTATGTGTATGTGTATGTGTATGAGAATGTGTTTGTGTATGTGTATCGGTATGCCTATGGCTATGTGTATGTGTATGCGTATTTGTATGTGTATGAGTGTGTGTACGTATGTGTTATGAGTAATTGTATGAACCATTTATAACTCTTAAGTTGCTGAACCGTATCAAATCAAACTGGTGGTGTTCTTCAATTTGAACCGATTCGAACCGGTAAATTTTGAAACATCCCAAAAACGCTTAGAAAAAAAGCACTTTTAAAAAAGTTATTTTAGAATAACTTTTATACGGCTCTACCGTTCGTTTTTAAAAACTATTCAGCTTTTGAAACACGTATAGAATCATGAATCGGGTTAAAATCGGTTAATCCGTTAGTGAGATATCGTGAACGAAAATATTCGAATAAAGTCTTTATATTCAAAAAGCTCGAAATTATATATCTAAACAGTTAGTCTACTCGATTCTATTATAGTAAACGAAAAGTACATAAATCATCGCTTATTCCAAGGGTATCGGTTGGTTCCACAATAAAAATAAAAGCGTTTAGTTCGAAGAGCTCAAAAGCACGGAATAGCACAAAAATCAGGTTGCAGTATCCTTGCGATTAAAATCAGCAGAACGGTATAAAAATGGCCTGTCAACAGTATCGAAAACGATTCGAATATTTAACTAAATAACTCACTATAACAAAACACCCTGTCCGTTTGAATCTGTGCATTATCGCATTGACATAGAAAAACGTATTGCGTTTGTGTACAAAATCTTCCAAAGAAACAATCAGCATATGAAATACAATTCTTCATTTGAATTTCAAGCATTTTTCGTCTTACGAGCAAGAAATATGAAACCTCTAGAGAAACTGTATCTGCAACTCACACATCAAACAGAACGAACGGTAAATGGACGAAAGAAAAAGGAAAAATAATAGAAAATAAACGTTGTTCTTAAATCAAAAGGGAAACAAAAACGAATAAGAATTCTTTAGCAGCACAATATGAAACTGATTTACGCATTTATTTAGGAAGTTATAAATAATGATTTCTTGCCTTCTTTATCTCGGTTACACACGTCCTGGCATGTTAATTCGTGTTTATGCATGTCAAGAGTGTCATAAAGAGAAACAAAAAAATCCAATATTGAATATGACTTTGACGCAAAATAACTTAAACAGGTGGGAAAATAAAAATAAATGGCGTTTGTGGAATGATTTAGAGTGAATTATTGTTGTACGGAATTATTTTATAACCTAAAAAATTAAGTGAGAATATTTCATATAAATAAGTCTAGGAACAATCTTCGTGTTGCCAAGGGAAATTGAACTGTTTTGTAGTTTTGGAGAAGCAAAATATCTGACTTCACAGGCCATAAACAGGACACTTATTTAGGTTGGCCTAAGACTTATTTTTAGTATATATTTTATATATATATTGTTTAACTTTTCGCTAGGAAAATTAAAAATGAAAAAAAAAAATAGGGAAGTCTTTGCTTTGAAGGAATTATTTCCTGGTTGTTTAATCTCCCGTTTTGGTGATTCGGCATGGCCTGCAAGTCTACTCGATTTCATTATCCTTCACTTCCTTCTTTGGGGCTACTTGAAGTTACGGGTTTATACCAACAAGCTGCCGTCAATCGAAGTCCTTGTGGAAAATATACGATAGTAAAACGAACAGTAGTCACAGAAAATAGTTCAGAAGGTTATTTAAAATGCGATAAAAAGGGGCAGAAATGTGTATCAACACTGGCGGCAGCCACCTGGCTGATATCGTCTATTCTAACAAGAAATTTTACGCATTTAAACACAGACTTTGAGGATTGTAAATAATTTTTTTATTGTAAAAAATTTCGTGATTATAATTGCGCCAGGTTGTGTCAAAAAAGTACCTTTTGAACATAGTGTAGCAAAAAAGTACCTAGAAACCCTTTTTAACCCTTAAAGGTGAGAATTTTTAACAAATTTCTAATTAAATTCGACACTTTTTTCAGAAGAAAAAAACACACGAAAGGAATTTCTGTTGTGTATCATGTCCTAGAAAATATATTAAGTACAACAAAAAGTACCAAATTGAATTTTTACTGCCTAAAAGTACTAGTAGCAAATAAATGCCAAATACATGTCAAATTATTTTTTAAGAATTATATCTAAGTTTGTAAAATTGTTAGTCTGTCGTATTTTCGAAGACCTAAAGTTACCGAATTTACCCTTTTTTGGCCCCTTTTACCTCCTTCATAATTTAATTTTCGAAAATTCGTTTTTAATGCTGTTGAGCGGTAGAGTGTCAACAGTATTTCTAGATGTATTTTATTGTAAGCAAAATAACAGCCGCAAAAGGGGTACAATTTTACCCTCAATTCACAAAAAGTACTTCATTATATTTGTTATATTTTTAGTGGAATATAACGAACTAGAAAAGGTTACTGCTAAAAGCACCAAATATAACATTTATCCCCTAAAAGTACGAAATTGAGGAAAAAGGTTATAAAAAACGAGTGTCCAGCCATTTCTGAGAATTTGTTGTATGTTTGAGAAATTTCATGTCTATTTATCATGGTTTCTGAGACCTCAAGTTCCCGACTTTGACCTCTTTCGTCCCCTCTTTCACCCACCCCCATCGAATTTCCGTTATATCCTTCTTAGATTTAGTTTATTTGAAATGAGAAGAACTCCCAAGCTTCTGTCGGCACACTATCACATCGTTTTATGGGCTGGCGGAGACATTGGCCCAGATGTCTTCGAAAACGATGGTGCTCAGAATGTGACAGCCAATGGCGAACGGTAGAGGAACATGATTGGAAAATTTTTCGTACCTTAATTACGTGGCATTATTCCTGCTGATAAGTGGTTCCAAGAGGACGGAGTCACATGGTTTACTCCAAGAAACTTTTGATGAAAATATAATTTTACTTAATTTCCCAATTAATTGGCCACCAAGATCGTGTATGACTTAACCCTATCGGATTATTTTCGTTGGGGCTATGTTAAGTATGCAAGTGCCCACGACGATAAACCACAAATAGTTGACCAACATTCGAAGAGTTATTGGGCATATACGGCCACCAATGGTGCGAAAAGTTATGGAAAATTCGTGCTCCAGATTGCGCCTTCTACAAGCCAGGCGTGATGGTCACATGGCAGAAATCATATTGAAAAATTAATTTCACAAAATAGTTTTTTAAATTAACCCTGTTTCATTGATATTAAAAATATACTTCCTTGTCTTTTTATGATTTAAACTGGTGTCACTCTACAAACAATTTTGACTTCTAATATGACTTCTTACAATTTTTAAACGGATATTTTTGTCTGAGTGTGAGTGTTCTCTTGAAATATTCTGTAACTCTTGCAACTTCCCATCTCTGGAATACGCTTTCAACTTACCTTTCCATCTTAAAGTCTTTATGAATTTCAACGATTCGCTTTCATTTATTTTATATTTTTATTGTTTTGTAATTTTCTTAATTATAATTATTATTTTCTTTTAATTATTTAACATTAATTTCTATGCATGATTTCATGTTTTTTAATTTAATTTTCATGTTATTGATCGCTTAAATGCTAAAAGGAAATTAAACTTAACATTTTCAATTTTCATTACAAGAGCTTTTTTATTTTTTATTAAGAATTAAAAGCTAAAACATGGACTATTATATTCTTCTTCTTCTTTGTTTCACATTAATTGTTGTCTAAAATTCTTTAATTGTACAATTACTTACAGGCAGTAGATACGGAAGTTTTTATTTATGAATAATAAAATAAATGGAGAGTTGTTATATTTGATTTGACTAAAAATTTAATAACTTGTTTTCTTCTGAATTTATTTTATAAATTTTATTTGTTTATGATAAAGATTTTCAAAGATATGTTTTAGAGTTGAAAAGGATATTTACAGGATATATAATTCGTTTTCTTTATTTATATTTCATAAACTTTTTGAGGCCGTATTTTGCAGTTTTTCGCGAAGTCTAAAACTTTAATTATTCAGGCGCACTGTGATTTTGCTTTATGATTTAATTAAAGACCATCGTATGAAGGAAAATAGAAATGTTGTATCGTAAGTTTGGAAAAGAAATCCGTTTCCAGATTAACTAAACTCAGTTTAATTGACATACGAAAAACCCAACCTGAAGGTTAAAGCAGAACCATCCGGCTTTTATGGATTTTTTAATTGCAAAAGAATAGAATAGAAAAAAAATTTGACAGTACCCTGAAATAAACTAGAGGACGAAGCATCTACATTTCTTCTATAAGAAATAGTATGTGTATTAACGCTCTGTTGGCACTAAAGTTACGGTCACACTTGGCGAATATTTGGCCAATGACCACTAAACCTTAAAGAAAGAATATCTTAATTTAGATAAAAGTTTATTTAAGTAAAACAGTTTCATACTTCACTAAAAGGTATTGGCGTAAATACTTTTCTGAATGAAAAAGTGTTTAATAGTGGTTACGCTTTTTTTGGGCATATATGTACCATAATGTGACCGCATCTCAAGTGAACTGAACTACAAGTGAATAATAGAGACGTTGAAATTTTTTTAAAAAACCTTATAAACACTAAAATTTTCCACTGCAATTTTTAGAAATTTGTGGAAGTTTGTGTTTGGAAAGTCGACCTATTTAAATGTGTTTCTCTTTTCAGTTTTATTATCAATTATTCTCTTTGTAAGAGTTTACAAAACTTTTACTTGTTTTGAAAACTATTTCAACTTAAAAATATATATTTATTTTTATCAATTTAGAAAACTATTTACATGTGAATGATAAATTCTTGTTGTATATGAAACGCAGTTGGTTGTTAACTGCGTCTTAAGTTACACAAGACCAGGCATAGAAGGCCTGTGTGCCAGGACAGTGTCCTGAAATTTGATGAAGATTTGTAGGATGTGGAAGTTTTGGCGGCAGCTTTCTGGTTTTCTAAAAAGAAAATACAAGTTAAAATAATAATTAATTTTTAGTAAAAAAAATGTCACAAAAAATATGACAATTTTAAACTTCTTTGTTAAAATGAAAAATAAATTTAAAAATTGACTTTATCAAGAATCCTTGTAATGACGTCCTTCATTTCAGTTATTGAAATTGTTTAAAAAATTATATGATACCAAATTTATATATTTTTCTTAAATATTTTCTCACCTTCTAAAGATTTATCGAGAAATCTTGATTTCGGCACAACAGTTTCTCTGGATTCTAATACTGGGATTCTCTGATGTTTATCACTTTCAACGCTTTCCTCGTTACTTTGCCAATAGACGGAAGAGATTTTGGCGACACACTGAAATGAAAATAACACAGAGAGAAAATAGTATTAATTAAACAATGAAATCAATAAAAAAAAACATTTTTCTTATATCATGACCCTTAAAGCAACGAAAGGAGAGCTGATACTATGCCTTGCAAATATTGTATTGACCTACTGTATTCGTGATTATAAAAATAAACATATTTTTTTTTAATTACTTTATCACTTATTTCATAAGAAAAATATATTTAAAAAAATATACTGAAAACTATTTCATGACCCTTAAAACAATAAAAGCAGGGCTCATACAAGTGCTTGCAAATATTGTATTGACCTACTGTAGTCATGATAAACAAAAAATTTTAAATCGTTTTTGTAATCTATTTTTCACTTATTGCACAAGAAAATATATCTTTTTAAAAATATACCAAAAATTATTTCATGACTTTAAAAAAAAATATTTATCTTGATGCAAATATTGTGCTGACCTACTGTAGACATGATAAAAAAAATTTACATGGTTTTTTTTTATAATTTTTTCATTTAGTTCACGAGAAAATATATTTGAAAAAATATACCAAAAATTGTTTTGTGACCTTTAAAGCAACGAAAGAAGAGCTCATACTTGATTGATTGGAAATATTGCATTGACCTACTGTAGTCATGATAAATAAAATTTACATGGTTTTTTTAAATTATTTTATCACTTATTTCAGGAGAAAAAATATTTGAAAATATATATCAAAAATTATTTTGTGACCTTATAGCAACGAAAGAAAGACTCATAGTATGAATTGATTGAATGTAAATATTGTGTTGACCTACTGTAGTCATGACAAACAAAATTTACATGGTTTTTAAAATAATTTTACAACTGATTTCACAAGAAAATATATTTAAAAAGTTATACGAAAATTATGTCATGACCTTTAAAGCAACAAAAGAAGGGTTCATATTATGCCTTGCAAATATTGTACTGACCTACTGTATCTTTACCTTGAATCAAGGCAATTGAGTACCTTAAATCGAAGTACATTTAGTATCATGAAACAATACAATTCCACCTTGACTGCATGTGTTTTTTTTTGCAATCACTTTTACAAAAAAGTAAATATCTTGTAAAAATTTTAAATGGAATTTTTGTCTTTGGCATTCTTCCACTTTTGTTGCACATTTTTATTGAACAAAAAAGAAAAAAAAAAGAAAAAGAAGAAAGGAAAATATTTCTGTTTGAAAAGAAAATTATCAGTCAGAAGAAGGATTTCTACAAGTGCTTTAAAGAGCTTTCGATTTGTTGTAACAAAAATTATTTTTAAATATTTTTTTAAATATTTCGAAGTACGTCCATTTTATTTTTATTTATTAAACGCTTTTTATTAGATGCATTTAAAAGTTTGTTTGTTTTTGTATTGTGCTTCCATGCGTGTACTTAATATTATTCATAATATTACTCATACGCTACACTGTACTACTATAAGGCTTTATAGTGTGGTTCATGTTCTTATCTGTTCATAATGCGCAGGTATTTTTACACCCTTTCGAAGCAGCGTTTACATTTTAACAAATTAATATATTTTAAGAACTAAAAAATAAGTTTTTTTTTATAAAAAATTCATTTAAAAACAACATAAAAATAAAATATCATTTTTATAGATTCAATAAATATTTTTTGACGTTCTTTCTTTTTATTAAAATATTGTTGCATGCAACTAAATCGCACTAAAAAGTTAAAAATATATTTTTAAAATAATTTCAAACAAAAAATGAATCAAAATATTGTGGAAAAAAGGGCGCCTTGGGCCCTATTTTTTTTTATATCGAACGCCCAACTTTTTTTTTAAAATAGTAGTTTTGTTTTGCTTCATTATTGTTTTGAAATTATTTCAAAATTTGTTTTACCTTTTTTAATTCGTTTTATATTGTTTTCTTTGCTAGAAAAAAATGCTACATTTTCTGCACTTTTCAATAGAAAAATGCATTATTTTGTTACTAATATAATACTGAGTTGAAGATAAATTAAGCCAACTTCCTTAACGAAAATAATATTTGTCTTAAGACTTCGACAAACTGCAACTTTTAAGAAAAGAAGTGAAAAAATGTTGCATGTTTTCCAGAAAAGAAAACGCCATTAATTTTAAGCAACAAATCTTTGATAAAAAAGAGAATAAAATAATTAATAAATAAAGATGCAAAGAATATTAAAAAAACCTGTAAAATGTCTTATTTTTGTATCCTCAAAAATCATTATGTTTTCCGTTCCAACTCTATTAGCGGCTTTGCTTCAGCTGTTAAATTTCATTTCACTGATTAAAAGTATAATAATTCAGCTTAACATGTGACAACATTCGAGCTCAAAATATTAATTTAATTAAAATAAAATGCGAGTTCATAAACTCTCCAAGACAGCTGGTGTGTCAAGGGTTAATGTGTATTGACACACTATTGCACGTACATGGCAAAGTATCCTGCACACAACTGAGCTGACAATAGACGCTTAACACCCACACTATCATTGGCACGAAAACATTCTCACACACACACACACACGGTTACAATGCGAATACCATAAATAGCTGCAGGACATGCACGTCCATACGAACGAACGAATGCACGGATAAAATGAAAATAGTAAAAAAAGAATGAAATGAAAATAGTAAAAATAAAACGACTTCTATTTGTGTGACGTTGCAAAAGTATTGGTGCAGTGGACATTTGCAATTGTGTGAATAGCCAACAATACATGTGTTAACACATTTTTGCACCACTACATAAACAACAACAAACAACGGTGCTAGCACGCTGAGCGCATTGTTTCGAACACGGTTTAACAACTTGTTTATGTATAATTTTTTTTCAAAATTTCAGTTTTTGTTTTGTTTTTCAAAACGCACTTACGCATGGCAACGCACTTAGCCACACTTAAATTCATTTATGTTTGGCAGCTGTAGTTGTATGTGTGTTTATGTGTGTGTGTGCTTCTTTTTTGCCAATTATTAGTTTTTATATTCATGCTGAATGTTTTTCTTGTTCACCCACTGAAACATTAAATTGAATAAGAAGTTGTATGAGAATGCATTGAGGACAATAGATACCGATTGGCAACATTTAATGCGGTTTGTATAAGACTCGTTGTGGCTTTTGTAACAGTGCGTTTTGTTGTTAATCTGCAAGCAATTGAAATATGAACAGGATACTTTCTATTTAATGGAAAAAGGATTTATTGGCCCAGAGTTATGGAAAAAGGATAATTAATAGAACCAATAAACATTTTTCTTTTGTTTTACCTTAACTCGGCAAACAGACAACTGCAAGTAAAAATACTCAAGATACACAAAATATACGAGGGCTGTTCGATAGTTGTAGAAAAAGAATAATTAATAGAAAACACTAAAATTTTGTTGGAGTTTCTCTTTCGTTTTACTTTAACTTGGTAACTAGACAACTGTAAGTACAAATATTCAAGATACAAAAAATATACGAGGGTTGTTCGATAGTTGTAGAAAGATGATAGTTAATAGAACACACTAAAATTTTATTGAAACATCTCTTTTGTATTTTTTATCTCGGCAAATATGACTTGTCCATTTGGTAATACCCATAAGATTTTGACAGCGCGAAAATCAGGAAGAGTGCCCAAATTCGAATCCCACTACAGAGATGGTTCTCTCTGTCTACTTGGAGTATATTTAATCGATAAACTATTTGAAGTTTCTTAAAACCACAAATTAAAAATCTGCAAATAAATATACCTTGAACTATCTACAACTTTACCAAATATACGAGGGTTGTTTGACACCTCTTTGACTTTTAGAATACAACATTTATTTTTTGTTTTATATTTAAATACAATTATTAAACTTAGTCCTGTACTACCCATATATCCTGTAAATTTTACTGACCCCAAATGATTTAAAAAATTAGACCCAAAATGTATCTCGTTCTCTTACATTTTGAAAATGTAATAGCTTTTGCTTAGGGCCACCTCATGCAGCTGATCACGGCCTAAATACAGCCTAAAAGCTTCAGTAACCCTCATTTCTAATTTTAGTCAACAATAAATAATACATTTTTCTCCAGAGTATCTCTATCAACTTATCTGTGACTCTGTGGGCCATTCTTACCTTCAGTTTCATGTCGCCATGCTTAAAATGTCACCCACGTACGCGAAACTCCAAGCCCAACGTAGCCACTTCTAATCCCTCACGACCAACAATTTTGGGTTCATAATAACGCAGATACGAGCGATTTGCATGGACACCATTAATCAACCAACTGAGATGACAAATGGGCTTTGATGGTGCTGACGTACAGTTAACGGACACCTTCTCGCCAATTGAGTAGCGCGGTTGACCGCCAGTAATTTGCGGTCCTTTCAGTGGTGTAACTGTAAATAGATGTAAAAATAAATGTTTCCGTTACATATTTTTTTTTCTTTCTCTCTCCAAAATATTTATGTCAGTGTGCGTTTAAATGACAGGATTGTGGAATGTGTGTGTGTGTGTGGGTGTGTGTTAGTGAAGGTTTAGATTTTGCTTAAATTCTGTTGCAGCCGTATAATGAGTTTTTAGTTAATAATACAAGCATTTTGTTGACATTCGTTGGTGTGCATTAAGCAGATGGGAGTTTATTTTAGTTGAGGTACTTGTCCATGTATTGGTGGTGATCAATGCTATTGGTTTAGTAGTTTAAGTATGTTGTTGCTGCTGCCCCATTATCCTTGCAATTATGCAGGTTTACATAGACAACATGCGTGCATTTTTATGTGTGCAACGTATTAGTCGAGCATTCTTTTTTTGTGCATCGAATGGGCTCGAACATCATCTGGCCATAATATCAAATACGTGTTCACTTGCTCGTTGTTGTATATCATTTTTGTTTTTAATTTCCAGCATTCTGTTGGGTAATTTTATAATGCGAGTACATTTTGTGTGGTTAGACAAAATGTACATTTAATTAAAATTAATTTTGTTTAATCTCAAGAGTGCGTACTAAAATAATATCGATGTGAATAAATAACAATTGAATAGAACATGCACGAATGCGTTGCTTAAGTAAACAAATTTGTGGAATGAGAAAAACTCATACAGATAAATAATTGAGAGCTTTTCAGTTGTGTTCGGTAATAAATTAAATTAGTTATCGTTCGATATTGAAAATGTCTTTATTTAATCAGCATCATTATGAATTTGCTAATTACAAAGTCTGGTAATTAGTTGGAATGAATTCAGCTGTAATTTTAAAAGGAATAGGGAAGTGATTAGTTATTATGAAACTGCTACTTGATTGTTTGGGTTCTTAATTAATAAAGGGATTTAAAGAATTAATTATTTTGTAATGACAAGTGGTTCAATTCTTGTTAAAAAAGAAACGAAATAATAAATTAATTGTGGAAGAAAAACGTAAGAAAATAAAAAAGGAAAAGTGATCAGTTAGTTCTTGTTATAACTTTAATATTTGTCTTAGACTTCTCATTTATTAAATTGGATATAAATATCTTTAGTTATTCTAAGAAATGTTGGGTAGAGGTTCCCTGGTGATCTGCATTAGTCCCAGTGAAATGCGCATAAGAACCAGCTAAAACCCCTCAATTAATCACTTTGAATTTTTTATTAGCGATTTTGGGAAAAAAGAATCAGCACATAATTAAAATAAGTAAAGTTTTTGTTTAATTTTTTCTAGGCGATGTTGATAGTGCTAATGATTAAAGAGCAACGCAAAATAGTATCTTTAAAGTTTTTGTATTCTACTTCCAAGAACAATAACTTCATTGTAAACGCAAAAATTATACGAAACATTTTTCTGTACAGTTCTTTAGTGCTGGAGTTGGCAAAACAAATAGAACATCAACACAAATCCTGACAACAAAGTCAAGGAAACGGCAAATAATAGCAAAAACATGGAGTGCACTAAAACATATTCGCAATAATTTTTGTTGTTGTATCGTACTCTTTGTTGCCATAAAAGTTGAAGTCCTGGTATGTGTACAACAATGAAAATATTTCAATTTTTTTTGAGTGTTTTACAGCAGTTTTAAAGTTTTACTCCCTTAAAATTTTTTAATTAGCTTCACTTGTATGTTTGATTGTTTGTATTTCACAATTATTAAGTGTTTTGCTTCCCTGCGTATACTTAATATTTTTAATAATAGCACTCATACGTCACATTTCACTCATGTTCTTACCTGCTTTTGAAGACATGAAACTAAAAACTGATTAGAGTTTGAAAAACTAACGAAAAAAACAAGTTTTTTTTAAGAAAATCGAGCCCTTTAAATTAATAACAATAATAATAATAATAATAATAATAATAATAATAATAATAATAATAATAATAATAATAATAATAATAGTAATAATAATAATAATAATAATAATAATAATAATAATAATAATAATAATAATAATAATAATAATAATAATATTAATAATTACTTCCTGACACAGTTTCTGTCAGGGCATGGTTACTACCTCAAATATCTTTACCGCATGGGCAAGACAGAGAATCTCTTCTGCATGTACTGCACAGCAGAAAATGATGGACGTTGAACACACGTTTTTTGACTGCAACAAGTGGCAGGTGGAGCGAACTGACCTATACGAACAGATCGGTGAACTTACTCCTGACAACGTTGTTGGCAAAATGCTTGAAGGAAGTGACGAATGGATTGCCGTAGGCAGCTACGTTGAATCCATTTTGCGAAGGAAGAAACGGGATATTGACCAACTTTTAGCAGAAAGGGTCCACCCTTTGTAGATCTCCATCCTAACCAATAAGAAAATCCACAATGGCTGCGAATGGCGGGCGCAAACGTGGGCATATAAAGAAAGGTCCTTTTTCAGGACGTTGATTCTGGGCCTTCACGAAGTAATGTAGAGAGCGGTTCCGTGAAGATAAACACTAGAAAAGGAGGGGGATTATTTTAGTGGAAACACCACTCGACGCAGCTGGCGACGGCCGCTGTAAGTGCGAAGGCATTTAAACCTCCTTCACACGCAAAAAAAATAATAATAATAACAATAATAATTAACCTTTCAAACAATAAATATTAAAATAACCTTCAACTAAAATAACATATTTTATTGATTCGATTAATTCATTTTAATTTTATTTATTTCTGGTCCATAATAATTTTGTTGTCTTAAACTAAATTGAACTAAAATAAAATTTAAAACAAACTTAGAACTATAATGAACCAAAATATTGTAAAAAAAGCGTGAACGTTTTGTGCTTTATTTTTTGTATAACGAGCGGTCGATGCTTTTAAAAGTTACAAGAAGGATGTTATCGGACCTGTAAAAAGTTTTTTCTTTATTACAATTTTATTTAAATTAACGTCGTTATTATTTAAATATTAAACGTTATTTTAAGACTCTTTAAAAATTTGCATGTTTCTCTAAAATCCTTAATAATTTGGCCATGAGAAACGCCAACGTTATTTTTGGCGTTTTTTTTTTCAACGCCATAATCAAATCAATCATCAAAATGCCTGTAATATTTTCGCCCCACCCTCATAAGCAAACGATCTAAAAAAATGTTATGGCACACGCAAACTGTATTTATACCAGGCTGATATAAGTGCATAAGTATGTGTGTGTCCCATGCAAAATGTTATAAAAACAACACCAACACACGCTGCATGCCGAAGCCTGCAAGTGGAGCATGAAAGGCTTGTTAAAAACTACGTTCTGCCATCTCTATTTAGATTAGAAATTACAGCGAATTTAACAACACGTTTTCGTACTTAATGAAGTATGCGAGCAGGGAAATGTATTGAATATTTAATTAATTATGCTCGTTATAAAATATAAATTTCTGTTTGCACACATGAAAAATGTACGAACGATGGCCTTTTGCACAGAGCAGGCATGTGGTGAAAGTGTTGTTGTTGTTTTTTTGTTGTTTTTTTTGCCTCTACGGCACAGCTGTTATTTATTTATTTATCTGTGATAAATATTTCGTGTTTAGATATTTAATTTAACGTGGTGATGGCCTCTGTAGTACGGAATTAAAGAGTAGCTGCTGCAGTTTTAAATGGCCATAAAAGGAAAGCAAATAATTTCAGCTTAAGTCTTGTATGTGTGTGCATGTGTGTGTATGTGCTTGTAAGCATGTGTTTATGTGTGTCTGTGTAACAAATTAAATTGCTTATAAGATATTTTGTTGCTATTTAGAGTTTTATTACGGCCCAGAACTTGAATGCTTACCAACAACAATCATATCCTCATGACCGGAAACAGTTTGAAATGATGGTGCTTCACCGGATACTTCACAGCGATAACGACCTGTTGATTGCAGGGTGACACGATTCAATACAACCACATTGTCTGTAGAATTTTGTAGCTGAAATGAAATAAAATTGATATTTATTTTTTAACACCAGGGTATTACGGTTATAGACAGACTGAATGAAGTAGGCTTAAAGTTAAAATGGCAGCCGAAGTCAGAGTAGTTGAAAAATATATATGATCATTAGTATGGCCCATTTATCGTTAAATGGGGTTAATTTATAAAGACTTGCCCCCAGCATTTAAACATGCAAGTGCATGTTGAACAAGCTCTATTCATTCACGGTTTTATTATTTCTACATGGGCATTATTTCCATTTGTAGTTTGATTTGCAAGATATTTTAGTCATTGATTTTTTGTTACTTGCAGCGGGTTAATACCACAAGCAAGAACAGTGTTGCCTAGTAAAACTTTTAAGAAAAATATATCTGTTAAAGTTAATGCGATAAATTTACTTAGAACCTCATGTTATATAAACTTTTTGAAACTTTTTGATATATATTCTACTTTGAAGTGGAATAACGCAGGTTTAAATATTTTAAATTGATTATGAAAATGAATGCTTAAACCACGATGCCAGTCGGTATCGTTCTGTCAACATTTTATTAAAATCAAAAGCCTTTGGCTTAAGAAAAGTGCTGCAAAAAAGTCACGAAATAGCTCTCAAAGAAAGTAATCAAAAAGGCAACACAGGGACTTAGCAAAAGTGTGTTACCATCGCTTTGATATACTTCTCGTATACTTTTGGATCATAAAACTAATACAAATAGAAACTTTTAACACTATTGCCTCTTCTCGTATTCGTGTGCATAAAACTAATACAATTAGAAACTTGTAACACGTTCAAACAAGCCATGTGACAAGTGGCCGTATATGAAAATACACTTGAGTACAGATGAGAAAAGTATAGTGGCCTTCGAAAACAGCTATTACGCTCTGCTTTGTAAATTGAATATTTAGAGCTGGAGACAAATTACGGCACTTGATATGGAACGAAATGTATGTTTAAATTATATAAAATTTCAATCGATATCGATTTCGGTTATTTGGGCCCCACTGTTGACTTTGTTTACCTTGTGCTATAAAATATTCGCCAGGACCTTTTGAATTTTAAACACTTTTCTAGCAATTAGCCTGAAAAATTAAATATAATATAACAAAATTTTTGAATTTGTTTTTGTTTTAAATGTAAATCTGTCGACAGATTTTTATCGAGTGACATCGTGTGGCAGGGATAGTCTTCTGACATTATAATTGAAATATGATTTCTGGCATATAACCGCCATGGTTGGCCTGGACGTGGTCTGTTTCGAAGTAATAACGTGCTGATTCCTGTCCTCCAAGTGGTCAATCATTTCGGCGTAGACTAGCAACTTCACACATCTGCAGAGAAAATAGAGGCCTTAAATCGCACAATCCTGGCGGGTGGTTTAAGGGTAGAAAATACGAAAGTGTGAGATTACTAAAACTTTCCTCCAATTTTGTTCCTCGTACTTCTAGGAAAATAATTACGCCCAAGCTGTTACAGTGAAGCACGATGAGAACAGACTTTCTGTGGCCAGGAAGTGAGCACAAGGACGTGGAGGATATTGTGTGCCTCCACGATATGGCACTTTCGGGCGAAAAATTTAATGACCTTGATATCTCTTGTCGTAGCCTTGTTAAATGGACGCTATTTTCATGTGATTTGTTACCACTGGAATTGTTTTCTTGGGGACATTTAAAAGAAAAAGGATACGTCAATAAATCAAAAACAATTGGCGACCAGAAGGATGATAAAATTTGGCGCAGTAGCGACTTCTCAACTTTAACTGTGTTGCACAGTCTTTGAAAATATAGACCATCGCATTAGAGGGATGCATTTGACTGATAGTTTCTTTGACTTGTCAGACGTCCTTCTATTATAATAAAAAATAAGAAAATAACTCTCTGAAAACTTTTTGGGAAAATGTGCACCATCGGATAGAAGAATGGCGCTTAAACCGTGACGGAGATTTGACAGGTATTCTGTTTCGCAAAGAATTGTCAGGGATCTTTTAATCACAATAAAAGAAAATAGTGAAAATCGCTGAGGACTATTTATTTTATTTACTATTAAAATGGTGCATTATAGTGGGACCACCCTGTATTGTACGTATTTTTTTTTTCAACTTATTATTATCGGTTTTACTTACATCGACATCCACTCCTGGCAATGGAAACACTTGACCTGGTGGCATATCCCGGGGCACATAACGATAAAATTCGAAGCCATCTTTATACCACTTGACTGAATACAACGATTCGCCGTCCAAATCGTACTTGCAGCCCAATGCAGCAGTTTCATGACGCATAATATGTTTGGGTATACGAACTTCAGTCATTGTCAAGCAAATACACGGAGCAGCTGAAAGAAGTAACGAAAGAAATGGAAAAAACAATATTAACAAACCAATTCCCAAGCAAAATTTATTGTCTCTTTTCCCCTTCTCTTTCATAAAGAAACTTTAAATTAAATTTATTATTGGACAGAAAAAAAATGAGAGGAAGTTTTCTTCATTATTTTCCAACTGAAGCTGTTCAAGTATTTAATTAAATTAGTTAAGAAACAACAACCTGATTAAATTGTTTAATTGTTTGATGGGAATCTTGTTTTGGAAAATCTGTTGTTTTTAAGTAAAATTAAGTTAAAGTTTTTTTCACTGTAAACAATGAGTTAAAGCGGCTTCAGCTACGACACTGGGAAATACGCATCAACAACATGTTAATTTTCCCGGCACATCGAGTGTTAATAACTAATTTCGACGTCGTGACTTGGCGTTTTATCTCTTCTATTCTCAAATACTAGAGGAACGTGTTTAAACATGCAAAAGGTGTACAAGACTTTACCACTCTTTAAGGCAAATTTATGTTTCTCTCCTTTTTGTTTTGTTTTCATATCCTTTTGACCTCATCACACCTTCAAGGATAACGATTCTTTTTTCCAAAACAATTAAAAACAGTTAATGCTCAAGGCTGTAAAGGTGTTATAAAAGTTGGGCCATTTTAAAGTTTAAAAGTATATGAGGGCAGTAATTGGCTACGCCAGAAATTATAAGCCCTTCATTAATTATTTAAAGGACACTGTAGGGGTCAGCGGTATCCTCATTTCCAATTGCCCTCACAAACTTATTTAAATTTCTATAAATTTCAATTTAATTGCGCACAATTTTACGGCGTAATAATTTGTTTTTTATCAGAAAGAATAAAAAAAAAATGTATTAATTTTGTACAGCCCATGAAAATAGTTGTACGTTTCTTTTTGCTTTCAACTCAAATGCTACGCAAGACTTATTTTTTAGGTTATTTAAAGTGGCAAGAGGAAGGAAAACAACGAACACTGGCACCCTATTTTAAGCTTTTTTCCAATTTGTGTATTTAATTAAAAAAATTCTTTTTCACCCAACATCTTTTTAAAATTATTTTTACGCATTTCAAATAAACTTTAAATGAAAAGGACAACATCTGTATGAGTTCTTTCTTTTATAAATAAAGAATAAAATTGTATTTGAAAGAAATTAAAACACAATACACTCACACTTGCACAAATACATTCAAAAGGAAATAACGAAATAAATAGAAGTAAAAAATAACCACTGAAAGGACAACAAGAGGAAACATGAACAAGTCAAGAAACCCTTTTGGCTGTTATTGTTTGCAGAAGGAACATGTTTTGCTAATTTTTGTTTATTAAGAGCGTTTCAATTGTATTTCTAATAAATTTTTGTAAAAAAATAAAGAATTATATTATAATAAATTCATATTGATGTGGCAGAAGAAAAAGGATTTAGAATATATTTCATTTTGGTAATTTCAAACATCTCCAAAGATATCGTTCATTTAGCAGATGACTGAAACAACAACAACAACAAAAATAATTTTTATTTTCTAAGTAGAAATAAAAATTGAAAACATAATGACTGTGACCTAGATATACATGATCTGTTCGAATAAAAACAGGAATTTTAAAAACTCGTTGCTACGTAGAGTGACCCAAATTGAGGGTATTTTAATTATAAACAATTTTCAACTCCATTTTGACAGGGTAATTATTCGAAAAGAGTTTTGAATTCAGAAAGCCATGATGAAGATTCGAAAGCACAAGGGAAAGCGAAAATCTTGGGGCGAATTGTCGCTCTCGATATCGAACCAATTTTAAGACAATTTATATTCAAATTTCGATCGGTGCTGTTATTTCTTTTCAGTTTCAAATATTAAATTTACATAGCAGAGTAGAGCAGAGCAGCTGTTTTAGAAGGCCACCGCACTTTCATCATCAGTACTCCCATGTATTTTTGCTTTTAACCGGTTATTAGCTGGCATAGTTTGAGTATTATAACAGTTGCTGTTTGCGCCAATTTCATTATGAAAAAGAATACGAGAATTGTAGCAAACTGTTTCTGAAAGCCCGTGAACGGCTGGATCATTCTACTAAGTTTTTTTGAACAGAATTTTAACCTTTTCGGACCAGTAGATTTCCCGAAAGTACAAAAACTTTAGAGATGACTTGTTTTTCGAGAATTATTTAATTTTTTCGAAATATATTTTAAACTCCTTTTCTTATTGATTTCATAATTTAATTATCTCTTGAAATAAAAATCCATAAATGAAAAAATGAAAAAAATTCGAGAAAAGTGATATTTTAAAGAAAATTCGAAGTTATACATCTGATCAATTAGCCTTCTTGCTTCTTTTAAGTGATCTGGCATTAAGAGATGCCATTTCCCGGAGATAAATAGGAATAAAATAGCTCAAGGACATGCCAAAAGGGACATGGAAAATATAAAAACTATAGAACTATTAAATAGATTTTGATGACTACTAAAACTGACTTAATACTTTGAACACACCTCGTATATTAAAGGCTTAATTAAGCATTTGTAAAGAAAGTTAAGCTCTCTGATATTCAAGTTAAATATTATCTTACGAGTCATCTTCACCAGAAAAAGGTGCTGGAAACTAATCAGATAAAAATAAATTAATTTTGTTGTGCAGTGTTACTGCGATTAGGGCAGTATGGTTATAGTTATTACATTTAAACCTTTTAAAGTTCAATTTAAAATAAAATAAAGAGAAAAAGCAGTTTTATTCCATCACTTTAATTTAAAAAAAAAACTTATTGCTCTTGAAAAGTATTAACACCAGTTTCATTTCTCCTTGGCCTGCATAGCTAAAACCATTTATTAAAAAAAAAATAACAATAAATTACTTGCATATTTTATTCAATTACTGCTCAACCCCGTTGATTACTTCCAGCCACCTGAACGATTCCTATTAACATGTAAATTGTTTTGCCCTGCAATCACTGGCTTTTCTTGTCGTTACCCCGTGTTGTCTTCTGTTTTATTAATAAAAAAATAATTTTAATTCATATGCAACTAATTGAATATATAAATTCCCTTTAATTGCTTGTGTTCGTGTGTGTGTGTGTGATGGCCAGAATTATGAATATCATTAAAATGTTTGAATATATTTTTGCAAAAGTCCGTTAATAAAAGTTAAATCATTAACAACGTTGTCGTCAATGTCCACAATATTAAGCCGCAATCAAATGAATTTTAATTAACAATTTAATTCAATTAAATAACTTTCACAGCATTAAAGCCAAATATGATGGCATAAGTATGTGTGTTTGTTTCTTGTTTGTTTGTGTGTGTATGTGTGTGCATGTGTGGGATTATAAACAACTCTGCCATGACCTGCAGTGGGTTTGTGTGCAAAAATAAATAAATATTTAAATGCCAATAAATATTTGTATGATTTATCGATCATAAATGTACAAAAAGTGTACGGAACTTGAGATAATCACACAAACACGAGCGTGAAATTAAATATGTTTATGTGTTTGTGTGCTATAATTGAATATGCAAGCATTTGCTGTTGTTCAAAAGCAAATCCTTTGATGGGAAAACTTATGAGATCTTTACGCCGCTTGAATTTTAAATACTGTTTCAAAAAGCAGAAGCACAAAATGTGCGCAATTAAATTGAATTGAATTTTCAAGGCTGCCAGCAGGAATTAGTTTTGCCATCTCTTCATATATTTTAGAGAATAAAGGACATAAAGGAAGGATTAAAATACTAGTACGTGTGATGTTAATTTTTTGTTCAATGCAGGCAAGTGGGTTTAGTTAAATAAATTGTATTTTTGAATAATTCCCTTGGAAAAGTGATGCTTCAGACAGTCCTTAAGATCCTTATCCTGCGATCCGGTAGCAGTTCAAATGTGGATATTTTGTTATTCTATTTTTTTCAAGAACCCAAAATCAGGTTCTAGAAGCTTATGAGATCTGATTTCTGCATGTCAGGAACAGAGTAAACAATTCCGTGTTCAGAACATGCCAACGAAATCGTTTTATATAAAATGTATTCCTTTTCACTTCCTGTTACATCTAAATATAAGGACTTCATGATACTTTGGAAGTAAAAAATTAGTAGTTCTTTAAAGATCACTTCGATTTTCTTTTTTGAAATATTAAAGTTTCTATTTAATATTGAATTTTAATCAGCCTGAATTAGAGATTCAAGGAGCGGCAAGAACTTCATCTGATCTTTTATATATTGTTGATGGTTTATTTGAATTTTCCATAATAAATACTTTTTCAAAATTCTTTGTCATATATTTTAAAGCTTCAGATCCTTTTGATTTAATAAATAATTTAAATAGTTTTAATATTTCGTTACTCCCATTTATAGCTCCTGCAGGATATTAAATATTTGTTTTGAAAAACTTTTATGAAACAAAAATGTTATGAAATCTTATTTCCATTCGATTGTTTCCATCTTTAATTTTTTCATTTAAATATTATTTAATGTATTATTTTTTAAATAATCCACAGTTTTAGATGGAGCTTAATACTGGAGAGTTTTTTTAATATAATTTATTAAAATTTGTTGGAGTCCTTTCGAATTTTGTAGACAAATAATATTCATAATTTTTCTTTTCAAATGAAATACAATAATTAATATCCTGGACTATAAAGGATTTCTTCTACTCGAGGGTTACTGGTTTTGTAATTCATATTTTATTTTAAGTGGGTTATCAAGTCTCAGCAATTTGGCTGGAATAGTAACTACTCCTGGTGTCTGTCCATATTTCAAGGATTCTTTGGCTTTTTTAGTCTCAGCTCTGCTCCTCCACTGCGAGTTCATAATATATTTCCGCAAAAGATTTGTTTTTAACAAATAAAGAACTTTTAGTAGTCATTTAAAACGCTTCTATTTCATGGATTAATTTGGTGGCGGACAAGAGCATAACACTTAATATATACTGTTCTCTGTTCTTAGTCCACCTGCCTTGACGTTGTCGGATTCTTATTGTTACTGACTTTGAAAAAAAAAGAAAACTTTTCAGTTCAGGCAATTAAATGTCAATAACTTCTATTTAATGGCCATTTAACTTTTGTGTTTAACAAATTCCTTGTTATTCCAAAAGTTTTGCAAATTGTAAATCAAGTTAAATTTGCCAACACGACAATAAATTTTAGTAATAAATTGTTGTAATAAATTTTATAAAAACATTTCGTTTATTACACAGTTTTACCATTCTTGACACGAGTTTCTAATAAGAAAATAAAAGAAAATTATAGTAGAATATAATAAAATATAACTTTTACTTAGTGCTAAAAAAAGTTTGCTATTAAATTTTTTAACAGCTTCCGCCGTCAAAAAATTTATTTCTTATAAATAATTAATTTATGTAAAAAATACGTGGTGATATATTTTGCAACAGCACGAAATCGTAAAATGAAAACATCAAATATTTATTTGTCTTTCCGTTAAGAAATTAACTCAACTTTTTTTTTGCTTAACAGAGTTTCCAGTCGTGAATAAATAAAGACAAATAAATAATTAATTAAATATACAAATAGAATACAGGAGGAACTTTAAAACTCTAAAGAAGGATAAGAAATGAACAATATTATTTTGTGTCAATGAATCTTAAAAGTTGTACCAGCGTGACTTTAATTTTGCGAAATATATACATCCTTTAAGAATAAGAATTAGATCTATTGTTGTTTGTTTATTTAATTCCTGTTACTCAATTTAAAGTTTTCTGTTTTTAAGGTTTTCAAAAATTAAAAGCGATCAAAACTTTATTTATGTTATTCAATTGAAAAAATTAATATAATTAAAATATATTTTCCTATTCAGGATGACTAGAATACTTAGACAAAGAAAACATTTAATGCTACTCATACAAATCACTTTGAGTTTGATCTTAATTGCAAAACCCTTATTAAATGCTTCTTTGACAAACTGTTAATCCAAGTCAATTTGAGTTCAACATCAATTGTGAATGTTTCAGTAAAATCCCAATTAATTGAAATGGATATCAAAAATGCATCTTTAATTAATAACATAAATTTAATTAAATAAATATCATCATAAAGCAGCCGGCACTATTTCATTATCACAATTTCATATTTAACACTACAATTAAACACGAAAAAGCATGCATGCATGTGCAGGCACTTAATTATAAAATTACACTTCATATCAAGAATTTCTATGGCATTCGAGTGCATGTAATTTGAGTTGACATTTATTTATTGATAAATTCATTGATTGCTCGGCTATTAATATTGTTAATTTATATGTGCAACGAAAAACAATAAACAGGACATGCAGAGCCTGCCCTTCCACATGTAAATGGTGAAGGGATCAAAAAGAATTTTAAATTTTATATTTTTATATTTTATTTAAAATATTAATAATAATATATTTTATTTAAAACAGTTCTTAAAAGTATTAATTCCATTTTAAGACACACTGTATTATTATATTCATTTCATATATATTTTTTTCTATGCTTTTACTACTTTAATGCCAGAGAAGAAATTCTTAAATATTAATTAACTAAAATTATCTAAAGGCTTAAAAAAACGGTATAAAAAATATTGTGAAGCACTTTTAAAACAGAACAAAAATATTTAAAAACAGACAGGATAATATTAAAAAATTATCCCCAAGGATTAATTGAAATTTCTTGTTGCTAAACATATCATATACTTTTTAAAAAAAATATTTGATTTAAAAATGTGCGTTCCACCCTAAAAACCAGAAACTCACTTGAAATGGCAACGGTGCAGGCAAACAAGTTGTCTTAACTCATCGTTCTCCCATAAGAATTCACTTTTAGCATTTCACTTAATAATTTAGCAACCAGCCTTTTTTAAAAAGCATTTAAAACCAGCCAGGGGATATGATTTTAATAAATTACGGAAACATGTTTAAGTGTTAATAAAAATATAATCAATATAAACGTACAATTGTGTATTAAGAACGTTAATTTTTTTTTTTTTTGTGAAACTACCCCAGTGTGTTGAGTTTCTTTGCTGTTCAACATTTAACAAAAGCACTGCCGCTAATTTTTAAAAACAACACGTTCAACTCTAACCCTTTTTATTATTATGAACTGGCTGACTTAAATTGAAGGCAAGATTTTGAGTGTTTTAACATCAAATAAATGTTTGTTAAGAGATTCAAATTGATTTAGCAAACAACTTGACAGTTTAGGACATATAAAAAGGCTTCCAGGTAAATAAATACAATCTCTCTCGTTTTCTTATTTACAGAAACAAAATTAAATTTCTTACACAAGTGAGTTGTACTTGTAGTCAAGAAGGACTCCTATTCAAAAATGAGCCAAATTATAGTCTAATCGTGGTTTAATCATAATACAGATACAATCAAATTATAGAAAGTTGCCAGTCTAGTAATGCCCTTCTCGATGGCTCTTAATAGGCCATTTTAGCGTTGTCACAGTCTAATCACAATCTACACATAGTGAAGTCATAGCCTTGTCGTAGTGTAGTCACAGTTTGGGTCATAGTCTAACCATAGTGTAGATGGTAGCAGTCTAGTTACAGTCATTGTCTACACTATGACCAGAATACTACTCTGATATTCATAGTTTAGGCTTAAACCGGGTCAAAATCGATTAAGCCATTCGTTAGTTTTAGTAAACGAAAAAATTCGAAATATAGAATATTTTATTTTAATTTCAAAATTATAATAGAGAACTACATCAATCACCACTGATCACATGGGAATCAGTTTATTTGAAAACTCAAATAATAGAGGTTCACTTGGAAGAGCAAAAATCAAGTAGCGAAAACTTTAGGGTTAAAATTAGAAGGAAGTTACAGGGATGTCCTTAAGAGAAAACCGAGTATTCAATATATTTAAGGGCAGTTGAGATCTAAACTTAAATCTTATTTCTACAGTGTTTGACTGACAAGAAAGAAGCTTAAATGTAATGTACTACGCACTGTCTTTTTTGTGGTACACTTTTAAAGATTTTCTTGTAAAAAAGTAATATAAAAATTTACAGAAAATCTAGAAAACTTTATGTAGATAAGCAGAATACAAAGTTTTAGTGAAAAAAGATCTTAAAAACATTTTATATTTGACTAGAATTAAAGGCAGTAATTAGTTTAACAATATATATATCCCTTTAGCAGAGACAATAACCGTCGATGAATTAAGTACAAAAACCAACCTAAGCGAACTGCTTAAAAAATGCTACATTTAAATAAAGTCAGATTTTCTCTTTAAATGCATTCAAGGATGATAAAATGGATGTTTGTAATATATAAAAAATATTTAAAATTTCAATAGTTACGGCCACAACTCAAATTAATTTTTTCTAGAAAGTGCAGTACCACACTGCAGTTGGCAATGACTAATGCCAACTTGGAAATTTTCTGAATCTTTTTTTTTGCAAATTAGTAGAAACCTACACTCTGCATATAAACAAAAAAGTATTACATATCATTGGCTTCTTAATTCAAGGGATATGGAAAGAGATGTGGAAGAGGAAGGCCGGTGATATGTACTCGCTGAAGCACATCTCACGTACTTTTAACATTTTTTTCAAAAAAGTTAAATTATATTTGTTTTTTCTTTATATCACCGCTGCTAAAGAATGGAAGAGTAGCAATCAAAATGTACTGATAAGCAGAATGTATCTGAATGTGTGTACATGAGATTGTAACAGGAGATAAAAAACAGGAGAAACAAAAGACCGGATATCAGCCCTTAAAAAAGAAGCAGAAGCATAAAATCATTTGCATTTTTAAGAGTTCTAAATGGGTAGATTCTAACTACTTTTACAACAACAGCAAATTGAAAGAACACATAGAAAATGTAATAAATTTTATCAGATAAAAATGGGCGCATATGTATGGGGTGTATATGTACACTTACACAGACACATACATGAGTTTCCTGAATAAGTATTTCATAGATTTGATTCGTTCATAAAGATTAAGTCTAAATGTCACGTTGCATTTGCATATAAAAATCAAAATAATCTGTAAAAGATTTATTGGAAGCATTTACATTTAATTGGAAATTGTTGCTAATGTGCATGTGTGTGCGTGTGAGTGTTGGCAGATAAAAAGTCTGTTTTAAATTAAAAAAAAGTTTGAGCTTCTATTTAATTCTATATAATTGAGGTGGGCGATAATAAATAGGGGCAGTAATAAAAGTATTACCAAGAAACTAAGAGGGCGTGTTTTTAAATAAAATAAAAATCTTGCTCATGGCGTTTTCTTTTGTAGAAAAAGTGCAACATTTTTTCCACTTCTTTTCTAAAAGGCCGCAGTTTAGAGAAGTTTTAAAATGAAAACTGTTTTTCATAACGAGTGTAGGATTAATTTCTAATACATTATTTATTATCAAATAACATAGAGTTTCGTTCTTCTATTAAAAAGTGTAAGAAATGTAACATTCTTTTTTAGAAAAGAAAACAGCATAAAAGACTTTAGCAAAAAAGAAAAATAATTTTAAGGTTTTTTTTATTATTCTTTCAATATAAATATTTAATAGAAATATTTATATTATTAACAAAAATCCGATAGTAAAGACTGGCTCACATGTAGAAAATATTTGATGGAATAAGCGCTACCTCTAAATTCTAATAAAAAATAACTTTTTATTCAGAAAATTGTTTCTTGAGTTAAACGGTTCATAATAAATTAGATTTTGTAACACGTTCCGTTAATTCTCTACAAAAATATTGCGAAAATTTTGAGTAATTAATTAATAGTGGTAACACTTTTTTGATCAAATATTTCCTAAGTGTGCATGTGTCTTGGGGGTTTTAACATCAACAATAAATTTTCAGGAAATCTAACAGCATCATCACAGAAATTCTATCATCGGGTCCTGGTAATATAATTCAAATAAATTTAAAACAACAACTTTTTAAATACAACTTTAATTAATTAAAAAATCCACTGCAACTATTTAAATTCTTTGGAATTCATAATTCATAATTTAACAAATTTTTTTTATTGAAGAAAAATTTCTTAAATGGGTTGAAATATGCATTAAAAAATGGTCGCTGTACAAGAAATTCGCCACTATTAAAATTCATTAGATGATTCGTTATAGCCAGCTTTGACTGTATTTGTATAATAACTTTCCATTTATGGCACCAAAATCTAATTATATAATTGACATATAATTACAAGCGCGGTGCTGCTTTGGCAAATCACATCAATCACACAATTAGCTTATTTAACACGTTGTTTTCGTCTAGGAAAAGTGAAATTAAGCCAAAAAGTGTAAAAAACAACAACAATAAAACTTGCGTGTTTGGCACACAATAAACAAGAAGAGCTTAACACACTGTGAGAAAAGAAAGAAAGCAAAAAGCTGATATTTATATATCAAAAACTAGAAGAAGATTTAAAGCTTTATTCATAAAAAATTATGCATGAACTGAAACTTTGTATGAAAATCAGGTTATAAGGAACACTTGAAGAGTTTTTAATTATATTTATTTAAGGTCTTTTAATAAACAATTAATGTTGTGCATTTCTACATTAAAAGACCTTTTATTGTAAAAAAAAATTTAATGACTCCGCTGGACGATAACATTTCTAAAAAGTACCACAATAAACCAGACTGAGGCGAACTTCATCAAACGCTCGTTTTGACAACAACCTCTAATTAAACTCATGTAAATATTTTCTATGAATACGGCAGTTAATATATTTTAACAACAGATACATACATACCCGGGTATGTTATGTGCTCTTATATGGCAGTGTCACTTAATGTAATTGTTGTAGTAACCTGAAATTTCAGGACATCCTCACTGGTGGTATTCTTTTATCTTTCAATTCATATCTAATTGGATAACTGGAGCCATTTCCTCATTTCTATTCCTTAAGTCAACAGTTGCATACCTGGGTAGGTAGTATGAAATATATAAAAGTTTAAGTTTACGAGTTTTCCATAAATTCAATAAAATTAAATATAATTAAATTAAATATGAGGCTGGTTAATTGAAATATTAAAAATATATAAACAAACTTGGATATAAAAAATAATAATAATGAAAACAAACTTAAGTAAAACTGCATCAACACAGAAATAAATTTGCCTACGAAGGAAATTCCATATAAAATATGTAAACATACCCGGGTATGTCGCGGTTGACTGAAGTAAAATTTTTTACTATAGACATTAAGAGTTAACAACTTATTAATAATAACGTAATTATAGCCAAGAGATATATAATTTTGTTAAACATATTTTTTTATACATTTTAAAGAACTAGAAATTCATACTTCTCATATATTTCACTGAGAATAACGTAACCAGTAAATGCTTATGAAAAATATGCTGGTTCAAAGACGTTTTTATTAAGTAAATATTTTAATAATTAACTAAAAAGGAATGACAGAGTCTCCAATATTATTCTAAGCTGTTTGGTAAACACTTTCTGACTTGAAAGATTTTTCATCAGAATTTAGTGGTTACGTTTTTTTGGAAAAATATATGACATGTGTAACTACCTTTCCAACAATGTGCTTAAATATAATATGATCGCAAATTTAAAAAGAAGTTTTGAATGTGTTAGTCGGAATTTTTTCGCAGATTAAATTAGAAAATTAAAAATTATTTAAGAGGCTCTCATTTCGAATCTGTGCCTCGTTTCTGTAACCGAAGTGAAAACTTCTCGCATCGAAAAAATTGTTGCCACTCTGTGAAACACAGAACGAGTCAGATCATATTTCTTAATGCATTTCTAACTTTTTTTAAGTTTTCATAATAATCAACATATTATTCTACGGATAACCCCACAATAAAGAGCATGGTAACCAGGATTATATAGTTTCTCGATGCGAGAAGTTCTCACTTCAGTTACAGAAATGAGGCACTGATTCGTGCAAATTATTTCCTAATTTTTTTTTTCAAATTCTTGTTCTTATTGAAAATGTCTCATTATGAATATATTTTTATGAGTAGCAAAATAGCTCAACGGATCGGTGCTGATTTCAAAGCCCCTACACCATCACCGTCATCGTTTTTTTTTTACTGAGTTTCAGTACTTTGTTTCTATATTTTATTTTGAAGTTTGTAGTTTGTAATTTCGTAGTGTAACTTACGCCACCGTACGATATCTGGCGACATCTTAAACAGCAGGTAACACTCCAATTACTTGAATTTCAAACACACAGAATTAGATTAATTTTTTGTTCTTTTTCTCGTACGCAAAAACTCATAAAATCCTGTTTCTTAAAGAGAAACACTTAACGGCATAATTCACTTCTGCCTGCCCTGGAAAACTATACTAAAAAAAACAAATTTGTTTTTGTTGTTGTTGTTGTTGTTTGTATTCGCCATACAACGAAACTCCTGCCGATACCATTTTATGATTAAAGCGAGAAATTTATTTTCTGTTTTACCGTGTCTCTTTCAACTACCACTCGTCTGTGTGCAAATTACACTGGCCTACAAAGTGATACTTATAAATAGTGGAATAAAGCAAAAAACGGTGGTACAAACAAAATAAAAATGAAATGTTTTGGAAAAAAATGGCTGCCAAATTGTAAAATAAATTAAGAAATTTAAAAAAAAGAAGATTTAATGAATCATCATTATGACTTTAATATATTGCTTTAAACTTTTCATTTATTTAAGTAAAAGTTTGGTATAACATCGTTAGTTATTTTAGGAAATTTCGCGTAAATTACATTGAGGATTTACAGAAGTCGCAAACGACTTCTTCAATCAAATAGAATTTTTGACATGAACATATTTTAAATACACAATTTATTTGATCTAATATTTTTTATTACATGACAAATTTTTAAATATAATTTTTAGTGATTAATATCGCATTATTTATCTCTATAATAAATTTAGTTTTACAATCTAATTGTTCGAAAATGTTTTTTTTTATCAGAAAGACTCCGTAAATATTTCAAAGAACAAGAGACAGTCTACATCATTTTTATATACATTTATTTTACCCACCAAAGTAGGACAGCTGTTTTCGAACGCCGCTGCACTTTAGCCATCAATATTAACTACATTAACTATATTAACTACTATGAATAGAAGTTTAATATAAGAGAGTTATTTATTTTAAGAAATTTCGGGTAAAATATATTGAGGATTTACAGATATTACAAACGACTTTTAAAATCAAATATTTTAATTTCTTTTTTATATGGTGACAAATTTCTTAATATCATTTAAAATGATTAATATCCTATTATTTATTTCTATAATAAATTTAATATTGTAAGCCAATTGTTTAAAAAAGTGTTTATTTAATCAGAAAGTCTTTATAAATATTTTAAAGAACAAGAGATAGTCAACATCAGTTTTATATATTAATTTTACCTACTAGAGCGTAACAGCTGTTTTCGAACGCCGCTAAACTTTAGTCACATCAGTACTCATGAGTAGTTATCTTTACTAACACTTTGTCATGAAACGGTGTTATATTGTTTATATCTGTAGTCTAGTGTAAAATTAGTACTTGTATAAAATATATCATCGGTCCTTCTACCCTATTTTTCTTCCACACTTTGTTAGTTAGTGTTCTCCCCGTTGGCCGTTATTTGGCACGTAAAGTGTCTGCGCTTCAGTCACGCATTCGAACCCAAAACATGTTAAAGCATAAAATGCAAATTCATGAATATTTACAATTTATGTTGTTTAACGTTCTAAACATTTTTTCCCCTCATACACATTTCTTTTGTTCGGTTTGTAGGCGGGGCTATAGAGTAACGGAGAATAACAAGAAGTTTGTAAATCAAAAGAAGTGCAAGAAAAGAGTTGATAAGAATATGAAATACATTCCTACGGATATACCAGACTATCTAGACGTTTGTGTTACACGAGACACAATTAGTTTATTTTACTTGGGTCTCTGTCATGTATATATATATGTGTGTGTGTGTTTGTGTGTTTATATAAAATGCTAAAGCTTGGCCAAACAAGCGGAATCAAATACTCGTTTATTTAAAAGGTTAAGCAAATTATTTCACGCCAAAAATAAATTCGCTTCTGACAAGATTAAAATTGATTGTAAATCGTTTGATTTAATTGTTATTTTGTTAAGCTGTTTTTTACCGTTGGGTTGTTGTTTTTGTGTTTTTATTTTATTTATTTATTTCAGTTTAAAGACTCTGTTTTTTGTTTTACTCGTAGCAAAAGTATTAAGATCCTAATTGTGCCAATCACTTGGCGTTTTTGATAATCATACAAATACAAAAACAAAATTTCTTTGGCTACTTGAATATAAATATTTTTCATAAAAATTTTATATAATTTGAAAGGCAAATCAATACTTGAATTAGTCTAGAAAGATATTGTGTAGATGACTGAAACAAATTGTTAAGAAATTGTTTAAGAAATTTGTTTTTTCTACAAATTTTATTAACGCAAAATGATTTATAAAATTAGGCCTTGAATCTTTTTTCTTTTCTACATAATTAATGCAAAACTAAAACAATAGGGACTATTATTTTAGCCGCTTCATTCGATATTTAATATCCACAATTAATATTTCATTCCCATAAACTATAGAAATTTATATGCAGGGTTCTTATAGAGAATAAAGTCGAATAAATGATGTGCTTGTGTTTATAAGTACAACAGCTTTTCCGAAACTCGCAAAAGTGCTACAAACTTCGATCTTGGAATTTACTTTAAACAATTAGAGATATTAATAATAATAGTAATAATTATCACATGAAAAAGTTGGACCGACTTCAGGATAGTCTTGCAAGAAAATTCTAAGAAAATACTTAACAATCCTGTAAGAGAATATTTTCATTCTAAAAAAAGCAAAAGAATGAATGTTTTCTTTATTAGGATGTCCACTTTCAGATGGACAACGAATTTATATACTGAAACTTATTTGTATCACACTTTGATAAAAATATGAGTTTCAATAAAAAAAATACAATAAGAAAGAATCACTCTTAATAAATAAAGAAAATATTATACTGCACTTGACACTAATTGTTTCAAATATTGGCAATTATTAAGGCTTTAGAGCAAAAATATTGGGGGTTGAGAAAATCCTTTTCACACTGTTAGATGGTGGATTAAAATAGCAGACAAACTGTAGGCCCTTAATTATAAAACTCTCTTTCCTGATATCCTGATTTTTAAAAAATAAATTTAACCTTCTTTTTGATTAAAGAAGTTTAGCAAATTTAAATACTTTCAGCTAAAATTGGATCTGCTGAAATAAATAACTTAATTTTCTTTCCACTTCCACAACTGCTGGGTAGAGTGAGAGAGAGAGAGAGGAGAGCATAAAAACAATGTGTTCACACAAATGCTTACGATTCCTGTGTGCCATATAATTATATGTAAATGTGTGTTTGGGTAGGTACAAGTGCATGTGTGTGTCTGCCTAAGTATGTGTGTCTGTATATTTTATGTAAATTTGTTTATAATAATTTACTTATTTAGCATACAATTTGTTTTCTATGCACGATGTGGTCTCTATCAGCCGTAATGTATGCATTAATAAATTTTTTTGTTTTACTCAATTTCATGTCATGCTAAAATTTACTTTTGCATGTGTGTAAAGCGAGAGACCTGCTTCTGTTCATTTTTTACACACACACACACACGCACACACATATATGCTGCAGTCTGTATGTGTATTAAAATGATTTTATTTTTCTCGTTTGTTTCTGCTTGTATCCTCATTTTCTGGTGTAAATGCGAAGGCATTTCAGACTGCAAAAAAAAGAAGCAGAAGCAGAGAATCATAAAAACAAATATAATGTTTTTATATAGTTGTGCTACTTTTTTTATGGCTACAGATATTTTGATTGTATTGTGGAAGTTGTTTTTGTTGCTGGTATATTTTCTGTTGCCGTTATTGAGACTTTTCTGTTCTTTCAGATTGTGTTGCAGGGGTTTTTATTTAATATTTTCTTATTTTTTTTATTTGGGAGCAGCAAACAAGCAGCAGCTCGTGTGTCTAGATCTGTTGTTTATATGAACTGATTTTTAATGCATATAAATTTTCATATTTGTGTTAATGTTATATATTTTCCTCGTTATTTGCCAACCCAGCAAATAAAAGTTAGCGAGAGTAAAAGTCATATCATAACATCTGTTTCTATATATCTTTTAATTCATTGATTTATTTCGACTAAAATAAAAACAATGAATCTCTACATGATGTCTTTTGGACACATCCTTCCTCTAGGATCGATACTAGATCGAAACTTTCTCGTTTATATAGCAGGACACGAACTGAGGATATTTGTACAGGTTATCTGAGAAGTAATTTAACTCTATTATCCCTGTTTTACTCTCACAGATATGGACTGAACTCGTTTTAATGCTCCTCCATCCAAGTAGCACAAGTGGCAACCGCCCAGTAACACAGCTCAATAAGCCTTGAAATATTTCTCCCCTCATGCCTGAAGTCATAATTCTTTTGCCAAATTACTGCAGCCTTCGTATGCATAAATCCATTCTGCATCTTAAAATATACTCATTTCTACTTTTATTTTGCAGCAAAATATTGTATCGCAGGGAATACAATTTAATATTCTTACAAAGAGAAAAGGAAAAATCATAATGCAGATATTTATCTCGACAAGTGGAAAGAATACAAGTTATGCGACATCAAAAAAGAAATATTGAAAATGTCTGGAAGAGAATGAATTACAAATAATCTTGACAAGGAAATAAAAGAAACATGACATTTTGCAGAGATGCTTAAATGTTGTAGATGTTTTATTTTTGGTATTTCACTGTGAATTATTTCTTTTCTGCTGAAAACTACTCTTTCACCGCAAAATGTGTCTTTACAAAAGCTGGCATTGAAATAATTACTTGCAGGATTTAAGTTTTAAATATATAAAACATCGTAAGAGACCCTTAACGTTTAAATTTGCTGAAGAAAAATCAAACCAAAAGTGTTTGATTTGAGAATTAGGGAACAGAAAATGAAGAAAATATAAGACATGAAGGAAGAGAATCAAAACGGCAAGACGGGGAGTTAACAAAAGTGTGATAGAGTTCTCGTATTCTTTTTCATTATAGAACTGGTGCAAATAAAAACTGTTAACGCATTCGAATAAGCCTCGTTACAAGTGGTAATAAATGAAAATACTTATGAAAACTGATGCTGAAAGTGTAGCGGCTTTCCAAAACATATGATATCATATTAGGGTCTACTATGACTCTTTGCAGGACTCTATTTCGATACTTAAAATGAAAATATTCTCTATTCAATTATTGAAATTAATTCGCAGAATTCATTTATCTCCAATAAATTAAACACTTAAAGTTATTTATCGTCAATTACAGCAAATATTTCAAATTAGTCCTGCCCTGCCTTCTCCTCTATATTTTATATAATTTTATTTCTTTTATACGTGTGAACTGCACCCTTTCCATTATTCAATTGACAGAAAGTAGGTAAACACATACCAGTGCAATTCCACTTGCAGTTATTTAAACGTGTGAGTGTGTGTTTGTGTGCATGCCGAGCAATTAAATTAAACTAATTGCTATCTTTTACAATTTCAATTATACATTTTCTATTATTTTTTATTTGTCTGCTTGTGAGAAATTGAATTAAATCCATTTCTTCTTTGTAAGAAATTGGAAAGAAGAAAAAAAGTTGAAGAAAGTATGAGGCCGAAGTAAAATAAGTTGCAAAAAAAAAAAGAAGGACAGCATGAGGAACAAGGATATTTATTCTTAATAAACGCCCATTTGAAATGCGTGGGATTAATGTGGGTTATATTTTTACTCTTTTAGAAAACGAATGAAACTGCAGGCACGTGTAATTCCACAATCTTTAATATATTATAAATAAAAAAATCAAAGTTTAAATGGATTTTTAAGAAATTTGTTTTGGTTCTGCAATAAACTTCATTAAAGCAAAATGATTTATAAATTTAATGCCTTAATTTTTATATAATTTCTGCATTATTTAGGAAAATTGGACTATTCATCAGGAATTCATTACCCAACGTTTCTTAGAATAACTATTTATTTCTCTTACAACTAAAATTAAAGTGGGAAAAAAGCCATTCACTTGTAGAATAAATAAGTAAGAAAATAAGAAAAGAAAAAGTGATCAGTGAGTCCTTGTTATTACTTTGATCTATGTTTTAAGCTTCTCACTTATTAAAGTGGAAGTTTGAAATAAATATCTTTAGATATTTTAAGAAATGTTGGGTTAAGGTTCCCTGATGATCTGCTTTAGCCCCAGTGAAATGCGCACTAGAACCAGCTAAAACCCCTCAATGGATCACTTTGAATTTTTTAGTAACATTTTGCAAAAAAAGAATCAGCACTTAATTAAAATTAAAGAGTTTAAGGAACGACAAATTGAAAATTGGGGCTATTATTTAAGCCTTCGCCTCCTTTTGTAGTGTGCTTGATGGCGTATACTTAATATTAATAACAATATTACTCATCGCAAAATTCTGAAAAAACTCCCTTTAATTTCATCATGGTTATTGAATTTATTTTAAAATTTAATCTCCATCACATTCGCTTAATATGAAAAATTTTACTACCAGGCCTGATCCTGCCACTTGCACTCTTCTTTCCTTTAACGTAATTCCCGTTCATTTTTCCTAAAAAGCTTTCACGCAAAACAAATTATCATAAATAACAAACAAAATTACAATATGGCCGTGAACTTTGTGTTGAACTCGTTATTAATAGTTAATTAGAGAAACAAGTTAGAAACTTATTAATGCCTTAAAAAAGTGTCCTGTGCCTTCCCCTCCAACAATTACTTTGGCTGGCAAACAACATACAATTTATTAATGGAATTTTCAAGGTTTTTTGTTTCCAATAATAAAAATTGTTCCTGGTCTCTGTTGTATAAAACAAATAAGAGCAGCGAAGAAAGGACATTTTATTTTTGGAAAAAATTTTATTAGAAAATTACCCGCCCACCTTACAAACCCAGTGGTTTTACTTTTATTAGAATCTATTTTCTTACATTTTCTCACTGTACTGTGGAACTTTTCCATGTTTCCCTTAAATAATTGAATACCAGAGGAGTGTTAAGAGGAAAATAATAAAAATTTAAGTTTAATTAAAATAATCCGCTTTCGATTAATATGATGGAGGCCCATTAGCACTTAATTTAATTGATAACACGCGCCATAAAATAAACAACTCACAAAAATAGCCATAAAACATTCGATTTAGAAGTAGGACGACATGTCCTTGTTGGCAAGATTTTATTTATTTATTTTTTTGCACTTTATTTACACTGAAAAACCTGTCCCATTAAAATCCTTGTAAGGATAATAAAGCAAATAATCTTAAAAAAAGACGGAAAGGAAAGGAAAGGAAGTTGTTTAAGGTGAATGTAAAGCGACCACATGTTGATAAGAAATGTCTGGGGAGTATTTAATGTTTCAACATTTAATTGCATCTCGTAAAAGAATTTTACTGTAGCATAGCAATGAAAGGCTCTGGAGTTCACTTTCGCCATGGAGGAACTAAAGAAAGAAGGCGGTTTTAATTAAAAGAAACTAAATAAAAGTTGTAGGCGCTGAAAAACGTTAAGCTTGCAAGAATATCTAAAAAATATGCGAATGTAAGATATGAAATTGTGGTCTCTAAAACGACAAAAGTGAAAGGAAGGGCCTTTCAAGGATGTTCCCAAAGCTCCGTTATTTATTTGAGTACCGTAAAGTGTTCGAATTTGATAGCAGGACACAGAGAACGTGTCACTTTTCTAAGACAGAAACAATTTATCATTCTGAGATAATAATTTGTCATTGCAAAACATCCTGCCGCAGGATATTTGCTATTAATGGGAGAGGCATTTCAAAGAAAAAATTAGATATAAAATATATGCAACCCTGTAATAAAATGTACTTCAAATTCTCAAAGTCCTTTTAATGTGATGTTGGAGACTGAAAAGGTTCCACGGACACGTCCAAGGATAATGACAAAAACTCACAATTGTAAATAGCAGGACGGGTTAAGTTAAAGCGATTAGAAAATTAAAGTAAAAGGGGCAAGTAAAACTTGAAAAAAATTAAAAAATATTCAGCTTGTAAATTTCAGTACACTGAAAGAATTTTGCTTGATAAATCCAACCTGAATAATTTCATTCTTCACAAATCCACTGTAAATCTCATCAATATTGTGGAAGAGTTTCAGTGGACTTGCATCATTGTCTTTCTCTCAGTTTCGTAGAATTATTTCAACGAATATTTTCAAAATAGTTCGTAGTATATTAAAGGGTGTTTTTTTAGAGGTATATAACTTTGAAGTGGAGTAAAACCAAGACGAATTTATTAAATTAGCAAGAAATTTGCTTTATTCGGGTATTATTATTTCAATCTGATTTCTGGTATATAACAACCACCGCTGAGTGGGACGTAGTCCAACCTGGGGGTCCTGTTTTGGATGTTTTTTTCCAACATATGAGGCAGTATGTTTGGCATAATATGCGATGTATGGTAGCCTCCAAGTGGTCAATCGTTTTGGACTTGTCGGCATGTTCTCCCATTTCCTCTGAAAATAGTCCCACGATCTTGAAGGCCTGAAATGTGGCTTTATGCGGTTACCAAATCTTTTCTTTTATTAAATCTTGAGAGTTTCATATATATTTTACTATTTCGTTGAAATAATAGTCGCTGCACATCCGGGTTGCTTAATTGATGAACGAAAAGGTCAGTAATCGTGGCTCTACAGCGGTCGCCGTTGGATTTTCTGGTTGTTACGGTTTATGAACAACACTTGAGGACAGTTTTGGAGTGATGAAAAGTGGGATTTTAATTTATTGTAAAAATTCAAGGAATTTATAATAAAATTTATTACAGTTCACAGTAAGAAAACCGAGCACAATTCCAACTTAATCACCTGGTTGCTTTTGTGCCTTTTCCATTCGATTTCTCTTGAAAATTATAATTTTTACAAATAATTGGATATCATGTTTCACAAATGTTGGCCTAAACCTTTAAACCAAATTGGGTTAGAATATATCAAATGTGCCTTGCGGTTGAGTTGCTGCATAATAAATTGTTTGTTTAATTAAAAGAGACTAATAAATTCGTATTAAAATGCAAACGTTATTAATGTTTAGCCACACATACGCAAACATATCAAAATCCTTGTAAATTATTTATATATTTTCTTGTTCTTGTTAGTGGTTACAGTGGAATATAAAGAAATCATTTTTATAAGTCAGCCAAAACGGAGCAGAGAAAGTATTTGTGTGTGTGTGCAAAGAAGTTACGAAAGTTTTGGGCCCGCTGTTGTCTTTACAATTGATATCATTATTAAAGTTAAAAGAATGTAAATGTATGTCTGTGTATGAGTGTATTTGCATGTCTCATTTTTGTTTGTTTCAATAAGTTAAATTAATTATTTGCTGTTCCTGCTGCTGCTGCTGCTGCTGCTGTTGGTTAAGACAATAATTTGTCAGCATTAAAGACTGTTCATAAGAAACAAAACTTTATCAAACAAGAAGCATTAAGAAGTCTTTAGGAAGAAGTGGAAACATATTAATAACTCAAAGCAAAGAAAACCCAGCAGTATCTCAGAGAAAAAATGCTGTCAGATGGTCTTGATTGCCAACAAATTGCTTCCATGTATTAAATTTCCAAAATTACTGTCATTAACGGAGTCAAATTGAGTTTTTGGGAATGTTATCGAAGTTTAGAGGTGTAGTGGCTTAAGTGCTTGTAGTAGTACAGTGGGCCAAAGACAAGTCCGAGAGCTTTTCTTCTATTAAAAGGGAAAGTATTAGGCAATAAAAAATGTCTACTTTAAAAAAAAGGGGATCTAACTAATTTTGTTGGTTGAAATAACTAACAAAAATAGTAAAAACAACCAACGTGCGGTTGTAAAATAAAAATTTACAAAACATGTGGTAAAGCTGCAATTTTATTCGATGGGTTACAAATAAAACTGTTAAATTTACCATCGTTAACAGTTTGTTTACAATTATTATTGTAAATCACAATTTTTATTGTAGAATTCCTTTTTATAATGCCACAAGCCGTCTATAATTAACACAACCATGAATTAATGCAGATCAAGAAAATTTCATAGTCGTACTGAGGACATTATACTTCGTAGTCTAGTGTTAAGTGCTTTAGCCAACAGCTGTTCGAAAAATAGTTAATTTTGCTTCAACTTTTATATCGATAAAAATTACAATTAAATTAGTTAAATTGCAATTTTTAGAACTTTCTTTTATTTTAAAAATCTATAGCTTTTTAACCAACAGCATCAGTGAAAATAACCAATGAAAATTTGGTTAACTAATTGTATTATAATCTCCGATTTTGATTTAACTAATTTAATTTTAATTTTTATCGACATAAAAGTTGAAACAAAATTAACTATTTAGAAATATTTTAAGTAACAAAAATTTTTAGTTTAAAAGAATTGCAACAACAGTTTTAATTCGAGTTAAAGTTATTGTATTAAATTGTTATTTTAACCAAGAAAATTGGTTGGTTTATAAAAGTCTCTAAAACAATTTGAACTAAATGCTCAGTAAATACTGCAATACAATAAATTTCACCAACACAGACATTATAATCATAAAAATTCTAACAACGATATCCAATAACAATTAATTTACAGCCGGAGTTGGTTAGATTAACCAACAACTTTTGTTGAGTATAGATCGCTAATACTTTCTTTATAGTTTTCTTAATAATATTATTTCCTCTGTTAAGACTTTCCGAAACCAATGAAGTTTTAAAAACTGCTTAAGTTTGTAAATGCTGATACTTCAGACTTAAATGACTTGAAAGCATGTTCTTAGAAAGTTGATGTTCTTTGGACAACACAAATAAATAAAATAAGTTAAATGCTTTTTTACAAATAATTTAAATTTACCTACAGACTTGTGAGAAGGGTTTGAAATTAAAGGATTTTAACAAATTTCCCTTCAATATAAATTCTCCCCATAAACTAATTGATTGCTTGACCCCAATTTTAATGTTGTAAAAGGAATTTCCTAAAAAGTTGTTCCATTAATTTCTTTTCTTGCCCTAAACTCAGCTGCTTGTGTTTTTTAGCAAATAAAAATCTTGAAACTTTTTCTTATTTGCAAACTTTAAATATTGGAAATATTTACAAAAACAGCAAGAAGGAAGGCAGTGAAAATTAACTGGCTGAAACTTAAATGAACTGCTGGTTAAAGAAGCCAAAAAAAAGGACATAAAATTTTGTTATAAAATAAAATCAACTTAAAGGATGTTTGGAAAAGCATGAGACAATAATTAATACACATTTTATTTGTAACAGCAAATTAAAGTTTCCACCGAATTTTCGCTCTACTTAGAAAACAGAAGAAATATATTAAAGGATCCTTTGAAATGAAAAGGATAAACATGTCTTAGGCTGTAGTTTTGTGAGTTCGATTTATTTCTTTAAATAATTAGTGAGAGTAAGAAGACAAAGTATTTGTGCTTAAGCCTTTCTTATAAAAAGTTTATTTGAAATCATATCCTTTTTGACAATCCTTTAGAATGAACACAATTTTTTTTTTAATGTTATACAGCAACTAGTAAATATAATTGTAGAAGCTTTTGAATACCGAATAGTATAAAATTCATAATAAAGGAATTAAACAGGGACTTGACAAATAATCCTGGCAACAAACTTTCTTTACAAATCCTTTAGAAATTTTATTAAATATCGAATGCATTGATTTGCCCTGTGTCTTTTCTAGATTCATCTTAAAACATTACAAATCAAATTACTGTTAACAGCAGGTCCTTTAAGCTTTCAGCCTGTCTTAGTACAATTCCCCCACTTGTATGAACTGTTACATCCCTTTTTCAAGAATTTTGTGTTCCCCTTTTTGGAAAGGGCACTAAAATGGCTTCCTGAAATACTTGAGAGCAATACATGCTTAATGTTTTTGTTAAAGTTTTTCAAGAATTTCGCCATTCATTAATTTATATTGATTTGAACTACGTGACTTTTTGAGTAGAAACGTTGTTTGTTTGTTAACCATATATTTTTTATACTTTTGCAATTTAAAGATTAAAGTTTTGATAAGTTTTTCAATGGAAAATTTTGTTTGCAAAAATCAATAATAAAAACTATCAAATTTTAGTGCAACAACCAGAGTATAAATAAAACTTTTTAAAGGAGGGGTTTTTAAAATGCAAACAATTCTGTAGATTCTAAACGGGTTGTCTGATAAGTTTTTATATTACGATTTTCAATTTATTAATATTTAAGAATTCAGGATCATGTGAATTGTTTTATATTTGCAACAGCAACAGGTCCAACGTTCTGGAAGTGTCAATAATAAAAACGAGTTTTTAATAGAAAAGATTCGTCTTGATTTTGATTGATTTTTATAATTTAAGTTTTTTACAGCAAAACTTTAGTCTTGAAATTGCAAATAGCAAATATATTAAAAGTATTGAAAAAATCATAATTTGCAAATCAATTTAAGCATTTTTCTCTGAGAAAAACTAAAAAAAATAATATATATTCTTTACTTTTTTAATATTAATATTTTTTCTAACAACTTGTTTTTCTTTTCTTTTCAGGTATTTATTCTTAATCTAAATTAAAAATATTTCGTAAGTTGAATATCCTTAAGAATGAAAAATTATACACCAAAAAGATAATGGATTTTCAGTCCAACATCTCCTTAACTGTAAAAGAAAACTCATAAATATGCTGACATCGAAAAACTTATAATTATAATTCTATCAGATCGGTATTAATATCACTGCTATATACACTAAAAAAGTTTTCTTTTTAAATTCGTTGAATATTCTATAATAATCTAATTAAAACTTTATTGATCACTTTGAATTTTTAGTAAGAATTCGGGAAAAAAGAATCAGCACATAATTGAAATTACAGAGGTTAAGAAACATGTTTTGTTGAATGTTGTACTTAAAAGGAAAATAACTTCCTTGAATAAATGAAATACTTTTATTGATTGTTAAGAAACGAAACGAGAAGTTACTTCAATAATATGAAAAAGTAATTTTATTATGTAAATGAAATAATTGCATATATTCAATGAAGTAAATTCATAACTACAGTGAAACTATTTTGTTGATTAAATGAAATGATGTCCTTGATTTAATTAAGCAGTAGCTTTAATACATTGAAATAGTTTCACTGATATACTGAAATGATTATATAGATAATATATATCAGAGAATAAGTGTGCACAGATTTTACCTGACTTTAATAATTTCAACAAAATCTTTATTAAAACAACAATTTTTTGTCATAGACACTTTTAAATTCTATAATTTTCAACTTTTTTCATAACTTCTTTTTTTATAAATTTTTATAGATAAATTTATTGTATGAAACTGTTGTAATTTATAATTTATAAGAGGATTAAATAATGATTTATGAGAGTTTAATAAAACAAAGTTTGATGAAAAAAGTCATTATTTTTTAAGTCTCCTTAAAATCTTTCTAAAAATTTTACGCAGATATTTCAATATTTATTTAAATAGTTTAATTGTTAGAAATTAATAAAAAAAAATTTTAAATATGGGCGAGATTTGGCAGAAAATTTACTACCTTATTTATAAAAATTATGATAGGCTTATATAAGTGTAATAAATGAAATTGCATATGAAATTTTGTTTTATTACGCTGTTATTCCACTCTCATGATTTTTATGAATAAGAGAGTTAATAAACAAAACTAACGTTGGCCATTGACGCGAAAATATGTATTGAGGCCTTAAGTCATCAGAGAATTCGCAAGAAGCGATTTTTCCTTATCAATTTCTAAATTATTATTAGAAACGACATATAGAAATCAGATTTCATTAACATCAGGAATGTGATTTCACATACACTGGAAAGAGGACAAAGAAGAGACGTTCTGGAAATAATAACCCGTTCTAAAAAGCTTAAAAAAATACCCAGTTTTTTTACTACTCCCGGCTCACTAGTGTCCTTTACTTTTAATTAAAGTTTTGTTTTAAAAAATTTCATTAATTATTGTTAGATTTTTTTAATGCCTGCCAAAGCTGGGAAACCGCTTTAAACTTTTTGCTTTAAGATTTTTTCTCTGTAAATCATAATTTATGAAATTTTTTTTTTACTTCTTAATAACAACAGCTGAATAGAAACAGCAACAACAAAATAAAACTTGCTTATATAATAACAACTAGAGTAACGAAGAAGAAATGGAATTGAGCAGGAAAACTTACCCAATAAAGAAAGAAAAAGCCATAAGAAGAAATACAATTTTAAAGATGTAAAAATGTTGGCGTTCCTTATCGATGTCGTCGAGGATGAGGGCGATGAGGCTGCCGTAGATGGAGCAGCAGAGTAGAAGTTCTTAAAACTTTTATTGTTAATTTTGTACTGTTGCTGTTTTAGTTGCTGTTTTAGTTGCTGTTGTTGTTCGTGCCGTTGATGCAGGGAGAGCCAAAATAAATTGTGTCCTTTTTGCATGCCACCACACAGAGTTGTTGTAATGAAAGTTAAAATACTGCGACGACTGAAGGAACTTAAACGAAATAAACTTAAACTTCGACTACAGCTTGAGCTGCTGCTAAGACTACAAGAACAGCGACAACATTCGCTTACTTCGCTGGCTTTGTTGCTGCAACAGTTGTTGTTGTTGTTGTTGCTCTTTGTGCTGCTGTTTTCATTATTATATTTCTCATTGCAGTGGCATCCAGGTTTATATTTTCCTTCAGCTTTTTCTTTTATTGTAGTTGTATTTTGAGTTTTTATTACACTTTTTTCCGCTGCCTCAGCGCTTGACAATCGTTCGTGGAAGTCTGCTTTAACTTTCTTATTGTTGGCCATTTTTTATGATTTCTTTTGGTTTATTTGTTTTGCAATTTCGTTTTTGTTGCTGCTATTTATTTGTTAAGTTTTTAGTTGAAATTGTTGCAAGTTTTGTTATTAATAACTTTCAGCCACATTTCGAGGCAAATGCAAGGACTTTATGTTCGCTAAATTTTTATCTTGTAGTTGCATTTTTATATTTATTTGCTTCTCTTTCCGTTGTCTTCTGGGTTGTAGTACGAGCTGTTTGGAAAATATCGAAATGAGAAAATTGTTTTGAAAAGTAGTTCAATTATTTTAAGGCGAAAAAATTCGCGATACAAGTGAAATGTTTTGTGTTTAATGTTGGGGAAAAAAAAGCAGATTTTAATTTGTAGTTTTACTGGGTTAATGGCTGGAAAAGTATTTTGATATCACAGAGGCATGATAATTATTTTAAAGATCCAGGGAAAGTTATGAAAAATTAAATAAATTTTTTTTAAGAAATTGCACACAACCCTGGCGTCGTCAAAACTCGAAGAGCGTCTTCAGAATTTTCTTAAGAAGCTAATCGAAGGATAGTAAAATATCGAATGTCAATAATTAAAATAAAAATAGTCTCAAAATTCAAAAACATCTGTTTATTTTTAACAATAAAAGTAAAACTTTAAAAATTAGATATAGGGTGTTTTTTATAGAGTGATACAACTTTGAGTTGGCATCACTGCTTTGTTTGACCACCCAATTAACAGCTGATAGTTGCTTTTTGTTTAGTTTGCTCTGACATTTTATTATGAATCGACTAACATCAGAGTAACGCGAGCAAATCGTGGAAATTTTTCATCAAAATAATGGTTCCGTTCGTCAAACTTATGGTGCATTTCGTCCATTCACAATTTTATTTTCCGTTGAAGCCCATTTTCTGTTGAATGGGTACGTAAATAAACAGAATTGTCGCATTAGGAGTTACGAAAATCCACAAGCTTTTGTCGAACCGCCATCGTATCCACAGAAAATTACTGTTTGGTGCGCTTTATGAGCTGGCGGAGTCATTGGCCCTTGATGATCAGAATGTTACTGTTTGTGAGAATTGGTGTTCCAGATTGCGCCTTGTACGCGTCAGCCGTGGTGCCCACATGGCCGAAATCATATTTAAACATTAATGCCATAAAATTGTCTATCCATTAAAGGTCTTTTTTATTGATATCAAAAATATATTACTATGTTTTGTTATGATTTAAAGTTGTATCACTCTATAAAAAACACCCTATACCAGATCCAGATTGAAAGTCTTTTTAAAAATTTGTTTACAAAAATAACACGCGCAAAGAAGAGTCATCATCAGTTCTATATATTCAACTTATGTTGCAGAGCAGAACAGCTGTTTTCAAAAACCGCTACACATTCCTCTTCAGTACTCGTGTGTGTTTTTGTTTATCGCCTTTTGTTAAATGATTTAGTTTAATGGGACAACAGTTTCTATTTTTATTCATTTCGTTATAAAAAAGAATACGAGAAGTATATGAAAACTTTTGTTAAGTTCCTGTGTTGCTGTTTGATTATTTTTTCGTGTTCTATTTCCTCAATTTTTTTCTTACATGTATCTTATATTAATTGGATCGGTTGCTGAAGCGAAGGGACCTGCTTTTTTAATAAATTAAGTCAGATTTATGGAAACAAGAAGTGATCTCACAAGGAAACAGTAATAATTTCGGTCTGTGATATTGTTTTCCGCAGGAGAATATTCTATAGTGAATCAGTTATTATTTTCACTGTTTAGCCGTAATCTATCAGATTTCTTTTATATCATTTTAATTTTAATTATTCGCTGGCTTGTCGCCAAGTCGAAATCTTAATCAAACTGCTACTCTTACAGGACTACAGGCTCCTACAGGACTTTTGAAAGCTTGAAAACATTAATTTTTTTAAATTTAATCTTGTAAACATATTCTTATCTTGAGATAAAAAGTTGTTACTGGTTTCTATTATTATTTCATATTTCAGTTTAAATCTGTAAAGATTTTGTGTTACAATTTCTACTTCTCACCCAAGAAATCTTTTGCCCGACAGCGTGAAAAACCAGCAAAATATAACCCACTTTTTGCCAACTCTTATCTGCACAAGATTTATTTTGCGTCACAATTTAAAGTTTTTACTACACAAAAATTTAAGTGATAAATTCGTTTCTTGTTGAGCAAGAAAAGGGCTGCAATTATTGTAGAACACAATAGACATTTCCCCTACCCCCCTGCTTGTCTATATTTAATTTGGTTGCATGGTCGAATTGTTTTAACACTCTGCCTTGTAATTTAATTAAAGTTAACGTCTCTGTACAAACAAAAGCCACACACAACAAAACCACCAACAACTACTTCTTTACGATCTGGTGTCCTTGATGTCCTCGTCTAAACAGTCGAACCCATAAAAACAAATACATAAAAAGTTCTTAATTCTATTCTATTTACTAATACAATAGAAGAAAACACACTCACACAATTACATTGAAACGTGTGTCCTTCTCACTGTTGACGTTATTTATTTGTTAGTTTCCTTTTTATTTTATTTGTTTATACGTTTTTATGTTGTTGCCAGCGAATATTTTTTGTTTGTTTTAAGCTTATTTTTTTTCTTTTTCTCATTGATTGTCAAAGGCTTTCCTGTTTGCCGTAGTAATTGTTTTGCTTTTGCTTTTCCTTTTTATTTATCTATTTTTATAAATTTTTTTTTCGTTTAAAGGTCCATCTCTTTCACTATTTTGTGTGTTCATTTTTAAAACGTTTGCTGACTGCGCTTTTAACTCAATTTCAGTGTCCTTTTTTTCGTAAATTTCTCATCCCTGCTTAATTCTATTTGTTTCATACAACAGTTCTTTGTGCTGATCTGCTGTAGAAAATGTACAACTTTTTTTTTTGTTTGTTGAATTTTTGTAATAAAATTTAGTTTTTACTAAATTTTGATGGATGTTACAATTTCATTTTCTAATATAATTTATAAAAAAATCAATGAACATATAAAAATGTTGGTCCTTGAATAAACGAAATCAGCAGATGATATTGAGTCACTATAAATAATATGAGGATACGAGGGTCACTAGTTATAAGGCACCAACATTTAATTTAATAAAATTTTGTTTTAAAATAGCTTACCAATAAAAAGCTCAAGGGCGTATTTACAAATTTTTATAACTAAAAGGAGGACTAGAAATATTTTACAAGAGAAGAACTACTTTAAAAAGAACAAGATAGAAATTAATGAATATAAAAAAGTGTAGGGAATACAGAAATTCACCTTAATTTCTGAAAAGACCTCCTGTATTAATAAAATATATGTTTTCCTTCTGAAAAGTTTTATGAATCACAATTTAAGTTAAAGGGTTTTGTAACGCAGTTCTTTAAGTTCCAACAAAATATTTTTTAATTAAATTATTTACAAAAAAGTAAAATATAATTCAGTATTTGATAATATATTTATAAGATACTTTTCAAATTCATTTAGCATATTTTATTATTCAAATGAAACTTTCTTATGCCCACGACCTATTTCTGTAGCCGCCACTGTTGTTGTTGTCATCATTAAGGGAAATATGAGATTTTATGCTGGTAATTTAAAATTTAACACATCCTGACAGCCCTGAATTCTTCAGTATGTTCTGCTGTAGTTTATGCGCCCCATTTCAATGGCAGTAATTATGAAAATATGGCTGCGATGCACTGCCGCTTAACGCAGATATTAAGTTTCCGACATTTCTTTTTATGGAATAATTATTTTGCTGGAAAGTGTGTTGTTATTGTAATTAGGAAGCAGAATTAAAAAGCAGTTGTAAGGACGTATTTAATTACAATATGGTGCAATTAAAATGGCACATGAAAACATGTCGCAACATGTCATGTTTTGCGTTAATAATAAAAATAATAATTACAAAAAAATTTGAGAGTTTCAGAACACCGGCAAGTGCAGGAGTTATATGACATATTCCAGGACCTTTTTTTATTCCTTCGATTTTATAAATTTTAGACAGGTTTTTAGTTAATTAAATGAAATTTAGCACATCCGTGTTAAATATCAAAACATGTTGAACTTTGAAGGCTGGAAAATTTTAAATACTTTGCTGCATGGTGTTGTAATCTTACTTGTTATTATGGGTTCGTTTTCAATTCAAAGTTGTTTTATTTAATAACGTAACAAGACCCCACAGAATAGCAAATCAACAGCACAATAAACCAATAATAACTGAAAAGAAAATTATGAAAAAATCCCAAACCAATTTTGAAAACTCATAGCAAAATGTGTTATATTTCTTATATGGCCTGCCTGTAAATCATTTTAAGCATTTTTCAATATAAACGATTTGTTTAGCTTCTTAAAAAAATTAATTAAGGATTTGCAATTCCATTCACATGCCAAGAGAAATGGGCAGCCCCCTGCCTGGCATATCAATTCATTGTAGAATTTCAAAATGTTCTCGTTTTATGTGTTTTGGGTTTTGAATAAATTTTAATTTTAGTTTTATTGCAGATTGTGTTGAGTTTTATGGCAGGACTTTTTGTTATTCATTTATTGCTTTTCCTGGCAATAAAATTCTGTATGTGTGTGCGTGTGTGTATCCTTAACCGAAAATATTATTTCTTTGCAAGCATTTAAAAGTCAGTCAAATTAATGTTTCAAAGTCTGAGTGCGAACATTAAAAGCAAAGTCGAAAGCCATAAACATTCACAAACAGCAACAGGCAGAAATGTGTGTTATGCACAAAAATCGTCAAAACTAAACAGTTAGCTAGTAAAAATCGCCAAGAAAATTATTTTTATATTAATTTTTGGAGCATTTTCATATATAAAACAAAACGAAACTATGGAAAATTCTTTCATTAAAAATGTATATATATATTTATTGATTAAGAATAATTACAAATTTAGTTAATCATAAATGGGGATGCCAGATCATATAAAATCGTCTAGCGGTACTTTATTGAGCAGCACGTTAAAATTGTTGAAACCTTTTAATGGAAATGGTCCTTCAAATCAAAATACCCTTCCTGTTATTTTTATTTAATTTTAACCCTTTTTTGTTTGCTCAGAACAATCGACCAAATTTGACCATAATCTGGTGCGCATATCTTAGCAAATCGGTTGTTTAAGAAATATGAATATAATTTTACTTGCTCGCATGATTGTTTCGGTTTAAAGGCTGATGAAGTCATCGGCCTGTATTTCCTCGAAAATGAGGTCAGCCCACTAAAAAAAAAAAAAATATACAGATTTTTAGAAAAATCTTTAAAAGAATTAATTCTTGTGGAAAAATACGCTGATTATTTAATGGAAATTTTACTGAAAATATGGATTGGCTACTGTGTTTTATGGGCTGATGCACTTTGTACTTCTATAAAAATGCTACTGGCCAAAACTTTACAGTCAATGACGGCCTCTATAGAGCCATAATAACTGCCGTTTTCGTCATTTTTGAACAATCAGAAAAGTTTTTCGCAATAGCAAAATTACATCCTTTTTGAGGATACGGACCTGGGTGATAAATGTTTCCAACACAGCAACAGAAACAGTTGCATTTCTCACGGGACATTCTCACGTCGTGTTTATAAAAATTGGCTATCACGATCAAGTGATCTGTTACCATTGAACTTCTTTCTTGGAAAGAACTTCTTTCTTGGATATTTATCCTCAATTATATCTCAGAGTTATTGAAAGCCACCGAAGCCAAACACTTGGCCGATATCGCGGTCGCTAATCAATTAAAAAATATATATATTAGAAATGACTGATAAATATTGGAAACATGACTTCGGATTCACTGTAAAGCAGACAAAAAAGAGGACTTCTTGCGATAAAAAACCCTTGAGAAAATCATTAGAAAATATCCAGAATTGAGCAACTCCCAGATCATAAATTCCGCATCTGATTGATTTCTTTAGGATGTCTTTTATTTACTGGGACCATCAGGCCTTGTGATTGGCCCTCCTTAAGTATTTGTCGTTTCCCTCAAATTGAAATTCAATCTCGATAAATGAATTCTCTTTATCTGCAATTTGTCTGCAAATTATCTACAATTTATCTGTAATTTATCTGCTCAATTTATTATCCCATATCATCGATTTATGAGTCTCTACCAGAAAAATATAGTTTTTGCAAAGAAAATCGTCTGCATTTGGAAAAGATATTAACGGCCAAACAACGTCAAATCATCACATTTAACTACTACAAATACAAGTGTGCTTGTACGTATATGAATACAATACACTAACACGCACACAACTCACTTATGTGCAGTCAGTCACATAAAGCAGATGTCTGTGGTAGCGTATCTGAACGAAATCAAATGCCTCCATATATTTTTTTCATGTTCCACGTTTTAACAGAACGTTGACTTGTCTCGCAATTGTTGTTGTTTTTTACTTTTGACGTTGTTTGGCCAGACTTTTTTTCTCAATGGCACAACAAACATAAAATTGATGTTTTTATGGGCCACTCTTTTTGTTACACGAAATCCAATATATTTTTTATTTTAAATCACACACGATGTGAGTGTATGTGAGTTGTGTATTTGCCGAAAATAAAAACTGCTTGATCATGTAGGAATTATTAAATTCTTAATATTCTTTACATGTATGTGTTGGCCAGGATATGTGTAAGTGTGTGTGCACATTTCATCGGCATCATTTGTAAAATGTTTGTTACTATTTTGAAGCCTCTCGAAGGAAAACTTGTTGTCATAAAATGTTTTTGTTTGCATGATATTTTAAGGGTAGAGATAAGTTTCAACATGAGCCATAAACTGTACACTGGGCAACAGAAGTGTGCTTTTGATTTCTTTATGGCTTTTTGTACGAATGCAATAAAGATAAAGTGTGCATTTTTAAGGTTAAGTTTCCGCTTGAGTGATAGACTTGCAAACAGGACTCCTCTCATGTAGTTAACAATTTTTAATAAATAATTCAAATTTGTGAGTTGGATATCCTGTATATCAAGGAGGTGTATGTAATATTGTGTGTATAAAATATTTTAAGAAACTCCAATTCGGAAAAAACTCTTGCATACGTTAATACAAAAATCGAAGTGTAACATTTTGCATGTTCTCTTTTGGTATGTTTTACGATTTTGTATTCATTCTTTCGCAAATATTGACAGAAGTATTCATGTAAATCCAGAGATATTTTTGCAACTAGTAAGCAAATCTTTTTTCCTAGAATTTAAGATACAACTGCATGCATGCAAAACAACTCGAATGATGCTTAAAATCATTAGGGCAAACCTGGAAACTGCAATAAAATTTTAAGAGCATATATTCCATTCAAAATTATGCCGGTTTTTAGAAGAATTTTGAAAAGAATTTATTTTTCTGGAAAAATATTGCAGGCTATTAAATGAAAATTTTACTGATATGGAAACTGAACATTGTGTACGGGCTACAGTGTTTTATGGGCTGGTGCATTTTTTACTTCTACAAAAAACGCTGCTGGCCAAAACGTTACAGTCAATGATGACTGCCGTACAGCCATAATCGCAGACGTTGTCGTCAATTAAACAACCCTGAAGTGCAGGGGCTGCAGTTTCAACAAAACTTCCACAACTCTTGCCTCAATCGGAGGGAGCGTTAGACATCCACATGGTTTTCCCTGAATTGGCCTTCACGATCGAGCAACTTAAAGCCGCTGGACTATTTTCTGTAGGGATAACTGAAGTCGCTAGTCTACGCTGATAAGCCTGAAAAGATTAACCATGTGGTTTACGAAATACCTCGTTTTATTGCCGATTTATAGCCAGATAAGTTGGAAACAGTCATCGAAAATTAGAGTTTCATAAGTCACGTAGAAATTATAATGCCAGAAGAATATTTTTCAAGCAAAATAAATTTCATGTCTATATAAAAAATTCATCTCTCTTTTATTTTTCCTTTCTATGAAAACAAAATTTGTCTGAGTACGATTCAAAATTGATGGGCTATAGTTGGTAATTGATAATGAAAGAGCAGCGGCTTGCGAAAACAACTGTTCTGCTCTATTGTGAATGTTAGATAATTAAATTGATGCTGACTTTCTCCTTTACCTCGGAATAATTATCATGCCCTTCTATATTAAATACGCTACAGAGTTTTCAAAGTGTCCACTTCTTTCTTGGGAATATTTCGACATTTCGTTATTCCCTTTTCGTAGAAAAGAAAACTCAGATCTGTATTTTGTTTAAAAAAATTATATTTAAATATATTTTAATTAATTAATTAGCGTGCTTTCATGCATATATTAATTAATTTGCAAACATCTTTTCTTATTTTCTCTTTAAATAGTTAATTCAGCTGAAATTTTCAACCAGTTTGTTGTTATTGAAAGTTTTGTGTCTAACCTCCTTTTTGTGTAGTGCTTCCACGCGAATACTTAATATTATTAATAATGTTGTTCATACGTCACGTTGTACTCCCAGCAATTTTGTGATGTGGATCATGTTCTTGACTTCTCATAAAGTGCAAGTCTTTTTACACACTTTTAAAGGATATTCAAGCAAAAAACATTTAAAAGCTTGTTTAAAAAAATAGAACTAAAAAATTTAAATTCATTTTAAAATAAGATAACAAAATTAAACCAAAATACTAGTATTATTGTGAAAAAAATGTGGGGCGCTGGATATACGATAAATAGGGCCCAAAATGTGCACGCATTTCTTTCACAATTTCAATTCAGATTCGTTATTGTTTTAGTGATATTTTAAAATTTATTTCAATCTTTTTAGTGTTAATTAATTTTTGTTTTTTTATTTGTTATTGTTTTAGAACTCTATTTTTAACGAGTGTTTTCAAAAGTCCTTTATGTCTGAGGAGAAAAGAAATAATATTAATAATATTTGAATGCAACGTAAAAACCCTTTTATAATAAATTCATTTCGTTTACATGAATGGCTGCCATTAAGTGTACTCTTCTATAAAGTATTTCATTTAATTTTTTTTTCGAAAATAAGTCTGAAGAGTAACAATGAATTTTGTGTAATTTTAGTTTTTACTTCATGGCCAGTACGTCCCATAAATCTGTGCCATTATCAAATGCAACCCCATAATATTTTAACATGAAACTAGAAAAGGGGAAGCAAAATGTAAATGCAGATAATGAACTACAAAGTCTTGCATATTTAAATGGCTCTGTGTCTATGTGTTGTTGTGTGTGTGTGTACTTTTAGTTGAAGGATGTTTGATTATAGTTGGGTCTTTAACATTAAAAATGATAGCCCATTTTAGTTAAAATTTTCAGGCAAAAAGTGTTTGTTTCTTTTTAGCTTTAAACGGAAATATACAAAAATATTTTTTTAATATATTTTTTAATATACTTTTCTATTTATTTTGTTATATATTTCTATATATTTTATTAGTTTTATTTGTAGTAAATGCCATAGTGTTTTTTTTTTAATTTCATTTTTCTTGTTTTCAGCGAGAGAAAATGAGTCTGTTATGGGTTATAATCCTGGTGTCCTTAGAAAAGTTGTTGCTCTGTTTGTCATTGTCCTTTATGTGACTTTTTCTGTCGGTTTGTTGTATCATAATTCTGCTGTTGCCAAAACAAATTTTAGGGTTTAATAATTATTTATTTAGTTTGTGAAATAGACAACAATGCAAATAATTGAAAATTTTCATCAATTTAATTACATTGAAAGTTAAAGAATTGAAGATTTTTGGTTTCCTAATTAAAGTGGAAGTTTGAAATAAATAACTTTAGCTATTCTACGAAATCTTGGCTAAGAGTTCCCTGATGATCTGCATTAGCCCCAGTGAAATGCGCACAAGAACCAGCTGAAACCCCTCAATTAATCACTTTGAATTTTTTTACTAAGAATTTGGGAAAAAAGAATCAGCACAGAATTAAAATTAAAGAGTTTTGTAATCATTTTATTCAGAAAATATCTCAATATGAAATTACTTGTTTTCTTTTTCATTAAAATAGATAAAATATTTAATGGAATTCATAGTAAAAATGTAATAAAGTTTTCAATTATTTTCATGAGTTTTAATGAGGAAGAATAACTACAACCCTGTATTGCCCGCTGCGTTTGATTTATACAGACAGGTTTTATCAAAAAATGATACTGATCGCATTTGGTTTTGTAGATATATTTTCAAATAAAAGACAGGATTATTTCTTAAAAGATTCAAAAGATTACAGGACAATTTACCGCATTTGATGTCGATTCAAATTCCAATACAATTCAAATACCATTTTCCGATCTATATCAAATGCCGCAATTCGCCCCCGCGTTTTATAAAGTCTTACCCTCTTATCTAAAGAATTTTTAATTCTTTTTTATAATCAACTCTTAAACAGCAAAGTCTATTTGTGAAATATTAAATTTAAACAAAAAATTTAGCTGTTTTAGTTACCAGCAGTTAAAATTTATAAATATAAAAATGGAGGATTTTTTTCAATATATCCAATTATTTTTTAACAAAATTTTTATATAATTTTTAAGTTTAATGAGCTTCAAAAGCGTGTACAAATATAAACTAAATGCTTTAAAATAAATTTTGAAATAAGATTAACACCTTGATAAATTAATTTACAAGTGTTATTGTGAGAAAAGCATTGGGCGCTCGAATAAACGAAGAACAAGGCACAAAGCGCTCATGCTTTTTTCACTATAACGCTTATTCTGGTTGATTACTGGTTTAAAAATATTTAAAACAATTTTTTAAAACTTCTTGACTTCATTTTCCATGTTTTTTTAGTTTTTTGAAAGATATTTATTTTTTATTTTAATTTAAAAACATGCTAATAACGTGTAAAAATACTCCCACATTATGAGAAGACAAGAACAAGACGTATGATTATCATGATTAATGATATTAAGTATACGCTTGGAAGTACAATATAAAAGGAGAATTGAGATACAAACAATCAAACATGTGTTGCCAGCAAAGGCTGCTATAAATTTTGCATTATCTTACCCGCATCCACCCTCAACAATTCCGATCAATAGATTGTAGTTCTTCTGTCGTATGAATATTTTTAAAAATTTAATATTTATCAAATAAATAATCTGACATCGTCAAATGGTCACTTAAGCGAAGCAAGAAAATTTTAAACAAAAATGAATAATCTTACTTAAATTGTTTTCTTTTCTAGAAAAGAGTGCAACATTTCTTGCACTTTTTCATAGAAACATACAATATTTTGTTACCCAAAAATACTCAGTTGAAGACAACCTATGCCAGCATAACAATAATTATTTTTTAGACTCCTCCAAACTGCAACTTTTTAGAAATGAAGTGGAAAAATATGTTGAATGTTTTCCAGAAAAGAGAACGCTATTAATTTGATTGCATTTCTATACCCAAAATTAATTTATGATGCATAAATTTCTCATATATTTAAGACATCTAGAGATAAATAAAATTGTACAAATAAAATCAAAGATAATCAAGTTACATAATAGTCGAGTTTATTCCCTGTAACGCAGGGATTTTTAGAAATAAAACTACCAACAGTTTATTAAGGACTTTTTGCATGAGTCATCTAAAAAGATGGCATGAATATCAGGGAATGCCAGTTTATAACACTATAAGACGCATTTAAAAAAAATATGCTCCCCCTTTTTAAAACTGCCTGAAAACATCACACTGATTTATTTTCAATCCATCAAAAATGCTGACGAATTGGTAAATTTGTTCGAGACATTAACAAAACAACTTTGGAAATAAACAGCACTTAAGATAAATTGCAGCTCAGCGATCGATATCATCGATTAATGTCTGCCATAACAAATAATATTTAATATTCTTTAACAAATAAATCATTAAATATCCTGATACAGTCATGCTTACCATTATCAATCACTTAAATGGGATCCTTTAAAAACGTTTACAAATTCTCGTCGCCGCATACTTCCACGTTATTTCAGTCTAATAAACAACGAAAAAACGTTTCCGCGGTAAACGGAAGTATAACCAAACAAATTTTATACAAAAATCAATCTTCCTCGAGCAGCTGCAGTCGGAATAACAACAAACGAAAACAATAAATTCACAATTTGGTTGGAAGTTGTTAAACAAAAATTTATTTAATTTAGGAGAGAAGAAAAATTTATACCCCCGTTTAGCGAAACGAAACCGTGCACCGTTTAACTAGATCTTAATGGCTAAAACTTTTACGTAATCAGTTTGGCAACAACCACAATTTGTTATGATTTATTTCAGAATTATTATGATTAATGACAGTTTGCCTTCGCCAGGATTACGAAATTAGCCGCAGCACCTGCTTTAATTTTTATATCAATTTCAGGAATAATTTTGTTTCTTTCAATTCGTTCACTCGATTTGTTTGTTGCGACTCCAGTTCCGGCCAACCTTTTCACACAGTTTTTTTTTATTATAGGAAATTAATTTCAACTTTTATTTAATATTTTGTAACAGTTTTTATTTGGGGTTTTTATTGGAGGTTTTTATTTCAGGTTTTTATTGTAACTCTGCTTGTTTTGGGCCATTTAGTTTTGATTGCTGTTGTTCTTATTTTCTCTCTTTTTTTTTTGTTATACTTTTAGCAAAAGTTGTTCTTTATTTCTGCTGCAATAACAAATTATATGTTGTCACGCACTCTGCGGCAGTTTTATTTATTATTTATAAATTTCAACTTTTGAAAAAGAAAAGCCATCAAAATGTAAAACATCGCCGCAAGTTGTGCCAAAGTTCACACACTTTTCTACAGCTCCTTGAAATACAACTCACTCAGTCACACAGTCAGTCGTATGCATAATTAACCAGTCACACATACACACCTAACACACACACACATACACTCAGTAGCCTGTAAGCAAATACTTTCATAAGTAGCATTTATTTATGCCCCACAACCCCAAAGTTTGTATTTTCTTTAATACACTTGATTTTTTTATAAATTAAATTTTTTTATTTCAATTTTATTTCTTATTTATAACTTTTATTTCATTTCTGCTGTTTTTTTATTTAAATATACAATATCATTTAATATTTTGAAAATTTTTTCCGTTTTGTAATAATCGTAACAACCGTATGGCCCGAATATCGTTAAACGACTGAAAAGCTTTTTACTCTCTACAAATTTACCTGGTTTTGCAAGGACATCATATGAACTCATACACACGGTGAGTTGCTTCGCTCTCATTAAGGAATCCTTACGATTGCTACAAGAAAGTCCTAACTAACGAATCCTTATAACGCTGCCAACGTTATTTGCTTTGAATTTATTAACTCACCAAGTCCTTCTCTTTACTTTAAGGAAGTCAGTGCTCTTCTGTTGAAAGTTTTTGTCTCCTTCCAAGTTTTTCATTCACAAATTCTCAATGGGAATAATTTTGTTTGGTTTATTGTGAGTGTTATTGTGTAGGTCATATTTTGATTACTTGCAATAGCAGGAATAGCATTTTATTTCAGCACACGTTGTGTGTGGCGTTAAAAGCTTTGAAAAAATGTTTTCTTTCCTTAAATTGCATGACTATTCCTTTGGCGAGAGCTTTTACTATTTTGTCATTAATATAAGACACAATTGCTGGTTACAATACTGCAGTTTTCTTTAAATAGACAAATAAATTAAGGCATCATGGTAATAAATAAGCATATACATGAGCACTGATGATGAAAGTGCAGATGCTTTCGAAAACAGCTGTTTTGCTCTGTTGGTTAAGTTGAATATATAAAACTTTTCCATCTACTTGAAAATAAATTTATCAAGACTTTGTGAATTTAAAATCATGTTTTCGTAAAATTCCTGCATAAAGTTATATATAATACACACATATTAAGTTGAATATAATACGAGAATTAAAAGAGTCCTAGTAAATATTGTCTCGTAATCACTTTTAAGAATAAGTTTTATTGTGAAAATATTATATTTATAATACTAGGGAAATTAATATTTTCAATAAAATAAATTTAAATCGTACCAAATTGGCTTCCAGAACATTGAGTTAGGAAAAGTAGAAACTGTTTAACTATTTCACTGAAAAGGTATTTTATTAGTATTTAACTATTTTCATAAAATAATTTTTAAATGTAAACGTTCTAATTGACAGGCTGTCGGTTCATGTCTGCCATCGGCAAACTATTTTTTGAAATTATTGCCCTTTTAATATTAAGAGACGTGCAGTATTTTTGCTTCTTATTTCAGGGCATTTTAAAACGTTTTTGTAGCACAACGAGATAATAAATTGAAATTTATAAAGAAATTCATAACACAATTTCAATTTACAAAGTTATATAACAGCTGTTTTCGAAAGCCGCACATCTTCATTATCAGTACTCATGTTTAATGATTAGCTACCGAGGAATGAAAGCGTTGTGGCTTGTCAAAACAGCTGCTCTGTTATGCTGTGTAAGTTGGCTCCTTAAGTACAGGTAGGCGTGTCGTTATTTCTAGAACTATTAACTTCCTGCTAAGAAAATTTAAAACTTTAAAAAATCGTGATATTATTGGTTCTATTCTGCTTAAAAAAAACTATTTCTTATCAGATCTCCACGATTTCCTGACTAATTCTGAGAGCCCATCATCATGTCTGTACGTGTGTGTGTCTGTTTGTGTATGTATGCTTATAACTTTTGAACGGCTGAACCGAATCAAACGAAACTGCTATCGTTCTGAATAGAGTTGCTGAATCTCAACCGATTCCCAAAAAAGCTTAGAAAAATAATATATTATTCTTAAACGATCGTTTGACAAAATTAGTCATCACATTTTGACATTAAAAAACCACTTCGTTCTTTAGATATCGTAGACAACAAAATTCCAAAAAAGCGATTTAACTTGGAAAAGATCTGAAGATGTATATCTAATAAGGTCCAAGTGACCTCATTCATTTAAGTACAAGTTTCGATCGATATTAAATGCAATTATTTGCTCTCCAGTTGCTGCTTTCGCTTCTTTTATAGGAATTGAAAACTATATCAATCACCGTTTATCACATGGGAATCGGTTGACTCGAAAATTAAAATAAAAGTGTTTTAGTTTGAAGGGCTCAAAATCAGGTTCAAATAGTTTTGAGGTAAAAATTATCGGGAAGTTGCAGGGCTGACTGTTTTTGTTATATTTTATCATGTCTTTTTAATTTTAAGACGGCGCTTATGTTCTTAATATTCACTAAATTTAAAATAAAAATAGAAAAATAAAAAGAAAGGTTAATGAAATAAATGAAGTAAAATTTTATTTTTAAGGTTTCAAATTCTATTTCTGCTCCTTCTAATAAAGTCTTTTAATACTAAAACTACCCCTTAATATGGGGAAAATTTATAAATAACAAAACTGTTATACAGCATATTTAAGAGCAACAGGATACTCTTCACAACTAACCACCACAATAAAAGACTCTTCAAACAAAACGATGGGAGATAAGATTTTATTGAGTACCACGTTATAACGAGCGTTATAACAATAACGCCGCGTGCATTGAATTATTTAAAACAATATTTTTTTTATCTAAATGATGAATATTTTAGGAAATAAATTTTATTTCAAAGTAGTCCCTGTCAGATGCGTATACCCAGCAGAACTTTTACCTGACTGCAGGAAAAGAAATCAGCAATTATTTTGAATTTGACCATATTTTTAATTTCTTTTTGGTTTGAATGCTGGTCCAATTAAAAACCTTAAATTAGCTCCAATTTAGAAAAAATAAACTTTGAGTAATTCAATGACTTGGGATATTTTTAAACTTAGGATATTTTAAAAACTATTGAGTGGAATAATTTTCATAACTATCAAAATATAAAGAGTCCTAGAAATCAATAGAAGTGTAAGCCAGTCAACGTGTTAAACAGTTGTCAGTATTAAAAAGATTCCCAGTAGTGTTCAGCGGTTACACTCGTTTGGATAAATATTTTACAAGTGTGAACATGTCTTAACTTTAATGCCGTAATGAACTATAATTTTTATTTAAATATTTCATTTTCCCAACAACTTTGAACCCGCATGTAGTTGTTTTGAAACACACGCAAATTTCTACTTTGAAGTTTAACTCATTATAATTTTCTTAATGTTTTTTTCTGACTTTGAAAAAGCATCTGAACAACAGAAAAAAAACGACAACCACTTCACAAGAGAATGCAAATGAAAAAAAACCAGGAACAAGTTAAATTTTTCATGGTTGTTCTACAAAATTGTTCTCCCAACAAGGAATTTTCTGAATAAACAAAAACAAAAGTGAACAAGAAATTTTAAACGGAAGTTAACGTTACGCGGAAGTGCACTAAAGTGAGCTCAATTATATAATTTGGCTTGTGTGTACTCCTCGTGTGAATCACATAGAATCAGTTCACATCACATAATTTGAGTGGAAGTTCTTTAAATACACACACACTCACAATTTTTTAAGAATGACTGCAGAAGAGAGATAATTTCAATATGGTAAAGAGATGCACACATACATGCATATAAACATTCCTACGTATATGCATGCATGTGCAAGTTTTATTATGTTTATTTTCGTCATATCCGCTTAACCTAGAACAAGAACATGAAGATATGAGCCTTTACAATTACCTACAACTCATCTCTGTGTCCTGTGAGTTGCTGTGCAGCACTGCCTGTTGTAGCCGAGATTAAATAAAAGGCAATTTATCTCTCAAAGAAAAAAATATGTAAAAATATTAAAGGAAACACCAGCCTGAATAGAAACGATTACATACAAATTGGCTGATTGGCGTTACTAAGACTATTTGTCGAAGCTTTTGGCGTTTTTATAATTTCATTTTATTAGTAGAATTATTACCGAACTAATACCGAATTATTTAAATTAAAATGAAAGATTTCAAATTAAACTCTGTAGCTAATAATTTCAAAGTCTTTTAATATCTAAAAAAAAGAATTGCCATCATGATTTTATACGCTCAGCCAATTCTATTTACATAATTTTACTGGCGGCTGTTTTTAGATTAATTAACTGAATACAATTAAAAGCAAATATTTAATTACTGTTTTAATGATTTTCGCAAAAAAACCCGACTGCTCTTGGCTTATAATTACCAGTATGTTTAAAGGAGTTGCGTATTGAAAACAAATCAGAGAAAAGAAAATTAATAGAAATCTTATGGATTCTGCTTGGCACGTATTTACATTTGAGTTGCTTTTGTTCCCTTAAGAAATAAATAGGATTTTAAGACATAAATTTAAACCAAAAGAGTCTGTTGTAAAAACATGAAACACAATATTCAGAAATATAGGACATGAAGAAATATAATGGAATGGCAACACTGGGACTTAATAAAAGTCTGTTGGTTTAAAACAATTATTGTACACTTTATCATAATAAAATTGGTGGAAATAGAACCTTTTATCGAATTAAAACAAACCTCGTAAAAAGTTTTAATCAATAAAAACAACACTTGAGTACTAATAATGCAAATGCAGCGGCTTTCGAAAACAGTTGTTCTGCTCTGTTTCTTAAGTTGAATATATAAAACTGATATTGACTTTTCCTAGAGCTTTGAAATATAAACAAATTTTTCGAATAATTAAGTTCTAAACTTAAATATAATTATTTGGAAGCACAATGCAAAAGGAGAATTATATAAAGGGTGTTTTTTATAGAGTGATACAAGTTTAAATCATAATAAAACATATTAATACATTTTTGATATCAATGAAATGGTCTTTATTGGATAGAAAATTTTATGACATTAATGTTTAAATAAGATTTTGGTCATGTGGCCGCCACAGCTGGAGTGTACAAGGCGCAATCTGGAACACCAATTTTCACAAACAGTACAATTCTGACCATCATCTTTTTTGAAGACATCTGGGCCAATGACTCCGCCAGCCCATAAAGCGCACCAAACTGTAATTTTCTGTAAATGCAATGGTGTTTCGACAAAATATTTTAGATTCTGGTCCTTCCAAATGCGACAATTCTGATTATTTACGTACCCATTCAACCAAAAAGGCCTTCATCGGAAAACAAAATTTTGAAGGGACGAAGTGCACGATAAGTTTGACAAACAGAACCATTATTTTGATTAAAAATGTCCACCATTTGCACGCGTTGCTCTGGTGTAAGTCGATCCATAATAAAATGTCAAAGCAAATTAAACAAAAAGCAACTACCAGCTGTTAAATGGGTGGTCAAATAAAGCAGTGATACCAAATCACAGTTGTATCACTCTATAAAAAACACTCTATATAAACAAAGAAATATAAAAACATTCAAATCGATTTATTATTTCATCAGAACCGGCCAAATACAGGCATCGCTGCCGACTTAAGCCTCAACAATATTTTGCTTTTAATAACGCTTTTCCATAAACCCATTTAAACTTTTAGTGCAGAGCAGTTTACAAATTTATTTACTTAAACTATTAAAAATTCCTTTAGTAGTTCATCAATATTTGCTGCTGTTTTTCTCAATACTTTTTAATTGCTTATTTAACGCTCCTCTTTTTTTTTTCATTTAAAGCGCAAACAACTGCTAATTGCAATTTATTGTATTGGCGCACTTCTGGCTGAAACGTACATTAACACTCAGCTAACATACTTCAAACACAAGCACACTTACACACATGCACAAATATAGATAAACAAATACACTGATACTGATATTGGCGAGATGTGTTTTATTTATTGTAGATGGCGTTTGCAGTCGTTTGGAGGAGAGAACATCCTTTATTTAGCGCGTAGGATGGTATCAGTCACCTGTCCTCTGATAAATATAGTGGCTGACTCATGATTGCGGTGTTATTTTAGCGCTTCTCATGCCACACATTTTTTGGTGAAAATTTAAGATGTTTTGAAAAAATTGCAGGGAATGGGCCAATCGTTATGCCGGCATTCTTAGCGTCCTGACTCCATAATTTTTTTATAACGAATTTCCCTTCATATTTAACGCTTGTTAATATACTGAAGCAGGCAGACCGAGTGTCGGAATTCAAATATTCCTGACCTTTTTTGAAAAGAATGCTTCACTGGTAAACAATTTGTCGAGGCAGAGTATATTTTTCACATCAAAATTTAATGCCAAATTTTTAATCCTTTTTCATCGAGAGCAAAACATCTCCGGGCATTCAAAACAGTTCGAACGTTTATGGCTCTCAAAGAAACAAATAAAATAATTTTGTTAAATAGCTGGAACTGTAAAAATATATTCCAAATGAATGTGTCAACAACATAAAAAGAAACCTCGAAACGATATTTGAAACTTTCCTTTTCTAAAAGACCCTCTACAGGAAACTTCTAAGAAACTGTTTAGTTGGGAGTCGTATATGAGTGATACATAAAACACAGAGTGCAGCTTTAGAAAACTTAACTAAACATTGCCGTGCGTATGTGTTTTTAATCACACGTTTAAGATTTATAAACCCTAACAACAATACCCAGCAAACATATTCATGCCACAAGTCCTGAAAAATTCATTATAAAGCTCTGAATTGTGGCTCCATTTATGAGAATGTATTTCTAAAGCAACTTTAATTTTAAAAATTTAGTTCTTTAAAAAGTTTTATTTAAAAAATTACTAATATTTTTAATAAATTTCAAAACTTACGAAAATCTTTTAAGTGATAGATTAAAGGAGTCACTTTAGAAGTCTTTTTGAATATCTACGTGGAAGAATTGTAGGGGAAGAGCCAGGCTCAAGGCTTTTTTATTGGGGGTAATGCCAGTCATCGGCGAAGTGCATAAGAAATTAAATTTTAATAAATTTTAAAATTTCAACTCTCGTATTCTCTATTTGAGTTTTTAATAAAAATTTTGCTGGAAATATATTTCAAATAGTTTTAATGTTTTTACGAATATGAAGTTCAGGTTCAAAATCAAATGAAAATATTATGGGGGCTCTAGAATTGCATGTGTATTTGGAAGTGTCTTAAATATACTCCAGGGATATAGATGCCACACTTCAATGTACACACACACATACACACACACACTAACACTTTCTATATGAACTACAAGCATGTCTGTATGGATGGCAAAATGAATGTCGGAAAATGTTAAAATTATGTTGCAGCTTTTAATTTTCTGGAAAAGTTTCTACTCGATTTTCAGCTTGTATATGAGTTTGTGCATGTGTGTGTATGTGTTTGTGTGTGTGCTCGTGTGCGGTTGTTAATTGTTGTGGTTGTGAGGTAAAACTCCAAATAAATAAAGTATATCAACATTTTAAACCGCGTCTGCCTGCACATCAGTACGCCAGCCCATAAATACTAGAGGTTTTTCTGATAATGATGTTGTTGGGAATTTCGTTGATTTTGCTGCTGTTGCTGTAGCTGTTGCTGCAACAAAACCCACAGTTACCATAGACAAGAAGAATTGAAAGGAAATCGCTATAAATATGGAGGAGGATTAATGGAACACTTTAAGTCTCAGGCAATCGTTTGATGAGAATGAAAATTGAGTGGCTGGGTATTGATGTCTTACGAAATGGGATCAATATGTTTTTGGGTTTCAAGAGCGGAAGTGGGCTGCCAATAGCAGCTGGAAAACGTTGTAACTGAAGTCTGGTTATTGATTTTGAAATATTTTACAAAAATTACGAGCTGTTAAGAATTCTTTAAAATTATTTTTATATGAACAAATTAATTTGAATTTAGAGTTGATTTTTGTATGATTTTATGCAACCTTTGTTTACAATTTAAATGCAAATCTTTTCTTTATTGAGCAGAACATTAAATTAAATTGTACTTTTTTATTGAAAATTATACTGGAAATTGCAACCACTTAAAGCCGAATTGTCATCATTCTAAATTTGTTTTCATAACTTTTCAAAAGGTGCTTTAAGTAGACGCAAAAGCCGCGTGAATAACAATTGAGTGGCAGGTCCACCACAAAACAAATTTCTTTGCAGAAAAAAAAAAGATGCGAAAAAACACTATTTAGAAGGAAAAAGAAAACATTTTTAAAAAATTTCTATTAAAACGTTCATCTAGAGTTCTAGTTTTTTAATTTTTATATTTAATTTAGTAAATTAAATAACCACTCAAGACTTTTAGTTGAAAGTTGGACTTTTAGTTGAAAGTGTTTTATTTTTAATTTCTTGCTTCTCTTATTTGCTGCTGAAAAGTAATAATTCCAGCTGCCTGAAATATGAACCTTTTCAAACCATCTTCAGACGGTTATAAATTAAATGTAATGAAACCTGTTTTCAACAAAAGAAAACTAAAAATATTTGCAACAATAACATTTAACTCGCTGCCATTTCATGCATAATAAAATATTAAATTTGGACAAAAAAATTATGAAGTAAAATATAAAAAATAATTATTTATTTAATACCACTGCAATACTCGAGCAGAAGACTAGTAAAACTTTTTGTTTAAATAGGAATAACTATGGAAATGAGAAAACAAAAATGATGTTGACTTTTGCTAAAGTGGAAATGCAAAAAAAAGAAATCACAAAGTAAAATAACAAAAAAAAACTGTGGGCAAATGCATGGAAAAAATTATAAAATTAAAAGGAAAAATTATAAAAAATACTAAAATCAGCAGGAAAGCGAAATGGTAATACAATTTAGAAAAAAAGGAAAAAAGAAAAACTAAAAGTTCATCAATTCTGTTACAAGGCCGATAAGTTATTGTGAACTAATTCTAATTTTTTGTGGTAGTTTTACCAGTTAAGATCTGCTGAGGATATATATATATATATATATATATATATATATATATTTAAAATAGATTATGGAAAATGAAAGTCAGAAGCAAAAGCCCCGAAGAGTATAAAAAGTTTATAATAAATTTGTAAAGAACAGTAACAATTTTATTATTCCTCTCATTTGATCCATGATCCTTGATTTTCGGTACACACACATAATTTTAAGGCATTAATTAACTGCTTTCTTTGACTTGATCAATGGTCTTAATTTTTCCTTCGAGTCGATCCACGATCTTTATTTTTCGCTATAAAAAATTAACTGCCTCTTTTGACTGGATCCATGATCTTTATTTTTCTCTATGTAAAATTTGAAGGTTTTCTTCGTCTTGATCTTCAATCCTTATTTTTATTTTTGAAAAATTTTCAGCATTAATTAACTGCTTCTTTTGACTTGATCCATGATCCTTATATTTCTCTATCAAAAATTTTAAGATATTCTTCGACTTGATCCTCGATATTTATTTTTCTCTATGAGAAATTTGAAGTCATTAATCAAATGCTTCCTTTGACTTGATCCATGATCCTTATTTTTCTCTATTAAAAATTTTAAGGTTTCCTTCGACTTGATCCTCGATATTTATTTTTCTCTATGAGAAATTTGAAGTCATTAATCAAATGCTTCCTTTGACTTGATCCATGATCCTTATTTTTCTCTATTAAAAATTTTAAGATTTCCTTCGACTTGATCCTCGATATTTATTTTTCTCTATGAGAAATTTGAAGTTATTAATTAACCGTCTCTTTTAACTTGATCCATGATCGTTATTATTCTCCATTAAAAATTTAAAGGCTTCTCTCGTCTTGGTCCATGGTCTTTATTTTTATCTATCAAAAATTTTAAGGTATTAATCAACTGATTCCTTCGACTTGGTCCATGATTTTTATTTTTCTCTATTAAAAATTTTAGCCATTTCTCGGCATTTTTCTATCAAACATTTTAGGCTTTCCTTTGACTTGATCCTCGATCTTTACTTGTCTTTATTAAAAATTTGGGGCATTAATTAATAGTTTCTTATGACTTGATCCAGATCTTCATTTTTCCCTATGAAAAGTTTTAAGATTTCTTTTGACTTGATCCTCGATCTTTGTTTTTCTCTATTGAAAATTTGAGGAATTAATTAATTGTTTCCTTCGACTTGATTGTCGATCTTTATTTAAAAGTTTCCTTCGACCTGATCCATGATCTTTGAAATTTTAGGTCATTAATCAACTGCTTCCTTTCTTTCTTTAATTTTCTCTATCAAAAATTTTAAGATTTCTTTTGAAACTATCTACGATCTTTACTCTTTTGTGTACAAAATTTTACGACATGCTTTCTTTGACTTGACTTAATATCTCTATTTTTTTCTCTACGACGCAAATTGACTTTAAAGAAACAATAACCTGGAATTACATTAATTCAAATCAATTTAAAATATTCAATTCACCTGAACAGACTTGCAATTCAACTACTAAAATTCGCCTAAATCTATCATAAACAATTCATAAATTAATAACCATAAATAAAATAGAAAACTTTAATAAAACAAACAAAATTTTACGACCTTGTGAACTCTACACAAACTTCTGCTACTTGTTGGGCTTTTAACTTTTATTCTAAATAAAATGAAATGAAAATAGGGGTGAGAAAAGAAAAACCTGTAAAAATACAAATAAAAAACGGGGGGAACAGATTTATATCGATCATAAACATAAAAATAGCAACAATATTATTTTTGTATCACCCACCGACTGCTATCAACAACTTCAGCGAACATTTCAACAGCGGAATTTGCCATTAACCAGAAAAATACCAAAACAAAGCCTTACCAAACACACATACACACATGCAGGCACACACATAAATAAGCCGATGCTCTTAAATAATTTTTTTTTAATATATAACAGCACGCACGCAGCAACCGAAACGGGAAATAGAAAACTGTAGCAAAAAGCAATAATCGTTGGGCTTACGAATGACTGGGAAACCTCTACTAGAGGCCAAGAATAAGAAATTGCTCATCCGTGTTTATTTTTAAGGACAATATGAAATTTATAAAATATGTGAATTTATAAAAATGTTCGAGATTTACGTCGAATACTTAATTCAGGTTTATTATCTTAAAGTTACGTTCACACTTGCCAAATATTTGATCAGAAAAGCATGACTGAAAAATATTTTGATTCATTTAATCGGTAACTGCCACATACAACCTAATATTATGGAAACTATTTAACTCGTAAAACTCTTTTCTAATTTAAAAAAATTCGGCTTAACATTTAGTGGTTACGCTTGTTTACGCATATATTTCACAAGAGTGAACGCACCTTCATCTTATAAAAATAAATTGATGCTGCTTATTTTTTCTTAATAATTTTTTAAATTTAATTATATTAAAACTAGACAAGATCTGTTTGAAGTTACTTCTTTCTTTATCTAGAGAAAATTCTATTTAAATTGTATTGAAATATCGGAAGATATGAAATGGGGTAACTTGACCCTGCATAGCAGAAAAACATACAGAAAAATTAATTTTGGAACATTGAACATTTAATAAGCACTTAAAAATATTCGAGGAAGAACAGTTTGGCTTCAGAAATATGGAACAAAAGTTTTACAAAACAGGACATGCAAAAAATAACTAAACGGCAACACTGGGACTTAAAGATTCTATCGAGTTGAATCAGTTCTCATACGCTCTTTTAATCATAAAATTTGTGCAATTCGAAACTTTTATCCCGTTCAACTAAAACACCCAACAATTGGTATTATATTGAAGATTAACTTGATTGCTGCTAGTTAAGGTGTAGCGGCTTTCGAAAACAGCTGTTCTGTTCTGCTGTTTAACTTGAATAAATGAAAAGCTGATGTTGGCTTTCCCTTGTGCTTTGGAATATTTATCATGTCGAACATTTTGATTTTAAAAGTTTTATTTAAAAAGAAAAAGAAGCTTTTAAAATATAAATTTAATATATTAAAAATATCCTTTTTTTTCCAAATAGATGAATAGTATGACACGAGGAAAAGTATAATATTAATAGATTTAATATTTAATTAATAAAATAGCAACAAAATTTATTAGTTTAAAATATTTTTTTCTATCTTTTTTTATATATTTTCTTTTATTGCAAGAGAAATGAATTCAGCAAATTTAAAATTTATTTTAAACTTTTTAGTTTGATTTTCTTTAGAAGCGAGTTTTTAATCTCTTCCATGCGTATACTTAATATTATTAATAATGTTGCTCATAAGTCTCATAGTACTCGCACCACGTTGTTGTTGTGATTCATATTCTAATTTGCTCATAAAGTGGAAGTATTTTTACGCGCTTTCGGAGCAAAATAACAATAAATTTTTTGAAAAAAGGTTAAAAAACTCTCTTCTTAAGAAAATCGGTCTAAAAAGTTTAAAATTAATTTTAAATTATTAAACTAGTTATTCAAGCTTTGCATCCTTATAAATCTATACAAACAAAAATCGTTCAAAAAGCTAACAAATTGACTTTGAATTAATAATAACTGAAATACAATTATTATTCTGAAAAATGGACGTGAGAAATTTTTTTCATTTCTTTTCTTCTTGTTTTATCGTTCGGCTATATATTCATTTCTTTTCGTATATCGAGAGCACGGCGCCTTGTTTTAGCAGTAATACTTTTGTTTTGGTGAATATTATATAGAGCTTCTTTTGAAAATTATTTGAAAATATTTAGTTCGAATTTCAGCACTTTTTTCTGTTATTGGAGTAAATTTAAATTAAACAGGGGGCAAATTACGGCATTCGATACGATTTGAAATTTTGAAATATTTCCATATAAACTCTATTGAAATATTTCGTAATTTCGTTCAATAATGAGTGCTGTAATTTGCCCCCAGGTTTTAATATATAAAAAAATTTTAACTGTGATCTAAACGAAAGTTCTAATTTTATTCACAAAAGCAGAAAAAATTCTAATTTTATTGAAAAAATTTGTTAATGACATGAAACTGCATGTTGTTATATAAAATTGAAAAAATCCCCTGAATGTATGACAAATCAAAACGCCATCATATTTCATTCTCGTCTGACGTAGACATCCACACAATTTCCTTAAGAAAAAAACTCGAAACGAAACATCAAATTAAACGTTAAAGCGATATTTCAATACTTAAACATAAAAAGAGCAACAAACAGGGATTTACATGTTGGATTGTCTTACTTTCGATTTCGTTTTCGATTTATGTTTTGGATATATTTCAAACAAACACACATTTTTTTATTATATATCGCATGGAAACAACAATATATTTTCCATCCTGGAAAATAATATAAAAAAATGAAAACTTTTTATATGGATTCGGTTTAAATGTTTGTTGGCGCAAGATTATGCATGATGTGTTTCGTTACATTTGGTTTTACTTATTGAGTGCTGGTTTCCTTCTTTTTTTTCGTTTTGTATTTACGTTGGTGTTCCTTTTTTTTTTTGCTTCTTTCTTCTGGCGGTTTGGTATTGAATTAAGACGGAGATTTATTGGCAGAGCTAAAAGTTTTCACTGATTGCATGTCAAAGGAAACAAATGAAATGTGTTTTATTTATGTTTTACTTTTAGATTTGCAAAGACAAGCATGCCGCCGCATGATTTAATACGGGCTCAATATATATTTTTTTTTTTTTGGGAGGGAGAAAATTTTATATTTTTTCAGTGCTAAATAAATAGAAGTTCTTGCAATTTGTTAAGGCAGGTGACAAAGTTGTATGTGTTTTTAAGTTTATAAAAGTTTTATCAAGATCTGGATTTACTGAAAAAATTTGTTGTTTTCTTATTTTATTTATATTTTTTTATAAAAATGAACTGCAGTATTCTTATAATACAAATCGAGATATTTTGATTTAAAAAGAGGCTTAAAGAGCCTTATTTTCTTAGGATATTTTAATAATTTAATTGGCCAAGGAATAATTCGTTTTAATTTTTTTATACTCCTTCATTCTGAGGATATTTCTTTAACCAGTTGCTTGCATTGTTTTCCTTATTTCGCTGCTATTTAATAGAACTGCTGGTGGTCCACAGTCAAACATTAATTGTAGCTACGGCTCACAAGTGAAAGGACATTGAATTTAAAAGAAGAACTTTCCACTCCTACTCTCATGCGTTTGCATGATGTAAAATGTCATCCTATTTTTCTAATAAATGTCAAATAGCATAATAATTTTCTTTGAGCATGAAATTATCCCCTTATAAATAGAATTAATTGTGTAATAAATACAAACGGTTAGCAGAGTGGTTAAATATAATAAATTAATTTGACACCTTCGCTCTGGTAATTGAACAGACAGTGAGTCACAATATAAAATATTGAATCGCTCTTCTTGTTTAAGTTAATTTAATTAAAAAGTAAAACAATCCCCTCCTTTATTTATTCGTTAATTTACTTAGTTAAACACGATAATTAGTTTTCATCTGATGTAGAAGCCAATTATCGATTATCCTGTGCAGCAGAACTTGTGTTACAAACTCATCATAAACTTTATTTTATATCTCCTTTTAAAAAATTATTTGCTTTAGGAATATTTCAATACAGCTAATTTAGGTAGGACTTAAATAATTCAATGGTGTATCTATTCAAATTAATATTCTTTTTGCAAAAACAAATTTTAAAGAAAAAAATCTAAATTGTTTCATAATTTTGTTTATATATAGAAAATTTAAATTTACTTAAAGCATAAAATATATACATTTAAATATCATTATTCTACTTGAATACACGTAAATTGTTGTAAATGTGGTAGAGTAAACCAACAACAACAACAACAGCAGCAGCAGCAGCAATAAAAACAAACTCATCTCATCATTATCGTCATCAACAGCATTTAAATTATGATACAAAAATATAATTTTTGGACAAATACACACAACCAAACAAATGGGGTTTTGCGTACACTAATTAAATGCATGTCGCTGCATGCATACGAACTTGTGTACACAACGACAAGTGTTTTGCTGCTTGTGTGAGTGCCAATTGCACATGCAAATTTTCAACAAATTAGTTGCCTACTTTTTTGCGGTTTCTCAATAATATATTTTTAACTTTACCACTGATGAGATTCTATTTTATTTTTGTGGCTGCCAAATTTCATGTGTTTATTTTTTAGCCATCCAAATGATGGCATTTGACCGCAGTTAAAAGCATTTCATTTGTATGCTCGTATTTTGTGTGTGTGCTTGAATGTATTTTAATTTGTTTTTCTACAATTTTTTTTTTTTCATTTGGAAGCATCATAATAATTCTGTGAACAAACTGTGTGGCACTGGTCCTAATAGATATTTGCATGAAACAAATAAATAGTCAGGTCAAATGCAACACATTTTTCTTTGCACACTTGTACGTTATACGGGTGGTTCCATGGCAAATCGCCAAAGAGTGAAAATTTAACTCTTTGGTTTTGAATGAAATTCGCTTACAGGCTGCTGTCTTTTTTTCTACTTTTTACTTATGCCAACAACAAATAAAATTAAAACTTAATTTTTTTTCAAATTCAGACACTCAAAATTTTGTTATAAAAATCCGGCAATTTTGACGAATTAGTGAAATTTTATTTTATTTTTTTCAAAAAAATTCAAAAACCATGGCACAAACTTTAATTAATGTCACAACAACAACAATTGTTGATATGGAAGTTTAAAATAAATATCTTTAGTTGTTCTAAGAAATGTTGGGTAAAGGTTCCCTGATGATCTGCATTAGCCCCAGTGAAATGCGCACAAGAACCAGCTAAAACCCCTCAATTCAACAACAGTTAATGTCACATCATAGAGAACACTTCAGGCTATAAAGTATAAAAAATTAAGTGCCGTTTTGTATAAAAATGTAACATCAGACAAGTTTCGAAATTTTCAAAATATAATTAAGCAAAGAATGTTTATATTTTTGGCTGATATTTCTTATAGTTCACTGATGCTTAAGTTGTCACAACAGAACTGTTTTCGTATCACTTTTTAGTTTTACAGTCCCTGAAAAAAACTCACACTCTTCAAACTTTCTAGGCCACTAATCAGTAGTTGGTTTTATTTTAAACATAAGTAACCTAAAAATTCCAGATTCTTTAAATCTATTCTTGAAATCTTGAAACTTTGCAGATATAACATTTTTCCAAGAGCTCAAAATTTTTGTTTTGCATTATTCAATTCCAAGTATTTCATTAAAAAGGACATGAAAAAAATTTTTTGTTTTTTTAGTAACGTTTTTCAGTCTATTATTATAGTCAGGCTTTAACGTTAAAACCAACTGTTAAAATTTGGTTTGACCCTACAAAATAATTTTGTGAAAAATAAATTAAAACCATTTTTGAATTGGTTTTAAAAAGATCTTATGAAATGCAACCTTGTTCTTGTCTGTGCTCATTCTAGTGCTGCCAAGGTTTTTTTTTATTAGAAACATGTGACAGGGACTGCATATTTCCTTGCAAATTTAGCATGATTTTATATGAAATTATTAATTTGATTTCCCCGTTTAAGTGTTTCTGTAACATTAAAATATTATTTTGCAAATTGAAAAAAAATACCCATTTTGAAATCAACGATTATTTTATATATTATTTTTATACAAACCAAAAGCAGCTGCAGTACAGTTTGTTCGTTAAGTTTTGCAAAATGTAGAGGGAAATAGAATAAAAAATACACAAATTTCTTTGAGAACTCTTATTTATTGTTATTATTTGTTAAATATTGATAAATATTAAACATTCAGTGTGAATGAAAAATCACGTGTTTATGGCTTTAATTTCCAATGTGAACCCACTTGAATATGGTCCTTGATTTATTGAAAAAATCAAAAGAATAAATTTTTTGAATATGACTGACTCAACTTTGGCAAACAATTTATTTGCATTTTATTTATATATTTATTTAATTTTTTTTTTCGTTGTCAGAATATGAAATAGAACAACAGCGAGTCTTTCAACTTTTTTTCATGCAAAACAGAAGGGTTCATGTCTAACTATTGGTCGATTTGATTGGGAACCACCCATATGCTTATCATATTCTATTAAATATCTGTTTGTTGTTAATATTTTAGTTTTGCATCAAATATATTTTATTCTATTACGCACGTGTGTATGTTTGTGTGTATTTAGAATATAATTTTTAGATGTAAATTTTTTGCTCGGCAACAATTCATTTTGTGTAGTTTATTTTTTTTAATTACTGTCTCTACAGCCTGCTGTCGCCGTTTATTTTTTCATCAATTACTGTTTATCAAGTTTGTAAATATTTATCTATATGACTGTAGCGTATATGAGTTTCGTAAATATTTATTTACAGGACTGAACGTCAGCCGAAATGCTGAAATTGTTTAGCAATTAATATTTAATACATGAAAATGTTTCTATTAAATTATCAAATTGTTTATTGTTGTTGTTGTAGGAAATTATTGGCCCTTTTTCATGGCCAATTTTACAATTTTTGTTACATATATTTAAACAAAATTTTAATAGGCTGTAATCAAATTAAATGTTGTAATTTATGCTTAAATATCCTGTGGTTAGTTTTATTTCTCGATGCTAGAAAATGTTTCTCACTAATTTGCTGTTTTTCGTTACATGTCGTCAAAGCCTTGCTTTGCTGTTTGCACCATATTTCATGTGTCTGTGGTAATTTACGCTCTTTTCGGTCTAACTTTCATTAGTCTGGCTGCCGCTGGTGCTGGCTAAAAGCGACCTGATAGATTGCATTGTCACCACAGACTCTGAATGTTGTGTAGTTCTCACCAAAAGGGATTCAGCTTAAACGACGATACTCTTATAAATGTAGACTCCCACTCTTTGGCAGCAACATTTTGTTCTACGTAATATTTGTGATAAAAAAAAAAATAGTTTATTTTAAGAAAAATTCTACCAAAAATATACAACATTTCTATTTTAATTTTTTCATTCTGCAGCATTTTTCTGTTCCAAATATTTTTTATTTTTATTATCTGATTTATTCTTGCATAGAGTTCATAAAACAGCTGCTATCTGCTTCAGCATTTTGAGATCGAAAGCAGACGCATACACTCTCACATCGTCTCGTATTCAAATTATTGCCCACAAGTTAATGTGTGCGTGAGCATGAATATTTGCAGTGATATTGTGCCAGTGAAATTCCAACTGACTGCATGTGGTTTCCGTATGCACTCGTCTGTTGGATTTAAGCAAAAATAACAACAAAAATCTTTCCATATATTTGTGTGCAGTGTCCTCTTACGCATACAAACGCTGATTTGTCACGAACTGAGTCACTATTTTCATACCTGACGAGGGGATAAAAGCAGCTTTTAATCACACTCTTTTTGAAAAAAAAAAATTAAATAAAAAGAATGGCAGAAAACCATTTAAAGTGATTTTTACTTGCAGGCTACGAGTGTTAATCACTCCTCTGCAGTAACATTGAAGGACATCTAGGTATTTTCTTAGAGTTTCCAAATAAAAATGTTTTATTGAAAGTTTATTAGCTAATTTGCGGCACTAATCGATTGCTGACACTCTACTTTAGCACAGTTTCTACAACCCTTTTCCGTTGCGCTTGGGCGGCTGGCTGAAGGCGATCTGGAGGAGAGCATTGTCACCACACCACTACAGACACAGAGCCTTTTGACAGATTTTCCATTTGTTTAGCATCACTCTTATCTATTGTAACGTGCAACTGCAGGCGTATATTTCTACATTTTTAATATTCTTTAAAGAGAAGTACATGCAAAACAGTGAATACTCAAAATTCCAATAAAGAAAGACACATTTCCCCGAGAAAATGTGTGGCCTTTAAACTCACTTAGCATGTGGCCTTAAGCTTAAGAATGCAATGCGCGACTTAAATACAATAAAAGTAAATGAAAAATTAAATTTCGAAAAAAGTAGAAAAGGATGGAAATTCAGGGCAGCATGACGTTGTTTTATTGTCTAGATTTTGTTTAAGCGAATAGAGAATTTTCTCTAAATGCAATTAAAAAATATTTAAGACGACAAATTTTATAAAATTTTGTGGAACGTATTGGAACATATTTTTTACTTTTCATTTGAGATAAAATTTCTTTATTTCATAAAAGTTCTTTATTTCGTTTTTCGAGTTAAGACCGGCATTTGATTGACTCTTTTAGCAAATCATGACTTCTCATGTTTGATTACGATGCCACGAAATGGCATTAGGAATCGTTGAGGAAATTAATTGTCTTGCTTGAAATAAATTTCTCTAAGGACGATCAAAATAGCTGGTATTCCTAATCCTTTAAGAAATATACTTTGTGCCATGTTGTTCGTTCCTTGTAGAAAGAGAGTTTGGGAGCTCCCTAATTAAAAACAAGAAAAAAAAATCCCAAACGCTCGTTTACGTTAAGAATTTAATATCTCTAATTTAATATTATTAAGCCCTTGCAAATAGAATCCCTAAGATATCCTACTTCTGATATGATTTCTGAATTAAATATTTATTTCTTAGTTTGAGGGAAAGCAGGGAAAAGGCACAAGGGCTTATGCCCATCTGTCATGCCAACGATAAGACCATATTGACTACGAAACCACTCTGGGGAGTTTTATTAGAAACAGGAATGGAAGCTCCCAATTATGTTAAAACTTGGCTAAAAGAGGACGTCACAACGAGAATGTGGAAGACTAAACATTTTCTTGTTCCTTCAAAAACGCCAACCTTCGAATCTGTTGTTTTTTAGACTAAAACAATAAAAATAAATAAAAAAGTGGAAAAAATTGTTTTTCTAAGATTTTTGGGATCTTGAAATCTGCCGACTTGAATCGCTTTAAATCCTCAAGGAGTTTAAGTTCAGGAACACTCTTTAGAACGTTGTAATTTGATTCGGTATAACCGTTCAAATGCTAAAAAGCCGGTCACGCACATACTCACACACATATACTCACTCACACACACAAACATATACTCATACACATACACACAAATAAGGCTGTTAAATTAGTCAGAGAAGCTTTTTAGAACCTTATTTTGAAATATTTTTAAAACGGGAAAGACTAAAAACTTTTCAATTTTGGAAATATCTCTCTCCCTCTCTCTCCTATAAAATCTTCTCTGATCCTGTCAGTAGTTTTAAGCAAATCCGTACCATCTCATTTTCTAATAGCACGTGCAGTTTATTATTTTGGTTGCTCAATTAGTAAAACTTTTTCTAAATTTGATGGGAGGTCCCCTAGACCAGCATCACAAGGAACGTTCTGTGTTTCAAATAAAATTTGAAAAGGAAAAATATGATATGATATGATATGAATTTTGAAAGTGTTATAAATGAATGGTTAAATAGTTCCGAGGATAATGATGTCAGCGAAGATTCTGACTCTGTCACACAGCAGTGACCATGCAACACATTCGGCGGCAAAAGTTTAAAAATGCCGAGTATGATGATTTAAGCGAAGATTCTGATGCTGTTGCTCAACAGTGGTCATGAAACTGATTCGGAGCCTTCAATTAAAGTAAATAAGTTCACTGGAAGTGTCTTTAAAAACCAGTCAATTCAAATAAATGAGAAAACTCACTTTCAAAGAAGAACCGTTTTAAATTGGTGAAAGATTTATAACAAAAAATTAAAAAAAAAACTTTGAAATTTCTATGATTTTCAACAATTCAAGGTAAATCTTAATTTGAATCTTTAATATGATATTTAAGTTGGAACAAAATATAGCTTTGATATATATAAAACTATAAGATTTTTGTTAAAATAAAAAAAAAGAAATTAAGTTTGATTGAAATATTTTAAATAGCAAAGGAAATAACCCTCTTATTTAAGAAAAATTTAAAACACTTTCTTTTATATACCAAAAGAAATGAAATAGACTTTAAAATTTCTTTCAATCAAAAATATCCTTCACAAATTTCATAGAATCTTGAGCTTCAATGTTATCCTGCAGTTTTCATAACTAAAACGAAATTATTTCTTTTTTCCAAAGAAAGAACTTCACATACAAATAATTTCTCTTGCACTTGATTCGCTTGCAAATGTTTGACAAATTAATACTGAAAACAACATGAAAAAAAATTTTACAGAAAAAAAGGAGACACAACAACTTACAAGTTCTGTGAAACATTTCTTTTTACATTCCTTTTTTTATATATCCTTAACAAATTCTCATGCGAAAATAAACAAACACTTACAAGGAAATGCTCATGTCAGCTAAAGAACTGATGAGGCAGGAGTGCGCTTCTAAGAAAAAGTTGTTTCTTTTATTTTTCTCAAACATTCATCTCCTGGTGCCTACTGACTCTGCAGCACATTCCTTTAAGAAAAACAGAAAAGTGAAGAAGAAAATTATTTAGATTCTGCATTCCAATTGAATTACAATTGCTGAGGAGGGGCGTGTGTGATTGAAAAAACCTCTACAAACTTTGCCAAAATAGATACAAGAAGTTTTTGTTCTTTAAAAGAAAAGAGATAAAAGGATACTTCGAATAAGACAATATCAAATGGAATTGGTAGCGACTAATGAGATAATTTTGTTAGTTACAAATTGAAACTAATCGAAATGGTCACTTGTACGTGTGGCATGTGGTCACCCAATTGGCCAACCAACTTCGTAGAGGATATCAACTGTTCATAGAATTTCGAGCATGTTTCCTTATAAAATAATTCACTTCACTGATTACAACAAATATTTTAAATATTTCTTTAAATACAAATTAAAAGGTAAACAATAAGACATAAATTCACGGGCTTAATTTTGTGCCTAATTCTGATCTTAGTTTTGTAAGATCCATCAAAAAAGTAGAAACAATTTCTGAGCTCGAATTCGAGATCCAACTATGCAGCAGATTTTTGCGCAAAAGCCATGGAAGATTTTATTAAAAGTGTATTGGCCAGCTCTGGATCACCTAAAAAATAAATGATTTTATTTTTTTAAGGAAATAAGCTTTATGTTGTGTTCTTTTCTAGAAAAGAATGCAACATATTTTGCACTTTTTAATATAAAATTTTGCACTTTTCTCGGCTTTAAGATGCCAAGAAATTACTACCGAAATATAGACATTTTTTTAAATGGAAAAGTATTTTCTTACAATAATTTCTTTTCTGGAAGAAAATGCAAAATGTTTGCATTTTTTAATATAAAATTTTGCACTTTTCAATGAAAAATAACGAATTTTTTAGAAATTAAACCAACATTTTCTACGACTTTAAGATGCCCACAAATTACCACCACAAAAAAAGGTATTTTCTTATATTAAATTCTTTTGTGGAAAGGATGCTACATTTTTTGAATTTTTTATTAGAAAAATTTGCACTTTTCAGCGAATCTTGTGGAACATAATCCAAAATTTCTTACGAACTGAAGACTTCATCAAATCACCACTGATTTTTGTTTCAAATGAAGAATTAATTTCTTATATTAATTTCTTTTCTGGAAAAGGATACTACATTTTTCGCACTTTTTAATACAAAAATTTGCACTTTTCATTTGAAAACAAAGAATTTTTTAGAAATCAAGTCAACATTTCTTACGACTTTAATATTCCCACAAATTACCACCGCAAAAAGGTAATTTTTTTAATGAAAAAGCATTTTCTTATATCAATTTATTTTTTTGGAAAAGGATGCTACATTTTTTGCCCTTTCTAATAGAAAATTTTGCACCTTCCATTTCTTTAAGACTTTACAAAATTGCCACCCTAAAATAGCTGATTTGTTTTTAAAGAAAAAATAATTTTTTTTTATAATTATATCTTTTCTGGAAAAGGATGCTACATTTTTTGCAATTTTTAATCGAAAATTTTGCACTTTTCATTTGAAAACAACGAATCCTTTAGAAGTTAATCCAAAATTCTTAACGACGTTAGGATTCCCACAAGTTACCCCCAAAAAAAGGTGATTTCTTTGAAATGCAAAAGTATTTTCTTATATCAATTTCTTTTCTGGAAAACGATGTTACATTTTTTGCACTTTTCAATAGAAAATTTTGCACTTTTATTTCTTTAAAAGTTTACAAAATTGCCACCCAAAAATAAGTGATTTTTTTAAAGAAAAAATTATTTTATTATATTAATTTCTTTTCTTGATAAGGATGCTACATTTCATGCACTTTTTAATATAAAACCTTGCACTTTTTATTTGAAAACAACGAATCTTTTAGAAGTTAATTCAAAGTTCCTAACGACGTTCGGATTCCCACAAGTTACCCCCAGTCACTTTTGAAATGAAAAAGTATTTTTTTAATAATTTGTTTTCTGGAAGAAAATGCTAAATTTTTCGCACTTTTTGATATGAAGTTTTACACTTTTCATTTAAAATCAACGAAATTTTTAGAAATTAATCCAAAATTCCTTACGATTCCCACAATTTATCGCTGAAAAATGAGTGATGTCTTTTAAACGAAAAAGTATATTCTTATATCAATTTCTTTTCTAGAAGAAAATGCTACATTTTTCGCACTTTTTAATAGCAAATAGCACAAACCTGACTTCTAGAAATAATGAAAATTTTACAATTAAAGAAAAACCTTTTTATGAATAGTAATTTCATGTTAAAATCACACGAAACTTCCTGGTACTGAACAAAGAAGGGAAAAAATGTTGCATTATATCCTGAAAAGAGAACACCACTATTGAGACACCTTTTATTTGTTATTAAAAACAATTTGTTTAACTTTTCCGACAACTTTTTGTAAAGAAATTATAGAAAATCGTTGGATATAACAACAGCCAGCAGTGAATGATAGAATGAAAATTGTTTTAAAAACTCCTCCGACAGTTCGAAAGTCCATATAATTTTCATTTGCAAGTCAAGTGGGCAATAGAATCACAGTTGATGTGTCAGATTATTCGAAGATCGCCAAGTTCAGTGCTAATGGAATATTCTTTAATATCTAAGAAGAAAAGTAAAGGAAAATAAATTAAATTAATTCTGGGTGTAACTTCAGGAGATCCCTGCAACAATTCTTAGGATTTCCTTAACATGAACTCTTAAAAACAAGACTAGAACAAAAGGTTAAGCTCACTTCCTCTACTTACTGGCACTGTTTTATATTTTGAAATAAGAAATATATTTTTATTTTATATATAAAAAAAGGAAATTCTTCTAATAATAGAAAAAATGTAAATAAAATTGCTTAGCAAACAACATCTGTTTCCCTACTTCAGTAACTTTTCTACAAATTTTAATTGTCTTACAAACAATAAAAACACTTCTCTGTTATTTATCCTCAATTTATGTTGTTTTAGAAATAGAGGGTGAATAGAAGCCCTTTTCTATAACATATATAAAAAAAGTTGTTGCTTTAATGTGCTGCAATACACACACACACTCCCATATGAATGATGTACATTCACAACAACCGAGTTTGCAAAACATAATTTGTTGATGCATAAGTAAATAAAATTTCCTTGAATTTCAAAAGAGATTTCAAAACTTTTTCATGATTAAGCCCAGAAGAAGTGAAAAGATAGAGGAAAAAGAAATAACGAAAAAAAGCAGCAGCAAAAGGAACATCCGTTGAAAGTTTTGTTTTATTTCTGCTGCTGTTTTCTAAGAGGGAATAAAGAAAGAAAAAAAGGAACACAAAACGAAATTGAACATGTTTGTAGTTTTAATCCTTCTACAGTTCATTTAATGCAGGCCAAAAGCAAATTAAAACTAAAATAAAACAAAAAAACACTAACAAGGCTCCGCTGTACTGGTAACAAAGTTGTTTCAATTCAATTACTTATCCTTCAATACGCTGTAAATAAAACTAGAGAACAGCTTAAGGATGATGGCCCGGCCTGGCCTGTTTGCAAAATCGTGAATGCATTTCCTTCTAAAGAGCCAAACAAATTCAAAACTAAAATTCATTTATTTATTCCCTTCATTTATTCATTCACGTTCGAGTGTCTGTTTGTGTTTGTTTGCCTGTTTGCTGTTGTATGTGTTGCTGCCATTGTTGACAAGTTCATTTAATTTCGTTACAGTTTCCTTTGTAACCCTTTAAGAGTTTATTTATTTTCGATTTAACAAATTTCAACTGGCAAACACAAGAATTAAAAGCAAACAAATGGAAATTTATATATAGAAAGAATAAACAACTTTTTCTTTCCTTTTCATTTACTGAAATAATTACGAGTTGTTTGCAACGCCTTTTCTCTATTCTATTCGCTTGTTAGATATTCTTTATTTTTGCAAAAAAAAAATAAACTTTTCGTTTTATCCACTTAAATGAACGGCTTGTTTTGTTGTTATCCACAGATGCTGTTTTAACCCATGCTGATATGGCAGCAATATTTTAATTAGTTTATGTTTTACACAAAAGAAATTACTTTTTTTTATAAAATTCAAGAAAAGAAAAAACGAATAAGTATTTTCCTTAATAAGAGTCAAAAAAGGCTCTCAAGGGAGAACGATCATCAGTTTAATATCTCAATGCCACTAGACTCCAGTCTAGGCTTGAGCAACAGCGTGTATTATCTTCCTTGTCGTCATATTATTTCACTCCTCAGAAAAAAAAAAAAGACTGCTGGAAAGTCAATCAAAAGCTTTTTGTTTAGATCAGGATAATATAATATTCTGTATCCTGTTACAGAGTCCAGATACTCGTTCTAAATATATGATTTGTTTTGAAGAAATTGTAGCACAGTGTTTTAAGCCTCTTCAGTGATCTGGGATATCTAAATTAGGTGTTTCAAATTTATTTAAGAATATTCAAACCAGGAGAGCTTGACTTAAGAATCAGGGAACAAGAAATTCAGAAAAATAGGACGTAAACAAAAATTATGAAACAACAACACAGAGACTTATTAAACGTGTGTTAGGATTTATTTGAAACAGCTCTCGTATCCTTTTTCATAGTAAAATTGTTGCATTTGAAAACCTTTCAGACATTCAATAAGCTACCTGAGTACTGACGATGCAAGTGTAGCGGCTTCCGAAAACAGCTGTCCTGCTCTGCTGTGTAAAATGAATATATAAAACGTGTCTTAACTTTTTGCTTGTTTTTAATTCAATAGAGTTCGGAAGTGTGTAAAAGTACTGGCTCTTAAGAGCATGAAGCACACCAAAAAATCTTGGTACAACTTGGCGTATGAGTAATATAATTAATAATATTAAGTATACGCTTTGAAGCTTAATACAAGAGGAGAGTTACATACAAACAAAGAAACTTACAAGTGAAGCTAATGAAAAACGTATGAAAATTTTCCAATTACTTTCTAGTGGTTACAGTCATTTCGGCAAATATTTTCCAAGTGTGACCGTACCTTAAAATATTTATTAATACTTCAACTCTAATTTATTAAACGCGAGATCTGCCAACATCTCACAATCTGACTTAATAGAGTAGATATAAAATCTAGTAGAATTATTGTGTTGGCTTTTGTTAAGTTTCATGTGAGTAAATAAATACATAATTTACATAATTACATAATTTTCTTTAAATTCCATGTTCTTATATTTCCTTTTACTTTAATAAATTGCTGCTGCTCTCTATTGGTACAGTTCGATTTTTAAAGGGTTAAAAAAAAGAGCTTTTAATTCACTATTCTCACAGATGGCCACTGAATTGTCTTTCAAATTCCCTCTCATTTTTTACAAACCATCTCTTCCCCTCCTCCTCCTCCTCCTCCTCCGCTCTTCAGTTTGTGCTTCGTTAACCAAAATAATTTTATTTTAAATGTTATTTGAATTTAATTTCATTTTGGTGAGTCCTCAATTGTTCCAGCTGGTTTTCTTAAGGTTTGTCCTTTTGAATATTTAATTTGTTGTTTTCGCTACATTTTTCAGTTCTCGCTTTACTCGCAGTCTTAGGAAAATAAAGTTTTATGGCGTTAATTTTCCTGTGCATTAACAAGACAAGTTTGTGGTAGGGGGGAGAGGGGAAAGGAAACAAATTAATTAAATCTGCATGGCAGTTGTAAATTATTAAAGGAGGGATAATTTTAAAAAAGAACAACATGCAGGATAGTGCTGTTTTTAGATGAGAGCAGGGTCATGATGTGGATAAACACCCATTCATTTTAAAAAAATTAATAAATTTCTTTACAATGTACAAAAACCAGAATATGACAAAAATCTAATTCAGCATAAAAACCACAAAAATGTGATAAATTGTTCAACAAACCTGCATGGCCAGCAACTGACTAACATGCAAATCAGGATACATAATGAACCTCATAAAAATGCAACAGCAACTGCAAAAAAGGATAAACACGAACACCTGCTCTCCAATATTAACTGCAATGAGTTTTGTCGACTCAGCAACAACAACACAACACAACAGCCAAGGCAACAACAACAATGGCAACTTTAATAGCAACACAAATTGTTGATAAAATGGAAATAATTTGCTGCAAAAATAGAAAATAAATTGAGAAAAAGAGTCGACAAGAAATAGTTGTAGAAAATCCATTGACTACAACACCTGCACCATTGACACAATCTCTATCTCCTGCTACAGCTTTTACCTGACGATTCAATTTCTCAATATCCCTGGCAAGAGCATGTGTTTGCATGCAACACTCGCCTCTTAAGTACCTGCGACAAATTTTAAATGTTGCTGCTTGTAATACATCTCGGAATGGATGTGTTGAACACGGCAAGAGTTTGTGTCCTGGTTGTTGTCGATGTACTTAAATTTTGAATTTATTTAGTTTTTCGCCTGCTCCAGTAAGTAGTTTTTCTTTTTTTTTTTTTTGTTGTACAAGAGCTTGCGGTATATATTTCATTTTGGTAGATCCAACTGCATCACTTCAGTTACCTTCTTCAAGTCCTCTCACACAGAAGCACAATTTCACAAACATTTTACGTCTCCTGCAAACATTATCAAGATAAAAGCAGCAAAATATACGTCTAAACCCTCTCAATAAAGTAGGACAAATCGTTTGACAATGCAGCAAAAAACTGGATAAAAATAAGGGTAATAGGGAAGAGAGAAAGGGAGAGAGAGAGACAGAAAAAAAGAAAAAGTTATTGTATTATTTAATAGAAAACAAGCAGCAGTTCAGATTGAGCCAATATTTGATAAGACTTTTAAAAACAATTTATTTATTTTAAATTTGAATGCCGGATCTCCGAATGTCTTGTTCTGAAGACAGGCCGGCCATCTGGACCGACTTAGTTTTCTAGATTTTCTTAAAGTCGGTAGACTCTTGCAATCTTTAAAAGGATATTCGTCATTGATATTAAGATTTAATACCCGACCCTCTGACAAGATTGATGGAAAACAAACGGCGCCGATTATTTGATCCATATAAGTTGCTCTACTCTGGTTCATTTCCTTCATCTTGTGTATAACAATATTGCATAAAAAATGGAGTAACTTAAAGGATCCAATTTTTCCTTAGAAAATATTTTCCATATAAAAACTAATACAGCAAATATTTCCCCACTCTGAATTTATCGAAAGTGTAACATGCGATAGTAAATATTTGGCTCTTGTGTTTACCTCGCAGTTGTCTGTTTTGTCTCTTTTGTTGCCACTCTGAAGAAATATTTGACAAAATTTCATTGTGCTGCTGCAAATTGTGTTGCTTTAGCCGGCTGACGACTGGTTGCTGTTGAGTGGCCGAGTATGTGGAATAGGATACTTGTAATTTTGCTGATCTGACTTAATGACAAATTCCATTACGGAAGCGATGGGCAAATTTGTCTCTGGCAGCAACTACTTTTGGTTCTCCTGTTTTTTTATAACATTGAAATTTGTAGAAAAACAGTTTGTAAAGAAAATGACTGCAGATCGCAAACTAGAAGTTGTTTGTGTTTGAAATTTTAAGTAAAAACTCATTTTTACGTTACGGTAACGCATGTGATATTTTTAAAATTTTTTAAAATTTAGTTTTCGTTAAGAACACTTTAAGTAGATATAATTTTCTTTTCGTCAACAGTTGCACACCTGGGTATGTATAATATATATGAAAATATGCTGGAAATCCGTGTTTGTTACAATTTTTTTTTTAAATAAAATTAATATCAAACTCCAGCAAACACAATAAAAAAAACTATATTAAATTTAAAAAATATATCGTTTATAAATAAAAAAGTAAAACTGAAATCCAGGCAGACTGAAACTTAGCAACAAAAAAAAGTATATGAACATACCCGGGTATGCTTCAGTTGATATAAAGGTTAAATAACAAAATTTTTGTTATAAATTGATATTTCGTAGTGTTTTTGCTATTTAAGTTTCACATGAGGGTGAAATATCACTCTGCCTCTAGATACGAGGTTTTTCAAAGTATAAAGTGAAATTTATGGTTCCTGCTTTAAAATTTTTATTTGCAATTTTTTGGTTAAAATTGCTACTCAGCTGCTACTGCGGCACAGAGGTGAGAAGCAGATAATTTTATATGTTTGGTGCAGACTGTATAATGAAACTTTATGTTAATGTTTATGTAAATGTTAATGTTGATGCTACTGTAATGCTAATGTTAATATTAATGTTGTTGAGAATGTTAATTTTCATACCAATGTTAACGTTGATGCTAATGTTGATGTTAATATTAATGCTAATGTTGACGCTAATATTAATGTTAATGTTGATGCTGATGTTAAAGTTAATATTAATGTTAATGTTGATGCCAATTTTAATATTAATATTAATGTTAATGTTGATGCTGATGTTAATGTTAATATTAATGTTAATGTTGATGCCAATTTTAATATGTTAATGTTGATTTTGATGCTGATGTTAAAGTTAATATTAATGTTAATGTTGATACTGATTTTAATGTTAATATCAATGTTAATATTGACGCTAATTTTAATATTAATATTAATGTTAATGTTGATGCTAATTTTAATATTAATATTAATGTTGATGTTCATGCTGATGTTAATGTTGATGTTAATATTAATGCTAATATTAAAGTTTACGTTAATGTTAACATTAATGTTATTGTTGACGCTAATGTTAATGTTAATGTTAATGTACATGCTAATGTTAATGTTGATGTTAATATTAATGCTAATATTAATGTTTACGTTAATGTTAATATAAATGTTCAGGCTAATGCTAATGTTGATGATATTATTAAGGCTAATGTTAATGTTTATGTTAATGTAGATATTAATGTTATTGTTTATTTTATTGCTTTAAGCCAACTTGCGTTGCATTATGAAATACAAGAACTTGAAAATCACGTTATTTGGCAGCAGCTTTCAAATTCCTTGTAAAATTCTGGCTTTCCGTTTCAATAGATTTCATCGCATGAAAGCCAAAACACCATCAACAAAAGATTATTTTCTGTCAATACTTTCGTATTAAGAAAACTCTCACTAACAAAACTGCCATAATCGAAATAACAAGAATTTGTACTTTAAAGGAAAATATTGTTGGCATGTTTTCGCTTTCAGCGTATTGCAACTGGGGCATGTAACTAAGCAGCTGTGACAACGAAAAGGAATCCTCTTTACAGGTATTAAGTAATTGCATTAAGTGTTGTGCCACAAACTGATATTAACAATAATAATAAGCCGGCGTAGCAAACTGCAGCAGGAGTCATGGAAGGGAAAGTTTTTGTTTGATTCAATATGGTGACATGAAATGGGGTCGATATTCTTTCCTGCAACACGACGAAAGCCCTTTAAGACAAACAATTTGCGAAATGCTTTTTACTTTCATGGAAACACCGAAAACATTCTTATGCAAACATTCCCTAGATTGAAAGGAAAAAAAGGACAAAAAAATTTTACTTTTAGCGATAAAGAGAAAAACTATCAAGTAGAAAAAAACCAGATAATGTCATTTTGATATTTTTACTCTTTCTTGTTGTCAACTATTTGAAGGTAAAAACTAGAACTTTTTGTTTTAAGCAAAAATATTACTTTTGCCTGAAGCATGTGGAGCACTTAAGGAATTTTTTCTTATATAAAACTAAAACACACACACACCAAGTTCGTGCATACACCCAAATTAATAATATTCAATAAAGTCCATGAAATATGAACCGGCAGCCTGAGAATATATTATTTATTGTTGCTGTCACAAAAACGTATCTATCGCTGTACACTTACAAGTAAATTCTCATTTTTTTTGTGAAAAAATGGCCTTAAATTACAGCCAACAACCAGCAACAAAATAAAACAACTCGCATTCAAACAAGTTATTGTTTGAGTAGTTTAACTTTTATTAAGTGCTGTTGATTGTGTATAAATTAAAATAAATAAAAAAAGTTCGGTTATTAAATTTCATTTATGCCGTTTTTAAATTATTTATAAACTAAAAGTGGTTTAACATAAAGAAAATAAAATAAAATGACAGAAAACAAAACTTGCAAAGAAAAAAATATTTACCAAAAAAAAAAAACTGACTGATAAATGGGTGTATTTATCATTTTCAAACATGCACTCACACAGTCAAACATATGGAATCATTTTTTATTTATTGCATTTATAGTGTGTGTGACTACTACGCTCAGTTGTTTGCTGCTGGTTGCTGGTTGTTGGCTCTCAAGTTGTAACCGGTGGAATGGAGTGGCCATTGAACTTCAACCAGCCAACACATGCTCTGTTTTGGTTTCATAAAATTTATGGTCAATATTTTTTGTTAGAATGTTGCCAACTAAAAGACATGTTATAATCTGCATCTGTTAACCCTAGAAGGCTACTGTTCTTTATAAATAAGTTAAAACTAACACCATGTAAATTTTACTTGTCGTGGAATTCTTCTTAAAGCGCTTCAGCTTTAATTTTGAAATTTTTTTTGTTAAAAAAATAGATTTTTCAAAATAATAACACGCAACCGGGGCTTAACGTTTTTCTGTTACAATTTAATATCAAATTGGTACTGAGAATTCGGTTTTGATAGAGAATTTATTTTATTTGAGCAGCGTTTTTTTTTTCTTATTTCTTTTCTCTTGTACTCATTCTCACAAAAATGTTGCCATACTTTCACCAATTAAAGCTAGAGCTGTGTAGAGCTGTTCCGAACTAAATCAAAGGCTCTCAAACGCTCGTTTTTAACAAGAATCTCTAATCAAACCCATTTAAATTACATGGGTTTGATTAGAGGTTCTTGTCAAAAACGAGCGTTTGAGAGTGTTTGAGAGCATTTGATTCAGTTCGGTACAGCTCTAGAGCTGTGAGGAACTTAATCAAACGCTCTTTTTTGAAAACAATCAAACGCCTGTAATTCAAAAGGGTTTGATTAAAGGTTGTTGTCAAAAAACCAACGTTTGAGAGCGTTTGATAACGTTCGGTACAGCTCTAATTAAAACAAGCTTTTTTAAATCGGATTTTCGAAGTGACTTCTTTTTTATAAAAAAATATAAAATATTTTAGTATGTTTTTATATAAAAAAAGTGAGCTCACTTAAAAAAGAAAACTGAAAAGTTGTAATAATTTTTTTAAGAAAAAGTAACCTCCAGCTGTTCATTGAAAACATTAACATATCATTCCTGTTTCTAACTTTTGTTTTGACAATTAATAAATTTGTTTATGTTTTAAGTCAATTTTTATTTAATTGACTGATATTCGACATTTCGTTTCTTGGCTTGGCTGCTTTGAAAAATCATAAGTAATTATCCAATATATATATTTTTGAATAAAATTAAAGATATTTTTTAAATAACAACAGCAATTTAATTTTATAACTGAAATGATTTAAATTTCATTTCATTTAAATATAACAGGCCCCAACAAAAACAAAAAACTTATTAATAAATCATGGCTTGTCAAAAGCAACCACAACGCAGACACGATTGTTAAAAAAAAAGTTCCAAAAAACAAGAGAAATTCGCTTCGACATTTGTTTCAAAATTTAAGTCCACAAAAAAAAGGACAACAACATTTAATAAAATTATACTGCTGCAAGTGACATTTCAATGTTACATTCAAGCGCAGGGAAGAGTGCAGGCAAACAGATGGGTATCGCTGGTGACCAAATTAGGATTAACTTAAACGATAAGAAAACAAAACCCCGGGACTTGGAAAAGCTAAAGAAACATTTTTCATATTTAATTTTATTTGGCTTCAATGCAGACAATTTATTTTTACACACACACACACATACAAACAAACCCTAATACTTTTCAAAAATTTTACTGAAGAATACCCAAAAAAAAACTATTTATATTTTCTTCATAATTATAACAAACGATGTGTCAATTTGCATCTACTGGGAATATATGAAATTTATTTGTATGAAAAAACAAACAAAAAATATAAACAAAATTTAAATCTATAAATTTTATTATTCTACACCATGAACACTAACACAAACAAACATGTTAGTAATTTATATTCTATTATAAAATTTGAAAACTTTTTGCTGGTTATTTTTATAAAATCGTATCACAGGCAGACATATTGTGCGAGCGCAAACACCCAAATTCTTTTTTATTATTGTTGTTGGTTGTTGCCTGAATGCTGCTGGTTGGTTTATTGGCACGATAATTTATTATAGATTTTTATAATCATAAAATATGACAGTAAATAAGCTGATAGACAATCCATATAAAATAATAAAATCATCAGATGTGCGCTATTAAAAAATGCAAAAAAAAAAAAAATCTACTGCACAACCCATCATTCATGTCACATTTTGGCCAAATAATATAAACATGCAATAAAAACAGTTAATAAAATGTGATTTCAATAATTTGAATTATTTTATCAAATTTTTCGGTGATCATTCTGTTGTGACACGTAAAGCAGGATTATAAAAAAGGGCAGTAAATATATTATGAAAACTGAAATGAAAGTGTTTCAATAAAATTTTTTTGAAAAAGAAATTCATAAAAAAGTTATCGAGTGAGAGAAAAATAACTGAATTCAAAATTTTCTTATGTCGATTTCTTTTGTAGAAAAGAGTGCAACATTCTTTACACTTTTTTAATGAAAATGGGCATTATTCGGTGATTTTAGAGTACAAAATTTTTAGAATTTACTTCAGCATTAAATACGTAAAATAATACATATTTTAAAACTCCTCCAAATTGCTGGTTTTTAGAAAAGAATAATAAAAATGTTTACATGTTTTTCAGAAAAGAAAACGTTAAAAATAAAGATTTAAATAAATTTATATGGAATTGCTTTGTAATAAGAAGGATCTTGACAAATCCGTTGCAGCACATCAAATTTGATGATATAATAATTTGTATAATAAGATTAATAATTTTTACCAACAACAGTTGCATACCCGGGTATGTTATTTGTTTTTAAGTCGGAATATAACTATTAAATTAATTTTTAACTGCCTGATATTCTCACTAGTAGTGCTTTTTTAACGTATTTGTAGGTTTTAGCAACATAAGGAGAGCGGGATTTAAAGTTTTTCATATCTTTATCATACGTCAACAGTTGCATACCCGGGTATGTAAGATGATATAAATGAAAATGTAGGTTTTGCTGTCTTATTCCATAAAATTTACACATAAAATAATATCAAATTAAAAATCAAAAATATATAACGCAGCATAATGAAAATGTAAAAGGTATTTATTATATTTTTAGAAACAAAAAAAATTAAATAGAAACAAAACAATGCAGACGGAAAGCACAAATAAAACCACATCATCTCTGAATCAAATTTAATAGCAACAGAAATTCCATACGAAATGCCTGAACATACCCGGGTATGCTTCTGTTGGTGTATGTATAATTTGTTATACAGTTGACAAACAGAAAATAAGACCCGTTATAAAAAATATAACTCTTTTTATATTTATATCATTGAGCGAAATAAGAGACTTTCTTGAGACAGTTTTTGCAAGAAGGAATAAAAAAAGTCCTTGAAAGACTTTCTAATTTGCAGCGTCTCAAAAACAAAAAACATACCCGGGTATGTAGCTGTTGACATGATGGTGTTAAAATATATTATTATTATTTTTTATTAAGAGTTTTTAGTTTAAAATTTTCGTAAAAGCGTTATGTACAATTCATGATAAGATATATTTTTTAAATTTGTTTAAAAAGTCTTAAGTAAAAAGCTTTTAATTTATTCAAAATCACTTGATATTTCTATAATTTGTTATCAAGTCTTTTAATTTTAATATATTAAATAATTATATTTCAGTTCTCTTTTATTACCCATTTTTACTTTTTCCTCTTCAATTTGTGTTAAGAATTTCTGCAGGGGTTATAGAATGTCGTGTCTGTTTTACCTGCTTCAACTTTCGCTTTTATTAAGCTTAAAGAAAATTGTTCTATTTAATAGAATTTCTATTTCATGCAGGCACTCCTCGACATGCATCTGCATGTGAATTTTCGCAGACTAAAAACTTCAGTCCTGTTCACAACTTTGCCCCAGGCTTTGCCTAAATACCTTCGAATGCTACTCGGATGAACAACTTTGCAACTAAAAAGTTATGAGGATAATGAGAAATTATCATCAGATTGTGTAAATTAAATTTTTTTATTAAAGGAGTTGGCAGACAGACAAACGCAAAAAATATTAAAGGAGTGGGAGTAAATTAGAGCGACTGTTTAAATGAAATTTATATGCTGATAGTTTTTAATTTGAGTCATCGTTTTATTTAAACTGTTGTTGGCTTTGTTGTTGTTATTGTTGCTGGGTTGCTGTGCTAATCGGTCAAACGCCTGATGGCCTAATCAAGGGATCTGTTTTTACCCTTTTTACAATTTTATTAAAAAAAAAAAAATGTTTGCTTCCAGCAAAATATTAAATTTAAATTTGAAATCGAAAATATTGAAAACATTTTCCTTAAAATGAAAACAATTGAAATAACTCCTACACGTACAAATACTTTTTTTTTCAATCAAATACTTTTAGTGAAAGTTTTTGCTTTCTTGCGTTACAACAACCATAAAAGTTAAATGCTCTAACGGAATTCATCTGTTCTCATACATTTTCTACAACTTTACTAAAAATTTACTCATCAAATGCATTCGCATTTGAACGAATTGTGAATAGTTGCTTTTACACACACACACTCACACACACACACACATACACTCGCTCACAAAATACACCTTTTAGTGGAAAATGTATTATTTGCCAGAAAGTTGTAGCCGTGTGAATGTGTGAGTGCAAGTGAATGCAGCAGAGGCAACTTAACAATTGTAATTACAACAACTCGTGAGCGTGCAATGACTTTTTGCTCTAGTTGTGATTGTGTGAATGGAAATTCGTGTCAGTGTAAGAGAATAGAAATACAATATGAACACACAAACATTTTGTTTAATTTTGTTTTTTTAACAAAATCATGGCAGAGAATGGAAAAGAAAAAGTTAACTTTTATAGTGGCAGTAAGTGAAAGCACAATGGGAGCAACTACCACCACTACAATTCCATTATACGAGTATAAATCGAGTACATAATGTTCCATGTTAGTTCCCATTTTATGTTCCTAATGTCTGTTTGTCTGTTTGTCTGTCTGCCGTCATCTACTCACATGTCGTTTGTCATTGTGTGTGTTTAACAAATGTTCGTTCCATTTTTGTATGACCAACTTAAGGTATTCTCTGTTTTTTTTTCAGTCGTTAAAATGTGTTCACACAGTGTTTTTTTTTTTATTTTAGTTTAACTTCTTTTTGTTGTTGTGTTTTTTTTTATTGTACAGTAGATGACAGAGAGCTTTTTGAAAATAGTTACTCGTGTCTTTGTTGTGAGAAATTAATTGATTAAGTGCAAATTTAGTTTTATAAAACTTTATGGAAAATACTTCAACAACTTTGGAATTAATTTCTATAACAATTTGCTTTTCAGACCACAGGGTGACATTAATAATTTAATATAAATGACTTCCACATGTTAAAGATGTATTTTTCAACAGGACTCTTTCTTTTCTTAAGCCTTTTATTAATTTCACTTGTGGGATCGTTTGGTTTCTTGGATGTATATCTGTGCTACAGAGCGTATACTCAATATGGCTAAAAAATAATACTCATACGTCACACTACACTCGTACCAGGTGATTGGTGTGACTCACGTTCTTATCTTCGAATAGAGTACTAATATTTTTACACATTTTCGAAGCACAATAAACTAAAAGGAAAAAACAGTTTAAAAAATAGAGATAAAGAGATACAAATAAGTTTTAGAATAACTTTAAAACAATAATAAACCCAAACAATAGTTTTATTGTGACAAAAGCGTGGACGATTTTTATATTTTATATTCTCTTCATGTAAAAATATCTGTTATTATTATTTGTCCTGGACCAGCACTAACAGGGATGACCCCTAATTGTGTCATGCATTGCTCCTGAACTGGAAGGCAGGGGATAGTGTTGAAAAGCCAGATAAAAGCAGACAAGAAGACACAGAATTTCGTTGCAGTCATTTTTGAATACCCTTTTTTATTAGTTTCACTTCTAAAACATCGCAATTTTTCGTCCATCAATTCAACAACTAGAATAGGCAGGAGCTGTAGTTTCATCAAGACGACGCAATATGTCACACAGCCCTCATACAATTGTTTTATTGAAGGAAACGTTTGGCAGCGTTGAGATGGCCGTCATAATCATGCGATCTAGCACCGCTAGAATATTTTCTTTGCAACTGCGATCTATTTCCGAGGAATAGCGAAACCAGACAATGTGAGGACTATTCTTTTTCATGTACTACATTGGGCCGAAGGTATAGAAAGGAATTGATGGCATTTAGAAAGCAGAGAAAGAGGAGGGGGCATTCGTAGTAACCATTTCATTTAGTGTTTTAAATCAATGTGTTTTTCCTACAATAACAGTGTATGCTTTAGCTCACCCACGTATGACCGATGACGCTGATTGATCTGTAGCTACGGAAAGAAAGAAAGCTTGAGTTTGTTGGCTCTAAAATGCGTTGTGTTAAATTTCTAAACTATTTTCCACTGCTTTTCAAGGAGGTCTAGAATATTGCATGTTCGCGATCCTGTTACTATTCGCAAAGTTTCTTATTCGGCACTCAGTGCAGTAAAACTTTCCTGTAGAAACGAGTACTTTTATATTGAAGTTGCATTATCTTCTACAGCAGACTTAAAATTGTATTCGCTCATCGGGTTCTACATTCCGATCATTCACATTCATCCCCTATAGAAAACTTTAACCGAACAGAATACACAAGGAATAAATACATCTGTTGCAGAGGCAGGCGTCTTATCTCATATTTAATATAGAAAAAGCCTTAAAGCTCCTTCCTCCTCAACTCAGTTTCTCGGATCCCATGAAACGCCTGGCAGGAGTAGAGCTCATTTCCTATAGTCTTAATATATATATAATATATATAGCCTTAATATATATATATATATATATATATATATATATATATATATATAGTGTTAATAAAAATGAATTGAAACAAATTATATCTTTCATCAGTTTTCAATGACTAACGCCAAGCCTTCGTTTTTTAATAAATTTCTGCTACAAAAGGAACTTTCCTACAGCCACCGACTGTAGACTGGCAAATGTTTTTGGATTGATGTTTTCAAATGACCGAGTTTTTGTTGCTATTTTAACGTTTATTATTAATTTTTTTTCTTTCTTTTATCATCTCGTTTACCTTCTCCAACAGACTTCGTTTTATTCCTGATTTCCACTGTTACTTTTTCTCTTTGTTTTAGAGTTTTATTTTGCAAAAAAAAAAAACTTTCAATTTTTATTGCATCTCTGTCATACAACAATAAGTACAACAACAACAGCAGCAGTAATAGGAAAAAGGGTTGGAGTTTCTTTTGCACTTATAAATTGTGTGAATGCATGTGTTCTGCTAAAAGGGAACTTGAGCACATACGAATGTGTGTGCTTACAATAAATATACGTTTGTATAAGTTTGTTTGTGTGTGTGTGCGTGTTTGTATAACGACTTTAATAAAATGCTTCTTCTCGTTCGTTCAATTGTTGAAATATTTTTCCGGTGTTTTAGTGCACACAAACATTCTTCTCTACTCATTCTGTTCAGAAAAGTGTTACACCTGCCTGCTGGAGGTGTGCAGGAAACAGGGGTGCTATTTCCTCTATCTTAACATGTGTATGTGTGTGTGCATTGTATGTATTTGTGCCTTCAATGAAAATGCTAATTAATGTCAGGTTATGACTGGAAACTATTCAAATGGATGTAGAGCTTTTTGCTCTAAATGATTCCTTTATTTTTATTGCTGTTGTTTGTTTTAATAAATTGTTAAATAGTTAATTTTCTTCTTCTTCGTTCTCGTTTTTTGCTTTGGGAATGTGTCATATTTTACAAAGTCTTAATTAATTTTATTATGAGATTTCATAACTTTTCGTTAGTGCAAACAACGTCATGAAATAAAGTTTCAGGATGATTGAGTCAAACGCAATGACTTGTAGGTTTTCGCAATATTTCGTTTGAATATTTAAGAAAATAATTAAGTAAAAATATGCTGGAGGTAATAAATATTCATGCAGGCTCCAAATTAACAATAATAATATTTCATACGATTTAAATATATCTTTTGAATTAGACATTCAAAACTATTACTTTTTGTTAGTTTAGTTTGACTGTAATTTTTCAATAGAGGAGTTCCCAAAGACAATTAAATTGAAAACGTTTTCCATGCTGTCCTGTCATTTTGACTTTTCATAACCAAAAAATAATTAAAGAGGACTTTATATATCCTTTTCATGACTCTCTTGATTAACATTTAAAATAATTTCCTGACTAAGGTAGAGTTATAAATTGTGATTTGTTTCAATATCTTTAGGGCAACACTGTTTTTGGCAGCTCAGCTGATTTAATGTAACATGTTTAAACATGTCGCAATTTGTTTTACAATTTAATCAGGAATCGTCATACAAACGAACAACTCACAATAAACATTTAAAATAAATTCCGGACCGTGGTAGAATTAACGTGGTAATTTTTGGCAAATTTATTTATGGCAACACTGTTTTGGCATGATTTAATGTAACATGCTTAGGCATGTCGCAGTTTGTATTTTAATTTAATCATGAATCGTCTTACAATTAAACAACGTTTACAAATTGTGAAATTTTATTTTCCAAATTCTTGTTGGACTTAAAAAGTGCATCCTGCCCTTCTGGCTGTTTATGGCATCCTGCTCTTATTGGGTGACTTTCTCATGCTTCTATTCGGGCACTTGTAAATATATTCCGCCCCTCATTAGCTCTATTGGCCATAAAACCTTTAAATTATAATACATAGAAAGCGGACACTGTAAATTGTCGTAGCTGCGTTGGTCAGTGTTGTTCATTATCGTTACTGTGAGTTTTGAGTGCTAGAAAAATTTTCAAATATCTGATAGATTTTTAATTAATCTCAGCGTTCTTATGCCCAGTTTTGGCAATTGCTGACAAAAATCTAGGCGATAAAATGTCAAAATTATTTCTAAATCAGTCAGAAGCAAAAAAACTTGTGCTCAAATTTAATTCTTCTGTTATCCTTCTCTGAATATGTCGTTTGTGATGTCTTAGAGAAACTGTGACGGATAATCTGAATATGTAGATTCCATGGCGTGGTTAAGAGACGAGTCTATCAGGCATATATTTTATTTGGATTCACCCATCCGTCAATGCAAAATAAAACTCAGGCAACAACTAAAAACAACCGATCAAGTAAAACATCGTAGGTATACCGATCGGTTGCTGGAGCATCTCTACGTTAAATTTACTTTATCAAACGTGAAACTAGATAAATTGAATTGTTAAACAAATTTCGGGTAAATTTTAGCCAAATTTTAGCTGCTGGAAATATCAAAATACTTGCCAAGAAGTAATTATTTATAAAACAACTTCCCCTTGATAAACACCAGCATCCTCTACTTTTAATGTTTTTACATTTAATCCCCGTCAGTAGGAACGCTGTAAGAACCCACTCAATTTGTGTCTAAAATTAAGTCAATATTAATTTGAAACCAATTTAATTACAACACACAACAACAGCTGTTGAGATCTTGGCAAACATACGCAAAAGCCCAAATAAGAAAATCAAAAATTTCTTATTTAACACACAAAAAAAAAAGAAGACAAAAAAATATTCCGACAAAATTGTGTACCCACATTTTAAAACACAACAATCAAATGGAAATTGAAATAAAAGTGGAAGTAAAGTGGCAGGAGGAGAAACTAAAATTGAAAACGATGATGATGAGGATGAGCAAAAAAAAAACGAGAAGAGAAATCGCACAATTAAAGCGTTAAGCACTTTTGTGGTATTGAACATTTAAATTGCTATTTGCCAAAATTGTTGAGTGCACATTTTCAATTTGCCATCATTATAGTCAAGTTAAGATACGACGAAAGTACGGGCATGATACACTAACACAAATTCCTGTGCAAACAAGAAATGTGCGCAGCTAAACTCAAAATAATTTCAAATCAATGAGAGTCATTTGGGAACTGGAGAAAAAAATTCATGTTATAAAAGGAGTTGATTAAAATTATATGGGCTCACGACTTCTTGCAACAATTTTCCAGAGAAGGTCATAACAGAGACCTGCAGGCCATAACAGAGACCTGCAAAAGTTGTAACTAATTTTGAATATGATTCATGGTGATTTACAATGCGTCGGTCTTTCATGCTAATGAAATCAAACAGATATCAAGTTAAAAAGTGTTGCCAGCTTAAAGTTTTCTGCCTCTAAATTACTGTAAAATATGTTTCTCAATTTATATTGAGCAGTTGATTGCAATTATGGGCCCATAACTTCCTTGAACGATATTCGAAGGATACAGAGACCTGCCAGAGTTGCAGGTCTGGTTCATGATCATTTCAAATTGAAATGCAAATCGAACGAACCGTTAATCACATTAAAAAGTGTTGCCAGCTTAAGATTTCTTACACCTAAATCATTGCTAAGTCTTTGGGCCTCAATTTATGGGCCCATAACTTTCTTGAACGATACTCGCAGGAAAAATCTCTTTTAATTTATATTGAGATTGCATTTTCTGACCCATGACTTTCCTGAATCATATTTGAAGGATACGCTAAGTAGAGGTAGGAGTTTTCAGTGTATAACAGAGACCTGCAAGAGTAGTTGCTACTAATTTTTGATCTGATTCATACAAATTTATAATGTGTCGCTCTATTCATGTTGAAATGCCGAACAAAACTAAACATAAATCATTTGACAGCTGACAAAATACACGCCACTTAAAACAGCTTAAGGTTTCATGCTTCTATATCATTGTAAGATCTTTTCTAAATTATTTTGAACAAATTTACAACCCATAAATCTAGAGCTGCGTAGAACACTGAATCAAAAAGACACTCGGAGATATTTAAATTGTCTAAGGAAACCAAATTAGTTTGAAAACAATCTCCTTGTAGAAATATAAGAAATATAAAATAAGAAATATAAGAAATATAAAATATAAAAAATATGCTCAAAAGACTTTTAAACTTCCCTCGTGGTTGCCAAGTGGAAGATGGAGAAAAAAAAACTAGTTTTTCTGTTACCAACAAACGCATTTGCTATTGCAAACACGCCCAAAAAACATCGACATTGTGGTTTTTTTTCTCTTTAAAGAAACAAAATGGCAGAAAACATATACTTCGATAATAAGAAGAAAATAGAAAATGAAGTTTAATTCTGATTGCAACAGTTTTGTGCGGCATTCCATTAAGACAATGACGAGCTGCTTCTCTTTCCAACACTTGAAATGCTTCTAAAAATTTGAGCAACGAAGAACTAAAATTTTGTGGTACGACTACCACATTTCTTTTCTTCTTTTTTAATGTAATGGGATTTGGCTTAATTTGACTTAATAGCAGCTGCTGGCCATGTACTACATTATCTTAGTCCGATGCATGTATGCGGCTGATACTGTGCTACACACAGAAAAATTTATAAAAATAATCTTTTGATTTCAGCTACAGAGAGGCCATGTTCAACCAAATGAAGCATCCATCCAATGAACCATTCATTCATTGAGTTGAGTTAAGCTGCCACAGAAATTAAGAAACCACTGATGGAATAAGAAAAAAGGAGAAGAAGAGAAAAGTAAAAGTAATTAATTTTACCTACTGGATCATCTGCCGATTGCTTTTTATATCTTTTATAAATATATCATGTGGCAAAACAAAAGAAACAATTAAGTCAACAAAAGTGTAAAATCAAATTGATTTTTGGCCCTCCTGTGAGTGGCCGGCCATCGATGATGATGCTTGTCAATTCCCATATAAACTGAAGCCAACCAATCAAGCAAAAAACTTAAATAAAAAAGTTAAAAATGATTTTTATTTACACACAATTTCAATACAAAAAACGAATACTTTTTAAATATTTGAAGGCTTAAAACAACTAAATTTTTTGTGATGAGGATGCAGAGTTTCTCAAAATTGTTGTTTAATTATGTTGTTCAGTGTGCAAGTAACGAAAGATTCTCTTTTAAGACATTTTTTACGAGCTGCTGGACTGTTAAAAAAGAGAGTTGTTTAAATTATTATAATTTGAAATATATTTAACATTATTTCAGAGGCTAATTGTCGGTAAAGTGTTAAGAAAGGCATAATAATTAATCCAGACCACAAGGGAAAGTCACCATCCGTTTTATATATCCATTTCACACAGCAGAGCAGAACAGCTGTTTTCAAAAGCCGCTGCGCTTTTGTCATCAGTACTCATTTGTCTTTTAATTAATTGCTCCTTGCTTAGATTTTTAGTTGAATGTAGTAACAGTTTCTAGTTGTCCCAAATTTATTATGAAAAAGTATACGAGAAGTATATCAAACCGATGGTAACATACACTTTAATCAATTCCCAGTGTTGCCGTTTCATTATATTTCCTCATGTCCAATTTTTGCGAATTTTTTTCTTGCATGTTTCTTAAGTCAAACTTTTTTGGCTTGAATTTTCTTGAATACATTTTGAAGTTCTTGCATTTTTATTCCGTCAGGGTTTCCACATGATGTCAAATTCAGATATTTAACAAACAAAAATGGTTTTTTTATTAAAACAACTATTAGTTGGTGTTGTTGTTCTTTATTTCTCTTACAACTGCAATTAGAGTCGGAAAAAAGCCAACCAATTGTAGAGCAAAAACATAAGAAGATAAAGAAGGAAACGTTATCAGTAGTTCTTTTTTATAACTTAGATTTTTGTTTTAATCTTCTCATTTATTATAGTGGAAGTTTGAAATAAATATATTTAGTTAATCTAAAAAATATTTGGTAAAGGTTCCCTGATGATCTGCGTTAGCCCCAGTGAAATGCGCAGACGAACTAGCTAAAACTCCTCTATTAATCACTTTGAAATTTTTTTTTAAGATTTTGGGGAAAAAATAATCAGCACATAATTAAAATTAAGGAGCTTAAAAAATTTATGTTTTATTAGAGGTGCATCCAAGCACCGGCATTAACCATCATCCAAATATCACAGTTAAACCAAAATTGTTTTTAAAACAAATTTAAAAACACTTGCAACCAATTCAAAGATCATAGAAACAAAACAAAGAAAACAAAAAACAAGAGTGTGCGCCGTGACAAAAAGTAGCATTCAAATTGTTTAAATTTAATTTTACAATTGCAATTTTCATGTTTTTTTCATCTGATTGGTTGCGATTTTAAATCAGTGGTTAATTGTAAACAACTGATTGCTGACATTCAGTATAAAGCAAAAACCCACAACAGGAACTTTACAAAAACGAAATTTGCATGTACTCTGTCAAAAGCACACCGACACCGACACACGCACACACACTCACACTCACACACAATACAATCATCTCAATGGACATGCAAATGATGTTGATTTTGTAACAACACACGCACTCACCAGCAAATAGTTTGTATATCCGTTTGTGTTTATATTTACTTTGACTCTTCTTGCTTTACTTAAAGACCATAAAGCACACACACACATGCACCCTGTATTCTCATACTTCGGACTTTGTCCTTATCTCAAAGCCGCACAACACCATCTCTATAATTCAACTCAATCATCATTTAGTCATGTATCTGTTGTTGTTTTAGTTGTTGGCTTTCTCATCACCATCAACATCAACATCATACTCGCTCCCATTTTATCACACAGTCAGTCATCTTTGTACTGTTTACTTTGCCATCAGCAATACAATTGCTTTGGAAGTCAGATCGAAACTCTGGGTAAATGATTTTAAAAATTCTTTTGAGTTTAAAAATGAAAGAAAGAAAAGTGACTGACTGTCACAACTCCAAAATCCTGTCAACTGGGTCAAAGCTAGTTTGGGGTCGATTCTGTTTAACCAACCAAGTAAAAGAAAACATCATTAACGTGTCTTGTTAATAATAGATTTTGTGTCAAGAATGAAACAACAGGAGGGAGAGTTTTTAATGGGAACATGTTGGATGCAAATATCCTTCAATTATTAAATATTAAATCCTGCAATCCTACTTTAAAAAGCAGAGCATAGAAGTTGGACACCACATATTTGACTGACAGCGTATTCACTTCACGGGATCGTTCACTACTTCAGCCCATACCACTGATAGTAAGAAGATCAAATCTGTGGTCTTGAGGCCCATCAAAGAAGGGGGAGGAAGCCAAAACAGTGGCCTACGTTCTGTGTCAGTGCCCTGTTTTAAGTAGCGGTAGGGCTTTAACTTTCCGCCAGACACAAACAGTCATTCGGACTATAATTCTTCTCAAAATATCGTGTTTTTCAAGGACCTCAAAAAAGTTTAATATGATGAAGGACAGACCGTAAGAGGTCCTCTATATCAGTGTATCACTGAGGGATTCAATCAAGGGAATCAAACGGATTTCTGTCCTTAAACTCAACCCATTCTGAGATCTGAAGAAATGATAAATATTTTTCTCTTTTCTAAAAACATTAAATGATTAACAGTTTGTTTCGAAACATGCAAAATAGGATCCGTCCAATCAACATCACACTGAATTGTCTGTTGAAAAACATCATAAATTTCTAACTCCTTTACTTACAGACAAAAAAACATTTTCTCGCTTTAGAAATTTATGGAAAATATTATGAAATTGCAAGTGATTTGCATGTGCTCCTGAATGCATGTTTGTAAATTTGTTAAGTGATTGTTGAATAAAATTGTCTTCATAAAAATGGACACAGAATTACGCAGGATATAATTCTTCTCAGGTTATCATGTTTCTCAAGGACCCCAGGAATATTTAATATATTGAAGGACAAACCATAAGAGGTCCTCTACTTCAGTATATCACTGAGCGATCCAATCAAAGGACCCAAATGGATTGTCGTTGAAAGCAATAGTCCTTAAACCCACACTAACCTGCGATCCAAAGGAGTGATATATATTTTTTCCTCTGTCCTAAAATCAGCTTCTTTCAAGACATTCAAAATAGCACCAGTCCAAGCAACATCACACTAAATTGTCTGTTCAAAAACATCACAAATTTCTAACTCCTTTACTCACAGACAAAAAAAAACATTTTCTCGCTTTAGAAATTTATGGAAAATATAATGAAACTTCAAGTGATTTACATGTGCTCCTGAATGCATGTTTGTCAAATGTCCTCATAAAAATGGACACAGAATTACGCAGGACATAATTCTTCTCAGGTTATCATGTTTCTCAAGGACCCCAGGAATATTTAATATATTGAAGGACAAACCATAAGAGTTCCTCTACTTTAGTATATCACTGAGGGATCCAATCAAAGGACCCAAACGGATTGTCGTTGAAAGCAATAGTCCTTAAACCCACACCAACCTGCGATCCAAAGGAGTGATATATCTTTTTTTCCTCTGTCCTAAAATCAGCTTCTTTCAGGACATTCAAAATAGCACCAGTCCAAGCAACATCACACTAAATTGTCTGGTCAAAAACATCACAAATTTCTAACTCCTTTACTCACAGACAAAAAAAAAACATTTTCTCGCTTTAGAAATTTATGGAAAATATAATGAAACTTCAAGTGATTTGCATGTGCATGTTTGTAAATTTGTTAAGTGATTGTTAAATAAAATTGTCCACATAAAAACGGACACGGAATTATTAATTTAACAACATTTTCAAATGTCCTTGAATGAAGACTGTTGTTGGAAATGTAAATACGCCTACTTTTGCTGCAAAACATTGTAAAACTTGTAAAAGAACACAAAACTAAACATTAACATGATGACCTAAAAACTTGAAATGCAATAATAATTGAGATGAGTTAAAGGCAAAACAGGTCAAATCAGTTTATGCGACTCAACTGTTACACTACCAAAATTGTTTCTAAATAAACTTTGTATGCAGAAATATTATTGGCAGATGCCTGCAATATTTCAAAGTCATGGGAAATAATTTAAAATGTCTCAAAACAACTGATGAGTAAATGATTTAAGTCATGCACTATGGGACGGCATTAAATTGGGTGGCATAAAATATTTCAAAAGGAAAGGTAATATTTTGATGGCTAATTTAATATGAAAAATTTATAATTTCTAATGCCCTGCTTAAATAAATTTGTAGCGTATCAATTTAAATGATTTTATGTTGGAAAAAAAAATAAATAAATAAATGAATTCGATATGCAGGCAGAGTTTGTGCTCGTTAAGCGTGTGTAGGTGTAAACTGTGATGTATTTGTAAGCGGAAACAGGCACTTATTAAATATGCAAATTTGCCTAAGCGAACTCGTGCACCAACAAATAATACGCTAAATATGCGTATTCAGTTTTCCACACTCATTTACGTATTCAGGTTGTTTTGGAACAGCAAATTGTTTAATAAATAATTTCACTTCATGCACAAACAACAAGAGGATTAAGCAGCCGTAAATGAGGGAAGTTCATCAAAGAGGTAGAAGCAGAGCAAATAGGCTTTGGAATTTGGGATTCATTTAAAAAAGTTTATATTGAAATATCCCAACGATACTGCGGTGCTATTGACTAAAATATTTAATAAGATCGCGGCATTCGACTCCATATTCCTTCAGGAATATGTAGCCGAAAGCTTTTTTGCCGGTCAGTTTCACTAACGAACTCATGCATGTCTTAAAGAACGCCTTACAGCACTATTCTTTGACGGTTCTATATCAAAAACTCCCCTGCTAAATAAAGAACAAAATGGGTGTCTTTAACTACCCTCTAAACACTATCCACCGCTTTTAAGTTCTGGCACTGTGCACTGCATAAGTAGGCATCATTCCCCGAATGCTGGTCCTTAAAGAAAAATATATAAGAAATAGTTTGCCCTGTTTAATTTCAACCGCAAAACAGTCGCTGCGTAGTTTATTGAGCTTCTCGTCTTAAAACACTGTTTTTTAATAGTCAAACTGCTAAAACTTTTGAATAACTCAAGCAATTCCTTCGAGGCCTTTTAAGAAAATCGAGATTTTTTAAATAATTATAGATTTAAATGTAATAGATTTTTAAAATAATTTCTTCAAATCATTTCATAATATTTTATCTACGGATTGAGCTGGCTTGAGGCGATATACAGTGTGAAGAATTGATTAGTTATCAGACTCGGTCCAAAAAGCAATAGAAAATTAATTTTAAAAAAACACTTAAACAATTTTTTTTCAAAATTAAATTTAATTTCATAAACGAATTGCTCGAAATGTAATTTTTTTCAGTTTAGAAAGACATAATAAATATTCCAAAGCACAAGGAAAAGTCAAAAACAACTTTATGTATTCAATTTACCCCGCAGAGCAGAACAGCTGTTTTCGAAAGCCGCTACAATTTTTTCATCAGCACCCAAGTGTATTATTCATCCTTATCGTGTTTGGCGATTTTCGCCTTTAAATTCGATATTGTAATAGACTAAAGAAATATTTTGCTTTTAGTCTTTAATCTATTAGAAATTTTCGTATTTCAAAGGCGAATACGCCAAACACGTTAAGGATGGGGTGTTTAATGATACAAGTTGAAATCATAATGAAACACAGTAATATATCCTTGGTATCAATGAAACCGTCTTTATTGGATAGAAAATTTTATGACATTAATGTTTAAATATGACTTCGGTCATGTGGCTGCCATCAATGCGCGCGTACAATGCGCAATCTGGAACACCAATTTTCACAAACAGTAACATTCTGACCATCATCGTTTTTGAACACACATGGCCCTAAGACTCCGCCAGCCCATAAAGCTCACCAAACAGTAATTTTCTGTGGCTTTAGTGGTGTTTCGACAAAAGCTTGTGGATTCTCACAATTCTGCTTATTCAACCAAAAATGGGCTTGATCGGAAAATAAAATTTTGAATGAACGAAGTGCACGATAAGTTTGACGAGCAGAGCCATTATTTTGATTAAAAATTTCCACAATTTGCACGCGTTGCTCCGGTGTAAGTCGATCCATAATAAAATGTCAAAGCAAACTAAACAAAAAGCAACTATCAGCTGTTAAATTGGTGGTCAAATAAAGCAGTGAAACACCACATATATTATCTTGTTACGAGGCTTATTTGAATGTGGTATCGGTTTTTATTTGTATTAATTTTACTTTGTTACACACTTTTATTAAGTTGTCGTTCTATAACTTTTTTTTATGTCTCATTTTTCTTAAGTCAAACTTTTGTGGTTTGAATTTTCTTAAGTACATTTCAACGTCTTAGTCCTTTCGTTGGGTTTTTAAATTGTTCATTGTTAGTCTGTATCGAACTATTTCGTGCTGTGACTGTCAAATATTTCGAAATAAAATTTTTGAGGGCTTAAAATGTTGCTAGACTGTGAGTGAATACCCTTGCTGTAACTATCATGTATTTGGAAACTAATATTTTGAGAGATTAAAATTTCATTAGCTAGGGAGTGAATACCCTTAATGTTAATATTTTGTTTTTCATTTACTTTAATCACTTATCATGTTTGCTGAAAAGGGTTAAGGATTGAATGTTCACTGTTTCGCTCAATGAATTTGAATTTGAATATTTGCAGTTTTACCGCACATCCGCTATACAAATTTACAACAAACAAACTAATTACGACGGGCATCCTGTTGAAACACAAAATTCACATAAACTAACAAAGAAAATAAACAATTCAATAGCAGCAAACAGTCCGGTTGTTCAGTAAATTTATTAGTTATTAATTTTAAATATTTTCAGTATAATTGATGATTTGGGAAACATTCTCACTTGCAGTTAAGTAGCATCCTGGTTGAAAGCTTTTGTAATTATTTAAGAGAAGAGATATAAAAAGTAAAATAAAATAAATCTCTTTAATTTATTAAAGAACAGGACGATAAAGAACGATTTTCATAAGATTCCCAGGGACTCTTTTACTATATGCAAAATCTATCCAAATAGAGGCTAAAAATATAAAAGAGTCCTGCTCAAGAAGGAATTTCGAAAGCAGCTGCTTATTTTATCCTTAATAATTTCCTGACTTTTACCTGGTTTCATGCTAATTTTTATAATTATTGAATTATTTTTATAAAAATTTTTTGCTTTAGTAAACAAATGCATTTTTGCACGTTGTCCTTGCAGTTGCTGGCGTTAATAGAAACTACTGAAAATTTTATTTAATATCTGCTTTTTTTTAATTATTTGCCTTTAAAAACAATATCAACTGACTTAAGTTTAGCAAGTTTTCATTCTATTGAGATTTATGACAAAATAAATAATATGTCAGCAAAAATAAAAGAAAAAAATCCTTGTGTCCTACTTAAATTGCCAGAGCTTGAAACAACGCTAAAGAAACAACAACAGCAACAACAACAATGGCATTGGATAAACCGCAAAACAAACAAATTCCAGCATAAACCGGCTCATACATTTTCACCAGAAATGGCCACACTGAAAGGCTTATCAAAACGTGTCTATTCTCTCCTTCTCCGCCCCTTCCATCTGTAGAATCTCACCCAACATTGCAAATGAACAGCAGCTAAAACTGTTGAATTTTGAGCTTCGAGTGCATTTTTTGGGTTTTAGTCGGATAAATAAACAAAAAACATTAAACGAGCCAAAAATAACAACAGAGGAAGAAGAGCCAGGCACAAGAAAAGCTTTTACTAGCGGTGGAAGGTGATTTTTTTTGCCGTGTGCTTTTATTTTTATTTTTTTGTTGTTGTCCGCTAGGCCTTAATATGTGCCAAAGTCAACCTTAAGGGCGTGTGTAAATCTAAGATACAAACTTTTTTCAAATACTGCGAGTAGTTGCAACATCCAGAGTGTTATTGTGTGCTGATTAATACAACACAAATCTTATGGCTTAAAATCATATGAAATCCTCTTACCACTTAAATGGGAAAAGAATTCCAAGGCTGTGGAAGTCACCCATTAACACCAGCCAACCGAGAAAAACGTTACAATATTGTAACGATAATAAAACTAAAATGATGCCAGCTGAACTGTACGTTTCTGCTGATGAGGGAAATAAATTTGAAAGAAAAAAACAATAAACATTTTGCAAATCCTTTTCTATGAAACAAAAAACACAAGGCTTTACCTACACACACACACACATACACATAAACTAAATAATATAAATTTAAATAGTACAATTATCAATGCAAAAATATCCTTTTCGCAAATAGAAACATTTACAAAAGAAAATAAATAGAAAACAAGAAAATTATGAATTGCCTTCATGGAAAACCATCAAACTGCGTGTGTTGTTGTTTTACTATTGTTTTGCATTTCTTGCCAATTCATATTGGCAACAGTAATTCAGACAATAACATTTTTATATTAATAAAAATGATGATGATGATAATTATTACTGGCAGCAGCGGATGTACGAATTGAAGGCCTTTCTTGAAGCCCATTTAGAATTTATATCCTTCACTAAAATTGGAAAGGACTTGGAGGTTTCTCATTCCGTGTGTAGTTAATAATAAAATAGTTTCATTCAAAATTCTTTTATTGCAGCCGTTGTAGTCTGAAGCTTCTGAGCATAATAACAATTTATTACTTTAAATGTATCCTGATTATAACTTCAAATACATTTTTAAAAAAGTCCTTCTTTGATCACTTCATAATAACTCTTCTGTATCATTCCACCACTTTTAAGCCATCATTTTCTTTTAATAGGCCCCAAGAAAGTTTTATATTCATATTTTTATTTGATTGCTTTTTTCTCGCGCTGCCTTTCCAGATAAATTTTGTACAAGAAAGTAAGTAAAAGGATATAAAAACTTCGATCATAAATATATAACTTTAAATATGTACATTTTGCACTTTCAAATAAAAAATAATAATAAGAAAATAAGAAAAGCCAAACAAGAAGACCAACAAAAGATATATAAATGAAATATATTGGCAGAAATCATAAATAACAAACAAACATTTCGTTCATACAAAAAAGAAATAAAAGAAGAAGAAGAAAAGAAATACATCAAACATACAAAAAGACTCGTGCTCGTAAATGTCTTATAATACAGTGATTTATAACCTCAATAACATGAAGGCAGATAAAAGGATTTAATGAATATTAAAGGAGTGTAAGAAGAGCATGAAGGATTTCACTGAGATGCCTGATGTGTATTTCAATGTGTGTTGGTGTATGTGTGTGTGTTTGTTTGTTTTAAATGTGAATTGAAGGACGTTGGAATTTATGAGATTTTCTTCAGCCATAAAACTGTTGAAAAGTCAGAAAATTCATATAATTAGCCGGGCTTATGATTGATGTTTGGCTGCCAAAATGTGTGTGTCTGGTATTTAAAATCATATTGAAGATAAATTTCACTGTAAATTATTATGATAAAAATTAAAGAAAGAAAAGTTAAAAGTAATAAAATTTTATTATCAAACAGAATTTTCTTAATGTCAGAATGATAAGGATTCGTAAGGATATTTAAGCGGATGATGTCTTAGCTGCATGACAACTTAAAAGGATAATACAAAACAAAAATGTTATTCAAATATTTATGGAATCAACTGGTAGATAATTTCAGGACTATTATATTTTAAGAATTTCTTGTTACTTTAATAAATTGAAAGTAAATCCGGGTTAATACTCCAGTACTAAACGATATAATTGAATAAAATGAATGGGAATAAATAGGTTTATTTATCTAAAGGATGCTGGTTTATATAATTTAATTATAATGACTTATAAAACCTCTTTGCACCTGCCACAAAATCGCTTAAATAATTTTATTAAAACATAAAAAAAATACATTTCAAAATCAATATTTGGTTAGACGTTCTTAGATTTTTGTTATCCTGCATACAAATTGGAAAAATAATAAAACATAAAATTCAAATTTGCAACACTTCTGTAACTGACAGTTTGTTAAGTGTGTCACCAGTACGTGTGAGTCCTTTTTTTAATATCGTTTCAGTGTGTTTGTAAGTGGGTGAGCTTAAAGAAAAATAGCAGCAAAACAGGAGTCTCTTGCCCTACTTTTTCTATTAAACAGCACTTTTGTCCTTATTTAACTATATATTTCAGAGAGTATTTATGCCGCCGTTGTTATATCCTTCACGCCTGTTTGATTGCTGCCTTTAAACAAAATGATTAAATATTGTTTTAGCCAAAGAAATTGTGCCAGCGTTCCACTCCATCTCTCACACACCGCACAACTGAACGACAGTGATTTTTATTTATTTAAGATTTTTTTTTTTTTTGCTCTTCTTGTTATTGTTTGCTGCCAAAGTCAAAAGTGTCTTAAACGTGAGGGTATTAATACTCAGACCTCATTTACATATTGTGCTTGTTTTTTTGTTGTTGCAAGAAAAAGGTCAAAATCTATTTGCATAAAACAGCGAAAAGAATGTAAAGAAACAAATAAGCTGGAGTATTAAACATGACTGAAATTTATTTAAAACAATTTATCAAACAGCACAGAACGACAAAAATAAGTGTTTGCCTTGTTGATCACTTCGTAGGAAGCGGCAACAGCAAGAAAAACTCCATCAAATTATTGTGGTTTGGCTTAAGAATAAATAAACAGAAAAAAATTATGGAAAAAATGGGGACTTGTTTAACAGCTTTTTCTTACTGACCTGCTTTTGAAAAAATTCTGGTTTAACTATATAAATGTTAAAACCGAGTTTAAACAATTGAAAATATAAGTAGGGATAATGCAATTGAACCTTATTGTTGCTTGCTTTTGCTTGTGCTAAATTAAGTGCTGCCAAGTTATATACTGAAAACAGCTGATTATGTTTGATTGCATCATTTGATATCTACCGAAATCGCTTTGAAATTTCGATAATCGATCCCTGGATGTTTATTAAAAACTTAGTTGTTCTCCTTTTGCATTGTGCTAACAAGCGTATTCCTAATATAGGGTGTTTTTTATAGAGTGATACAACTGTGAGTTGGCATCACTGCTTTATTTGACCACCCATTTAACAGCTGATAGTTGCTTTTTGTTTCGTATGCTTTGACATTTTATTATGGATCGACTTACGCCAGAGCAACGCGTGCAAATTGTGGAAATTTTTAATCAAAACAATGGTTCTGTTCGTCAAACTTATCCCTCAGTTCGTCCATTCAAAATTGTATTTCCGATGAAGCCCATAAATAACCAGAATTGAGGAGAATCCACTAGCTCTTGTCGAAACACCATCGTATTCACCGAAAATTCCTGTTTGGTGCACTTTATGGACTGACAGAGTCATTGGCCCAGATGCCTTCAAAAACGATTATGGTCAGAATGTTACTGTTTGTGAAAATTGGTGTTCCAGATTGCGCCTTGTATGCGCCAGCCGTGGCGGCCACATGGCCAAAATCATATGTATACATCAATGTCATTAAATTTCCCACCGTTTCATTGATATCAAAAATATATTACTATGTTTTATTATGATTCAAACTTGTATCACTCTATAAAAAACACCCTTTATTATTTATAATGTTGCACATTCGTCTCATTGTACTTATACAAATTTGTTGGTGTGGCTCATGTTCTCTTCTTGTGGTAAAGTGTAATTATTTTTGCACCCTTTCGAAGCATATTAAACTAAAAAATAAATATTTTTTAATTATTAATATATTCTTTTAAATTTATATTTATAACTATTTATAAATCGAACAAAGAGGGAGAGAAAAGAGAGCATTTGAAAAAAGTTGATTTAAAAAGTTAAAAATTAATCTTAAAATATGCTTAAAGCAATAATGGACCAAAATTCGAGAGTTATTGTGAATAAAAGATGTGGGCGCTTTGTGTCCTATATTTCGTATAACTAGTGCCCGATCCTTTATTCGAAATAATTCTCGTATTATGGTTCATTATTGTTTTTAGTTTGATTTCAAATTATATTTTTACCTTTTTAGTTTAATTTTATTAAAAATCGTATAGTGTTCTTTAACGACAGTTATTTCTTATTTGTTATTTTAATATGCTTCAAGAACGTGTAAAAATGCTTGCAGTCTATGTGGAGATAAGAACTTAGAGCAACGCCATGGCCTTGTACAATGGGAGGTATGAGTAACGTTTAATTCAAAATTTACTTAAAACTTTTTAGTTCGATCTTATTAACTTTTATTAATTATTAATATATACTAATAAATTTAAGATCAAGGTCTCTTTATTTTTATAAAATTATGAATCGTTTTTTTTCAATATTTTGTCACTCCTTTTTGTGACTTCTTCAGGATATTTCATTCTTTTTCTTTATTAATTATTTTTATTTATTTGAAAATATTTATGTTTCTTAATTAAAATCTAGTAAAGCTTTTGAGATTCTTAAATATCATTTATACAGAAATACCGCTGCTGTTATCAGCTCATAAGCTACGGAAAAATATATTTATGCGATTGAAACTCTTTGAAAGAGTTGAAAGTACCTTAAAGATCATCAAAACATTTTCATTTTGTCTAGGCCGACACAATTATTTACTTCCAAATATTACCCCTGACGCCAGCAGCTAAACTCTTTTTTTCTTCTTCCAAAAACTTAATATTCCACTGTAATTTATCATAATGCAGGATAGCCAGTGCCACAACCAACACGGTTTACGTTCTTCACGCTTCCTATTACCACAGCCAAATGTCAAATTATTTTGTGGCAAAAGTGCAGTGGTTATTTGCAACAAAAAATCTCCTTAAGTCCCCTACATAAATTAATGACGGAAACAGCATTGAAATAAGACCAACGTGACACTACGAATTATTTTACTTTCGTCCTTCTCACAGAAAAAAACTGAAGTAATAGATTTTTAAAAAAGAAAAAAGTCTTAAGTCTAATCGCAAATAACAAAAACATAAAACGGAAATGAAAAAGAAACAGTTTTAATGTAAATGACAAAAAAGAGTGAAAGAAGAACAAAAAAAAAAGAATACTTGCAAAGCGCACTGTATAAATAACACGGCCGGCGATGGCCAAGAGTATTGTTGGTAGGAAGAAGAAAAAAACACGTTCATGTTGCAGCAATATTTTTTGTGTCGTCCTCATCTAACCAAAAGATAACGTTAATTTCAGTCTGTTTTATACTCGCGGCAAGTATTTCAATGCCATGAGGGCGTTTATTTTTATGGCTGTTGAAATAATTTTGTTTGGTCTTTTTATTTAATTTTTATTTTCCCATTCCTCTTCGCTGTGGCTTCTTTGGAGTCAGTCAGAAAGCAAAGTTTTGCGCACTTGTCGCATAAGGTCGCACGTAGAACTTTTTCTTCGTGCAATTCATTTCAGTTTTGAGTTTGAGTTTTTCTTTTTCTATTTCTTGTTATTTAATCGAAAACGTGTTTATAATTTTAAAGCCTTTTTTGTTGGTTCGTTGGAATAGAAATACCCTACTTGCATGACATGGTTATGAAATGATGTGGGTAACAAACGATTTGACGCATTTTTGGGCGTGTCGAAAAATCACTTCCGTCTACTGTATGACTGCCAGACCTGTCAAGCCTTTTGCATAAAGGAAAAAATTAAACAAAGAAAGCCGGTGATTTAAAAAAGCGGGCTCAGTCGTCTACGATGTCTTAAATAAAATATATTAAAAACATCATTTTCTTTAAAATTATATATTAAGAAGATTAGAATTTGTTTATAATTTCCATTCAATTAGTAGCGCAATGTCAATTCGCTATTGTCCTGCCAATTACATTTTAATACAATTTGGTGTAACACTTTTCCTTGACATTTCCATTTCACAGTGTTCTGGCTTCAAAGTGTTCTTAGCTCTCTGCCATTATCTAATGCCGACCTTTTTCTTTCTTTTTTATTTTACTCTGTTACATTTTTCGTTAGTTGGTTACAGTTTTAACGTTATTATTTTCGCCCATCAGATGTCCATAATGATGATAAACTATATCCGCTAATGCATGCGATTACGATACTGCTGCTGCTGCTGCTGGCGATTTTTTCCTACTCTTCTTTTTTTTCAATTTAAATATTTTATGCTTTTTATAACTAAAAGTTCAAATTGTCAATGCTTCTTGTTTTGCAAACTATTTGGCATAAATTCTGTTGATGGCTGAGTAAAAAACAAAACAGCATTTTGCTTCACAAATTATTTATGCAACTTAAATGTTGTTTAAATTTTGTTGAAAGTCGTGGTGTTGTCTTTTACATTTTCATTTTTAGCCTGGTGAGATTTTATAAATTCAAAACATGTCGCAGAGTAGAATATCTAGCAAAAAGGCTACAAAAAAATTGTTCTTTTATCAAACGATAATAATGACTTTCCAATGGCCGCCGGAAGATAGAAATTAATAAATATAAATAATGAATGCCGGGGTATCATGTTGATGGGAAATTTTATATTAATTGACACGTAAATATATTCCGGCAAAATTAAATAATTTAGCAAATTTTTCAAACGAAAAACTCGAGGGCGTTTCTGTCCTTGTGAAATTTAATGACAAGAGCGTAGTGGCTGTAATAATTTGTTTCTTATGCATAAGTGTAGCCCGAAATGATGGCCGGGGAGGAAAGTGTATTTCCAATTCATTGATTGAATAATAAGATAATTTTACTGAATTTTTATGTCAAAATAAATGTTGGTAGGAAAGCTGAAGTGCTATTAATTTTGTACATCATGTCTTCTTTTAAGGCTGTTTCAATGACATATAAAAACGACTGCCAGAAAGTCAGAGGTTTGTTAGCAGCAAACGTTTTGTAGCCGCATATAAACAGAAAATTTTCAAACCTTCAGCTATCCAGACCTACAATTTTTGCTATGAAAAGCGTCTCTGGGGAATACGTATAACGATTTAAGCACTCAGGCAAATATATTTTAGACAGTGAAGCCTTCTTTTAGATTGCGATGGCACAACATGCCATAGAGTATGTTCTCGGCTTGAATATGCTAGATGACTGAAAAAATCAATTAAAATATACCCGTCAAAGCCCGGGTAATTTGAAAATTTACCTTCATTTCTCGAACAGACTTCGTATTTATAAAATTGTCTCTCTATTGTTTAAGGAAACTATTTGCTCAATTTAATTATATAATAAAAAATGTATTGCTGGTCTTGATATCTAGTGCTTTTTTTCAGGTACTCAAAATTGATATTTACAAAATTTATCTTCACAATTTTTTATTGAAAATTAACAACAATAAAAGTTTTAGTTTTGATACAAAATACAATATCAATATATTGATAAAAAAAAACCAAAACAATATTGATAAAAATATTTACTGCCTTGTGTATGATGGCACTTAATATGCAAATAAACACACACACACAGACAAGTGCATGCACAGAACAGGCATGAGCATGTTTGTTCAGGTAATATCATGCCCAGCAGTTGTGAAAATTGTAAACAATAATTCAATCTTAAAAAATTATTATAATTATAATTATTTATTTATTTAATCTTTACGAATGCAATTCTAAAATCATATATAATTAGAGAGAACTGGCAACGTTGGCCAGCTCTAGTCAAAAATAAAAAGCCAACGAGTTGTATGGGCAGCTAAAGTTTTTGTAAAAATACTACTGAAATTTTCAAATGAATGCAGTACTTCCTTCGTAAATATGACACGCTTTTAAGAATCGTCTGAATATAGTTAACATTCCTGCATCTGTAGTATAAACAAATAGATTTGCAAAACCAAAAGGAAAAAATAAATAAAAAGTACATGAGTTTTTGTATACACAAACTTGCATACTCATAAAAGAATTAAATGTATTTCATATCCATTCATTAGCCCCCGTAGCCATAAAGAAATTAAGTGTACTGAAGATCTAAAAACTTTCATTTTAATTATGTGCTGATTTTGGTTTCCCAAAATCTTACGAACAAATCCAAAGTGGTCAATTGAGGGGGTTTAGCTGGTTCTTATGCACACTTCACGGGGGCTAATGCAGATCATCAGAGAACCTTCACCCAACATATCTTAGAATAACTAAAGATATTATTTCAAACTTCCTCCTTAATAAGTGAGAAGATTAAAATAAATATCAATGACAACAAGAACTTTTTCTTTTTTATTCTTAGAAAGTTTTGTATGATGAACTTTAAAAAAATACACTTTAAACACATTCAATTGTTATAAATATACGATGAGAATTCCATAAAAAAATAATTAAATTTGATTGTGTTTTATAAGATTATGAAATAGAAGATAGATTTTGTGAAAATTTATAGAAGCCTTCGAGCCTTAAAAACTTGATTTCTGATATATAAAAATATTTAATCAGCTGATATAGTGGAAAAATTAAATAAACAAGATATTTTTGTATACAAGAATATCTGCAAGTTCTTATAATTACTGCTGGGTATTTACTAACCACGAGACAACTGAGTCTCCGTAAGTACAGTGCAGCAACCATAACTGATATACACGCGTGAGTGCTGTTAATATAAACCAGACTACAAACTTGAAAGATGGTGTAAGTAAAACGTTGAAATTGTTATATTTTCACAGACATTTTCCTAAAAAATATCGTGGAAATATTTAAAAACAATTAAGCGTTTTAATGGAACGTTTGTAAGTCACTGCGTATGAGGAACATTTATTTGTACGCTCTCATTTTTAATGCACACTACAAAAACTAAAGGTAAAAAGCTAAAGCATACTTTTAGGAATATTGATCGCTTTTTTTAAAGTTTTAAAGATAAACGAAAATCTTTTTATATTAATATATAATTCAAACGATTCGCAAGAGATAAGCGTTAATTTCTGTAGTATTCGATTACTACAGAAATTGATCAGTTAGAGTTGAGAACTCTAACTGATCAATGTTGTTATATCGGAGTTAAAAAATATAAAATTTTTTGAATTTCTCCGATATCCTAGAAACAGATTAACCACTTTCAACCCGGTTGGTGGTGATCGGCTTGATGTTTTATTATTAAAAGTTGGTTAGTTGGAGAATCATGAAGCCGCTTAAAAGTTAACGCAAAAATCTCCAAAAACTATTTATTTTGAAGCTTTTTGAAAGGTCCTTTTTGGCTTGGACTAGCTCGTAGAGGATGACCCCTAGCCTTTCCGCCATTGCGACTAAAATAGGAAAGAAGAGTTAGTTTCTAAGAGGACAAACGAAGAAAGATTAACAGATGGAGAATTTTGATGCTAATATTTTTACAATTTAGTTCGCCAAAAAATTGTTTACAACCCTTACACTTCAGAGCAAAACAGCTATTTTCGAAAGCCGCTGCACCTTAATCAGCAGTAGTCATGTGTATTTTTATATATTGTCTCTCATTAAGTTGCATGTGAAAGCGGTTTATATATGTGTCAAATTAATTATTAAAAAGGATACGGGAACTGGTGATCAACGTGTAGCGGTTTTCAAAAACAGCTGTTCTGCCTTGCTGTACAAATTAATTACGTAATATCGATGTAGATTTTCCCTTGTTCTTTGGAATATAAATCAAGTTTTTATTAACTAGAAACTCTTTTTAAATGTTATTTCATTAAAATTGAATTTAATGATGATAAAAATTGTTTTCTCGCAAAGACAATAATTGAGGGTGTCGACAAACGCTCTTTTATATAAATAAAAGTCATGACATTATTTTATATGAATCCTTGTATTTGTTCATGTTATCGTGAGTTTACTGTAAAACTATTTATTTGAAATTTATATTTGCATTTTACAAGTAATAACACTGGCCAATTTGGAATAAAAAATAATATTCTGACAATAAAACTATTGACTTTTGTCGGGTTGTGCATGAAACTCGGTTGTGGATGTAAAAATAAATGTTTTCATATTTCTCCAGCAAATAAATGCCAATAAATTTTTATATATAAATTATTTAGGCACTGAATGTTGTCATAAAAAAGAAAAAGAAAAACATAGAAAACAGGCAGACCGACGCAGGCACTTAAAATATATTCAATAACATAAAAGAATGGCTGCCCAGTTTCAAGACTTGACGGACTGAAATAGTGTTTCGGCAACTGAAACTGAATAATTACAGAGACCAGAATCCCAACAGCCCAATCGTATTGTTGACAATTTAAAAAGTTATTTCTATGGCAACTTTTGGCTGTCCTCTTCTTCCACCACAACACCTGCATTTAGTAAAAAGCACGTACACATTTTGATACAAGAAAGAAAAAAGGATACCAAGATCGAAGGTAAAGATATTCTCACATAAAAATAAATTTCATTGTATTTTTTAAACAAAAAGAATAAAAACTGAACAACTGAAGAGCAGCATGAGATTTTTGCCACACAAAACCCTGCACAGTGGCTGTCCAACAAAACCCCAAGCAATTAAATTCCAGTCAAATTTCAGTTATTTTGTCTTTATCCTCTGCCTTTTGGGTATACGATAGTTTTGTCAGCTCTTTATTTTATTTTATATATATTTTCGTTTTTTCATATTGTATTTTCTCGATAAAAGTAGACACATTCAAACAATCGAATACAGCCTTGTAATGGAGTTGTTTAACAAAGAAAAAAGGAAATAAAAATTAAAAAAATAAACTCCATCCTTATAAAACTGCCGTTCACACATGAAGCCTTTTCAAATAAGCTGATGCCTACAACTATTGACTTTGAGTTTTACATTTAAATTTCTACTCATTCAGTTTGATTTAAGGACAGTAAATATTCAGATGATACTCGTGCTGTGTGATTACCCCCCGGATTATTTGAATAAGTTTTGTTTTTAAATATTTGTTTCAATAAAATCTTCTTCTAGATTAAAGTAGGTTTTGAAATATATTTTGTTGCTTCCAAGTCAAGGATATTTGCAAGGCTTTTAATACAATGTGTTTCAATTATGATGTCTTCATTTGTTTACCCAGACATTTTTTTTTTAGGTTTGGGAAAAAAAATCTAGTCGTAGGGCACTAAATAAGGGGAATATGTTTAAAGGTGTAGGAGCTTTTAGTCGAATTTCTGGACTGTTTTTGTACAAACTACTCACGTGATCCTTCTTGAATGGCCTTAAAATTCACTGGGTTTTATGATTTCAATAGTTGTCAAGCGCAGTTTATTAATGGATCGCGGTTGTTGCATGAAAAATTCTAAGAGTAACGAAATTAAATAACCAGGATTTGCAGGAGCTGTAGTTTCAACAAGACATGTTTCAACATGTGTGACCTGTTCGTGCCACAATTGATTTACTAAAGAAAAGGTTTGGTAACCGACTCTATGCGGACTCTTTAATTTGCCTCTAAGACAGTGGGATTTAACATCCGCTAGACCAACTTAAACCCGGTTGCTGATGATCGGCTTGATGTTTTATTGTCAAGAGCTGGTTATTTTGGGAATCGTGAAGTCGCTTAAATGTTATTGAAAAATCTCCAAAAAATTATTTATTTTTAAGCTTTTTGAAATGTCTATTTTTGTTTTGGACTAGCTCTCAGAGGATGACCCCTGGACTTTGCCGGCATAGCGACTGAAATAAAAAAGAAGGGGTAGGTTCTAAGAGGACAACCGCAAACAGATTAAAAGATGAAGAATTTTGATGTAAAATATTTTTACAATTTAGCTCGCCAAAAAATTGTTTGCTACCGTTACACTTCAGAGCAAAACGGCTGTTTTCGAAAGCCGCTGCACCTTAATCAGCAGTACTCATGTGTATTTGTATTTATTATCTCTTAATTAAGTTGTATGTCAAAGCGGTTTATATATGTGCCAGTTTAATTATGAAAAAGGATACGGGAACTGGCGATCAAAGTGTAGCGGCTTTCGAAAACAGCTTTTCTGCTTTGCTATGTAAAATAATTAAATAATATATTATTTGGAATATAAATCAAGTCTTTCTCAAACTTTTAATGATTGACCACCTGAATGACATCATTCGCCGAGTTTTATGCCGATAGACAGGCACACATGATGGACAAAGTCATCGAGAATTGTACCTGCAGGTTCAGGCGATCATATGACAGACTTCATAAAACAATTATCCTTTCGAATAAAAAGTATTGCAGGTGAATTAAAATAATTGTTGTTTATTTATCTACTTATTGTCTTTGTGACTTTTTTTAAAATAAATAGATTTTATAAAAAATAAAGATCATTTAGTTGAATATTTATGACTCTACATTTAAATTAAGCATGATGTGGCAAAATATTACTAACGTCCTGAACACCCAAGTTGTTTATTTAGACGCTGCTTAACTTGTAATCCCACACACGCACCAACGTGATTGAGCAAGACTGAGTACCGAATTACCTTCCACTTGAGCTAAATCACTTTATCCCTGGAAAAAAAATTATTTAAGATTAATATCTCTCTTTGCGCAAATACATTTCATGAATGCTTTTCTGTTTTTTCAAATTTTCATTTATTTTTAAGCCCAACAATTATGCAAAACAGCATTGAATCCCTGTTACACTGCTAAGCCAACCACTTTAATTTTATGCCATTAAGTAAATCTCTTCGTTTCCTTATAAAAAGCGCTTATGCGCCTGTTAATTTATGGTCACCAGCGAAAGCAAAAAACAAAAGAAAAATTGTTTCTTAATGTGTTTAACACATTTTGCATATAAAAATTTTGCAATTGTAAAAGCGAAAAAAAAACTCGTGCTAATAACGTAAAAAGAATGAACGGCAGATATACGAGAATTATTTATGGAGCGAAGAGCATTTCAGAAAAGCACTGTTGCAAAAAAACAAGAATGTTTTTAGCTTGAAGATGCTGCAAAATGTGTGTGTGTGTGAAAAAATTGTTTAACAAGAAAAAGGAAAGAAAAGAGACACACATAAAACAGCATAAATACATCAAAAATTCATTACGAAAAGGAAAAGGGAAAAACTCTGTCTTGGGAACCGCAGGTTTTGATGAAAATTAAATACTTCGCATTAAATTTTTATAAAACACCTCAGAGTGTAGGCGAATGGCGAAGGAGCGCTATTCAAAATGCGTTAAATAAATTTATAAACTTTTCAATTAATTTATGGCATTTTGCTAGACAACTTTTTGGAAGAGTAGTTAAACAAATTTCCTTTAAGCAAATTTCCAGCTTTACTTTTATGTCATCAGCTACATACCCGGGTATGTCAAGTGTCTCTAAATCGCTGTGTTTGAAAAAATAATTGTTGTATTAATACCATCTTCATTAATATGGAGTTTCGTCTAATTCTAAGTGTGAGTAAAATTAGCCGATTCGGGCCAAAGATATGGACAATTTTTCTTTCATATTCTTTATATGATCAGTTGCATGATATGTGTGAAAATATATTATTTACAAGTTCTCAATAAATTAAAAATTCAAATTAAAACTTGAGTTCGTGCACACATAAATAGAAACAAAAACTTAAATAGAAGCAAAACAAAGCAGCTACAAAATACAAGTAAAACGAAATTATCACCGAAGTAAACGTTGTGCATAAAATCAAATCCATATAAAGCGTGCTTTTTATAGAGTGATACAAGTTTAAGTCATAATAAAACACGATAATATATTTTTGATATCAATGAAATGGTCTTTACTGAATAGAAATTTTATGACATTAAGTTTAAATATGATTTCGGCCATGTGGCCGCCACGGCTGGCGCGTACAAGGCGCAATCTGGATCACTAATTTTCAAAAACAGTAACATTCTAACCATCATCGTTTTTGAAGACATATGGGCCAATGACTGCGCCAGACCATAAAGCGCACCAAACGGTAATTTTCTGTGGATACGATGGTGTTACGACAAAAGATTTTGGATTCTGGTCCCTCCAAGTGTGACAATTCTGTTTATTTATGTACCCATTCAACCAAAAAAGGGCTTCATCGGAAAATATAATTTTGTATAGACGAAGTGCACGATAAGTTTGACGAACAGAACCATTGTTTTGATTAAAAATTTCCAGAATTTGCACGCGTTGCTCTGGTGTAAGTCGATCTATAATGAAATGTCAAAGCAAACTAAACAAAAAGCAACTATCAGCTGTTAAATGGGTGGTCAAATAAAGCAGTGATGCCAACTAACTCTATAAAAAAACACCCTATATAATGAAAGAACATAGAGTTTAAGAAATTTGATATTTAGCTCAATACCATATATATATATATATATATATATATATATAAAGAATCATGTTCCATATAATAAATGAACACACCTGGGTATGCTTACTGTTGACATGTTTGTCACACCTGTAGGCCTTAATAATTTTTAGTTTATATAGATTTATAATTAATGCAATTCCAAATAAAATATGTAAACATACCCGGGTATACTTCTGTTGACTTATGGGTAAGTCCTTCCTGCTGACGAATATACAACACCCGCAAGGATTTTTATATAACTTAATTGCCTATACAATGAACGAATTTCTATATATAATAAATGAACATACCCGGGTGTGCTTCTGTTGACGTATGTACAATCGAACGTGAAGGAAGCGATACAGTTTTCGTTTGTCGGTCTTTAGTATCTGACATTATCAATCACTGTCGCTGGTATTTAGCGATATTGCTCCTTTAATAAAACAGGCCGACATTAATTAATACAACCAACCACTCATTAACCCTGGATGGTTACTCTTCATTCTTGTTGTCTAAAGTTACTCTTCGTTAAATCGACAAAAAATGTTTAAAAATATTTCTAGCTAAACAATTTTCAAAGTTAAATAATAAACAAGAATATTTTTAGTTCAATATTTTCTAAAAAATATTATAAAACAATAAAATCCAACATAAAAAATCGTTTATCGCTTTAAGTTCGATACGAATTCTAGAAAACTAATTTTCTATATTCCAATCTGTCCTCTTAACAATGTCCCCTGTTTTCTCAGTGCCAGCGAAATGCACTGCATATGTAGGGGTTGTCCCCTGAGCACTAGTCTTACTCTTTAAAAATATAATAAATGGGAGCAAATGAGATACGTCTTCGTTAACTCATCCAGGGTAAATAAAGATCAGAAAAACTCGATATTATATACACAAGAGAGTGCGTTATGGATCCCAACATATTCGCGATCTGCCAAATATATTTCCTGTTTTAATATTTTGAAACTTTTTTATTAACAAACTGTAATGCATGAACATCTCTTTTATGCCGCCTTAATTATAAATTTAGCAGTGGCCTTAACTTTTGCATTCAAACAATTTAATGAAATTTACTTTTCTCATTAACTTCAACATTTCGGAGTTCACTGCAAACAAACAGATTTATTATTAAAAGGAGAAGCATTTTGTTTTTTTGCGAGTAACTCAAAAAGAATTCAAAATAAAAAGAAATTAAATAAAATCGTGTAGTTGTTAAAATACCTGGAATATGCACAAAGCGGTTTTACTCAGCGATGATCAAAAGTATAAAATAAAAATACACGGTTCTACAAATTAATTACTTCAATTAATATTCCTTAAATTATTAATCAACATCTTGGGGAAAATCAGAAAGCGAAAAACTATTGTGACGTGATTTTTGTCGTGCTTTTCTCTGCTTTTGATGTCATCAAACTGAAACAATATTTTTAAATGTCAAGCTGCCAAAAGGTTCTTATAAATCAAGCGCTTCCTGTGAGTCCTTGAAAAGACTGGAGAATACTAAAACAAAAATTATCATTCAAAGAGTCCCCGCTTAAAAAACAATTTTATTAGATTCTTAAGGTTATTAACGTTAAAGGACTCACATCCAATTGCGCTTTAATGAGCAGACAACCGAGAACTATCTAAAATGTTTACTGTTGAACAGTGTTGTCAAGTTTTCTTTAAATTATAATGAAGTTTTACTGCGGGGAATGACTTGCTTGTCTTATGAGTGTAAAGAAAAACTTAATTAAATAAAAACTTTAATTTCAATGTGCTGCCAGTTACCAAGAGGCCAACTAGTAAAACTTCTTTGCCAACCATCTTTTTTCTTTACCAACTATTTAACAAGTTGTTACGAAATATTGTTGCCAAGTCAAGCATTTGAAAGTATTCATTGAAACATAATTATCTTCATGTATGCAAATCAAAAGGAAATTATTTGTCATGTAACAGACACAATTTTACAACACGAATGCAGGACACGTTGTAACGTTTTGCTCAGAATTACATGCTCGTTTGAGACATGAAGTTTCTGGTATTATAATTTCCATTCCTAATGCAGCCAAAGAAACTCCCTTTCAGTTGCTATTCTCTCAATCATTTTTCTTTGCTTTATAATACCAGAATAATATTTATTTTCTATCAGTCTAGTTTACAATCCCTAATAGCGCTTGACAAAATGGCATTAATATTATAGTTTTGGTATGAAATTCTTGCTGAAATATGTTGATTAAAAGTACTGCACAGAGTGAATATGTTGACGTGTTTGTGCAGCTCTTTAGCCTCTATGGAAATTAAGTAGGCGTCTTTATTACAAATACACTTGAATGCATTCAATTAAGTGCAGTTGTCGAATAGTAATTTTCCATCTGTCACATGTGGAAAGTATCAATTTAATTAAATAATTTCATCATGGTATTCACTAGCTGTAAGAATATAATAACTCCATAATTAAATATTCAACAACATATAGTTTTCCTTCTTTGGAAAAAATCCAAAATATTGTCATACAAAATATGAAGACTTGTAATTCTGTAAAATATTACATATAGAGTTATTACGGTTTTTAAGCAAATGGTTAATATACAATATATTAACATGTTACTGAGGAGACACTTTTGTTAGAATATTTATAGAAATTATTATGGGACAAGAGCTGCATATCTAACCCGTTGGGAGCTGAGTGTTCTAGAGAAGACATTTTCTTTCACTAAAATTGCACTTAAATTAATATCAATCTTTGATAATACTGATATACAATTATCTCTACACTTATAATTACTTATTAAAAAAGTATCCAATAATATGAAATACATACGAGCAGAGCAAAAACTAATCGGTCTCTCTGTCTCTAAGTCTGTCTATCTTTCTCACACACTCTCTCTCTCTCTCTCTCTACGTCTCCCAGGTAACAGAAGTTAAAGTTTGTCTATAAGCTTGATGTCATAAGTAAGAGATGGAGGTTTCTGATCCTGCTAAAATATTTAAGGGCTTTTCACTAGTCACTGATCAGTGCAAATGCAGATGAATACAAACACAGTCCTTCCTCAGGACTATAACAAAATAAATAAATAAAAATAAACGGAAGAAGTCATCAACCATCAAGGGTGTAGATGTACTTTAAGAACCACTTTAATAAAATGAATTAATCACAGGACACCATGTGGCAACTAAATTACGAGGGCCGTTTAAAAGCTTCTTGACTTAAACCGCATCACTGCTGTCATCAACTACCATCCACTACTTTTTACTCTTCCTGAATTCCAGGATAAGGCAAGATATGGGTGTTTATATATCTTCTCCACACCATCTCCTCGTTTCTAGTTTGACACAATGCACAGCTTCTTAGGACTCATCCCTTGAGTGCCCATCCAAGACAAAACTAATTTTTTAATAATTGCATAATAGCATATCGCATTAATCTGTACTGCCAAAATAAATCCTTTTGCCTCCAGAAAAATAACCATAACAAACCGTATCTCTAGACATCTTCAAGTCGAGGTGTTTATATCAAGACACACACTTTATGGGTGACATGTATGCTGGATGTAAAACAAGACAACAACAGGATATAAAATAACCCCAACAATATGCAACGACATTTAGTCGTTGAATTGACTTTTACATGTGCAAATTGAGGCTGGGTCGTAGCTAAGGGCCAGCAGTAAAGTTGTTGTAGGAAATAAAACAGAAACAAAACCTAAATAAACAATTTCAAATCTAGTCAAAACACTAGATGCACTTTTCCCTTCCAACAAGATACGCAACTCTATGAGGACTGGTTTCAATAAATATTATTACAGATATTTAAAATTTAAAGTCTTTATATTATTTTAAGAAATTTATCCGTTTAAGGCAGATACTCCAAGGCACTAGGAAAATCAACTGTTTTCGTAAACCGCTGCAACTTTGTTAGGGTTTCTAGTAAAAGGTATGGAAGCGTTCACAGGTAGTTGGGAAACATATTGACCACTTATGAGTGTGTTAAAATGGCTAAATAAAATTGGAACAAGTAGCTTAGAAAAATAGGACACTAGAAAAATTTACAAACGGCAACGCGGAAAATAAGTGTGGCTTAACATCAGTTTTTGCATTTTATATCCATATAAAAATTGTAAGAATATATATTTTCACAGCACCTGATATTTGAAGATAAACAAAAACACAAAAGATGGGATTGTGTGTAGCGTCATCCGAAAGCAGTGTAATTCTGCTTTAAGATGCAAAGTGGAATGTCAATTTGATTGGAATTTCTTGGCATAATTGCTACGTTTTTCTAAGTATAACACGTTGCGAAGCTTAACCGAACAATTCAAATTTAAAAAAAATCAGTAATTTTTTGGTGGAAAATATGTAAAATTGCTTGCCTCTTTTCTAAAAAGTGGCAGTTTCGAGAAGTTTTAAATCAGAAACTACATTTCGTAACGGACTAATTTGTAGTAAATTCTTTATTTTAAAATAACAAAATATTGGCATTTTCTATGAAAAATTGTAAGAACTACTGCAATTTTTGAGAAAATAACACAATACAAATTTATTAGTTAACAAGCAGCAAAACATTCATAAATTCTTTGCTTTTAAATACCAAAACTCCTCCATTTTCTATTAAAAAGTGCAAGAATCGCTGCGTTTTGTGACAAAAGAACACAACAAAAAGTTAGCTGCCACCAAGCAGCCACATCTTTTTAAGTTCTTTGCTTTCAAATGTCAAAACTCTACCATTTTCTATTAAAAAGTGTAAGATTTTGCTGCATTTTTTGAGAAAAGAACACAACACAAATTTAGCAGCCACACCTTCATAAATTCTTTGCTTTCAAATACCAAAACTCCTCCATTTTCTATTAAAAAGTGCAAGAATCGCTGCATTTGTTGAGAAAAGAACAAAACAAAAAGTTAGCAGCCAGCAAGCAGCCACGTTTTTATAAACTCTTTATTTTCAAATGACAAAATATTGCCATTTTCTATTAAAAGGTGTAAGAATTACTGCATTTTTTGAGAAAAGAGCACAACACACATTTAGCAGCCACACCTTCATAAATTCTTTGCTTTCAAATATCAAAACTCTGCCGTTTTCTATTAAAAAGTGTAAGAATCGCTGCATTTTTTGAGAAAAGAACACAGCAAAAAGTTAGCTGCCAGCAAGCAGCCACACCTTCATAAATTCTTTGCTTTCAAATATCAAAACTCTACCATTTTCTATTAAAAAGTGTAAGATTTGCTGCATTTTTTGAGAAAAGAACACAACACAAATTTAGGAGCCACACTTGCATAAATTCTTTGCTTTCAAATACCAAAACTCCTCCATTTTCTATTAAAAAGTGCAAGAATCGCTGGATTTTTGAGAAAAGAACAAAACAAAAAGTTAGCAGCCAGCAAGTAGATACGTCTTTATAAACTCTTTGTTTTCAAATGACAAAATATTGCCATTTTCTATTAAAAGGTGTAAGAATTACTGCATTTTTTGAGAAAAGAGCACAACACAAATTTAGCAGCCACACCTTCATAAATTCTTTGCTTTCAAATATCAAAACTCTGCCGTTTTCTATTAAAAAGTGTAAGAATCGCTGCATTTTTTGAGAAAAGAACACAACAAAAAGTTAGCTGCCAGCAAGCAGCCACATCTTTTTAAGTTATTTGCTTTCAAATATCAAAACTCTACCATTTTCTATTAAAAAGTGTAATATTTGCTGCATTTTTTGAGAAAAGAACACAACACAAATTTAGCAGCCAACAAGCAGTTGTAAGTGCGTCTCTACTCTTATTCCTTCCACCGTTTAACTGATTTCAAACCCTTTTGAATTCTTAATTTTAAAATAACAAAATATTTAAATTTTATAACAAAAAGTGCAAAAATTGCTGCATTTTTTTGAGAAAAGAACACAACACAAAATTTAGCAGCTACACTTTCATAAACTCTCTGCTTTCAAATTTCAAAACTCTGCCGTTTTCTATTGAAAAGTGTAAAAATTGCTGCACTTTTTGTAGAAAAGAACACATCCAAAACTTATCAACCAACAAGCAGTTGTAAATGCTTGTGTAATTGTATCCCTTTCACAATTTAGCTGAGTTCACCCCTCCCTTATTTAAATGAAAACCAACAATTTATGCAAAATATCAACAAAGTTTATAGGTAAACATGCAGGGCAGTCTGGCTCCATGTCTACGCACACAAACAAATATTAAAACTAAGAAGAAGAATACATGTGAGCCTAAATTTCAATGCGAGTATTACATGTTACACATTGTGTTAGTTACTATGACCGCATTTCATTTTAATTGGATTGTTTGGCTTAAAGGCCAAATAGTCAGATGTTTTAGCAAAATGCTTGTGTACGTTACAAATTGCACAACCGACTTAAATTGTATGCTGAGTAAAATTTTGTAAGCGTGTGTGTGTGCGTGTATGTGTATGTTGTTGCATTTGAGTGGAAGAGCCAACCAGGGAAATGGAATTGTCTTGCAACCGCATCCAATATTATGTTTTATTCATTCCAAAATCTTTGTGCAATTTAACACCAGAAGTTAATGAAGATTTTCAAAACCCCAGAAATGAAGGCAACGACCGTAAAAATGCAATTGAACGGTTGGCTGGAGTTCTTATTTGTGTACAATTACAATAATACGCTTTAAGATACGATCATACGAGAGTACATGGCCGCCCGCAAATTAGTGCCTTTTGGTTGCAACAAATTTCGATTCATTTTCGATTGAGAAAAATAACTAAAACATTCGATTTTTATACGCAGGCAAAAGCCAATAAATCGCATTTGATTTATTTAAGCCAGCAAAAATATATATAAAACAGATCTGACCAAGAACTCGATGGACTAGCGTGTTGCTTGGCACATTATCAGTTGTGGGGTAGCAGGCTCGAATACCAACTCAAACTGTGGTTGTGTTTTACAGTAAACCAAATGAGAGTTGGAGGTGGCAGAGGTATTTGTAACTGTTTTAATAAGTTTTAAATTATATTTTGATTTGGTTTTGTATGTATGGAGTTTCCAAATCAATTTTTAACAAAATATTTCAGTAAATTCCAAGATTCAAAAGAAATGCATCTATAAAAAGTTTCATGCCTTTGGCTTGATATCAGCAGAACACAACTGATTTATGATTCATAAATGAAAGACTTAATAGTATCACTCGTTTACTACAATAATATCATAACTCAACAATAAGTAGTTTGGCAGAAAACGCCTTTAAAGTTTTAAATTTCCTGACAACTTAAGGGAAGTTTAAAAGATATTTTTTTTTCTCAAGGGAAAAGTTTAAAAGATATTTAAATGAATCTTTTTCACAATGAGAAGAACGATATAAATCAAAATTCTGCATCATGAACTCCAAAAATGAGTTGTTGGAGTTATGATAATATTGCAGGAAAAGTATCATAGAATTAATTTAATTTTATTGAGGAGCTGTTCAATATAAATACGAGCAAAAGCTTTTTATATGTTACAATTTAACACTCAGCCTGAAGATGTTTGGAGTTTTTCACCTTTAAAATACACTGTTTCTAATAGATTGAAGAAAACTTCAGCCTTTGTCTTTTACCTGCGGCGAATTGTCGAATTTAAAGGCGAAAAACTTCAATAGAAATTGAAGTGATTGTTATGACATTAATTTTAAAATAATCTACCCGAATTTTAGTAAATTTCTCACTTTCGGGAAAAAATGAATTATTAAATATTAAATATTTATAAAGATATAAAATATATTTCAAATAAATATTTTTAAAAAGAATTTGTAAGAAAAATTTAGTTCAACTCCATTTTAAATATTATAAATATGGGTATAAAATATTATATAATAAATTATGTTCTTTTCTCAAAAAGAATGCAACATTTTTTACACTTTTTAGCAAAAAAGGCCACATTTTGTTATTCGTATATAAGGAATTGATAAGAATTGAAACCAAAATCCAACGGAATGAAATTTCTGTTTTAAAACTTCTCCAAACTGCCTTTTTTGAAAAAGAACAAATAGTAACTCCCTTATTTATAAAATAAAGACTAAATAGTAACTCCCTTATATATAAAGAAATAAAACATGTTTGAAATATACACTTTTTATATAAAATTACAAAAAAAATGCAGTTAGAATTCCTTTTAAATGTTGTAAATATAGGTGTTGGTTAATATGGTTTAAATATTAAATAATTAGTTACGTTCTTTTCTCAAAAAGAATGCAACATTTCTTACACTTTTTAGTAAAAAAAGTCAACATTTTGTTATCAGAAAATAAATAATATGATAAATAAATCCAACTTCCCTTACAAAATCTAAAAACTGTTTTAAAACTTCTCTAAACTGTCTGTTGATTTAAAAAGAAGTGAAAAAATTTTGCACTTTTTCCATAAAAGAAAGCGCTATTAACTTCGGTATCATATTTTGAGTTATGAAATACATCAAATTGCATTAAATATATGAAAAATATATTTGAAACACTCATTTTTTTTAATTGAGCCATTTTAAATTAAATCGATTTACAGAAAAGCCAAAACTATATAAACGAGTTAGAGACTTTCCCAGTCTACAATTTTATATAATTTTCAAATTTTATAAATCTGTCAGCCCACTGATGTCGACTTTGGATTCAAACTCCTGTTCTTAACTGTTCTGATATATGAAAAGGCTTTCAGAAAATATATTAAATATGCCCGCATACATACAAAACAAATAATCTCAATATTATATTTCACATTTCCTGTTCTGACAAGGCATTTTTAAAAGTTTTACTATAAAAAAAAATTCACCCTCTGGCGACAATTTCAAATGAAACTATACTTTTTTAACATACAACAACAACAACAACAACGAAAAAAACTGTTGCTTGTCTACTTGCAGGCACATCAATAAACTGTACTTATCGACGAAGCCGAATATGAAGCAGCATAAAAATTGCCATGAACGACGGTATTAAAGCGAAAAGCGAAATGTTATTGGAGAGCAGCAACAAAAAACAAACAAACAAACAAAAAATGTGATATAACTTCACCGCTGTGCTACCTGTTAACGCTGAACACGGCAACATGCTTTTGTGTAAAATAGATGCAACAAAACAAAAAAAAGTTTTATTAACAACAACAATAAAGAAAACAAAGCGAACGGCTTAAACAATCAAATAACACAACAAGTAAAATTTAATATCGATGTGCGACAAAAGAAAGCATCAACATTTTGCCACCTTCAAAAGGCGAAACTTTGAAATCAGAAACTTTTAGTTGTTCACAAGTTTCTGTTTTATAGTTGTTGCTTCAGAAATTTCAATCGCTGTTTTGTATTATTAGAAAAACTGTTGCCAGAGTTTATGTCGTTCTGCCACGTAAAGTTGAATTGACTTTTGGAATTGGTATTGCTTTGTTTTTTTGTGTTGATTTTTTCATCGTTATTTTAAACAAAATGGTGGATGTTTTCTGCTAAATAAAAATAGTTTCTTGTCGTCTTGAAACTGTTTCAATCTGGTACCAGGCGGGCAAAAGTTGTTGGCAACTTTTGAATGGCGTAACTGAATCGTACTGGCGGCGTTTCTGGGAATTCTAAAAAATTCATATTCTGTGTGAATTTGAATCGATTCGATTTAAAAAACTTGAAGACGTTAAAAAATGTCTATATATATAAAGTGTTTGATTTTTAAAAACATTTAAACGGTTTTATTGATCGATTTCACAATTCAATCAGCTTTTGATATTGAAAACAAAAGTCAATTATAGGAGTTCGAGTTAAAATCGTTTTATCAACTCATGAGATATAAAAAACGAGTAACAAAATCATTAAAACTCACACGGCGAAACGACAGTTTTGCGTTTTAAGAAAGTAAAAAAATGCAGGGAAGGCCACTGCGTTCTTCGTTTAACGATAGTTTTACAAGAATAAATATCGCTTCCATACAAGAGTAGCAAATCAGATTTGTTTTGCTGATCTTAATAGTATTTTTAGACTGAAATTTATTTTCCTTCAATAAATTTTATCACAATAAATTATATCTCTTATAGAATTTGATGTATTTTTTGTTGTATTTTTCTTCACATTTTGTATAACTTCATGCACAAACTGTACTACAGCAGTTTTTTTTGTAAACAAAATTTTAAAAAATTGCATTTTACTAGGAATTCTTTGAGAAGGGGTTCTTTAATAATTTGAAAATTAGTCTCTTTTTTCCCAAAATTTAACTAAGAAATTCAATAATGCAGATCATCAGGGAACCTTTACCCAACATTTTTTAGAATAACTAAAAATATGTATTTCAAATTTCCACTTTAATAAATGAGAAGCAAGAACTCACTGATCACTTTTCCTTTTTTATTTTCTTACGTTTCATTCTACAAATGGTTGGTCTTTTGCCGACTCTAATTGTAGTTGTAAGAGAATTAATATTGTAAAAGTATGGAAAATGAATTTTTATTTGAACATATAGGGTGTTTTTTATAGATTGATACAAGTTTAAATCATAATAAAACATAGTAAAAAGTTTTTGATATCAATAAAACAGTCTTTATTGGATAGAAAATTTTGACATTAAAGTTTAAATATGATTTCGGCTGCCACGGCTGGCACGTACAAGGCGCAATCTGGAACACCAATTTTCACAAACAGTAACATTCTGACCATCATCATGTTTGAAGACTCATGGGACAATGACTCCGCCAGTCCATAAAGTGCACCAAAGAGTAATTTTCTGTGGATGTAGTGGTGTTTCGACAAAAGCCTGTGGATTCTCGTCACTCCAAATGCGACAATTCTGATTATTTACGTACCCATTCAACCAAAAATGGGCTTCATCGGAAAATATAATTTTGTATAGACGAAGTGCACGATAAGTTTGACGAACAAAACCATTATTTTGATTAAAAATGTCCACATGTTGCACACGTTGCTCTGGTGTAAGTCGATCCATAATAAAATGTCGAAGCAAACTTAACAAAAAGCAACTATCAGCTGTTAAATAGGTGGTCAAATAAAGCAGTGATGCCAACTTAAAGTTATATGACTATAAAAAACACCCTATATATAGAAAAGAAAAAATTCTGATGTGCTTGACTTTCCTCTTTGAAGTATTTAAACGTTATTGGAACTTTAGTACGGCATTCGATAATAATAAAAATTTCCATTTAAATTGTATGGAATGCGATAGTTTGGCCCCTGATGTTTCCAATATATAACTTGGCAGCACTCATTTTAGCACAGATAAAAGCCTCCTTGAAATCACTACAAAATTTCGTTTTAAATTGTTTTTAATAAAATCATGTTGAATGGCAAAATCGGCTTAAAACTCCACAACAAACTATTTGAACAAAATTTAATGACACTTAAAATACTTTCCATCTATTGGAAAGCGGTTTCCACGGCCAGCTCTTAAACAATAATTTTTAAGTTCATGCGTTACTTCTGTATAGCAAAAATCCTTGAGCCCTCAAATCTTCTTGTAGAAATCCAGATTTTGTTTTATTTATCTTCAATATTCAGCTGATTTTGAAGAATGTGATCTGAACATTCTCAACTTAAATCTTATACAAAATAGAAATGAAGTCGTTCTATTATCAAATCTAGAGATTGTGCTGCCTGGTTGTTTGTTGCATGCCAGAATACGTGGCTTACACATACACTCTCATCGGCAGTGGATTTGTTTGCCTTATAAATAAATTTAGTTTTCTTTTACTTTTATGAAAAATAATAGCAACAGCAGGAAGAAAAAAAGTTTTTTCTTGTGTGTTTTGATTTGTGCTGTTTTGCACGGAACTCCATACTCTGTTGGTGGGGTTCTTTTTTTTTCTTTCTTTTTTTTTTAAGAACAATAACAACAGTGGAATTTGTGCTCTTATTGACTTGTTTTATTTTATTGTTGGTTTTTGTACGTGTTTGTTTGATTTATTGTTGAATATCCAGGACTGCTTTAAAGTGTTTTGCGAAATAGCGAATATTAGAAAGTTGTATGGGAAAATATTTCACATTTTTAGTGCTTCACTTATGTGAACAGTGGAACAAAGAATATATGCTAGGATTTGTAAGAAGTAGAAGTATTTTATGTGAGAAGTATGAGTAAAAAAATATTTTTATATATTTTTAAGTGTGATAATTTTAATACGCAAAATTTGGGATGTGGTTAATGTAGCTTTTTTTATATAAGAACGCTTTCATTGCTTTCTTGTATGCAACACTGTTTTTCGGTGTTTTAACAGGATTCATTTGTTGTCGTCCGAAAGAAGTACAGCCCATATTCTTCTGTAGTTCAAATAAAACATTCTAAAAATCAGGGCCTTGATGTTTTCTATTCTATTCATTTTAATAAAAAACAGTGCCTCGTTTCTGTAACTGAAGTGAGAACTTCTCGCATCGAAACAATTGTCGTCACTGTGTGAAACACAGGATGAGTCAGAATATAATTCTTAATGCATTTAAGGTTTTGTTGGTTTTTTAAAATAATAAATATACTATTCTGTGGAAAACCCTACTATAAACAGCATGACAACCGGAATTATTTAGTTTTTCGATGTGAGAACTTCTCACATCAGTTACAGAAACGAAGCACAGAATACAATTTATAAAAAGTCTAGTACCCTGAACATGAATATGGTGTCGAATATATCTGACCTGTATAAATGCATGGTTGTGCTCTTTGTTTTTGGACTGTCTCAATGACAAACACCGAACACTACCGATAGCGACTAACACCCTCATGTTTTACCATGAGTGCTAACGATGAAAGCATTGCGGTCTATGAAAACAGCTATTCGGCTTTGCTGTGTAATTTAAATAGTTTGAATTGTTAATAATTTTACTTAAATATTTATCGCGTCGCTTTGGGTCCCAATTATCTTATTTAATATCGGTCGAAATTTTTGATATTTTAATATAAACTTTGATTGATATCGAGAGCCTTTATTTGCCCCCTGATTTAATAACACTTTTCGAACAATTTGATTTAATTTTATTTAGATTTAAACTAAATTAATTGGTTTTGAAAAGAAATCTGTCGGAATAAAATATTAATAATATAAAAATAATTAAATATATTTTCAATTCGTAATTTTTGAAAAAATGTTTTTAATTCCGGAAGATATGATAAATGCCCCAAAAGGAAAGTCAGCATTAGCTTTACAGATTTAATTTACACAGCAGAGCAGAGCAGCTGTTTTCGAAAGCCGCTACACACAATTTCTTTATCAGCATTCACATTAATTTTTATTTATTATCCTTTTATTTATTATCATTTTAGTTGAATGTAATAACAGCTTTAATTTAATTATAAAAAAGCATACGAGAATTATATCAGAGCGATGAAATAGTGACACATTTCTGACTAAAATTGAGTTGTGGCTAAGAGAGTGGGTATCAATCTAAAGAAAGTAGCCGTAACTTATAAATAAATCAAATATTAAAGCAGCAGCTTAAAACGAACAAATTCCAAATATTCTAACAATCTATTCAATTAGATTGTCTGCTTTATTCTCTTTCACTCTGTGCTTTATTCCTTTTTTAATTTTTTTTCTTTTCTATTTTTTTTTTTTTTTTAATTAAATAATGCTCATTTGTACTTTTGCAGTTGTTTCTTTTGCAACTTTAACATGCATTTCATTTGTGTTGCTGCTGCGCTTTTATTTCTTTGTTATTTTTGCTCTTTTCTTCTTTTGTTATTGTTGGTTGGTTGGTTGGCTGGATGGCTGGCTGGATGGCTTATGGTTTGTTTAACAATAAATTTTCAATTGCGGTTTAATTTAAAAGAAAAATTTCAATTGTTAATCTCGCAAACATTCACGTAATAAAATTGTTCGGTGCTCAGTCTTTACGAGTATATAAACCACACGTCATAATAAGTTTATTATTATTATGAACGCATTTGATAGCATTTTATTTATTAATGGTTTCTCTTATAATTATGAAGCAAAAAAAAACACTTGAAAGTTCAAAAGGATATTTAATGAATAACAGGCTCGTAGAGAAATTCTTATGTTGCCCAGGGAGTCAACTTAATCCTAAATAATTTAGATACAATTTTAAGCTTCACGTCTTTCTTATTGAATGAATGAATTATTTAGTTTTTCGATTTAGAACTTCTCACATCAGTTACAGAAACTTGGCAGCGTATATTTTCAATATTTCGTTAACCCTGGGATACATTGAAAGATTTTGAAAATAAAGACCAACGATTGTTACAGTTAATGGGGTCTTTAAAAGTGTTTTAACTACACGAAATTCATGCCTTAAGGAAACTTTAAATTTAATAATGATTTTTCTTTAAGACAGTCTGACCAGAAAAAGGAATATAAAGATTTACAAACCACTTTTAAATTTCACAGTGAAGTGACATGACAGATCCTTAATTTCCTCCTCACTTCACAAGTCTTTTTGTATCCTTTAAAAGTGTTCTTGCAAATAGAATTTCAAAAACTCTGTTAGTAAAATATTTTTTTTTTATGTACAATAATATAAAATATTTAAGGATATGCAGCAAATATTTGAGGAAGTTATTTTACGTTAACAAATTGTTTATAAGCATCGACTACACACGAGATTTTGAATAAGAAACAAAATTCTGTGTTTGATTATTGTAAATATTTCTGTTTATTTTGCTGGCTGTCTATCTTGAAATATTTTAGGAAACTATTATTCATTCAATTTACATATAAAATAATGCAACACAAGTTTGTTGTTGCTATTGGAATATTTGCATATTTTAATTTCTATAAAAATAGAAATAAATCCAATAAGTAAATCTTCAATTACTGTTAAGAGGAAAGGAAAAACATTAAAAAATACTAACTAATACGAATACCTACACACGCACACATACACCAACATATTTGTGTAGCATTATAATTTTTAAAATATAATGGGTTTCATGAAGCTGCAGCGCTTAACTGGCAAACTTCAAAAGCTATACAATCCATGCCACGGCTGCAATGTCCTTGTGAGCAAGAGTGTAAGAGTGTGTGTGTGTATAGCAAAAGCATTTTTTTATATAAAATTGAAATGGAAAAGGTCATCTAGTTTTACAACAAAACCAAAACAAATTAAACAAAAAAGAATATATTTTAGTTTCGCACAATCCACAGAGAGTAAAAAGAGCGAGAAAACAGCAGGGAGTTTGTTTTGAATGTCTAACAATAATAGAGGTTTTGCTTATGCATTCTACGTAAATGCGAAAGTAAATAATGTTTTTATATTATATTTGTATGCGCAACATGGTGTTTTAATGCAAACACCCAAACAACATTTTTGAAGCAAAATGAGCAGATAATTAAGAAGCAAAAAACTTGATTAATATAAAAAATATTTCTTAGATCATTTTAGTCCACAAGGATTTCTAAGGACTTAAATGAATTTTATTTAAGGAGAAATCATCTAGAAGGACTTCATTTTAGTCCTTCAATGTTACTTGCAAATTAACGATTTTTTTTCGATAAATTTGTGTTTTCAGTGTCTCGTTTCTGTAACTGAAGTGAGAACTTCTCTCTCTGTGAAACACGGGATGAGTCGAATAAAATTTTGATGCTTTTTATAATAATAAATATATTATTCTATGGATAACCCTACAATAAAAACAATGACAACCATAATTATTTGGTTTTTCGGTGTGAGAAGTTTTCACATCATTTACAGAAACGAGGAACAGAGTATCCTCCATTTCGGGATACGAGATCTATTTCCGCGGTACTCTCTTTTATACCGTCTCGACGTAACGCGAAGTCAAGTTAAGAATCAAAATGTTTTTATTTTATTTGTTGATAATGTGATTTAGCCTCTATTTGCGCGAAATACTCCCTCATTTTCGATGCAAAAATTTTAAATTTTTGTGGATTTTTCACTTTTCACTTTTTAATTTTGATACTCTTAAACTTCTAATTTAATCCATCAGAAATTTTGAATCAAGGTACCGTGATACATCTTGGATAAAGTTTCTGGACTGTTAATCAGGCCATACTGATTACTTAATATATCTGTAACTTTCTTCAGGTAATCGATCCAAGTTTGCCTTTGAGTTTATTAAGGACTTTTAGTTGTCGAGGACTTGAAGCATGTCTAAGTGATTTATTTATTCGTTAACTCAAATTATTTATATTCAATATCTGCCAATGATTTATATCTGAATGAACGAGAGTAGATGTAAGATTTAGCAAAGTTATTTTGTTAGTCTTAAAATTCTATTCGAGTTAAATAGAGAGAGAGAGAGATGTGAGTCTTGCGCTACTCCATTCCTAAGACTGAAAATTATAATACTTTTTCATGAAAGTTGTTGAAATTTATATTCAGTCTCTTTAATCACAAGAAGGCTGAAAAGGATGAACTAATTCTCTAATATATTTTTAAGTTAAAGAATATCTGCAAGAGATAATATAAAATGGCTTTTAATTACAAACGAATTTCATTTCAAGTCTTTTTTTCTTTTAATTTTAATAATACAGTGCCTCGTTTCGGTAACTGAAAACAGAACTTCTCGCATCGAAAAAATTGTCGCCACTCTGTGAAACTCTTTTATAATTTTGTAGGGTTTTTATAATAATCAATATAGTATTTTATGGATAGCCCTATAATAAAAAGGAAGACAATGGAGTAGAAATCTTAAATGGTACCTTGAGACATCTTGGATAAAGTTTCTGAACTGTTCGTTATTCTGAGACCTCTTCAATAAAGTTTTTGTAATAGCTTCTTTACTAACTTTTTTTTATTCTCTTAATCAAAAACATCAAAGCGATATCTTGCCTCCTTCCTTCCTTGTATGATAAATAATTCTTCTTTCATCTTTTAGATTGTTTGCTGGTCTTTCGTATAAATAGTGTTTTGTTTTGTGAAACTCAACATACGTTAACATTAGCTGGTGCTCTTTGTTTCCGCTTTTACCATTTTAGCATTTTATTTCGTTTTCATTTTGCCAACTAATTTTAAAAGTTATTTAGGTTAACAATGTTTTAATTAGTGTTGATGTAAATTGTTTGCCACATAGATTTTAAGGCCACTAACACATGCATGCATGAGGCACTCACACTAAATAAATGCATTTCTCCTAAAGGCTTTTTATTAAATTTGCAAAAATATATTTAATTAATATTGTTAAAATTATCTTTATTAGTGTACTTGAAATTATTTCAAGTAAAAATATTTGCAAATGTGTGGTTTCGAAAAAACGATATAAGAACGATATTCAATAAATTTAAAGAGTTATTTGTTTTTATTTCCAGGTACAATTTGCACGGTCGACTACCAACTAATTTATTTTGGTAAGTGATTTCTTTTGTTTTATTTTATTTTAGTTTAATTTATATAATGCGCCCTGAGCTATTTATTAAACAGTTTTGCAGTTCTGCTGCTGAAATCACAATCATATTTCTAATTAAATTACTAGTTTACACCGGCCAAGGGCAAATAACAGAGTGAGGGAGAGAGAGAGGGAGAGGTTGTGCTACCACAAGCAACCTTTCGTTGGCTCTAATCAAGCGTTTAATTGATTCAACGACCACCCTTTTGTTTTTGAAAACTTTCCAAAATAAATATATATAAAAATTAAAATAATAATACCTTCACGCTTTTAAATAAACTCTCGCCTCTTTTATATCCTTTTGGAATCTAAAACAAAAACTCTACTTTTAAAAACAACATGTACAAAATCAAAACGGTGTGAGTATTTGATTGAGTAGGTACGAATATATTCCCAGCCCACTATTTCATGTTAACTTGTTTATCTTCGAACTGAGAACAGGATTAGAGAATTAAAATTTTGCAAAAAGTGTGTTTCGCTCCGCAAAGAAAAGAAGTTTTTTCTCCCAATTTCCTTAAAGTGCCACGAACATTAACCGGTAATTAAAATATATCAAAAAAATATTATAGTTTTATTAACAAAAAGTTTTTGTTTTCCATTCAAAATCTCTTTACCAGCCAATAATTTATAAATATTATCTTTCCAAATAGAGTCTTAAACTCCTGCATAAATTAATTAAATTTTGCCACAACAAAATATACTGTTTGGCATTGTAGTTTAAATATAAACGAGTCTATAAGAGATGTTGTTCATGTACCAGAGACATAATTAATATGAATTACTTGCCAAAGGACTCTTTTCCCTTTTTAATATAAATTTTCATACAACATTTGAAGTGGATACTTACTGGCAGATACTATGGCAACATGTCTTATAAGCCAATATTCAGGCCCTTACAAAATTAATTTATTTAAATAATTCTCTGTTCACATGAATGTGAATGGCAGACATCGTTATTACAATTATTTGTTTGGTATTTATTATTTAAAGGATATTTTCCATACATCATTATGAAACAATTTCATGAAGATGCTTTCAACATTTTCATAAGGGATGGGACCACTGAAGAGCATTTTGAATACAAACACAAATACACATACAGTTACATATGAGATTAAATTATATACAAAAAGAATTTTACATGTGAAAGATGTTTAAATTCACTCAGGCCATACTGATTTCTTAATATGTTTGTTATATTCTTCAGGTAATCGACTTAAGTTTGCCTTTGAGTTTATTAAGGACTTTTAGTTGTCGAGGACTTGAAGCATGTCTAAGTGATTTATTTATTCGTTAACTCAAATTATTGATATTCAATATCTGCCAACGATTCATATCTGAATGAACAAGAGTAGATGTAAAATTCAGCAAAGTTATTTTGTTAGTCTTAAAATTCTATTCGAGTTATATAGAGAGAAAGAGATGTGAGTCTTGCGCTTCTCCATTCCTAAGATTGAAAATTATAATACTTTTTCATGAAAGTTATTAAAGCTTATATTCAGCCTCTTTAATCACAACAAAGCTGAAAAGGACTAACCAACTCATTATATATTTTATAGTTAAAGAATGTCTGCAAGAGAATATAAAACGGCTTTTAATTACAAACGAATTTTATTTCAAGAATTTAAATTTTAATAATCTAGTGCCTTGTTTCTGTAACTGAAGTCAGATCTTCTCGCATCGAAAAAATTGTCGTCACTTTGTGAAACACAGGATGAGTCGGAATATAGTTCTTAATGCATTTAAAATATTGTTTATTTTTTCATAATAATAAGTATATTATTCTATGGAAAATCCTACAATAAAAAGAATGACAACCGTAATTATTTTGTTGTTCGATGAGAGAACTTCTCACATCAGCTACAGAAACGAGGCACAGAATATAAATGTTGTCTTCTACCTGGCGAACTATTTCCATATAATTTTGAGTCATAAAATTATCATGAAAAAGTGAAAAATTTTGTTCCCTTATTTAAAAATAATTACATACTCGTACTTTCGTGCTTTTTATTTGGCTATTTTCCTGCGAAAGTCATAAATAAGTGAACACATTCTCATACAATTTTAAAATCCCATTTTTAGTACATATTTTCGGTTATAAATTTGAACAACAGTTTTATTACACACATTTACTGACCCCCCTCTGCCGCTATTAAACATTAATTTTCTTGTATTTGTGTATACATTTTTATTGCTTGTGGCCAAATAATATATATTTATTTCATTTTTATATATATATATTTTCGACCACAAGTTATTTGTTATTCGTTGTTGTCTTTAAACAAAAAATATAAATGCGCCATAAATAAATTGCCCTGGAAAAGACCCCACTGGTGTGGGAGTTTTAGTGTTATTTATGATGTTTACGCTCATGAATATCTTATCGACAAATAATAAAATATTAAAGATATATTATAAAATAAGATTTAATACAAGAACCTGTTAGCAGTGCGCCTCGTTTTATTTATTCGATTTTTTTTTTCTCTTACATGTAAAAACTTATTAATGCAAAAAGGAGTGCAATATTATTTATTTTTAAGGGACTTGATAAATTCACAGTCAAGGTCGCTAGATTTCATATGTAAACTCTCATATTTGGTTGCATTATTCACCCTCGAGGAGGTGAAACGTTTATACAGTTTCCATAATCTATCGATATTAAAAGATATCCCACTTTCATGTAGACAGTGTGGTCAAATTTGAGGTTAGGAAGTAAATTGGCTGCATATTAAAGAAATTCAAAGAATTTAGAGGTATTCGGTCAACATTTATGCAGTTGGGAGTTGGGAAATTATTCTAACGGAATGCCGAACTCTTGAATATGTTGATTTATTAATTATTAATTCAATTTGATTTACTGAAAATTTCGCTGCATCACTTCGTAATAAATTCCCATATCACTTATACGTTCAGGTATCCATTCATGTGGGAGAATACTTTTGGCAGAGGTGAGACAGAACTGTACTCAGCTGCGTATGATTAATATTCAAAAGCATTGAATATGGTGAGAGTTGTATATACGAACTTAATAAAATTGCAGCATACTTTTTAGGGCCAATAAGTAATTCTCTTACAAGTTGGTCAAATTTGGGGTTTGAAAGTATATTGGCTGTAAAGTGATGAAATATCAAGAAATGAACTGTCATTCTTTGACATTTATTTTCTATAGAGTTGGGAGATTTTAGTTATGGAACGCTACACTCTATAATAAAGAATTTTAATTGTAAATATAAGTCAACAAAATGAAAAAATTTTAGTGTAACATTTTGTTATATTTGAGCAGCTTACCCTTACAATCAGGCTCCTTTTGACAACGCTGTGAGTTATTCAGGTCGAATTCGAGACTCAGTACTGCTGCTGGTAATAGATCGTAATAATAAGTTCGTAGTGGCCGTAGTGGTGCCAACATAACCTATGTAATACAAAGGGTTAAGAATGAGCCTGCAACATCAACTCGTCCACGTTCACAACAAGTGAACATCACCAGAGCAACTTTGCGCAACATTTTTCAGTAAAATCTCCATCTTCACGCTTATAAAAATCAAATCATTCAAGAAATAAAGCTCGGCTGACTATTGTTGTTTAAAATCAGGACGATAATAAAATATTTTTTAAAATAAAGTGTGCTTTCAACCCAATTTAGTTTCTAAACTTAAATTTGCCAACCATTTTTTATTTCTTTAAATGAAAAATATATTAGAAGCTTATTGTTATATATATATATATATATATATATATATATATATATTATATATATATATATATATATATATATATTATATATATATATATATATATATATATATATATATATATTATATATATATATATATATATATATATATATATATATTATATATATATATATATATATATATATATATATATATATATATATATATATATATATATATATATATATATATCAGCAATCATTTGACAAACATTTCGGCAGTTGATAGCTATTTTGTGTTTAATTCGATTATATCGTATCATAAAATATTAAACAGTTTAAATTAATTTAAATTTTATATTGTAGAATAACTGTTTTGAAATTGTTTTTAGCTCATAAGGGCTTGATAAATGTTGTAAAGGACAAGAGCAAGTAAAAATCAGTTTTAGGTATTCGTTTTATCTGGCAGACCAGAACAGCTGCTTTCGAAAGCCCCTACACTTTCTTTAATCAGTAATCATTTGTCATTTTATTTATTGCCTCTTGTTTAGGTATTTTCGTTGATAGTAATAACAGTTCCTATTTAAACTAATTTTATAATGAAAGACGGTTTAGGCTATATTTTTTTAAAAGTTCCTTCTCTAGAGGTTCAATACTATTAATTCAACTTAAAAGATTTGCTACCTGCTTGCCGATGCCGAAAGCTGTCCCTCGATTGAATAAATAGAATTTAAAATAGAAAAATTTTTTTTAAATTAATATGTTTTGGGGAATTGTCCTTTTAAACTCTTTTTTTAATTAGGTGCTGTTTCTTTTTTCCCAAAATCATACTAAAAAATTCAATTGAGGGGTTTTAGCTGCTTCTTATGCGCATTTCACTGCGGCTAATGCAGATCATCGAGGAATCTTTATCCAAAATTTCTTCGAATAACTAAAGATATTTATTTCAAACTTCCATTTTAATAAATGAGAAGCTCAAAAACAAACATCAAAGTCTTAAGAAGAACTCACTGATCATTTTTCCACTTTAAATTTTTCGTAAGATTGTGGAAAATTAAAATGAAGAGTTTGAAACTACTTTTTGTTTACAATGGAATTTATTCGATCGAACAGTAGTCTGCGGCATCGAAGGGACATCGGATAGTTAATTATATTAATTTGTAGGACTTTACAAGAGGTAATAAGACTACTGGTTGTAAAGAGGTCTTGTTGAAAGGCCTTAAGATGAATAGTCCTGGCTGCCGTTGTACAAAACCTCGAAGGGTACCTCTGCTTTACTATCTTTATGAGAAATTTAACTCCGATTAGACTACCCTTTTAGAAATATCTGATTTATTTATTAAACATTTTATAATTGTGTCAATATCTCAATTATTTAATAATTAAATGACATGACTACATTCATATTTGTGTCACCAGTGTGCGTATTAAATAGTCCTTCAAATATAAATTGTTTTACTTGTTCAATAAAACTATTAGTGATGACTATAAAATAAATCAAAAGCTTAAATTTTCCAACAACCACCTTAATGAGTTTTATTTTCACTGATACACATTTTCAAACGCATTTCATATTTATATTTTCTCTTCTTTTTATAGGAAAATATCATAAAAAATTGCTGTACAAATAGGATTATAACAACAAATGGATTTAAAATAAATATATTGTTAATAGATTTTTATAGTTCAGCAATATTTAATTATATTAATGCAGCTCAATAGGTAAAAAACACAAGCTGATATTTAGTATCACAATAATTTATTATAAAAAACAAAAACACCTTCAAATGAAACAATAATTGTTGGAAAGCAGCGACAGAAGTATTAAACGTTTTGTGCTTGAGTCTTAATTAAAAATTGTTTTTCATTTAATAAATCTACGGGTATTTATGATGACTTTGTGTTAGTGTTAATTATATAATTTAAGTAAGCAAAACTATTTTGATAGCGAACGCTACAATAAGCCTTGAGGTCAGGCCATCAAGTTATTCGCTCAAGACCCTGACCGGTATTACAGTTTTCGGGTCTGAATTAATTCATGGTTGTGCTAATTCGGTGGATGTATTAAAAATATTTAGCAGTTTGAAAATAATATTAAAAGGCATAGAACAACCCAATCAACCACGTTGCGATAGCTTGGCGGTTAAAATTAGCGGGAAGTTGCAGCGGAAGTTTTTTTATTTCTCTTGCTTTTTGTAGGGCATTTTGTTTCTTAGCTGCTGGATATTTTTATCTCTTTATTTTGCTATCGTTAAAAAACTAATTTTGTCCTTCCACAAAACAATTTGTATGCAGATAAATTTTTTTTATTTTTTTCATGGCTCGTCATTAAAATGGATTTCCTCTTAATTACAAACAATTAATTATAAAATTATACATAGAAATTAAATAAAATCGATATGAATATTTACATAACTTTTGTTAAGGACATTGAAACATGTAACAAACAAACTAAAATAACAACTGATCAATTAACCACAATATCCTGCTGGAAGTTGTAAATGTTTATTGTCCGACAAAAACTTTCCTGGTAAATCTATTTCTACTTTTCAATACCAGCAAATAAATATTTTATCTTCGAAATGGGAAAAAGGTAATCGCACAAATAGACGAGAACTAAAAGTAAATTTAATTCAATTATATGGACATTTAAAGAAGAGGTTAAAGTTACTTTTGATATTTGAAAGACATAATGAAGCACTTCTACCCATTAACAGTTATTTCTCAGCAATTTTGAAACCGATAAATTTGTAAATAAGATCATTAAGTTGGAGACCAGGGGGACCAAATTATGGCACTCGATAACGATCGTAACTTGTATTTGAATTGTGTTGAAAATTGTATCGATATCAAATACAATAATTTGTCTCCGGATCTCATCTTTGAAAGCATAACCCTGCCTCCGTTCTTTTAAAATTTATACATAAAATAAACTCATCTACAGTCACATAATTTTGTTAAATGCTCTGCAGTTTTCAACAAACGAAAGCTTCCTTGCGGCCCAGTGGTATTCATAAATCATTCCTTGGCCATATATAATTCCACTTGATTTTTGCTGTGTATTTTCATAATATCCTTCAGAGATTTTTCTTCCTTATTTTTATTTATATGCAAACTTACAGATAAATGGATTGGCTTTCCTGTCGCACTCATTTATTTGCTCCTGCAGAAAAAGGCAGACGTAATGACCAGCGCTATTTGCAATTGTATTATTACGACAATTATTATAATTACGACTATTTATAAATGTTGGTCGTTGTCTTAATCTGTTGCTGAAAGTATTTTATTCAGTTTGTTCTTTTCGTGCAAATAAGTATTTAAACTCAGGGGCGCTTATAAGGGCGTTTACGCAGGGGGACAGTGTGTAATTAATCACATTAAATATTTGAAGCACTTGCTAAATGACAGTAGAGGCTGACATATTCTCTATATAAGCTAAAACTAAGACGATCGTTTGGCAGTGCTTCGTTTCTGTAACTGAAGTGAGAACTTCTCGCATCAAAAAAATTGTCATCACTGTGTGAAACACAGGATAAGTCAGAATATAATTCTTAATGCACTTAAACTTTTGTTGTTTTTTTTATAATAATAAATATATTTTTCTATGGATAACCCTACAATAAAAAGCATGACAACCATAATTATTTAGTTTTTCGATGTGAGAACTTCTCACATCAGTTACAGAAACGAGGCACAGGATCAGCCTAAAAAATATTAAAGATTTCAATTGCTGAATTGTATTTTGACAAGGTATTCTGTAATAGTGTTGTTTGATGAAATAGTTACTACTCAGACTTCAAAACCAAAAATCTAGGACTTCTTCAACACTACTGCATCGAAATTTATGTCCTTTCAAAACTATCCCTGCCTTTCCTATACAACATATTGCCTTACTAGGGTTCATAATCTGTATTACGGTTCAAGTAACAAACAAAAATGGCTCGATCTTGATTAATACAATTTGTAAATTGATATGAAAATATTTACCCCTCCCCCTCAGCAGGACACTGAGGATTTTATTTCGTAAATCATATAAATGAAGCCAAATATTTTAATCATCATTTTAACTTGCTGACCATTGATATCGTAATTTTTTACGCAGTTAGTTTGCAGGTCTTTTGAAAAATGGTTGGCACAATATAAGGAAAATAAATTAAATTATTGTTTGCATTTAACGGCCATTCCTGCATCAGCTTTATAAATTAAGGATACACAAGGATAATGACTCGTTAAGTCATTACTAAAGCATGACCATCAGCCATTTAGTATGCCTCCAAAAAGCAGTTTGGAAGTGCAGGAGGAAACTAAGCCAAATTTAAATACAATTTAATACAACAAAACTCGTTGCGTATGAAGTTTGTTTTCCAAAAGAATAATTATTATGTTTTTGCCATGAACTAAAAAGGGAACAATAATTCAATTCGTGCTTGCATCTTATTTACATCGTTCATTGAGCTGCAAGCAAAAAAAGTTGCTAACAATATTTGACAAAGAAGCACATACAAGTTCGCAACAACAACAAAAACAAAAAAGAAACACACACACGCACACATGCTGCTACTTCAACATTTTTCAATTTCACATTAAATTAAAGACAAATACAACAGAAGAGATGATGTGTTTTTCTGCTCATTTTTCACTGTTGTTTTCTTTTTTTCTTTTTCTTTGAACTACAAGTAATTCTGGAAGAGAGCAGGAGAAATGGCAAACAGTCGTGTCTACTGATAGTAAGACAACTAGTCAGCAACAGTTGTTAGCGTTATTAGTTTGATGCTAAAGATGGAGCAACAGCAGCAACAGCAGAATATTTGATGTTGAACTTGTAACTATTTTAAAGCAAAGAAACGGGCGGAAACAAAATGCGACAAACAACATACTCGCACACATGAACGAATACAAACTCGTAAAGAATATAACCGAAACGCATACATGCTCGTGCATGCAGCGACAAGCAAACAAACAAAGAAACTATTCTTTTTTTCTTGTATTGAGTTGTTGTTGAATAATGCGAATGAAGCAGTCAATGACAGTGATGACAAACTGTTGTGACAACTTGAAATTTGGAGTTGAAGAAGGAGAAACCAACAAATAATACAAATTAAATTCTTAATTATATAGAAATCTGACAACGACTTACCGTCCTCGAATAAGGAATCGCTTCGTTTCAAAACTGTCTATTGACTCACACTTAATTTACACAATGAGTCTAAAAACTTGATTTTTAGTTACACGTTTTTTGTAGCCAAATATTTATTGTTAAACTAAAATTAATTTTGAGAGGATAATTGATCGAATTTCCTAATGATTTGGAATTTTGTTGCAACAACAACTTCAAAAAATTTTTCTTTATTTATACTTGATAATAATAAAAGAATGTGGGCTTCCGTTTTTGCATATGATTAATAAATATTCTCTATGAAAGTAGGAATTTAATAAAACCCAAAGACTGAAGGAGTTAACACGAGACTACAGAGCCAATAATATCGGCATCAACTCTGCACTCAATTAGGAATATTCTGTCGAATTATTCTTATCTGATTTAAAGATGGTGTGTTATTGTCGGCCTGTCTTATTGATAAAAGAGCAGCTCTGGTCTCTGATTAGTAGCGAAGGCGATTAACACTGTCATGCTTTAAAAAAGCAGAAGACAAGACGACCCTCCCCCTCATCGCTGCAGTAGCACAACATCAATGTCGAAGTTAAAACTAAAAATAACTTTTGATCTGCCTTCATTTGTCGTCTAAAACACTCTCTCCTCTTTTCTGTTCCCGGCACAATGCACTGCATTAGTAGGGGTCATCTTCTGAGGGCTGGTCCTATTAAAAATTTTAATAAATTATATAAATTGACGATCATATTCATTTGCTTCTTGTCATATTAATCATATCATTTATATACAACAACAACACTCGAATATTTTATATATTCGCATGTTTTTTCTTATCTCTTACAAAACTATCAAACTGTTTGATAAAGCATTTTGCATTTCAGTTGAAAATAATATGAACAGTCTTCTATAGACTTAGACAAAAAGTTTATATTAAATTTATGACCGATACATTTAAAAATGTCCTTAACAACCCTGTTTGCAGATAAAACTTTTCTTTACCAAAAATCTTGTGTTTTATAATCACCAGCAAAATGTTTAAATGTCACATTTTGATTAATGAAGAACGTGTAAAGTTGAATGCAAACAACTCGATGTAGAGAAAAGTAGTGCACTGCAGCTTTACAAGTACTTTGACTTGTTAAATAAACGAAGAAGAAAAAAGAAGTTGTTAAACAGTTGACACTCTTTTGGGGTTACGAAAAAGAAATTTAAAAAAAAAATTGTAAAAATTACTCAAATGCCAAAAAGATACTTCAAAAGCAAAGTAAAATACACACTCGAGCAGCTGCACTACACACACACACACACACACAACCTCACAAACACACACACACACACTTGAATTTCTTAAAAGAAACACTTGCCATGACTTGAGCAAAGAACTATTTGCTTTTTACAGTAGTTGACAAAAATATATAAACACCTGCATTCACAAGAGAGAGAAAACTTTAATTGAGAATAATTTAAATTATATACACAAGGATTGTAGCTGAAACTTCATCGTAAAATCATAAAAATATCCCGAATAACTTGATGTCAATTTCAACAGGATAGTTTGGGAATAATAATTTTTATTAAATAAGAAAAGAAGGATGTCAAAGTTGGTTTTCTTGTTAATACTGCAGCTTGAATTAACTCCCTTCCCTGATATCTAGCACGTCAAATTTTTTCTCGGTTGCCAGGAAACTCTTGAAGAAATGTTCCCCAAAATCTCTCCAATTCCGAAGGACTTATCTTCCAAAATAGTTAATCATTCGACATTTCCAAAGACAGCACATCCTGTGAAATTTGCCATCACAACACCGCACACGGTTCACGGAACAGTAACAACAAATCATCAACATTTTTTACAATTCCAAACGATGTGGTGGCTTTTAATTGTTATTGCAAACACTCAATCTGTTTTGGTTTTAGTTTAATATTTTGCATATCCTTGTTTTATCCTTGGTTTTTCATTTAATTTTCTCTCCAATCCTGATTACTTCATTTATTATGCTGGAGGTTTGAGGTAAAATTACTTAATCTTCTTTGAAAAAATAATAAAATAAAAAAAGAACAACAACAACATTGTGAAAATGAAACCAATTGCAGCGCTTAAGTGCAGCACAGATAATTAAATAAATATTTTATTTCATTTTCCGCATGCTGCCACGCAGCACCGAATTAAATACGATGATACGGGAGTGTTTAGCGGGCCAGGAGTTGAAGAGGTAACAGTGAGTGGCAGCAGTGTTGCCAGTTTAGCGTGGTAATTTTAATGTGCAGAATACAAAATCAACTTAATTTCTTATCTTCCCTCTGGAGAAATTAAAATATCGCAAGAATCAGGAAGCTGTTGCCTGTAGCCCGTTTTCAAGAAAAATCGATTTCTAATCAGATCTCGATTTCTTAAATTCCTAAGCAGCGTTCCTCACTAGTTTTGAGATCCTGCCACCACGTATGATATTAATGTGTAAGTGTATGTGCGTGGGTGTGAGCATGTGTATGTGTGTGTGTGTGCATATGTGTGTGTTAACTCTTTTAACGTTTTGAACGGCAAGACCAACTCCAACAATATTGATGTCATTTTAAAGGGTTCTAAAGCTTGAATTTTCTGTGAATTTGAACCGATTCCAAGTTTACGATTTCAAAAGATCTCAACAAAAAAATATAAAAATATAAACAAATTTTTAGGTGTTTATTTTTAATAACTTTAAAAAGAACGATTCGAAAACATCATCACCGTTTGCAACTCTTAAATCTATTCAAACCACAAGCGTTCTGAAGTACGTTCTCGAACTGAAATGTCCTGTGAACTTAAACCGATTTGAACTGGAGGACATGAAGAAAAAAATAAAACGGGTTTGAAGTGTTTATTTTTTCCAATAACTTTTAAGAGGCTTTAGCGAACGGTCTGCACGATTTGAGGTCCTTGGAAACTTCCCTGACTAACTCTGGGAATCCGTCACTAATTTTATTTATATGTGTGTATGGAGATGTGAATATATATGTGTGTATGAGTGATGTGTGTGTGTATGTACACGTGTGTGTGTATGTATATGTTTTTGTGTGCAAGTAGGTGACCCGCTTACAATCTTTAAACCGCTTATCCTGATCAAACCAAAAGCGTTCTGAAGAACGTTCCTGAGCAGAAATGTCCTGTGAATTTGAGCCGATTTGAACCGGCAGACATAAAGAAAAAATTAAACAAATTTTGAAGTGATTTTTTTTTTTTTTGTAACTTTTAAAAGATTTTAGCGAACTATTTCACACACTCATCTGCTCTTAACATTAACTTCAGCAGGTCCTGTTCCTAGGGTGAAACAATAAGCTCCTTCTTTCTAGAGTCAATAGAGTGAAAGGGTGTACCTTAGAAAGGTGTGCATATGCAGTGAATTTTTCTTCAGAAATCTGTTGCTTTTAATATCAATAAATCGAGGAAAAAATAGAAAATAAAATAAAGCTGAATGGTTTTGTTCCTAAATTTTGGCCCGATTATAATCAATTTAAAGGACGAAAAACAAGTTGTGATTGTCCTTTAAAATAATTTAATTCTTTCGGAAAATTGAAAGGTTACATTCTGAAAACTATCAGCAGACTTAAGAGCGTATTTAACATTTTTGTATTGAAAAAGGAAAACTTGGAAACAATTCTTTTACAATAAATATTCTCAAAGACATGTCGTGTATTGGCAATTGCGTAGCCCAGCCCTGCTCGTTAATTTGTTCAGTTTATGTGCAGACGCATGTATTTCGTATTATTTATTAATTTCCATTCTGCATGAAAGTTTTGTTCAAAACTATCCCGCGATATTATCGTTTAAAAGGACATAAATTTTTGTCCGCTGCAGTTAAAACTATTTACATGATATTAAATTGTTTTATAGTTGTTTTTCTGTTTATTCATTTTATTTAGTTTATTTCAAAAGCCACAATTCACTTGCAGTCAATTAAATAACAAACACAACTTTTTTTCAATTTGTTTTTTTATTATTTTCATTTTTTTCCTTTGCTGCCAACACTTCTAGTCATTTTGTTTTATAAATTTTTAAATCCAGATAAACTCAGTTTTCTGTTTAGTCTTGTTTCTCGGTGCTCTTTTTTTTTGTTTTTTATTTTTTGGTACTAAATGACAAACTCATCAGAAACTCAAAGTTGCAGATGTATTTTTTTCCAACGCTTGAATCTGTTATAATAAAAAGGAAAAGAAAATAACAATTTGGTTGCCACGAAAAAATGAATCAAAGTTATCCGAGTTTCGGCTGCAAGTTTTTGGGAGAAGCAGAAATAGATTCGAATGTGCCATTTTACCAATCAGAGTTTAAGCAAATTTTCAGACCTACGGGGATAATTCTAATATTATTTACCGCACTCATGATAGACTAAGGAAACTTGTCTGCTTTGTGCAGGACATTTTTCAGGAAATATATTATATATTTTCAATATAATATTATAGGCTCGTTTTTCGAATAGTATTTTTAATTCAAAAAGACATGAAAAATATTCCAAAGCCCACGCAAAAATCAGCATCAGTTTTAATCATTCGAATTGCTTAGCAAAGCAGAACTGATGTTTTCGAAAGCCGCAACATTTTCATCAACAGTAGTTGTATGTATTTTTATTGATAACCTCTTGCAACCAGGGTTATTTCACTGCGATAACAGTTCCTAATTGTTTCAACTTTATTATGGAAAAGGACCCGAGAAGTGTATCAAGTTAAGTCCTATTTTTCTGAATATTTTGTTCCACGTTTCCCTTGTCAACCTCCTTAAGTATATTGCAACGTGTTTTCCCTTTTTATTAGGCCTGTTTCCACGTTTTAAGGTCCTAAGAAATGTTCCTAAATAAGGATAAGTGTAAGGATATCACTGTGTGCGTATATGTGTGTCCACACACACAGATGCGACTGAAGCGAAAGAAACCAGAAAAAACGTTGTGAAAATCTGTCCTGAACTTGGAATTTGAAAAGATTCGAACTGGGGCCAAAATACCGCAATCGATAATCGACCAAAATTTCAATAAAAACTTTGATCGATATCGAATGCCGTCATTTGCCCCCTGGTCGATTCAAAAAAACACATTTTTTCAGTGTTTTTTTAAATAATTTTTAAATGGCTGCACCCTACAGATCGATTCCATAAACAAATCAGCTCTGAAGCCTTAAAGACCATGTTGATCGTCGTTATTCGGGTCAAAATTGCCGAATCCAGTCGTGAGTTATCTTGAATGATGAAATTCTATAAAAATGATTTCTTTTCAAATACTCAGAAATTATATATCTGATCAGCTATTCCCATATTGGAAAGCTTCCTGAATCACGTGAGAATCGGTTGATTTGAAAATTAAAATAACAGGTTTTTAGCTCACAGATCTTAACAGCACGATAATATTTGCGATTAAGATGACCGGTTAGTTTTCGCAATAGTCCTTAGAATTTTTCATATATTTCTTAATAAATTAGGCCAGTATTTGGGCTACTTGAAAATATTTAAGACTCGCTGGATAATAGTTAATATTAATTCCAAAAAAGTCTATGATAACGCGGCTGTAGTTTTTACAAGAAGGCTGTTATTTTTTTGTTGGAGCTCGGAAGACTTTTTATGTCTCAAGACAAAAGTTCATTCGTTTTAATGAATTTCTTTTATTTTCTAAGAAAAAATATAATTATTAAGGATCTTGATATCTCGTTGCAGGCTTATTTTACTTACAAAAATTTATATTTTAATTTAAAATCACCTCCTCTGGTATCAAAAATAAGTGATCGTGTTTTAAAGACATGAAGTATTTTTCTAAATAAAATGCAACAAAAGTTTAGGACAAATTTCTTAAAATTAAATTTTTTAATACAATTTCTTAAAGATGACATTCTTGATTATTTTTTAGATGTTTTGCAACACTTTTTCCATCACAACCAATTTCGTTTCCTCGTCTTGTACGAGTCATTGCAGCAAACCAATTCCTGCACTTCATATACCCCACGATTGTTGCGTAGGGTGTTTAGAAAAACTTTCTAAATTGATAGTTTTGTTTGCTGGTTTAGCTACACAAACACTCACACAATTCGAAAAGTAATTGTTGGCACACACAAAAAAGGAGAAAAACTTTAAATTGTATTTTATTGAAAATTGTTTCTAGAAACTAATGAAATGTTTTGTGGGCTGATATTATTTCTGCTGCAATTGTTGTTGCTGTTTTATGGTGTTCAGTGTGCGTAATGAATACCGATAACAAACTGCCGGCGTATGTAAAAATGCTCAATAAATAAATTATTAAATGTTTGTTTATAATAAATAAAAGTTAATACGAAATAAATAGTTTTAAAATGACAATTAATAAGAAGAGAATGGAAAGATTTCGTTACTGAAAATAATTCGTTAGGGAAATTTTGTATATGAAAAATTAGACTTATTGAAATAGGAAATGGTGTAAATTATTATTTTTTTAAGCAACTATTTCTCTTATCCGATATATCAGAGATAATTGAATATATCAAATACAATATTTAACAAATTTTCTGGAGGAATAAAATCGCAACTTTGTGGAAGTTGGATTTAAAGGATACTCCATATAAACGTTGAAATCGTATGACAACTTTGAGGTCATAAAGTAATTTTCTAATTTAAATCAAAATATGTTTTTTTGCTTTTAAATTTTATTTGAATATTGTAAAACTTAAAAAATACTCATAAATTTGTTTTAATAATAATTTTGCTTTTAATGTGAATGGTCAAACAATTCATTGAGCTTTCAGTGGACTTCTTTTTTATTACTTTGATTTTCTGGAACCCCTCCCTTCTAATCTCACGTCATAGTGCCTCATACATTTAATCTCTCTCTCTCTCTTTGAAATATATTATGGCCTTTCCAAAAACTGTACCCTCTTTCAGTCGCAATACGATACTTTTTGTTGTGTTAATATTTTTTCTTTTTATACGAATTTTAATAATAAACCATTGAACTACCGGATGCGGAAGTGGATTTTGGTTACTGCATGCATTGTGTTACTTACACACTCCCACACAATACACACACATGCCTTTCTAAACATTTGTTGTTTACAGCTTAAAGCTGACGCCAAAGCTAAATTCGGCTGCATTGAAATTGGCTTTGCGAAAAATTATTGCCTCAACAAAAAATAAAAAAAATAGAAGAAAAAATTTTTGGGTTTTAGAATGGAAGTGGTTTCATTTGATTCAATTGAATTGCTGGATTACTAGTGCCTGAAAGTTGGCCCGACTTGAAATATTGTGATTAGATTAAAAATAAAAATAAAAACATTCGTATACAAAATATTGTCAAATCTCCTGTAGTTGATTTAGTTTGCATGCCTGCATCCTGTTTTATTTTTAATAAAAACCTGGTTTATTTGTTTGGGCTTAAGTTCCATAGACTTTTGCAAAGTAAGCAAAATTTGGAAAGAGAAAAATAAACGTTTTTTTATTAAATAATTTTACTTTTATGCTGACACAACGAATTCGTTTACTTTTTGAAAAAAATAAAAATGAATACATAAATATTTGAATAAAATAAAAAAAAGCTGCTGCACTCATTCGCCAAAAACGTTTTAAGCTCTTATCAGTTATTATTAAAAAGCGCTGATATTTAGAAAACTAGAAAATAGTTGGAAAAATTCTTGTTTAGAAACTAAATCGTGCGTATAAAAAATTGTTTCCCAAAATACTCTAAAAGTTGCGATGATTTGCTGAAGATTGATTCGTATTAACTCAAGCACTTTTAAGCTCATAAAAAATTGTCAAAAATTTAAAGTTTAAAAAACTAAAGCACACAATTTTTAAAAGCATTGAACTGAAAAGTTTTTGATTAAATTTTAAAACAAACGTCAAACAAGAATGAATCAAAGTACAAGTATTTTTGGTTAAGAAAGGATCGAGCACTGGATATACAAAAAAAGAGAGCAGGCAAAAAGCTTTTACATATTTTTTTTCAATTCATTCATCAGTGTTGTGATGACTTCCACTTATTAGAGTGGAAGTTTGAAATAAATATCTTTAGTTATTCTAAGAAATGTTGGGTAAAGGTTCCCTGATGATCTGTATTAACCCCAGTGAAGTGCGCATAAGAACCAGCTAAAACCCCTCAATCGATCACTTTGAATTTTTTAAAAGAATCAGCAAGAAATTAACGTTGAGGAGCTTAAAGTGTGAATTTGAGTTTTTTAAATAAAATTTATGCAATATTTTTTAGTCTGAAACAGATAAGTACATACAATCTTGAGCAGAGTCAAGTAGGAGTAACATATTATCAATATTAAATATACGCATGGAAGCATAGTACAATAGAAGAGTTGAGGTACGGTCTTATTTGTGTAAATATTTGCCCAAAAAAGTGCAGATTGATTGTCTTAGAAACCTGATGTTGGGTAAAAGCGCACAACAATGTTTGGCAATTTCTTGTTGTCACATAAATTTCACTTTGATTATTAGATTTTTAAAATTACAATGTTCACAATTATCTTATATGATGGAAAAGAAAAAAATTGTTGTTGTTGTTAATGGCAAAGTACAATTGTGACGGGTGTAACAAGAAAGCCAAATCTCATAACAAAGGCTGTTTTTTATAGAGTGATACAAGTTTGAATCATAATGAATCATAGTAACATATTTTTGATGTCTATGAAACGGCCTTTATTGGATAGAAAATTTTGTGAAATTATTGTTTAAATATGATTTCGGACATGCGGCGGCCACGGCTGATGCGTACAAGGCGCAATCTGGAACACCAATTTTCACAAACAGTAACATTCTGATCATCGTTTTTGAAGACATCAGGGCCAATGACTCCGCCAGCCCATAAAGCGCACCAACCATTAATTTTCTGTGGATGTGTTAGTGTTTCGACAAAAGCTTGTGGATTCTCGTTACTCGTAATGTGACAATTCAGTTTATTTACGTACCCATTCAACCAAAAATGGACATCATCGGAAAATAAAATTTTGAATGGACGAAGTGCATGATAAGTTTGACGAACAGAACCATTATTTTGATTGAAAATTTCCACAATTTGCACGCGTTCATCTGGTGTAAGTCGATCTATGATAAATTGTCGAAGCAAACTAAACCAAAAGTAACTATCAGCTGTTAAATGGGTGGTCAAATAAAGCAGTGATGCCAACACAAAGTTGTATCACTCTTTAAAAAACACCCCATATGTGCGTGCCGGGACTTGCAAGTGACTCTGATTGGATGTTGTTAGAAACTGATCCCAGATTATATATATTTATTTAAAGTTTCTTGTATTGACTAAATCAAAATATGCAGAAAACAATTTTCTTGTTGCACTAAATATTTTTTTTCCTATTTCCAAATCCATTCTTTTGTATTTATAAATTTTTGTTTCTTTTTTTTTAGCCTGCAAAGCCTTGAGCAAATAGAAAAATTGTTTCATATTTGAGATTAAAAACTTAATTATTAAATAACCTAAATTTGGCAGCTTTTGTTTCTAAATGCATTGAATTGCATTTGTTGTTGTTGTTGGGGGGAGTGGTGCACATGTGCACACTTAACTGAATATGTAGACTTTCAGAGCAAAACACTTGCATTCATTGTTTTGTTTCATTTTATTTTGTTGTTGTTCTTATTTGTTCTAAAGAAAAAAAGTTTCACAAATTTCTAAAGAATTTTGTGTGAAAATTGAAAGAAAAAACTAGTTTCATATTTTTTATTTGAGTTTCTTTTTTTGCTACAAATAAATTTTGCAACTATTGAAAGTGGCCTGCAGTCTTTAACCAATTTATCAATACGATCTTTCTTGGCAAAATAAATAGGAAATAAAGAATTTTTTTAGCAAGATTTTATGAATTTTAAAAAATAGTTTTTAAGGAAAATTATAAAAGAAAAGAAATCAAATTTGGGTTAACTTATGGGCAGGAGCAAATTTAAGCAGTTTCTTGAATAATTTGGAATTGTGATTTAATGTCTGCTGGCAGTTTCGTAACAGCTGCTGCTCCAGTTTTGCAACTATTAAAATTTAAGTACAAGAAGCAACAGCCAGCGGCTTCAGTTCAAAGTCTAAAACTTTCCAACATCTTTTGTTAAGCAGAACTGCGAAAACATCGAGTATTTCAAGCTCTATAATTATAGAAGTGCTTTATAGTCTTCTATCATGAAAACATTCTTTAACTTCTTCCTTAAGATAATTTTATGTTAAGATTTGTTAAAACCTGCAGGCTGGCTGGTGAGATTCATTGAACACCCGCCTGCAATGGAATAATAACAACAACTTTAATACTAATTTTATATATCCATACAACTAATTCAGGTACCAGGACACTGTGTAATTGTATATCCCTTAATTTACAAAAAGGCTTTGAGCCCAAATCTGAACTGCTCTTGTCATTTGGCAGTTAATCACCTGCCTTGAAACTCCAACTTGCATATGAAACACTCCAAGTCTTTGATGTCATTCTAATGATAATTGCGATTAATATTCTAATACGATTTCAAAGGTAAACACCTCCACTTCCTTTGTCAAGACAGCGACAGCAGCAGCAGCAGCAATTCTCTTTGATTTTACACGTTCCTGCACAGATTATAAATGGTTTTACGCTCATCCTTTGCACCAACGACTTCTAAGTCAACGTTTCTATTTGTAGGGCAGCCCACAAAAAGTGGCTTCTTACATACTCTCATCTATTTAAAGATTTCTTTTTTTATTTTTGTTTTATTAAAAAATACCGTCAAATGACGTGCCACAGATATGAAGTGTAATAATACTCTTCATCTGTGTAGGCCTGGTGAACAAGACTACAAACACTAGACTGGAATTCAATTTAGCAACAATGTGTGTGTGAAAAAGAAAACTGAATTGAAATAAAATTATGATCCTTAAAATATAACTGCAGCTCCTGCTTTGCTATACTCGTGGCAAATTTTGCAAGGCCTTGTAATACTTTTACTTGTTTTCAATTCATGTACAAGAGATAACATTTGAATGAATGGGAACACGAATAGGAAGGTGTGTGTGTGTGTGTAGATGTGTATGTGTGTGTGTGTAGGTGTGTGTATGTGCACTGGAACTTCAAAGTTACCAACACACACTTGTGCTAAATGTAACAAGCGGTGATGACAAACACCTAAACAGCAGTTTAAAGGAATTTGTTCAATGATTTAGGGACCGATAGTATTAAAAATAACAGAAACCAATTCACACGATGATTTTTGGAACGACTTATATTCGACTTATTTTTTTATTTAATTTACAGTGTAATAAAAGTGATATATCTCTTTTTATGAATTTGTCTTCTTGTTGTTAAAATTCGTTGTTTATTTCAATCTTGGCTTCACATAAATGTGGAACAATAACAACAAATAAAAATAGACACGAAAACCTAATTCGTGGTGTAAATGCGTAGATTTTTGGATGCAATTTTAAGGGAGAATAAAGAAAATTAGACGTCATAAGAATAAGAAAGAAGAAAAATAATAGAGAAGAATTTCCTTGTAGGATTTTCATATCAGGCTTCCATAAAATGCATTGGATAGCCACGCCACAACGAATGCAGTGGGGATAAACAAAGATTAGCAATGTCAACAACCATTGAATATAGAAAGTTTATTGTATTAACAACTCTTCGCTTCGTCGTTGGGAGAAGCTTAGGGATCTCTTATATCCCGGGAGTTCATTCATGAGGCGTCCATAACATGCGATGCGTAGCCAAGACACAACGAATGTAGTGGGGATAAACAAAGATTAGCAATGTCAACAACCATTGAATAAATAAAGTTTATTGTTTTAACAACTCCCCGCTTTTTACAGACTTACACAAAACAAAGTTGAGTTAAATGTTTAATGAAATGAGTAGTCGTTGGGAGAAGCTTGGGGATCCGGGAGTTCATTCATCAGGCCTACATAACATGCGATGCGTAGCCAAGACACAACGAATGTAGTGTAGACAAATAAATCTTGGCAATGTCAACAACCATGGAACACAGAAAAACTATTCCCAACTATCAAACAACTTTCTCGAGAAAACAACGCCAACATCGACGCTTCCTACGGACTTTCTCATAAATTTAGATACATACATTTATAGAAGATAGCAAGGAAAAGTAAGAAGGATAATAAAACAAATAGTCGCTTCGAGGACTTGACAGATCTGTTGTAGGCCGAGAAGCTAAAACAGATGTTCACCTGAAGCGAGTTCAGTATCTCTGGTGAATTGAGTTTTAGGAAAGTACGTACCCGATTTTCAGTCACAAATACTTGGAACGGTGCATGCAATTCATCACCCGATTAAGAGTAAGATAGAAAAAATAAAAAGCCCATGATGATGCACATTTCGGCTTTCAGCACAATTGTGCTATCAAAGCGACTTATTGGGGCCATAAGCCTGCAGCTGTTTGCAGACAATTCGATTTGCATAAAATTTAAATGAAAATTGCATACGAGAAGTGCATCAACATTAAGTTGATGTTAATATAACTATTGTCATGTTACTATTTTAACTTTGCCCTATTTCAATTTGATATAATTTTTTATTATTTGAATACAACAAATGTATTCTTAATTATTATTAAACTCTTTTACATTGTGTTGTTCTTACACAATCACTACCTGTAATTGTCTCCATAGTGTTTTCCTTCATACACACACACACACAAGCAAATATATATAAATAGAAATTTGAGTTTTTAAACTAATTAAGATGATTACAATCTGTGTGGGATGGAATTGAAATGTGTGCCATTGTGCTGATGCCTGCAAGTACCAATTTATAGGATGAACACAAACACACACATGCTTTCATGGCAGGCGGACTGTGCAAACAAAGTGAAGTGGCCCCCGAAGGGATGTCTTAATGTAGTCGTATAAGTAGAAGACCAGTTACCTGAAGCCTAAATTCAATTGGCAACAATGTTTTTCTTGGCCTAAAATCTAAGCAAAACAATGGGAATATATCGCTGGTGTAAAAGCAAGTTATCAAAAATATTGTCTGATAAAAAATTAATTTAATTTAATTAATTAATTTATAAATTATAAAGTGAATGAAGTCGAAGACAGTGGACATGACTTTTTTAGTCAGTCATTAATATGGGATGGATTTTTTGTATCCTGCATTTTCTCAAGGTTGTAACAATTTTTGTCGGCTTTAGAATTTTTCATATTAATTGTTGTCTACAAATTTAAAAGACAAACGTATGTCGCTGATTGCAAAACACTTATAATTTATTGAACAATTTTTATTGTAAAGGGTGTTTTTTATAGAGTGCTACAAGTTTAAATCACAATAGAACATAGTAATATATTTTTAATATCAATGAAACGGTCTTTATTGGATAGAAAATTTTATGACGTTGATGTATAAATATGATTTCGGCCATGTGACCGCCACGGCTGGTGCATACAAGGAGCAATATGGCACACCAATTTTCACAAACAGTAACATTCTGACCATCATTGTTTTTGAAGCCATCTGGGCCAATGACTCCGCCAGCCCATAAAGTGCACCAAACAGTAATTTTAAAGAAATGGGAAGTTTAAGGGCGATACACATGATAAAGTTTTCATTGAGGTATAACTCTTTGGACTGCAATAAAATAAAAATTATATTATAAAATTTACACAAAATTTGATTAATTCGAAAAAGAAATCTTCGGACATTATAATTTCAATAAGAATTCTGGCATGTTGCAGGCGCATCTGGCTCGGACGTATTCTAATCTGAATATTCTTTTTTCGATAACTCTTCATGACATCAGCAATAACGCGGCACATGTCGTTCTTCAAGTGGTCAATTGTTTCGGCCTTATCCGCGCTGGCTAGCGACTTCACTTATCCCTACAATCTAGCGGTGCTTAATCGTACGACCTTGAAAGTCGATTTATGGGTTCGACATGTGAAATTATATGGTTACCAAACGCTTTTTTTAATAAAGAAATTTTTGGCACGAGCTAAGTGAGATGTACCGTCCGGTTGAAACCGCTTCTCCTTCACTTCCGAGTTGTCAGAAGCATGAACGAAAAAGTCAGTTATCATGGCTCTGTAGAGATCGCTATCGATTGTAATGTTGCGTTTAAAAGAATTACGGTCCAATGATTCCACCAGCCCACAGAGCTTATTAAATAGTCAATTTTCCAGGGCGCAACAGTGTTTCCAACACTGAGAATAATGGATTCTCAAAATACGGAAATTTTTCTTATTCACGTCTCCATTTAAACAAAAGAGAGCTTCACCGCTGAGGAAGTTCGTGCGATACATATTTCGAACTTGGAATCCTGAAACAGGATTCTAAAAATTAATTTGCACATTTTGGAAGGCGTTGTTCCGGCGCTGGTTTATTCATGTTGAAATGCCAAACCAAATTGAACGTGAATCACTTGATAGTTAACAAAATGGCCACCAGTTAAAAGATTTTTAGTAATTTGAAGTTTTATACCTCTATAAAAAACACCCTTTACATAAAATATAAAGTTTCACAAAAATATACGATCCTGTTTAGAAGGAAAAGCTTTCAAAATGTTCATTGAATAATCATTTTATAAAAAACAATAACAATTAAACGAAGTCCTATTTTTCTATATTTATCGCAAATTTAAAATCCTATAAATTAATTTTTTTTCAACATTTTCTTTTTTAAATATCTCAAAAGCAAATAAAATGCAATGAAATCTTCCATGATTTATTAGAATTTGCAAAAACTGCCTGTAATTTGGAAAAATTTTGCCAGTTCACAACAGCAGGTAGGGCGGCGTATGGAAATATATCACATGGAAATAGAATTTAAATAAAATAACCGTAAAACATATTTAACACGATGATGAGATTATTAAAAGAGAAAATAAAATAAAGTAAAATATGATGCTGTAACGCACACAACCAGCGCTTCCTTAAACACTTGAACGCGTGTTTAAGATTTTGTTGCCTTTTTCCCACACTCACACGCGGTGTTGTGATACAGAAAATAATTTTAGCGTTTTTTATTTGCAAGAAAATAAATTTATTAGAATAATAATTTTGCCAAGAGTTACAATTTATAAAATATTTAAATAATTTCCCTGATTAATTTTAAATACTCTTTCGCAGCAGAAGAAATCATGTGTTGTGGGATTTACATGTTCAAAAAGGGGCTTTAACTGCTGTTTACAACAGCCACGTTGTATAAATTAATCTTCATACAAATCACTTTTTTTGGTTTCTTTATCCAGGTTCGCACAGATTTGTTTTAGCAGAAGCACTTAATTTTATTTTATTTTATGTTTTATTTTTAATGTGTTAACTTTGTGTTTAACCAGAGATAAGAATTAATTTACCTGCTTCTCTCCTGCCCTGTTTAGCAGAACAACTTTTAGATAAACTGTTTGTTATTTCAGTGTTCCACAAGAAAGTCTTTGTTTTTGTATGCATCGTGTGTGATACGGGACATTTGATAGCTGCTAAGGTGGCTGGTATTTTTGCAGTAGATTAAGCGCAAGTTATGCCTGTTAATTATGATGTGCTGTAGTGCCAGATGAAGTGAAAAGTAGAAACATGATTTGAAATGAACGCTGCTGGAAAATGAAACGTTTAGATATCAAGTGTTTTCCAAAGGACTTTTTAGAACAAATTTTCAGCGGCCTCACCAATCGATCTCTTGATCGATTCGATGCGAGAAGTTCACACTTCAGTTATAGAAACGAGGTACAGTTTAGTCATCTGTTCCCGATTCTTTTACAGTAATCGGAGTATAGATTAATTACCATTTATCATGAGGAAGTCGGTTCATTTGAAAATTAACATGAAGGTGTTTATAAAATAGCACAAGGACAAGGTTGCGATCACTTTGAGGTTGAAACTAACGTAAAGTTATAGGGTCAAGCGTTTTCCAAATTTTTTTTATTTTAAATATATTTTCTTCTTTTATATCTTAAATTGTTAAAATGAAACATGTTTGAATGGCCTTCAAGTTCAAATATTTCAGGAATTTATGGGGTGTTTTTTATAGAGTGATATAACTTTGAGTTAGTATCACTGCTTTGTTTGACCACCCATTTAACAGCAGATAGTTGCTTTTTGTTTAATTTGCTTTGACATTTTAGTATGGATCGAATTATAGCAGAACAACGCTTGCAAATTGTGGAAATTTTTAATCAAATTATTGGTTCTGTTCGTCAAACTTATCATGCACTTCGTCCACTTAAAATTTTATTTTCCGATGAAGCCCATTTTTGGTTGAATGGGTACGTAAATAAACAGAATGGTCGCATTTGGAGTGAGGAGAATCTACAAGCTTTTGTCGGAACACCATCACATACACAGAAAATTACTGTTTGGCGCGCTTTATGGACTGGCGGAGAGTCATTGGCCCATAAGTCTTCAAAAACGATGATGGGCAGAATGTTACTGTTTGTGAAAAGTGGTGTTCCAGATTGCGCCTTGTACGCGCTAGACGTGGAGGCCACATAGCCGAAATCATATTTAAACATTAATGTCATAAAATTTTCTATGTAATAAAGTCCGTTTCATGGATATCAAAAATATATTACTATGTTTTGTTTTGATTTAAACCTGTATCACTCTATAAAAAACACACTTCATTTTATTTCGAATATTATTTAGAGCGGAATATTTTGTATATTTTTTATAGTCATCCCACAGTTCGGATTAAAATAAATTATTAATACTGAAAGATTTGTATAGAATTCTAGTTTTAATTAGCCCTTAATCTTACAACTACTTTGCGACTTAGCAGAATTGGCTTGAGTCTGACTAACAATTTTTAAATTACAAATTTACTTTTACAATTAACCATGAGATGAGCTGCTATTTCTTACTTAATATTTAAGTTAAATAAATTTATAAATATTTTGCTCTAAAGATATTTTTAAAATATACTTTTTATGACTAAAAGAAATCTCATTATAACTGCAACATTTGCTTGTGAAGAAACCTCTGGCACACACGTTGTATCATTTTGCCATATCAAATTATATTAATAATAAATAATCAACAGCCAATCAAAAGTGTACATGTGTGTATGTGTATGCGTGTGCACATTTAAAATCGTTTGTCTTTTAATATCGATAAAATTGAGTATCTCTATAAAGAAAACAAGATCACAAGCGCCATGCCGCAGCGGGAATATTCATAAGCTGAACACCATCATCAGCAACATAAATCTGAAGCAAAAATATATTTTTAACTGCCTCGTATAAAAAGCTTAATAACGCTTAAATATATTGGCTGGCTCAATGGCGGGCTGGAAAAAATTGTTTTAAATATTTTGTTGGAATGACTGCATGTTGGTTGCTTCGCTTAAATACCCTCCTGTTCAGTGCGGTTGGCATTTAAAGGCAGCAACCAGCAAAGTGCAACACAAGTGGCGGCATGCGGCGCATAAGAAACATGCTGTTGAAACTGAGACTCTTGTATTTAGTTGTTTAACTAAATTTTGTATGCACTAAAGTGTGGCAGGTAATTAAATTAGATTAAAGCAAAGTTTATGTAACAATTCTTAATCAAGATATAGATTTTTTTGTTAAAAACTTTAAAACTTCTATTTTAAGAGTTATTTCTAAATATCTTAGCCTGATAAAAAGTTCTTTACTTTTGATTTAGTATTCGTATATATAAATTTATTATAGTATCATTTAAAACATGTCACTCTGTGCAAAAATATCTGCATGCATTTTCTCATACACCAACTGATTTCAATCCTGCTGTGTCATGTGGCGCCAGGCGAATATAAAATATTAAAATGATTAATATTTCCCCAGTGGATCTCTGCTCATAAATTTAATACTCGTTCTCAATGTAAACATATTAATTTAACTCATAAAAACCAAATGTAGCAACAACCAGGCAGCAACAAACAGGCAGCAACATTCACGAGCCAGCCGTGGCAATGAAACATTCACTCGTGCCTGCCTGCCTGCCTGCCTGGCAACCAGCAAGCAAAGATTTAACCAGGAATTAATGAAACTCCAACTAAAATATATGGCAGATGTGGGTGTACCATTAATCGAACTCCTGTTTTAATAGATCCAGGACTAAATTAATGTGTCGATATTTTAGATTAATCGCTTCAGTTTGCATTAAGCGAATGATTGATAAGAAAAAAAACTTATACGAACTGTTTGATATCAACCGATAATACCACTTCACAGGAGCCAAATAACGGAATATCGATCGGAATTTATATATGAATTATATTGAAATTTTCATTAATATCGCATGTAGTAAATTTAAATTCGAAAAGTGTTTTTTAATTCACAAAGAGGTGTTAAATATTCCAAAGCACAAGAAGAAGTCAACATTAGCGTTATATAATAATTTTACACAGCAGAGCAGAACAGCAGTTTTCGAAAGCCGCTGCAAGTTCATCACCAATACTCAAGTTTGTTTCTATTTATTATCACTTGTCAGGTTTCTTAGTTGAAAGTGGTAACAGTTTCTATTTGTAACAATTTTATTATGAAAAATAATACGAGAATTATATCAAAACTGTGCTAACACATAAACTCTCGTGTTGCCGTTTCATTATTTTTCTTCATGTCCTGTTTACTTCTTTGATCTGTTCCTAAACCGAAATTATATGATCAATTTTATTTTATTTAAACAGTTAATGGAAGAAAAGTTAATCGGTTAAGAATTTACCGACCAGATACCCTACAAACAGCCGAGGCACTACATATTTTTAATACTTACACTGAGGAAAAATACTAGTTTAAATACTTTAAATCAGCAAGAAGCTGAAATAGTTTCGTATATAGAAGAGATCCAAAATGTAGATGTCATATAAATTATAGTCAAAAGGCATTTTTCAGATATTAACAAGTTGTTATTACAGTTTAAAAGAGATCATCGTGAAAAAAGGATATTATTAAAAGGATATCTCATAACAATCATATATAAACAGATTCAACGGTTTTTCAACTCGCCGCACTGACCATTTATCCCCTACACATGCTGACTGACATGCACATGCATGCACATTAAACAACTTCATCCAAATAACATTCAGTTTCATAATTCCATTTTAACTGCATAAGCAAACATAAATAAAAATGTCCTTAAAACGTTTTAAGTCATCCACGAACTGAAAACTTTTATTTAATTTGAAAGCAACCTCCTCAACAAACTGTAATCAGCAAATTTACGTTCTTATAGTTTAATAAAATATTTAATTGCCTCGTGTATGCTGCCTCCACGCGCCTTCAATGACTGTGTGATGAATGTGCAATTGATGGCTGCACTTGTGAGTGCAGCAGTCAGGACATTTTCTATGGAATGGCTGTCACTAAATGGTTGGATAAGTGAATAATTGTACGTTTGGATAGATGAAAGGCTGAGTGGCTCTGAATGAATGGTTAATTGATGTAAAAAAATTTATGTTAAATTGACTGGGAAATAAGAGTGAAATAATAGCAACAACAACAACAACAGAATGTTTATATGAAAATGTATTAAATAAATTGGGGTTTTTTAAGGATATTTTGTTTCATATATTAACAAGAGAAGAGCCGCTATTAAGGAAAATAAATAGTTTTTGACTTCAATATAAATTAGCCATAAAATAATTGGCAATTGTTTTGACTCTGACCGAATATTTTATCTTCTCACATCAACCAACAGTTAGACTCGACCTTTTTCGAATTGTATGCCATTCAATCAGAGGCTTTCTTTTGCCCTTTTCAGTATCAAATTAAAATTATTTAAAAGTCTTATCACATTCAAAATATCATAAATTCGCCGAATTTGCCAAATTTGTTCAGTTTCTTCAACATGAAAATCATGAAATAATTATTATTTCTGCCAAAATAAATTATATGAAATTTTTGGCACATTTTTAAAGATTTCGAAAAAAAAGAAATCGTAAAATAACAATTATTTCTATAAGAAACTATTTCATATAAAAACAAAACAGATTTTAAAATATTTCCGAAATGAAACTTGTCAAATAACAATTATTTCTGCAAACAGAATAATTTAAAAGAATTTTAAAAGATTTTTAAAAGATTTTCGAAATCAAAATCGTGCAATAAAAATTACTTCTGCAGAAAAAAAATATTTTCAAAAATTTTAGAAGATTTTTAAAACAGCAATCGTAAATTAACAATTATTTCTGACAAAAAAATTATTTTGTATGAAAACGAAAGAGATTTTAAAAGCTTTCCGAAATAAGAAAATTACAGGGCTTTTTATAAGATTTTCGAGATAAAAATCATGAAATAACAATTATTTCTGACAAAAAAATTATTGAAGAATTTTTTTTTTTGTAATTTTCCAAATAAAAATCGTGGAATAACAATTATTCCTTCCAAAAAAATTATCTAAAAAAAGTTTACAAGAATTTAACACATTTTCGAAATAAAAGTTATAAAATAACAATTATTTCTGTGAAAACAAGTTAATTCAACAAATTTTAGATGATTCTTAAAACATTTTCTAAAAAAAAATCATACTATAACAATTATTTCTGCCAAAAAAATTATATTAAAAAATATTTTTAAGATTTTTCAAAAGTTTTTCGAACTAAAAATCGAAAAATAACAGTTATTCTGTAAAAAGGTACTATTTTAAAAACCTCTACAAAATTTGTTTAATATATTCGAGATAAAAATCATAAAATAACAATTATTTCAGACAAAAAAAATATTTTATATAAAAACCAAAGAGTTGGCTGGAATGTTTCGAACTCGATCGAATGTTTGCTGTAGAAATCAATACAATTATTTCACAAATTTACAGAATATCTCGATCCATCGCTCGAGCTCGTGTACTGCAGCAGTCTAGTTCGGGGATTCTAAACACAATTTGTACGTAAATCATATTAAGAATCCCAAAATGTTTCAAAAATCTCCCGAAAGGGAAATTTGCATCACATATCCTGTATGCAGAAGAATTTATATATCAAATTTTGTAAAAAAAAATTTAAGCTTCGAATTTTAATCGAGTCACTGAAACAATAGTTCCTATTCATGCTGTTGGAATTTAGATTAAAACACATTTTGTTCTGCCATAAAAGTAAATTTAGTATCGCTAAATATAATTCAACAGCAGGGTTATGCTTTCAAATTATAATTAATATTTTATACACAATCAGTTTTAGCTGATTTCCTTACAAGGACATTTTATATGACAGCAGCAACTGAACAAAAATCGTGCCACAATGTTGCCTATTCAGCATTTGCGTGTGGGGCTATTTTCACACTTTTCCTTTTATAATTATAATGCCGTGGATTTTCTGACATCGAAACATTAACTGGAACAAAGGGCAAATGCTGGTGGAGTCACAACTTCAATAAGAATTTGTAATACACGCAACAATGCTGCTGGCCTTTATTATCGGTGCTGGATTTAACGAACGATATGCGGTTGTATGTATTCTAGTGTCGCCGAATTGTAGCGAATTTAAAATTGATTGAGTAGTTTATTGTTATTGAATTACAAATTTTTTATCCAAAAATAATCATCATAATTAAGTCATGGTCACACGAGGCAACTCATATGATTATATGAAAATAATCTCTTTTTTTTTTAATTTAATACACCAGCAAACAAGGTTTCCAAATGGGATCAAAAGTAAAGACTGATGTTAATTTTTATGCCATCAATTAAAATAAAATATTTTGGACAATATTTACCTAAATATTGTAAAAAAAGTAGGGATCTCGATAAACGAAAAGTAGGCCACAAATCACACCATTTCTTTACTAGTATAGAGCGTTTTTTATAGACTGATACAACTTTGAGTTGGCATCACTGCTTTGTTCGACTACCCATTTAACAGCTGATAGTTGCCTTTTGTTTAGTTTGCTTTGACATTTTATTGTGGATCGACTTATACCAGAGCAACGCGTGCAAGTTGTGAAAATTTTTAATCAAAATAATGGTTCTGTTCGTATAACTTATCGTGCACTTCGTCCGTTCAAAATTTTATTTCCCGATGAAGCCCATTTTTGGTTGAATGGGTGCGCAAATAAGCAAAATTGAGTCATTGGCCCATGTGTCTTCAAAAACAATGATGGTCAAAATGTTACTGTTTGTGAAAATTGGTATTCCAGATTGCGCCTTGTACGCTAAAGCCGTGGCGGTCACATGGCCGAAATCATATTTAAAAGTTAATGTCATAAAATTGTCTATCTAATAAAGACCGTTTCATTGATTTGAAAAATATATTATTATGTTTTATTATGATTTAAACTTGTATCACTCAATAAAAAACACCCGATATTTTATTTTATTGTTGTTTAATGATAATTTTAAAATTTATTTTTAGCTTTTTAGTTCGATTTTCCTTAAAAAAAAAGATTTTTTACCTGAATTTATATATTTCTTATCAATTTATGTGCTTCGAAAGCGTGTAAAAATATTTGAACGTTAGGAGAAGATTAAAAACATGAACAACATGAACAAACCTTATATGAGTGTAATGTGGCGTTTAAGTAATATTTTTAATAATATTAAGTATACGCTGGGAAGCACATTGCAAAAGAAGAATTGAATATAAACACCCATACCAGTGAAGCTAATAAAAAGCGTAAAAAAACTATTTTTTTAAGAAAATTAATTTGCATATCTTGAAGGAATAATTCTCTGAATTAATGAAATTCAGAGAATATTCCGAAATGACTGCTGGGCTCCCATGGCTACTTATTAAGTAAGACAATCAAATTAATTAATATTTTTTTCCTTCAAAAGGCTGAGAATAAAAACTCTATAAAGAAAAGTTCTTTGGCTTTAATCGCTGCACAATTTAAATCGCTGCAAAAGTTTAAATGTTCAACAACAACAACAAAATTGTTAGCACTTGCAATTTTAGGAGAAACTATTTAATAAAGTAAACATTGTTTCACTGCTCGTTTGTTCAGCTGAGATGGAGCTGAAACATTTAAATTTACACAATTTACAAAAAAAAGAGTTTCTTTTGTAGACAAAATGAGTGCATCCTGACAAAATTCACAAAATGCTTTTGATGGGGCTAATGCAAAGCCCTCAAAAATATGCTACAACTTCTACATGAATTATTGTGGGCAACTGCAAACACACATATACACAGACACTCATACACATCCTTGTACAACAGCTAATGCTCGGCTCGATGTGTGCCATAAACTCTACAGGCCACTCCATTCACAGGCACGGGTTTTTGTTTTGAGGCATTCTGATTTTTCTTTTCTTTCACTTTTTTTCTCTTTTTTCGTATCTATTTACATGAGACTGCTTGTATGCAGGCATGTTATGTGGCATTAATTTGAGAAAAAAAAACTCTGTTTAACAGTGTACTGGCTGAATTGGCTCATAATATCAGCTGAGGTTTTGCATGTCTGAGTTCGTGTCTTCTTTCTAAATAGTTGGCTGTAATTGAAGCATCACTACGGCCAGTCCACACACACACACACACACACTCTCTGTTGTGTTGTACAATTAATGACAACAACTACTCATCATTATTTTGAATAGTCATTTTTTCTTGTCTCTCCGATATGGACGCATGCTGACGTTAACAAATGCAACGTATCATATTGCAACACATCATGAATGCAGCAACATCGTCAGTAAATTATGGAACTTATATGAGAGTAAATTTATGTTGAGGAGTTTGTTTTACAGGCTAACCACAGTGCAACAACA